>OX415253.1:88552175-89938841 GCA_948329865.1 Linaria vulgaris
AGAGTTTATTATTACAATCTACACGAAACTCAAAACACTGAATATGTAATGAAACAAACAATTATTAGAGATTTATTTTTGTTGTCACACACTTTTGATTTATTTAAAATCCCACACGTCTATAATAGTTTAATCTAGTCACCTTGCTTATTCTGAGGAATGGACAGAGAAAATGACATGAGATGTAAGTCTTTGGTGACTTAGTGAGATTTTTAGTAACAATAATAGATGTAACAAATATATGAAATTTGAACAAATGAACAATAAGATAATAAACTCGTGCATTTTATACAACAGATTCAACCTTATTTCATCAAATATACTACCTAACGATGAGTGACCTCGCAAATAGATCAGGAGACATGCTCGAGTACATGTCAACCTAGCACGCGGTTACAGCCAACTCCTAACTGCAAGCGATGCCTAGATAAATGAGTATCGAGCAAATTTACTTAAACCGGCAATCCTTGTTGCCCAGCAGTAAACCGTCTCGATCCTTGAGTCCAACTTCCCAAAGCGTCCCAATGGGTATAACAGATAAATAATAAGCTAGTAACCCGGACATTGTCCATTGCTTTTGAGCTACATGTCCCGATAGTTCGTTTCTCGTTGCACAGTTCAAGAACCAACATGTGAATTATCATATTGGAGAAATTATTGTAATTATGAAAAAAGATTAAGAATTCATGGTCCAAAAATATTTCAACAGTAAGCAAAATGATTAGGTTACGAAATGAGATCATAAAAGAAAACGATTTTGTTGAAATAATAAGGTGTTCTCCATTTAGAACCAAGAATCACAAGTACTTAGTCCAAGTTCCTCAGGCCGGGTGCCAAAGAGGGCTTAAAAGTATTATAATCTCAACTGCGACAGTAACTTCGTGTTCGGGAAATGTTGCGCCGTCTCCTAAATAAATTTAAATGTGTTAATAAGTTTAAACCAAATAATTAACTTTTATAGTTTGTTATTTTTTCTCGTATGTCCTTCTTGTCTTTGATTTCAACCAAGTCAATAAAATAGAAATAGGACAAAAAAATCACATTTTAACTCGGTTCTCGTTATTTCACCGTAAGATTGTTAGTTTCTTGTTAAAATCCATGTATGAACTATTTAGGCAAACTTATTTTATTTTACGGTTACCAATTAGTTATAACACAAATAACTATTATTTTAACATGAGAATCATATATAATAATTTATATAATTTCCTAGGCTTACTACCTATTAACAATACATATTGTTACATATATAAGGAATCACAAAGATATAATTTCGTAAAACTAATTTAAGATGAAAGTTAATCATTAACTTGGAAACAAGGTTATATAATCAGGTTATAAATTAGATCATAACACAATTTCACACCTTGATTTGGAATTAAGTAGAAATTAAGTATGAATATATTTCCTACAACATGTAATTAAAAGAAAAATCATAATTACTACCTATACTTGACGAAAACTTATAATAAATGGGGTTTAACATACCCTCATGACTTTATTAACTTCCACATATGATTTAGGATTAGTACCATTATGCATAGGTTAATTTGAAGAATCAAAAGAGATATGCTATTTAGGGCTGAAAATTACAGCAAACTTAAAATTACCTTTAATCGACCCTTCTAATCAATTGCAATTAGGGGTGTGCGGTCCGGTTAAACCGGACCGTTTTGAAAGGGGGGTCTGGTTTCGGTCCCCCCAAATATCAAACCAAAAATCGCACCATTTAAACGGTTCAGTTTTGGTTATAACCAAAGTCGGTTCGATTTATTCGAGCCAGTTTCGGTTTTCTTTTCCTTTTTTTTAAGAAAAAAAACTATCGCTATTAACCTAAAATACAAATTCAAATTGTAAAAATTATACTAAACAACACATAAAAGACTCCAAAATAATATAATAAGTAACACATTACATAGTAGTTTATACTTTACAAAATTTTAACCATCAACAATATAATAAAAATCATGATTCATCAATGAGTAATAAAACTCAAACAAAATTAATATAAAACACAATTGACAAAAAGCTCCATCACCATCCAAAAAAACCAACGCAATTTGCAAAAATATCCATCCTCATCCAAAATAATAATAAACATCATTGTCCCAATAAACATGAAATCATCAATCCAAAAAAATTAAAAAATAAAACAATCTCAAAATCATAATACGAAATATCTATGCCATTCCCAATTCAATTAAAAAAAAAAAGGTCCACAAAATGAACGCGCCATACCTAGATTCTTTGAAGACAATTGACTCCTAAGTAATTTATTCTATCTTAATTTTTAGAAACATAATCTATCCTAAAATAAACTATTACTTAATACTTAATAAACTCCTAATTAACTCCTAGATTACATGTTATGGGAGAAAGAAACGGTTCCGATTTTTGTCTGGATAACCGACAATAAACACCAAAATCGCATCGTACGAGTAGCCGGTTTCACGTTTCGCACCAAAACTGGACCGTAAAAATGGTCCGATTTTTTACCGAACCGTCGGTCCGGTGAACCGCAGGTGCGGTCGGTTTCGGTGCTCTATGCACACCCCTAATTGCAATTCCAAATGTTTTTTAGGGCTTTTGTTTTAAACACACTTAGGAAGATGTGTATAGAGCAGTTTAACAAAATATTAAGCATTGATATTGTTTTTATATCTTTCAAATTCAGGGGTAAAACTAAAAATTTTGGGAAGAATTAGAATTTGAGCTTTTTCTCACAATTTTTGAGTTTAGGAACTTCTGGAAATATTTTATTTGAGTAGAGGACGAAAATTATGAGAACTTTGGTGAAAAAATCATATGCAATCTCTTAGGGATTTTGGTGTGAAATTTTTACAAAGAAATGGCTTGTATTTATAGGCAAACTTACACGATTGAGATAATTAACTAATCAATTATTTAGATACTATTTAGATTATTATATTCAAGTAATTTACTGTGTTTTTCCAGAATTTTCAGCTAAGTTTGACGTAACAATATTTTATTCAAATATATCCTATTATAAATTATATGAAATTATTATTATGAAGATTTTTCCTCTATTCTTTTAATGTTTGGGCCTATTATGGTCCTTCATGTCCCAACCATTACTTTTTGGGGTCCTATTAAAGAAAAAATATGATTTCAATAATTATTGTTTTTATTATTTTGTCTATGTTTAAATTAAAAAGATTAAATCCATATTTTAAACATTTGGGCCAAATAATAATTTTTAAAAGATGAATGTCTAAAAGGCAATTTACTAAATAATATTTTTTAAAGAGTATCTATATAATTCTTATATTCATATATACATATATATATATATATATATACACTAGAGAAATTTAGGGATGTTACAATGTCCTTCCATATCCATGAGGATAGAGGGTTTGATTTAGTCATGTGAAGAAAATGGGTAGCTTTGATGTATTTGGAGGATAACACTTTGACCCACATTGTTGAATGATTTGTTCATTTGTTGCAACTTGCCAAGTCAACTTAGAGATGAGGGCACGGTTGAAATCTTGCATTCTGCGAAGTCCAAGTCCTTCGAGAGCTTTAGGTTGACAAAGAGAAGTCCATGAATTTAGAGCAAGAAAATTATCTTTCTCCTTCGAACCCCAAAAAAACTTCTGCATAGCTGCATCCGTTTTATCTGTGATGCCATGTGGTAAAAGAAATGAAGACATGGTATAAACAGGCTTTGATTGTGCAACAGATTTGATTAGCACAATTTTACTTGCTTGCGAAAGGTTACAAGCTCTTCAGCCACAAAGACTTTTGCTAAGAGAATCCAGATTGTCATTGAAGGCTTTAGATCTAGATTTTTGTTTACAAAATGGACCTCCGAGATGTTTCTCCTTGTGTGAGCATTCCTTGAAACTAAGGATGTTAAGAATGTTGAGTTTATCTTGTGGATGGACATTTTTGCTAAAGTGAACCATGGACTTAGAACTGTTTGCAACTTGACTGGAGAAGTCCGAGAAATCGTCCAAGACTTGTTTAACAACAAATGCATCATCAGCGGTGGCCCTGCAATAGATCACAAGATCATCAGCAAAGAGGAGATGTCAAATTTGAGGGCTTTCTCTTGAGATTTTAACACCTTTAAGAAGGTTTAATTTTTCTTTTTCTTGCAACATACGAGAGAGAACCTCCATATAAAGAATGAAAAGATATGGAGAAATGGGATCTCCCTGTCGAATCTCGCGAGATGGTTTGAGCAAGCCGTAAGGGGGCACCGTTAATCAAAAAGGAGAAACTTGGTGTTGTTATGCATTGAGAAATCCACCCTACAAACTTGCTAGAGAAACCAACATTTTCCAAAATTTTAAGGAGAAAACTCCATTCAACTCTATCAAATGCTTTTGCCAAATCAACTTTAATGGCCATAAAACCTTTCTTTCCTTTTCTATTATGAAGGTAATGCAGAATTTCATTGTTGAAAATGATGTTATCAGTGATAGATCGACCCTCAATAAAAGCCATTTGAAATGGAGACACAATCCTAGTGAGATAAGGCTTAAGTCTACAAGCAAGAATCTTAGAGATATTTTTGTACGAAACATTGCAAAGACTAATAGGACGGAAGTTCTCAACTTTGCAAGCATTTGAGCTTTTAGGAATTAAAGTAACAAGAGTATGGTTAAGCACTTTCAAGATATGACCTGTTTTAAAGAAGTGACTAACAGCATTACAAAACGCTGGTCCTATAATTTTCCAAAAACTTTTGAAGAAAGTCGGGGCCAGGCCATCTGGCCCTGGACTCTTATTAGAAGCCATAGAAAATAACATTTTCTTGATAAAAGATGGGGGTGGCACAGAACTAATGATCGCACTTTCATCAAAAGAAATAACAGAGGGCAACAAGGTAGTAAAATTAGGGGGTAAATGGGATCACCGGGGTCCAATTCTGAGGCAAACAAATCCTTGTAAAAATTCAAAAAACATTTACCAACGCTGTCCCAATTAAACCATATGTTACCTGATGCATCTTTAATGGAAGAAATACGGTTGTGGCGCTCATGAATGATAGTGCTAAGGTGGAAGTACCTCGTATTTGTATAGCCCTCCTGAGCCATTTATCCTTTGCTTGGCGCCATTTGGTCTCCTCTCTTTTGTAAAATTCATCAAGTTGAACCTGCAATGCCTCATCTAGAGCAAGGTTAGCACTAGAAGGATAACCAGACTGAACTTTACTAATTTCCACTTTGCATTTACTAACTTGATGCAGGTTATTGCCCAAAGTAGAAGCATTCCAACTACAAACTAGGCCTTAATTGAGAAATGAGAACATTTTTGCTTGCCTTTACGTAAGCAATTTTCGTCTGAATGATCATGTAGTTTTTCTTTACGACGTTAACTTTTTTTTAATGATGTGATCATGTACAAAAGTAAGATGCTTCCATTTTCGAAGATTAAATGATGAAGAGATATGAACAATGCCACTTGTTGCAAAGCAATTTAAATGTTGGTTTATGGATCTTGTTGTGTAATTGTGTTGGTGGTTGATCATTTGATTTTAGTTTTGTTATTGCTTATTTATTGCTTTATTGCTTGGGTTGTGGAGATGGTTTTGACTTTTGATACTGTAATTGTGTATCGGAGTGTACCAAAAATAAGGCGACCCGCCTGCACCTGCGTGGTTGCTCATTTTAAATGTAGTGTTGTGGTTCTTCTTTGTGTAAACCATAGCTTTATGTGCGAGTGACGGGTATACACTTACTCCCGCCCATCTGCCCGCACATTATATATTATATAAATAATATAGTTAAAATATAAAAGGAAAAGAAAAAAAAAATTGTTTACAGGCCTTTTTTGCTTCGTTGGAGGTGTTAATTTATGGTTTTTCATATTAAATATTAGTATTGCTTTTTATCTAAAAATGTTGTTTTAGGGCTGTTAACTGCTGTTTTTGGACTGTATATTGCTGCAAAACCGTGCAATGCAGTTTATGGACTTTATTTATTCTAAAAAAAATAGTTTAAGAACTACATAGGATGAATTGAATGTAGCTTTTTGCGAAATATGTAGTCTGAAAAATGACTAGTCTTTAAAAAAAAAAAAAAAAAAGAGTTACTAATTTAAACAGAATTTTTTTTCAACCTGTCCGCCAATGGCATGGTGTCTTTTCACCCAAAAAACAAAACATGGGTACCTCTTGGCAATTTACTCAATAAAGAGATAACTACAACGCCCTTTGGTTTAATTCGATTTGCATAGACAATTGATACATTAAACTACAGAATCAATAACAACAATGATCCTTAGCATTCTTTCTTAAAAAGAAATTAACAACAAAATAACCTCAACTGCCAGAAACTTGCTTCCAAGGCAGTTTGGGAGCAAGGAATCAGAGTCATCAATCACAAAAGCTTTTATACACAAGATTTGTTTTTCGTTGCATTCAATCGATTACAAAAACTATATTCATAAACTGGCTCGGAAACAAATAAAAGATAAAAATAAGATTTCCAACAGAACTTCAAACATACAACAGAAAATAGTCAGAATATCTATTATCTAATCTACAAAATACAGAATCAGTAATAACAATGTAGTTGAATTTCTAAACTAAGTGTGATGATACTGAGAAGCGAAATTGATATTCATACAACAGGTGAAACTAAGCTTGGAACATAAAAAACCAGCTTAGCCGTATGACGATCCAATATCTTTATACCAGGTGGCCTAAATGAATCTTCTTTCAGATTATAAACCACAAAGTCTCGGGCAGAATAGAATATAATTTCACCATTTGGCAGCACGGCTACGCTGCATATGAAACTATCAGGGATATTGACGCAAGAAATAGTGACGACTTTAGTCCACGACTCTTTGACACCATACTCCTTCAAAACCCACAAATCTATATGTTTTCGTTCTTTATAAGTCATCAACAAGCAAATGCATCCCTCTAGCACGTCTAGTGTCATTTTACAACAACCCTTCTCGTAACTACTTGGTAGCTGATGCACCTTAATTCGGATTAAAGTGAATCAACGAGTCCAAATTCGAGACTGGACAAATCTCCTTAGAAAAATAGAGAGAAGATAGAAATTCTTAGATAATATTTGCATAAAAAATCCTTCCAAATCGTTCATAACACATATAATAAACTGAAAGACATAACTGCAGTAGCCCACTAACCCACTACCTAATTTAGAAAATTACATTAATAATTAAAAGACCCAAATTACTGAAATTACATATAATAGTCTTGAAATCTATTGGGCTTGATTATGTTGGGAGTGGGCCTAATAATAGCATTAGGCTTTGACAGCAATTGGCCCCTATCATTGCCCCCTGCTGAAGAGCAGACCGGTTCCACACGGTCAATTGACCTAGCCTCCAACGGAACTGAAATCTGGGCCGTCGATTGGGGAGCGAGATCTGAGCCGTTGAGATTAGGGTGTGCTGAGTATAAGGCCTCATCATCCGCCCATTCAGCTTCTTCAACACCAAACCCTTGCCATTTCACCAAACTTTGCTCCACTCTTACTCCATTTCTGATAATGACCCGTCGATCTAACACCATTTTCGGTGATAACACCACCCGTCCGTCTTCAATACTCGCCGGCAACACATGCGAGACCATGGGCGGATCACCATAACAAGCCTTCAAGAGGGAAACGTGAAATACGTTATGGATCCGAATTGGGCTCGGCAGATCTAGTGCATACGCCACCGGTCCGACGCGTTTGAGGATCTGAAACGGCCCATAATAGCGGCGGCTCAACTTGGTAAAGGCGGCGGTGCGCGCGGATAGCTAACGGTGATGGCGTAGCTTGACATAAACCCACGCGCCAACGGTAAAAACCTTATCCTCTCTATGTAGATTAGCTTGGTGAACCATTCGGGTTTGAGCTTTTGCCATATTTTCTTTGATGTCGACTAGAATCTGCTCTCGATTGATAAATGTGGAGTCGATGCATGCGTTTTGAGATGTGCCAGAAATATACGTAGGCATAGGAACTGGTTTTCTCCCAAAAAGAGCTTCGTATGGTGTCATTTTAATTGCGCTGTGATAACTGGAGTTGTACCACTGTTGTGCTAATGGCAAAAAACGAACCCACTTGTTAGGCTGATCCATAGTGAAACATCGCAAATAGCACTCCAACGAGCGATTAACCACCTCCGTTTGACCATCGGATTGTGGGTGATACGTTGTACTATAGTGCAATGAAGTCCCCAAACACTTAAATAACTCTTTCCAAAAAGAACTTAGAAAGATAGCGTCTCTATCAGAAACGATGGTCTTAGGGAGACCATAAACACTATAGATATCCGTCAGAAAAATATTAGCCAAATAAGATGCTGAGTACTTAGTGGGCAATGCAATAAAATGAGCAAACTTACTGAGGCGATCCACCATAACCCAAATAGCTGTCTTTCCTTGAGATAATGGGAGATGAGTAATGAAATCCATCGTGATATCTGTCCAGACTTGGGTAGGAATGGGGAGGGGGTTGAGTAAACCGTAAGGCTTAGAAGTCAAATATTTTTGTTGTTGACATGTTGTGCATTCCTGAATGAATTTGCTCACTGACTCCTTAAGTTTAGGCCAATAAAAGATGCATGATATTCTTGCAAGTGTTGCTTTTATGCCTGAATGCCCACCCATTGGCGTATTATGAAACTCATGTAAATTTTTGCCTTCAATGATGTATGATCAGGCACATATAACCTGTTTTTGTAGTACAACAGGCCATCTTGTGTGTGATAATGCTGACTGTTTGAATTTGCATTGCATTGCTGAATCAATGTTTGTGTTTCATGCGAGGACCCAACACATGACTTAAGTTCGGACAGCAGTGGAGAAGAAGGAGCAGTTAACAGCAAATATTCTGGTATCTCAACCCTTGACAAAGCATCAGCAACCACATTTTGCAGGGCAGGTTTGTAACGCACTTCAAAATTAAATCCAAACAACTTTATTAACGACTTTTGTTGTTCGGGAGTGTTAAGTGATTGCGTTAACAAATATCTCAAACTTTGCTGATCGGTGTAAATGATAAATTTACGACCCAACAAGTAATGCCTCCATTTTTTTACTGCCTCAGTTAACCCATATAATTCCTTGTTGTAGGCTGAATCAGAGCTCAGACGAGAGGACATTTTCCGGCTGAAGAAAGCAATCGGACGCTGATTTTGGGACAAGACAGCGCCATTGGCGACCGAAGAGGCATCAGTGGTTAACTCAAAAGGCTTCTCAAAATTAGGCAAAATTAGGACTGGTAGCGTAGTCATTTTATCTTTCAATGCATCAAAGGCTTGCTGAGCCAATGTACCCCATGTAAAACACTGATCCTTTAATAAAGATGTGAGCGGCGCGGCGAGGGTAGCATAGTGGCGAACGAAACGCCGATAATAACCAGTCAAACCTAAAAATCCCCTTAGGGCCGTTTGTGACGTAGGCACCGGCCATTTCAAAATGGCATCAATTTTGTCGGAATCGACCGACACCCCTGCAACACTAATTACATGACCCAAATAATTCACCCAATCCACCGCAAACACACACTTAGACATCTTGGCAAAATATTGATTAGTTGCAAGCAAAGATAACACAACTTCCAAATGTTTGTAATGTTCTGTTTCAGATCGACTGTAAATCAGAATGTCGTCAAAAAACACAAGCACAAAATCACGCAAATGATCGCGAAGTTGATCATTCATAGCTGCTTGAAATGTAGACGGAGCGTTTGTCAGACCGAATGGCATGACGACAAACTCATAATGACCGTCACATGTTCGAAATGCAGTCTTGTGAATATATTTGGATGCGACTCTTATCTGATGATATCCCGATCGCAAATCCAGCTTCGAATAAATACACGCCCCTTGTAATTCATCCAACAATTCGTCAACCGTAGGAATAGAGAATTTATCCTTGACAGTGACAGCATTGAGCGCCCTATAATCTGCGCAGAAGCGCCATGTTCCGTCCTTTTTTTTAACCAATAAAACTGGGGATGAGAACGGGCTAGTACTGTGGTGGATCTGACCTGTACTTAACATTTCAGTGATCATTTGGCTCATTATTGATTTCTGAAAATGAGGGTAACGGTAAGGCTTAATGTTGACAGGTTTTGAATTCGGTTCCAAATGGATATGATGATCATGTAAACGATGTGGTGGCAACTCGGTGGGCTCAGCAAAAACTGTTTTAAATTGGGATAGTAGTGAAGCCACAGTTGGGTCGGCATGCGTAGACTGTGACGCTTGCAAACTCAACAATTCTGGCACAAATGAAACAGTAATAGCATGCATGGACGCAACAGAACCAGTATGCAACATTCGTTTTAGTTGGGCGGGAGTATTTTCCCATAAAGCTGACTCGCCCACTAATGTGACCCATTTCTCGCCATCGGCAAAACTAAGCCTTGGCACATTGTAATTTGCAGTATAGTCACCCAATAAACACAACCACTGAACTCCCAAAACAATATCAGCCCCTTGAATTGGTAAGACAAGCATAGAAAGGTTGAAAACAGTACCCTGTAAAGACAAACTGACATCATTACATTGTCCCTCACATTGTATATGAGCTCCATTCCCCACCATAACATGAAACATATCTTGGGCCAGAACTGGTAGTCGTAGTAGATCAGCAACCCGAGATTGAACTATGTTATGTGTACTACCAGTGTCAACTAACACACTAACACGCTGTCCATTCACCAATCCTGTGACGCGTAATGTTTGTGGCATACGTATGCCCATGTACGCGGCCATAGACATATAAATTTGGCCCCGAGATGACCCAGCAGAGGAAGGCATCAATCCTGATTGGGGTTCCGAATAGGATTGGGTTGCCTCTTGTAAGGGCGGTTCCACCTCAACCTGATCCACATTTTCTTCCGCGATAGAGTCGTCGTCAGCAATTAGTGTCAGAAATTGTGGCGTTTTGCATTTATGTCCAAAAACGTACTTTTCATCACAATTGTAACATAATCCCGTTGCACGTCGTTCTTGCATTTCAACTTGGGATAAACGACGAATGGGATAGGTAGAAGGCGCACGCGGGACCGCCTGTGGTGGTTTGTAGGCTGGCAAAATGGGATCTGACCGCAACTGGGTTGGTGGTCGTAAATAAGGTGTACGTGTACGATTCTCACGACCTTTCGCCTCGACTAACTTTGTTAAATCAAGGGCATGATGAACATCCACTGGTTTTAAAATAGCCAACTCGGCTCTGATTTCAGATCTCAACCCCGAAATAAAGCAGTTCATTAATGCATCTTCTAATAAACCACGAACCAAATTCGCCGTGCGCTCAAATTCTTCATAAAATTCCACAACAGTTCATGACTGGCGTAATTTAAACAAAATGGCCTGATGATTATCAAAAGTAGAAGGACCAAATCGCTTAAGTAAATCACTCGAAAATTGCACCCAGTCTTGAAGTTTATCATTGTTTTCCATTCAAGTGAACCAATTAACCGCTTTTCCTTGCATGTAAAACGAAACCAAACCAATACGATCTGCCATTGGAATATTATACAATCGAAAATATCGTTCCGCCTGTCCTACCCAATCTACAGCATTAGATCCATCAAAGTAATTAAGAATCACCTGTGGTGGTTTCGGGAGGGCTGATGAACTTGAACCAGAATAAAGAGGATTTAGATTGGATGAATTTGTTGGGCTAGCAACCGTATCTGCAACTGGTGGGCGTTGTAATAAAGTAGCCATATACACACGTAAATCGTCCAATTGTTGGCGATTTTCAGCACGAATCCTGGCAAACTCCTCTCGAGATTCAGCCCTCACAGCCATGGAATCCTCCCTTTGTTGGTCATGAGCCAAACGAACTTCAACCAATTCCTGCTGCACTTAACGTAGCGATTCAGCAAATGAAACCTTTGTTCCTGAATTTTGTGATTGATTGTGAGGTGCCATATTAACAATGAAAGCACCAAATGATGCACCTTAATTCGGATTAAAGTGAATCAACGAGTCCAAATTCGAGACTGGACAAATCTCCTTAGAAAAATAGAGAGAAGATAGAAATTCTTAGATAATATTTGCATAAAAAATCCTTCCAAATCGTTCCTAACACATATAATAAACTGAAAGACATAACTGCAGTAGCCCACTAACCCACTACCTAATTTAGAAAATTACATTAATAATTAAAAGACCCAAATTACTGAAATTACATATAATAGTCTTGAAATCTATTGGGCTTGATTATGTTGCGAGTGGGCCTAATAATAGCATTGGGCTTTGACAGCAATTGGCCCCTATCAGTAGCTCTACTATTCCAAATACCTCGTTCTCCACATCAAAAGAAACAATCTTTCTCGTTTCATCATTCTTGTGGGCACCCGACAACCAATGAAGCTTTTCACATATAAGCTTTCCCGGATCAAATTCTGGAACGTTGCATTTGAGATCTTGAACAATCCTCTCCCAAGAATCTCTTCTTAAACTAAAAACATATAACTCATAACTCGACCAATCTTTTGGAGAACTTTTCCAAAAATTTGAACATAAAGCCACAACCTTAAAATCATCGCTAGATTCGTCATAACCCAACTTGTAAGTAATATTACCATAATAGGGAATGAGATGGGGCAGTTTCTTGTATTTTCAGGTGCACGGGTTCCACAAAAACACATGCTTGTCCCTCAAGACAACGCACACAATGTCATAACAAGAACACTTAAAATAAGCTTCTGGACTGCATAGCTTGTACTTAGGATAATCGAGATTAACGACATTAATCGAACTAGAATTGGACAACAACGATTCAAATGAAATCTGCTTGACAAAATGGGCTTTGGGACTAGTGCCGAAGAGTAGTGTTTATAAGCTGATAAATTAATTTTACCTTGTTTGGAATATTTGAGGTGGGCTATGGCGAAAGCTGGAGTGGTTATTAATCGGAGGCAAAATTTGTTGACAAGTATTACACTGCCAAGGGTTTCGAGTGGAAGCCTCGCGAAGATGTTTGTTACAATTTCGGGAGGAAGGTATTTATTTTTCTTTCTTTTTTTCGAAATCGCCATTTTTGATGGTGAGTGAGCTTGCTAGGGTTTAAAGATTTGGGGATTTGCCTTCAATTTTCCCGGGAGTTTCCTTTCTCTCTTTATGGAGTGAATTGCAAAATGTACCCCTAATTTATTCTTAATTGAGAGATAACCCCTGGATAGTTTTTTATTAGCAAATACTGATCGAAGAAATATTAAGACTAGCATTTTGAATGTAAAATACCACATGAATGATTAGTTACAATAATATTTTTTTGTTATAAATAATAAATAAATAAATCAAATGTAACATAAAAACAAGTCAATTGCCAAATAAACACTATTCAAAAAAATAATTCCCTAACTAACACTTTTGAAAAATTAATTCCCAAAGTAACACTCATAAATCAAAAATCTCTATTTTAACCCTGTCTTTTATAAATAACTAGCAAAATATCATTATTTTTTCCAGTAGTGTTAGTTTGGCAATTGACTCTATAAAAACAAATTAAATATTAAAATTACTTAAAACTTTCCTAATATACCATTATTTAAGGGCATTTCGAGAAGCAACCTGACATGAACTATTCGATTTTTTTTGAAAAAGAAATATGGATTATATTCCATACCCACCAATAGTAGACAAACATAAGGGCTCGTTTGGTTAGTTACATTAGGGCTGAATATGGCCTCCAATGTGGGATAAACAGTAAAAAAATTAGCTCTGGTCTTCCATATTGAAACCAGGGTCGACCCGTGCGAATATGATAAACACGGGGTTATGGTGGCTTCATAATCAGCTGTTGAGGGTACGTTTTCATAATGTGGGTTGAACAGTTGTTTTTTTTCTTCGTAACTTGTATTTATCACCCCTGAAACCAGATAGCAAGTACCAGCACTACCCCTGCACCCAATATAAATAGAGAATTATAATTCCCCCCAAATTACCAAGCACTGGAGCCCGTAAACCCTAAGACAGGCCTGCAACAAAATTACTCTAAGGTAAATTCTCTCGTTCTCAACAACACGTTTCGATTATGGTTAATTTGTTGTATTTCTGTAACGCCAACTACGTTTTTCTTTTCTTGCAACATTTGGTCGCGGCGTAATTACAAATACTGGTTCAACTATCTGAATGAATTTGTGTGTCTCGAGTAACTCCTCAAGAAATGAATCATAATTACATTCTTTGTAAACAGAACACACTATGTTATTCAAACGTGAACACCCCAAGCTTTTGTTCTTAATTGTGACTAACATACCAAATCTGCTCATCGTCTGCAGGGGAGATTTGCAAACTCATAAAACTGCAGGAGTCCGAGCTCTTGACTTGGTACTTAAGGATCCTTGTACCTTCCTTTGTGTCATTAATATTTATATCTCAAGTAATTCTTGTCAAATGATTGGAACCCTAATTTGTTAATATTATTTAAATTATTTATCCGAGAATAATTCAGGACTTGGCGAATAACTTTATGCGTGGTGGCTTTGGACAGACAACTACCAGGCTCTTTCACCACGTTCACATCGTTTGAATTCTTCAGGTATGACTTATTAATAATTGCTTCACCAAGTTCTAACTTACTGATTATAAGACTACATTGGATGATGTGTGTGTGATGTGTATAAACTTGCATCCTTTTATTAATAAATAATGGTGTGTTGCTCGTTCTATGCTCCAGTTGCAACAATTTATATGCAGATATGTATTGTCTTGTGAAATAAAGGCCAAATGTTAATAATATTACCAACAACATTTTTTTCAATGACTTACAAATCTGAATATTACGATTTGTTGTGCTACACAATATTTGATAATGATTGAACCACTCATGTTATTAGGGGAAATTTAAGTATATTTATATATAGCACTTTGTTAACTAGAAGTCACATATTCGTAGGATGGATTGGAGGACCCATGCGATGATACTTGCAGCCGCACAACTTCATTTGTTTAGACTTAGACTCACTATGATCTCACTGACTTACTTCCTTGCTAAGCGACGCATTGCTCAATCTAATAAAAGAAAAAGAGGTTATACATATAGCATGCTCGGTAGATTCCCACGACAAATATCTCATATGCAAGACCTAATAAATATAAAAGATTCGAATTGCGTTGACTTCTTAAGAATAGATAGGAACAGTTTTCATAAATTATGCTATTTACTAGAACATGGGGGTGGGTTAACGAGCTCAAAATATGTTAATGTACAAGAAATGACTGCGTTGTTCTTGCAAACGCTTGCGCACCACCACAAAAACCGAGTTGTTTGATTTGATTTCAAAAGATCGGGACAGACCATCAATCATTATTTCCACAAAACAATGGATGCGTTGTTCATGATTATAGACCATCTTATGGTAAAACCAACTCTCATACCAACCGATTGTACTGATGAACGTTGGAAATCTTTGCCGGTAAGAATTAATAACACTTTTTCTATTAAATTTCTACTATGATTGTCCAAGTTTTTTTAGTTACGATAAGCGACTAACATAAATTTTTCGTTTGATACAACAACTCGGTAGGGATGCCTAGGAGCAGTAGATGGGACCCATGTTGCGTTATGTGTTCTGCTTATCGATAAGGATCGTTATATTTGAAGGAAGGGTATAGTTACGACAAATGTCCTAGGTGTGTGCGACATTACCAAAAAATTTATTTACATTTTGGCGGGGTGGGAAGGTCCTGTAGCAGACAGTACTGTTCTTCGTGAAGAATTGGTTAGGGAGGATGGTCTAAAAGTTCCAACGGGTATGCAATTTTAGTCGAGTTATTTTAATTACAAATGTAGAATTAATGATTACCCCCATGCTAATTACCATTACAGATTCTTCAACAGGGCAGTATTACCTATGTGATCTTGGGTATCAGAATGGTGAGGGTTTTTTGACTCCTTATAAGGGTAAGATGTATCACTTAAATGAGTGGTCAAACGGTCGCAATCGTTCAAGGGACCGTAAAGAGTTTTTCAACATGAAACACAGTAAAGCGCGTAATGTCATTGAGTGTGCTTTTGGTTTTTTGAAGATGCATTGGCCAATTTTGGACCATCCAAGGCATTTCTCCGTTCATTCTAAGTGCAATATTGTACTGCTGTGTGCATTGTTGCACAATTTTATTAGATTAACAATGCCCGTAGACCCTCTAGAAGCAAGTGGTGTCCCGCTACCATTCGCACCTCCGGATGAAAATGAATACATTGAGACAATTACTCCTTCTCCAGTTTGGCAAGGGTGGCGCGAAGACATGGCGGGGATTATGTTCAACAATTGGCGATTGAGGCGTAATATTTAAGACACCAATTAGTTGTCGCCGTTTATCAATGTGTAATCAAATAGTTGTAAACTGTAACGTGATGCCTAGTTACCTCGGACAGTGTTATTTAAATCGGTCATGTACCATTCAGTGGTTCACTTATCTATATGGATTATTATTATAATGTTCATGTTTTTTGGATAATTCCCCTTTTCACCTATAATTCTGTATTTCATATTGTATGTACTTGTAGTGTCTAATTTTAAGCTCTATATTTTGCCCAGACCATGCATGAATGGTTCAGTTTTCAGTTATAATCGAATATATATTTTTGTTCAATATATTTTAGAAAGTTATATTTAAATTCATAAATTATTCTACAATATTGTATGCATATGAATCAGGGATTTGCAGTTTTTACCATGCTTAACTGCCTATTACTATTAAAATGGTTGTCCCATATTAACTGAACAATAACCTAATAAAACATTTTTTCTTTTCACAATACAGATTGAATTATGGATACGTCGAGCTGTCCGCACTACCAACGACACTACCACTGGCAACAAAGGTGCCCGTAAGTTTTGGACACGCGCCGAGGAGGAAGCTTTGATTAGGGTGGTGAAAGATCTCATCATTGAAGGTTGGCAGGCGGGAAATGGATGGCGCTTGCGTTTTAATAATCAAGTTGCAGCAAGGATCTGAACAATGATACCTACTAGTGACGTGTTAGGAGATCCGCATGTTATCTCAAAAATGTCAATGTGGCGGAAGGATTTTGGTGCTTTGTCAAAGCTATTTGGCAGGAGTGGGCAGAACGAGGTGGGGCTTCACCCAACAAACTTCACTATAACCATAATTGGGACTCTAATTTGGGAAGCAACTGTCCAGGTAATCTATTACACACATTATCTTGACTATTTTATGTTTTAACTGTTTTTACTAATAATCGTTTAAGATTACTAATAATTGTTAAAGCGACTGTCAAGCTGAATATGTTTTAACATTATCTATGCCAGTAATTTTATCATGTGTTTCATAAATTCCATAAATTTGTACAGACCAATTCGGACTTGGAAAAAATGAAACTGAGATCCTTCCCATACTATGAAGATTGGGATATGATATTTGGAAATTCTAAGGGAACGGGTGATCATGCAGTCGCCTTTGGTGCTGCCCGTCACCACGTGCAAAACAGACCCATTAACCTTCCTCCACACCGTCTTTTTAAACCCTTGAAACCTCATCTGTTGTTGCTAACTCTGAAGAATTGGGCCCTTGGAAGGCTTCTGGAGTAAAGAAAAGGAAGGCTCGTTCTTATGATTTGGAAGATGACATGGTAATCACCCTTACTGCAGCACTTGATGAAATGAAAATTTCTATTGGTGACCTATCAATTGCTATACGGTCATTGAAAGAAGTTGATCCTGCGGTTATTTTGATTTTCTCCGCGTTGAAAGAGTTTCCAAACTTCACCATGATTGCACGCGTTAGGGCGGCTAAAAAAATCGTTACTTCTCAGTCGCGCGTGGCTCTTTTCTTTATCATGGATGCTGAAGAGAGGGCTGAATTTGTTATGACCATCCTTGCCGAATGACTTAACAAGTTCGGCCTTTGTGACAATCTGCAAAACTAAGGCATGGAAACTTGCGTTGGTGTATAACTAGGACACTGCATTATATTATCCATCCTTATTTATTTTGATTGCCTTATGTGGCCAGATTTGGACATGAAACGATAGGCATTACTAGGTATATATTGCGGGTTGTCTTGTTTATGTTTATTAATAACTTCCTAATAATTTGTATGGTAGGGTAAGTTTTGTGTAAACAACTGGTCTATCATTTTGTAATGCATTCTAATTATGTCATCAATATTATTTACTAAAGTATTCTGTTAGGACTAAAGAATTCTTGAATCTAATTATGTTCATTATTATACACATGCCTTTGATTTGAATGGGAAGCTGGTAATGACAAATCATGTAAGTACAAAACCTTGGTTAGATCAACACGGTCAGATTATGTACATTGACCGGCGAATTTAACTTTAATATTGACTCTAATTATGCAAGAATCACATGATGAAACTAAAATCCTATAATACAGGCTGCAGTAGAGATGATTATGGATCGATAATTACCTACGATTTTGGCGATCGCAACTGGTTTTTCGATTAAGACGTGATAGTGCTCATTGCAAACATAAAATTCCCAAAAGTGATGCAGTGGTTCGGATTTGAATTGAGAGCCGTTGAAAAAATATCACCCCTGAATTAGGAATTTGGAATTTTGCAAATTGGGGAAAGTAATGACGTGCACAATTTAAAATGGGGCAAAATAGGTAACTTGCATTGTTTTGTGTTAAAATAGGGTTATAACATGAGTACCAAATGAAATATTGAGGTAGGACCCACTAGTCATAGAATGGAACATAATGCTCAACCAAACCTGGTATTAGTACAAATAATATGGACTATAAGAGCTCCTAATCTGAATATGGCTATTAGGCCATATTGCAACCAAACGAGCTATAAGAGTTGCATGAGAGACTATCATGCATAAAGTCCAGATGAAAAGCACATAAAAGATGAAAACCAAATATAAGAAAGATACATAAGAAAATACATTAAACAGAACAGAAAGCGGTGCTAGCAAGTTCATGAGTGGTTGTATTTCCCTCTCACAGAACCCACTGGAAGAGAAAAGACGCATGACTCGACAAGCGACATCGGATATCGAAAATAACATTATACCCCTCAGCACCAAAATGGTTTTTTCGAAACAATTGCGTTCACCACGTCAAGATGATCTCCCTCAAAAATAACCAAGCTCCATTCATACTGAATTGCCAACTCCACGCTCCATTTTTCAGCAAGGATTTCAGCATTCTCTGCCCCAAGATTACCACGGATTCACCGTTGAAACTGCACTAGAAAGGCTCCCTGCCAGTTACGCATAACAATACCTATTCCCACTACATTATCGAAATCAAACTTAGCACCATCAAAATCAAACTTAATCCACATATGATAGGGGGATCCAGCAGTCCTCCGTAGGATTCCTCATCTCCCTTCGTGGCATATTACATTCAAGCCACGTCTGTGCATAGCTGCGCACAAACTACATAACATCCATCGGATTGGAAGCCCAGTCACGAGCCACCAAACGGTTCCTGTTATTCCACAAAGACCAACAAATACAAGCAATTAAAGACGCCAATGCTTTATCCTCTTTTGACACAACTCTCCCTACCCATTCAGATAACATTTCATTCAATTTTGGCGGCAACTCTTGGGGAACACAAGCTAATGACCAAACTTGTCGAGCAAAGTCACACCCAAAAAGGATATGAAACACGTCCTCATCACCACCACCACACACACTACACTCCCCGTTCAACAATATATGCCGGCGAACGAGATTTCAATTAGTTGGTAAGATATCTGAGCACGCGCGCCAAAGAATTTTTTATTTTATTTTGCTCGGAACTGAAAATCTCCAAATGTGGCACCAATCAATGTTTGAACTGATCGACGGTCTTGGACTATTGGAGTGGATTCCCTGCTCAAGGATCATAAAATATGCACTTCGCACCGTGAACTGCCCTATTTTGCTATAGTGCCAAATCCTATCGTCTGAATTCATGTTGCTTCCCAACGGCATGGAGAGAATGACGGAAGCATCCTCCTCCCAAAATAAATCTCGAATTAGCATCGAATCCCACCAACCCGTATCATCATCAATCAACGCACTAACTCTCATGCTACTATTCTCCATGGTTGAGGGTAAGATCAGACGGAAAGAAACCGGTCTCGGCAGCCACACGTCCTTCCAAACCAAAATTTCTTCTCCATTTCCCACTCTCCATCGTAAACCCCGAGCTAAAATTGGAATCGCCCCCCTAATGCAGAACCACGAAAAGGACATAACACCCTTCTCTATAGCCTCGAAAATCGAACGATTAAGAAAATACTTGGCTTTAAAAATTTGCCCAACCAAACTATCCAAAAAACGCCAAATTCTCCAAGCTTGTTTAGTCAACAACGCCAAATTAAAAGCCTTTAAGTCCCTAAAATCCATTCCATCCTTACGCTTATTCCGACATAATTTGTTCCAAGCCATCCAATGAGTTTTATCCCGGTCTTTGTTTCTCCACCAAAATCTACCCTCAATTGATTCCAACTCCTTAAGTAAAGTATCTGGTAGCCGGAAGCAACCCATCACGAAAGTAGGAATTGCATGTCCCACCGACTTGATAAGCACCTATTTCCCTGCAGATGACAAGTTTTTCTCATTATAACCTTGGTATCTATCCCACGCTCAATCACGGATAAACCCAAAAAGCTCCTTCTTACATCGTCCCACCTCTGACGAGACCCCCCATATACTTATCGTGCTTATATTCCCTTGGAATCCCCAATATCTGACTCACAGTCTGCTTCATCTCGTCCCCCACATTCTTGCTAAAGACAACCAACGATTTTTTCAAGTTAATTTCCTGACCTGATGCCTTGGCAAATTAATTCAGGATCAACACAGTTTCCTCGCCCACGTCCACCTTTGCTTCATTGAAAAGAAGGGTATCATCTGCAAATAAAATGTGAGAGACAACTGGTGCATGCTTACAAATCGTAATACCCTTTAGGGCATTTCTTCTCTCTAGATCTCGAATGAGACCTGAAAATGCTTTAGCGATAAACAAGAAAAAATAAGGAGATAAAGGATCTCCTTGTCTTAGACTCATTTCAGGCTGGATATTCTCAATCTCACAACCATTAAGTACGAAACCGACCGCACACATAACATAATAAGCCTCACAAAATTTAACTCAAAACCTAATCTAAAAAGTACCTTCTCCAGAAAGGACCATTCGACTCGATCGTAAACCTTACTCATATCCAGCTTCAGTGACATGTGCCTCGTCTTACCAGATCTCCTGTTCTTAAGGAAGAGGATATTTTCTGTAATAAGGCGACCAGGGACAAAAGCAGATTAAGCATATGAAATAATATCAGGAAGAAAACTCTTCAATTTATTAGCAATTGCATTCGACGCTATCTTCTAACTAACATTACACAAGGAAATGAGTCTGAACTGTGTAATGAATTCAGGGTTGGAGCATTTAGGAATGAGAACAATATGAGTAAAGTTAATGTCATGTGGAAGGATGCGGTCATTAAGAATAGCAAGAACAAACGTTGTAACATCTGGTCCAATTAAGTGCCAATTTTTTTGATAAAATACAGGGGGAAACCATCGGGACCTGGAGATTTGAGAGGATACATATCACATATCAAAGATAGAACGTTTGACCTCCTCTGGTGAAAAAGCTTGCCCAAGTTCCTGATTTACGTTTGGCCCGACCTTAGCTTGCAACACCTGTAACATATCATCCATCTCATCTTCCGTGGTGTTGCTCGAGCTAAAAATACTCTGAAAATATCTGGTCACAACTCGTTCCACCCCATTTTTATCCTCCCTCCAAACCCCTTCATTATCCCTAATCCCACGAATCTCGTTGATTTTCCTTCTCTCATTAGCTCGTCTATGGAAAAACCCTGTATTGTAGTTGCCCTATTTCAGTCATTGGACCTTTCCCATTGCTTCCAATACAATTCCTCCTGATCAAGCATAATCTCCAAATCTCTAGTCCGCTCGACTTCCTCCCTTTTCGACTCAGCCGGGATAATCTCAAAGAGCATCTCGAAAGTTTCTAATACTCTAAGCTGGTCGTGCATTTCCTCCAACTTTCTCATCATGACTCAAAATCTCGTTAAAATCACCCCCATAAATCCAAGGCTTAGAAGAAACCGACCTTAGTCTACACAATAAATTCCAAGTATGCATTCTTATACTAGAATCTGGCTCCCCATAAAAACCCGTTGATGCGGGGTAATTTCATCTGCTGACTAAGCACTCCATGACAGACTAACTCAAGTTCCGTACTGGTGCTGAGTTAGCTTTGAGTTCGGAAACCTACACTGTGAAACACCGAACGTGAAGTAGGGTTTTGTTGATTTAAGACTGAACTTGGACAGAGCCAAGCTGCCTACGTATCCTGTATAGGGAATCAAGTCAAACGTAGTTCATTGTTTCTCTAGATGCCGATTCGTGCTGGATGGTGCATCGCACAAGAGCTCGATGGATCAACGGACCATGTCGGATGAGATGTCGTCGGACCATGCTGGTCGGATAGAATGTCAATCAGTGTTGGATTATCGGATGAGATATCGTCGGACCGTGATGGTCATATAGGATGTTAATCCGTGCTGGATTGTGCATCATGTCTAGAAAGAGAAAGCTCTAACTTTGAGAGAGAAAGTACTTTGTGTTTTTACCTTCAGGAGAGGGGGTATTTATAGATACCTCACGGGCCATTGGATTGGCTTGAGTGTTGATGGGCTTGGCCTAGATTCATTAGATAGGCTTGAGTGATGATGGACTTGACCCAACAATATTTAACTTGTATTCTGGGATTGGCCCAACCTTAATGGGTTTGTACAGTGGGCTTGGCCCAACATTTATGAGTTTGTGTTGTACCTTAGTAGACGATAACGCGACAAAACGACAACCTTATGTGACACGTGATTAAACAAGAGAATGCCAGGTGTAGAGTCCAAAACATGCTACATCAGAAGTCCTCCACTTCGCAGTGTGTTATCAGACAGATAAGATAATGTGAAGTAGCTTACGCATTTCTTGGTTCATATTTTGCTTGTCTTCTTAATCTTGCTTATCTTTGTCTCCAAATGTCATTATTGGTATTCGCATGACTGGCTTACATTGATGGCATACTCAATAGGCTCGTCACCAAGTTTATTTTAGCTCTGGCTTGACATTGACGCTATAGAAGTCGTGAAGGGTGCTACTTCTGCGGGAAAAGATGATGTTGTCGATGATAGTCAAACTTCTTAATAGTTGAAGGTGGCTCTATTGGCTTGACTTTTTGGTGTCTGCCTTTTGTTTCACTCCTATACTTCTGGTACATTTGATTTGTCTTTTCTAGAACAAGTATGGTTTTGTTTTTTGTGTTTGGTGCTTTGCTTTGGTAGACGTATGTGCTTCTGGATCTCTGCTTTTGTTAACGAAGTGTTATTGTTTCTTTTTTCTCTTCCTTGTTTTTGTTCTTCAATTTACATAAGTTTGCTTTCATCCTCCTTGATTTTGTTCTTCAATTTGTATAAGTTTGTTTTCTTCCTTACATGATTTTGCTTTCTTCCTTCCTTGATTTTGCTCTCTTCCTTCCGTTTTTTTGTTTTCTTCCTTCCTTGTTTTTTCTTTCTTCCTTCCTTTTTTTTATTCATTGATCTTGCTTTTTTTTTTTTCCTTTTTTGATCTTGCTTTCTTCATCCCTTGATCTCACTTTCTTCCTTTCTTGATTTTGTTCTTCCATTTGTATAAGACTTCATGTAGGCTCTTTCGCTTGTTTAATATGGTAGGGACATTGCAATTCGCTTACTTTATGTATTTTCACCCAATATGCTCTTCACCTAGCTTAATTTGGTATGGCCGTAATAGCTAGCCTACTTTATTGGATTTTCACTCAATATGCTCTTCACCTAATTTGTTTTAGTAGGGCTTACGATAATGGCCTACTTTATGGGATATTCGCCCAATATGCTTTTAATCAATTTTATCTTGATAGAGCTTACGAAAATGACCTACCTCATGATATATTCACCCAATAGGCTCTTCACCTAATTTATTTTGGTATGGCTTACACTCATAGCCTACTTTATGGGATGTTCTCCCAATAGGCTCTTCACCTAGTTTATTTCGGTAGGGCTTACACTAATATCCTACTTTATGGGATATTCATCCAATAGGCTCTTCGCTTAGTTTATTTCGGTAGGGCTTACATTGATAGCCTACTTTATGGGATATTCGCCCAATAGACTCTTCACCTAGTTTATTCGGTCGGGCTTACATTGATAGCATACTTTATGGGATATTCACTCAATAGGCTCTTCACCTAGTTTATTTCAGTAGGGCTTACGTTGATAGCCTACTTATGGGATATTCGCCCAATAGGCTCTTCACCTAGTTTATTTTGGTAGGGCTTACGTTGGGCCTACTTTATATTTTACTTGGTAACCGTAGGCAACTTGCATAGCTATAATAATTTGTGTTAATTTTGTTGATTTCAGACTGAACTTGAACAAAGCCAAGATGCCTACGTATCACGTATAGGGAATCAAGTAGAACGTAGTTCATTGTTTCTCTGGATGCCGATTCGTGCTGGATGGTGTTATGCACAAGAGCTCGATGGGTCAATGGACCATGTCGAATGAGATGTCGTCGAACCGTGCTAGTCAGATAGAATGTCAATCTGTGTTGGATTGTGCATCATGTTTAGAGAGAGAAAGCTCTAACTTAGAGAGAGAAAGTAGAATCTCAATTGTGTGTGTTTTTACCTTCAGGGGAAGGGGTATTTATAGATACCTCACGGACCATTGGATTGGCTTGAGTGTTTTTAAGAACTCTATCGCTCGTATCAACGTCCAAATTCCATCTATGAACTACGTTACGATTGTAATTCTCCACCACTATACTATGCTGCTAAAAAGATCCCACTAATTCATCGTCAGATTCTTTCTGTCTCATAGCTTGAGAAGAGGAGCCTCCTTTAAAGCAATTTTTCGACCCCCGTTGAAAATTGTTCCCCCCCCCCCCCCACCTACCAAGCATCTTACGTAGCCATGCGTCATAAGGTAGAGTGCAATCTTTCAGTATATCCCTGCATTCGTATGTGATATCACATACAACCATAATATGCCCCATGGTGGTGCACAAATAGCAGAAATTTGGAAGTCTCTCGTACGTAAAAGCCACACGTAATTCTTCCCCTCTGAGTCCTCTAACCAACAAGAAATGGAACAGCGGTTTGGTGACATAGATACTCACACGAATCTGCAAATTTAATCCAAGTTTTTCTAACATATCCACTTCAAGGAACTTACCCAATTTGTTGCCAATCGCCTTCGTCATCTCTACAGTTTGTCGAGCCAAAGGAAGGTCATGGATATGGACATAAAAAGGGCACTTGTCGAGATCAATCGACAACGGGTTATCATCAATTCCTATCTCACTTAGGATCAGCGCATTTTATCAAAAGACCATGGACACCCGTCTAATGCACGGGTTTTTTTTATCAATAACATGATAAAATTGAAATAACATGCGATCTCCCCCAATCCTTTGAATGTCCATTCCTCTTCTAGGATTTATGACCGATTTATGGCCTTTTTCTCCATACAGACAATTATAACACACGTTTAAATATTAACAAAGTACCTTTCTAGTATTTATTAAAAAAAGTACCTTTTTAGCAACAAAAAAAACTAGTAAATTAGTTTATTACTTTGTTACAAAATTCCTCTAAATTAAAGTAACGCAAGCGAGTGCTACTCTAAAGAAACCTATATATGGCCCAACTAGAAAGAGAGAAATGTAGAGCTTATCAAATAAGATGTTACGATTACGATAGAAAGAGCCAACATTATAAAGTTTTTGCTCAATCTCTCACGTGGCTCATCTATCGTGTTATAATGCTACATTATATTGTGGCTTAAATTTGCAGTTAGGAGATTAATATTCACATTTTCCTTTAACAAACTTTTAGTTATAATTGGTGCTATTTTTGCAGAGCATATCAATTTGAATTTTTTTTTGTCACACCGTAGAGAACTTGTTTTTTTTTCTTTCTAATTTTGAGATAAATATAAAATAATGGACTCATTCAATAATTGGAAGGATTGCATTCAACTCAACCAGTTCGTTTTGACTTATCTAGAATAACACGTTGAATGGTGTCTGTAACGACAAATTCTTGATATCTGAAATTAAGAGACAAAAAAATATTACAAAGTAAATTTGATAAAGTTAAAAGTACAATTGTGGTACAATCTTTATTTAATCATCTGATTCTTTTCTCAAACAAATGATTTTGATATTTGGTTGACTTGAGTGGATTAGATTTTGATCTCTTCTACGTGTATTTGAGTTGAACGTTAATTCAAGGGCATTGAGCTTGATCTTGAATTGACGATCTACTTAACTTGATATTTGCGACGAATAATTTGATCTTCGTCTTGAACTTGTTGAATGTCAATCTTCTTTAGAGGAATCTTGATCTTCAAAGTACTTAGATATTTGACAAACGTTGATTCGAGGGCTATACGGCTTGATCTCGGATCGAACGGAAATTTGATTTGAAATTTAATTTGAAGGCTGGTGAAGATTGGTATGATCTTCGTCTTCAGTTCTTTGGATTTTTGGTTTTGATCTTATTGAATGGACTTCAATCTTCAAAAACGGTTTTTCGAAGGTCTTAGGACTTGATCTCGGATTAAACGGATTCTTGACTTGAAGACGAATGAAGAACGGTATGAACTTGGTTTTGGATTTGTTGAACTTCTTGGAGTTTGATCTTCCTCGGCAAAAGTGCAATCTTCAAAGACGGCTTTTGGATGGAATTGATACTTGACTGCAGATTGAAAGGAGTTCTTTAGGAAGAACACCTTGAAGATTGTTGAAAAATGCCTTGAATGCCGCAAAGAACGCTTGAAGATGGATGAATTTGGTGAAGCGAAAAACTTAGAGCTTTTTCCTTTTCAACTTGTGAATATTTTGTATGTGTTTTCTTTATGAAAGAGCCCCTATTTATAGCTGTAAAAAACTAGAGCTCATTGCTTGTGATTGATCGGTTTTATTTTCTAGATAATCATGGATTTAACTTGGCTTGTTTATCAAGAAACACATCATATTTCCACATGGCTTAACATCATTGGTTGGAATACTCCATCTTTTCCACGTGGCTTTATTTGATTGGCCAACAATATATATTAGAAAATCAATCAATTAATCTATTAATAATTAAAATTTAATTTAGTAAAATTCTAAATTAAAAATAAAAATAATTAATTTAATTTTTAATAATTAATTTGACACTTGTCAATATTTAATTAGAGTAGACAAAATTAATTTGTCTACAATGTCAAATTTAAAAAATAAAATATGCATAACTATCCATCGTTGCATGGGAGAAAATAGTTTATTCGTTCAATCTTGGTCGATTCTTGCAACTAGTAACTAGTTAATTAATACAAATCTGGTAGTGCCAAAAAAGGAGAAAAATTAACTGCAAACAGCTCACGAATATTGTAGGGTAGTTAACTTGATATTCCGCCAGCCCATCACAAACCTACTCTATAAGTATAAGTACCAAACCATGTGATCCAATAAATAATGCAAAGAATTGTAACCTTTTTGTGGCCCATCGTAATTTAATTTCGATTTAAGTAATAAAATGGATATTTGATTTTAAATATATTAGAATGCCTTTCTTTTTTCTTTTCTTTTTTATTGCCTCCTGTTTTACTACTTTTTGCGTACATGTAGAATTTGAAGGATATATCATATAAGTGAAAGCTCTACGGAGTGGATGTTATTTGACCACCCAAAATATCTACACAACTAATTGGAAGATAAATAAATTCATTTATGAGTGCCCATCACCTCAAATGATAGTAAGGGCATTACGATTCAAGAAAATATGTTCCTGATAAAGATGTAAGAACAACATTGAATAAAATTATACAAACCTCTCTCTGAAAATTATATTAGATAGTGAGAACTTATATAGAAGAAAGATGCTATGAATAAAATTATTGGTACAACGTAACCATGATCACAGAAAAAAGCTTAAGCCAATATTTCATTTTGATGTGAAGCGCACCAACCATAAGTTCAAAAGGCACTTTTTATGGGCTTTCGTGAAACCTCCACGGCTCCACCAACATTGGATTGACTTTGATTTGCTGTGAGACTCTTTTTTTTCGTTGACCAGTCTTAGTTTGTAATGTTTATACTTCGTTAATTTTTTTTTTTATATATATACACGCACACACATATATCCTTTTTCTCGATAACAATATCATATTATCCTAATTATAAAAAAAAAAAAAAAAAAACTTGGCAGACTACACGTTATAAAGTATAAACTATTAGCAAGACTAATTTCATGTAGATTCATATTGAGGAAGAAGATACAAAAGAAATCGTATACAAATCATCATAAGTTCGTGCGCACCAATTTACAATGCATCAGTTATTTTGATTAAATGTTGTAACGCAATCAAAATCATTAAAGGATTTGCGTACGTATACGTGCATGACACATCTGTTGTATATGATGGTAACGCCATTCAATACCATAGAAAGAAAATGATAACAATATCCAAAAGCACTACACACTTTACTTGCGAGATAAAAAGTTAATTATGATACGAGTAAACCCTATCTTAAAGTTAACTCAAAAGATAAAAGAAATTAATTATTCTCTAAGAAAAGTCATTGCTAAGTTGTACGTGTGCCATTTCCTTGAATTGTACAAAGCCTTTCACCCTTTAATTAATTGCATATATTAGTAAATTACTATTTGTTGTATCTATCAAGAAAGGTCCAGAGAAAAAGTTGGTACTGATAGTGGACACAATTTCCCAACTAGGTGCCGTTCTTTCTTTATTATAGATAACCAATTAAGAATTAAGTACATGTAGTTTTACGTTACAAATGTGCTCATCAAGAAGAAATGGGAAAACAAAATAAACCACAATAAAAGCTAAGTTATATATATATTAGATCAATTTCAATTTTGTTTTGTACATATTTGTAATTAGGAATTTTAGCAACTAAATAAATATTTTCTGGCCTCGGTTTTCACTATTATTTGGAACAAAGTTTCTAGAGATATATTATGATACTTCTTCTGGAACAAATAGGTTTTCATAATATCGTGTCATCTACTGTACTCCCAACAATCATTCAATTAGAATAATTATTTATTATAAGTGGAACTCATGCCCAATGCATGTATTTATAAAAGAGAAAAAATGACTACGGAATCACCTACCTGTTAGACTTCCCATATAATAACCCAACCAAATATATTTAATTTGACACGATATTATGAAATCTCATAATCACCTTAAAATATTGAGAACCAATTCAAACGCAACGATTGTCTTTCGTATGCACTAAAAACAAAACATATATATCAATAGTAAATAAAAAAAAGGTAGAATATAATGAGCTATAGTGGTGGTGATAATCATCAACAATCAACAGACAAGTAACGTTATTTTATAGAATAAAACAGCTAAGTATGATGATGACAGGACTTCATTTAGGACCATTTGTACGTGAAAGAAAACAAATTCCACCTGCTTCAGCACCAGTTCAATTAGATAATTGCAGTTTTATCACTATTTTCCACTAATTATAATTATAAAAATGTTGTGCATATATGTTTATCACTTTATCTAATGCTAATATATTGTCACTAAAACTCTACCATTTGTTCTCTTTTAAATAATATAAAGTAAGTAATTGCCAACCTAGTGTAAAAGTTGTTGGAAATCCATGGAGACCAAAGTGGAAAAGATAGTGTCTAATTAAGACTTGACGTGTTGAAATGATTGATGATGAAATATAAAAGCCATAACAATTTCACATATACTTTAATTTAGTGTACATGTATAGTTAGAAATGAAAAGAATATAAGGTAGAAAAGGATATAAGGTAACCCACGTAGCAAAAATTAGCATTTAATCATTGATTTATTTAATTTATTGCAGTAATAGATAAAAGTAATCCTAAATTTGGTGAAATCCCTAAATTTGTTTTGAATTAGTATTACGCACGATGTGCAGTCTGGATAGTCTGTTAGAAAAATGATTCGATAATTTCAAAGATTTCAATGGATATTTTCTTTTGTTTATTATGTGCAATTTGTAATAAAAAATAAAACTTTATCCACCATTATTTAGATAATAAACTAATTAGTAATTATAATGTGTACCACCTGTAATATTCAACATTAATAATTTAAAAATGGGAGTGTTGATTTAGTGGAGGCAGAAACAGTTATAAGGAAACAGAGTAATCAGGTAACAGAAAGCAACAATCTAGGACTAAGTGCTCTAAAGATATTAGTAGATAACGAGAAAATAAATGATCTGTGAATTTTTGTTATGTTATTTTATGTTATGTTACCTATTTTAATTTTGTACCTTAACACAACAAACAAACTCCTTAAAGTACTCAAAAAAGATTCACTGCTCAGTTCCCAATGTCTTGTTTGTTCATACTCTCTGATAACACTTCTGGTACTTCTCTCTCTTTCTCTCTCCTTTTAGGCCTCTCTCTTGTCATTTCATTTTCCCTTTTCAGTAAATTTTATTTTTGATCAAGAAAAAAAAATCCCTTTATAGTGTGTTGTTCTTTTTTACTTTTTCACCTTTTTTTGAGTCCTCTGTGTTATTTTTATGAACTGTGATTCCCGTCTTAGCTTTTGGGGTGTATTTGATGTTGAGGGAGGTGGCTTGTGCCTTTTCAGGTTCCTTTCTTCTTCTCTTCATAAAGTTGCCAATTTTATTATAGTTTTATTTTTTTTTTAAAAAAGAATCAAGAAATGAGTGTCATATGTGTTCTTTTTGCATGATAACTTTCTTTCTCAGATATCACATCCATCTGTAGTTTCTGTCATTTCTTGTCCATCCACCTGTGTTATGGTTGCAGGTTTCTTTGTTTCTTTCTTCTTGTTTTTATCAGGCTAAATTCTTCCTTTTTTCCTATTTTTTTGTCCTGGTGGCAGAAACATCTCTTAGTAATCAATAACCTCAAATTATTCTTATATTCTAAAAAAGAAATTAATATATGTATATTAAATTTTCTGCTTTTTATGGTATAGAATTTGAATTTTGTTGTGTTTTGTGGCATTTCAGGTGAATTTTAGCTGAGAAGAAGGTTGAAAGTCTGCACCTTTTACTCAATCAAGATTAAGACCTTATCAGTTACAAAACCAGCATTTAAGGTGGTTTACTTTTGGTTGGAAATGAGAGATGGTGTTGGTAAAAAGGCATAGTCAAACATAAGTCTCATGTGATTGTGGTAATAAGTTAGTTGGGAGCACATGACATAAGTTTCCTTTTTGAGGTCATCTTTTTTTAATTTACTGGGATTGAATTTTAATGATCATTTGTGAGAAAGAAATGGAGGAATTGAACCAGAAATCACTGGAGAGAGTTGTTTCACAGAAGGCTTTACAGATGAGCAATTCATTTCAATGCCAAATTTGTGTGGTGGGATTGCTATGTGGGATTTGCTTAACCTCTTTGTTTATGGCTGCACTTACTTCGTATGGCGCTTTTGCTATTGGTGGCATTCGAGTTCCTCCTTTCGCCTCTGGAATGTCGACTACCGTTTCTAGTTCAGTTGTTGTCGGTAAGTGTTCTAATTGTAACAGTGTTTATGCAGTAACTTTGATGTCTTTTAAGTGTGATTTTATAGATAAATTGCTTCTGTTATTCGGTGATTTTACGTGCTTGATTGATTTTAAGATGCCATTTGAATACTATGAATTAATCTGGCATTCCCCTGCTCTTGTGAAGTTGAGAACTCGTGTTTACTTCGCTTATTTGACAGATGAAGCAGTTCTATATTGCAACGGGTCAAGTAAAGAAAGAGAGAAAATCGTGTACTCTGAGAAGAGCACTATTCTTGGAACCGACGAGAAAGTCTCTTTACTATATTCGGCATGGAGTGATATACTTAGCAAATCGATAACCAATGAAGTTGTTTTCTCCGGGGAAAACAGATTAAAGAAAGTACCTGTAGCCCCTCACTTGGAGAATTGCAAGTTGAGAACAGATCTAAATAAACGGTTAGATGCACACCTTCCTAATACGAGTTTCCCTCCGTGGACTATGTGGAGAGGATCATTAGATGATCTTCTACTTTCGACAACTGATGAGATGCAAACGTACTACAGGAATCAAATTATATCAGAAGGAGCTTATCCTCCCTGGGTACATACATCATCTATAATCTTAACAAAATTATGTATACCCGTTTTATGAATGGAATTTCTTTCTCTTTAATGATGAAAATTTCCCTTAGATTCTAACAATTTATAATTTCACCAGATTACTGGATCAGATGAGGAAAACTATCCGCTAACCAGGAAAGTGCAGCGGGATATATGGCTTCGTCAGCATCCCATAAATTGCAGCGATCCTAGTGTACGGTTTCTAGTAGCCGACTGGGAGAGATTGCCAGGTTTTGGTATTGGAGCACAAATTGCAGGAATGACTGGTTTACTTGCTATAGCGATCAAAGAGAAAAGGGTACTCGTTACAGACTACTACAACAGAGCTGATCACGAAGGCTGTAAAGGTAACACTTGCTCAACATTTGTATTAGTTGGCATATGTTCTGACAAGAACGACATTAAATACAAGATCATAACGTCTTAGAGAAAAGCAAACAAAATTTTGATAACCTTATATCTTAGAGAATTAATGTTGGACGTATCTTGAGTTGCTTTCACAGGTTCATCACGGTCTAGTTGGTCTTGTTATTTTTTCTCGGAGACCTCAGAAGAGTGCAGACAACGTGCTTTTGGACTTAAGCGAGACAAAGTGGCATGGGAAAAAGGGATCATTACAGGAAAGGACAACTACACTTCAAAGGAGATTTGGGCTGGAAGGATTCCTAGGTATGCTGTTATAGAATTTCCATCCTGTCATTCCTGCAAGAACCGATCATTTTAGAAACTACCGTTCACCAGTGTTACTACTTCAGGGCATGGGGGAACCCATGGTCTATGTTGCAGCCTACGACGGAGATAAATGGGAGCTTAATAGTTCAGCATCGTAAAATGGATCGTAGGTGGTGGCGAGCACAGGTAGACTTAAACTTGTCTCCTGAGATCAATTATTTGTGTATTTATGTCCGATCACTATAACTAAAAAATTTCTTTATCCATTGTTATGTACTATTTAATTGGGCAGGCAGTTAGGTACCTGATGAGATTTCAATCAGAGTACACATGCGACTTGATGAATGTTGCACGTCATGCTGCCTTTGGACGCGACGCTGCTAAAATGGTTCTATCTGTCCCTACTGAAGATCTTCCAGAGGTTTGTCAGCATGTTCCATATTATAAAAGACAGTTTAAAGAATTAATATTATAATTTCATTCATTATACCATCAACGCAATATTGTAACAAAAGGAGGTATGAAGAACATTTGTATTCCATCCCACTTTCTGCAGGATGAACAAGTGGAGCAGGGGTCTGATATAGAAAAATTTGTATGGTCAAGCCACAAACCATGGATTCCTCGCCCATTGTTAAGCGTACACGTCAGAATGGGAGATAAGGCGTGTGAGATGAAGGTGGTTGGATTTGAAGATTACATGCGTCTAGCTGAAAGAATCCGAAAGCGCTTCCCTCATCTCAACAACATCTGGATTTCTACTGAAATGCAGGTAAACTCATCCTTCACTACACAAAGTTGGATTTGCAATGCTATAAGCTTTAGCTAATTCCTCTTCGATTAACTATAACTAGGGATATCTTCATGATAATTTTAAAAACAAATAAAAAATGAGAGAGGTCCTTTTTTTTCCAATATCAGAGGCATTCGTCATAATTCGCCTTCATGTAGGACAAATTAACATGTGTTATCTTCATATGTACCAGGATGTCATTGATAAATCAAATTCCTACCCACACTGGAGATTTTTCTACACAACGAACGTAACGCGGCAAACAGGGAACATCACCATGGCAACTTACGAAGCAACTCTTGGAAGGGAAATGAGTACCAATTATCCTATAGTCAACTTTTTGATGGCCACGGACTCTGATTTCTTCACCGGAGCATTAGGTTCAACATGGTGCTTTCTTATAGACGGTATGAGAAATACAGGAGGAAAGGTTATGTCCGGTTATTTAAGCGTCAACAAGGATCGGTTTTGGTAGAGTTACACACGATGCACGGATTTGATTTCTGTAATTGGATTTAGTCGAAACTTCACGTGCAATGGCTGCTACAGCTGCAGAATGAAAAGGGCGCTGGATGGATACATCTGATGATTTTTCACATGAGGATATTATCCATGAAGATATATGTAAATCCTTCTCCATCTTTTGTAAATATTAGTTTGATTTCACCAGTTGTTTGTGTATATTCTTATAGTAAAACTTCGAAGTGGAAATATAGTTTTTGGTAATTCACAAAATGCTTACCGTGCTCCCTCTACTTATTGCCTCGTATACGTATTACGTACTAACTACTACGACTCTCAACAAGTATTGATGCTGTACATAAAGCAAAAAACAATTAGGACGTGAAAAAATAAACTAGAAAGGTACTTACATCAAAAGTTTTGATGTGAAAAAAATAAGATATTACGAAGTAAAATGAATCGCAATCGCAAGCAAAACTGTTATAGATACATTTGAGGCAGTGTTCAAAGAAATAAGCCACTAATTAGTACAACAATTTCCACTTGAAATAAAATACAACAAATCAAGAAAAATGAAAAGCTTCTAATACAATACAACATCAAGAAATCATCCAAACATCTATACCACAGCAAAGAATAGCACCAGTCTTCTTTACCAATACTACTCCTCAATATCTTCCTCCAATCGCCGTGTCCCGTCTGGATTTCTCGGTTTCTTAGGTTTCTTGCTCTTTGCTTTCTTGGCCTTCAATCGACGCTTTTTCTCGTTGGCGTCGACCCATGCGTAATCAGATGGTATTTGGAAAGGGTCAACTTCATCACGAAAGCTGCGGCCTTCACTATCACTTGATTGGCCTCCACGGCTTCCTCTCATCCACGAAATCCATGAAGTGGAAGTCTCGGAATCTTTAGACTTGGCATCTTGGAAATGTGCAGGGCTTGAAAGAGGTGTCGAGAACTCTTCAATCGGAAGAAGCTCTTCAAACTTTGTAAATGTCACCATCACCCGTATTGTTGGGACAATGGGGATGGCAATCTGCACAGTATGCCATTATTAGTCAATCAGAGCACCCAAATATGGAACGATGAAAAGTTCAAGCAAGGAAATGCATTAATGCAACTTTCTAAACAGCAGCATCAATTACATGCAGAATGAGACGAGTAGTATAGTTTAGTAATGCATTTAAACACGGAAGAAGAAGAAAGAGTACATGGGGGAGCTGGACAAGCCAAAATAGTATGTACCACAATGCCCAAAAGAAACGCCGGAAACACATGGTATAGTTAAAAGAACAATACCAATGAACTTCCAAAAAGAGTGATTAATTACAGACACCTCAGAAGTTAGGAAGAAACATAACAGATACATCCCAGTATCTGTAGTTATTTAAACTTCAAAGAAACTTTATGTATCAGATCAAAACTCAGGGAAGTGTATAAATGTAAGTATCCCTAGTTTTTTAGGTCCGCACATCTGATATTATAGACAGACAGCAAATAGGAAAAATAAACTAAATAATGGAAATATGAAAGCAAAAACTATAAATTACTATATATATAAACGCTACAATTTTTTTGATAAACTGAGAGCTAAAGCATTAGAACGAATCAAAAAGGGGAAGTCCCCTATCACAAAAGCTACAATAGTTGCAGAATTTCTAGGTTCTATAAAGATAATACGAAATATGAACTCTGAAATGAAAAACTATATAATAATAAATAATCCTGAAAGAAAATAAAACACAGTCAAATATATTACGCAGATATGACTTGGTAAAAAGAAAATAGAGTCCTTCAGATCACTTCAAAGGGTGGAAATGCATAACTTCATTTACTTTTGCTCCAAAATGGACACTTTTCCAATATTCTGTAGCAATACTAGTTTCAGCAAACAACAACAACAAAAAAAAAGCATTTGCACTTTCTATTTTCATACTATAGCGCAGTTTACTCGTGGGATATTGAGGGCCGTTATGAATCTTTGCATGTCAATTGACGTATATAACCTACGCTTCAAAAATATTTTTTTCTTTTACACGAAAATACAAAAGATGAATCCGAAATATATGATATCATAAAATAAGATATAAAATCACAAGAATTAACGATATTTGAAAACATCAATCATGGGTTGACTGGAAAATACATATTTTACATTTACTGTCATTTTTAACTAGGAGCATTTTAGCCTTTACAGTAACAAATCATGAGAAAATAAGGAGGGGACAATTATCTACATTTTCAGATTCACAAGGAGACGGCGATCACTTCTTCTTTTTCCTTTACAGGGGGGTTATTGGCCTAATAAGCAACACACATGGGAGTTATTGCCATTATCACTACCGCTATTGACTCTAGTGGATCGTTCTAAATCAGTAAGGATTTTATTTGGGGCAAACAGTCACAAAAGCAATGCCTTTAAAGCCAATTGTGAGCCCCATTGGCACGAATGCCTCGCATCAGTGCCATGAGGCAGTCTGTCTCTGTCAACAGCGTGCCTTTGTACAGTCTGGTTAAACACTATTATGTACCTTCATAACTAGGAAAAATGGTATCATAAGGTACAAAAATTCTATTTCACAGGTAAAACTAGTAAAAATTCATTCACTGTCGCTTATTTTTATTTTTGCATAGATATCTAAACTTCACAAAGCACTCTATTGATAACAATACGTTACTTCCAATGAAACGAATGCACTAAAAGATCAAAGAGTGACATTTACCTTGACAGGAAATGTGCCGGTAGGAAGTTTTGTGGTCAAAAGCTCTCGCAGTCTTCTAACTGCTTTTACCTTGTTAGCCAGTATATCAAGCAAAGGCAAGAGTTCCTCAGTCTTCAAAGGGAAATCTGGCGTCAACCACAATACAGGTCTTAACCCTTTCTTATACTCACTTTCGTTCTTTGACTCAGTAGAGGCCCCTTTCTTCTTTTTCTTCTTGTTGCTCTTATCTTTAGGCTTTTTAAGGTCCTCCTTATCTTCCCTTGGAAACTCGGATGATGATCTGCGACTATCATTGAAGCTCTTCTTGCTGTCATCAGGTGTCAACTTTGAAAACTTCTTCAAAATCTTTGAATCCTCAGGATCATCTCCTGTGTTCTTTGGATTCTTCTTGTTCCAGCCAAACCAACTTTTTTTCTCTTTGGTAACACCATTAGATTCACTTTCAAATGAACTTGCATATATGTTTTCATGGCACTCCTGCACTTCACCATCTTCATCCTCACCAATGCCATCACCCCTGTGAAGAGCAGAATCTAGCTGCATCCGTTCCTCGGCAGTTAATACATCATCATAATCATCTTGATCACCCCCACTAGCCATTTTATCATCATCGTTAACAGAGAAAAGCTCTTCGTCGGTCATAGCACCAGGAACCCTCCTTGACTTCACACTCACCAAAACATTAAGCATATCATAAATTTTGGCCTTCCATGTTCCAACCATTTCAGTTCTTTCCTGTCTTCTCCAATTTAGATAGGGAACGAGCTCGGCCTGAGTAACGTCAATTCCCGGTCGGTACATATTAGTTTGAGACATTGAGGCCACTTCATGCGCAACCTCAGCTTCTGTTGGTTGAACACCAGCACCTTCCAGAGCATTAGTAATCTCTTTCTCCTTGTGCGCAAGCACAATTAAAGATCCTGGAGGCAAAGATCTATTACCATCTTCAGATAAATAACCCTCACCAAGAAAGAGAAACGTCTGATCCGAGCGTTGAATACGAAACCCATCAAACCCCGCAAGGGTCATATCAGCCCGAAGATTTGAACCCCGTTTCCATATCCGATAAGTATCAGATGGCGCAATCCTACCAATAAATGGGATCACCGAGCTCTCAAAATGGAAGGTTATCTCCATATAAAAATCACGAATGCGGGCAGTCGAAGCCACGATCCTAGGAAGTCTCCGGCACCATTTCGCCCAGGCAAGAGGCTGGTAATGCTTGGCAATAATCATTGCAATATTCTCCTCCCTAGTACAAACCGCCTCTTGAAGCGCACTCCAACCACTCTCATTCTGAAGACTCCAATCAGCGCCTGCTGCCATCAGAATATCAGCCGAAACCGCATCATGTAGCCGCACTGCAACGTGCAGAGGAGTCTCCCTGCCCGGAACATCCCGCCTGTCGATCACTAGAGACACTGCATCTGCGTCTCTTTCAGCAGCCAGAGACTCCGCCTCGTTATTCACCTCTCCCGCCTTTGCTAGGCGAGGAAGCCCCGCAACAATACGTTTCAACGCCGCATAGTCCCGTCTCAGGACGGCAGAATGCACGGGACTATGCGCATATTTTGACAAATCCTCCATCACCAGTCCTCCCAAATCAATTACAGAAAATTGCAACTTCACCCACCTTTACTTCCCATCCAAACCACAAAATCAAAAGTCCTTCCTCATTCAGTACAAATCTAGAATCATATCTTTCATAAATACCCCAACACAAATCATTTCACAACAAATCCACAGATTATTCAACCTAATTCAACCTCAAATATAAAACCTAACAAAATTTCTACTTCATTACACCAACCAAACATAAATGCTTACAAACATCTAACAAAGTTAAGCAGTGTACAAAAAGTATGATGGACAGAGAGAGAGAGAGAGAGTTAGACAAACCTAGGTAGGTTTGAGGATTTGTGAAGTCGAGGTGAATTTTCACACTTTCTCTCTCTAGAAAAAGAGGAGAAAGAAAGTTGTATGAATTCTCAATCAATATACAGAGAAGAGAGAGAGAGGGAGAGAGAAAGTGTTAACAGTAAAAAACTCGCATCTACTTCTGCTGCTAATACTGTTAGCTGTTGTTGGAGAGAGAATATGCTGTCTGCCCCTGAATTTGGAGTAAATTACCAAAGTTGCCATACGCGTGACATTTTTAAAGTAAAAATATACTAAAACCCTTCCAACTGACTTTACGGACTCACCTGCATTTCACTAACCATTTCAATAAAAATGTTTACGTTTTCGAAGTATCCCATGTTGCTAAATCCGGTCATTGATTTTGGATGTATTTCTGCGTTACATTTGTTGAATATCATCACAGAGAATACAAAAAGTCCATGTAATCTCAATGCTTCGGGAAGGCTATTTAAATCTTTAAAGAATTACGTCTAGTTTTTTTTCATTCGTTGCGATTGAGAAGTACATTTAGATCACTAAGTTTTATGTGGTTTCCATAGGCTATTTAAATCTTTAAAGAATCACGTCGAGTCGGCTATATAATCTATTTTTTTCATTCGTTGCGGTTGAGAAGTACATCTAGATCACTAAGTTTCATGTGGTTTCCATATAATCTTTATCCAAGTTTACTTCGGTCTCCTCGTACTCTATTCTCAAGTCAAGAGTTTCAACGCGTCGAACGAAAGCCTCTAAGGTTTATGTGCAAACTGTATTAAACAATTTTCTTGCATCAACTTGGTGTCACGCCCAATTTATGGTTAATGATCCGAATTTAACACGAGGCTCAATTAAGGAGTTGGAGAGAGATTCATACACCTTTCCCATAGTATGCAAGAAATAACACCATTGTGAGGTTATATGAGTTCTTTATACGAGGGACTAAGGCCTCGTGGTATGCATTTATATGTGAAGAGAGAGAGTATTACAAGAGGGATTTTTGGCTCTCAAGCGTGTGCTTTTTCTATGCAGCTTATCCTATTATAAGCATAGTTTCTCTTCATTAAGGGTTATCTACCCTTCATTTAGTAAACGTGAGATCCAGCCTTTGATTCTATCGTTAATGTGTTGCGATCGAGGATTTGAATGTCTTCTTGTTTGCTCCATAATGATGTATAGTCGCTCGACAACTAGTTATATTTATTATATAGGATCTGAGTCATACATATTATTAGGTCCTTAGAGGCGTCCTTGTATCGACCTTGTCCTCGGATGATGGATGGTGATGGAGAAGTTTACGAAGTCTTCTTGTGTGACTCTTCCCTACGAGATCTTCGTGTCTGTCCTTTGTATTTCTAGAGGTCCTCGCTCGTTCTTTTTTTTTGGGTTGGTAGGACCCTTGTTAGTCCATGGTATTTTTTAAGTGCTATCAACGACGAATATCTTTATTGGGGTTCTTGTCTCTTCTGGTAATACCACACATCCACTATAACATTCACATCTCTGTTGCATTCATCTTCTACACATGATTTTGCTTAATAGTCTAACGTTCAAAGTTATATAGTAATGCAAGTCTGGTCGGCCGATAGAACTTTGATTTAAGCTTTAGGGTATAGCTACGTTGATCACCATCCATATATCCATCCTTTTGCACTATGAGACCCATATATCAAAAATGTGAGCTTCTATGTATTTCTTGGCTCTCCAACTTGACTATACCATCACATTTTCTTTGTTGTTTGTTGAATTTGCACCCGAGATACTCTGTATTCTTCGATTTAGTTGAGAACCTCGTGCGTCCAGTGTTTGTTTCCATATCTCTTATTTGTTATTAACTCATGCTCTCGTTTCATCGATGAGAATAATATCGTTTTCGAACAACATACACCATGGTACATGGTCTAGGATGATTCTTGTGATTTCATCTATTACAATGCAAACAAAAATGAGCTTAGAGTTAATCCCTGATATAACCCAACTGTAATAAGGAAAATATTTATTAAACCGCCACAAGTGCAAACACTTGCCACCTCATTGCCACATTCCCATACTATCTTTAGTGATGTTGATATTCTCGGATTTGATACTGAGAAATAAAACTATTAATAGCTTTTACAATGTACATTTTATTCATTAACTATATCTATACAAACTACATGAACCTTATAATAATTACTTATATATATATATATTTGGTGATTTGTTACGTGTATAGAATCTTTAATCAGCTTTAAAAGCGAAAAAACCTAATTCACTAAAGTATCCAAAATTATATCCCCAATTGGACTACCAGTCGGATTAGGAGAAAAATAAGTGATAAGGAAAGTACAGAAATATTACATCTAAATTAACAGCTAGCCGTATTAGAAAAAAAATAAAAAGATCACAATAATTTCAAGATTCGCTAGAATGTCTTATTTGGTCAACATTGTAACATCCTAGTCGACTAATTCAAAGTTTTTAACCTATAGTTAGTTTATATAATTGATAGAAAACAAAAAGTTTGTAATTCATTCCCTAGCTTTCACACAGTTAGAAGAAATTTATTTGAGGGGTTTTGGTATGGTAATCTTAAAGTGATTTGAACTTTTGAAGTAACCTCTTATGTAGATTGTAGAAGCCTAGAAGGGTGTGTTGTTTACTTGGTGAGATTGACTTTCTTTTTACTTTTTACTAAATTACAAAAGAATTATATAATATTAAACTATCTTATTAAATAAATAAATAATACATATTCAAATAATAGAATTCGATAAAATACAAATGAAAAAATCCAAACTGAGACCAAGTGCACCAACTTTAAGATTATAGAGAAATAAAATTCCTATTTTAATAATGTTTCTGTTGCACTTGCATACGCCCCAGGAAAATAATTTACTAATTGCTCTAATTTTAAGCTACCATTACATGCATGATGACATGTCAAAACAGGTCAATTATCTTTTATCAACCCCTTTGTGGATTAGGGATATGAAGTGATTATTTCTCATAATTAAAGAATTGTCCTGATTAGAGCCTTTAGTGGTACTCGTCGTCAATACAATATTTGTATAATATAATTTTTCGCCTAGAAAATATTGAGCAAAATAAGTCGGTGTTATCCTTGGGCTCCCTTGGCGTAGTCAAAATTAACTCTGAAGAGTCGCCAAAGGTTAGCAAGCTCTAAAATACAAAATGAAGAGTGCGTTAGGTAAAACACAACAAATAATCCAAGAGTTGATAAATGTTTATAATTAAAAAAGCACACTAAAGTCTAAACTTTCTAAAGGAACAATTTTGAAAACTTTCGTGACTTACGTACACGCTACAATTAATCGTAAGTTCAAATTCCAAGTGAAGATCCGTGACTTTTAATTTCAATCACACTTCCATTTGCCAGTTACGGCGGCTTAGGTGGTTAAGTTAATTTATGTACAAATCATCTATGACGAGAATGCGAGGGAGTTTTGAGAGAACACGGCACAAGGGTCTAATGTCTAAAAGACTCACCTAGGAAGTTCGGTTTCTGTTTCATCTACGAGATGTTAAAAAAACCAATTTGCAGCGTTACGAAATCTTTCTACAAGTCTCAAAAAGCTCTAAAATATAGTTAATCTAAGTCGATATGAAGAATATTGTGTTTCACTTTAGAGTCGAATGACAATGGTTTAGTACCCTTTGGGAAACCGCTTTCTGCACGATGCACACCTAAAGTCCGTACCCAAGAAACCACGCTTTCCCCCACGTGGCAACAAAAAACAAAGCAACCACGTCTTCAGAACACAGAGCACGTAAAAGTATTGCAGCGCAAACAGATTTGAGAACAGAAATGGCATCTGGTGTTCGATATATATAATCTGGCATGACAACAAACAAAAACAAAACCAAACATTCATTTGTCATAAAATATGACCAGTGTCATTAAATCTTTACATTCAACTGCGCACACTAGCCAACTGTTAATTATAGGATAAAATGAAAACTCCTGAACTGCTTTATATCAAAGCTTTACACAAAGAATTCGCTACAAACACCTGAATTTAGACAATTATGAAAGTATATCAAAAAAAACACAAGAAACAGGCAGCAAGTCGACTATGTTACGTTAAAGATCATCATATGTTGTTAAACATCCAATCTTGATTTCATGAAATTAGATACAGAATCATCATCACTTCCACGAAATACCCACATGAAATCCGCTGTCCCTTCAGTTTTTTTAAGAACATCAGGTGAAGATGAAAAGATAAACCATAAATCTGCAGTGTTCTCTTCTCACCGCAAACACTGAAACAAGTACAAGACGAAACAAAAGGGAAAGTTGTTGCCATTTTCCCCTTTTTTAACAGATCAAAAAATAAAGATCTCTCGAGGAAAAGTAGTTAGTCAGCAGCTTACAAGTGAACAAGCAAAGTGGTATAATGCAACAAGACAATGTGAAAGTAATCCTCAGCCACATTTCCCAACCAAACTAATGAACTACTGATTTCTCTATCAAGTATAAAAACAAATTTATCCCTTAGGAAGCAACAGAACGGGTGATGTGCATATTCCTAACTGCTTTTGACAGTGTTAGCTAACTTCGAAGAATAGGAAGAACAACGATAAACAAGGGAATATCTGAAATACAGAGGTGAAGGGAGCAGCCAGTCAGTGGCGATAACAGTTGCATTAGAAAAGAGTTTCCCGAATTTTGGCGTGGCACCATATGTCATGGACTACTAAAAAGAGAAATACAATCAACTGGAAAAGAGTTACACAATTTTGGATATACTAAATAGAGAAATATCATCAACTGACGGTAACAAGGAAAGACAGGCACATAAGATTTAGAGGATACCATATCTTTCTTGAAATTCAAGTGTACTTGGCAAAAACTTCAATCCTGGATGGGTCGACAAAAGTTCTCGAAGCACAGGCTTAAAATCATCCTACATTTAATAATAATTATGTCAAAATATGAAGCAAGCGATTAATAACATGCACAATACCAAACTTTGCATCCCGAATTAGGAAAAATAGAAAAAGGAGAGGCTCATTGATCATATAACCTGAGCCAAGTATTTGAGATCAGGCTGCTCTAAGATTGAGTTTATCTTAAGCACAATATCACCAGAACTCTGAGAAGTACTACTTTCACACATTAATCGATACTTCTGCATTAGTAACTATAAGTATGCCCTAAGACTTTGATGGGTGTAATTTAGGATTGACCCAATATAACATTATTGGGCCGGCCCATAAGCGCATCGAATAGAGAGAATTCGATGCGCGCATCGAATCAGCAGTATAGTCCTTCCTTATTGGGCCGGCCCAACAGCGCATCGAATACACCTGATTCGATGCGCGTATCGAACAACTATGATTCGATGCGCCTTTCTATATTGGAGTGTGGGTTCCACGGGACGGGTTCTATAAATAGCCCGTCCCCTTGTGTTCAAAGGGCTTTTGGATCTAAACCAGCTCTGCACAGTCAGCATCGAATACTCTCCATTCGACACGAGGCATATCGAATTAACCCAAATTCGACACGTTCAGAATATCATATTTCCATTCGATACGTCAGTACGCATCGAATTCGACACCTGCAAGACATATCGAATTCGATACCTTCAGATTGACTCTCACCCCGTGATAACTATTCCGCATCGAACTGCCCCTCATTCGACACGATAGCATCGAATACTGCAAATTCGATACGCTTTATTTATTCTGTAATTCAGTTATTTCTATTTAGAAAGCTTGTATTAAGTGTTCCGGACCAAGCTAGTCCGTTAGTAATATTGGAATAGCATTGTTTGATCTCATTTTGTATCATTTATTGTGTTCTGTTACCGTGACGAAATAAGACCAAAACATTGGCGCCGTCTGTGGGAACACAAATTATATTAGTTTGATAGGTAGTATGACTAGAATGACCAGATCCCAAAGTAAAGCTCTAGAAGGAAATACGGGAGAAGATCGACCGGATACACCTGAACGGAACATGCCAGATATTGCTGGACCATCTACAGCACCCCCAGCAGTACCAACTCTGGCCAGGAAAGAGAATCAAGGACCTCAAGCTGAGGAGGTACCTAATAACGAAGCCGATGCAATTGGAGCTTCAACGACGAGTGCCACAATTCCAGATAAATTAAAAAATGAATTAATGGCAATGATAAAAGCCGTAGTGACTGAAGCACTCACTCCAGCGCCTCCCGCTATGATACCATCTCCTATTGAATATTCTGAGAACTTGAGAGAACAAGGTTCGGCTACCCGAAAGCAGAAGGGAAAAGAAAAGGAAAAGTCTCAGCAAGACGACCGAAGAAGTAGACATACTTCGGAGGGAACAAGGAGCAAAGGGAAATCCATTCATGAAGAGCGGGGGAAGAAGCTAGTATCTGATGAGATACAATCAAAAAGGCATCATGAGAAGAGACAAAAGGAAAAAGAGGCCGAATGTGTTGTTAAGCGAGCAAGAAGAGAAGACAAAAGACGCTCAGAGAGCCGTGATTCCAGAAAGGAACGGGATGGGGAAGAGAATCGAAGAGAGGAATCGCGAAGAAGAAAACATAGAGAGGACAGAAGACAGTCGGGAGGTTATGATTCGCATGGCAAGCATAACATAGTGAGCAGAAATGTCGCAAGATTGGAAAAGGGGAAAGCAACAGTTGAGACTCAAACAGCAAGGGAGGACAATCTTGTAAATCGCAGTCCTTTTTGCCGAGAGATAGAGTTGGAGATTCTGGGGCAAGGAGATAAAATCCCGGAACTGGAAACGTACAATGGAAAATCTGATCCTCGGGATCACCTTTTCAAATTGGATAGGAAATTGTCCCTTTACGGTTTCAAGGACAATATGCAAGCCAGGATATTTGCAACGACTTTATCGGAAGTGGTTGTAGATTGGTTCAATCGAATTCCTCCTGGACAGATTAAAAGTTACGCCCAGTTGAGAAAAATGTTCGAGGATCAATTTTCTAGTCAATCTAGACTGGTTTCGGATCATTCCCATTTATACACGATGAAACAGGAAGTTAATGAATGTCAAAAAGACTTCATGAAACGTTTCGACACAGAGCTAATAAGGATTGATAGCCCGACGGGAGAGATGGTTGCAAGTATACTCTTTCGAGCAACTACCAACACCATGTTTGGTGGAGACTTACTGAAATTAAAACCCACCACCATTGAAGAAATCAACAAAATAGCCCAAGATGTGGTTCATTTCGAGAAAATGATGGCGACCAAAGTTCCTAACAGTGTGGCTGTGAGAGATAGAGAAAGAGGCAGAGAAGATCATAATCGCAATAACAGCAACAACAGGAACAAAAATTATAAAAGGGATAGTTCACCGAGAAGGTACACGCCGTTAAATGCCAACATCATGGCAGTCTTTGGGGCAGCAAAGAAGAAAGGATGGCTGAAGGATCCCAAGCCAATGAGGGAATCTAAAGCCACGATGTTTTCAAGTCAATTCTGCAAATATCATAATCAGAAAGGACATGAAACAGAAAGGACATGAAACAGAGGATTGTATAAACCTAAAAGATGAAATAGAACGGCTAATAAAGGATGGCAAACTCGTTGAGTTTGTTAAAAAGGTACAAGAACAGGAGAACCCTTACAACCGGAAGAGAACTCCATCTCCAAGGAAGGATAAGCAGAGAATGATTGATGAACCGCAACTTTTCCAGTATCCTCAAATTGAAGATGGGAACGTCAGGAAAGGGATGATAAATATGATATCAGGAGGTCCTGTTGGTGCAGATTCCACCAATGGTAGAAGGAACATCACAAGAATGGTTGAATCGGATAATTTCGTGGACATGGCCAGTATACTGAGAATCGAGCAGATACCGCATGAAGAAGTCACATTTTCTACAACGGATTTGAGGAAGTTGAGTCCACAAGCTTTACAGATGTCAAACTTGAATTGCCCCTTGGTGATCACAGTGGATATAGCTAACTACGGAGTCACTAAGATGTTGGTTGATCATGGGAGTTCAGTAAATGTGCTGTTTAATTCTACGCTGATCAAAATGGGTTTGAATAATCAGGCGTTAGAACCAGTAAGGACATCTCTTCATGGTTTTGGAGGTCCAGAAATAATACCACTTGGAATGCTCAAGCTACCAACTTCATTGGGAACAGCACCACAAAGGAAGACGCTTATGGAGGATTATGTGATCGTTGATATGCATTTTGCATACAATGGTATCATAGGGAGACCTGCACTCAATAATTTCCGAGCGTTACCTTCAACTTATCATCAAATGGTGAAGTTTCCAACTTCTAGCGGCACAGGTGAGGTCATAGCAGATCACATCGAAGGATGGAAATGCTACGTAACTTCACTCAGGACTGGGCCACAACAAGAAGAAGCAGCGACAAGGGTATTGCCTCCAAGGCATATGGAGCGCATCGATTAAAGAATCTGTTTCGATTTACCAATGTTGTTTAGCATTTTGAATATTTTGAACAAGTTTTTATTCGTTCTCTCTGCTATAACACGCATGAGAGACAAGAATGTATGAACTTAAAACAGGTACCCCAAGTCATGAATCTGAAGGACAGCACTGGGAGTCATGCAAATGAGCGATGCTCAAAGCTCAATTCTATTTACATAAGCTAATTTGAATTATTCAAAGAAGATTATGTCCGATTATTTGATTTACCTGAGCATTATCTACTTTGTATAATATAATCGGTGCAGGTCTGAGAAATCAGGAGAACGGAAACTCTGCCCCAAAGTGGCACGAGATACCGAAAAGCCATAAAATCAGGAGAACGGAAACTCTGCCCCAAAGTGGCACGAGATACCGAAAAGCCATAAAATCAGGAGAACGGAACTCTGCCCCAAAGTGGCACGAGATACCGAAAAGCCATAAAATCAGGAGAACGGAAACTCTGCCCCAAAGTGGCACGAGATACCGAAAATCCATAAAAATCAGGAGAACGGAAACTCTGCCCCAAAGTGGCACGAGATACCGAAAATCCCAGAAGAACTTGCAGGGACGGATACTCTGTCCCAGAGTGACACGAGATACCGGAAATCCCTAAAGAAATCAAGAAAACAGATACTTTGCCCCAAAGTGGCACGAGACACCGGAAGAAGTCAAGGACGACGTAAGAAATAGACACTCAGCCCAGAAGTACCATGAGATACCGAATGAGGCCAAGGGCAAGAAATAAGAAGAAGCCTAGTGACAATGCTCCAAAGGTAATGAACAGATACTACATATGAAATGGTAACCATTATAAATTTTATGTTTCAAAAAACATAAACAAACTCGCAAAAGATTAACAATGATAAAGCAAAAATATTAAGAGAAAAGGAAAGATATTATATCCAAAACGATGAATATAATATCCCTTCTTAATGGTATAACAATTTTCAAAGATTGATAAAAATCATCGAGTTGTCAAAATAAAGTAAAGGACTGAGATAGGAAATTGAAATAAAAGACAACAGTTATTATCCCAGAAAATTAAACAACGGATATTAAATTGTTCAAACACATCAGAGCGACGCAGCGCCATACACAAATTAAAATAATAAAATTGTTCACAAACAGGAAAATAGTAAAAACAGCCTCAGCAACATTCAGTCTTCTTCCTCATCTTCCTCATCCTCAGATGAGGGATATGGTTCAGGCATCTCGAGCGGTGGAGGAAGACCCTTGAAAATAAGATCCTCCTTGTCCAACAATGAGGCAAAATTGTCAGGTTCTGCAGGATCAGATGTTCGAGGGGGCAATTTCTCACGGTTTGGTCCTAAAGACAGATCTAACCACTCGGGTTCGAAACTACCACGAACGTACGTTGTTGCATAAAACTGGTGCACTGTCAAAGCTTGAGCATTTCGAGCCACGCGATCGTCTCGACGAGCGCACATTTCTTGAAACGTACTGCCTCGGAGGAATTGTTCGGCAATACTCAATGTTTGCTGAGGAGAAACCTATAAGAGTTATATATTAAAATGATAACAGGTAGAGGAAATATGAAAACGACAAGAAAGAACGTATAACCTACCTCTTCGAGGCCACGATGATAACCTTTGGCATCGGCATTAAAGGCTTCTTGCTTAGCTGCACCAACCTCTAACTTCAACTCAGTAATCTGCTGGTTCAGATCTTTTTCAAGTTTTTCAGCCCTCTCTTGCGCCTCCTTGGCGGCTTGCAAAGCTTTCTCCTTGGCATCGAGAGCAGCCTGAAGAGCAGAATTGTCAGCACCACTAGCTGACTCCTTAAACTCCATAAGCGCCGACACCATTGTGTCCACGAAACCTCCCGCCTAACAATAAATGAGCGGTGAGAAAGAACTTATATAGTCAATTCAAAGAAAATACAACTCAAAGCTTTGAGATGATTACCGCTGACAGCAGATGCAGCGTATTACGTTCCACTCTCTTCCTCTCGTCGGCAGAAATCGGCAGAGGAACTGCAAGGCAAGGTAGCAATGCCCTCAAATGCTCAATGGATTCAGCTTCTGAGAGCTCGTACCCGGCAGCCCGTGCACGAGGGCCTTGACTAGGCCCGGCTTCTGCATTTGGATCAGATGCATGAGCAGGAGCATTGGAGGTACCGGGTTTATCAGTTACTCCCACCAGAGGAGCAACCCTTTTGGTTTGCGACCCACTTTGAGGCATCCTTCGCCTTTTGCGTTGAACAAGATGTTCAGTTTCCTCATCTTGTCCAGCTGCTGTGTTTTGAGATGCCTCAACACCCCCTTCGGTAGCATCAGCCTCATTCCCCAATAACTCCTCGAAAGGATCGACAAGAGAAACAGCAGTAGCAGCACTAGAAGTGCCGACAACTTTCTTTTTGCCCTTGCTCTTTCTTTTACGGGGAGGAGGAATTTCGGGCACAGTATCAGTCTGCGAGCTCGCTATATCGGCAGCTAACGCTCGGTTCATTCTGGCGTGGCGACTCATGAAGTATTTTTCTGCAACAAAAATAAATCATTAGAATACATAAAAAACATAAACAAGAATCTCAGAAAGATCAGTTATATACCAAGGGTCATTTTTCCCTTGTGTTTCACTGGAGACAACCCAGCCAAAGAAAGGACTCGATTTTCAACGAGTTTTTTAACATCAAATTGATGTTCTCTAACTAAATTGGGAATAAACTCGCAATTCCACAGGTGTATGGAAACTCCACTGGGAATTGTTACCCTTGCACCAGTGAACCAGTCCCGGCGAAATCCCAAGAATTCGTTTTCATAACTCTCCTTAATGAAAAAATATCTTCTTTTCCAATCCTTTCCGTACCCGGTTGCCCCACCGTTCAAAAACTTTCGGTTAGTTTGAGCCTTTACATGGTAGAAACCTTATTCGCGTCTCGCAATCTCGAATAACGCGTAAAATTCATTAGGACTGTGTAGCTGGCCCAAAGCCTTCATTACTATGATGAAACCAATCATGCTCCCGTAAGAATTTGGCGTAAGTTGAGCAGGAACGACATTTATCTTCCGCAGAAGCCATCTCAGCTCATAAGGAATTGGAAAACGCAAATCGTTCAAAAGCTGTCCGACAAACACAGTAATGTGACCGGGTGGTGGAGTATGCATTCGATCGTTTGGGCCAGAAATGACGATTTTATACTTGTCAGGAATATTAAATTTCTCGCGCAATCCCTTACGATTATGCTGGAGACGAGACACGTATTGATCATAGGTCATTCCTGGGATCTCGATATGATCGTCAAATTCCCTATTTATGTAATCTACATCTTCCTCACCCTCGCTCGGAGCACTATTATCTCTATAGGGCGAAGATTCATTGCTATTGACCTCAGTTGTTGGATTCAACTCTGGAGCAGGATTATTATCCGCGGGGGAATCAATGGTTATTCTGTCTATTAAATCAAAGACATCTGCATCGCCTGTGGTCGGGGTTGCGGTTGCATTTGAAGGATTCTCTTTGTTAATCGAGCTGGAACTAGAGCCTGAACTCGAATCACTCCCGGAATGGGTCTCAATGCTCACCATCTTTGATGAGAGTTAACTGAAATATATTTAAAAACGAGACTGACTAAGGACGCATACGTCACTACACACTCTCGTACATCACTCATATATATACAGTATTGAACGTGTTAAAAACTAAACGACAAGGCACAATAACAAACAAAAATTTTTTTACCTTAAGTTTTTTCTCGGTAAAAGAAAGTCTTGCTTGGTTGCTTATATCCTACACAAAGTAAAAAGCAAATCAAAAACACGCAACGATAGGCTCAAAACGAGGATGAGCGAAAATTTCAAACGCATCGAATTTTTACAAATTCGATGCTGATCGTATCGAATCACTTGTCGTTCGATGCGAGTCGCATCGAATGACGCAAATTCGATGCGTCTTACCTGAAGAGCAGAGTCTGTTGACAGAATAATGATCGCGCCAATGCAGCACCCCCCTTATATAGGGGACGGAAGGCCCATTAGGCCCAGCTACGCTGACGCATCGAATTACCGCATTGAATAGCTAGAATTCGATGCGTGCTATTTCATGCATCGAATGGCTCACAATTCGATGCGTTAAAAATTATCTTACTATTACAAGAATTATGACCTGATCCGATTTTACTATGATTAGAAATATCTCAAATCAGTACAAATATATTTTTAAAAGTTTGGAAGACGATCTCTAAATTGATATCGTCTCCCAAACTGGGGGGACTATATGATGGGTGTAATTTAGGATTGGCCCAATATAACATTATTGGGCCGGCCCATAAGCGCATCGAATAGAGAGAATTCGATGCGCGCATCGAATCAGCAGTATAGTCCTTCCTTATTGGGCCGGCCCAACAGCGCATCGAATACACCTGATTCGATGCGCGTATCGAACAACTATGATTCGATGCGCCTTTCTATATTGGAGTGTGGGTTCCACGGGACGGGTTCTATAAATAGCCCATCCCCTTGTGTTCAAAGGGCTTTTGGATCTGAACCAGCTCTGCACAGTCAGCATCGAATACTCTCCATTCGACACGAGGCATATCGAATTAACCCAAATTCGACACGTTCAGAATATCATATTTCCATTCGATACGTCAGTACGCATCGAATTCGACACCTGCAAGACATCGAATTCGATACCTTCAGATTGACTCTCACCCCGTGATAACTATTCCGCATCGAACTGCCCCTCATTCGACACGATAGCATCGAATACTGCAAATTCGATACGCTTTATTTATTCTGTAATTCAGTTATTTCTATTTAGAAAGCTTGTATTAAGTGTTCCGGACCAAGCTAGTCCGTTAGTAATATTGGAATAACATTGTTTGATCTCATTTTGTATCATTTATTGTGTTCTGTTACCGTGACGAAATAAGACCAAAACAGACTTACTGCAGAGGATGAGGTTTTGGGAGCCAATTGTGTTTACGAGTTAGGCAAGTTAAACATTGCTACAACATATGCGAGCTTTCTGACTTCGACCATAGCCCATGCCGCGTCGGCGTAGTCGGGGCCTCAAATGGGGTATTGCAAGCCGTGTACAAATGGCCCAGAATACCACAGTTCAGGCAAAAGTGGCCGAGACGTTCGAATCTAACTTCCACAGTGAATGTCAGTGAAAGTTTTGTTCTCCGATGACACGAAACTGAAAGCTTTAAAAGTAATAAACTCCACACATGCATAAAATCAGGTATTCGTCTTGGGTTTAATGATCTGAACTTGAAGAGGATCATTGTGCTAATAAAGTAGCCCGCAAAAATGATAAACACGTATCTGGCACCTATTTCTGTTATATACTTAACCAAAAATTATCCTATGGGCAAATTTGCACGATCCACCATGGATCCACGACGGGAGACAATCATTGTTTAGAACAATCAAATGCACTACTCTCATACAAACACATTTAACTTACATTTCTTTTCTTTCATTTTGCGTATCACACGATGATTATTCACAAAATTATTACAAACTTCACGATAATCTATAGAAAGTGATTTCTGAACTCAATTCGTACATCAATCACTAATTTACGAAAGCAATGAAAACTAGCATCATTAGCAGCTAACCTGAATATAGCACGACGAACTAAACAATAACACGGGCACTTGATGTGAGTTAGGATCTCACTCAAGGAAAATAGGCTACACTCTTGTTGGCACTAGCAGCCTTCTTTCCAGCAAACCCACGCAAAAACTCAAAACGGATTACACTAGCTTTGTTAATCGGTTAGAGTTGAACAGAGCGAAGAGGCAAAGCTTCACTACTCCCAACATAGGTGCATCATTCTGCACGATATAAACAAGAATGCTATCACTAAAACAGATGTTTGAAACCTTCTGATTGTCAAATTCTTGCAGCCATCTTGGTCAAAAAGTGTAATCTCATCATTTCTACTTAGGGATCTAGTCAGTAGACTCATTACATAGATGGAGCAAACAATTGAAGCTTTATACTTACCATATACACGACATCAAAAGCTTCGCGATAGCTGTCCCTTGAACACTCAATGTTGCCATTCCTGCAAGAAGATTCAATAAGGGGAGTTCTGAGAATGGAAGTAGCAGAAATGAAATAGCATTTTGGCAGCCATACATAGGCTAATGCGAAAAGCATCTGGAAGATCAATGTCCAAAGAAGATTCAGCGGAAGCAAAGTTTTGTGCTTTTACAGCTTTTTGAGGGACGTTTTTGAATTCCATCAGAAAGAGGTAGTGGTTGTAAACTAAGTCTATCTACCAGTAAAATAACTGGACAAATGACTAAATGGAGAGCATACATATGATTTAACTGAAAAAAGTGTGTTGGCGACGCGTATTACTGAAGATATCTTTAGAAAAGATCGAGTTTATACAGGTATCTCATTAGATAATAACTGGAACCATCAAAAGTTATCAATGAAATCCATGAAGAAACGGATTTAGACAATGGCATCACTTCAAATCTGCTGAGAATTTCTTAATAGCCAGGCCACCTAACAACCTTTGTTTTTTGGATGAACGGCCACCTAACACCATTAGTCACATTTATTCAACAATTAAGGAACTTATGGAATCAGAGCAGAAAACAATGGCCAAAAGAAGAATTAAAACACAAACTAATGGAGAAATCAAACAAAAGATTTTCAATATCGAAATAGAATCACATCGAAGCTTTAGTAATTTGTGGAATCATGACTCGGTTCATATGTCAAGTTAAATTTATAATCTCAAGCATTTGATTTTACTTATACTGGTCACATAGCATCATATGTGAGACCCCCCTCGATCAGAAGACCATGGGGTTTCTCCCACCTGCATAGAATCACTTTAACAAAATCATAACTAGCAGGATCTAGTCTATATAAACCTAAATCTGCAACAGATATTTGTTTTCAAATAGCGAAGAGTTGAGTAGCACAAGTGTCAAATCATCTAAGAACTTCAATTCATTATATGGATCATCTACATAGATAAGCTTTGGCTATCATATAAGTATGTGAAGCTGGCATTTTGCATGGGTGGTGAAATTACATACCACTCCTCCATAAGTTTCGCTTTCATCGAGTGGAATTGTTGGGTCAATTTAGTGGATGATAATGATCATATAGTTCCTGCATGCCTCTTGAGATCATATGCAGCATCTCCCTATTGCAGAAGACCATGACCACCTAAAGTATTAATTTTCAACGAATTATTAGTTTTACACCGAAAAACAGGCAAGGAAATAACTCTTTCACAAGCCATTCACATCAGTAGGGACTTCATAACTACCGACAACAGAATCAGATACCTAATAAGAGGAAGAACATCCCCCCCCCCCCCCCCCCCCCCACCCCACACACACACACACAAAAAAAAAAAAAGGAAAACTAGATAACTTACTACGCCCTCTCTGACCGTCATTGCGATACTTTGTTAGTGTAGCATCAAAATCTGCAATGACCTGGTTTTTGAAGCAGTATACCCTCAGTATTTACACCTATAAGAAATTGATCCACCATCTGATATGCATCATATTGAGAAGAAAAGCAAACAGACAAATGTCGAAGAATGAAGCACAACAATAAGCTTTTCTTGGCGAAGGCACCGAGAAAAATTAGTCAAAGTGGAAATTAAATGAAAGCCTTCAAAATGCATGTATTTCTAGAATGTTCATCTTCGTTGTACATAATGGCTGCAAATGAAGTATAAGACATTATCACGTTTTGGGAGAGTTGATCCCAAGTAATTTACGTGCAGCTAGATGTCTTTTTGAATTTTTACGTGGATCTCATTTCGTTTAACAGTGAGCCAGTGAAACCTAATGCCATGAAAGTCTATAACAAACGAAGTCTTGAGCAAAGTGGACATGAATCTATCAACAAACCAACGTGATATCAAAAGATTTGCTACTAAAGGGGCCAAAACAATTAAGAGGACAAAAATATCGTAAATTCATTTTAAATAGCATGAGACCACCCTGAAACGAAAATTCAGATATGACCATCAGTCCACCACCACAGAAGTCTATAGTTTATTATTTCTTCCCATATCACAAACGACAAATGTCGAACGTATATTATCACATAAACTCATCCAAGAAGAACATACTATATATTGATTAAAGAGGTATGGCAGAACAGGTGTCTATATTAAAAGCAGTCATGGTACATAAACCAAAGGTTTTAACTTAGTAACAGCCCCTATTACCAGACTATAAAGCCTTATTTATTTTTAGTTTTTAGTTGATAAACATACATTGGAGAGCTGAAAAGTCAGGGCCGCCTCGAACCAGAGCGTTTCTGCAACTCCAGCAACTGCTCAAGAGATACCAAAGACCATCTATCCTCATTTTGTGCATACACCTTTTGATAGCGGGAGTCTATCGTTATACTTATGCTACCAAAGCCATATATTTGATGTCCATCTTGTGCTCTTCCAGGTTTAGGCCTGAACAAAAGACCACTTTGCTGAGCATAAGTTTCAATGACCTCTTTCAAGCTCATCTCAACCCCACCGTTAATGCCGTCTGCTTGAATACCATTTCCTAAGCTAGCAGAAGCCCATTGTTGAGCTCGTTCAGCTGCTTTCTTCTGAGTCTCAAACTCTCTTTGCTCGCGCACTCTGAAATAACTCATATTTTCTCTCAAACCAGGCTGCACTACCTCCAAGCCTTCAACGGCCTGGTTCATCATGTCTAACCCAAGACTAAGCCTATATTGAACATGTTCATTTGCCTGAAGCTCGACTGGGAGAAGTTCTTTCCAACCTAAATACCACTTAGTGACCTCCTCAAAGTTTGGGTTCGAACATAACCAATGATACAAGACTTCTTGCCATTTATTGAAGAAAATATCCATTAATGACAGCATATATTGAGTAGGAATAACGGCGACCCATGTTCGTACCCAATCAAATTGATCAAGATTCTGATTGGCTGGATTTATTTGTAAATCTTGCATGACAGCCCGTAACTTTGGAACTATATACCGAACCATTAGTTGCTCCCAACTGGCTGAATCAAACACACTTTTCCAAGGAGACAATATACAATAAGCCGACGTGTCATTAGGTTGCCAAGCATGAAGAACACTCTCCAATCTATCGCGTATAGTATGATAGCAATTCTCTAATTTCTGTCCCAACAGAGGTAACCATGGATGGATCCAAGAATGAATTGCCTTGGTCTCTCTGCGTGGATCCCAAGAGTCTACAGCAGCTAAGAGTTTTGGCATAACAACATGGTCCAGTATGGTCTGAAGAACGGGAGAAGATAGGAGTTCTTCCCAAGATTCTAGGAATCTGAGCATGGGTTCCGGAACTCGTGCCTCCCAAGTATAGGTACCAGATATCCTCACGGCTGGAAAAACCACTTCCATAAGCAGCTGAGTGTACGGTAAAGCCGCATCAGATAAATTAAGGGAGTCTTTTCCAAGCAATAATTTCTTCCACAAAGATACCACCTCGACTCCATGACTTGGATTCTGGAGTGGATCCCATCCCTGGAATATTCTAATAAACAAAGGTAGTGCGTACGAATATGCAATGCTTGCCAAGTTGTATAAGACATAATCATCGACATATCTTGTCTGCAAATCCAAAAATGATCCAGCAAGGGATTCTAGTGTCAATGTCCCTGTCAAGCTCTTCTCCTCTATGTTGCCCAGTAAACCAACTTTCTCTTCCATGCTATTGATCTGCTTCTTCAGATGATATGCCTCTGCCTGAAGCTTTTCTTTCTCCTTGTGCAACGCAACCACAGTCTCCCTCTCGTTTCTCAAATCGTTATCCAACTTCTGGATGTCAGCCTCAGCAAAATCAACAATCAAACTGACATTGTGTTGAAGTTCAGGCATTGGAACACCCTTTTCCCTGGCTTTCTCTTCTTCATTCAAGTAGTCCAGAGTGGTGAGGACACGGGGCTGGGGTCCTCTCATGTCTAACACCTTCTGGACCACTTGAAGACCCTGCTCTTGCATCTTGGCTAGCAGCTCTGCTGAAGTTATATAGACGACTTTTTTCTTTTGAGAGGCTTGCTTTGCCCAAAGTAGTTTCTCTTTGGACCGAGGCTGAGTAGAAGAAGGCAAGGATTTTTCTTCATCTTTTTCCTCCTGTATTGCTGGACGAGTAGCCTCCTCGTTGAAACCCAAGCCCGACCTCTTAGGGCGCAGTTTAGCCTCAATTGGAGCAACTATTCCTTGATTATTTTTACCAAGACCAACCCCTTTTTTATAACCCCCCTTAGTATGTTCTTCAAGATACTTGGTGCCAAACCTTTTAGTATGTTTTTCAAACGAACCAACACCATCATCTGGCTCAAAAGAAGACTTGTTTGATAGCATGGACTTGTTCTCCTCGTTCCTTTCTCGCCGCAACTGGGCACCTTCCACGATCTTCCTACAGAAGCTGGTTGGCAGGAAATCAACATAATCTTGGCGCTTGGTTTCACCCCAGTCTTTAACCACATTCGAACCATAACCAAGGCCGGAAGATGCTCCAAGGCCTAAACTGGTGTCATCTACATTCGAATGATCAGTTGAAATAAAATGCACTGGCTTCGTGTAGTCAGTCTTGTTGGATAAACCCTTGCGACGCTTCTTGGATCCCGAACCACTGTCTCCAGAAGCAAACACGCCGTAAAGAACATTATCCTTGGTCTTAACACGTTTCTCGCGGCGGACCTCACCGTTAAAGAACTCTCCACCGATCCACAGCCCGTCGTCGTCTGAACCCGTTTCCATATCCTGATGCTCATCCATTCTTGCTACAACGAACCCCAAAACCCTAGAATAGCAAAAAAATCAATTAACTAACAGCATGCACAGAGCAATATTAAGCTAATGTACGTAACCTAACCAGGTACGTACGTAGCGGGCAGGCAGCAAAGAATAACAGAGTGTATCGTATTCGTATCCGTACCTTTTTCAATGTTGCAGAGTTGTCGGCAGGGCTTTTGAAATACAGAAGAAGATACGATCAAATTAATTTATATTGTGAATTTGGAACACCGTGCATGGGAGAGAAAGAGAAACGAGATAAAAGAGAAAGAAAAAAAAGCGCTCATAATTAGTTTTCGATAATTATTAGGTTTAGTTATTATAAATATCTACTATCTGTCTATCTCCCTCTACTTCTATACTTCTATTACTACTTTATTTTTATTTGTATATATATATATATGTATGATAAATAAAAATCTATTTTGTTGTCGTCCAATTTTTGTTGTTTCGATTTTACTCTTGTAAGTTCAACTATTTACTGTATCCTATAATTTTGTATTGTCGCGTATATGAAACAATTGCGACTCGCATAATATAAAATGATTCGCACTTAATATCGTAGGAGTACGCTGTAAATTGCAAAATAGTCCTTCCAATTTTCTAGCTTTTCAAATTTGCTCAAAAGTTTTACGCTTTCCGCTTATATATGGGTCGAGCTGTAAATTGTCAACGAGTTCTTTTAGTTTTTAAATTTTTTTGATTTCACCCCAAAAGTTTTACGATGTTTACCTATGGGCCCCGCTATAAGTTGTTGAGCAATGCTTTCATTTTTAACTTCTTTCGGTATTGCACTAAATGTTTTACTTAGAGGCTTCGATGTTAATTGTCGAACAATCCTTTTAATTTTCAATTCTTTCAATTATGCACATAAGGTTTTGTGTGTTTGACATGTGGGCTCCGTTATAAATTGTCAAACCGCCTTTTTAATTTTAGATTCTTCTAATTTTGCCCAAAAGTTTCTTGTTATTTATTTTCAGGTTCCGTTGTAAATTGTTGAACAATACTTTTAATTTTTAATTCTTCTACTTTTGTCCATAGTGTCCGATTAAAATTATCAATCACAATAAAATTCCCCCGTGCTTCATGCGCCCGCGCCACACTAAACTTCATATTGTTTTTTTTTTTGTGAACAAGGAAATAGAGATAACAAAGAACAAAAAAGTTAGGCTACATCATTTTGTAACAAACTAAGCACTAGATTCGTGGGCGTTTTCCAAAAGACTTCCCGAACTCTTCCTTCTAACTCCACCTTAGTAAGGCGATCCGCAACTTTGTTGGCATTACGAGCAATCCTTTTGAATTCGACGGTCCACGGCAAGTGGAGCAACTCACGGCACTCTTTCACCAGCTCCTTATATTGAACATTCGGCTCCTTAACACCCGAAGCCAACCGATAGCAGCCTCCGAGTCCGTCTCCACTTCAATATTGTTAAGTCTTCTCTCCCAAGCTAATTGTAAACTTCTCCTAAAGCGCTTACAGCTCTGTTTCGTCTACTGTCAGTGCCTCAATATCCAATTTAAAACCCCACAACCAATTCCCTGAGCTCGATCTCAGTACTCCCGTTGCGGTGCCGTTGTTCATCTTGGTTCGACAGCCCGCATCCACATTTAATTTAACCAACCCATCACTCGGTTTCTCCCATTTTATCTTCTCGTTCGCGCACTTGTTCCTCTTTCCCGCAATCCATAGATCGTGACTGAGTCAATTAATCAAGGCGATGCGAGTCTGGACCAATTCTATCTCACCCCGAAATACAAGATGATTTCGTGCGCGCCAAATAATCCACAACGCTGCTGCGAATGTAAATGCCCACTGAACATCCTTCAAAATCGCGCACGAATAGTTCTTTTTTTGCACATTCATCCGGATCCAGTCCCCTCCTCTTAAATTATGAAATTCCCGAAGCTCTCCACCGCTCAATAATCTGCTGCAAACTTCTCGATCTGCAGCGTAATTCTTCAATAAATGAATGACGGATTCATCCGACTCGATACATGCCGAACACATCGCTGAATTCGTCAGTCTTCTCGCCTTCCTCAAATGGTTCGTTGCCAATTTATCTTGCACCGCCAACCACAACGACTTCCAAATCCAATCCTACTTAGACTCCCCCCTCGCTGTTACTCCATAAAAGTTGCGGAACGCTTTATACGCTGAATTGCAAGAAAACGCGCCATCTCCGGATTAATCTCCATTGACCAAGTTCATCCATGATATCACAAACCCGCAGCTCCCGATCCTCCAGCGCTATATTTTGCACAATGTAGCACAACCGCGACTCCCCCAACCAGTTATCGAACCACAACGAGTTTTTTTTCCATTCCCAACCCTCCATCTTAGGAACGGTTTCATCAAGATCATGCATCGCATTACTCTTTTCCACGTCGTGCTCGCATAACTTTTCGGGTTGTGATTTAGGATTGACGACCCTTTTAAATATTTCGCCTGAATTAAAGGGCTCCAAATCGTCTTTTCTTCTTTTAAAATCCTCCACGCCAACTTCGCCAACATCGCTTCCTTACTGGTGCGACAAGTTCTAATCCCCAAGCACCCTTCTCTCTTCGGCTTCATCACATTTTCCCAACCGACCAAATGAATCTTTTTTTCTTCAATGTTTCTTGACCATAAAAAATCTCTATTCAACTTGTCTAGTCTCTCGCGCACACTTTTGGGAATCCACGCAGATTGCATGTGATATATCGGCAAGGCCGATGTCACGGACTGGATGAGCGTCGCCCGACCCGCTAGCGAGACCAAATGTTTTTTCCATCCCTCGAATTTCTTTATCACCCTATCCAGAAGCTCAGCAAATTTGCTCTTGTCCATCCGGTCGTGCGCAAGATTTACCCCTAAGTATTTTCCCAAGTCTCCGGTTTGAGCAAATCAGAGTCTCTCGCAAATTGTTCGCTTGATACTCGCCCCCCCCCCCATTCATCGAAAAAAATATTTTGGATTTTGAGGGGCTTACCCGCAACCCCGAGGCCGCACAGAAGCAATCCAGCACTTTTTTTATTTCCTTTGCAGTGTCGTTTTTTGCCTTCCCTAATAACACGAGATCATCTGCGAAGAAAAGGTGAGAGATTTTGGGCCCTCCTCGACATGGGATCACAGCCTTCCATTTGTTTTTTTCTACCCACTCCTGGATCAAATATGAGAGCCTCTCTACACATAGCACGAATAAATACGGGGAAAGAGGATCCCCTTGGCGCAACCCACATGAGTGCTTGAAACCTTCTAAAGAAGTACCGTTCCATAAAATTTTAGTTGCAGCATGTGTCACGCAAAACATAATAAGATCGGTTAGCGCCTTCGGGAAACCAAAACTCCTCAACGTATCTTCAAGATAAAACCAGCTCACCTTGTCGTACACTTTCTCAAGGTCTAGTTTCATGAACATGACTCCCGTTTTATTTTTTCTCTTGCCACGTAAGGAGTGGAGTACTTCTTGGAGGAGGAAAATATTATCTTGGGTACTCCTACCTTTAATAAAGCTAGATTGGGTAGGAGCGATAATACGGGGCATAATTTCTCTCAACCTCATCGTTATGCTCTTCGTTATGAATTTATAAAGGACGTTGCATAAGGAGATGGGTCGGAATTGGGAGATAGTTACTGGGTTCAGGATCTTGGGAATGAGGCATAAAAACGCCTCACAAATTCGTGTATCAAAGCTTCGATATATGAAGACATCCCTCGTAAACTTCAACATCGGATCTTTTATCCATTCCCAGTTGCTTTGATAAAAAATGGCTTGTAGGCCATCCGGACCCGATGCCTTAAGGGGGTGGAGTGCCAACACCACCTCTTTTAGCTCCTCCTCGGTTATCTCGTGGCATAAATTGTTCACCTCATCTTCGGCAAGGGTCACTTGAAATTTTGGTGTTGTGATCCTTGCCATGCGCTGATTGCTCTCCCCGGCCGTGAACAACTTCCGAAAAACTGCCCTCGCATGCATATGTAACCGCTGATCATCATTCTCCCACAAATCATCCACCTTCAGCATAAGAATTTTATTCTTTCGTCGCCGTGCAATAGTTGAGCGGTGGAAGAATTTGGTGTTACCATCCCCTTCTCGAATCCACTTAATCCTCGACTTTTGTAACCAAAAATCTCATCTTGTAGGAGTATTTCATTATACTCTTGTATCAACTCCTTCTCAAGATTATTAAGGAATTCGTTTCTTCCCCAACAGTTTGCTCGTTGAAACCCTTCAAGCCTCGCGAGCAATTTTTTCTTCTTGTAAAAGATATTACCAAACCGCTCTATGTTCCACGGTATGAGAACCTGTAGCACTTCATAAATCACCTCAACCATATTGGGTTTCCTATTCCAAATCGAACGTAGCAGATTTTTGCACTCCTCATGTCGCAGCCGCACCGCCTCAAATCTAAACGGCATTCTTCCCCGGCTTTTGTTTGTACCGTGGCAAAGTGTTATGATTGGGTGGTGATCGGCATGTGTCCTCGATAGATGAATTACTGTATTTTCCAGAAATATATCAATCCAACTTTGGTTAGCTAAGGCCCGGTCAATACGCCATTTTATATTCGCGCCATCCTTGCGTTTATTGGTCCAAGTGAACGTTGGGCCGTGAAATATAACAGTGGGTGCATGAATTCGCACCAGTTCACGAAAGTTCCTTCTAAAGTTGTCGTTCCCCACCCCTTGGCAATTCCAAGAAACTATCTTCATAGAAAAATTATTTAGGTGACAAGGACTGACGAGGTTGTCAAAATGACATCCCAATCACATCCCAATCCCAATCCCAATCCTAATCCCAATGACGAGATTTTGATGGGTGTGGAGGGGGAGAGGGGTGGGGCGTGGAGGGTGGGGGTGGGGGTGGATGTGTTGGAGAAGATGAAGTTTTTTTTTTTGTTATTTTTTTTTTCAGTTTAAAATTATTAATTAATTAATTAATAAAACTTAAAAAATCAAGCTTAAAAAATTACTGATTAGTTTTTTTGAAAAGTTTTAATTTCTATAAATATAATTCATTTGAAGACACATTTTCTTCAAAAAAAAAAGATTGATAACAAAAAGAATATACTTTATTTTAAATAAGTTAAAGTTTATTAGTTTTAAATTTTTAAATATTTTTGAAGTAAAAAAACACATAAAAAATAAAAACTGGATAATATAAAATGTATAATAAAATAAAAGTTTAGGGTGTATAAATTACTAATTAGTTTTGTTGAAAATTTTTAATTTCTAAAAATAATTCATTTGAAGACACATTTTCTTCAAAAATAAAGATTGATAGTATTTACTATTAAACTTGTAAACAAAAAGAATTTACTTTATTTTAGATGAGTTAAAGTTTATTAGTTTTTAATTTTTTGAATATTTTTGAAGTAACAAAAAAATAAAAACTGGAAAATGTATAATAAAATAAAATTTTAGTGTGTATAAATTAATTATAAATATTGCATTACACCCCCTAATATGTAAAATAACGAAATTGCCCCTTCAAAAGATGTCAGCGTGATGTCATCATGCTGAAAAGTGACGTTTTTTTGTCAGAAATAAAGGTTGGACCGCAAAGTGTTATCGGAGTAAAAGGTTGGACAGTAAAGTATAAAAAATGAAACGTTGGATAGGAAAGTGCAAAAGTGAGCAAACGTTGGATAGGTTCCTGCATTTTTCCCTTATGAAAATAATTAGATACTTAGACCGAATATGAGACATATGTGAGTAGATTTTTATCATTGTTTGTGAATCTAAAAGAGTACTTGGATCTAAGAAATCAATTCCAGGGTGTACTTCGCTAACGAGGTTGTGAATCAAAGACGAGTCCAAGGTTACTCGTAAACAAAAAGTTACAAGTATCTCTAATTTTTACACAATCACAAAAAAATATTTTTGTATTTTTGGCATAACACCCATATAATGTGTAAAAGATGTGCATTACTCGTCTATAGAAAGTAATAGACATATTATACCCAATAATCTTATGATTTAAGTCCTTTTAATAGGCAAATGATATAGACAGAGCAAAATGCCTAAATACAAAGTAATATTGCAACATTCTCTATTATACCCTTGCAAATTTAGTTTGACATCTGATCAATAATTAGAGAATCTTATTAAAGTCATGGAAATATTTCTCTTTCCTATTATTAAAAGTATGGATTATCTCTTAAGCATATTATCTTATTCTAAACTAGTAAATAATTTTATGTCAATGTGTTACCATAAATATATATGTGATATGTTAATTTCACTACGAATTAAGAATAATAAAATTACGCTCATAAATTAAAGAGAATGTCTATAACATAATTTTCAGATATCTAAAATAATCATCTAAATATAACTAATTAATTATCTTTTGCCTCACCTTATATATATTTTGGCATATATCATAGTAATAGTCTAGCAAACGATTTTTTACTATATTTTTATGTATGCGTTCATGTTCATTACCTTAACAGTACTGGTTTTATTAAGAAGAAAAACTGATTATTTAGTGTTTTCTTAAATATATTACAACATAAATATATATATATATATATATATATATATATTGTCATGCACCCTTCACGTTTTAATAAAAGAGTCCTGAAAATATAATTACATAAAGTTTGGATTCTTATGACACTAGCTATCCTAATTACGTACAAAACCGAACAAAAAAAAACAGTGTACACCAGCATAACAGGTGTTATATTAAATGTTATGCATGAACTATAATTATATAAATATATAATATAAATTGATGAAAGAGTCTAATAAGTAATAACAAGTAAATTGACCTTTTATGGCTTTATGCAGAATGGAAAAGAATAAAAGTTGTTAGAATATTAATATTAGTTTCTTTTGAAGAATATAAGTTTACGAGATTATAAACATGTCTCTTGCATGAGAGTTGGCGGCGTCTCTAAACTTAGGGCTTTTTCCAGGGAAGACTACCGATCGATCGGCGGCGTTGTCTCGTCTCCAACTTGACGTCCGAACCTCGTAATCTATCAGGCCGTCTCACGCTAGGGTTTCGGGGTTTTGTCGCATCTTTTTTTCGTTTCGTTTTTCTCGCTCTTTTTCTCCCGTTTTCTTTCCTCTGTCCAATCTCTGGACGTCGGGGACTTTGCAGATACTAACTTTGGTTCTTTGTGTCTCTTTTCCGGTGTGTTTGTGGCGTGTCTTCTAAGGTATCGCTTCACCGCTTGGCTGCTCCGTTCGGAACCCACCGCAACACATCTTCAACTGTCTGGTACTGGGAACAATGGACGACGAATGTCGTAAGCTGCGCAACAATCTCGTTCTTACTGAGGAGGAGGGTGAAGGGGCTGGCTTCCTCATCCCGGATATCACGTGGAATCAGGAGAATGCGAACTCGAACCTCGCTTTAGTAGGGAGACTCTTATCCGGAAAAACAGCAAATTTTACATCTTTCTGTACGATGTTGAAAGCTCTCTTTAAGGCTGGGAAGGGGATTGAAATTGCGCGTATAAGCGAGGACAGATTCTTGTTTCAATTTTTCCACAAGTTGGACAAGACAAGAGCGCTTCAGGGTTGTCCGTGGTCCTTTGACAAAAACGTGCTTGTGCTTGCCTCGGTCGATAAGGATGAAAACCCGCTTGATACGAATTTAGACTTTTGCAGTTTCTTTGTCAGGATTTACGACATTCCGCTTGCACGACAAACCAAGGCTACAGCACATGCGATTGGAAACTTACTGGGAAGAATTGAGGATGTTGATTTGGCGGAGTCACGTGGTCTTAGCATGCGTATACGTGCTCAAAGTAATGTTACTCGACCATTACTTCAGTTCATGAAACTCCGGGGAACCGAAGGCCAGGAGATGGTAGTTTCTTTCAAATATGAACGCTTACCAAATTTTTGTTACTTGTGTGGCCGTTTGGGACATATTATGGCGGATTGCGAGCTTAAATATGAAAGCATTGCTGAGATGGATTCACTCCCTCATGGCGATTGGTTACGTGAAACTTCAAATAAAACTGGTCCGTTTATTGGACAACGCTTTTCGGATAAGGGCTGGCGAAGGGGTTCGGCCGAGTCACAGAGGGGACGGGATTTCAGAGGGAGTCATGATTTTTTTGGACAAAACAGATCACGGGACTTCGAGTCATCATGGCGTCACACTCAGGCCGAGTCCGTCCAGTCTTCTGAGGGAACGAACACAGCCACATATCTCTGGAATCGAACTACTCAGGCTGGTGCAGAGGACAATCGCTGCGACGGTATGGTTAAAACACGGGTAGCTGATCGAGGGGGAAGTGTTGTGGGGATGCAGCAGATTTTTGGTCGCCTCGCGAAGGATTTGGGTGACACGGTTTTAGGAGAAGAGGGGTTGTTTCAACATGAGTCAGTAGAGGTCACTACAGAATTTGCGACAAAGTATCGGGTTTCGAGAGAGCATGGGGGACGACGGGGTTTCCGTCGCGAGAGCATCACGAACAGCCGCGGATTTTTTCAGGCACCACGGGCAGGTCACAAACGGCTATTTAATCATGACGAGCCCAATGAACAGCGAATCGAGAAGAGGGCACAGATGGAGGTGTTAACAATGGAAATCGACGAGCTTTTGGCGGCGACTGCAGAGCAGTCCCGCCCCTCCAAATGACTCTCCTATGTTGGAACTGTCAGGGCTTGGGGAACCCTTGGACAGTTCGGGAACTACGTCAGTTAGTTTCAAAATTCCGCCCCCTCTAATTTTCTTGTCGGAAACGAAGTGTAAGGCTAGGAAAATAGAGGTTTTGAAGAGTCGTTTTAATTATTTTGGTGTGAATGTGGACGTGAAGGGTTTATCGGGGGGACTAGCTTTATTATGGACAAAGGAATGGACTGTTGAACTATTGAGTTTATCGGACAATCATATTGACGTTGTGGTCATTGGGGAGGACGGCGCGCATGACTGGCGGTTCACAGGGTTTTATGGCGAGCCAGATGGAGCCAAACGTATGCGTACATGGAACCTTCTTCGCCAACTTCGAGGTGTTTCGTCGTTGCCATGGGTATGCGCGGGGGATAATGAGATTTCGAATCAAGAGGATAAGAAAGGCGGTGCGAGAAGACCTCTTTGGCTGTTGAGGAATTTTCGGGATACATTAGGTGATACGGGTTTGAGTGAGCTTGATTTTTTTGGACCGAGGTTTACGTGGTGTAGTAGGAGGCTGATGCCGCATACTGTCTGGGAGCGGTTAGACCGCGCATGCGCTAATTTAGGTTGGCGTACCTTGTTTCCTGAAGCAGTAGTTGAGCACCTATCTACCATTCGCTCGGATCATCATGCTATTTTGGTGCGGCTGAACGAGAAGCAGAGGTCGGTTCGGGGAAGACCCCGGTTTAGATTCGAGGCTACTTGGGTGCGGAAGCCAGAGTGTGAGGAATTAATCTCACGGATTTGGGGTAATACTGACACCACTGAGCTGAGCAGTAAGCTGGATTTGTGTCGAACCGAGTTGAGGTGCTGGGATAGAGTTGACGGGGCGGATGTCAAGCACAAAATTGAGAAACTGAGGAAAGCACTGATTGACATTAGGGAGGGTGATATCACGGCCGAATCCAAACTGGAGGAGCAGCGAATTAGTCGGGAACTTGAGGAAATTATGGAATCCGAGGAGGTTTATTGGAAACAGCGAGCAAAGGTTCATTGGCTCCGAGAGAGGGACCGTAATACTTCGTATTTCCATCGTCGTGCAAGCGAACGAAAAAAGAAAAATGAGATTCAGGGTATCCGGGATGAGGCGGGGGTTCTTTGGACATCTCCTTCAGAGATAGATCGGGTGGCTGTTGAGTATTTTACTTCTATTTTTCAGTCCAGTGTTCCATCAGAGGCGGCTATTGAGGATGTGTTGCGAGACGCGAGCGTGCGGGTCAGCCCTAAGGTGAACGAACGCTTGTTGCAGCCATACACAGCGGAGGAGGTATGTAAAGCACTTAAAGATATGTATCCTTTTAAGTCTCCGGGTCCGGATGGTTTTTCTTCTGTTTTTTATCAAAAATATTGGCATATTGTGGGCGAGGACGTGATCCGTTTTGTCTTGTCGTTCCTCAATGATCGTATTTTTGACCATAGCACGAATTTTACTCATATTGTTCTTATTCCTAAGTGTGCTAACCCAGAATTGATGACTCATTTTAGGCCTATTAGTCTTAGCAATGTGAGCTTTAAAATTGCATCAAAAGTCATTGCTAACCGTCTCAAACCGTTTCTTGCTTCTATTATTTCTTCTTCTCAATCAGCGTTTGTGCCCGGGAGATTGATCACTGACAATATATTGGCAGCTTTTGAGATTAACCATTTTTTAAAAAATAAAAGAACAGGAAAACGGGGTTTTATGACGTTAAAGTTGGACATGAGCAAGGCCTACGACCGCGTCGAGTGGATTTTCCTGGAAAAGGTAATGTTTAAATTGGGTTTTGATTCGCGTTTTGTGTCTCTAATTATGATGGGAGTTCGGTCTGTTTCGTATTCTATTTTAATTAATGGTCGGGAGTCGTGCACTTTTTCCCCCGAAAGGGGTATTAGGCAAGGGGACCCGCTGTCCCCTTACCTCTTCTTATTTGTTTCCGAGATTTTTTCAGCACTTATTGCGTCGGCGGAAAGAAGAGGAGATTTGCGAGGGGTGCAGATTTGCCGCCAAGCACCGGTTGTGTCGCACTTGCTTTTTGCTGATGACACGGTTATTTTTTGCGAGGCAACGTCGGATTCTGCGAGGTGCATTAGGGCTGTTCTTGACCGCTTTGAGGGTGCATCAGGGCAAAAAATTAATCGTGACAAGTCAGTGGTGGTGTTTAGTAAAAATTTGGACGCTCTGAGGCGGCTGGAGGTAGGAACGTTGTTGGGCGTGGCGATTGCTGGCAAACATGAGAAATATTTGGGTATGCCTTCGGTGGTGGGGAAGACCAAAAGGGAGTTGTTTGATTATATCAGAGAACGTGTGTGGAAGCGAGCAACGGGATATAAAGGAAAGACTCTATCGGGTGCGGGAAAAGAGGTGCTTATTAAGGCTGTGATGCAATCCATCCCCACGTTTATTATGAGCTGTTTTAGTCTACTGGACACGTTGATTAAAGAAATTGAGTCCATTATCTGTAATTACTGGTGGGGAAGCGGCGACCAAAATAAAATTCATTGGATAGCGTGGGATAGGATGTGTCGTCGCAAGGTGGATGGAGGGTTGGGTTTCCGTGATTTACGAGCTTTTAATCTTGATCTACTCTCAAAGCAAGCTTGGCGAATCCTAACTGATCCCTCGAGCCTTGTAAGTCGTCTGTTTAAAGCAAAATACTTTCCTAACTGTGAATTGTGGGATGCTCGGATTGGTGCAGCGCCGTCGTTCTCGTGGCGTGGAATTTGGGAGTCGATTGCTGTTCTGGAAAAGGGTACGCGGGTGGCAGGTGGGGAACGGAGCTTCCCTCACGGTTTGGCATGATGCGTGGCTTCCTCGACCACATACTTTCAGGCCAATCACACCAGTGAGCGACGAGGAGCCGTTCCTTTTGGTCTCGGACCTCATTGATAGAAATACGGGCTGGTGGAATCTTGAGGTCTTGAGAGATTTTCTGTGGGACGTTGATGTTGAGGTTGTTCTATCGATTCCGTTGGGTAATTCGGACAATAGGGACAGACTTGTGTGGCATTATGAAAAGAAGGGGACGTTCACGGTTAGGAGTGCGTATCACCTCATTATGGCGCAAGGCCTACTCAAGAATGGGAGGAACACATCGTCGTCGGAACCACACGGTGTTTGGGCAAAATTATGGGGTTTTGAATGTGCGAATAAGGTGAAGCTATTTATGTGGCGATGTTGCAGTGATATTCTTCCCACGCGATGGAAGTTGGGGCGGCGTCACATCTGTAAGGAGCGAACGTGTGTGGTTTGTGGATTGGGGGAGGAAACAACGCGCCATGTCCTATTTGAGTGCGACTTTGCACGACAGGTGTAGGCGCTAACGCTTGTTCCGCACTCGCTTGGGATTTATGCGCATGAAGGTATTGGAGATTGGCTGTTGCGTATGGTGCGGCTTGCGTCACGTGAAACGGTCGATTTAATAAGCACGGTGTGCTGGACGTTATGGGGTAATAGGAACAACATATTTGTGGGGGAAAAGGGTCGAAATCCGGAGGAATTGGCTTTGTTTGCGCTCAGCTATGCGCGTACTTGGTCGGGACTGAATGGGCGAGAGGGCCGCACGAAAAACTCGGCGGATCCGGGCAGTTGGGCAGCACCTGTGGGCAATACGATCAAAGTTAATTTTGATGGTGCAACTTTTGGGAACGAGGCAACTGTTGGTATGGGTGTAGTCGCGCACGACTCTGCGGGCGAAATGGTCGCATGGCGACAGCAACGATGGACGGCCTTAATGGAGCCGATCGGGTGTGAGGCGTTGGCTGCACGTGAGGCGGTCCGTTGGGCAGTCTCGCGGGGATGGGACAATGTGATTTTTGAGGGCGATTGTCTTGGCCTTATTCACGATATATTATATGGTACCTGCCGCGACATCAATGTTGCAAACGTACTCGATGATATCCGTCATTACTTTCGTATGAAGTCGGGGTTCTTTATTCGTTGGGTACGTCGGGATTCTAACGCGGTAGCACACGAGTTAGCTAGAAACGCTATTGAGGACGCCGATGGTTTTGATAGTTAGTGGTTTTGTTTTATTTGTGCTTCATTGTTAGTATTCTTGCGACTCTTTGTAAGTGACATTAGGGGGCGCTTGTTTTCTCCAAGCGCTTTCCGTTTTTTGAGGCAATATATGGTTTCTTGATGTTCAAAAAAAAATAAAAAAATTTACGAGATTATATGAATTGTTCTAATATTTCAGAATTTTGAGAAAGAAAAATTTTCTTTTGATTGTTGTATCCATGATTAAGAAAGAAAATCTATCATTTAATATGATAGAGTATTTCCATTTTATAGTGCTTCTAATAAGGAAAAATTGGAAACTGAAAATAGGAAATGATTTAGTAAGGGTAAATTAGAGAACAATACAAAAAAATAAAGAGATTGCTATGTATTTTGCTCTGGATATACCAGCTCGAGGTGCAATTTCACTTGCCAAAATTGAGAGTGAGTTAACTTTCTTTTTACCTATTACTCTTTAGAAGTCATTTTTTTTTATTGATTCAACTTAAATTTTAAGAAAAGATGATATAATATTAAACAAACTTATTAATTAATAATAAATAAATATTCTAAAAATACGATTTGACAAAGTACAAATTACAAATACGTAAAAACAGGAATACAATGTGGACTAGTTTTGAGATTACAGAGAAATTATTTAACTATTTTAGTATTACAGGAGGGCACGGTGCCTATTTCATTTGCTACATGAGATAATTTGGCATTTACTCTTCTTTGGGGCCACCCGCTGCATGATGACATTTCACAACAAATCAATTATTTTCGTCGTTCCCTTGAAGTTAAGAATGTGAGGTAAATATTTCTTATAATTTACAAAACGCTGATTAAAGTCTTTAGTGGCACCCGCCATCAATATAATATTTGTATAATATAATTTCACGAATAAAATCTGCTAGAGCAAAACAAGTTGGTCTTATTCATGGGCTCCCATGGTGTGGTCAAAGTTAACTCTAAAGTTTGCATGTTTTAGAATTGAAAATGAAAAGCGCGTTAGGTAAACACAACACAAGACTACAAGAGTTGATAAGTGTTTATAATTCAAAAGGTACACTAATCTTTCTAAAGAAACAATTTTGAAAACTTTCGTGACTTAAGTATACACTCTACAATTAAACATTAGTTCAAACTCCAAGTGAAGATCCGTGACTTTTAATTTCAATCACACTTCCATTTGCCAGTTACGGCGGCTTAGGTGGTTAAGTTAGCACCAGTACCACATAAATTGCATGTACAACCATCTATTGACGAGGATGTGAGGTTGTTGCGAGAACACGGCACAGGGGTCTAATGTCTAAAAGGCTCACCTAGAACATTCAATTTCTGTTTTATCTACGAGATGTTAAAAAACAAAATGCAGCGTTATGAAATCTTTCGACATGTCTCAAAAGGCTATGAAATACAATTATCCAGCTGAAATAAAGAAGTTTGTGTTTCACCTATCTGAATTGGAGGATATAATAGTAGAATAGGGCACGCGTAACTGTTCCCACGCATTTTCTGCACGACGCACACCTAAATCCGTACCCAAGAAACCACGCTTTCCCCCACGTGGCAACAAGAAACAAAGCAACCACTTCTTCGGAACACAGAGCACATAAAATATTGCAGAGCAAACAGATTTGAGAACAGAAATAGCGTCTGGGTATTCAATATATTTAATCGGCCATGGCGACAACAAAAACAAAAACAAAACCGAACATTCATTTGTAAAAAAAAAACCAGTGTCATTAAATCTTTACATTCAACTGCGCACTCTAGACAACTGTTGATTATAGGATAAAATAAAACCAAATAAGATTCATTCCCGACTACAAATTCAAAGGAAGTAAAGCAACAAGTTAAAAGGAAGTACACGGCAGTTTACACCAAACTAATCCCACCACAAAAATGTACTAGGAAAATAACTGAACTTTTGGCTCGAAAAAGAAATAATTAATAACAGTTTATTACAACTAAGCACAAAAGAAAGCTACAGCTTGTGAACTAAGAAAATGTTTTACCGGTTAGTCACCGTCAACAACTCGCGCACCTTTGCCAAGCCCTAACCAAATACCGCAAGGGACAGAATTTAACAATAATCTAGCTTGGCAACCACAGTACGTGCAAAATAAGCTCAATATTTTTGGGACAGCCTACATACATCTGGTAAGACAGGATGGAGCGCTGAACCGTATTTAATGGCTTGTCCCACATAAAAACTGCTGCACGGCTTCATATCAAAGCTTGATACAAAGAATTTGCTATAAACACCTGAATTTAGACAATTATCAAAGTATATCAAAAAATCATAAGAAACGGGTAGCAAGTCGACTATGTAAAGATCCAAATATGTTGCAAAAAGTCTAATCTTGGTGTCATGAAATTGCATACAGAATCATGTAACCACTTCCTAATAACTTCCACTGAACACCCACATGAAATTTGCTGTCCCAGTTAATTTAGAACATCAGGTGAAAATGAATAAATAAACCAGTGTTGTAGTGTTTTTTTCCTCAACGCAAACACTAAAACGAGTTCAAGAAGAAACAAAACGGGAAGGTTGTTGCCATTTTCCCTTTTTAACAGATCAAAAAATTAAGACCCCTTGACGGGAAATAGTAAGTCAGCAGCTTGTACTAAGACTTAACTGGATGGCCACGAAAATACAGGGTTAAAATACAACAAAGGCCAAATGAATGAAACTGCTAGACCACAAAAACCAGATCTTAACATAAATAAAGATCTTACCAAACAGAAATCAAAACGGAGCCTCAAGTGATTCATCCCAAACATCAGCACTTCCATTAGACGCATCTTCTGCATCTTCCTCCATCGAAAGCCTAATATATTCTCTATGAGCAAAGCGGTCCCACTCAGTCAAGCTTGGGTTCTCGCGCTCCTGTTCAAGTACAAAGGTTTACACGAGTCAAGCCTCACAACCTTTGCTCAGATACTTTAAAATCACATAATCATCAAACATCAACTATGAACTTTAGAATTTGCATCAGTTTTACCTGGCGAATCAGAAAAGGATCACGAGTCTCAAAAGCCATGAACTTGTTAAGGTTAAATAGGATATTAAAAACACTGCCAGAGAGTCTGCTTCCTTTTAAATCACGCAATGAAAAATAGCTCTCCTCCTGCGAAATAATTTGGAAGACATGAGATTGTAGCCCATGTGGACACCAATATTCATCAACTCAAATTTCTTTAGAGCCTGAACACAGACAAATAGTGTTTCTTCTCTGCCCATAAAAGTCGCTTCCAGTCTCCTGGCTCAGTTTCTATTAACTAAATCACTAAGCATCGTTACAGACCCAAAGAAAGTGAAATAAATAAATAAAGACAAGGTCCTGAGCATCAAAGTAATCAAGTTAAAAGTTCCGGCAGGTTTTGATCCTTTCATAATCTACTGAATGCTGTTTCCTTCCTAGTGACATTCTTGTGTACATTAGACAAGGACTCCAGCTCACATAGTGATGTTTAAATGAGGATGTAGAAGCAGGTAGTTGGATTTTAAAGGCAAGATAAAGGCTGCGTAAGGACAGATATAGTTACAAAGCACCAACAAAAAGAAGAGAAAAAAACACATCAACATCTCTATTTATGAATACAAATCTTATTGGAACTTCACCTCAGGGCTAATCATGTCAACAATCTGGCACAAAATATCTTCGAATAGGACAGGCTCCTGGGCCATACATTCCATTCTGTGCAACTGCTCCTCATAAAAGAATTGCATTTCGTTCCTCGTAATAATCCCATTTCCATCTAAATCTACGCACTTGAACCTGAAGCATAAATAAATCTAGTACATAAGATCTGACAAACACCTCACCAATACCTAAAATTATACCACTGAGGCAAGGTATGCCATTAATCAAAGCATAAACATAGATAGGATGAATAAATTAAGCGCTAAAACAAACATAATTCAGTTTTGGTATAATGGCAGCTTATCACAATTACAATTATATGTCAACATATAGTTAAAACAACCCTGAGATACAGGAGCTTTAGTATCAAGCTATTTGGGCTAAAATATACTTTTTAAGAGACCCAAAGACCGAAGAGGTACTTCTACGCTTCCTGCCCTGAAACCATATCTTCTAGAAAGAACTTATCCACTAATCAGAATTGTGTTAGAAAGTATTGCAACTCTTTTCTGAAACAATTGTTGGAGACAATAGTGGTTTCCCCACTTAGAACACAACCAATAACCACATGACATGTGCACAAGAGTCCTAAACTATCAGGCTCCATATATATCACGATTATTGTTGGTTTCTTATGTTGGGGAGTAACGGTGAGAGAGGGATAATCATAAACACTATGTGGCACCAATCTCCATGCTTTCATCTCATACACTATGAATCAGTCAGTATATTCAAGTTAATATCAAATTTTAGTCTCCAAAAAAAGTTAATATTAAATTTTGTAGGACCTGGCAGGGTCCACAAATAAGTCCTCGAATGGAACAAAAGCTCTAATGTGCAAGGTCGAGATAGAACTATCATATATGTTTGGTAGCGGATAAATAAAAAACACTTACCAATACTCAAGACTGGGCTCGGAAGATTTATCCTCCTCTGCCAATATGAAGTAAACGAAATCTTCATATCCCATTTTTCCTTCAACCTTACTGGTGAATTTTCTGGGAACCTTAGAAAAAATTAAGAGAGGCGACACTTAGAGAGATAAGCGAGCATCCTAACAGACATGTGCCATTCTTCAACAGAGGAAAGGGTTACACAAAACACAAACCTGAGAAAATATTCTGTCAACAATTCTGTAGGTTAGTGCATGGTTACCATATCTGATGAGATTCTCTTTGTCAATCAAAAAGTCGTGATCTGTATCCAGCTCCCAAAACTTGCAGTATATCACGTAAAAATGTTCATATGAAAAGTATCTGCCGCAAAAAATGGGAAATGAGAAATGAAACTGGAAATAATTAACTATTAATGGATTACCTATCAGCAGACACGAAAATTGGCATTTAGTAGCAACCTGATATTTCCTACGACAACATAAACAGTCCTAAGGAAATTCAAGTCCCCATACATAAAAGCTACAGGGTAACCTTCTACCAACAATAAATGAAATGTTTTTAAAACAAGCTATCTTATCAAAGCTAGATGAAGAACTGCTTGGGGTGGAAACTGAACAGATATGCACTTGTTTGTTTGCTTTCTCTTTCCAAAAGAGAAACTTGTCGAATCATTTAACTAATACCGTTGCATCAAAACTCTTCTGTACAATCAGGAACATTAACTTGTGAAGGTACCATACAAGTCCACTGAAATTAACAAAGGAATAAACATAGGAAAGCTCTTTCAATGTAAAAGATACCAAGTGCTCCTCTAATTACCTCAAAACTTTGTTAATATCCTCTTCTTCATCTGCATGTTGCATAGCAACTATCAAGTTTGATCGTCTCAGCTCCCTGAGGGTAAGACGACCATTACCCGCTCTATTCACGTAGTAAAATATTCGGTATATTACAGTTTCAGCTGGACATAGCAACAAATTATACTGTTAAGTCAGGCTCTCATTCAAATAAACAGAAAACGTACCTTTAAATTGAAAAACATAGATTACAGAAAGTCACTTGATACTGGCTACTTGACCAGAAAACAAACACAAAACTAGAAAAAACATGGGTCCAGAAAAGAACTTTGTGATGCACGCTATCCAATAGAAAGGCTGTGTTCTAACTCATGCCTAAACATGTAGAAGAGTGAACACATCATCAAACATAAAGACTTTGTTACAAAGTAATTCTTGACCACTCAGAAGAGTAAAGAAAGTCCATAGTATGCTTTTTGAAGGTGTCACTTAAACTAGTATCTGCCAATCAGTAACCTTTACGATGAAAATGAGTCCATGGTCTAGCTGAAGCTATCAATTCTTTGACAACCAATCACATTGCAATTTTACATTCAATTTGATTCTGAAAATTCAGGATAAGCTTCTTCTTTATATGAAAAAGACTGGCCATGGCCCACTTTATGGCGCCTAGTTCTAGAAATTATTTTGCTCAATAAAGTAAATGTTTATTTCTCTGAACTTGTGATGCCTTGGAGTTTTGTATTTCCAACAGAGCTGCAGAACGAAGTACATATCACACGTGCATGTGGCGGCGGTGAACACATTATGTAACTCTAACAATTACCGTATATGATTCCCAACGGGATCACCATGCATATATATTGGAAATGCCTACAAGTAAAGAAGCAAATTGGTATAATACTACAAGACATTGTGAAGTAAAATTCTCAGCCACATTTCCCAACAAGACTAATGAACTACTAATTTATCTATAAAGAATAAAAACAAATTTATCTCTTAGGAAGCAACAGAACAGGTGATGTGCATATTCATAACTGCTTTGACAGTGTTAAACTAATTTCGAACAACAGAAAGAACAACGATAAACGAATGGAATATTTAAAGTACAGTGGTGAAGGTAGCAGCCAGTAAGTGGCGATAACAGTTGCACTACAAAAGAGGTGCACAAATTTTGGCGTAGCACCATATTTCATGGACTACTAAAAAGAGAAATACAATCAACTGGAAAAGAGTTACAATATTTTGGATATACTAAAAAGTGAAATATAATCAACTAGAGACGGTAACAAGGAAAGACAGGCACATAAGATTTAGGCAATACCATATCTTTCTTGAAATTCGGGTGTACTTTGCAAAAACTCCAATCCTGGATGGGTCGCCAAAAGTTCTCGAAGCACAGGTTTAAAATCATCCTGCATTAGTAATAATTATGTCAAAATATGAAGCAAGCGATTAAAGGGTACATATTAGAATGACGGGGAGGGCCCTAATGTTGTGTTGACATGCGCAAAACCAAACTTTGCGTCCTGAATTAGGAAAAAGAGAAAAAAGAGAGGCTCATTGATTATAACCTGAGCCAAGTATCTGAGATCAGGCTGCTTTAAGATTGAGTATATCTGTGATGCTAGATCTTTTGTCAACATGTTTCCGTTGACCCAATAATCGACAAATGCATCCCTGTTGGCATATTATCAAAGAAGTAAAGAGTATATCAATCACTGTAAAAGTATGCAAAGGAACCGCCATAACTACGATATAATGCAAAAATGTTAGGATAAAGCTTCTACCATAACAGTGTACTTATATGTTAAATATTTTTAAACGTTAAACTACTATATTCAGTAGATATCTTAATCGCCTAGCTGTTATGTCTTACTAATATCATTCTCCAAACATTGCCAAATAGCTGCCATGTTACTGGTAACAAAGAGACCGAAGTGTTAAGAAGTATATTTCCAGAGAAGATTTTGGAGTCTTAGTTCTTTTGTTCATCTTGAGATTACTGATTAACAAAAACTCACACTATTTACAGCCAATCAGCAAAACTTCAGATTCTAGCACGTAAAATTGCCACTGTTATTTTTACTAATGCAGTTAATTCCAGCTCTTTTTTGACCATACAACTAATATATTCACCTTTTTGCAATTCAGATCCTAAAAAAACCGTGGTAAATGTTGCCAACAGGCTCAGGCACATCTAAAAGGCTTTGAAAAAGCTTCAAATCGTAGCTTGAACTTGGCAATCAATAAAAAACACCAAATTCAAGGCTTGATAAAAACAGGAGCACATAAAAAGTCAATGGAGTGCGTGTTTGACCAATGAACTTAACCAGGAAGTTTACTGAACCACTTCTATAATTCTACAACAACCTTACAAAAATCGGGTAAAAGTATAACATACATAACTATGATAGAGAGTGCACCAAGGAAGCAACTTTCTCTGAGCAAACAGTTCAACCAAGGTTGGCAACTGAAGAAAAACTATGCAGAGACAGTGCCTTTTTAGCCAGGGCAAAAGAAGTGCATGCTTAAGTCAATGATAGGTCTACATTGAGTTGTGAACCATACGTCATTAACGGTGCGTGAAGGATAAGGAAAAAGAAAACTTTAAATTAAGTCGTCTCGCGTTACTTAGAAAAGATTACCTCGTGCAATTTGATCACTTCAACAAAATAATAGTACTATTGCCGATTATCCTTTCCATCATGTAAAATGATACTCATTCTCGAGCAAATGTATTTACACTTATCACGAGTGCTGACAGTCAGTGCCTTGAGAGCGAGAGAAGGTCGGGGTGATAATGTTACAAACTAGGCATAATTTCAGAATGAAGGGCAGGTGCAGCTCATGTTCTCCACACCCACACCCACAACCCAAACTAAACAAAGAATCTAATAAGCAGGCATATATGTGAATTAGCATTTCACAATAAAAAATAATATGTTTACACTGTCTAAATCTCCAAGCAACTGATCCATGGGTTCCCTCTCTTTTCTTAATGCAAGAGCAGCTCATGCGCTCCACTCCCACACCCACAACCCAAACTAAACAAAAGATCAAATAAGTAGCGTATGTGTGAATTACCATTCTACAATAGCTATAATACGTTTACACTGCATGTCTAAATCTCCAAGCAACTGATCCCTGGGTTCCCTCTCTTTTCTTAATTAATCTCATCTTACAATATAATAGACTTCATGAATTAGATTATCAAACACTACGACAAACAGGGAAATGTTAAGCATAGTGAGAAAGGCCACCACGAAAAGATCTCGCAGCTCATAGAACAACAAACAGAGGCTGCAGTTATATTGCTTAATTGGATAAAAAGCAATATTCAAAGGGGAGAAGAAGCTGAGTTAAATGGATACACATAGAATAATATTTTCATGGCTCTCAACCCACCAAAATTAATAATATCAGAGAAATTGTCATGATCTTGTAAGGAAATCGATTCTAAAGACACCGTTATTACCCAGGAGCTACAAATTTTGCACTGAACATGAATTTTATTTCGAGAAATAGTAGGTGATGGGATTTAACATTGCCATGTTAAGCTTTTTCAGTTACATGGCAAAAGAAACCAATATAACCTTGAATATAATCCCTTTGAACAATACAAAAACCAGGGGTAAAGTGATTTCCGTTAACAATGTCAACAATAAGTAGGAATGCGGAAAATTTAGGTCTGCAACTCCTTCGCATGAAAAAAGGTGCAGCCACAGCGTTGTAATCACATTGACAATGTATTGCAGTCGACTCTTAAGGACTTCTAGCCTTTAAAACAGACTACAAGCAAAGATTGAGAAAACAGCATACATCTTTGAGAATCAAAAGGCAGTTATTCACAGGACAGACAAGTATGACTAGCCTTTACTCCACGTAGTCAAAGACTCGAATCATTCACAGACACCTAATTATAATTATTCTTTTGAAGAACAGTTTAAAGAATCAGAGGCTAGCTCAAAAGTAATAGGAAAGAGAGGGTGTCCATTGTATATTCAACTTGCAGCTGGTACAATTTCTGTAAAGAAGAGCCATCTTTCTACTCCGATAGCGCACATTACATATGCTCAAATCAAACTTTCGAAATATTAACACAACCAATAATTTTATATTCTGAAAAATAGAGATGCGAGTGCGTGAAAATAATGATGGAATCACTTTGAAACTTAATGAATTGATTTATCATGCATCTTCAAGTCACTAAAATCTGGCTTATTTGTTCTTTCCATCTATTGGTTAAAGCTGCTCTCTTTCAATTACATGCATGCATGAAAAGGAGGTGACTGGTAAATTCCTGATCTAGGCAGAAGGAAAAAGAAAAATAGCAACAGACAATTACCTGGTTACAATGCCAGTGGAATCAACATCAATCTTTTTAAAAAGTGCAGGCGAGAAGAATGATGGGAGCTTGCAGATTTCCTTTGTTACCAGTTTGAACTCTGCAATCGCATTAACATGCAAATACATAAAGAGGAAAAACTAAGAAACCAAGACTTGCTCACAGGCGCTAAACTAAAATATTAATCAAAAATTCTGTGTGTTAGAAACCATTAGCCAATGAAAAAAAAAACTAATACAACAAAAAAGAACCGCATAGCAAATAGCAAATCCCACCATTCATTTGAAGTCCCTCTGTGTGACCATAAAAGAATTGATTGATTCTAAACAAGCAACGCTCTTTCAGTTCATTGGGCGGTGGGCGGCCATCTTGAAAATAGAACTGCACTCGTTATAAATAGCGTCATGAAATCAGTTACAGAACAAAATTTAAAAACAAATATTTCAAAATAGCATCAACTCATCAACTACCGAACCTGAGGTACTAGCTCCTTCACAGGCTCATTCACGAATTTTAGGGGAGAGCTAAAAGCAGATGGGCCTGCCCTTTGTTTCATAATCCGAGGTGAACCCGATGAGCTTCTTGGTGAAAGTGGTGGTGTACTTCCAGCAGGAAACATTGAGGGCAGTGAATTGGTTGCTGCTGCATTTGCGCTAGATGATGTTCCAGAAATATTCACAGGACCACCTCCTTTAGCATTATTCAACAAGGATTTTACCTGCAATTGGTAAGTGGATCATCATTAGCAAAACTTCTGCTTCAACCATACAAGGATAAAAAATAAAATACAAGATAAAACCCAACAGAAACAAGTTTTCTCACTTTCTCATTCTATCGGCATATTCTAAAGAAATAATAAGTATTGACTTCAAATATGGTCCCAATTTCACATTTTGTGTAACAAAAATAGGTGAACATTCTACCAAAGTAAATTTGCAATCTTCGATTACAAAAACAGATAAATAAGTAGATCAGACTATATTTAAGAGAAATGTAACAAAGAACTCAAGAGCATCCATCATGCAGCAGTATATGTAAAAGCAAGCCATTAACTATATGAAAAAGAATAACTATAGATTCTCCTCAAGAATCTACGCTTTATTGCTTAAACAGACCATTAGTGAAGAGCATGTAGTTGAAGTTAAGTTTCTGGACCAAAAAACTTGCAAGCTATCCTACAAATCATCACTGTTTACAAAATAGGTAATCAATAATCATACAAACTAAAGAACTGAAGCGCTTTAAACAAGTGTACATGACCGGCATCAAATGAATCAATTACCAGTCGAAGGACTTAACTTAAATAACTGTTATATAACAAGTAGTACCATTCCTCAAAAACAAAGAATTAGATTCTTACAAATATAATATTTTTTAGGGCAACAATTGTGACACAAATATAACACTTGGAGAAAGACAAATGTGATTAAGCAAATAATTGCCCATGCAGACAGGAACTTGGACGGTGCTCAAGCGTAATTTCAGGGTAACTCTGCAAAAAACCGTGCCCACCAGACACCTTTTTATAAACTATGGAATTACAATACATATATATCTGTGTGTCCGCGCAACTTTCAGTTTAGTGCGCGAAACTAAATTGAGTTAAAAACCTCTATGATAGTAGCGCTACAACTCCCAACCATCACCACCTAGGTAAACCATCATCTCTCATTTCCTCACTCTCATAGTTCTCATTTTTCCTGCTCTAGATCATGAAAACAACCACAGAATTTTGCCCAAATCGCCATAAACAAGAATTCCAAGGACAATTATAGCAGCTGTCTTGCACCAGTTCGGAGCTTAATGGTAAATAGCATAGCAAAAACATACCTTGTCCATTGAAGGTCAATGATAATATGAGATGCCACAAATCATAATTCTTATAACTTGTCAACCAAAATTCTCTCTTAAATAATCAACAGTCTTTAACTATTTGGAACCTGTTATCTGCTGAATAGCAAAATAACAGTTGATGATCTAGTCGTATTCTTCTTACTCGCAAGCTACAGCTTGCCTTGACAATGAGAGAATTAGAAGATTCAAATTGGAAAAAAAATCCCACCTTTTCATGTAAGGTTCATTAAAACAGAAGTAACTCATGCGAGAAACTACAAGGAGATTATCAACTAATAAGACTATGGAGTTGAGGTAGCAACGAGCTCGACAGCACCAGCCTTCTGGGGATGGTGAAATAAATTGTGAGAAACTTCAAATGAAAGCAGGTTAGTGTTGCACTTTAGGAGCAAATGCCTAAGAGGCTAGTAGCGTCATCCATTGATTTTTTCCTGAAAACCAACTTCCGTTATTCTGCAGTGATAGTAACTGACATTCTTGACCCACTGCACATTAACTTGGCAATTACTCTATTTGAATTAAGCACTCTAGAAGGCTATACTCCCATTTTCTTTAGAATATAACCCATGAGAAAATATTAACTAGTTCCCCGTGAGCATCCTCAATAAACATGGAAGTAATTCGTCAAGATACAAGAGCTGTACTTATCATATAAGCTACTAATGCTCGTGTAGACCTTGGAAACCAAAGAAATTCAAAATCGATAATCAAGAGACTACACTAGTTGGAGTGTTCCGTAAAAGCGATCAAAAAATACAACTTGCTCCAACTCAAGCTTTCAACGCAAAACAACAAAGCAATTCCCAGATTGACCTCTTTCCTTTCTCATATTGTGCAACGAAACAGCACCCATGTTTACCTTCTTCATGCCTAATATCACATGTCTAGAAGAGAAAATTCTCAACCTTCATAGGGATCTTTTTTAGTGACTATCCTGCTTCACACCTCTTTCAAGAGAATTTCCCCGTTGGTCCACTTGTTTCTTGTGTACATATTCTTTTCACAAATCTACCGAATTCAATTCCCCATTTCAACTCCATTTAAAGTTTCAAATAGTGCATATCGACACAGCAAGCTTATTCCTCGAAATAAAACTATTAGAAAACAAATAAAAACTCGTTTCCTTGATCCGGACGCACACGATAAATTAGTAGTACATCTAGATGGCATTCGATTAACTTAATCAGACCAACGATACACAGCACGAAGCACGGAACTCAGCCGTTCACAATCACTACAAGATTAATGGAATAACACTAAGAACAAAGAAGAGATTAATTATTACCAAATAATTGGTTTCGGGTAGGGAAAGCCACTGATCAAACAGCTTCTCCGCAACGTAAGGATTAGCTTTAATTGCCAGTGGAGAAACCTCCGAGAGCTGCAAGAGCTCGGCATCAAGCCTCGTGACATCGCCATGGCAATCCATATCCATTATTATTATTTTTTTATTATTATAATACCCTCAGATCTCTATATGAACCATCAAACAGAACCCTAACTCGCGGATCGGGATGCGGATTACTGTTCCGATTAACAAACCCTAGAATTGAACTGAGATCGCTGTGTGTGTGTGTGTTTCTACTCAGTGTGTGTGTGTGTGAGAGAGAGAGAGAGAGGGAAGAGAGAGAAAGGGGAAAGTAGTAATAATAATGGTGGGTTGATAAAAATAGTAAATAATATGATTAATAGAATTGGACACCTGAAATTCAACCAAAGAAGGAAGCAAGCACTAGTAGTGAAAACCCAAATCTGGGGGATTGTGAATCTGTCACGTGACTGGCACGCGGCACTCTTGCAATTATTTTTTGATTTGATGATATGTGGCAAGTTTGAATTGAGTCTATATATCTCTTAGAATTTGATGTAATTGGTCAACCAAAAAATATGTAAATTACTTTTCCGTCCTCAAATAAAATTGCACTTTTATCGAGAGAAAAACGTTTTTTAGGCAAGATATGATTTTTAGACCGGTGCGCGTACTGCGAAAGATTAGGTGAAGATGATTTTGTGTCGTGTAATTGTATGTTGACGATGTGTTATTGTTTGGTCCCAATGAAACTGAACTCAATGGAGAATTTAAAATTAAGAACTTGGGATCAGTATACAAGATTTTTTAATATAGAAATACGATAAAAATAATAAGAATATTTGGTATTCTCAAAATAACTAGTTGTCAAAGATTTCGTGAGATTTTTTAATACCACGAAATGTAAACGACTCTTTATACTTATTTGTGTTGATTTAAATATGTATCATGCAATGAAGAAGAAAAATATTGCACTAAGGGGGGTGCCTTGAGTCGTATGCATTAGCGGTGAAAATGTTAATTTTCTCTATGATATTGCACTAGACAAAAATATTGCACATGTTGTGGCACGCGCACTGGCTTGACAATACATGAAGAATCTTCGTAAATAAGTATGGAGTACAATAATTATAATAATAAAAATAAAAAGACAATTCATGATATCTCAATTGTTGCATTTATGACATATCGGGTTCTATGTGATCATGTTGATTCTAATTGTGCATGTGATTTTGATAGATTATGATATATGTGTTCACTTTTGGGTTGTATTTCAAATTCAAAGTCAGTTACTGTTACACCAACCGTATAGGATGAATACGCGACATCTATATTAGCCAATCTACACATATAACCATGTGTAGCGTCAAAATTTCAAGATCCTAAAATAAAAAGACAAGAAAAATTTAAGTACAAGAAATGTTCTTCCATCATACGAATATGAGGTTATAATCTCTATATTGGTGATTCCTTTTGTCGAACAAGTAATCTTGAAATTTGGTCGACTTGAAAGTGGATTCGGTATTGATATCTTCCACATGTATTTGAGTCGAACGTTAATCCAGGGACTTTTGAGCTTATTCTTGAATTAACAATCTACTTGACTTGATCTTTGCAACGAACAATTTGACCTACGTCTTAACTTCTTGAACTTGTTGAATGCCAATCTTCTTTGAGGAATATTGATCTTCAAAATACGTGGTTGCTTAGAAACGTTGATTTGATGGCTTGACGACTTAATCTCGGATCAAAATAGACATTTGATTTGAAGATTGATGAAGAACGATATGATCTTCGTCTTCAGTACTTCGGATATGTTGGGCTTTGATCTTCTTTGAATGGACTTCAATCTTAAAAAAATTATTTTCGAGTGTGTTGTGACTTGAACTCGAATCAAACGAACTTTTAGCTTGAAGATTGTTGAAGAACGGTATGAACTTGATGTGGTTTTTTGAATTTCTTGAAGCTCGATCTTACTCGGCAGAAGTGCGATCTTAAAAAACGGTTATTTTATGAACTTGAAGCTTGACGCTGAATCAAACTGAGGTTTTCGCGAAGAACGCCTTGAACATTGGTGGACTTAATGGAAAGAAAAGCCTATAACTTTTCCTTCTTCGTACTTGTGAATATTTTGGTGTGAATTTTCTTTAAGGGATGACCCCTTATTTATAGTTGTAGAACCTAGAGTCTTCATGCTTATGATTGGTCGTTTTTCTATTCAAGATAAGAATTGATATTATTTAACTTGTTTATCAATAAATCTTTTGACTAGATATAACACATCATATTTTACATGTGGCTTTGTTTGATTGGTTAGAACGCATCACCCTTTTTACTCATGGCTTAATATGATTGGTTGAAATACTAGTATACTACATATTTTCCACATGACTTTATTTGATTGGCCAGCAAAATATATATTAGAAAATCAATTAAATTGTCTATTTTCTACTGAATTTAATTTAGTAAAATTTTAAATGAAAATTTTGAAATAATCAATTTAATTTATAATAATTAGTTTGACACTTGTCCATGTTTAATTGGAGGAGACAATATTTACGTGTCTACAAATGCTCACTTGCGACTTGTCACAATTAACATTGTAAAAATGCACCTTGAAGTGAGCACGTCGCAATAGATTTTAATTGCTCCGTAGCAAATTGAATTCGAAGTTGATAAACCACCTGAGAATTTGCTATTAATTGAAATGGTATTCTCCAAACAAAGCATTTTACCACTTTCATCAAATATCACTTTAGTACCACTAAATTTGAATGTGGTCTACGTGAACCACAAGATGATATATTTTCCTTTTACATAGGTCTGGCATAATGCATGGGTTGAACTATATCTCCTTCCTTTTTTTAACTAGGTCAATGCACTCATCGTGTTGGTCATACTCACGTGCTCTTCCTATCAAATATGTCGGCTTCATTTGTCCAAGACACAATCAAGATGGCTAACCTTTTGAAGAACTTCGCCAATTCTCTTTGTAAGGCATGGCCGAATGACATACTTCTTGCACTCCGTCCTTTTCAAAGAACCTTGTCGATATGGAAGTGGTCAAATGACATACTTGTCAAACTCTGTTCCATATTCTTGAAGGACTTCTCTAGTTAAATATGCATGACATATCATTTTCGTGATTGAAATTGTAGTTTTGGAAGTATCAACTTTGATCGAGCAACATAATAGTGTCTAATTGATGATTAAGAGAGCATGAGACACATTGCAACTTTCCTCCTGAAGCAAAGTATTTGAAGCTTGGAATCAAGGCACACTTTAAAGCATCGTCTTGGAAGCTTGAAACATCTATTTAAGGAGCACTCAAAAGATTGGAGCATGATTTCGTGGCTATAGGACAAACATGAAGATAAAACATCCTTTTTGAAGATTATGATGATTTAAAGACCAAGAGTTGCAACATGGCTAGAAGAATTCAAAACGTCAACATTCTTTGTTTGCATACTTGAAGGAAGCTTTACTCGTATTTGTTGACACATCATATTTCAAGAAGCTTCATGTAACATCTTCAATCCAACATAACTTGGCAAAATGTTGTGACTCAACTTAGAATTTCTAAGCTATGTATGAATCCTAATAAAAGAATCAAGTCAAAGCGTAGTTCAAATTGCATCAAATTTGGTTTAGAGATTATGCATTTTATACTCATACAGACCAAGAGTAACAAGCAATTTAGACTCATGCTTCGTCGAGCAACGTGCAGTTTGAGCTCGTGCGTCATGGAGCGATTGAATTTGAAGATTTGGGGTATATGCAGACCTTTTTACTCGTGTATAGGAGGCTAAAATATTTGAAAGATTTGTAAACTTTTGATATGTCTACAAGATTTGCACATTTGTATTGAAGAATTGAAAGATTTGTAGACCTTTTGGCTCGTGTTTAGGAGACTTGAAGATTTGAATGGTTTATAGATGTTCGACTTGTGTCTAGAATACTTAAATATTTTTTTGGAGAATTGAAGGGTTTGTAGATCTTTTGGCTTGTGTCTAGGAGACGTGAAGACTTTAACATTTATTTTATGTTCAAATATGTAAATAGTTTAAACACGTGTTAAGGAGAATGTTGATAGTTTATGCTCTTATCAAAGAGTATATACTTTGACACTTAATTTGAAGATTTGAGGTAGCTTAAGCTCGTATCAAGGAGCATATCGGTAGCGATGAGATTTGTTATCGTGCCTTCTTCATTGTCGTCGTCATATGTATCATCACCGTCAATATCAAGGACATGACTCTAGTTTTCTTCTAGTAGAATTTATACTTGTCTCTCTGTCATGTGCTTGGATTGCAAACTCTTCAAAGTTTATTGGATAGATTCCTTGAAATATGTAAGAGAGACTCCCAATTCATCCCTAAAATGCAAGTCTTTATGACTGAAGTTCCAGACAATTTTTCTTTGCAGCTTAAGGATAAATTTCTCCATCTATTTATGTCCTCAATCACTGGTTCATCTTCTTGTTGATGTGAATTCGCAAGCGTTTCATGTTCACATGATGTCAAGTGCTATAAAATCGATTGAATGACTCACTTTGTAGATATTTTCAGCTGTCAATAGAGTTTGGCTCGAGATTAATATACCAATAAAAAACAATGTCTTCTAAACAAAGTGCTTTACTAGAAGATCTTTATCAGTTCTAGCACTATTGTCAGTGGAGAAAGAAGTGGGCAACATGTTGTCATGGATCTCCTTTCCCATTAAATCGTTGAAACTTTGGAGGTTGATAGCTTTCGGGCATTTTCAATTGATATATTCTTTGACTATAAGACTTCGTGTAAGCTTTGAAAGTATTGTGCTGAGCTTTATGTTCCTTTGCAACTTATTTGATGAACTTCTTCAATTGATCAGTAGAGACATGCCTTTGTGGGGAGACTTGAATTTGTTGCCTTGAGGACTTAGAATATTCTCCAACTTGAACCTCGTGAATGGCTTCTTCAAGAGATTTTGTGTGCATCATGACATCTTGCTCTTCCTTCCTTGCAAAATTTGAATTGTGGAAAAGAGAAGTGGCTTGGAGTCTTTCACTTATGACTTTTATAAAATTCTTGAGCCTCAACTCCTTTAGTAGCCTTTTAATGCACCATGCTTTGATCGTCACTTTTTGTTGTTCTTGTTTTTTATGAGTGAGTGGAGACTTCAATTTCTTTGCTCGAAGGTTTGATGCATCCTTGAACTTCGACTTTGCCAACGACTTATTGAATGTTGTGATTTTCTTCTTCGATCTCTAACTTTTGGAGAAGACAACTCAAACGCTCTTCACGTATGTGCATTTGTGTTGTAAAGATCTCAATAACTGTCATTAATGCAACAACTCTCTCATCCACTGAGAATGCTTGAGTCTTTTCATTAGCTTCATGTCTTGCCCCCGGTGATAGTGTAGCTTTCATCATCGGTTGCGAAAAGACTCCACTTGTTTGCCCCATTGCCTTGTCCATTTTTTTAGCAATATTGACTTATTATGACTCCAAATGTGCAGACTAACTGGAAAAATCTAAGTACAAATAAATGTTATTTTGAACTTGATCTTGAATTAGTGATCTACTTGATTTGATTTTTGCGACAAACAATTTGATCTTCGTCTTGACTTTTGAACTTGTTGAATGCCAATCTTCTTTGAAGGAATCTTGATCTTCAAAATAATTCGATGCTTAACAAAGGTTGATTCAAGGGCTTGACGGCTTGATATCAAATCAAAACGGACATTTGATTTGAAGGTTGATGAAGAACGATATGATATTCGTCTTTAGTACTTCAGATATATTGGCATTTGATCTTCTTTAAATGGACTTCAATCTTCCAAAAATGATTTTCGAGAGTCTTGTGACTTGATTTCGAATCCAACAGACATTTGGATTGAAGGTTGTTGAAGAAATGTATGAACTTGACGCGATTTGTTGAATTTTTTGAAGCTCGATCTTCCTCGGCAGAAGTACAATCTGAAAAAATGGTTATTTGATGAACTTGAAGCTTGACGCCGGATCAAACAGAGAGTTTCACGAAGAACGCCTTCAAGATTGGTGGACTTGATGGGGAGAAAAACCTATAACTTTGCTTTATTCATACTTGTGAATATTTTGGTGTGTTTTTTCTTTAAGGAATGACCATATTTATAGTTGTAGAACTTAGAGCCATTTGCGTGTGATTGGTCGTTTTGTACTTCAAGATAAGAGTTGATCTAATTTAGCTTGTTTATCAAGAAATCTTTTGATTGGCTATAACTCATTATATTACCTTGTTTGATTGGTTAGAACACATCACCCTTTTTGTACATGGTTTAATATGATTGGTTGAAAGACTCTGTCATTTTCACATGGCTTTATTTAATTGACCAACAAAACTAATATTAGAAAATTAATTAAATTATCAATTTCTATTGGAATTTAAATTAGTAAAATTCTAAATAACAAATAAAAGCAATCAATTTAATTTCTAATAATTATTTTGACACTTGTTAATATTTAATTGGAGAAAACAAAATTTATTTATCTACACCATGTCACAACATCTTAATTTAAACAACCTTGCATTAATTGAAGATTGTCTTCCTAGCGCGTGTGGGTACTCGCCAGCGCATAAGTTTTTTGTTAATGTTTTCATCTAATTATTTTCGTGTTGATGTTCTAATTGTCGATTCTTGATACTTTTGATTTGTGTGAATCACGTTCAACAACATATATCTCACACCTCTTTCTTTTTACTTTTTTCAAGTCCCTATCCATCTCTCTCGTTTTCTTTTGACCTTTAGTTGTCGTTATCTTTTATTTTTCTTCATATACTTTCACACGGAGTAATTAGTTTTTTAAAAAATGTTGATTTCGTCCCTTACCTTGTAATATGCTTTTGGTAAGCTAATTTGTCAAAAATAATGTGGCAATTTGTATTCAACTTGACTTACATAGACTGGTCGCCTGGTGATCCACACATGATTGTTTGTTTGAGTGCCTTTCTAAATGTTTCATTTAGAAAAGTTTAAAAGTTCATAACCAACTTATCTCTTGAAATAAGATATAATACTAAAAAACTTTATGCTTTACAACCTTGCTAAAATAGCAAAATAAAAGTCCAAATCAAAGTTGTAAATAATTTTAAAATTTAACACTAAAGACAATTTTAAATGTATTAATAATATATATAATTTTTAAATGCTTCATATGCCTTTTTTGTATTTATTGAAGGGTCAAATTCAATTGAGTGATTTGTATTTATTCTTTGAAATGGAACGAGCGTTTTGCTAATTTCAAAGTTTGATGTTTGCTTCTTTTTTGTATTTCAGCATTACGAATTAATTATTAGAAAAAAGAAGTGAAAAAAAAAACCACTGAGGGTTGTCTCCTTCTTCTATAAATATTCCGCCCAATGACCCTAATTTTGATATTTGGCAATAAAACTCTCATGTCCTACAATTTATAACCAATAATTTGCCCCGTTCCAAAATAACACTTAGCGTTCGGCTTAATTGCGCATGACTCTTTGGGGGATAAGTTAGTCCCTAATGATTTTCTATTTTTTTTTTTGATCAATACTTTTTTTAGAAACTCCACAATTTTAACTATTGCTTTTATATGTCAAAACTAATATTCCACAATTTTTTGATCTTTTTAGTTTAATTTTAAAAAATATATCTACATTAATATTTATATTATTTTGGACTATTACAACGAAAATTACTTCAAAATTTATTTTTTAACATCTTATAGTTAAGTTCTTAAAATATTTTGATATAATATTGAATAACTTATATGCATGACTATCAAAATATATTTTTGTGACTGAATCTTCCCTTTATTTTACTTTATTGCGATCTATTTTATGACGTTTAGTCAAAGTTGAAATTGTGCTACTTACTCATGACCCTCTTTTGTGAATAGCAACTATACCCTATTTTCATGTAAACTTATAGTGATTCACTTACTGATTGTTAAATATAGTTGGAGAAAAATTAGGAAGTTGGGCATGTTGATGGGAGAGGCAAAACGTGATTTAATGGAAACAAAATTGAGGTTTAACCAATAAGTCGAAGCTTGTTCCAAAAGTTTATTTTTTTCTAAAAGTTTATAGCATTATAGAGATAAAGAATACCGCAAGTGCATCAAAAGTTTCTGCATTCGTGCATTAGTGTCATTTATCTCTTACCCGTTTCTTTCTTGAAATATAATTTCAAGGGTTATACATGCGACTATACTAAAAACGATTTTTATTATTTTACGTATTTTGTTTTCCATTTAGAAGGCACACAAAATGTTCATTCACCGATAAGAATTATTCAAGCAAATATGTACATAAGCTCATGGGGATTAAATAAGCGAGAAAATTGGTAATAAGTATACAAAATATTTGACATAATATACGACTCAAGGCCGACGAAACACAATGTCTTGTAAGTACATATATTATTTGACTAGACTCAAGGACAAAAGTAAACCTGTCACTATTTGCTTCTACTAATGCATCCGCGACTTCAATCTTCTCTTACAGTTAAAAGAAACTAAGGCCTTGTCAAACTTAGTCAACATATGTTAGACGTCCTAGGTACTCCATGCTATCGGGCAATGAAGCTTACACTTGCTCACTAACTGTAACGGTTTACCAATACCTCTTTTCTCCTCCATTTTTTTGCTTATTGTTAGGGGTCCGGACCCCTCCAAACGGAAGAGAACCAATATAAATTGTCCACTTTTAATCCCAAATTATTGTCTACTCCAGATGACTGTGTTAGGTGAATTGTGACCTTGTACGATCATGTCGGGTGAGAAGAAAGTGAAGTAATGGGAGGAGAAAACGACATGCGGGAGATTTTCACGCATAACGTCCGTTTAACGGAAAAGCGAAAATGCGTAAAAGTTGGAGAAAATAGCTTTGAAAGCTTACCTTATTATCTGGAATAGGAGACCCACCGGCTACACCACTTTCTTTGTCTTTTGCAACAATTTGGAGGGTAGTCTATTGGCTGAAAAATATCACGTTATCTTCTATCATAATTGTTAACCTAGGGAAAAAAAATCTTGACCATCGGAACTTGGAGCCATCGAGGGGCGGACCAAACGATGGCCACCAAAGGGCAAGTAAAACCTTCCCTATCGGAGAAAAGGTATAACGTTCATCATTGGAAGATAAAAGTGCCTCTCCGCAAACTTTGTCTCCGATGATATACGGATACTACACTCACAGAGTATCCGATGCTAAAGGCACTACCAGTCTTGGATGACTCTACGATGCCTAATAATCGCCGATGCTTTAATTAGTGAACAATCTTATAAACGGGAGGCCTTAAATATGTTCTCCCCGAGGGGTACCCCCTATAGCGACATAACGAAGAATATATCTTATAAGCCTCGGGGGAAAACATCCTGAGGGCATAATAATAGCCGTATTACTCGATGGCATCATTAGGAAGACGTCCCTGTGGCACAATCATAGTCATATTACTCGATGGCATCATTAGGGAGACATCCCGAGGACATCATAATAACAGTATTACCCGATGGCCTCATTAGGGAGACATCCCGATGGTACGACAATAGCAAAATCACCTGATGGCATCATTACGAAGAATAGTTCTATGGCAGTTAATCTGAAGGCGAAGAAGCTCATCCAAGTGCATACAAGACGAAATACTTCTAGAACAAGAACCAGGTGTCATCCTACCAGATACAACTGCTGGGCGAAGATTAGGTGTCATCATACTTAGCATGAAGCAGCCACAAATCAACCAGGTGTCATCTTGGCCTCTAATGCCTCAGCACTAGAAGAGATGAGTGGCCATAGCATAAGCAGCTGAGTTAGCCTGTAAACGTTTGTGGAGTTGCCACCCAATAAGAGGCATGCAATCAAAAAAGGACTATAAATATTCATATTGAGTGAAGAAGAAAGGCAGATGGGAAAGAGGAGAAAAAATGATAAGTTGAAAATCAATCTGTAAATCTTGAAGCTCAAGACGATACTATCTTTTCTTATTCTTGATAAGACTCTTTTGCTGGCTATTTGGGCAAGGCGTTCTTCGAATCGAAAAGTATAAAAATCACACCCAGGAGTTAACAAATGGCGCCGTCTGTGGGAACGCCGTAAATTATTGCCTTCGAGTTACGCCAGTAAAAGAGTCTCGGTACTTAAAATATTCACAGCCAATCGTGCAATGGACGGATCAGCTCGTTCTGAGCATCGGACAGAAAACCACAGTGAGAGTATATATCAAGAATCTGCAGAGAGTTCCCCTAGAAACACTCCACCACCTAATGTCGACTATATCAACATCCCCAGAACAGTGTTTGAAGATCTAGTGGAAGCAGCTTTAAGAAGGGCTCAAGCTAACGAAAGACCCCCAGAACCACAACCTATACAATCGTAGAGAGAAAGGTATAGGGTGTAAGAGCAAGGCTCAAGAATGACGCCAACTCCACAGCGAATACCACCACCACAGCCAGGGTGTCGACAAGAAAGGTATCCGGGTGTGATACCTCTACCTGGCAATGTTTTCGAGGATAGGGTACCTCCTTATCGCCCCAGCATGTTCCCTAATTCGAGCAATGAGCCAGCTCTTTGGGAAATGTTGAATCACCTCCGACGAGAGATGCTTAGCATGAAAAGGGCCATCACACCGGAAGATGAGCCAGTATATCATGGGTCACCGTTTATACTGGATGTTGCACAAGCTACAATTCTAGCCTACATAAGAGCAGTTAACCTACCCATGTATTCAGGAGAAAAAGATGGAAAAGACCCGCAGGATCACATCAATCAGTATATCGCAACGATGGATTTGCAATCAGCCCCGGATTTCGCGTTGTGCCGAATCTTTCGAGCTACACTGACAGGAAGGGCACAATCTTGGTTTACCCAGATACCCCCAGGCACAATATCTAACTTCTCCCAGTTGGCCAGTTTGTTTGTAAGACAGTTTGCCTGTAACAGACGTTATCCCAAATCAGCATGTCATCTGTTTACCATAAAGCAACAAAAGGATGAATCTTTAAGAAATTTCATGAAACGCTTTTTCGATGAAGTATTGGACGTCCCCAACATAGATCCGACCATGTTAGCAGACATTCTTGCTCAAGGATTGCGATCGGGGAATTTCTTCCGATACCTGGTAGGAAATTGAGTAAAGGACATGAATGAGTTAATGCAGAAAGCAGAGACGTACATCCTGATGGAAGAAGCAGAAAAGTCCAAGTTGAAGGCAGAAATCGCCGATGCCCATGCAGGGCCAAAAGAAAAGGAGGAATCTAAGAATCACCTGCCTCGGAGAGATAATCCTGGAGTGGTGAAAAGGCATCTTCAGCCTATACCATTACCAACTCTAACCATCACTCAGTCAGAAGTGCTAAATGTAATGAGGGGAAACAAGGATTTCTCTTGGCCTATGCCAGTAAGACAACCGTACAAGAAAAATGATTCAGGAAAGTTCTGCAAATATCATAAGGCGTATGGACACACAACCGATGGTTGTAAGAATCTGCGAAATGAAATTCATAGGTTGCTAGACTTGGGTTTTCTAAGAGACTACTTAAGCAGTAACAAAGAAGATCGTTCGATGGAACGGAAGAAAGCCCGGAATGAAGAAGGGGAAGAGGCTGTTGAACCCCCCTCGGGGAATGATGAACAAGAGGAATTTAATCAGCAGTTACCACCACCACCAGGTACATATCGAGATAACCCTCAATCGGGAAGAACCATCAACATGATTGAAGGAGGAGATATATCCTCGTCTCCAGCTGGCAGAAAGAAGAAATATCTCAAAGAGGCCAGAAAAGGTGGGACAAGGACTATCGGTTTGCACAGTGCAAGGAATGAAGCTACCAACAATATCTTTCGGACTCGAAGATCTTCAAAGAATTGTATATCCTCATGAAGATCCATTGGTAATTAAGGCAACCATAATGGGTATCGAGATACAACGAGTCCTCGTAGATACTGGAAGCTCAGTAGATGTATTATTTACCCCAACTTTTGGAGCAATGGGGTTAAAAAAAATACATCTCGATCCTACGGAGATACCTTTGGTAGGCTTCTCAGGAGAAACCAGTCGGACTTTGGGAACTGTCATACTTCCGATGTCCTGGGGGGAAGGAGCAGTGCGTCATACCGAGCATGTGAAGTTTTGGGTAGTAGAAGCATCCTCACGAACGTATAATGCAATATGTGGAAGGCCTTCTATTCACGCCTTCGAGGCTGTACCCTCTACTCTTCATCTCAAGGTAAAGTTCCCCACGGTGTCGGGTATTGGAGAAATCCGAGACAATCAAGTCAAGGCTAGGGAATGTCGTATGAATGCCATACCAACGAGTGTGGAAGAAGAACTTAATCACCAGGGATAAAAACAGAAAATGGAGGAAGTCCGAGTTCAGCCAGTGGAAGAATTAAAATTGGTAGAACTAGAAGAGGAAAATCAGAAAGTAAAAATAGGAACATGAATGGGACTAGCAATTGAAAAAGAGGTCATTTCCATCTTAAAGGAATACAGACACCTCTTTGCATGGGAAGGAGGCCCACCTGGAAGAATCGACCCCGGGATATGTCAACATCGTCTCAATATCAATCACTTCATCAAACCCATCCGGCAAAAGAAAAGAAACATGGGCCCAGAAAGAAATGGGATTATCAAGTCAGAGATACTACGCCTTCTAGGATTGCAACAAATCAGGGAAGTTATATACCCTGAATGGCTGTCCAATGTTGTGTTAGTACCCAAGCCAGGTGGACGATGGCGAATGTGTGTGGATTTTACTAATCTGAACGATGCTTGCCCAAAGGATTGTTACCCCTTACCCAACATCGACCAGTTGGTGGACTCAACGGCGGGATGCGCACTATTATCCACGATTGACGGTGATCAAGGATACAATCAGATCCCAATGACGGAGGAGGATCAAGAGAAAACCAGTTTCATTACAGATGTGGGTACGTATTGCTATATGGTCATGCCTTTTGGACTTAAGAACGCTGGGGCCACTTATCAAAGGTTAGTGAATTTGATGTTCTCCGAGGTCATTGGAAATACGATGGAAGTTTATGTAGATGATATGATTGTAAAAAGCAAGAGGGCAGAAGATCATCCGAGGGATTTACGGCAAGCTCTGCTCGTCATGGACAAATTTGGCATGAAAATAAATCCCAATAAATGCTCTTTCGGGATCAGGGGAGGAAAATTCCTAGGGTATATGGTAACAGAGAAGGGAATAGAAATTAATCCAGAAAAAGCCAAAGCCATCGTAGAGATGAAATCACCTAGAACAATAAAAGAAGTGCAAAGACTAACAGGGAAGATGGCATCACTCAGCCGATTCATATCGCGATCAGCGGAGAAAGGCTTGCCATTCTTTAAAATATTAAGGAATGTGAAGGAGTTCAATGGACTCCCGATTGTGAAGCAGCCTTCGATAGCCTGAAGAATTACCTGGTTAGTCCTCCATTGCTAGTCAAGCCTGAACCTGGAGAGAAGTTGTTTGTATATTTGTCGGCTGGCGATGAGGCTGTAAGTGCAGTATTAGTAAAGAATGAAGGGGGTGATCATCGTCATGTGTACTATGTCAGTAAAACCCTGCAAAACGCAGAAAAGTTGATATTAGCACTTGTAGTAGCAGCTAGAAAGTTAAGGTCATACTTCCTAACATATCATGTGATGATACTCACCAAATATCCGTTAAGGGTCATACTCAATCACCCAGAAACATCAGGTCGAATGGTAAAGTGGGCAATAGAGTTAAGTGAGTATAGCTTGTCATACGCTCCACGCCCAGCCATCAAAGCACAAGTTCTATCTGACTTCATGGTAGAAATGAAAGAAATGCAAGATGAGAAGCCACATGTATTATGGCATGTGTATGTAGACGGATCATCCGTTGGAACACACGGTGGGGTAGGAGTAGTTCTGAAGAATTATGAGGAAGAAGAAAATCTATGCTTTGCCATCAGAATAAATTACCCCTTGTCTAACAATGAAGCCGAATACGAAGCCCTCCTAATTGGGATGAGGTTAGCCATGGAAGGAAACATCAGTCGAGTGGTGATTCACAGTGATTCACAACTGATAGTGCAGCAAGCAATAGGAAAGTTTGAAATAAAAGAAGAGCGATTGAAAGCATATGCTCAAACAGTTCGGAATAGGCAAAAGATGTTCGAAGAATTCCAATTAAGACAAATTCCTAGGTCGGAGAACCAAGAAGCAGATGCATTGTCAAAAATAGCAACTCAATTCGTGGTCGGAACACGACGAATTACTTTACTACAAGTTGTGGGATCAGAACAGCAAGAGCCTCAGGAGGACGTCCACGTCATCGTAGCCCCAGTAACATCATGATGGATGTCAGATATAGTTGCTTATTTAGAGGACCCTACACAATACTACGATGATGACATTGAGAGAAAAAGATTAGAAAGGAAAGCAACAAGATATTTCTTGCATAAAGGGGTGTTGTTTCGACGCTGCTACTCTAATCCTCACACTCGATGCCTGGATGGACAGGAAGCGTTGGGAGTGATAAAAGAAATGCATGAAGGGACATGTGGAAATCACTCTCAAGGTGCGAGCATGGCCAATCATATCATAAGGCAAGGGTATTATTGGCCTACGATGATTCAAGATTGCCAATAATACGCGCGCAGATGTCCAGCGTGCCAAGCCCATGCTTCACAGATTCATCAACCAGCAGCACCGTGGGAGCCAAATTTGCTAGCATGCCCCTTCGCCAAATGGGGAATAGATTTAGTAGGACCCTTGATGCATAATCCGAGGCAAAAGAAATATCTATTGGTAGCAGTAGATTATTTCACAAAGTGGGTAGAAGCAGAGCCGATGGCCAGAATCACAGCAAGTGCTGTCATCAATTTCCTATGGCGAAGCATACTATGCCGATTCGGAATTCCTCGGTACCTCGTGAGCGATAATGGGTTACAGTTTGAAGACCAAAAGGTGGAAGACTGGTGTAAGCATTGGGAGATTAAGCATCACTTTGCTTCCGTCGGATATCCCCAAGGTAACGGTCAATTTGAGAGAACCAATCGAACCCTGTTAAAGAGCATTAAGGCTAGATTGGACCATCACAAAGAACGATGGATAGAAGAAATTCCAGGTGTTTTGTGGGCATATCGCATGACTCCTAGCTCTGCCACGGGAGAGACACCATACATCATGGCTTATGGTTGTGAGGCAGTAATCCCACCGAGATCGTAACCGAAAGTTGGAGGATCCGAGAGTATGAAGAAGTTAGTAATAGCTCTAATCTAGCTCTAGCCTTGGACTTGTTGGAAGAAAAGAGGCATCGAGCATCAGTACGCATGAAAGGGTATAAAGCTCGAATGGCCAAACACTACAACAAAAATGTTAAAGTTAGAACATTCCAAGTCGGAGATCTGGTCTCAAACGAGTAGGAACGTCCAAGAACGTTGCTAAACTGCAGCCCAAATGGGAAGGACCATACAAGGTGAGCAAAATCATCGGACCTGCTACTTACCAGTTAAGTACCCCCAAAGGTATGGTACTTACCCGAACTTGGAATGCATTGAATCTTAGAAAGTATTATGCTTAGTGTCTGGTAGTAATAATGTAAATAAGGAAATCACACCAGTGTACATGTAAATAAAGTCGTGGTGGAATAAAGATGGCATTAATTTATATGGAATTTGTACATAATCACAAAACTCGATTCAGTCTGATACAACCATCTAACCCGACTAACTTGCATACACACATATAAATATGGCTGAACTCGAATAAGATTCCGAGATGCCTACGTATCCCGATACAAGGGAATTAAGCCACTCGTAGTTCAATTTACATATGCAATTACAAACCTAACATACAAAAGAAAATATTAATTCTGCATAGGACGCTTGCCTTCTCGAATTAGGCAACGCCGTTGTTCTTCTGAAAGATCAGCAGGATCCATAATAGTTACTACTGGAACTGTGGATCTTTGAGAAGAGGCAGAAGGAGCTGTAGTATTGGAATAAGTAATGATCTCAAGGTCGGGAAGATCCAGGTGTGGAGGAAAATTTGGGAGTGTTCTCACAGCCTCCCGACAGATCTGAAAACCCATCACAACCATCTCCCGCATTTCCACACATAAAGTTGCCCTTATTTGTTCCAAACTTGGAACTGCCAAGGTAGCCTCAGCACGAGTGATCAAAGCGTCCACTGCACGAGATCTCTCTAAATCCGACAACTTCGTGGCTAGCAAATCCCTTTTGGCTAACAGAGAAGATATCAAAGCATCGGAAGTACGACTTTGACTTAGTAAGATGTTTATACGAGCCTCCAATTCTCTGGCATGATCCCACTCCAAAGTTATCAGTTGCCTCATATCCGAGATGGTATCTTGGGCATCCTTTAGTAAAGCTTCCAAGATTTCCTGGTCGGAATCATAGTGAGCGTGCAGATTGGCAATTTGATTACGAGCATCGGCTAAATTCTTCTCCAGATCGGTGAGGTATCGATACAAGAAACCGACATTATTGGAAGGATGTGCACCAAGGGTATTCGCGATCAAAAACACCTGCATGAAATAAGAGGAAGATTGAGGAATTATAAGAGAGGCGTCACGAAAAAGAAACAAGAGCATGACGTACCTCACATAAGTTACGGCATAATCGATCCTGAAGAAGGTTCGTAGAAACAGAGCCAAGAGCTTCACAGTTAGCTTGACTCAGCAAACCACTTAAGAAGTGTCGATGGTAAGAAACATCTGAAGTTAGTACAGGAAAAGTATCACGAAAATCTCTTGTAGCTATACCGCTCGTTCCCTCCCCAGAAGGTGGAACCATCCTAGGAGGGGAAGGAATCACATCAGTAGAGCTTATAGGTGGCACGGTTATATTATCACCATCTATGACGTTGACTGAAGGATCGTGGGGGGATCGGACATCTAAGGTCAGTGTAAGAGGAGACGGATAGTCGGGATCCACGTTTAAGTCCTGAGGGGAAGGATCCCCAAAGAGCGAATCGATAGAAGGAACAGCAGAGTCCCATAAAAAATCGGACTGCGAAAACATCAAGAGGTCATCGGAACCAAGATAAGGGTCGGGAAGATCACGCTCGATAGATGAACCCGGGGTGTTCGAATACATAGGAAATGAGACCAGAGGGACCAGCACTTCCTCAGGATAACGCCTGATAACAAATCGCTCCATCTCATATCCTAAAAGAAATAATCAAAGGTTAATCATCAGAACAAAAAGACGATGTCATTGAGGTAAGAAAATAAATTAACTTACGAAAAGCAGGGTTTGAGTGCAAGGGCATCGGAGGAATATTCAGCTGTTCTGCACCATGTTGTAGACCAGCCATGGTTAGAGCTGAGGAGTTCGCCAGAATAGAGCATATATCGTAACTACCTAAAAACAGGTTAGTGGAAGTTAAATACTCCATTTCTCGTACAGCGGTTTCAGGACGAGGGATCACGTATCCCAAGCCCCATCGTAAAGGTATACCCCATAAATCTCCAGAAGAATCCCTTGGTTTAATAAAAAAATACCTTTTCTTCCAATCTACTACAAATGCCAAACGACGAGGGACATGGAAACTTCTCTGCTGATCTCGATAAACTAGGCTAAAATAGGGAAGACCATTGGGACACGGACGCAGAATGAAAGCACACACCCGATACGGAGTTAGGGGTACGTTCAAAAGATTACAGCAGAGAACGAAGCCCACCAGATAGCGAAATGAGTTAGGAGTCAGTTGGCTAGGACAAACCTGCCAATATTGAAATAGTGAGTGTATAAAAGGGTGAAAGAGCATACGCAAGCCACAACGAATTTGTTCCGAATATAAAGTCAGATAACCCAAAGGGGGTTCAAAGGCCCTATGGAAAGGACGAGGAACGATGATACTGTAGTCATCGGGATTCAAACCATATTCGCGCAACATACGAAAAATGGACTCGGACGATTCGACGTTTTGGCAAGAACCTACTCTGTTTCCTCCGACCATAGCATTAACATTTAGAGAAAAAGTGTTAAAAATAGAAAGACTATCAGGAGGGAGATAGGGTTCTCTCCGAAGGAATGTAAGACGTAGGGAATCTACCATGCTCGAGCTAGAATGAGATGTCGATGTTCCATGCACAGCAGGAGAACCTCTAAAACCCAAAGACAAACCATTCATGGCAGGTCTATCCCTTGCATGCCCACGGGAGGATTCACCCCGAGCATGATTGGGAGAAGATTCCCCAGAAGATGATGATGATCTATGGATGAAGGAAGGCATTAGGGCAAGAATATGGAAAGTAATAAAGAAGTTATATCTATTGCAATCAAAGTGCAAAAAAGAACCGAAGACAATAAAAGGACAAGAGCAAGATTCTGTAGAGAATGTTGTTGATGAAGGAAATGATGAGAAAGCAATTTATAGAAGCACCTGGAGACGACAAAGGGGTACATGTCAAAGTGAAATTGACATCTGGAACTCTCAAGGTATGGGTAAATAAGGATAAAGACACGTGAGAAGAATGTTGGCAATAATGGCAGACATCAGACATAAAAAGTAGTGCAGAAAGTGACAAGAAAAGACAAAACAGCAGAATAAAAAAAAAAGAGGGGACAATAAAACTTGTTCAATAATTCATAAGGTAATGAATAATCATACAGTAAGTCGATAACTTGTTCAAAGCACAATTACAAGTCGAAAGATAAAAAGCAAAACAAGCTGAAGGGCTAAACTAAGAACGACGCTCCGATGGGTGAGACGGAGAGGATGGAAAGCCAGAAGAAGATGCAGGAGAAGGAGCCCGACCCAATATCTTCTGATAGGCATCGTGAGCTTCTTGAGAGGAAGGAGGGCGCATCATCAAAGCCCGAGGGTTTAAATGCCTCCAATTCTCAGGGTGGGAAAACAGTCGGTCTTCACGACATTGATTAATGCAGCCCAGATACCCGAGTATAAAGTTACCCAACAAATGACTCTTATGCCTCTGCTGGTACTTCTCCTCACAATGCCTTTGAACTTCATCTTTTGTGAGAAGAATGGCCCCGAATAGTTTGTCTTGCAATACTTCGAAAGTGATGAAACCCGAAGGAGGAGGTGGTGGCTTCTTCAATTCTTCCTTGAGCTGATTATACTGATTTTGAAGGGTAGAAACTTCCTTCTTCAGAGTATGCTCTAGCTCTCCCCACGAACTCTTCTCTTTCGATAGCACAGTGAGTTCGTCCTTAAGCTTGTTGCACTCAGAGGTACGCTCGGATAAAATGTTGGTTGTTTCATCCAGCTTGGATGTCAACAGTTTCTCCCTCACCGGACTCTGAGCAAATGCCTCCCGAAGGCTCTTCAACTCATCTTCAGCCTTCTTCAAAGCAGCGTTCCGTATAGCTAACGCTTCCATGGATGTTTGCCCGATAGCTTGAGCGACATCCACCTCTCGCCAGATAGAAGGGATGATCTTGGGAACCTATGAAGATATGGAAAAGATTCATAACTATGAAATTTAGTAATCATAACAAAGAGGGATAAGTAAAAAAAAAAGGGTCTTACCATAGCGACCATCAACTCGGAGAAAAATCTGGCAGTGTGTTCATCGTGGGGAGTGGCCGCTGAGGTCGTGTTCAGATAATGGGTAATAACCTCAAGTGCTGGGCTTAGATCCGAGCTACTTGGCTTCACGCTAGACTCGGCGTTGGCCCCAGTGGTATGAATGAAAAAATGGGAGCCAGTCGGGGTAAAGCGACTAGAGAAAGGCATCCTCTCAAAGTGAGGCCTCACAGAAGTCCCATCAGGAGCCTCCGAAGGCGCATTCCACACATGTTTCTTCACCAGCAAAGGCAGCAGTTCATCCAAAAGCTCTAAGTTAACTGAGCAAGGAAGAGCAGAAGAAAGAGGATCACGAGCATCGCCTTCGAAAACCCGACCCTCAGAAGAAAAGAGGTCATCAATGGATAGATCCTGATGGATCAAAGACGGATGCTTTTGAGCGTCCGAGGATGAATTGCCTGCTTAAAAAGGATAAGTAAATATAAGCCTATAGGCTAAGCACAGAAAGTAAAGATGGATAAAAAAGAGGGTGGTAAAAATGGCTAACCTGCTCGAACTCCTTCGTCCTCACTCTTGATCAGAATAACCTTCCCTTTGTCGGCTATGGGATAACAAACAAAATAAGTCACACATCACCAAGGAAAAGCAAAGAATGAAGTCTTCGAATGTATACTTGGGGAAGAAGAAGCGAGGAGAGCATTACTTTCTTGTGGAACGGTGCTTGCTTCGTTGGAAGGAAGTGTAGGCAGTGACAAATCCTCCACGAACTGTGAGGGAAGGACATGAGTCTCATCCGTAATCCTATCGGAACGAGGAGGAGACGAAGGCTCGGAGGGTAAGGCATCGTGCGGAGGGGAAATCTCCGGCACCTTATAAATGACTGCTGCATCTACCGTATCCCTTTCAAAGCCCTCGTCACCGGCATCGTGCTCCACGGATTTTGGTGAATCCACAGCAGGGGGCTCTTCGGGACCAAAGTTCTTACTCGATGATTGAGAATCATCGTCCGAGGGTATCCTGGCCTTTTTGGATCCCTTACCCTTTGCGCGAGAAATAACCGGGCGAGAGATATCAGTTATATCTTTCTCATGCTCCCCCAAATAGGATACTACATAAGAAAAAGATAAATGAAAAAATGCAGAACTTAAATGAAGAAAGTATAAACAAGAAGAGGGATGCTTTACTCACCAAAGGTAGGCCGTTCAGCATCGGAGAGATGGATAAGTGTTTTCCCCACGAGGGAAGCGTCCAAAGGAGCCACTATGGTAAGCCCAGCAGTATCGTATAACGGTAAAAATGAGCAGATTTTAGCAAAGCAGAGGCGTCGAGAGCCAATGAAAAAGATATAGTTGGATCCATCTTATAAGAAGGGGCATCGGGTTGACGCCAAGTGTAAGGAAAATCCCACTTGCCCTCAATAGGCTTGATAAAGACAAATTTGTCCTTCCAACTGCTATAAGACAAAGTGGTTCCTATGACTATTTTCTTCTCTGGGTCACGATGGGCGAAGAAGTACGATGGGTGACCCGTTGAAGAAACGTTAACAGTAAAAAAGGAAAAAAACCTCCTCACAGTACACTCTAACTCCCTCGATAGGCACCAGAATACAAAAGAGGCGAGAATGGTAAAGCTATTGGGTGTTAGCTGGCTAGGACAGACATCACAAGCCTTGAATACCTCACAGTAGAAGGGAGGGTAAAAGGATCGGAGACCCGCACGTACCTGAACGAGATAAACGGTAACATAGCCCTCGGGAGGGTTGTTTCCCCTATCGTCTTTTGAAGGAATCTGCTTGGTGATGTTCAAGGAGGACACTCCGAAATCATGGAATAAGTTGTTAACTTCTTCGTCGGTAACAGTGCTCGCAACATGCTCTACTTCTTTGTAGTGACGAAGACCCTTCGTCTTTGCAGGAACATCTGAAGCGTCAATAGCGGCGGATGACTTTCTTGACCTCTTAGAAATTCGTGCCGGTTCATCTTCCTTACCAGCAAAAGCTTTACCCTTCCTCTTCCGACGGTAAGTTTCAATACCAGAGGAAGTATTCTCCGGTAACAGAGCCACCGTGACGGTGGTGGAATCTTCTGCGGCGGTTGAATAGGTAGTCGGAGCAGCGGCGGATTCCATTGGCAGGGCAGACGGAGCACCAGAAGCGTCCACCAAGACGGTGGCTAAGGGCAGAGTAGCGGCGGAAGTTTCGCTGGCCATTGTACAAGAGTAAGAGAGAAAAAACTCAGGGTTTTTATTTTCTGCTTAAAAAAGGATGAAAAGCTTGAAGAAGAGAAGAATGGTGAAGAAGAATAAGGAAAAAGGGTGTTTATATAGGTTTTCGTTTGAGAAAGTGGGGAGTTAATGCACGCCTGCATTAAATAGCACGACTCCCCATAAATAAATGCCGTTACAAACCTTTGGAATTCTCCCGTTAATGCAAAACTAATCTGTTCCCCACGATCTCCGATGGCAATACTTCCGATGACTATTTCACTATAATTTCCTGTTGATTACTTGTAATACACCAGGAACTGGGGGGACTGGTGTTAACCTAGGGAGAAAAAATCTTGACCATCGGAACTTGGAGCCATCGAGGGGCGGACCAAACGATGGCCATCAAAGGGCAAGTAAAACCTTCCTTATCGGAGGAAAGGTATAACGTTCATCATTGGAAGATAAAAGTGCCTCTCCGCAAACTTTGTCTCCGATGATATACGGATTACTACACTCACATAGCATCCGAGGCTAAAGGCACTACCAGTCTTGGATGACTCTACGATGCCTAATAATCGCCGATGCTTTAGTTAGTGAACAATCTTATAAACATGAGGCCTTAAATATGTTCTCCCCGAGGGGTACCCCCTATAGCGACAGAACGAAGAATATATCTTATAAGCCTCGGGGGGAAACATCCCGATGGCATAATAATAGCCGTATTACTCGATGGCATCATTAGGAAGACGTCCCTGTGGCACAATCATAGTCATATTACTCGATGACATCATTAGGGAGACATCCCGAGGACATCATAATAGCAGTATTACCCGATGGCCTCATTAGGGAGACATCCCGATGGTACAACAATAGCAAAATCACCTGATGGCATCATTACGAAGAATAGTTCTATGGCAGTTAATCTGAAGGCGAAGAAGCTCATCCAAGTGCATACAAGACGAAATACTTCTAGAACAAGAACCAGGTGTCATCCTGCCAGATACAACTGCTGGGCGAAGACTAGGTGTCATCATACTTAGCATGAAGCAGCCACAAATCAACCAGGTGTCATCTTGGCCTCTAATGCCTCAGCACTAGAAGAGATGAGTGGCCATAGCATAAGCAGCTGAGTTAGCCTGTAAACGTTTGTGGAGTTGCCACCCAATAACAGGCATGCAATCAAAAAAGGACTATAAATATTCATATTGAGTGAAGAAGAAAGGCAGATGGGAAAGAGGAGAAAAATTGATAAGTTGAAAATCAATCTGTAAATGTTGAAGCTCAAGACGATACTATCTTTTCTTATTCTTGATAAGACTCTTTTGCTGGCTATTTGGGCAAGGCGTTCTTCGAATCGAAAAGTATAAAAATCACACCCAGGAGTTAACAATAATATTCTCGTTATCACGACATGTGTTACGATCGAGTCGGGAGTTGGTATAATAGAATGTTGTCCTACTTGAGACGTTGTATACTAATTAACTAGTTCGTCCAATAAATTCCACACATTGTCCATAACTACCAAACGGGGCACAGTTTACCTCCCATAATAGACTGACGACTTTGGCTTCCCTAATCTCGCATACCTAAGTACGACCTAATTGTTGAGACTCAGTTGATACCGTTTGACCAACTGCCAATCTACGTAGCGGATAACATATGGGCCTCAAACTTATTGCTTTTTATAATTTGCTCAGCTAACCTATTGAAAAAGGTACCTCCCCGAGTCGTTAATAATAATTTGGTACTAATTACTCTGAAAAAAATGATATTCAAAAATTTACCATTTTTGCTGTGAATCTTTTTTTTTTTAATTTTAAAATAAACAGGAGTCCCTCTCGGAAGCTCAAATAACATTGACAAATTAACCAGCCATTACTGCACTTTGCACTGTAACCGTTTTTGCTCTCTCTCTCTCTCTCTCTCTCTCTCTCTCTCTCTCTCTCTCTCTCTCTCTCTCTCTCTCTCTCTCTCTTATGCGCACTTCGTACTGATCGGCGAACGATGAATCGAGGCTCTGGTTCCGATGCCGCTCAACTTCAAGCCACCATGCAAGCTTTTGAGCTCGCCTGCAATTCGATTCAGGTCTATTACTCTTTCCGCTAACCCTAGATTATTAGTACTCGTCTGTATGCTGAAAATGATGGAATTTGGGGTTTACTAAATTGTGCCATTGGATTGGTGTATGGAAAATGTCAACAAGATCTCTAGTCCGTTACCAGTGCATTACACATCATGTGATGCTGTGATTGGTTAGTTCAGTGTGTTGTGGAAGTGCATTTTACTTGTATGTTAATTTAGTTTGGTTTTAGTTATACTAGGTTGAGTGAGACTTGTAATCGAGGAACGTGCGATATCGGGATTATGTGAGATTTTGTGAGATGTTTATAGTCACAATGTATTCGGAAATCAGTGACTGTGTTTGTTAAGTGAGGAAATTGTAGTCTGGATTTGGTATGGCTGCCCAAGTTACTCAGAATGAAATAGAGATTCAGATGCACTGATGGTTGTCAAGTGAACTTAAAAATGTTTGTAACTGAAAGAGTCTAGAGATTACAACCTTGCTATGGTTTTGGTCAAATCTGTGTGAGCTACAGCATTCCATATGAATTAACTTCTTGGTGGAATTCTAGGCTGTTTAGTTGCTTCTAATGTCCTTGGCAGCCTGATCGAAATAATTTTGATATCGTGTCTACTGTGTCGAGTTGCTTAAACAACGATTTATAGTTCAGGCTGAATTTTTTTATGTTATCTTTTACCATCGGAACTACTTTGTTCACCCAGTAACACAAATTTAACTTCGTGACTTGTCAAATTTCTCAATAATCTTCCACTTTTTAAGATTAACATATAAGTGTCAGTTTTATTTAAGAGTCCAAGCTCGAAAAATAGGAGGTTATGGCATCCAATTACGAATAATACCGAGTCTTTGAATTGTATACTGAACTAAGTTAATGTCAGGCTGGAACAAGATTGAAATGCATTTGATTCACTATTTGTTGTTCACCAGTGATTAAATAGTGGACAAATAATTATTGGGTTCTTATCTTACATTTTACGTAATTTTTTTGATGAACCTGTGCTTGGTTATTTAATTTGTGCATTTCTCTTTGCTGTTGCACATGGATGCTTGGGAACACATCTGGACAATCAAGCAGATGCACGTCAATCCAGCTGCTGCTGAAGCAACAATATTATCGTTAAGTCAGACTCCTCGTCCATACGAGACGTGTAAATTCATTCTAGGTATGTTGCCTAAGTTGCATATGGTGTTCTTCCTGCAACTTATTGTCTAGTAAAACTTAGTATGATATTTCGTATTTACTATTTGTCATTCAGTAATAACCAAAGCCCCAAATCATGCTTACCTGTTAAAAGAAGAATTTCAACAAGAAATAATCAGGTGTTGAGAAGGAATCTATAGTTATTGGGCTTAAATTGAGGAATCACTTGATTACATCATATAATCATAATATATAACCATAAGAGAAGTACTTCGGTGTTAACAATATAATTTTTTCTGAATAAATAAATGAGTAATCTGTAAGAAGCTGGCTAGCAAGAAAATGAAACAAGTTGTAAAGCTTTAGATAGGCGGCGGTGAAGGCTTCTACCCACATAATTTACTTTTCTACATTTGCCTTTCAGTAAAAGAGTTGTAATCATTCAACTCCATTCATGGAGTATAGTATTCCCTTAAAGTTTATCATTGTATATCAATTGGTCCAAAACCGGGAATTATGATTGTACAATATTCTCTTCCAGATAACCACAAAACTCCATTCATAATTCATTTATAAAATTTATATTTTACTGCTTGCTTTTATGATACCTGAAAAATGCTTATCTGGGAGTGTTGTGGTTATCTGGAAATTAAGTTATTTTAGTGTATCTAGAACTTGAGTATCATTATCTATTCATTTAACTAATCAATAATATAGCAAAGTCACTTCCTATCTTGATCGTTCAGAAAACTCTCAGTTGGCAAATGCAAGATTCCAGGCTGCTGGAGCACTTAGAGATGCAGCCATGCGAGAATGGGGATTCCTTGGTGCTGATGACAGGCGAGGCTTGATCAGGTAATGTTAGAAATTGAGCTTGATATACTAACATGATTGACTTGACCATTTTTTAAGATAATGATAGCTCGCCTGTCCTAAGTCAACTCCGGTCATGCGGTATACGTCGATCCTGTATAACTTTGCCCATGAAAGTTCTTTTTGTGAACTTTTTTACTTGAATTTTAATCTGATTGCTGTATAAGTTGTATAATACTAAGCTGAAATTCAAATGGTAGGATTTGAATTGTTTGATAAATAATATACTCGTTGCTGCTCGATATCCAATTTTACTGTTCTTGAATATAGTAATAACTAATAAGCAATTCAGTTTTTCATAATTTCAAATAGAAAATAGAAACGGTATAACTTTTATGAATACTTGGAGGTTTCATCCCTTTAATTTTCAGAAGACATTTTTCTTCTTATAAAGATAATAACGTGTTAATTGGTCTGATCTATTGGTCAGAGAAAGAGGATTATGTATGGGGAGGAGTCGAAATAATTGACCCGGTTGATTTTTGCTGCCGTAACAGTTCAATTAAAGAACGAAAGGTTCTGAAGCTGAACGCAGTTAATAGGAGCTTGCTTAGGCACATTCATATGGAAGGAGCAACAATTGTGGGGCTTTTATTAGTTAGCACTATCATTAATGCGTCAGACATATGAGTTTCAGGCTAAAGACCTTGGTAGAGAATGCAGAATATAGGGGTAATTACAGCTATATCCTATGAAGTCTGATGTAATTACAGAAATTCCCAATGCAATTTGCAAAAATTATGAGGACTTCCACTATAACTTTTACAAACATTACAGCTAGGTCCAATGGTCAATGATTGAAAAGAATTTGCTTATGTCAGCATAAAATTACACTGAATTTCCAACTGTGCCTTCGCTCAGTTATTTATTTCGACTCCGAATTAAGTGTTGGAGCAAATTACCCTTTCTCTAAGGGCGTAGGCTAGTCGGTCTTTGCTTGGATTGCCAAATGATTATGTAGCTATGTAAGGACTCGTTTGCTTTCAAAATTAATAGTTGCATGAATATTAATTTACCCTTATTAATATACTTGGGGTATTATTAGGTTGAATCGTTTGCCAAATATGTACCCTAAATTAAGCCCAACCAAAATAAATAATACTATGTTTGCTTTGACTAACTGACCAAATATTTCTAATGTTGCCACTTGTGATAAATGATATTCTTACCGTTATTCTATTTTTTAACTACACACCCAACAATTTGTTACAAGAAATTCCACCATTTATTCTCTTCCATCATCCTTAAGCCAAAACTCTAAAACCATATATCATCAACAATGGCAATTCCTACTCGCCATATTTGTTGTTTTTCGTTTCCACCAAATATTCGAAACATTTCCTTGATGGTTTTGAAACTTCCTTTTGACAATTGTGTGAACACGTCATCATTTTGTTCATAATTCACATATGCCACGAGAAAGTGTGAAGATATAAGAAAATTATTCAAAGGTGGATATTGAAATTTCGATATGAATAGGCCGAAATATCCTAAATATTGCGGATTTTATGCTCACCAAAACGGAATCCATGCTCGTTTTCGAAATTAATGATTATTCACCGAAATTAATGATTTCCATTGTTTTCCACGAAAGAAAGGAAACTTCTATGTTTCCATTATCTATTTCGATACATTTCCACCGAAATCAATGTTCTCATTATATGATACAAAAACTTCTTAATATTAAAAATACTTTTTGTGCTTTCATAAACACTCAGTTTTCTATTAATATAAAATCCACATAATATTTGAACATTAGTATATTTAGTTGTATTTGTAATGAACTATAATAATCTATGAACTTAGTTTCTAGTAGTAATTATCAACTATTTTGAACTAAAAAATAAAATGACGTGAGTGGTATATGTGGTGTTTTAATTGGACGAAATAGAGATAAGGTGATGTTTATGTTGTAAATTGCAAGTCACATAAGGTGATTTTGGTCCCAAAACAAAAAAAAAAGGAGCAGCATTTGGGGTATTATTATTTGGGGGGTGGGGGTGGGGGGAGTACCTAACTAATAATAACACAATTAATCGTTATGCAAACCAAACAAACTTATATCTACGACTATTAATCTAATTAGGCTTGGTTGGGTAAAGCAAACGAATCCTTAATTTTATTAAGCAAGCGGGTCGGTTTATCATAGAGTTAACCATCTGCTGACTTATAAGAGGCTAGTTATCAAAACAACCAGCCGGTGCGGGTTATGAATTTTTTAAAACCGACTCATTCCAAGCAGATTGGGTTAAGCTAGATTATGATCACCCTACCCTACCTTACCTGAATCAGTTCATTTGACAGATTTGCAGTGCTTTATAGATGATATGCTTAGATAATAAATAATGAGAAGAGAATTCTTCTATCCAATCAGCCAAAATGAGAATGCTTCTTCTGCAGGCATATTGTACTATGCTTGTCACTGACATTTTTTTGATCTTTATTGCAGTTTCTGTTTGTGCTTTATCATGAAACATTCCAGTTCGCCTGAGGGTTATGTCCTAGTGAAGGTTGCATCAGTGGGTGCTCAACTGCTGAAAAGGGGCTGGTAAGTAGTCATTCATCTTCAAGCTGGGGTCAACTTTGCTGCGTGTCCTGCAGTTTGCTAACATGAAACGAATCATGCATATAGTTTTGTAGAAGTCAAGGATACATTTGTAGTTGCACAACGTTTAAATACAAATTGGAATATTCAAGCCATATTGAGAAATTTAAGGAAGGCTGATAGGTATACTTGCCAACAAATTGAGTTGTGTTGCTAGATTACTGAAAGCTGAACCAAGCAACATCACCAAATTAAAAGTAGTTCTTGATGCACTCATTTTGTTGGATTTGTGATAACCATAATTGTGTTCTAAGATGCTTGGGTCCTTTGCAGCTTTTTTGTAACATGCAACTGAAATATGTTGGAAGAATTAGTTGACCGTATATTTACTTCCCTGGAAACTGTATCTTGGGAACGAAGTGTCATATTGGAGCTATGCATTTACGTATTTGTTTTCTTCTTACAGTCTCTAAAATTACTGTTCCACGTTTAAATTTCCTATATTAGTATTTTCTCAATTTACGGAGAGATGTAAGCCTATTATCTATTAGTAACCTATTATGTACTACAGTATAGTTTTCGTATCTTGGGGATAGTATAAAAAGTTAAACTCTTACACTTGAGGAATGTCTCTGGCTTTTGTATCTCTGTTAACAATGGACTCTTTAGGATAACACTCATTAAGACGTCTAATATAGTGATAAAAATCTCAGTGGAGGTTGCGCGGAGAGCATGCATGTGTATGTTGAGGTGCTCTCCGCATTCAGGTTCAACTTATATTTGTTGTTTGTCCTTACAAAACCAAGTTCTATCTCTTTTCCCCTTTCTTTTACTGTAATATACATTAAATGTTCATCTAACTTCCATGGATTATAGAAATGTGTGGTTCTGATTCTATGATAAATATCTGAGACTATTGCGGCTTTTGTTCATGAGTACGATGCAAATCGTCTTTTTTATTCATTTCTCTCTCTCTCTCTCTCTCTCTCTCTCTCTCTCTCTCACACCCACCCACCCACACACACCCACCCACCCACCCACCCACACACACACACACACCCACCCGCACGCACACACCCACACACCCGCACTCACACCCACACTCCCCCCCCAACACACACGCAACCTTTTCTTTTTGCAGCATCTTTGTAATTGCTGACAACTTCAAGTTACATAATAGCAATTGAAGTTTATCGAATTTTATTTATTGTTTCCATGTTCTACTGCAGGCTAGACTTTACAACTCCAGAGAGGGAGGCATTTTTTCTCGAGGTACTAATAGTGCATAAGTACGTGTGCACTTTAATTTTCTTGACATTTGTGTACTTCTTGCTTAAGTAATATTTTTTTGGTTTGTGATTTGAACACAGTTCACACGCTATTCTCATTATGAAAGTGGTAAGCGAGCATGTATATAAAAAGGATATAATTTAGGAATGTTGAGGGTTTTGTTTTTCATTTACTTTTGGAGAATGAAACAGTTGGTTGATTTGCATGTCTCCTACTGACATTACTACACTGTTTACTGCTAGAAAATCCCCCGCCTAGTCTAAATAATTTATTCTGCATAGTTTCATGAGGGACCTTTGCTTCGTTCCTGGTTTCCTCATATCAGTTGTTCTTCAGCCTTTGCACTTGTTGGTGCTGAGCTTTACGGACGTGAAGGAAGAAGCAGGAATATGTCCGATATTTAAACCTTTTGATCTTAATGTCGTTTCAGAAATTTGTATACATGTAAATATGCAGGTTTAAAGCAGCTAATGACCTAATAAATTTGGTCGTTTTGGCTTTTATTGTGGCCATTTAGTCGATTTCAGAAGGCCTTACAGTTCACTGTTGCAGGTGAAACAGGCTGTTACTGGATTCCATGGTCTGGATGTGCAGTTTTCTGGAATCAATTTCTTGGAATCTTTGGTATGTTTCTTTCCACGAATATCCTGGAATACTGAAGCCCTAGAGTTGTTTCTGTTTGAGGAATTTTGTATTAGAATTTTTTTTCCTCATAGTATGTACAAGGTATTGTCCCAATAGGTATCTGAATTTTCACCGTCTACGTCAACTGCTATGGGCCTCCCTAGAGAATTTCATGAGAAATGCCGAACATCGTTGGAGCAGGATTATTTGCAGGTCTGTTTATCTTTCCAGGAGCACTATGTTGTCTGTTGAATAAGTTTTCTTTATGTGCCTTACCTTCTAAATTCTAGTATCTCCTGTACAGAATAAAATGTCATTAGCCCTTCTGCTCATTGGTATTAATTTTTATCGTCCACCCTACATAGGCATTCTACTACTGGGTGCAAGATGCAGCTGCAAATATCTCAAATAGAATTATCGGATCCGACTCGCAGATCCCTGAGGCCAAAGTCTGTTCAGCTGCACTACGTTTGATGCTTCAAATCCTGAACTGGGACTTCCGAGGCAACAGTGCTCCTGGGAATTCAAAAAGAGGGATAGATGTGTTCTATGATGGAATGAAGCAAGAAAGTAATCTGATTAAAAGGTCTGAATGTATCTTGGTGCAGGTGAGTGATATGAATATGATACACTTGCGACGAGAGATGTAAATGAGTTGAGGAGAGGTTATGCAGTTGGAATTTTTTTGGAGTCAAAACCTCGTTTGATGAAGTAATTTGGTTCATCTTTTCTGTTCCACTGATGTATAAGATCTCAGACTTGTCTGGGTACCGAAGCCAGAATTTAACGATATATATAGAAAAGAGCTGACTTGTTTCTCAGATTGAAACAAAATAGAATTTTTCCGATCACGCGAATATGATCAAGACGCAAACTTCTTTCGTAATTGATAATTTGCTTGAATTTTATCATTGAACTTGTTTCAGAAGTCTACTATATTGCACTTGTGTCTTTCACTTGGTATGTGATACTGTAAAATCATATAAATTATCTCTAATACTTCTTCGTATGGATTAACTAAATGACAAGTAGTTTGTGTTATAGATTAGTCTGTTTGACTCTAAAAACAAACCTGATTCATTATTTACATTCTGAATTTCTTATGAGTAAAATGTTTTTGACTATACAAACGTGTGTTGAAGCTCTTATAAAGTAGTTATTTGTTGTATATCTGAGAACTGAGGCCTCATATCTCAGCTTGAGCTTGTCCAAACCACCCTCTACCTGTTTCCAGGGTGAACTCTTTTACTCAAAATTATGCCACCTTCTCGATTCACCTCTCTGTTGTTTATGTTACACTCGTGAAGGGGCTGTCTGTTATGGTTCTTGAAGCAGGTTATCGTCATTCACTTTCATAATTCTATTAACTAGATTAGGGAAAAAGGTCTGATACTGTTCTATTGTCTAAAGTGCATAGGCTTTCTGACCGTTCACCGTACAATATAAAGAAAATTACACCTTAACAATTTTTCCATTGAACTATAATTGCCCTGTTTTTTCTGTATTGGACATGTGGATTTTTTTTTTTCTTACTTGTTTCTTCTATGTTTTGCTGCAGCCTGGTCCTGTTTGGCATGATGTATTGATTTCAAATGGTCACGTTGGATGGCTTTTGAACTTCTATAGTGCTCTTAGACAGAAGTTTTCTCGTGATGGTTACTGGCTTGACTGTCCTCTTGCAGTTTCTGCCAGGAAACTTCTAGCTCAATTTTGTGCCTTAAATGGAACCATATTTCCATCTGGTACAAGTTTATCCATTTTGCCTTTGTATGAAATGATTGATGTTTTGGATATCCTACAGTTCATATTCATCTTAGCTTTCTTGTACAACATGTGAGCATTGCCATTTAGTGATTCTCTTGGGGTTTCATGTATTTGTTTTTAATATTTAATATAAGACCACTATTAACGCTTTGGCGGTCTAAAAGATAGTATCATTGGTGCTCCCAAGAATTGGATTAGTGTTCTGCCTAATACAGAAAAGTAACTGTTCTTTTAGAAAAGGCAGTAAGTTCATTCTGTTTCGTTGTGAGTTTTATATAAGTTATATTCTCTAATTAAAAACTTCTATCCCAGTCTTAGTAAAGCTGTATATTCTTGTTTCCATCCAACTTTTTATTTTATGTTTTCAAACCAGCCTATGTTATAAATTAGGTCATTAGTCAAGAAGTTCAGTTTCAGAAAAACAAAGAGGGGAGAGGGAGGGGTTTAAGATGTAATACCATCCAGTACAAGTATCAGTGAAGAATCGTTAGTATGCTGTAGTTTTCCATTTTCTTGACCAGGAATTTTACTGAATAATAGAAATTTCTTGCTGATGTTCTTACCCTACTTGTTACACTGGAAACAAATAGTTCCTCCTGGGAGTCTACAGAGCTGTTGTTCATGTCAGTGTGATGGCTTGATTGCTTTCTTTATTGGTGGTTGCTCTCCTCTTTTATCTGAATACCGAGCTTGTGACCTTAAGATTCATCCACTTAGTTTTATTTTTGTTGATGCAGATATTGAATGATACGAATATAACCTTTCATGACGACTGTTCATTATGAGTGTGCCTTGGACCTATTTGTTCAGTTGATCTCATCTGCTTCTTGTTTTTTTCCTTGCACGTGCATATGCACACACCCACTTGCATAGTGGTGCCATAGATCCATTCATTGTCTTGTTTTTTGCCATCAATAGTTCCAAATAATTCATTTATTTGGTTCACTTTGTCAGTTTTCATTTATCATCTGTTCTTCTTTCTTGTCGTATTCATTATTTATTTCTAATGACTAAGTCGGAATGTAGACAATGGACACATGCAAAGGCAGCACCTTCTGCAACTGCTAGCTGGGATTGTACAGTGGGTGGAGCCTCCTGATACTGTTGTGAAAGCAATAGAGTGTGGAAAAAGTGAAAGGTCTTAATATAGTGGTTCCCCCCCCCCTCTCTGGTTTCTCATCATCCATGAAATCTTGTGTGATGTCTTACTTTTTCAATGATGTCCAGTGAATTGCTGGATGGTTGTCGCGCACTTTTGTCCGTGGCAACTGTGACCACACCAATTGCGTTTGATGATCTACTGAAATCTTTCAGGTCAGTAATGTCCAAATGAACAAATAACCTCCAGGTTGTTCCTTCATCATGTATCTGTTTTAAATGTACCCTCAACACCCAGCAGAGACTAAAGAACTCATTCGTAGTTTTAAATGAATAAAAATGGAGACATATTTTTATGAAACCATAATTTTTTTACCTACTCTGATTTATGTCATTGAATCAACACATGAATGAAAGATTAATAAATATCTTTGTCGGATGAAAGCATTAAATATGTACTACTTATTAGATAAAGGAGGACTTGTTGATAGCGCATGTAGGTTTTACTGACATGTAGTTGTTGACTTCATACTCAGACCTTATGGCACTATTACGCTATTATCTGCTCTGATGTGTGAAGTCATCAAAGACCTTATGGTAAACCGCTCTGAAGAAGAGACATGGAGCTGGGTAGCACGTGATATTTTACTGGATACATGGACTGCGCTTCTCGGGGTAAAGTTATTGGACCCCTTTATAGAGATAGTTCCATATGACTCATTCCTTATCTTTAAATTTTCATTGTGTGCAACAACAACGACCACCTAATATGTAAACCCAATTTGTTGGGTTTAGGGTATAAATTATCTTTCAACTATCAATCACTCCGACTGAGTAGAACATTCAATTGGTCACGTCTTCTCCCATCATCCTCTTGGTCTATTCATTTCCCCTCGATCTAGAGTTTCCAGAGGTTGTTCCGGCATCTCAATGTATTTGTGTTTCACATGGCCAACCGAACATCTTCATTTATTAACTTATCTGTTCTTTTGTTACTGGACACCTAACGTAAAACCCCTGTTTTAACTACACTCATCTTTTGAGCATGATGCTGTTTAAGAGCGTAACATTCTGAACATAGGCACGTCTGGTTGATGCGTCTTGATTGACAGAAGTACTTTATTGCTTTACGGAAATTGGTCATTAAAAATACAGGTATAAGGAACTCAAATGCTTTTATACTGGGACTTCAGATAATAGACGTAGGTCATCGACACTTCAAGTATCTATTATGTAGCGCCCGCTAACAGAGGACGAATATATCTTATTGAGGTTTGGAAAAAAGAGCAATATTGGAATTTGAAATGTGTTGTCATGAAATTCATCTAGCCTTGGGGCAGGATGTACCCCCAATTCGACCTTCTCGTGTTGATATGTGGACATGTTCGATGTGTTGTATTTGGAGTCAACTTGATATACTGTGCAAGTAAGAGTAAGTAAAGAAATGCAGTGGACTTCCTTGATCGCTTGCAGTGGTTTGTGGTGGGAGACAGTGAATGCCAACAATTTTCTCATATTTGGTTGTGGAAGATCGTGGTGGTTTTCAAATTTGATGTCATTTACACAAGTACACTTTTTATAGTTAGTAATTTCTCCTGAACGGGCTTGATGATGCCTGACATTTGCTAATCTCAATGATGGCATTACCAATGCTGCCCATTAGGGAGACTTAAGCCAGCTGAACCTTTTTCAAAAGTATACCTTAGTGTGCTTATTTATCTCTCCATTGTTTGAAGCACGTAGTAAGTACCACTATTACTTAGTTTTAGTCATGCATTTTGGCAGTATATAGTTTTCTTGAGATGAGAATTTTCTGGTTTTGCCGTGTTTTAATTAGATTCAGCAGTTGGATGGAAATGGAAACAATCAATTGCTTCCACCTGAAGCAGTTGGTGCTGCTGCCAATCTTTTCGTATTGATTGTACAATCTGAATTAACAGGTAAATTCTTATGTTTTCAACGGTATGTTGTTCGTCTTCTAATTTCACGTGTCTTGTGCTTATGTTTTGGGATTGTTTTCTAATAGCTGCTTCTGCATCGGCCTTTGGTGATGGGGATGATACTGATTTTCTTCAGGCTTCTATTTCTGGTAAAACGGCCAACAAGAGTATTTCTTACCGTCGTATTGATGTGATTGTTTTTACTACTTTGATCATCTTTTGGAATTATTATCATATCTTGTTTGTTCTTTTTGGCTGTGCTGTCATTGTAGCTATGGATGAGAGATTGAGCTCTTATGCTCTTATTGCTCGAGCAGCTCTGGGGGTTACAATCCCTTATCTCACTCAATGTTTTTCAGAACGTATTTTAAGACTTCATCAGGTACTTCTTTAAATGATATTTACTCTTTCTTATGTTGTTGAATCTATGCATTTAACTTCGCACAAATGGTGTTATGCTTTCTCACTAGTCATTATCTTTTTCCTAAAACGGGAACATCTAATTTAGTTTTCATATTTTATCAGTTGGAAACTTGTCAGACAGACTCTCTTAGTAAGTCTATTTCATAAAGATATTTTAATATCCTAAATTTTAGACCAAAGGCGAACTAAAATCCTGGCTGTAACTTTTACCGCTAAAGCTTAGTCTGATTACAGCAACACTCCTTGATGGTCAAAAAATGCTGGAGATATCCTTGGAGTTTGCACAATTATTACATATAAGTCTAACCGTCAAAAAAGGGACGGAGTTCTCTTGATGTTAGTGTAGATTGTTAATACGATTTTTTTTTGCACCCAATCTATTTAAATTATGACTGGTCAACACTCATAAGAGGGATGTATCGAAAATAATTGTGGAGTTCAGGATGCAATAATAAATAACATATATATTATATTTTGAGAACTAGGATTTATTATTATTTGATTGAATCATTGTTTCCATATTTTTTTTGTTATAATGTAAAAAATGATCTAAATTTTATGCTTTAACTTGTTGCTACCACTGTTCCTGCTTTTATGACTGCTTTATTTGAGTTACTATTTTTAGCATCATGTTCATGTTGTTAATAATAAACAAAGGAAGAAATATCCTACTTGGGGGTGGACACAGTCGCTTATTGAAACAAGAACTCTACCAATAATGCACATACTATGAGAAGGAATGAGACGGCAGTTTAGGGCTGCTCACAACATTCTTTTAGATCTTACGGGGTTGTTTTATATTACCTTTTTAGTGTTCCTCCAAAATTGTCCATTCATTGTGTTGACCCTGACCCTGACGTTGAAATTGTTATATTTTGCTTAGAGAGCAATTAGCCATGTGTATAAACCTTGTAGTAGTTTTAGCCCTTCTGTATTTATGACAAAGACCAGTGTCTTTTATGATTTTTAGAATATGAAAGAAATGTCTTTTGTTATTGAATCTCATGGTAGTGTAGTTACCACGGCTATGTACGTTGCAATTCCTAGTCGATAAAATAGCAGATCTCGTGTTCCATTACGACTATCTGTCATATGAGAGTTGCTTTTCTGATTATTGATACTCTTTCCATTCTCATTTTATACAGTAAGTGAAGCTGTAACAATTTCTCTTATCCATACTTTGTTTGTCGTGTATCCACATCAAATGTAGGGACGAGGGATAAGTGACCCAACTGAAACTTTGGAAGAACTTTATTCTCTCTTACTTATAACTGGGCATATTTTAGCAGATGAAGCAGAGGGTGAAACACCCATGGTAATAAGGTTTCTTTTTGTTTCTCTAAATTGCATTCCGCACTATTCTAGGAATTTATATTGAATTTGTTCTTTTTGTGGAGGAGTTCTTGAAGTAGGCATATTAACAACCGTAAAAAGAACCCTTTCTTGCTCCTGACTTTTTGCTAGTTTTTTGGGTTAAATGAAGCATTTTGCAGCAATCTGTGGTTCCTTATTGTTAATGTGTTTTATCCTTTGAACTACGGATACTTTACAACTTGCTTCCTAATTTTTTTATTCAGATACTCCTTCATTCGGGAACTGCCCTATTACTTTTGGATCTTAGCAGTGTAAAGTAATTGTCGTTTATGGTTTAATCTGCACAAAAAAGTCTAAAACATGCCTGCCGTTCATTCAGGTTCTGTAGGTCACTAATGTTATTCCATGCTCCCCCATGCCATACCTATCCCCAGCCTTCTACATATTCTATCTGGAATCTTTCATATGTGTGTGTGTTGTTCTTGAGTAGTAATGACAGTGAGTTGGTTTAATAATCTTATAATATATGTGTGCGTGTGGTTCTCTAGGATTAGTGGAAGTGAGTGGGTTTAGTTATTCTTTACGTGTTATACATTGTTTTTCATTTCAGGTACCAAAGGAGATAGAAAGCTCTTTTAGTGAAATAATGGAGGTGGATAAACACCCAGTCGTGATACTATCCGGGTAAATTCCTTGTTATTTTGGGATGGTGAAGTTATCTTGTGTTGTTTATTTGCCTTGCCTCAAGAATCTGCATGCAAAATTTATTGGGCCTGGTAGGATGTTAAATAATGGGAGTAAGTATGGTTGGTGAAATCATAAAGAAAGTCACAGGGATGCTCAAGTTCTCTACCAAAGTCAGATGGACTCCGTTGTATTAGTAGGTTGTTTTGTACTACGAATGAACACAAGTTATTTCTCTCTTGTAACATTTACATGGCCGATCCGAATATACATGTTTCTTTACAAAATTATAAATTGTCACTTTAGTTTTAGGGCTCTAATTTTTAGAAAGATCCATTTTGTTCGGTCGGGATTCTTCGAACAATTTTATTTTTATAAGGCTTTGGTTTTCTTTTCTCATCATGTCCATTTTGGTTTTGTCTCTATTGTTTGGCTTCTTTAGTACCTCCTGGTTTGGCTAGTTGCTTCTGTGATGTAATTAGGAATGGGAATCAGGCCATGCTCTCCTTCCCCCCTCCCTGTAGTCTCGTGACATGATATATCTAGTTTATTCTTTTAAAATAGGCGTCTATGGGTTGCAATAGCTGCCCACTTAAGCAGTACTCATTTATATCTTCTTGCTTCTTTCTTCCTCTGGGATTGATGATATAATTCGTGTGCAAGAGCTTTTGTTTAACTAACAATCAGCAAACGACATGTAGTTGATATCAGCTCATTTCTTGTTGCCATAATGATGAATAGGACTAAGACTATCTGTTAGTGGTCGGCACGGGATGATGGGTAGAGGATTAATCCAGGTTTTGAAATTCAACACATGCGATCCAATCCCGAATTCATTAAATACGCGTTATTGGGTAACCATTAGGGATACAGGTAGACCCCCTTTTATTTGCTTTTGGAAAGTTGGAACAAGCGAGGGTGGCAGTTGAGAAAGGGAGAAGCACACCTCTATGATACCGGGAGAATGAGAATATGGGTGAGGGTGTGATGCCCCAGGGAGTGGATATGCGGGCAAAGGACTCACCACCACAACTGAGAGAGAGGGGTCACTTGCAGTGGTTCCAAGCAAAAAGAGACAGGTGAGGGCATGCTGTACTCAGAGCAAGAGGGCTAGATGGCCGGCGGTGTTACAAGTTACAACCAGGAGATGCTTCCTCACATTAATGTTTGATATGGTGAGAGAGTGGAACACGAGATTTGAAGATGTGTGATGTGGTGGAGGTGGTGGAGAGTAGAGACATCGCGGTGAGACATTCAGAGGAGTTGGTGGTGACACGGTGGAAAGGCGGCAGAGAGAGACTAGGAGGGAATGGAATGGTCGCCTGTGTGGACAAGGGAGAAAACGAAGAAGCAAGAAAATAGGACTTTGTGCAAGCTGTGCATGTAAAAAATGAGGGATTAAACGAATGTGGTAAACTAAAATATTTTAAACTGAAAGCGGGTTTTTGAACTGGGAACATGCGAATATTTTCCGGATTCCCAATTCCTTTTGCTCAGTCCATCTGGTTTTTAGTATTTTGGCTCTTGACCGGATCAGAGTTGGGCTCGAGAACTTGGATCTATGGCCCTCCCTGGATGAGGTACATTGGTGTATTTCAGTTCAAGAACCTATCAGATCAGGCTTAGAAACTTGAATCTATTGCCCTCCCCTCCCTAGATGAGGTACCTTGGTGTATTTGGGCTGCTGAGAATATTGTTTTGATCAACAAGACAAGCATATGAGTTGAACAATCTAGTACCTTTGCAGTCGATCTAGATATCCAATGTTATAGATTAAATGCAAAATAGATCAACGCGGATGCCAATTCAGTTTCTAGAATATTCGAGAAAACACCATTATAATTCAATCTGATTTCTTGAACTTTTTTGCAGTTCAATAATAAAGTTTGCTGAGCAATGTTTGGATTCAAAAATGAGAACATCATATTTTAGTCCTCGACTTATGGAGGTATTATTCATCTATCTCTTGTTTCCCACCCTTCTTAGATTGCAGGCTTTTTGAGAATTTTATTTTGATTGAAAATATAGTTACATATCTGTAAGTAAACTCAGTCATGCTGATGAACTTGTGGAAAGTAACTTCTATATTTAATTTGATTTTTGTTGCCCGAAGGCCTTTTGATTATGAACGATATAATCGCCTCTTATGTAAGGAAACTCACGTCTTCATGCTCAGTTGGATTTGACAAATAAAAGTCCTTTGAAAATTTGTTGCATCATATCAATGAACATGTTTGACGAGAGAAACTTACATGTCGAGAAGATTAAGTTCCACCTTTCATATTGTAATTCTATTGGCCTGTTCTAGATGTAGTGTAATTTGACATGTGGTATTATAATTTTATCTCTTTTTTTCCTAGATTTGCCAGTGTGGCAAATCTATTTATTATGAATAAATCTGAAGCTCTCCATACTGCAATAGCTAGAAAGATATTAAATACAGCCTTGAGATGTCATGTAAAGGTATCTACTACGAAATCGTTGGAATAGCCTGGAAGAAGATGTATTGATGAGGTCCCAGAGATCGTCTCCACCACCTATAACTACACCTCAGGGCCATAGATTTCTAATCAACTCAAAGCTTTTGAAATACTATCTAGTGAATTTGTTGAGGGACGTGATAAACAAATAACCCCATGTGTGAAACTAGCGGAAAATATTATCTTTTGAGCTCGCCTTTTGTGAATGCTACTTACCAATTTACTTTTATTGCACTAATAAGCCCGAAGGCTTTTTCACCATTCCGCATTCCCTTTCATCTCATAAATTTTCTTTCGTAACTTGAGCATTTAGTCGTGGAAATTAAACCCAGTAACTCAATAGGAGAATTAGAATTTCGTCACGTTTGACTACCAAGGTTGATAATTAGAAACTGGAATCAGCTGTAGAATGCGATATTTGTGATATAGATTGGAATTTGGAAGTTATCTGGATTGTCTTCACACTGTACAAAACTTTCTACCTATGGCATTGAGTTCAGCATGGAACCAAGTTACTTTATCTTAAAAATCAACAGTTGTAATATTTTATCGTACCTTATATCTTTTCCCAGCTTGGTTTCTAATTTACTTAACATGTTTATAGCTGCTTACTGGGGGACCTCTGGTTGACAAGTATATTAGTCCCATCATATTGTTACTTATGCTGGATTATGAGGATTTGGTGTGGCAAATTTCTAAACTCTGAAGGTTCAGAAATCTTCCGACGAATTAGGTTGAGAGAGTTAGCTTATCAAGGGGTCATCTAAGAATCTTTAACATGCTTTCTAATGCCATTGCGATATGCTTGACTCGTCCTGTCCCTTTTTCGTGTCTCAAGATTGCAATGTAGTTACTTCTATTAGAAATGCAACTAAAATGTTTGATCCCTGTAATGGAAAACTCTTCTTTATTTTTCATTAGAATGCATCAGAATTTTTTTAATTTATTCTGACATATGGATAATCAGCGGCTAAGAATGTGGCAATCTTTCAGGCAGTTGTGTGGTTCATTGCAAGATGGTGTTCTACCTACCTGATGCCAGCTAAAGAAAGTGTAAATAAAAGCACTTATCCAAATTATGGAAATGCTCAACCCCAACCCACCCAAGATACATTACTTAGTTTCTGTGGAGAGAATAATCAAGGAAAGGCTGTGCTTGATATTATTATCCGCATTGCTTTGACTACACTTACGTCATACCCTGGCGAGAAGGAATTGCAGGTATGGAATCTCAGATTGCTTTCAGCTTCTGATTGTAGTGATTTTACAGCAAAGAGAGTCTATTCAACTTCTTAAATCGCTTGGTATTTTCATTCATTCATTTTCAGGTTTAGGTTCATATATTGCGTAATACTTACTTATTTCTCTGTATAGCTTGATATATCTAGTTGAATTAGACCAGAGACGTCATTTAGTTGTTCCCGTAAGGTACTTGTCTGAGAATCTTTGCTTCAAAGCTCAGGTCAAAGTGCAATTCGGGTTTCTTCATATTGTTTTGAGGCCACTTCACAGTTCTTAATTTCCTTTTTCTTTCTGTGGTAGGCACTCACGTGTTATCAGTTACTTCATGGGCTTGTTCGGAGAAAGAATGTTATTGCTCATCTTGTTACCATGGTCAGTTGCACGTCTTAGTCTATTTGAATTTTCATGACTTCTTTTCAGCATTTTATGCGTGCCACTGCTGGATCATGCTTGGTTGTCATTTTCTCCCGTTTTGTGTATGCTTAAGCAGATTTTATTGAGAAAGAGAAGAACTTAACTAAAACTACTATCCATATGCTGATGCAGCAATTAGTCCTACTCTTTATTTTATAATAACAGTAACTGCATTCCTCATCACTGAATACGGTTTGTGTCAGTTACTCAGAATCATTTTTATGTCTACTTGAGCCTTGTGCGTCGTTAGTGAACATTTGAAAATTTGTATTTGGATTCTCCAAATTACTTATAATGTGATTGATATCACGTTATTGTAATTCAAGTATGCATTCTTTTGTTTAGTCCACCTATCTATCCAATTCATTAGGGCTATCTTGCATGGTTATAAATGAAAGAAAAGCATTTTGCATATTATATTCTGAAAGATATTTAGTTCAATAGATACCACAACTGGTATCTCAATATACCATCTAAAACTAGGCTTAACTTTACAACATCATCTGAATTCCTTTGTTAAGTCACTCACCTAAGAACACCTCTTTACTAGTAAAAGAAAACCCTCATTCGTTCGGCATATCAAAAAACTTCTTCTATATTGGCTCTTCAATATGTGATGTGATTCATGCAGGAATCTTGGCAAAACTTGGCAAATGCTTTTGTTAATGAAAGGACTTTGTTGTCATTAAATGCTGTTCACCAGGTAGTTCTTTTATTTCTTTCTTTCTTTCACAGCTTTGCCATCTTGTTCCTTCTTATAGCACATGCCTCTTCTAGTTTTTTGTACTAAACTCCCTTCCCTTGCAATTAAGTCCTACCAAGCCATCTCTGATTTACTGTCTTAGACGGTTGCTATCATGTCTTTGATTTCAGCGGTCACTGGCTCAGACACTTACTGCTTCAGCGTCAAGGATGGTAACTTCTGAGGCATCATATCAGTAAGATTATATTTTGGTTTCCCTTCATAGACGTTCAGAATGTACTGTTATTGGCATCTTATGATATTCTAAGGTGGCCATAACTTCTCTTACATATGTTTGTAGATTTGTAAAAAGCTTGACAAGCCATATGACAGCCTATTTGGTCGAATTATCGAGCAAAAATGATCTCAAAACCATAGCTCAACAGCCCGATATCATTTTGTTGGTAAAGTTTGTGTAGCGTGCGTTCAATATACAAAAAACATACAAAGAGTAATGCAGTTGACATCATCATGCTACTGTAGGTTAGTTGCTTGTTAGAGCGACTTCGTGGAGTTTCCAGTGCCTCGGAACCTCGTACTCAGAAAGCAATCTATGAAGTGGGATTCTCTTTGATGAACGCTGTCTTGATCTTTCTTCAGGCATACAAAGATGAGGTAAAAAATTATAAATTTTGTCCTTTGTTTTATACGTATTTTAAGGCTGTGTAATTTGAAGTTTCCTATAAATCCCAGATAGATACAGAATATATGATTTAAAATAAACTCAGAAGTAATCCCGATCAGCACACTCTTGATTTATATAATACAATACCAACTAATTTATGTCTGGAAAGTGAAATTCTGAAAGAACATAGCATATCTCTTACCAAGTGTTAGACACAGCAATTACATTTAAAAAATCAAAAGCACTATTCGACAAGTTTTAATTAATTTATTTATTCACCGCCAGCTGATCCATATGAACTTTTACATAATATTAAGGAGCAAAAAAAAATAATTAGAATAGAAATTATTTCCTCCCGTGGTCACTGGGATTCTCGTTCACTTATTCTTCTTTCTGGGAGAGACCAACTAACTCGATCTGCAAACCAAATCAATACCAGACATATAAGAAGGAAGTACGTAAACTGGAGAGGAGATTATTTAAAAGAAAAGCGTTAATAATATAGAGGTGTAGTGTGTGTAAGTTGGTCAACAGACGAAGAAAGTTTTTACGTATATTAGTTGCATAACATGTGTAAAGTTATTATGTCAATGTGAAAAATTTGAGTTTCCTATGGTGATAGATAGGGTATTTGAATCTCATTCAACTTTGATGGGTACTTCTGTCAATTTATGTGATACATTCTTTTACATTCGCTGTGTTTCTCATGCATGAAGTTAACTTCTCTGTTACTTTATTATTGTACTGGAGAAACCTAGAATTACCTGTACTATGCCGTGTAGAACTATTTCACAACTCATAATTTTAGAATCTGTATCTTCATTTGTTAAATAAACATTCCATTTTGATGACTGAAAATATATGAACTTACAACAGCCACCTCATAAAATGAGCCATGGATTGCCTAGATTTTATTTTTTTGATTGCACTTAAGAAAGTGCTGCTGCAAAATTTCTGTAGGAAAACCTAAAATGCAATACCTATAATTAATAAAGGGATAATTCTATCAAACCCCCCAAACTATGGGGCCATTTACCGCACAGGGTCAGAACTTTATTTTTAGCGGCAGTGCCCCCTAAACTTTGGTCGTTTGTGCGATTTACTTTTGTGCGTGTTCCGACCATATTTTTGCCGGAACAGTAAGACACGTGCACAGCACATGTTAAAGTTTAAGGGCATTTTTGTCCAAAAAAATATTCGCCAAACTTTCAAACCCCCCAAACTATACTCTTTTTTGACTTTCCCCCCTTAACTATCAAGTGTGCGATTTGCCTCCTGAACTATGGTATGATTTGGAGGACTGCCCCTTGAAAAATAATAAAAAAAAACCTAAAAACTATTAAACTTGTCACTGTGCAATGGCCACCAATGAAACACACTCACAGAGAGCAAAATTATTATTAGAGAGAGAAATCAAAAGCTAGGGTTTTAACAAAAAAACTTTAGCAATGGCCGCCAATGATGTGAAGAAGGGAACCGTCAAGTGGTTCAACGATCAGAAGAGGTTCGGCTTCATCACCCCCGATGACGGCGACGACGAGGAGGTCGAGTACACCGTCGAGACTGGCAACGACGGTCACGCTAAGGCCGCTAACGTCACCGGACCCAACGGTGCTTCTGTCCAGGGAAGCACCCGCGGCGGCGGCGGTGGAGGCGGAAGGTCAGGTGGTGGCTACGACCGCGGCTATGACGGTGACAGCCGTGGTGGAGGTCGTGGTTACGGCGGAGGCGGCGGAGGTTACGGAGGCAGCGGTGGAGGAGGCTACACGACTCCACCACTCCACCGCTGCACCACCTCTCCGCCGCGCAACCACGTCGCTGATTTTCGCCGGAAAACAGCTCAAGGATGGCCGCACCTTAGCCGATTACAAATCCACCGCTGCACCACCTCTCCGCCGCGAACTCGCGACTCTCATCTTGGTTTTCCTACTCCGAGGTGGCGCCAAGAAGAGGAAGAAGAAGACCTTGCTGTTATCTGTTTTGAAGTTTGATGAATATGGAAAGAAATGAAAGTTTATGGATTTTGCATCTTTTTGTTTTATGTTATTGTTAGATTTGTTTTTTGGAATTCGATTGTTGAATTGAGTGCTCGATCTCTCTATGATTGTTGAATGGTAATTAAGAAAATGCTATTTGTTAAGGAACTTTGTTAAGGACTTTCAGCTATTTTCTCTCTGCTTCTGCAAAACCCCATTAAAATAAAAGCTTCAAAATCTTCAAAAATGGCGGATTATAAACCTAAGGAAAATGCCCCTTTACTTCTAAAAAAATTCATAAAAATTCAGGGGGCAATCCAAAAATTAAAAAAATAGTTCAAGGGGCAGTCCTTCAAATCATACCATAGTTCAGGGGGCAAATCCCACACTTGATAGTTAAGGGGGGAAAGTCAAAAAAGAGTATAGTTTGGGGGGTTTGAAAGTTTGGCGAATATTGTTTTGGACAAAAATGCCCTTAAACTTTAACATGTGCTGTGCACGTGTCTTACTGTTCCGGCAAAAATATGGTCGGAACACGCACTAAAACCAACACGCACAAACGACCAAAGTTTAGGGGGCACTGCCGCTAAAAATAAAGTTCTGACCCTGTGCGGTAAATGACCCCATAGTTTGGGGGGTTTGATAGAATTATCCCATTAATAAATCTGTTGTATGTTCATATCATGCATAATACGGCGTGGGTTTTAAAGAATGGGTTCCTAACCATTGACTAAGTTCCAAACACCATTAGGAGTATTTCTATCATAAAGTCTGCTTCCTTTGATGAATAATATTGTTTTGCATTTAGCATCATGATATTGCTAGTGCTTGGTACATTATACTCATTATACTTAAATGTATCTATTAGTCCTTTTTTAATCTTGAAAGTCTCGGGCTGGATGCAGCTCTAAAGTTAGTCAACTTAAATAATCTCAAGGAAAAATTATGTTAAATTAATTCAAACACGTCAACTTCATAAAAGAATGTACAATTATTGCGTATCATGTTTTAGGCACGATACTTTCTACAGTATCTTCTTTTTCTTTCTCATCTTTTAACTTGTTCATGATTGTTCGCCGGAATTTCTCATGGATGTAGTCTATGTCATGATATTGCAATGGTTTCATTTGGATGCTTAATCCAAATTAAGTCCAATGCAATTAAGTAGGGACGGATCTCATTATAGTCATTCCTCCGTGATATAACTTAATAATTTCTCATTTATCGTCGTTATGATATTTAAGCATCAAAAGTGTCATGTAATTAATTTGAGTTGACACTATATGCCCTCTTGTATGGTTATAATAGTGTTACTATTTTAAGTAAGATTCTTTTTTAAGTATTGAGTATGGATACATCGATATTGGAATACTAAATTAAACACTTGTTCTCAGTGCTTCAAGACAATTGTTGAATACCTGCCATCTGATGGTTGTAAATCGCTCTCAGTCTTGCAGTCGTACATCCACAAATATAGAACCAATAAGAAGTGGAAAATGGAGATCGAGAAAAGACCTTAAATCCAGTGTGCATGAGGCGTAGGGTTACTTGCTTGGGACAGATTCTAAATTTTGCCTGATTGTTAGCTGGAACTATTTTTATTTATGCACTTATTCTTTAATCGTAGCGGTAAGGTATCTGTGTAGTCCTTTGGAATAAATATCCAAAACAGAATGTTTGGGGACGACCATAGTAAGATTCTTATTGAACAACATTGGATTATTTACCATATCAATGTTATTGAGTTCGTACCGTTCGTCTTTACTAGCAGTTGTGTCTGTCACAGTGACTTGTACACACTTTTACATAGATTTTAACTTTATAAGTTTATTATCACCTTACCACAAACACCACTTTTTTATTTCAGGTATCTTCATTTGGTCACTTTGCCAAATTATTTTGTAATGGAATAACTAATCTGACCCCCCCCCCCCCTCCTTTCAGTCTATAATTGTCTATCTTCTGCTCAAGTTCGTTGTCGATTGGGTTGAGGGCCAAATTATCTTCTTAGAGGCACAAGAAACTGCTGCTGTTGTTGAATTCTGCATGCGTTTGCTTCAGCTTTATTCGTCTCACAACATTGGCAAGGTAAAGATTCAACCCCAAGTTCTCTTTTACTAATTTTGTTTGACCAAAAGAATAAAGTAATAATGTAAGGAATTGAAAAGTAACATTATTAGATTTACTTGATCTTTAGCAAGTTCATATTTGTGTTGGTTCCATGTGTTTATGCTTTGTTTGTATGCGTATCCGCATTTGAATCTACCATAATTGTGAGCATGGGACTGCGTATCCGCATTTGAATCTACCATAATTGTGAGCATTGGGACTGCGTATCCGCATTTGAATCTACCATAATTGTGAGCATTGGGACTTCAGTCTGATTCCAACAAAATGTCCACAAAATAGGGAGTTTACACGAGTGAAGGAAGTTTTGGGGATCTCATCTATTCCCAAGTTACTGAAGATGTGCGAGACAAGGATAGGTAGGAAACTAGCTAAAGCAACTATGTTCTTTCACATCTGTAGAATATTAACCTTCCTAACCTTCCTTAGATAGTGAATTGCCATCTCATCTAAAAGCTTAAAGCTTAAACTGTTAGAGAGAGTAGACATTTAATATTTATATATTATCTCCAACACGCCCCATCTTTTTGTTACGCCTGTCACGTGTCACTTTTTGATTATCGGGTGGCGGTGGGATTCGAACCCAGGACCTCCTTGGCCTTGGCCGATACCATATTGAATTGCCATTTCATTTAAAAGCTTAGAGAGGGTAGGCATTTAATATTTCTATATTTTCTCCAACAACATCTTTATGTTGGTATGTGATTGATGCTTCTTTCTAAGTGAGTGGACTATAAGCTGGGACGCAGTTTTGAAGTGGCATGGGCAGAGAGCATGTTCAATCGCCTTTAGGTCTAAAATTTATGCTTTTCATCTTGAGAGAATGGGAGAGAGCAAGAACAAGCTTTCCTTGTCGTGTCTGAGGATCCCGGTACAGCGACTGGGACCTGGGTTATCTCTGCTTGCTCCATCGATGTTGAATTTGCTCCAGATGGGCTGGTAGACTACCATGGGATTTGTTTGGGGAAAGAGGTTATGGAGGCTTTCTGTAAATTTGCTGCGAGTTAGATTTGAGAACATAATCAACTGCTACTCTTGTAAGTTCTTGTTTGTGTGAACTTTTGACTTATGCATTTCAAACCCTGGGCTATTCTATCAAGTGTTCATTGAATTTCTTGAAGACGTTTGAACTTTGAACTCTTCTCCATTTCTTTCGAGTTACCCTTTTCAAGAGACCATTGCTTCAAATCCTAATCCAAATTTTCTCTTGATCAATTTCTATAGTCATTCTATGAAGTAAAAAAGGTTTTAAATCCATCATTAGATGTAAACTACCGGAGCTAACTTACCCAGAAACCTGTAGGTCAAATCCATCGTTACTAAAGCTACTTTTGTGGATAATGTGACTATGTGACTTCATTGGTAGGGAGTTATTCCAGTAACAATGTAGTTGTAAGAGATGGTTACGAGAATCACTCAGCTTAATGTGAGTACAGAGATTCAGTGAGGATGAGATGGCGGGAAGATGCTGCTATGCATTAGGACTTATTCGAAATGGCAGTTTATAACTTTCATTTGAATGATTTTTGGTTCTCTAGCAATATCATCTTCGACTGAGTTTGCCTGTATATATATCTTTTATGGTAAAGAATCATACCATCAGAATGAACTTCTTTATAATAGTCACTTTCCACTTCATCTTTACCCAAGTTAACCGATAATTTGACTGCATTGTGCAGATATCAATTAGCTTTTCAAACAGCTTACGAGCTGAAGCAGATGCAGAGAAATATAAGGACTTGCGGGCGCTTTTGCAACTTATCTCAAGTCTATGTTCCAAGGATCTGGTAACTATTTTTGCCCATCAATTCAGCTCAAGAATTTTTTTCTTTCTCATCTGCGCCTTCACCTCTTTCCTGAGCCAAAGCAGTGTGTTTTCTTTATGGCATTACCGTGCGTTGTATTAATCTGTTATATTAATGTTTTAAATGAATGATCGGGGACGTGTATAGTTCCCAAGGAAACTTCATGATGAAGCAATGTGAGTCCCTTGGAAACTATTAAAAAATGAATTGGAAAGTGGACAGTTTCTCAGAGCAACTTAGTTCATGGAAATTTTTCTTCCCAATGGTTCACTTTGAACTTTTATCTTCTACAGATAAATGTGGTATACCAAATGCCTAAATCTGCTTCTTTAGTATGCTTGAGCGTTATATCAAATGTGCCACATTTCATGAGCCATGATGGAAGAAAGACTTGCTCTCCTCTTTAATCATGCTTGCATATCTGAAATAAAGATTTTGCAGGTCGACTTTGCATCTCAACCCATTGAGGCCTGTGGTACGAGTATTTCTCAGGTATGATCTTGCAGGATATGGTGACAATGAATACGATTGCCTTTTTGTTTCTCCATCTGGCCATTTGTTTTTTTATTAATGGTCAGTATCCCACTTTTTCTGTTGCAGGTAGTATATATGGGCCTTCACATAGTTGCTCCACTGATAACTTTGGACCTGCTAAAATACCCTAAACTTTGTCACAGTGTAAGCCTCTATCTGTATTTGGTTAAAAGATGCAAATCACTTTGGTAAACTTAGAGTGTTTCTTCTTCTTGGATAGTATTTCTCACTGCTATCACATATGCTGGAGGTTTATCCTGAAATGATTGCACAACTCAACATTGAAGCCTTCAGTCACATATTTAGCACTCTTGATTTTGGTCTTCACAATCAGGTAAAGTCGGCGTATTTGATCTATAATGTTGATGTTTTAAGGTGTTTGTCGCGGAAGATTATGTGTTGAGTTTGGTTTTAATGCACAAAAAGTGTTCTCTAGCTTATTTTAAGGAAAACAAAATTAAAACTCTAAATTGGCTGCAAAATATAATATCGTTTCTCACTACACTTTCTGTTGCCATTCTGTTGGTGGTGCTTAGGACATTGAAGTTGTTGATTTTTGTCTACAAGCTTTGAAAGCACTTGCATCCCACCATTTCAAGGAAAGAAGTGCTGGTAAAGTTGGTTTAGGATCACATGCTACCAGTTACAATGATCCTGATGGAAAACTTCACGAAGGCATTCTCAGTCGATTCCTTCGGTCACTGCTGCAACTTCTTCTGTTTGAGGATTATAGGTGAGACAAAGACAGAAATTTGAATCCTAGTACTTGTGCCTAAATCACTCCCACATACATATATTGCTAAACTGAGTACTAAGTATTTTCAGTAATACGGTTAATTAGATTGGCTTTGATAGTCATATGATATACGCGTCACTGTCCTAATTTTTTATTTGTTCTTAATAACGTATGACATTTTCTTTCTTTGTGTTTCAGCACTGATCTTGTTAGCTCCGCAGCTGATGCCCTCCTTCCATTGATACTCTGTGAACAGAGTCTTTATCAGGTAGTTTTCAACTTTTTCTGTTTTGAATTTTGTTTACATGTATTTTGCTAGCACATTATGGCTCAACTTACTCAACTGATGTGCATTATTTGGTGGCATTGTCAGTTTCACATGGTTACCTCATTTGTTATTTAGAGTTCGGGTAGTACTCATGGTAGAATTAGACTCTTGCGTGCTGTTTTTTTCTTTTCTTTTTCTGTTATGAAGTTCATGAGGGTTTACCTCCCCATCTGGATGTGTCATCAAATGATTTTTGGGTTCTAGATATATGCAATTATATGGACACTCTTGGAGTTGACTACGCACGAAGTATCTCTAGGGCCTTTTTTTGCTTAAATAGGGAATGTATTTCAACTGTGAACGGGTAAGACATTTAGAGCCTTGAAGTTTTTGGTTTTCATCTTTCTGGAGGATTATTAGGTATTCCAGTTTAAAATGTAATTTTGGCATTAATATCTCCATTATTCTTTTTATGGATGAGTAACAACCGTCGTTCTCTTAAGATGTTACCTTCCTTTAAAGTACAAACAATGGGCAATATCATTGTAACACTTTATGTTGTTTGGCCTAACCTCTGCAGAGGTGTGTGAGTGCTATTTATCTCTTAAAAGAATTGGAATCTGTATTTTAAGACTTCACACAGTCTACCTATCTCTGTAAAATATCAAAAACTATTAGCCACAGGCCACAATGTAATGTGCATGCTTTTGCTTTTCGAAATTGCATCCTTATGTTGCCTGTTTTTCATATTTCCTGCATAAACATTTCTTGCAGAACTTGGCAAATGAGTTGGTAGAGAGGCAGGCAAACCCAACTTTCAGATCACGTTTAACAAATGCTCTCCACTCTCTCATTAGTTCAAACAATCTTTCTTCAGCGCTTGACCGCATAAATTACCAACGGTTCAGAAAAAATCTACATACTTTTCTCATTGAAGTTCGTGGATTTCTCCGGACGTTATAACAACATAATACATGCGGAAGTCATTGCAGTTTCTCTTGAGGCTAAATAGTTTGTGCAAGTTAAGATCATCACTGATCTGTTGTTTACGTCACTCCACCATTGAAACACTTGTTGCAGGAGATCACTTCCCATCATGCCAAATCTAAACGCTGGCTTGTGAATCGGTTATGGTGTTGCAAATGAGAATCTATTGTGTAGCAAAATCTGCAATTAGAGGCTAGGACTTCTAAAAACCCTTAAATTTTGGGAAGGCTGCCTTCACATACTGGGACGGTGGCTTCGCGGGGGATCGCTTGTCTCGGTATACTTGGGAGTTTGTAGAAAGAACTATGAATAATGTTACAATTCTTTGGGGAAAAAATTCCGGCTCATTGCGTTTGGGTGGTCTTTGCTTTTGTATTTTGTGAATATTACTATTGTAGTTTTGTAGACATTGTTGTGGTTGCACTTGCATGCTCTGGTGCTCCTAAAAAACTAACCACATGAGAGTACAACTCGTTCAATCTATAGATATGATTGTTAACATAATTAACTGCAAATTAAGCTATCGTGTTTTGTCTTTAAGGGCCTGTTTGGTTGCAGAGACAGTTATATATGTAGATTAACTATTACTCAGTTAAAATAGTCTTTTATTTCATATGCGTAACAGTAACCGTGTTTGGTTGGATAGTTTAATAAAGTTACTATTTTATCTTGATTTATAAAACGTGTTTGGTTCATGTTATGTCCCCATTTTATTGCAGGTATTGTAGGTAATTACCTTATTGCCCCCATTTTATTAAGAAAATATACACCAAAAATATTTTAATTACATTTTTTAATTACATTTTTTTAATTACATTTTTAATTACATTTTTTAATTACATTTTTAATTATATTTTTTTAATTACGTTTTTTAATTACATTTTTTTAATTATATTTTTTAATTACATTTTTTTAATTACATTTTTTAATTATATTTTTTAATTACATTTTTTTAATTACGTTTTTTAATTACATTTTTTTAATTATATTTTTTAATTACATTTTTAATTACATTTTTTAATTATATTTTTTTAATTACATTTTTTAATTACATTTTTTTAATTACGTTTTTTAATTACATTTTTTTAATTATATTTTTTAATTACATTTTTTAATTACATTTTTTTAATTACATTTTTTAATTACATTTTTTAATTACATTTTTTTAATTACATTTTTAATTACATTTTTTAATTACGTTTTTTAATTACATTTTTTTAATTATTTAATTACATTTTTTAATTACATTTTTTAATTACATTTTTAATTATATTTTTTAATTACATTTTTTTAATTACGTTTTTTAATTACGTTTTTTTAATTACATTTTTTAATTACATTTTTAATTACATTCTTTTAAATTACATTTTTTTAATTAAATTGTTGCATAAAAATATTAAAATTGAAGAAACATGGGTAAATAAGTCATTTCGTCGGGTGAGCTGGATGACTAAAAAGTGAGATAAAATAATAATAAGGGTAGATATTATTTAAGTTGAGAAAGTAAGATAAAGAGCGGGCCTCAGCTATTAAATCAAAAAGCCCATTTGCATAATAATGCAAACCAAACAAGTTTTTAAGTTATTAAACCTCCTCATCTCACCTCATCACAGCAACCAAACAGCCCCTAAAAGTATTGACGCTGCAAACCTGCACGTAGTTTCATTAACGGCCATTTTGGGAGTTAACGTACTCTACTCTTTCACAAGTGACGTAATATTATTTGAACCAATTATTAGGGAGATGGTGTAGAGACGAGCCAAATATAAGCTTTAATTTTAGTTTTAAGCAGCTACGTTTGATCATTAAAAAAAAAAACCTGTACGACTTTCGACCCCAATAATATTATGCTGATAAGTTAATATTATGCAACAGCATACATTTTTTCACATTCATAAATGCTATGGCCTATGGGTATACTGTAAACAGAGATGTAATCATTATTTTTGAACGAAATACGTGAATCCATTTCTTCCGGAAATTAGAGACATGACCTTCTGGGGAGTGTCTCACTTACCGAGCCCAATCCCCTTGCGCACATAAAATTCATATACCCCAATCCCCTCCCACACATAAAATTCATATACATGTGAGAAAATTGAATACATGTAAAATATTTTCCTTTTTAGATGCCATGTTGAAAATCTGGAACAAGAATAAATGATAGCTCGGAAAAAGTATTACATGAAAAAGAGGGAAAAAATCAGCATACCATAACTTACTTTAGCAACTTTGGTACCATAACTTGTCACCTATCAAGTTTGGTACCCCAAGTTGGCAATTTGGTTGAATTTACATACCCCAACGCTGGGGCGGCGTTTCTGGTCCTAGTTGGCACACCGTTGACCCAAAATTTGGAAATTTTGGCTCTGGACCTCCACGTGGTATATATATATATATATATACAGTGGCGGATCCAGGAATTTTAGTTAGCGGGAGCAAAGATACAAAGAAAAACATAACAAAAAAAAACTTTATTTGTAAATCATAATAAAATAAATTTGATAATGCAATATTACAAGTACAATATGATGCAAGATCACTTAGGCATCTTGAATTGTGATCTACGGTTTTTCATGGAATCAAAGTCATCAATGATAGAGTCAGTACTAAAACTTTGAGCGATCTCTTTCTCAATATACATTAACAAACTATTAGCTAAAAAATTATCAACCATTTTATTAAGCAGCCTCGTCTTCACAATTTTCATAGCAAAAAATGAGCGTTCAGATGTTGCAGTAGAAATCGGAAAAGTCAAAAGAAGACGAATCAACCTATCAATAAGATGAGAATTAGTTCAACATTCTAGAATATAATTTAGAAGGGTTAGAAGAAGTCGAATAAACCTGTCGACGAGATAATAATCAGCCAATTTTCTAGTGTTATACAATAACTGGCACAACTCACGTAATGTTGAAACTTTTTGAAAATTGATATTGTTCGTGTATCAAGTTCAAACAACTCCAACTAATACTTTAAATGCAACTTCTCTTGATTTGTAAAATTTGTCGGATAGAACTTTTCAACTACCTTGCAAGCATCACCAATGTTGAATAACTTGTAACCATCTTTGGGATCGAATACTGAGCTTAACTTAAGAAACTCCATTGCATCCCCATTAAATCAAAAATTCATCTCCCGTAATATGCAGTCTATTGTCTCTGTGAAGATGTCAATTTTGTACCGATGCTCTAGTGTAATAGGATTTCTTCGAGCATGACTCTTACTTGACCAAACAGGCCCATTCATATCAGGGATCTCTATATCACGTACTTTACAGAAATTCTTCACATTTTCAAATAACGCATCCCATCCAGTTTCTCTAAGTTTCTGAATAAGTACTTTGGTGTTCGCTACTACATCCATTGTGTTAACCCCTCGGGAAATTAAAATACCATCGGATGAAGACATTGATATCCCTCGTGGTATCATTCACCATCGGTTAGATTATTTTAATATTACATGAAACAATGCAGGACAAAACCACTCACAGAGTATCCGATACAATAGACACTACCAGTCTTGGATGACTATACGATGCCTAAAATAATCGCCGATACTTTAGCAAGTGAACGATCCAAGAGTATCCGATACAATAGGCACTACCAGTCTTGGATGACTATACGATGCCTAAAATAATCGCCGATACTTTAGCAAGTGAACGATCCGATGGCATCATCATGGTGCGTGAGGACCTAACTTAAAATTCCTCCTATAGGAATATAAAGATACCTATCCGATGGCATTATATTCACGAAGGTGTGGCGCGGACAAAACTCTAAATCCTCCGATAGGAGGACAAAGCTATCTACCCAATGTCATTACATACTTTTTTGTACTAGCATCGTGGAGACCAGAATATATCAGCATGATAGAAACCATGTGTCATCAGCAAGGATATATCAGCAGGGTAGAAACCATGTGTCATCAGTAAGAATATATCAGCATGGTAGAAACCAAGTGTCATCAGCAAGGATATATCAGCAGGGTAGAAACTAGGGGTGTACAAAAAACTGGCAACCCACCCAACCCGCCTGCACCCGCCCGTACCCGCCCGCACCCGCGCGGGTTTTGATTTTAAATCTGGGTTGCGGGTTCTTTTTATGTAACCCGTAGGTCTATGGGTGGGTGACGAATTTATCCTTACACCCGTCCGTCCGCCCGCAATATATATATATACAATATAAAATCTATATAAAAATATATAATGTATAGAAATATAATTAAAAAAAATTTACTTTTTCTTTTTTTTACTTCTACAAAGCCAATCTCACTTTTTCTCACTTCTACAGAGCCTTCCAGAATCAAAACATCAAAAGTCAATCTCACTTTTTCTTTTCTTTTTTACTCTCTTATACTTTTTCTTCTCTCTTCTGCTTTTCACTTCTCTTTTTCTCACCGTCACCAGCTTCTCTCTTTTTCTTTTCCTTCAATTCTTCACTTTTCACTTCTCTTTTTCGCCCGCAATATATATATATATATATATATATAATGTTTGTGGGCTGTTATGCTGTTAGAAAAAATAATGTAAACAGGAAATTTTATGATTTGTCAACCCGCAAACCGCCCGTCAACCCGCCCGCACCCGTGCAACCGTAACCGCACGGTTTACTAAAAAAATGCACCCATATGGTTGACAAAATTGGTCACCCGTTATGTCATGGGAAGGGTCTTTGACACCCGCCAAATATCACCCGCGTACACCCTTAGTAGAAACCAGGTGCCATCAGTAAGGATATATCAGCAGGGAAGAAACCAGGTGTCATCAACAAGGATATATCAGCATGGTAGAAACCAGGTATCATCAGCAAGGATATGTCAGCATAATAGAAAACCAGATGTCACTGCCAGGACTGGAGTATCAGACTCAAATAAACCAGGTGTCAACCCAATAAAAGCTTGGTCAGCACATAAACCTGACAAGTGTCTTCTGACTCGAAGATTAAAGTTGTTTCTCCCATCTATTGGCCATCTATAAATATACCTATACTACGAAAAAGCAAGGCAATCAGAAATTATGAGGAATAACTATTTTATTAAAAAGGGTTGTAATTCCTTATTGACTTATTGGGCAATGCATTTTCTTTTAATAAAAACATTTTTTTCTCCTATGAGTTAACAATGGCGCCGTCTGTGGGAACGTCGTAGATCATTGCCTTCGAGTCACGTCAGTAAAAGAATCACAATACCTTTAAAGCATCTAGAGCCAATGGAGAGATCTGGTAGTTCGGAGCAACAAAGGGAGAATCATAGTGAAAATATGCCTCAAGAATCTACAGAAGTGTCTCTAGAAAATCCTCCACCACCTAATACTGACTACATAAATATTCCGAGAACGATTTTTGAAGATTTAATGGAAACAGCTTTACGAAGGGCATCACAAACTCTTGAAAGACCCCCAACACCCCAATCCTTACAGCCCTATGGGGAGAGGTATCGGGTGGAAGAACAAGGATCCAGAATGACACAAATCCCATTGCAAGAGCCACAACGACCAGTGTACCAGGATAGAGGGTATCGAGATAGAAATCCCAACCTGATGGGTGGATTTGACAGCAGGATGCCTCCAGGGCAAATACCCAATATGTTTCCCCCTCATGGTAATGACCCAGCCCTATGGGAAATGATGAACTATCTCAGGCGCGAAATGCTTAGCATGAAAAGGACTATCACACCTGTTGATGAACCGGTGTATCATGGTTTTCCATTTATCCCAGAAATCGCTCAAGCCATAGTTCCAGCTAATGCCAGATCTGTCAATGTGCCCACATACTCTGGAGAAAAAGATGGAAAGGATCCGCAGGATCACATTAACCAATACATAACAACGATGGATTTGCAACCTGCCCCTGACTTTGTACTTTGTAGAGTATTCCGCACAACTCTAACAGGAAGAGCTCAGTCGTGGTTTACACAGATACCGCCCGGCGCAATATCCAACTTCTCTCAGTTAGCCTGTTTATTTACGACAATTTGCTTGTAATAGGCGTTATCCTAAATCAGCATGCCACTTGTTTACTATCAAGCAACAAAAGGATGAGTCACTCAGAGATTTCATGAAACGCTTTTCTGACGAAGTATTGGATGTTCCCAATGTTGATCCAGCTATGACAGCTGACATTCTAGCGCAAAGTTTATGGTCCGGTAACTTCTTTCGATACTTGATAGGGAACAGGGTGAACGATATGAATGAGCTTATGCAAAAAGCAGAAACATATATTCTCATGGAAGAGGCAAAAAGTTCAAAATTAAAAGCGCATATGAAAGGGCATAAAGATTTTTCCTGGCCAATGCCTATTCGACAACCGTACAAGAAGAAGGATACAGGAAAATTCTGCAAATATCACAAAGCCTATGGACATACCACTGATGGATGTAAAAACCTGAAGAGTGAAATTCATAGATTGCTGGATATGGGATATTTACATGACTACCTGAGCGACAACAGGAACAATCGAGCAGTTGAAAGGAAGAAACCCAGGGGTGATGAAAGGGAAAGTGCTATTGAAGTCCCTCCAGGAAAAATAGAGCAAGAGGACTTTGTGAATTCTTTGCCTTCTCCTCTGGAATCCTATCAAGATAACCCCTCATCAGGAAGAATATTCAACATGATTGAAGGAGGTGATATATCCATCACCCTCTCAAGAAAAAAGAAAAGGTACTTAAAAGAAGCCCGAAAGATTGAGCAAGGATTACCGGTATGTTCCTTACAAGGAAGAAGATTACCCATTGTATCTTTTGGGCCTGAGGATCTCAAAGGAATAGTGTATCCGCATGAAGATCCACTTGTAATCACAGCCACCATCATGGGGATTGAAATACAAAGGATCTTGATAGATACCGGAAGCTCGGTGGATGTATTGTTCACTCCAACCTTTGCGGCGATGAGGTTGAAAAAGATACATCTTGAACCTATGGAAATCCCGTTGGTAGGATTCTCAGGTGAATCCAGTCGTACGGTAGGCACAGTGATATTGCCCATGTCATAGGGAGAATGAGCGTTAAGACGAACAGAGCATGTGAAATTCTGGGTTGTAGAAGGATTCTCTAGAACATACAACGCCATATGTGGAAGACCATTCATACATGCCTTCGAAGCTGTGCAGTCTACTTTACACTTAAAAATAAAATTCCCCACCATGTCGGGCATCGGAGAAGTTCGGAGCAACCAGGTCAAGGCAAGAGAATGTCGTATTAACGCAATCCCCTCCGAGATAGCAGAAAAATTCGATACCCCCGGGAAAAAGCAGAAGATGAAGGAAATCCGAGTGCAACCTGTCGAAGAGTTAAAGATGGTAGAACTGGACGAAGGTAATAAAAGGGTTAAAAGGGGAACTGAAATGGATCCCACAGTAGAGGCATAAATGACTATTGTTCTGAAGGAGTATCTCCATCTCTTTACATGGGAAGATGGTCCCCCGGGACGAATTAGCCCGCAGGTATGTCAGCATTACCTCAATGTAAAACCCACCTTCAAACTCATCAGGCAGAAAAAGAGGAATATGGGATAAGAAAGAAACAAAATAATTAGATCCGAGGTGCAACGACTGCTGGAACTACGGCAGATAAGAGAAGTGATTTATCCAGAATGGTTGTCCAATGTAGTATTAGTACCAAAAACTGGAGGACGATGGCGGATGTGCGTTGATTTCACAAACTTAAATGATGCTTGTCCTAAAGATTGTTACCCTTTACCTAGCATTGACCAATTAGTAGATTCAACAGCCGAATGCGCGTTATTATCCACGATGGACGGCGACCAGGGATACAACCAGATTCCGATGGCTGAAGAAGATCAGGAAAAAAACAAGTTTTATTACAGAGGCAGACACGTTTTGCTATATGGTAATGCCCTTCGGATTAAAAAACGCGGGAGCCACATATCAAAGATTAGTGAACTTAATGTTCTTAGAAGTAATTGGAGATACCATGGAAGTCTATGTGGATGATATGATAGTAAAGAGCAAAAAGGCGGAGGATCATCCAAAAGATTTAAAGCAAGCTCTAGTCATAATGGACAGGTTCGGAATGAAGATAAACCCCAAAAAATGTTCCTTTGGAATTAGGGGTGGAAAATTCTTGGGATACATGATCATTGAAAAAGGAATAGAGGTGAATCCGGAGAAAGCAAGGGCTATCATAGAAAGGAAATCTCCTGTCACAATTAAAGAGGTGCAGAAGCTAACTGGGAAAATGGCATCGCTTAGTCGATTCATTTCTCGATCGGCTGAGAAAGGATTACCCTTCTTTAAGATATTGAGGAATGTAAAGAATTTCTAGTGGGATCAAGAGTGTGAAAAGGCTTTTGAGGATTTAAAGAAATACTTGGTGAACCCACCCTTATTGGTAAAACCTAGATCAGGGGACCAATTGTTTGTATATTTGGCAGCCAGGGAAGAAGCAGTAAGCGCAGTGCTAATGAAAGATCTAGAAGGAGAACACCGACCTGTGTATTATGTCAGCAAAACCTTGCAAGGGGCGGAAAAGAATTATACACAAACAGAGAAGCTGATACTTGCTCTCGTAACAGCAGCCAGAAAATTAAGGTCATACTTTTTGACATATCCCATAACGATACTCACCAAATACCCGCTAAGAACCATCCTTAACCGCCCTGAGACCTCAGGGAGAATGATAAAATGGCCAATAGAGCTAAGTGAGTACAATCTATCATACGCTCCTCGACCAGCCATCAAGGCGCAAGTACTAGCGGATTTCTTGGTAGAAATTGATGTAGCGAGCGGAAGCCATAAGGGAAGATGAAATAACACAAGAAATCAAAAGCTCGTTGATTCTGCCGAATACCGAGAAATTGACAAAAACTGAGAAAACTCTCAAGTTCAATTTTTTTTATTCAATCAACAACTCATTACAATGACTCAATGACGACTAACTTATAAAGTGAAAACCCTAATTAAGAAAAATACCAAAATTTCAAAAGACGCTTAAAATAACTAAATAAAACGTAAAAATCCCGCTGGAAATAATAAGCTGCAGTTTTGACCCTCTAAACCTTCGAATTTGCTTAAAATCACGTGGGCGTAAAGACTTTTGTCTTTACGTTTTGCTCAGGAGGCCGTTTCCACTTGGAAAAGTGATATCTTTTGTCCAAAACAGTCTCTGTTGACTTTCTGGTCAAAACTCGACTCGCTTGAACCTCCGGTTGATTATTTTCGATCAAGAGATACCCATATTTCTGATCTCCATCATTCTCCCCACGTTGAAAAAGATTCGACCTCGAATCTGAATCGTGTTTAGTAACTTTATCACCACAATGCAAAATAAAATTTGGAACTTGAAAAAACTCAAAAACCCGTGAGTGAACATTTTTAGTTGTGGAAACAACAATATGTTTATTCTCTTCGTCGACCACTATCACACCTAAATTCTTCTTTTCCTCTTCAACATCTTCAAGCATATCAGTTTTTTTATCAACCTCGTACCTTCCCGACATCTCCATCTCTTTCACTGGGTGCGCCACCGGGATCTCCTCATCCAAACCCTCCATGAAAGCTTTTAACCGAGACATCTCAAACTCATCAACAATACCGTCACCATCGCTATCATAAACAACATCATGTGAAGATTCACAATCCTCTTCATAATCACCATGTAAATTTAGAATATCACCTTGAAACTGTGATTTCTAATGTTTTACCTCTAGATCATCTTGTCTCCGGTGAATAGGCGGAATCAATGGTTGTTCTAGTGGTACAAATGGATTCTCCATGAAATTCGCAAACAATGGAGCTCCAGGTGTTGGTGTGGGTTCAGGCTGTCGAGCAACCATCACCGCCATTTGTTGCGTCAACAAGTGAACTTGTTGACGTAACTTTGTGTATTCATCACATCTATCTTCTTCTACCGGAACATCATGGACTTCAGGGTTTCTCCTTGCCGCCATGGTGAAGGAACGAACATGCCTCTGATGCCAACTGATGTAGCGAGGTGAAGCCATAAGGGAAGATGAAATAACACAAGAAATCAAAAGTTCAATTTTACTGAGACAACTGCCGAATACCGAGAAATTGATAAAAACTGAGAAAACTCTCAAGTTCAATTTTTTTTATTCAATCAACAACTCATTACAATGACTCAAAGACGACTAACTTATAAAGTGAAAACCCTAATTAAGAAAAATACCAAAATTTCAAAAGACGCTTAAAATAACTAAATAAAACGTAAAAATCCCGCTGGAAATAATAAGCTGCAGTTTTGACCCTCTAAACCTTCGAATTTGCCTAAAATCACGTGGGCGTAAAGACTTTTGTCTTTACGTTTTGCTCAGGAGGCCGTTTCCACTTGGAAACGTGATATCTTTTGTCAAAAACAGTCTTTGTTGACTTTCTGGTCAAAACTCGACTCGCTTGAACCTCCGGTTGATTATTTTCGATCAAGAGATACCCATATTTCTGATCTCCATCAGAAATGAAGGAGATACAAGCTGAAAAGATACATGCGTTATGGCATGTCCATGTAGACGGATCATCGTTGGGAACGCATGGTGGAGCAGGAGTGGTCTTTAAAAATATTGAAGATGAAGAAATGTTGTACTTTGCCATAAGGATCAATTATCCTTTATCCAATAATGAAGCCGAGTACGAAGCCTTGTTGATATGGATGAGATTAGCGTTGGAAGGGGATATCAAGCGGATAATCATTCATAGCGACTCACAACTGGTGGTACAACAGATAGCGGGGGGATTTGAAATAAAAGAAGAGCGATTGAAAAGGTATGTGCAAGTGGTTCAAAGCAGAAAAGAGTTATTTGAGAATTTCCAGATAGTCCAGATATCTCGCTCAGAAAACCAATAAGCCGATACCTTGTCTGAAATAGCCACCCATCCGATGGTTGGAACCCGACACATCACGTTATTGCAGGCGGTTGCATCAGAAAGGCAAGAAAATGAAAAGGTTGTTGATACCATCGTGGCACCCGTCACCACAGGATGGATGGCGGAGATCATAGCATATTTGGAAGATCCCACCCGGTTTTTGGGAGATGAGAAGGAAAAGCAGAGAATGGAAATAAAAACAGCTCGCTATTTTGTACACATGGGAATTTTATTTCAAAGATGTTATTCAAATGTCCATACCCGCTGCCTGGATGAGCAAGAAGCTTTGGATGTAATAAAAGAAATGCATGAAGGAGAGTGCGGAAATCACTCCCAAGGGGCAAGCATGGCACATCGTATCATTCGCCAGGGATATTTTTGGCCTACGATGGTTCAAGATTGCAAAGAATATTCGCGTAAATGCCAGGCTTGTCAAGCATATGCATCACAAATTCATCAACCAGCAGCTCCATGGGAGCCCAATCTCTTGGCCTGTCCTTTTGCAAAATGGGGAATCGATCTGGTGGGACCCTTAGTTCCCAATCTTAGATATAAGCGTTTTCTATTAGTAGCAGTGGACTATTTTACAAAGTGGGTAGAAGCTGAACCGATGGCGAAAATCACCTCTGGAGCCGTTATAAATTTTCTATGGAGAAACATAGTATGTCGATTTGGAATTCCTCGATATCTGGTCAGTGATAATGGACTCCAGTTTGATAATGAACCACTCAAAAAGTGGTGTGAACGCTGGGAAATCAAGCATCGATTTGCATTGGTAGGCTATCCACAAGGTAATGGACAAGTAGAAAGAACCAATCAAACTCTGTTGAAAAGTTTAAAAGCCGGGCTGGATTGGCACAAAGCACGATGGGTAGAAAAAATTCTTGGAGTCTTATGGGCCTATCGAACCACACCAAGTTCCGCTACCGGAGAAACGCCATATAGCATGGCGTACGGATGTGAAGCTGTAATTCCTCCTGAAATAGTAGCTGAAACCTGGAGAGTTAAAGAATACGAGGAAGTTAGCAATAGCTCCAACTTGGCTTTAGCTTTGGATTTGTTGGAAGAGCGAAGACATCGAGCTTATGTGCGGATGGAAGGATACAAAGCTCGTATGGCTAAACACTATAATAAAATGGTTAAGGTCAGAACTTTTCAGGTAGGGGATCTAGTCCTTAAAAGAGTGGGAGCATCAAAAAATGTGGCCAAGTTGCAACCCAAGTGGGAAGGACCATACAAGGTAAGTGGAATAATTGGACCATGTACGTACCAGTTGAGTACTCCGGAAGGTATTGTTCTGACTAGAACTTGGAATGCTTTAAATTTAAGAAAGTAATTAGCATAAATCTAATGTAAATATCATGAGTGTACATATAAATAAATCGTGGTTGAATAAAGATGGCTTTTCATTTATACAGTGGAAATAACATATTGTGTTTCATATATTGTGGTAACACACAATAGGAAAAATACACAAGTCATTCCACATTTGCCATCTAACCCGACTTATCTATATACACCCTGCATGTACACACGAATAATGCACGAGCAAAGAAAATCATTCTGACAGGGGGCGTTTCCCTTCCCGAATAATATGACGACGTTGTTCCTGAGAAAGATCAATAGGATCCACAACAGTCACTGTCGGAATCACTGTTCTTCGGAATGACAACGGAGGGGCAATTTCACAGGAGGAGGTACTAATCTCTATATCGGGCAGGGTCAAGTTGGGAGGAAAACCTGGGAGTGCCCTTACAGCATTTTGGCAAATACGATAGCCAATAAGGACCATTCTCGCATTTCCTCCCTCAGAGTCTCCCTCATATGAGAGATACTTGAAGGAACAATCGCAGTCTCAACATGAGTAGTTGCTTCATGAGAGTTTTCCAAGTTTTTCAGCCTTAAGGTTAGCGCATCCTTCTCGATGGTTAAAGAAGAAATCAGGGCATCGGAGGCCTCAATCTGAGATTAAAGGATGACCATTATGTTCTCTAGCTCCTGAGAATGCTCTCGTTCAAAATCCAAAAGTTGATTCAAATGGAAAGATGTATCTTGGGCTTCCTTCCATAAAGATTCCAATGTCCTTTGATCTGAATCATATTGAGCTTACAGGATATCATTTTTATTATGAGCCGAAGCTAAATCCCCTTCTAGGTCGGCTAGATGGCGGAAAAGAAAACACATGTTGCTGGAAGAATACTCCTTTTGAAATCTAAGGGCATCAGTGATCAAGAATACCTAATAACAAAAAATAATAAGTTAGGAGGAAGGTGGTATTACAACTTATAAATGAATGTATACACCTTTTACCTCACAAAGGTCACGACAGAGTCTATCTTGAAGGAGGGATATTGAAGTAGCATCCAAAGCCTCGTAATGAGATTGATTTAGTAAACCACTGAGAAAATCCCGACAGAAAGGGGCATCCGGGGTAAGTATCAGAAAATTGGGGTAAGAATTGTTGGTATTTTCGGGTACCTGGCTAGTACCTTCACCGGAGGGAGGTATCATTTGGGGAGGAGAATTCTCTACAGGAGTTAAGTTCTCATGAGAAATATAGTGGGAGGAAATATCACCATCAACCACATTAACAGAAGGTGCAGGCAAAACTCCCAAAGATAATGTTAAGCCAGCTGAAGGGGAAAGGTTGGAGTCTCGGATAGGTTCAAAAATGGTTCCGTTAAACAAAGCATCGATAGTAGGTATATTGGAGGTACACAGAGAGTCCAAGCCAGAGGTTATTAAATAATCTTCAGGACCCAAACGGGATCCGATAATTGCACAACTGGAAGATGAAATGGAATCATCGGAATATTGAGGGAAAGTATCCAAAGGGCAAGAAGGTTAGCATAAAAAGGTCTGATAGCATATTGTTCCATCTCTGCACCTGAAAACGTAAGAATAAAGATTAAATCCCAAGACATAAAATGTATAGAAAAGCTGTAAGACTTACGAAAGATGGGATTCGAATGCAAAGGCCAGGAGGGGAAATTCAAAGGCTCGATGCCATGTTGTAAGCCAACCATAATCAAAGCTGAGGAATTTTTCAGAATAGAGCAAATATCGTAGCATCCAGAAAACAATCCAGCAGAATTTAAGAAAGACATTTCTCGCACAGAAATTTTCGGATGCGGTGAAACATATCCCAAACCCCAGCACAAGGGGACATCCCATATATTGGCAGATGAGCCTTTCGATTTACAGAAAAAGTATCTCTTCTTCCAGTCTACCACAAAAGAGAGTCGCCTAGGAACATTAAAGCTCCTATAGTGGTCCCGATGAACTAAGTTAAAATAAGGGAGACCATTTGGACAAGGGCGAAGGATAAAGGCAGCTCCTACTCTATGCGGGGTCATAGATACGTTTAGAAGATAGCAATTCAGTATAAAACTTACTAGATGGCGTAAGGAATTAGGAGTTAATTGACTGGGGCATATTTGCCAATATTTGAAAAACGATTGCATGATAGGATGGAAAAACACACGTAGACCACATCAAATTTGTTCGGAGTAGAGGGTCAGATAACCTAGCGGAGGTTCAAAAGCCCTTTGATGAGCATGAGGAATAATAATATCAAAATCATCGGGGTTCAAATTATACTCGCGCATTAATTGAGAAACTGATTCCTGAGATTCTACATTATTGCAAGAACCAACTTTGTTTCCTCCCATCATGGCATTGACGTTTAAAGAAGATGTATTGAAAATGGATAAACCATCTACATGATGATAAGGTTCTCGACGTAGAAAAGTTAGACGTAAAGAATCAGCCATGCAGGAATTTGAACGAGGAAGTGCAACCCGATTCATAATGGAAGAACCTCTAAAGATCAAAGATAAGCCGCCAACAGTTCTCCTAGCTGAAGTAGGACCATTTGGAGAAATAGGATTGGTACGACGAAGTGAAGCTTCATTAGAAGAAGAGGGTGATCGTGAAAGAGGTGGAGTCATGGTAAGAAGAGAACAAATGAAAAATAGAAGAGTCCAAATTCAGCAATGATAAGAATATACTTTGGATATGGAGTCTGCAAATGAACAAAAGGAATTAGAACCCTATTTATAGAACTGCGTGAGAGTGGTAGTAAGATACGTGTCAAGGGAAAGGCAACATCTGGACTAATCATAAAACATGCAGTTGTCAATCTGGACACGTAAGGAAAATTGCCTCTCATAATGGGGGACAATAAAACATTCTCTGAACATAAGTGATGAGCCAGGGAAAGCAAAACGTGCAGAAATAATAAATAATTAAAAGATTCACTTCAATATCTGATAAAAAGGGGGGGGGGGGGGAATATTCGTACATCCAATAAAAAAAAAGAGAAAAAAAGCCTTCAAAAGGTCTTCATAAAGGTGGCTGCATCAGATATCAGACGACTTGGAAATATCCTTTGACGAAGAGGGAGTTGGTTGATGAGAAGGTGAAGGTGGCAAGCTGGTGAAAGGAGCAGGAGAAGGAGAGTGCATGAGTACGCGTTGGTAAGCAGCATAGGCTTCGCTCAATGAGGGAGGATTTTGTATCAAGGTCCGAGGAGTAAGCAATCTTCAGTTCTCCATGTGAGCAAACAATCTATCCTCGCAACGCTGATTGATGCATCCCAGGAATCCCAGCAAAAAGTTACCTAGCAGATACCCTTGTTGATGAGATTGAAATTCTCTCTCACATTCCTCTTTCGTCAGTTGCACCGTGCTAGCCAACTTTGCTTCCAAGTCATTAGGGGATATGTAGCCCGAGGGAAGAGCAGGAGGTTTTTTCAACTCCTCCTTACGCATTCCTACTCTCTCATGGAGTTGAGTAATTTCTTCTTTCAGATCTTTTTCCTTGGTGTTCCACATCTTTGCCTCTTCCTTTAGAGCAAACAATTCATCATCCAAGGCATCTCGCTCCGAGGTAAGAGTCATAAGAGCTGCATTAGTTTTCTTCAGCTTATCCTCCAGAGTCTTCTCTCTAACAAGACCTTGTGCAAAGTTAGCACGAAGGACCTTGATTTCATTCTCAGCAGCCTCTAGGGCTTGATTCTTCCTCTTTAGCTCTTCCATGGAAAATTGTCCGATAGCTTGAGCCGCGTCAACTTCTCGCCAAATGGAAGGAATAATCTTCGGGACCTAAAAAACAAAAAGCAATTAGTCATTATACACTAACAGTTCACATCAAAAAGAGTATTGGAATATGCTCACCATCGAGACCATCCACTCGGAAAAAAATCTAGCTACATTCTCCTCGTGATGGGTGGCTTCGGAAGAGGCATTGAGATACTGTGTAACCACATTAAAGGCCTTCTCCAATTCGGGATAGCTAGGCCTTACACTTGATTCTACTTTCTCCCTTGTAGTATGGATGAAGAAATGAGAGCTAGTGGGAGTAAAGTGACTTGAGAAATCCATTCCCTTGGATAGAGAAAAGAAATTGGCAGCTCTCGGAGAAGAACTTGATAGCATCACTGATGGCCCTCCTGATGAAAGGTTCCAGGCATCTTTTTTCACCAATGAAGGAAGCAACTCATCCAAGAGTCCCAAATCCATAGATTGAGGGTGAATACGAGCAGAAGGATTAGAGGCAGCATCCTCGGGAGGAAATTCTTCACCTTGCAAAAGGTCATCGAGGGATAATAGTTGAGGACCTAAAGAACGCTTTGGAGCACTAGGAGGAAACGCATCTGTAGAAAAAGAAAAGAGATGTTGAGCAATCAGTGAAGTATAAAGTAGAAGAAGAGCATGATAAAAAACTAACCTGATGCTAAAGTATCATCATCGCTGATCAGGATAGATTTATCTTTCTCTATAAAAAAAAAAAAAAAGGAAGAGTTTTAGTATCTAGAATTGCATACATAAAAAAAATCACAAATATACCTGTGGAAGAAGGAATGTCGACAGGAGATGGCTTAGGAGATTGAACGTTGATCTCCAAAGGCAAAACATATGAGGTCGTCATATCCGCTTGACCCGGTTCTGAAGGTATCGGAATAATGGGAATGGGAGGTTGTCCAGAAGTATCACGAGAAGCATTTATAGTAGGCGATGAAGCATCATGGGTATCGGAAGGATCAGCTTCGACGGCAGGATCAGATGTTTCCTTATCTGAAGGTTTAGGAGAATCCACTCCTTGCAAGTCAACAGAGTTGGATCCCCTGCTCGATGCCTGAGAAGCATCATCTATCAGCTTACTCACCTCACTCGAAGATTTAGCCTTAACCCGTGAAGCGGTGGAGCGAGCAGTTAAAGGCTTGTCCGATATAGATTCTTTCAAATTTGACACTACAAAAGAAAACAGATTCAGCAAAATAAAATAAACGGAAAGGAATAAATAAGATGACCAGTAATAGATTTACCAAAAGTGGGATGTACATCCTTCGAAAGATGAATGAAAGATTTGCCCTCGGATTCCACATCGATGGGTGAAACCTTGAGCAATCCGGATGTCTTGTACAAAGTATGATAGTGTTTGGACTTTAAAAGCTCGGCAACATCAAGTGTCAAGTCAAAGGATAAAGAGGTTTCCATCTTATATAAAGGAGCCTCAGGGTAACAAAAGGTACAGGAAAAGTCCCATTTACCCTCTTCAGGTTTAATAAAGATAAACTTGTCTTTCCAACTGCTATAAGACAAGTTTGTACCTACTACTACACGCTTAAGTGGATCCCGATGGGCAAAGAAATAAAAGGGATGACCCGCAGAAGACACATTTACAGTGAAGATAGAAAAGAATCTCCTAACAGTACATCCAAGCCCTTTTGAGAGGCACCAAAAAACAAAAGCGGACAATATAATGAAACTATTGGGAGTCAGTTGACTCGGACAGATCCCACAAGATTTAAAAACTTCGCAATAAAACGGAGGGTAAAAAGAGCGAAGTCCCGCACGTACCTGAACGTGGTACAGTGTAAGATGGCCCTCGGGAGGAGCATCACCCCTTTCATCATCAGAATGGATATGATGGGTAATATTTCGTGAAGAAACTTGAAATTCTTGAAAAAGAGCAGAGACCTCTTCTTCGGTTACTGTGCTTGCCACATCACTCACTTTCTGATAACGGCGGGGCTTCGGTACCGGAATAACAGCGGTAGACTTCTTAGGGCGTTTAGAAATGCGGGGCGATTCATCTCCCTGAAGAACCCTAGCTTTACTTTTCCTTTTGAGGCGGTAGATTTCCACACCGACAGGATTCTTCGGCAACATCGCAGTTGTAACTCCGGTGGAGGTCTCCTCCAAAGTCGTCGTCTCACTTACAATGACGGTAGCAGGTAAAGCAAGGGTATTAGGGATTTCGGAAGCCATGAAAAGCAAGAGTAGGAGAAAAATTAGAAGCGATAATCTGACGAAAAGAGAGAGAAAGCTTGAAAGAGAAGATGGAGTTAGCAGAGAAACAGTGAAGAAAGGGGAATGTGGAAGGAAGCTTATAAAAGACGCTTGAAGTAGTGAGAAGTTAATACGCACTCACGTCATAGGGCACGTTCCCCGAAAAGAAAGGAGCTGTTACACCCTTTGGGTTTCCCCTTAAATGAAGAAATAAATACAGTCAAAACGTAAATATCTGATGGTCACTTGAAACTATATACTCAAAAGTTCCTGATGATTACAAATGAATACACTAGGAACTGGGGGGACTGGTGTTAACCCCTCGGGAAATTAAAATACCATCGGATGAAGACATTGATATCCCTCGTGGTATCATTCACCATCGGTGAGATTATTTTATTATTACATGAAACAATGCAGGACAAAACCACTCACAGAGTATCCGATACAATAGGCACTACCAGTCTTGGATGACTATACGATGCCTAAAATAATCGCCGATACTTTAGCAAGTGAACGATCCAAGAGTATCTGATACAATAGGCACTACCAGTCTTGGATGACTATACGATGCCTAAAATAATCGCCGATACTTTATCAAGTGAACGATTCGATGGCATCATCATGGTGCGCGAGGACCTAACTTAAAATTCCTCCGATAAGAATATAAAGATACCTATCCGATGGCATTATATTCACGAAGGTGTGGCGCGGACAAAACTCCAAATCCTCCGATAGGAGGACAAAGCTATCTACCCAATGACATTACATACTTTTTTGTACTAGCATCGTGGAGACCAGAATATATCAGCATGGTAGAAATCATGTGTCATCAGCAAGGATATATCAGCAGGGTAGAAACCAGGTGTCATCAGTAAGAATATATCAGCATGGTAGAAACCAGGTGTCATCAGCAATGATATACCAGCAGGGTAGAAACAAGGTGTCATCAGTAAGGATATATCAGCAGGGAAGAAACCAGGTGTCATCAGCAAGGATATATCAGCATAGTAGAAACCAGGTGTCATCAGCAAGGATATGTCAGCATAATAGAAAACTAGGTGTCACTGTCAGGACTGGTGTATCAGACTCAAATAAACCAGGTGTCAACCCAATAAAAGCTTGGTCAGCACATAAACCTGACAAGTGTCTTCCGACTCAAAGATTAAAGTTGTTTCTCCCATCTATTGGCCATCTATAAATATATAATACTACGAAAAAGCAAGGCAATTAGAAATTAGGAGGAATAACTATTTTATTAAAAAGGGTTGTAATTCCTTATTGACTTATTGGGCAAGGCGTTTCCTTTTAATTAATAAAAACAATTTTTTCTCCTATGAGTTAACACATTGCACTAACAATATCTTGAGATCTGTATTGTAGAATTCTACAAAGATCATTTGTTTTTCCCAATAACTCCATTTGAAAATGCAATATGAACACAAATTCAAATGTCATCATGACATCATATGCTCTATCAGCTGCAGCTTTTGAAGATACATAACTTTTATCATTTATGATATTATCTAATACCAAAAGAGTATAAATCAAACATGTCAAGTAAGCTATGGAGAGACCTGAAATAAGAGCTCCATTTCGTATCGCCTGGACGTGGTATAGTTCCGACTTGATTTTTTCCTTTTTCGATTTCGAGCTCATTAGCTGAAGTTGACTCCACAATTGGATACGTTTAAAAATTTACAGTTGATCATGACGTTTGGAAGAAGAACCAACTACACTGATGATGATAATATGATTCACATTTGAGAAAAAATGTTCAACATGAATGACATTCTCGGATGTTACTACTAATATAAGTTGTAATCTATGAGTGAAACAATGGGTGTAATAAGCATAGGGGCATTCACTCAAAAATAAAGCCTGCAAATCGTTCCACTCTCCTCGCATATTACTAGCACCATCATAACATTGTCCTCTAATGCTCTGAATGGTAAGATTATAATGAGAAAGAACACCGGGTATCTCTTTTTTCAATGAATTAAATGAAAAAACCTTTCTCGAACAAATCCCTTTTTATCAACAAACCTCAAAACAATAGCCATTTGCTCCTTTTTTGATGCATCTCGAGACTCATACAATAATGCAAAATTTTCCATCACCAATTTCTACAGGGATGAAGCTTTGAATTTATTTGCATATATAGATAAAGTTTGTTGTTGAATTCCATGAGAACTATAAGAAGCATTTCCAAGAGGAGCATCCAAAACCGTTACCCCCTCACAGTAAGAACCCGTATAACTTACAATTTCTTTGAAATTTCCACGATTACGTGAACCAAGTTGTCTGTTATGACCTCTAAATGCAATCGCTTGAAATGCACGTAATTTGACCACATCAATTGAAATCTTTAGGCGTAATCGATTCATTGTGACTGTCTGTGAAGATGCTTTGTGAACGACCTTGTCAATATGTTGTAGCAAGTTAAACAAATCATGATGTTGTCTTACACAGTTCTTATGTGAAGAGTTAGGAGCATTACCTTCATGAACGAAAAAAGCACAATTTTTTCCACAATTTACCTTCCTCCAAGAACGAAATCCATCACTAACAAAAGTATTTGAACCAAATATTGTAGATTGTTTGCCAAAGACAAAACAAAAAAGACAATATGCTGCATTTGTTGTGGCTGAATATTCTAGTCAGTCAGGAAATAAATTACCAAGAATCAAGAAACTTTCTACCATGTTTGTCAATATATTCACTCTTCTTTGGTGGACTAACCTGATAAGGGTCATGCTTGAGATAAGGTCGTTGAATTGGATCCTTCTGATCGGCTGGATATCATTTGTCGTTTACCTGGATCACATTCAACACCCATATGACTCGAGCCTTCTCTAATTCGTGGGATTTTGTCACGGTGCAAAACTGAGTGCGTTGTATGTGGTTCTGAAGGATTTGCACTTTCAACACTTATGTTTTCACCATTATTAGTAGAAATATCTACGTTTTGAGAAGCAACATCTTGATCACAACTCTTTTTGAAGTAATGATCAATTCTCTTAGAGACGGTTAAATTCTTTGCTTTGCAAAAAACAAATAAACTAAATATTTTAATTCTAATTGCTATCACATAAATATATCAAGTGCTCCAAATTTTTCTATCAATGAGTTATTGTTATTTGATAATGTGTTGTTGTATTTTGTAAAGAAGACAAAATCTAGAAACAAATTCATAGTATTTAGTTAAACAATAGTTGATTCATACAAACTATTTAATAATAAAAAATAAAGCTAAGTAACTTACTTTTTTAAATATTTGAACAATTCTTTTTTCTTCTTCTTTAGCCAATTATGTGCACGGTTCTTCAAAGTAAACAACGATTCTCTCTTTCTTTCTTGTTTAATTTGTTCCATTTTCTTTTGTTTGTTTATGATGCGATCTTAGACTATATACTTTCTCTATATATAAAATTTATATATTTTGTGTCTTTGTTAATTTCCTAATATGAACAACTTTTTTTTTAATAAGAGTAGATAATCCCAAATCAAAGTGAATCTCCTAAATCTATCCATATCTTAATGAGACACGGTTTGTGCTTGTACATCTAACATCTTTCCTTCCTTTTTCAAAATTTCTCTTCCGTCACTTTTTTTTTTCTTTTTTTATAGATTCTTTTTTTCATACTTATCAATATCAATACATATATATAAAAAAATTCAAAAATGCTGGGGGGTGGGGGGCTGCCCCCTGAATGCTCCCCCTGTATCCGCGCGCGCACACACACACATATATATATATATATATATTAATTATATCTTTAAAATAAATGCATTAACTCTGAAATGTTTGTGTTTATATCCTTAAAATAAATGTATTAGTTTTTTTTAAAAAAAAAAGTTGTTTAAATCCCTACAATTAATTAATTCTTAGAGATTTTGAAATTAAATTCCCTACAAAAATTATCTTATTCTACAAAACATGTTACATTTTAGATATTTAAAATGAAGTGATCATATTTTAAATACTTAATTCATTTCATTTTCATTTGTTTTTTTTCTTTCTATTTTTGTCACATTAGGTGCCTTGTTTGCCTAAAAAAGAAAAAAGAATATATATATATATATATTACTATAATAATAAGAATGGATGTTTTCAAACAGGCTGCTTGTCAACGAAGATTTTTCGTGTTCCGATTTTGCCCCTGAAAGTTCAACTAATTATTGTATTATATTTTGCTTTACAGTAATAAATATCTGGAGGGCCCGCCCGTATTAATCGATTGAGACCCACATTAATAAAATATCTTAACACTTAATAGCGTTGTGGTCCTCCGTAAATTACAGAGCAATCCTTTCATTTTTAAGCCTTTTGATCTCGCCTCAAAAGTTTACGTCACGCACTTATTGGCTCACTGTAAATTGCACAATGGTCCTTTTAATTTTTTACTTCTTCTAAATTTGACCCATACATTTTTGTTATTTATTTATAGGCCCTACTCTAAATTATTAATTGGTCCTTTTGTTTTAGATTATTTCAATTTTGCTTCAAAAGTTTTGCTACTATATTTTTTGAGATTTTCCGTAATAAATAACTTGTGTGCTCGCGCGTATTACACAATTAAGACCCTCTTAGTATAAAAATTGATTAACACTCAATATCGTGGAGGTCATATGTAAATTTTAGAACATACCTTTTAATATATTATGTTTATGGTTATGCAGTAATACATCATTAAACTCGTCTCAGTTAGGTTTCATTAATTAATAGTATGACGGTCCAGGTGTATTTACATTAGCCTCGCCCAATATTTATTCTTAATTAGCAATCTCATAATCTGCGATTTCTTACACTTTATAATTTTTTATGGTATGTAAAATGACTAGGTTTGTTATAGTGCGCTATTTCTATGAAGTAAAAAATGTGAAAAATGAGTGGGAATTTCTTTTATTAGAGAGGAAATTAAGAATAGAAAATTAAGAGATGGGCAAACGAGATTCGTAGAGGTTAGTCTTTGGTTTAAAAGCATGGAAAAGAAAAAGAATAAACCCACATAATACAGATCTAGCATTGGGTATAAGAAATTCATATAGGTTAATATTTGATTCGTGGCTGAAAATCCGTCTTTGTGTTGTAAGTGATAATTTCTCCCATCTTTAAGATAACACCCTGGGAAAAATTGAGAAAAGTCGATTGATATAACCGCTAACTAACTGCCATGGAGGAAGAATTGTGTGCGATGGAGGAAAACTCGATGCCGATTCAACCGAAACCACCGAATTTTTAATTTCAGACATCACATGAACATCATAATATCAATGTAAGCAACTTTAATGCAAGAAACCAGAAGAGACTTCGATGTTCCAATTAGGACATGCTTTAGAATCTGTCTGAACCAGTGCAGAACAACAATGAGGAACCATTTTCCTTGCCTAAATCATCTTATGCAAGTGTGGTGAAGCAATCAATCAAGTACAATGATGTCTGGATTGATGAGGATAGAACAGCAGAAGAGAGAAGCATGATCGAAGTGAAGGAAGCAGATGATGTTATCCCATTCAAACAGATTTGCACTAAATCAGCGTTGAATGAAAGAATGAAAAAGGAATGGGAGAACACCATCATCATCTGAGTTTTAGGAAAACCTTGGTACTATACTGCTCTCCAATCCAGATTGGGCATTATGTGGAAGTTACACAATGAATTTGAACTGGTAGATCTTGGTAATGGATGCTACTGCATGAAAGGGGCTCTCACCAGACAAGAGGGAAATGATCCTGACTCAAGGCCCCTCGAAGCTTGTGGGTTGCTTTTTGCAGATCAGTAAATGGTCATCTAACTTTAGGGCTGATAAGAATGTGATCGACAGCACTATCACTTGTGTGAGGATCCTCAAACTCCCTTTTGAGTATCTTAGAGAATCATACATTCAACTGCTTGCCAGTGAAATAGGTGATCCAATAAAGATTGATGGGAACACTTATAATGCTGCAAGAGGCAACTATGCAAGGTTCTGTGTTCAAATATCTACTCACAAGCCCCTAGATGTTGGGCTATGGATTGATGATAATTGCTACCAAGTGCTTTTTGAAAACATCCCTTCCTTATGTTATGGAGGTGGAAAGATTGGTCATCTGAAGTCAGCATGTGTGGCACAGAAGAAGCCATCTAATGTTATGGAATCTGAGGAATCTGGTAAAGAATCCGAAGAAATTATGTCTGATCTCAGTGAGAAGGAGAGTTGGCTCACTGAGAAAGCAAGAAGCAAAGAGTTTGGAGACTGGATGTTAGCGAACATGAAGAAGAAAAATCCACCAGGAAAAGAGAACATTGAGAAGAACAAGTCCAACATGTTAATGGGTTTGGAATTGTTCCCCATTTAACGAATATTATTTTGGGTTGGAACGCCCTGTCCGTGATTCAAAAACAATAATGGATGGAACTAAAAATAACAAGTGATACAAGAATATTCCTTCCTTTATTCACTGAACTTTTCCTCCTTTTATCTCTGTGTGTGCATGAGTGTCAAGTTGAGTTAAATTGTTTTTCTTCAATGGATCACCTCCCTTTATATAGAGTTTATTAGGGACAGGTGTCATTGTGCATGTGTCTTAGTAAAGACAGGTGTAGTTATTTTGATACAGGTGTAAAAATTAGGATAAGGTTTATCTTTTAGTCTACTAGATGCTGACTGGACCAATCTTTATGTCTTCCGATGGCTTCGAGAGTCTTCAATGAATAATTGTTTTGGGGACGTTACTCTTCCGAGGGGCTAGGCTTTTGTTGATAAATAATTAGGATGCTCGTCCGGGATATCATGCTTTGGCATATGTGTATTCGGGAGTAGGGACTGATGTATATGCCTTCCGAGGGGTTTTATTTCTCTTTCTTGACTCGGGTCCGTTCTTCAATGATCTGTAGTGATCTCTGAGGGCATAATGTGATCTCTGATGGCGTAATATGATCTCCGAGGGCGTGATATGATCTTCGAGGGCTTGATTTGCTCTGCTTGAAATGGTATTTTTTCGTCCAAGTCCTCGGAATATATTATCTGAGCGCTCTGTTATTCATTTCTGGTTTTTCTCCGAAAAATGGGTCATCGGGTGATGGTCCGAGGGCCGTTCACATTGAGGAGTGTTCAGCAAGGAAGTTTTCTTGTAAGTTTGTGGGACTTGGGGTCCGTTGTGGTCCCTCTTGGCGCATTGGTGGATATCGGAGTCGCGCGGATCCACCGGGATTTGATTTTTTTCCGATGTCGCGTTGATATCTGTTTTTCACTCACCATTTGACTTTCCAAGGGACGCTTATGTTCCTCCTCGTGTGCTCCTTTGGGCCTCCTTATGTCAGTGACCGAGGGGTACGGCAACATCCGAGGGGGTCTCCTTATTAGGAGTGGGTACATCTCATCGGAAGTACTCGTGACAATTGTATTGTCCATTTATTAATTTCCTGATTAGGATTAACCTTCTTCTTTCCCTTTTATTTATTTTTATGTTTAACACAACAAGCTTAATCTCAATGGAAATTCTAAGTTTGACATATCAACTGTTGTTGTGATGTAAAAGAAGGGTAAAGAAGAAACGCACTCACCTCCACAAGATGATGTGTTTGCAGCTCAGAACCAGAATGCTGTAGGAAAGAGAATTCTTCCAGCTTCACTCGACCCCTCACTGAGGCGGAACGTGGCTACCAGGGCACATTTAAAAGTTACAAAATTTAAAAGAATACCAAAAGCCATTAAACCAGTTGATCAGTCGACACACGATCTCTCAACTGCCAATCCATTCGACATACTTTTAAAGAATCATTCATTATTGACTGAAGAAGGGAATATCACTGAAAATTTCGATACCACACATGACAATCAATCAGTGGCATGCAATAGTTCTAGAGAAGTGGGTGCATCCATGGGAGTTCATGAGATACATCAACACGTTCCAGTGCCCCTCTCAGATATCACAAATAGAGGAATGGGAAAAAACAAGTCTAACAACAATCGTACCACCAACCGTCTGGGAACTCCAAGCATCTGTCTATAGGATAGAACATGCAATAGAGGACAACACTTGGTGGCACAGGTTCGACCAGACAGAATGGAACTTGAGGAGACAGAATGTGCTGACATTATAGATGTTGCAATAGATTCTTGCAACATCACTGGGGCTTCCCTTTGAAAATCCAGTATTCCCTGCTCAACTGATGACTTCCAGCATGAACATTATCTCCTGGAATTGCCAAGGAGAAGGTGATGAAGCATTTTGAAGACATTTTCGAGACATGATTAGAATACAACAGCCTACTGTGGTGTTTGTTCTGGAAACAAGGGTACATCCTCAACAAGCCTGGAAATTGTACCATTCCTTGGGTTCAATAGCTATGAAGTTGCACCCACTGATGGTCAGCCAGGTGGTATTTGGATGTTGTGGAGCAATCATGAGGTTGATGTGGAAATTGTCACCTCAGACTCCCAACGTATCACAACCATTATCAGACCTAACCTATAGGAGAAATGGAGGGTCTCAGGGGTATATACACATCCCAGGAAATCAGCTAAGATCAGGGTATTTGAAGACCTTAAGAACTAAGCTAATGTTGATCCTCTCCCATGGTTGGTAACAAGAGACTTCAATGAAGTCAGCCTTGCTCAGAAGAAGAGGGGAGGAAAGGTAAGATCCCTTAACAGATTACGGTTTTCAACCAGAGTTGGGATTTGATTGACTTGGGGTTCAATGGTCCACAATTTACTTGGACCAACAATAGGAAAGGAAAAGATCTAATTCAAGCCAGGATTGACAGAGCTCTTGCTAATCAACAATGGATGGACACGTTCCCTGAAGATGAGGTTCTTCATCTTCCCAGAACTCACTCAGATCATCATCCCATCATTACTCTTTGCCAGGGAAGGGAGAAGGTTAAGATTCATGGGCCTTTTAGATTTGAGTCCATGTGGCTTACAACTTCTGAATGCTCATGTCTTTTGAAGGAAATATGGGATAGGAAGACATACATTGTTGAAGCAATTAAGGAGGTTCCAGCTACACTCACTACATGGAACCAGGAAAGATTTGGGAACATTTTCCAACGCAAGAAGGTATTGAAAGCCAGATTAGGAGGAATTCAAAAAGCATTGGGGTTCAGGCCAAATCCTTTCTTGTGTGACTTGGAGGAAAAACTGATGACATAATACAATGAGGTCCTGACACAGGAAGGGATATTCTGGTTCCAGAAGTCAAGGGTGAAATGGATTAAAGATGGAGACAGAAACACAAAGTTTTTCCACATATCAACACTGGTCATGAGGAAAAAGAATAAGATTACTCGCCTGAAAGTGGGGGGAATATAGTCTACATAGGAGTCAGTACTGCAGACACATACCAGAGATTACTATATTCAGCTGTTCTCAGGTACCAGTGACTCTGATCAGCTGATTGGGGGTTCTAAGTTGCCTAAATCTAAACTGCAAGTTCAACTGGATGAGGAAGAGCAACATTTATTAGAACTGGCAATGGATCCAGAGGAGATCAAACTTAACATGTTTGCTATGCATCCAACTAAAGCTCCAGGCCCTAATGGGATTAATGTTGGGGTCTATCAGGAATACTGGACTTGGATGGGTCAATTTGTGGTGGATTTTGTCTCTAATGCCTTCAGAAACAGGAGCTTTGACATGAAAATCTGTGAGGCTTTTCTATGTCTTATCCCTAAGGTTCCTGATCCAGAGACCATTCAGCAATATAGACCAATCTCTATGTGTAATGTACTTTACAAGATCATCACTAAGTGTATTACTACCAGATTGAGAAGCTTAATGCAGAAGATTGTGGCACCTACCCAATCTAGCTTCATCAAAAACAGAAGCACACAAGACAACATTTTTGTCTTACAAGAGGTTCTTCACTCTCTCAAAGCCAAGAAAAAGAATAAAGTTGGAGCTATGATCATGAAGTTAGACTTAGAGAAGGCTTATGATAAGGTGAGTTGGACCTTCATGGAGGAGACTTTTGTCTTCTTTAACTTTCCTCAAAGCCTGATTAACATCTGTTAACAGAATATTTTCTTCCTGCCTGCTAGCTTTGACGATCGTCCTGCCTGCTAGCTTTGACCGTCCTGCTTGCTAGCTTTGACGAAGAGCATATCGGATTGTTCGGAACGCCGATCCCGAACCAAGGAAATATGTGTTTTTTATTGATTTGCGGCTAGACTCGATTTGTTTCGAGATGCCTACGTATCCCTCGATCGGAAATCAAGCCACTCTTAGTTCTTATTTTTGGTGTTTGATATGTGTTACTTGTTGATTATATGGATTGAATTTGTTGGAGGAGTTGTCCTCGGAAAAGAAGAAGTTGTCTTTCTTCTATTGCTCTTGTCCCCTTTTATAGAAGTTCAGCCGTGCTCCCTAAGTTTGGGTTATTTTAATATTTGATTTTCTGTTATTATCTGGTATTATTATTATCTCTTTAACCAGTACAACAAGCAATCTTATCTATTTAGGTTGTGTTAGCAGCCACGTGTTGTGGTCTCTCTGATACGGGTATTTTGCGAATACGAGTTATTTTACCAGAACGAATATAAAATTGTATGTGTAATAATATATTGAGTCGTGATTTACGATATACGACTAGTATAACTTTTAACGAAGTAAACCGGTAATTAAACCGCGTTATAATGCGATGTCGTTTATGAATATAAATTATATAATAATATACCAAGTAATTTTGGTAATTAAACCATCGCGTATTTTAATCATGTGGATTTTTACCCGTTTAACACAAGTCCCCCAGTTTTTAGTGCAGTCGTATGTTTATGACTGCACTAGAAACTTTAAAAGTCGAGAGTTACAATGGTTCGAGTATCGCGAATCTTTTAGAGAGGTATCATAGCCTCTTGTAACGAAGTCATTTGAGGCATTGTTTCGATCCTTTTAAAGTATCGTACGTCCTATTTAAGACATCTTTGTGCCTTTTAAGCATCGTAGGGGTTGCTTTGACCCTTCTAAAGTATCGTATGTCCTATTTAAGACATCTTAGTGCCTTTTTAAGCATCGTAGGGGCTGCTTCGACCCTTCTAAAGTATCATAGAGTTATCAAGGACCTTGTAGATCCTTGTCAGACATTGTATCGTGAATGTCCCGTAAGGCATTGTAGATCCTCGAAAGGCATCCGAGTCTCATATAGGACTCGAAAAGCCTTGGTAAGGTATCGTAGAACTCTTTTAGGTTATCGTAGACATTATTCGTGAGACTCGGAAAGCTTTGGTAAAGTATCGTAGAACTCTTTTGGGGTATCGTAGACATTCGTCGTTCAATGTTTATATCTGTTTAGCACAAGCCCCCCCAGTTGTTTGCTTGCCTTTGAAGAGGCCGGGGGAATATCATTGTTTCCTTATTCGATGAGAGAGGTTTTTTTTTCAGATGCTTTCGTTGAGGCGTGCCTTCGTTGAGGCGAGAGGTTTTTTACCTCCGATGCCTTCGTTGAGGCGAACGATTTTTTTATTTATGATGCCTTCGTTGAGGCGAGAGGTTTTTTTACCTCTGATGCCTTCATTGAGGCGTGCCTTCATTGAGAGGTTTTTTAATCCCCGACGCCTTCGTTGAGTCGTGAGGTTTTTCACCTCCGATGCCTTCGTTGAGGCGTGCCTTCATTGAGGCGTGAGATTTTTTTTACCTTCGATGCCTTCGTTGAGGCGTGAGGTTTTTCACCTCCGATGCCTTCGTTGAGGCGTGCCTTCATTGAGGCGTGAAGTTTTTTTTACCTCCGATGCCTTCGTTGAGGCGTGAGGTTTTTCACCTCCAATGCCTTCGTTGAGGCGTGCCTTCATTGAGGCGAGAGGTTTTTTTTCTTTCTTATTTTTTTTACCTTTGTAATGGTCCCTCTTGGCGGATTGATAGATATCGAAGTCGCGCGGATCCATCGGGGTTTACTCTTTTTCCGATGCCGCGTGACTTTTCAAGGGACGTTTATGTGCCTCTTCGGGTGCCACTTCTTACCGCTTTGGGTTTGTGACACTCGGTGGGCCTTCTCATCGGGAGCGTATGTGACGATAGTATCGTCCAAGGGATTAATCCCTATTTTTAGGGTTGACATTTTGGTTAATCCCTATATATTATTTTTAAAATTTTGAACTTTTTACTTCGCATTTTAGCATTTGTAATTACTTTTCATGCTTTGTAAGCATTTCTTCGAGGAGTCCTCGGCTTTTGATGAATGCGCAATTATTTTGTCCTTCATTCTATTTTGTCTTTTTCGTGCTAATAGTCATCATAACTTTTCAGCACCTATAAATACTTGGACCCTCTCCTTTAATTTTAGGATTTAAGATTGAGTTTAAAGAGATGAGATTAAATCTCATTCTTGCTTGCCAAGCAAATCACTTAGCATGACGTGTTCGTTTGCATTGCAAACTGTGGAGATATGTTTTCTCTAAATAGAGATATCAACTGACACGTAACCGTGGCTATAATATAGCTTGGACAGCTCAAGCTTAACTCGGTTATCCAAGGAAAGATTCCTAAGTATATATAGGTGCTTGGAGTTTAGTGAATATTCTCACTTAAAAAAAATCCTTTTCAGTTATTGTACTGAGTTGTTTACTCATTTCCTTCTTCGGGGAGTTTTACATTCTTGTGATTTTGTGCAGGCAATGCCTTGGAAAAATATATCATAGTTTGTTTGTCCAAGGCCGTGGAATCCTCGGAGAAGGGTCTTCCTACTCAGAGTGGGAGGAGGGGGCTTAGGACGTTGGCCGCGATTCTGCCTCGCTCTTCTAGTGGGACTTCATATGCTCCCGAGGAGGATGAGTTTTTTTAGGAGGACCAAATGCCCGAAGGGGATGATGTTCTCGAAGACGAGACTGATGCATCCAAGGATTAGGATCTGAATCCGATGGAGGAGGATAGCTCTACTTTTACTATCGGGGAGGGGGTCCAAATCGTAGGTTTTTGTATCTTAGGACTAGTTGTTTTATTCATTTACTTTGGGAGTAATTGGTGAGTTGGAAGAGTTAAGGTTAATCCTTAACTTGCTTTGCAAGTTTTCTTGTATGACAAGGTTGAATTGGTACGTGTCCGTCTCCTGCGCACGCTCAGAGGACGACTTGGGTAACTTCTCCTCTAAGTAGGGAGAGTACCAGGCATGTAGAGGTCATAGTTGACCTTATCGGGCAGCTCCTCTTTAGGGCTTTGTTTATAAATCTTTTTTTGGGGATATTCCCTTAGTATATATATTGGGATTAGTGAATGTTTTCACTTAATCCTAAAGGTTTCCATTGCAAGCTTTCACTTTTGGAGTTTACTAGTTTGGAAAGGTGAAGTTATGTCTCTCTGTTGAGTTTTATACTTAGGGTATAAATTTATCGAAATCAAAATTGCGTAAGAGGTTCATAGCACTTATCTGGAGTCATGATGCCTCTTCGCTCTATGCGCGTTAATTCGTTATCACCAAGGAATTCTCCTCGGAACTCCGCTCAAAATCCTTTTCTTCTACATGGCGTTCGTCATGCTTTATCTGAGGTTCTTTCATCACGTCTCAGAGAGAGGGCTAATGAGGGTTTGTTGGCTATCAGAGGGAGCTCTTTGGGGTCCCGGCTATAATGCCTTCGTGAAATAAGCGAGGCAAAATATCTGAATCCCAATCTTAAATAATACGCCGTTCTTGATGCGAATGAGCACAATACCTGCATATAGCTTAAACAAAATAGATGGCTTTGCTTGAAGTTTCCTCCGACGACGTCAGTGTTCAAAAATATATAGAGCATAGTCTATATTTAAGTATGAAGACCTCATGGATTATAAATTCTTGGTATATTTATACCCTCTTTCTGTTTTCAATGGAAAAGCTATTTATCTCACGATAAAATGATGCGACAATTTTGGTGAATGGGTGTGTATTACTTGTAAAGCCCGAGAGTAAGACCCGTTGTATTTGGTTTGGGAAGAAATACAGATTGGCAATAATTTATACTTTTGCCGCCATACTTAGAAGATTTTTGATTCCTCATGTATTTTTGATTCCTCGTGTAGATACCCGTGAATTACTCTCGATTTCTCGCGTAGGTAGCCGTGGCCTTTTTTTTGACTCGTTTGGGGGTGGTCACCTGCGAACCTTGTGGGAGGGGTCGTTTCGAGCTCCCGTTTTAAGTGTTCGTAAGTGTCGTTCTCTGAGAGTGCTTAGTCTTTATTCTGATGCTCACAGCTAACACACTTCGATTTCATACACGGATACTTGTGAGTATCATACTTAGAGAGAATCTTTCAATATTTTCGTACGAGTGCTCGTGGGCGGGGTTTATTTCCGAATTTTCTACTTTCATTTTTGTATTGGATCAAGGTGCCATAATGGCAAAATATTTAACACTACAGGAGCTTGTCCCAATGGTATTGTGCACGAGGTTAAGTTGGAGGGGTCCCGTGATCGAACCTTCTCTTTGACTTTTCCCTTTTTTTTTTACTGCTGAAAAGAGCAAAAATAAAATTTTCTATCACCTTATCAAGATTCGAACTGGGGCCATCAAAGAGCCCAATCATAGAGCAAGCCACTGGGCTACATGTCTCTTTGGGATACAATATGGTTATTGTTCTATATATCATAAAAGTAACCTTAATAAAAAAAAGGATTCGAACACGTGCCTGCAACGAAACAGCCATCGGAGATCGTCCGATACCACTGGGCTATTACCACTTTGTGGTTATAATATTGGCATTTTTCTACATATTATAGCAGTAGCCTCAATAAAAAAAAATAGTTTTTTTTGATAAACACGGGTGGGGGATTCGAACCCTGGTCACTGAAAGGATAGTCCATTGGAGCCTTCATCCAATACCACTGGACCATTGTCCCTTTTGGTGTAGGATTTAACTATTTTCATATTTGTATCAAAGCACTGTCCTAGTAAAAAAAGCTTTTGGAGATGAGGATCAATCTCTGTCCTCTGGGAGGAGAGCCATCATAGAGGTGCTCCGACCATTGGGCTATTCCCATTTTTGTTTTTTAGGAGATTATTTTTGCTACATATCATGTAGCAGATCTTAATAACAAAAAAAGGCTATCAAGGGTGGGACTCGATCCCGGGTTCTTCTGGTAGAGGCCCTCGGAGAGCTGCTCCGACCATTGGGCTATTCCCATTTTTGTTTATAAGGAGATTATTTCTCCTACATATCATGTAGCAGGGTCTTAATAACAAAAAGGCTATCAGGGTTGGGACTCGATCCCGAGTTCTTCTGGTAGAGGCCCTTCGAGAGCTGCTCCGACCTATTCCCATTTTTTGTTTATAAGGATATTATTTTTGCTACATATCATGTAGCAGGGTCTTAATAACAAAAAAAGAGGGGCGGGACTCGATCCCGAGTTCTTCTAGTAGAGGCTCTCGAAGAGCTACTCCGACCATTGGGCTATTGCCGTTTTTGTTTTTAAGGAGATTATTTTTGCTACATATCATATAGCAGGGTCTTAATAACAAAAAAAAGACTTCGGGGGTGGGACTCGATCCCGGGTTCTTCTGGTAGAGGCCCTCGAAGAGTTGCTCTGACACCATTGGGCTATTCCCATTTTTGTTTATAAGGAGATTATTTCTGCTACATATCATGTGGCAGGGGCTTAATAATAAAAAAGGTTATCGGGGGTAGGACTCGATCCCGGGTTCTTCAGGTAGAGGCCCTCGGAGAGCTACTCCGATACCATTGGACTACGTCCCCTTTTTGGATAAAGAGTTATTGTCTCTTCTATATGTTTCGTAACAATAATACCTTCGCAAAAAGGATAAATAGGGAAGGCTGGGACTCGATCCGGGGTTCTTCGAGTAGATGGCCCTCGGAGAGCTGCTCCGATACCATTGGGCCATCTCTCTTTTGGTGTAGAATTCGTTTATTTATGTATTTATATTGAGAGTAGCGCTTTAGTAAAAAAGAAGTGTAGAGGGAGTGATAGGCAATTGGCTGTAAATGGTCTGCTGGAATTTTTTTAATTATGCAGATTAGTCGTTAATGAGTTGATTAATATATATATATATATATATATTTATAACTCAAATCACCACAGTGTGACACGTTCTTATCAAAAAGAATAATGCAAGACATGTGTCACTTATCCTCTCTCTTCCTAGATGCCATTTTAGGAACTCTCCAATTCATTTTTCCTTTACAGACTTTCTCTGCAAATCTCAAGCAATAGGAAAAACAATCCAGATCTAAAATTTTTCTTCTAACTCCTAGCCAAATCTTTTACATATATATATATATATATATATATATATATACACTTATATAGGCAAATATTACTTCGCACAGCCAAAGAAATTTTCAAAGATAACAATTAGAAATTTAATGATTGTCACATAGATCTCCAAGATTGGAATCGAATCGCGCAAGTTTGGAGAAAGGAGAACTTACCTTAGGGGGCGTATCACCCCGCGACAGTAGCACCTGCTTTCCCTACGGAAGTTGTAATTTCCAGATGTATGTGGTCATTTGGTTTCAATTCCACTGTTTTCTTTTCTTGTTTCTCAATTCCATCTCTTGGGCAAACAGTTGATGATTAACTTTTGGTTTTGGCAGCAATCTCCTCGGGCTTGCTCAAGGATTCAACGGCGGTTCCCACAGACGGCGCCATTTTGTTAACAGAGTGTTTTCTTCCTGCCTGGTAGCTTTGACGATCGTCCTGCCTGGTAGCTTCGACCATCCTGCTTGCTAGCTTTGACGAAGAGCATATCAGATTGTTCGAAACGCCGATCTCGACCCGAGGAAATATGTGTTTTTTATTGAGTTGCGGCTGGACTCAATTTGTTTCGAGATGCCTACGTATCCCTCGATCGAGAATCAAGCCACTAGTAATTCTTATTTTTGGTGTTGGATATGCGTTACTTGTCGATTCTATGGATTGAATTTGTTGGAGGAGTTGTCCTCGAAAAAGAAGAAGTTGTCTTTCTTCTATTGCTCTTGTCCCCTTTTATAGAAATTCAGTCGTGCTCCCTAAGTTTGGGTTATTTTAATATTTAATTTTTTGTTATTATCTCTTTAACCAGCACAACAAGCAACCTTATCTATTTAGGTTGTGTTAGCAGCCACATGTTGTGGTCTCTGTGATACGGGTATTTTGCGAATACGAGTTATTTTACCAGAACGAATATAAAATTTTACATGTAATAATATCTCGAGTCGTGATTTACGATATACGACTAGTATAATTTTTAACGAAGTAAGCCGGTAATTAAACCGCGTTATAATGCGATGTCGTTTATGAATATAAATTATATAATAATATACCAAGTAATTTTGGTAATCAAACCATCGCGTATTTTAACCATGTGGATTTTTACCCGTTTAACAACATCGTTATGTTCTGTGTCAAGAATGCTGCAACCAGAATCTTATGGAATGGTTCACCATTAGAGTCTTATAGTCATAACTGTGGTATGAGGCAGTGAAACCCCTTATCTCCATACTTGTTTATTCTCTATGTGGAGAGACTGCCTTATTTGATAAATGATGTGGTAGATGCTGGTAAATGGTGCCCTATTGTCCCCTGTAGGGGAGAACCCAAACTATCACACACATTATTTGCTGATGATCTGATACTAATGGGCAAGTCTACAGTCAAGACAGGTCAGACAATCAAGTCAGTTTTAGAGAAGTTCTGTGAAGCTTCTGGTTTGAAGTTAAGCCCCCAGAAGTCAAACATATTCTTCTCTAAAATCCATGGAGCCAGTCTGAAGAGGCAGATCAGTGATTTATTGGGGTTTAGCTAGACCACTAATCTTGGAAAATATCTTGGGGTTAAGCTTATCCATGGCAGAGTGAGCCAGGATACTTACATGGATATTATGGACATGGTAATGAGTAGATTTGGTTCCTGGAAGAGTCATCTCCTATCTTTAGCAGGAAGAGACACTCTCATCGGATTTGTCTCCTCTGATATGCATGTTTACTCAGTACAGTCATCTTGGTTACCAGAAAATGTCTGTAACAAGTTAGAGACTCAACAGGGATTTTTTGTGGTCAAGTGATGTGTCTGTTAAAAAGATTCATTTGGTGAATTGGGACCCAGCATGGAAAGGAGTGATAAAGTGCATGGAACTAATGCAACCTTTTCTGAGATGGAAAATAGGGAAGGGAGACCAGATTTCCTTCTTGTATGATAACTGGAAGGGGAATGGTAGGCTGAGTGATGAGAACCTTGTGATTCAGCAGGAGGATAGAAAACTTAAACGTCAAGATGTCATCAGAGAGAATGGAGATTGGAATCTGGATGATGTTACCTCTCATATCCCTCCAGAGATCCTATCAGATATTACACAGAGAAGAATCATATTGAATACAGAAGAGGATAGAGTTATTTGGAATGGGAACTCAAATGGAGTTTTCACTCGTCAATATGCATACAAGTGTTTTCATCAAATGCACTAGATTAGAAGGGAAAAATATACCAGCTGTCACTGGGTTTGGAAGATAGATACTAGCTACAAGTTCCAGCATTTTCTCTGATTGCTAACTCAGGAAAAACTGGCAACAAATTCAGTTAGATATCAGCGACATGCCGCATTGACATCAATGTGTTCCTTATGTGACACTGATCCTGAGACTGGTCTCCATTTACTCAGACACTGCAAAGCTGTTAGAGAGGTCTGGATCAGAATAATAGCTTCTCAAGATCTGTCAAAGTTTGATGAGTTATCAGATGATATTTGGTTGCAACCTAATCTAGAAGGACTGGATATTAAAATCAAACCAGTCCTAATTCAGCATGGAAGTGGATCTTCTTAGCTTGCTTATGGACTTCCTGGAAACATAGAAATGCCAGAGTTTTCCACAGCAGAGAAAACACTGTTCAGCAGCGCATTTATCAAATAAAACAGTTGAGTTTTGAGATTTATTCGGGGAGAAGAAAAGGTATGATCAGTCAGGATAGGGTGCGGTGGACAAAGCCAAATAAGGAGTGGTCCAAACTCAATGTGGATGGTGGCCTAAATGAGAGTACAAATTCTGGTACTGTGGCTGGTTTAGCAAGAGCAGATGATGGGCAGTGGCTGTGGGGATTCTGTCTAACTGTTCCATCTCCCACAGTTGATGAAGTGGAGCTTTTAGCTCTCAAGCATGGGCTAGAGATTGCCTGGGGAAGGAGAATAAATTACATTGAGGTTGAAACTGATTCCCTCATTGTGTATAAGTTGATCACAGGAGAACTTCCACCGCAACCGATTAACTCTTCTTTGGTGGAAGAGTGCCAACAATTGTTCCATAAACCATGGAGTGTTACTTTTAAGTGGATTCCAAGAAATGCCAATTTAGTAGCTGATAGATTAGTTAAACTTAATAGTAGTTCTAATGGGGTGGACATCCTTTGGGATGGTCCTCCTTCTCATTGTATTAATATATTGCTTGCTAAAGACATGAATTGAGGCTTGTTGCCTCCTTAGTTTTATCAAAAAAAAGAAAAAAAGATATTCGCTCATCTTTCATTGTTTTTATTTCTCCTATTTAGTTTGACAAATTACTATATTATGTTTTAAGAAAATATTAATAATATAGTCGCAAGTTAGTTAAAAAATAAATTTTTAATATCATTTTTAAACATGTAAAAATATTTATTATTTTTCTACATAAAAAATATTTATCGGTCAAAACGAAACACGCTCGTGTGGAGCACGGGCGAAGTTGCCTAGTGTGTGTGTGTATATATATATATATATATATATATATATATGTGTGTGTGTGTGTGTTATAAGTGAATGTTATCATTGTTTGAGCAAAAATTTAAAGTTAGCATCATTAAAAGATCGAATTTTAACTAAATAATATTATAATTACGTAATATCAATTTATATTTAATTTATAAAAGAAATCATATGTATACGGTATACCTCTATGATCTAGTCATCTAACTAAAATTTCTTCATAAAAACAAAACTATACTTATATTTCAAAGAATCAATTAGATCAAATATTAACATTTAATTAAAGTTTTTACATAATTAATAACCTATTACTATATTAAACGCAAAGCAGTTTCACTCACAAAAAAGAAGTTGAGATACCAACTTATGATTTTCCAAAAATATCCCTACTCTTCTCAATTCAAATAAAAGAATAAAAGGGTTATATTGTTACTTTACTCACTTGGATCAACTGCAATGTTAAAATATAGCTATTAACGTAATTTTACAAAATTTTATTTTTTAAATTAAAATAACTTACACGCGAAATTTCTAGTTTAGAATTAAAGAAATCTTCCCCAACGTGGCGGGGTTTGTGGTCGGAGAAGAATGTCCCAACGGTAAGGAGGTGAGGTCGAGTTCGAATTTGGTGTTGAGGGTTTGGATGTGGGGTTGCCGTAAGGTAGTAGTGGGGTGGATGTTGGTGGCGGATGTGTGGTTTGGGGAAGAAGAAGCATAGTGTAATTTTCTTTCTTTTAAAAAGAATTAAGAATGTGTTATTTGTTTTGTAGAAATATATAATAGTTAAGATTTAATTAGAAATATATAATAGTTAAGATTTAATTGATTTTTAGAATTTTTTTTGTTAATTTTCAAGTTGGCAGCCACGTGATGGTCTAGACTAGAGTCAAAATTCTCAAATTTTGGGTCAACGTTGTGCCAACTAGGACTAGGTGTTCCGGCGTGGGGTATGTAAATTCAACCAAATTGCCAACTTGGGGTACCAAACTTGATAGGTGACAAGTTATGTTATCAAATTTGCTAAAGTGCCAACTTATGGTATGGTTCTTGATTTTTTCCCTCAAAAAGATTAATAGAACTTTACTACATTGGCCTACTACAAACTCTTTTAGGAATTGTTTGCTTTCAGAATTCATAGTCGCATGACTATTAATTTACTCTTAATTACTAATATACTTCTGTATAATTAGTAGGTCGCGTGCTTTGCCAAATAAATACACATATGACCCAATTTGGACTAATTGGCCCAATTTTTTTAATCTTGTCATTTATTTGTACTAAATGACAATTTTGTCCTTATTGTATTTTTTGAAATCTTACCATTTCTCTTTCACCACTTACTTTTATTTCTATTCCAACATCCTTATACCAAAATCCTAAAACCACATAGTATCAACAAGGGAAACTCCTATTCAACAATTGGTGGCTCGTGTGAACGCATCTCACGCCACCGACATGGCCGCCACCGCTGCTTCCACCGAGCTGACACCTCCACTTCTCGCGACGGTGTCTTTCAACACGGTCTTTACAGGTAACATGATATTTGATTCGAAAACACTATTCTATTAAAGCCTTAAAGGGGTTTTTGATGTATATGTTTGAAATTATATAGCAATTCTTTTGTAGATCAAGTGTAAGATATAATATTATAAAGAAACGTGATTTTGAACTTGTTGCATGTATGGGCTTGGTTCAAATTTCGATCCATTTCGGTAAACCACCAAAATGTTTCGGTTTTAGTGATTGAATTTGTTGCATGTGATTGAAGAAATAATATGTTTTTTATTAGTCGTTAAATGTTATGCACTATTATGAACTATTGTATGCATGACTATATAAAGAACAAGGGCGATGTCCAAAACTGTTCTAAATATCGTGGGATTTATGCCCGGGAGGTCGACCATAGAGGCCATCCATTTGATTCGTCAGCTCATTGAACGCTTTCGAGAAAAGAGTAAGGATTTGCATATGATCTTTATCGACTTAGAAAAGACATATGACAAAGTACCTCGAGAGGTTTTATGGCGGACCTTGGTGAAGACATGGGTACCCATTAAATATATCAACATCATAAAAGATATGTATGAGAATGTGGTGACAAGTGTTCGAACTTGTGGCGGTTTAACAGACTCCTTCCCGATTACAATTGGCTTACATTAGGGGTCAGCTCTGAGCCCATTTTTGTTTGCCATTGTAATTGATGAAATCAGCAGAACCATCCAAGATCGAGTTCCATGGTGTATGTTGTTTGCATACGATATTATCCTCATCGATGAGACGAGAACATGTGTTAACGCTAAATTAGAATGATGGAGACAAACATTAGAAGCACGAGGGTTTCGACTAAGTCGAACAAAAATAGAGTACCTCGAATGCAAGTTTTCAAACAACGAAGAAACAACGATGGCAAGGTCCAATTGGATGGCCAAGAGATACCGAGAAGTTCGCATTTTAGATATTTAGGCTCCATACTACATAAGGATGGAGAGTTAGACGGAGATGTCAACCACCGCATCCAAGTTGGATGGTCAAAGTGGAAGAGTGCAACAAGGATTCTCTGCGATCGTAACTTTCCTTTAAATCTTAAAGGAAATCTCTATTGTACGGCTATTAGACCTGATTTGCTTTATGGCTCCGAGTGTTGGGCTATTAAGCAACGTCATGCACATAAAATGAATGTTACATAGATGCGCATGCTACGGTAGATGTGCAGTAACACTATGAGAGATAAGGTGCGCAATGAAGATATTCGACATAAATTAGGTGTGGCGGCCATCGCCGAGAAAATGCAAAAAAACCATTTAAGGTGGTTTGGGCGTGTTAAACGCAAACAAATAGATACCAGTACGATGAGTTGAAGGTCTCGACTTGGGACAAATGGCTAAAGCTCGTGAAAGACCGAAAAAACGTGGATGAAGGTCATACAGAACGACATGAAGCTAAAATATTTAAATAAAGACATGCTCGTCAACCGAAACGTATGGAGGCAGAAGATTCATGTTCACGACTCGATGTGATTCATTGATGGTTCATATAGCCTACCCCAATTTATTGGGATTACAAGCGTGATTGTTGATGTTGTTGTATGCATGGCTATTCAACTGCCATTTTTTATTTTGTTATATTGTTCTTGGTTGAGCCTCTATGCTTAATTTTTTTTTATTTTGTTTGCACATGTTTTTTCCGGTTTACTAGCCAAATATATTATATGCCACATTACATGTGTTATTGTTTAGGCTTATTTAAAGTGACTACTTTGTGTTGTTAAATGCACGTAGGACAAACACAATTTTATTAATAATTAAGCAAAGTAAACGACCTTTTAACTACAACTATTGATCTTATTAAGCTTAGTTGGACAAAGCAAACGAGTCTTACAAGATTAACCATGATAAATGACTATGTTCACCTTAGATCATGAATTAAAATTTCTGTGCGTTTCATCGAAAAGTACCAAAATCTTTCTGTTTTAGACTCTATTGCGACGAAAACTACATGTAGTTTCCATGATAGCTATAAGCAATATTTTTACGAATTCTTCGAAACATGACGAAAAATTCACGAAATATTTTGAAACGTTTCTAATTTTTTAGCTGACCAAAACCTACACCAAAACCGAAACTTTAATCCATGTCTTGGACCTCTAATATGAATTGTGTCCATAATGTTGAGAGCTCAATATCGAAGTGTCTATTTAAATCACGAGAATATGAATGATTCACTTGAGTTTCAATGATTAACTTCACGTGATAATGAAATTATGTTCATTGAACCATTGATTCCTTAGTCTTATATGCGTCTTTTGCCATGACATGTTTTAGCTGACAATTAAACTACCGCATTGGGTTTTTTTTTAAAAAAATATTTGTTGTCGTGAATAATGTCTTAGATTACCATACATGACATTGGTTTTTTTTTTTGAGAAAATATTTTTTGTCGTGCATAATGTCTTACTACACTTGATCTAGTTTATGGATAGCCAAATATATATTTGCTAGTATATATTCTCCTTGTTCTGGGACAGGTTGTCGGGGATTCTTGATGCTATTACAGAACCTCTATACTCATGATCATATAGTATTACAATAGAGTGGTAAATCGAAAGATCACATTAATTACCAAAATCAAATTGCCATGTTCCTTAAATAATAATCTTATCTTATCCTATTTTAAGGGACAATAATAGGGACAATAATAGAGGCACTCTCATGTTTGAAAAAGTACACAAATTCCCTCATATAAAAAAGTTCAAAATTATTAAGAGAACCTTAAAAAAAAATCTGAAACAATGAAGAGCATCGATTTACACTCAACAAAGTTAATAATTTTCATACTAAAATGACCACAATTAGTGTATGTAATTCTTCAAACATGAAGAGGCGGTTTTGTGATCTCCCTGTAATTTATACAAACTTTGTCGTTTCTTACATAATTCCTTATATTCTTTAGTTTTAAGATCCACGTTTTCAATCAACCTTTATAATTCTTTTATGAACTTTTCGTAGACCAACCTTTGATATATGTTGTTACGACTTCAAATTCTTCTAAATTATAAGCTACTTGTGTACTATCTTATTGAACAACTTTCCAATTGACAATGATCACAATTGTCTGATTAAAGAATCTAATGCATGAGATAAACTAAAGTATTTTGTAAATACGTTTCTCCAAACTATTTTGTAATCAAGTTTAATGTATCATTGTTAGAAGTAAAATTAAGTACACAAAAAAATGGGGCTATTATATTTTTATTGTTCTACAAAAATATTGTTCCAAAGAAAGTAGAACCCGTGTTTGATTTTAATTTTTCTTTTAACAAGAAAGAATTGGTCACTGTTACCTGTATGCTTACTTTGTTGAACAACAAGGTTTCTTCTTTCTTATCAAATAGACTCAATTGGTGGTCAACACAATACATCTTTTAGGGCAACAATATTGGCACAAGTAGCGTCTTCAGTGGTGATGCCAATGCTTTTCTCACTTTTCTTGCAAAATGTGTCCCCGTCTTGTACTTCGTCTATTTGGCTTTGTTTCTTCCATTCTTAGCTATTTTGCCTTATCTTGCTCTTGCCTGACATAAAACTATAAAACAACAAAACCACAAATAAAACTATAGAAATACGAAGTTGACAAAAAGAGTAAGTAAAATATGAATCACAATTTGGTCCCCGACACTCATTACTATAGAAATATAAAAATAAAATCGAGGCATTTCATATTAAGCAGACATTGATGATGTTGCTATATTGGGGGGGGGGGGGGGGGGATATGACCTCAAAATCCTTAACTAAGCAACAAGGGTCAAAGTAACCTTATGTAGTGCTCCAAACCGTGTGACCAAGCCACATGGCCAACGAACATGCACGCCAAACAAATGTTGGGCGGACACTTACCTTCTTGGGGCTTTTTTTTCAACTCTTTATAGACTAACATGTAAATATCATTGTTTAGACTTTTCTACAATTTTGTAGAGTTCTCAAGAAGGGTCGATATATGGCTAGAACACTTAGGTCGATTTAGAAACAATGTAGAACTTCTTAAGGTCACCATTGGTTGCAAAGGGTTGTAGACTGTCCATTAAGGAAAATTGCTTGTACATATATGAGTTATTAGCCTTTTTGAAAGCAATACAAAAACACCTTAAGAGCACTTTTTAAACCTTGAATTCTCCAATACGGTACACAAATCAAGTTCTTGAACTGTGTTGCTACCAAGATCATGACTTTGGTGGTCCTCTCTTAAATAACTATATAAAGAAAATAACGTAATTAATTCAAGAACGAAAATTAACAAAAATACTAAATACAAAAGTTAATTAAGTATTAAACTAGTCATAGAAAAATAATGCAAAATAACTTGCAATGGTTAAACTTCTAACATATCCGAGAATCACCGGTCAAATTACGTCTTTATGAATATTATCGTTATTTTGAGCCTGATATATTAAATGATGAAACTTTCAGAAGATTAACCAAATTTGTCCCGTCATACTTGTCGATCCAAGCACTCAAGTGATTTTCAAGTAGGATGAAGAGATATCTGAGCCTGCTTGAGTTTATTCAACTTATCATATCATATGATGCTACAAAAAAACCAATCACAATAGAGACAGTCCAAATCCCTATTTTGGAGCTTTGTCGAGATGAATATGATAAACAACAATAAAGAAGCAAATAGGGATTTGGAATATTCAAATATATTCAAGATATCCAAGATCCCCACAAAAGTACCGCATCAATATATATATAGCAATATTCTTTCCACTTGGCCAAATCCAACTATCGACTATCTCCGTTAACGAACTACATGGAAGCATATAACTCCAATCTCGCTTAAGACATTGAAAAATATTATTTCAAAAGGTACTAGCAAAGAAAGCTCGATAGCGATATGTAGGCAAAAAGTAAAAAGATTTAGGGACCCGTGATTCAAAAGAAGCGGACAACCCGTATGAGTTAGAACTTATAAAGCTCTATTGTTGACCTTACTGCATTAGGAAGTGCGTATGAACAGAAATACAAGCAATCATCATCATTAGTTATTATTGATATGGAGTATAAGTATCAAGTTTTAGTTACGTGGAAGCAGGGGCGGAGCCAGGAATTTTTCTTTACCTGGGCTAATTGATACTCGAGGAAGATATTAAAAAACAATATCCAAAAACTAAAGTACGGAGATATTAAATAAATTGAGAAATATTCATTATTCAATACAAAATTATAAATGTAAAAACTTCATACTACAAAACACTAAAAATGACAATACTATTGGAGATGAGCTTTACGATCCTTCTTGGAATAAAATTCATCAATTACGGAATCTACATCTATACTTTTTGATAGTTCTCTTTCAATGTAGATAACCATATTATTTGTCAAATACCCTTCTTCCATTTTATTGCGCATAACTGTTTTCACAATCTTCATTGCTGAAAATGCTCGCTCTGTTTTCTTCCTCTTCTTGTTTCCTTGAGAACTCATTATCACCTAAATACATTTATGATTTAACATCAATACTTCATATAAATATTATACACTAACATGAAAAATGCCTAATGCCCTAATCATAAAATTAATTAGGGTTTATGCCATTTAAAACTATCAAATAACAAATAATCTACAATAGAAGTAAATTATAGGACTAAATAATAAGAAATAATTACCTTTTGATGTCTTGTGCAATTCCTAATTAGTTGAGATCTTAAGAAATAATTATTTGCAAATTGCAACTCCTTTGGCAGTTGGCACGACCGCACCCTTCTTCAATCACCTCTGTTTCTTAATTTCTTTCTCTACGTTTGTTTATAATTATAATGTTATATTATATTATTTTATTTGGTTCTTACTTCTTACATGGCCGCTGCATATGTAAAGTGTAAACCCAAAACAAAAAAAAAAAAAAACTGATTCATTATAATTGGGCTTTTTTTTTCTTACTAATAAAAACTGATATATTATAATTGGGCTTTAATATTTTTCTTACTAACTACTAAAAAATTTTCTCCAAAATTCTCACCTGGGCTGAAGCCCAGGTGAGCCCAAAGGCTCCTCCGCCCCTGCGTGGAAGTGACACATTATTATTTATTATACCATGTTGATACCTGAAGAAGAGGCGGTTAATATATTCACGTGGGAGAAACTAAAATTACTGAACTTGAGTAAACTTAGTATCCTTACAACACACAAAAAAAACATTAAAAAAAAATATACCAAGTGACGGAGTACAAAGTCTTTGTACTATTTTTAAGCGCCACAAATTTAAAATATTTAAGCTACTTACTTATTCATTTGGAATAGAGATACAACATATTCAACGAAACATAGGAAAAAAAGACAATTATACCATACCGAAAACTATAATATATACCTTTGCAATTTATTTGCTCCATGAAATATTATTACATTCCCAATTGTCAAAGTTGATTTACACAACCTTGAAATAACACTATATATCAATTTACACCATGTTGCACGGGTTCGGGTATGGCGGTACGGGTACGGTACGGTACGGATACGCCGATACGGCATTTTTTAAAAACAGCCGATACCGGTACGGCAAGGATACGTCTATATATAAATAATTATTAATATTTATTATATGTATTTTTTATTTTTAACAAGCAATAAAATTTAAAACTTAAACAAGAAAAATTAAAAATAGTAAAATACATAAAAAAAAAGTTTAATATTACAAAATGAAGATGTCGAGTCATATTACAAAATCAAGATGTTCAATACTCGACGATTAATGACTACATAAAGTCATATTAACAAAAAACAAGTGAATGTTATCAAGTAATTCACTTTCAAAATTAAACTGAACATCACATATTCAGAATTTACATTGTTTCTTCACTGACTTCTTCGACAAGTTTGTAATTCCTAGAACACCAACATCATCTAAAGGGTCATTGGCATCCCCAGCCACATCCCACATCCTAGTACCCCTTGCATTATAATGTGGAGATTTTCTTGACAAAAGACGAAGATTACTGTGCACATGATAAAGGGTTTTAATTTTTTTATTTTATTTTATATTTTGAGGAATTTATATTTAAATATTTAACCTATCAAATATTAAAAATTTATAAAAAAGACCCATAATAGTTCCGATACGCCTAAGAAAACGTATCGGATACGTATCAAGATTTTTTTAATTTCAAAATTAAAGGATACGCCACGTGGCGTATCGGATACGTCAGAATCGGTATCGGTATCTGAATCGGTATCGACATGTATCGGGTACTGCATAACTGTCCGAGTATCGGTATCGGTGCATCACAGCACCACATCCCTTAAGTCGGAATAGTAAATCCGTATTATGGTCACACCAAGTTGGTCAAAATTAAACTTCAAACTTCGAAGTCCTTATCTGATATTGACTAAGACTCAAAGGACGTCCCATATCTCACCTTAAAATTGCATAGGTTGGTATATGCAATTAACCCCAAGTCCCAACTACACCTCAACACACGCACATAGATTATTCCTCCTAGGCCTATACTTATGGTACTAACTACTAAGTCCTAACAAATATAATAATAATCTTACCAAAGAAAAAAAAACAAATAGAATAATAATATAATAATAAAGTGCAAACACACACAACAAAGCACGCACACAGACACTTTGGCATACGGTATAGAAACAACTTATAAACTATAGTCATAAGCACTTCTCCTCACGCGACACGCCGCTCAAGAGGCAAAGGAAAAGACCACACCACCACCTGGTAAGCTTCGAGAACCATTCAATTCCAATACACTATTTTTTTTATTTTAACTATATACCACTATACTTAATAAATACATATATCTTATTATTTTTCTTATGATAATCTATTCATTCATATTTGGTAAACTATTAATGTCACAAATAACATATTCTAACTTACCCTATTTCTCTTATCATCATCATTATCATTATCATAATTATATTAAGATTTCTGCCAAATAATACCTAAACTTTCTTTTCGTGTTCACAAAAAAGTAGAAAACGTGTTGAATTTTTTTTTTTTTTAACAAGAAAGAAAAGAGAATTGGTCACTGGGTTATGCTTGCTTTTGTTGTAGAACAACAATCAACAAACAATAGGGTTTCTTCTTTTTTACTATTATTATCAATAGAAAAAAAGAAAAAGACTCAACTGGTGGTCAAAATACATACTTTCTACAGCAATTTGATTTGAATCTGGACAAAATTAAGGTTAATTATCTCAATTGGAATTACTTAATTACATTAATTTGTGGTACCCAAACTTGTTTCATATTCAATGGTTAAATTAGGGTTAGGGTTAGATCTGGTGAATCAGATTTTATTAATTATTGGACTGTTTTTTTTAACAAGGTTGTTAATAATAAAATAAAACAGGTATATTAGTTTTTATTTAGGTAAACTTCTGACCTTGGAATCATTTCTTGTTCTGGTTGTTAGGGCTGCAGCTGAAAGGTGGAATTGATTGATAGAATCAGAATTAGGTAAGTCTGCTGATTCTTTTTTCAGATCTGAATTGTCTGTTTAGTTGGTATTGTTATCCTCTTGCCAATTGATTGTATTCTTTTCGATTGTCGTGCTCGATCCGACGTGATTGGGCTTTTAGTTATCCTTCAAATGAATAGGGGTGAATCTGACAATTTTGTTTGTTTGTTTGTTTGTTGAATAATGGAATGTCTGGGTACCAAATTAATTAATACTCTTGTTGGAGAAGGTATCATGAATTAATGCTTTTCTAGTTGTTGAAGCAGCAAGTTGATTGTTGTGACATTTTTGACTGTTGGAATATATATATATTACTTTTAAATATTAGAATGATGCTAAGGGTTATCGCGAAGAGCAGATGGTAGTAGCTTCTCCTAAGTTGGATTTACGTTCTTTGTTTTTTTCAGTGATGATGGGCACGGAACTTGTTGGACATTGTGTAAAAGAAGAAAACATGGATATCTCCTCAATTCCTCCTGGTTTTGAGTCACTGGTACCTTTTGCTATAAAGAAGGCTGAGAATAATCTAGCTAGCAGTTATTCAATGCCTACCGGTGCTCCCGAATTACAACCAGTCAAGATGGAAACAGAGATGGATTGCAATGATGACTCGAAAACCAAAAAGCCTCTTAGACGTAGGTCCGGTGTAAAGTACAACAAAATTGAGAATTGTTCGGATAATGAATCTGAGTCGGAACAGGTTGATCATTGTGGTATTTAAGTCTATATATATTATGTTTTCTGAGCGTGCAGAAATGAGCTAATTACTTCCAGTATTGTTGCAATTTCAGGCCTTATTTCCAAAGCAACAGCTTCCAAAAGGGGTTTTCCGGGGTTGTGAAAAGTGTATCAACTGCCAGAAGGTCAGTCTTAATAAGTTCTGAAAACACCTTTTCATTGTATGTATATAGACCCCCCCCCCCCCCCCCCCCCAAGAAAAGTAAAAGAAAAAAAAAGAAGGCACCAGGATGAATGCACCTCTATGTGCCACTCGGTGTGGGTGTCCTGTCAATTGTGTTCTCTTGTAGTAGTACTAGTATTAATCCGCTTATATTTATCGCAAGCTCTTTGTGTGACTTAAGACTGTTAATAGCTAAATCAAGCTTGCGAACGGACAGTTGTTATCCGGTGTTATGGATTAATAAACTAGGTAGTGATTTTAAAGCTTCTGTACTGTTTGGGTGCTCAGTTTCTTCATGTCAATCTTGGAACAGGTAACTGCAAAATGGCATCCAGAAGAAGCTCGGAGGCCTGATCTTGAGGAAGCTCCTGTATTTTATCCTTCTGAAGAGGTCCTATATTGTCCCTTGTACTGCCTTTAAACATGTTTCCCACCTGAATTTTAGATTTAATATCTGTTGAGTGTGTGGAATTATTGATGTTATTTTGATGAATTTCTTATTGATAGGAGTTTGAAGATACCTTAAAATACATTTCTAGCATAAGGGCTAAAGCAGAAATGTATGGAATCTGCCGCATTGTACCACCCCCTTCATGGAAACCTCCCTGTCCTCTTAAAGAAAAGACTAAATGGGAGAGTTCTAAGTTCGCTACTCGGGTCCAGCGGGTTGACAAACTTCAAAATCGGGAATCAATGAGAAAGATATTGCAAACAAATCATAGCAAGAGGAAAAAGAAGAGAAGATGCATTAAAACTGGCGTTGATCATGGAAATAATAATGAAATCAAGGGTCAAAGTGAAGTTGGTGTATATGAGTGGTTTGGCTTTGAACCTGGCCCAGAATTTACACTGGATGCATTTCAGAAGTATGCTGATGATTTCAAGGCCCAGTATTTCAGGAAAAATAACTGTAGTCCGGACTCAGAAAGTAATGCAACTATGCATCAGGAGCAGTGGCATCCTTCAACAGAGATAATTGAGGGAGAATACTGGCGGATGGTAGAGAAACCAACCGAACAAATTGAGGTTATTCTGAGGCCATTTAGTATAAGTTTTTGTTTGTCATTCCACACTTTTTGTTGTGTTTTTAGTTTCAATAACTAGTATTTTACTGTAGGTACTTTATGGGGCTGACCTTGAAACTGGAGTATTTGGCAGTGGGTTTCCTAAAGATTCTCGTGAAGTCTGTTCCGAATCTGACATCAAGTATATTAACTCCGGGTGGAACTTGAATAACTTCCCTAAGCTTCCTGGATCCGTCCTGTCATTTGAAAGCAGTGATATATCTGGTGTTCTGATTCCTTGGCTATATATAGGGATGTGTTTTTCTTCATTTTGTTGGGTAAGGATAGAATCCTTTAAATTCTAATAGTATAGTGCTGGATTTTGCATCTGTCATTGAATGCCATAAATTGCTCGCTGTAGCTATAAGAGGTTACCGGACTTATTTGATAGTAATTATCTGATGAAACAGAAGGCTTTCTTTGAAATTTTGCGGTTCTGGCGTCTCTCACAATCTGTGTATTAATTAGCTTATCAAAGTATGTCTCATTGGTGATTGCCAACAATCATTTGTACTTCCTCCCTTCTTTTGTTGGAAAAACCATATGTGTGTGCAATGTTCTTGCACTGATTCAGTGGGTGGAAAGGAGTGGATCTTTGGGTCAAAAACCCGTGGGGAAGTTTAAATCTATCCTAGTTGAGGTTATAGAATGGATATTGATCTTAGTAACAAATCCATAACCGTGCTTTGGCCAATTATAACAAGAATTATATGCTTACTTATCTGCCACGGGCACTGTTGGATGGTAAAAAGTACCTTTTGTATAAATGAAATAAGTAGTGGTAAATATACTGGCTTCTGGACTTTCCTTGTTTGGTTTAGTTTGAATAGTTGGTGTTTTTAATTTTTTGGTTTTTCTTTTTCATTTGGTAATAGCACGTTGAAGATCATCACTTGTACTCATTGAATTACATGCATTGGGGAGCTCCAAAAATGTGGTATGGTGTTCCAGGATCTGATGCCTTGAAAATGGAAGCAGCCATGAAAAAACATCTGCCTGACCTCTTTGAAGAACAGCCAGACTTGCTTCATAAGCTGGTAAGCATTAAAACGCTTCATGTGATATTGGATTAAGAAGGCTCTCGTCTCATCTCAAACTTCTCGAATTCTGCTTGCATAAACATGTTTTCCCATTTTCTGTTGTTCAAATATAAAGAGTATGCATTACCACGATTTTGTTGGGAAGGATCCTCAAACTCAATATTGCCGACTCTTGAATCATGGGAAATTGGCCAATAAGACAAAACATGAGCAATAGATTGTTAAGAGTATTTTGAGTACAAAGGAGGTCATATTGCATCGCTTATTACTAGTGTTTCATCCTCCTGCCCCTGTCCGAGTATTTTCCTGTTATTTTCAATATAACGTGGGAATTATTTGGTGACATCGAGCAAGTTATTATGTGCAGGTTACCCAACTTTCCCCATCAATCCTGAGAGCTGAGGGAGTGCCTGTTTATCGCTGCATTCAGAAACCCGGCGAGTTTATTCTGACCTTCCCTAGAGCATATCATGCTGGATTCAACTGCGGGTTCAATTGTGCTGAAGCAGTTAATGTTGCTCCTGTTGACTGGTTGCCGCATGGTCAGAATGCCATCGAGCTCTATCGTGAGCAGGGCAGGAAAACCTCCATTTCACACGATAAACTCTTGCTAGGTGCAGCAAGAGAAGCTGTGAAAGCAAATTGGGAATACAATTTACTGAGGAAATATACGTCGAATAATTTAAGATGGAAGGACGTTTGTGGAAAAGATGGGATTTTGTCAAAAGCATTCAAGGTACTTTCAAACACCTCACTTTTGTTTCGGTCTCAGTATGCAAGAGTGTATAGTTTTCATTAAAAAATGTCAGATGTGCATCAAATTTACTTAGGAATATGCATTTTGTGCCATATTGTAATATCTGATCAACGTGCATGCCTTCAATTATTTTTCAATTGAGAAGTTTCTTTATGGTACTTTATGTAGGCTCGAGTTGAGATGGAGCGAACAAGGAGAGAATTTCTTTCTAAGTCGTCACAAGCTCTGAAGATGGAGAGTTCTTTTGATGCTAACAGTGAGAGGGAATGCAGCGTATGCTTTTTTGATCTGCATCTATCTGCCGCTGGTTGCCACCATTGTTCACCAGATAAATATGCTTGCTTAAACCATGCAAAACAGTTGTGTTCTTGTTCATGGGGTGCTAAATTTTTTCTTTTTCGGTATGACATCAATGAATTGGGTGTTTTGGTTGAAGCATTGGAGGGGAAACTAAGTGCAGTATATCGATGGGCAAGGCTCGATCTTGGACTCGCCTTAAGCTCTTATGTTTCCAAAGATACTAAGCAAACTCCTGAGGTCACAGACAAATTATCTCATACCTCTCAAGGATTGGCTGTGAAAGAGACGAATTCGCTGAGTTCTTCAAAAGAGCTGAAAGAGCAAGCAAGTGGAGAAATTTTGAATTCGACCAAGTGCAATGTCAGTGTAAACTCTTCTCAGCTGTTGAAGCCACCCGTGGTGGTATTGGCTCTGGAAACTACGAAATCCTCATCAAACTTGTCCCCCCGGAAATTTGGGGCTGCAAAACACTGCTCTCCACCCAAAAAAGAGAGCGTTGCAAAGCCTGCTCAAATGCATGAAACACCACCTCAAGTCAGTAATCTGGAGGCACTCTGTTTGGAAACTTTAGATTCACTGAAACACGAAAGGAAGCAGTCATTATTTCCTGCAAACGAAAGCGTCATTCTTCTGAGCGATGATGAGGGTGATGAACCTGTTAAGCAACCTTCTTGTGGCAACAACGCTTTGGCAAAGCAGACACGTAGTACTCAGGAACCCACTTGCCCTGACAATGCAGCAAGTTTGGGTAGTTGTATTACCAATCAAGCCTCGACAGACTCTGTTGTGGGTCCTTCTGTTGTGCATGAAAGAACAAAGCAAGCCTCAAGCTTGGAGCATGTCAAAGTTGAAGACCATACAGAAGCTGAAGTATGTTCAAATAAAGATATTTCAAGGGAGAAAGGGATTTCAAACTCCGTTGATGCAAATATCGATGCGTGCTTCAGAACACAAGTAACTTATGATGAAAAATTAAGTAATTTTGATCTACATAAGAAATTGGAGCCAGATGTTGATTTGAGATCAATGGTCAATGCACAAACTCTGTCATGTGGCCCGTCTAGCTCTCATAATAACTTGGACAGATATTATCGCCAAAAGGGGCCTCGTATTGCAAAAGTAGTTAGGAGAATTAATTGCAACGTTGAGGCATTGAACTTCGGGCGCTTGCGTCCTGAGAAGTTATGGTGTGATAGTCGAGCTATTTATCCAAAGGGTATGTTACGATCAATTAGACATGGAGCTTCTAATCTCCATTATTTATACTGCATGGAATTGAAATGCACTATCTTCTGTTTTATCCAGGATTTAGGAGCCGAGTCAAGTACATAGATGTTGTAGATCCAACTAAAATGTGCTTCTATGTCTCTGAAATTCTGGATGCCGGACGGGATGGACCTTTATTTATGGTAATTAGATTTTTATATTGAAGTTTTTGACACCAGAAGCATCTTTTTCTTACTTTTGGTTATTCTGTATCATAATGCACTTTACTTTCATTTTATTTTACCTGCCAATTTTGAAGAAATTGCATAAAGCAACATTATCTCTCTGTTTGTATTAATGACTTGAGCATGCTGAATGGACAAGGTTAATTTGCTGCTGTATTTTCTTCTTGTTTGATTTATCATTGATCTCAATATATGGCGATACATTTGCTATCTTAGGTTTCTGTGGAGCATACTCCTACAGAGGTATTTGTTCATCTCTCACCAGCCAGATGCTGGGAAATGGTTCGGGAGAGAGTAAATCATGAGATCTCGAAGCAACACATGTTGGGACGAGAGAAACTTCCTCCGCTGCAGCCCCCTGGTAGTTTGGACGGCATGGAAATGTTTGGCTTTCTGTCACCTGCAATTATGCAGGTAAGTCTTTAACCTTTTTTGTTGTCTGTTGTTTGTTTGTTCTGCAAAGGGTGAATTTTAATGACATTTTCTTAGTGAAGGCACAGCAATACTCCACATGTTCTATAGAGAACAAAAGCATCATTTTTGATAAGCGTAAAAGACATTAAACCCCCCAACCTACATGTTGCTCTTCAACCTATTATTTTCCACAACTTGCCCCCCAACTCATTGAAAAATGTGCAACTTGCTTTCTGAGACCAAACTTAACGGAAGATAATACAGACACGTGTTCTAAATGTGTTCACGATGAATGGCTGGTCAACGACTTGGGGGGCAAGACGCTCCTTTTTCAGTAGATTGGAGGCAAAGTTGTGAAAAATAATAGGTTGGGGGTTTAATGTTTTTTACCCTTTTGATAATATACTAGGATTAGATTTTCTGGCTATTGCTGCAAAGAGGGGGAACTGAAGATGAGTTTTTTCGTAAGCCTTTTATAAAACTTTAAATTTTATAAATTTGCCACCTAGTTTACCAAAGAAAATTCTCATCAAGTTTATCAGTTTTAGCCAACATTTTGTATGCAAGAGTATGATGTAATTAAACTAAACTCAGTAGGTCAATCCTAATTCATTCTTTAGAAGTTTTTGTAAATTAAATCGGTTCTTAAATTTGCACAACTGGAATTTTTTGCATTTGTTGATTCTGTACGTAAGTAATATGGATTAATAGGCATTATTGGAGTTCTCAGTTACTAGTATTAATATTCTGCCGAAGGTTGTCATTTCTTGCGATTTCTAAACCAAGCATTCCCATTCTCCACCAGGTAATTCAGGGTATGGACCAGGGTCGACTCTGTGTAGATTATTGGAAATCACGGCCTCTTATGCAAGTTCCTCAACCTCTGCAATCTCTAGATAGTATAGGTAACTCTAGTTTGAAGTCGGAGCCCTTGAACAATCATGGGACGGTGAAAGGCCACACGGGGGCTGAGAAAATACTTAGCGGCTTATTCAAGAAGGCAAATGAAGAGGAACTTCATATATTGTACAGTCTTTTATATAACAAGAAATCTAATGATGAGCAATGCTTATTGACCCGGCTTCTCAATGAGGAGATACGCAAGTTCCCAAGATAGTTTTTTTTCTTCTTTTTTCTCAGCCTTATGATCGAGTTTTTTTTTTCCTAGGCGCCGTAAAGCTTTTATTTGTAAATGTTGAGCTTCATCTGTAGGTCAAATATATGCCTGCTAGTAATTTTTCTCCTGTACAACACTTCTTTATACCATGCAGATGAAGTTAGGATTCATTGCGTAAATTTTGAATAATTAGATAACATTTATTTTTACAGAAATAAATAGTTCCATTCTTTCTCCCAGTTTCCTTTTTCTGTTTTACTTGTGGTATTCCAGCTTGTATACTTAACTTGATTGTATTGCCAGATCCTAAATTTAACTTGCACGGGAATCGTTTTTAGATATTTTTTATTTTTATATTTTTGGAGAATTTTACGATTATTTGCCTATGTCAGAAATGCTGCGTTTGGAAAATTGATTTGTATATGTTGAAACTATAGTTCTCTTGTTATAATAGTTACGTACTAAAATTAGTTGAAATCCACAAGTAAAACTTTGGTTGAAAGTCTTGCTGAAACTTTAATTTTCTACATCATGAAAATATGTAGAACGCCACTAGTTGAATGGGGTGCGTTCAGAAGTGTACTGTACTTCATTCATAAAACTTATTTATGATGCACTTTCACCTGAAAATTAATATTAAAGAATCGTGAAAGGTATTATAGAAATCTAGAACTAATAAGTATTAAATAATTCAGGTCACCTGAACCACTTATTATATCCATATCCATTAAAAATAAGAATATATTTAGAAGATTCGTATACGACACATCAAGGGAAATTTTATGATTTGGTCCCTTAAGTTGGCTCTAGCTCGATTTTGGTCTCATAAGTTGACAGACCTTTATTTTCGTCCCATAAGTTGGCACTCTAACTCGATTTTAGTCCCACCACCAGCCCTCCGCCCCAAACCGCCGTGAAATGCATACGTGGCACCCGTTGACTGTGACTTTACCTATTTTGACCTGTTTTTTGGGCCCACGTCTACACATGGCATCCATGTAGAAAAAAAATAAAAAAAAGCAAAAACATAAAACACCTCACATTTATATATTATCTAAAATTATTAAAAACTTATTGTATAATTTCAGAATTAATCAAAATGTGTATTTTAAAATACGTATTAAATTTAAATTTAATACTAAATATTAAAAATTAATATATAAAACAATATATATATATTTGTAAATTATATTTATCTAAATATAAAACTTACATATAATTTTCTTTCTTTAACCTCTTCATAAATTAAAAGATTAGATATATATATATATATACTTCTAAGCAAATTAACTAATTAATACATTATTAGGGAATTAATTTCAGAATAATTAATTATCTAATAATTTTTAAAAAATTAATCTTTTACCATAATCACCCTACCCTACCGTACAACCCCCCCCCCCACCCACGCACACACCACCCACACCACCCACGACCACCATCATCGCACCACTTCCACCATCATCGCACGACCTCACCACACACGACCTCCACCATCGCCGCACGACCTCCACCATCATGGCACGAACTCCACAGCAACACAACCACACACGACCCATTTGGGTATTTCATTTTCGATTTTGAAATAGCACCACCACAAACGACCTCCACCATTACTCGATTTAGAGTGCGGCGGAGTGGCGGTGATGGTGGAGTGCGGCGGAGTGGCGGTGATGGTGAAGTGCGGCGGTATATTGGTGGTGGTGGTGTTTGTGGTGGGGGGGGGGGGAGTAATTAGGGTGGAGGGACAGTGATGGTGGAGTGCGGCGGTGATGGTGGAGTGCGGCGGAGTGGCGGTGATGGTGGAGTGGCGGCGGTATACTGGTGGTGGTGGTGTTTGTGGGGGGGGGAGGGGGGGGAGGGCAGTAATTAGGGCTAAAATATTAATTTTGAAATTATTAATATATGTATGTATATATATTAAGTATGTATATATTCTGTTAATTAATTATATTCTATATGTATGTATATATATATATACTAAGTATTTAAGTTTATGAAAATATTAAAAAAGAATATGAATGTGTTTTAAAAACAACTTTTAATCATTTAATTTCCACATGGATGCCATGTGTAGATATGGGCCCAAAATGAAGTCAAAATTGGTCCAGCACCGGTCAACGAACGCCACGTAATAATTTCCCGACGATTTTTGGCGGAGATATGGTGGTGGGACTAAAATCGCGGAAGAGTGCCAACTTATGGGACGAAAATAAAGGCCTGCCAACTTATGGGACCAAAATCGAGCTAGAGCCAACTTAAGGGACCAAACCATAAAATTTCCCACACATCAATACATAGATGATATGTTAGATTCTATATAGTAAGAATTCACTATCATAGTACAATGATTATTATTCACTACTGTGTGATATAGAGTTGTACAACTTACAAGAATCTACGTTAAGAATAATACTTTGACAAATATAATCTCGATAACGGCTAAACGTGAGTAAAGATAAATGCCAGTAAATTTTTCCTATATAATATAAGGATATTTAATTATTTTCTAATGTCGAATCTCCACGTTAAATAGTATTCGTGTTTTGGAAAAGGCTTATTATATTTCAATTAATATTTAAAACTATTTTTAATAATTAATGCAAACAGTTTATTCCAATTTCATTAGGCAGATTTCTCTTAGATTACTTTTTTCTCGTTACAAGAGGAAAGGGAAGAATCCCAAAAGAAAAATCATAGACTACTCCGAGATATTTCGAACGCTAATACCACTAACAATGTCAAACAAAAGATAAGGTGCTAAAAGATATGGCAGCGTCAGAGCACTGGATTTCATAATGAGAATATGTCCCATATTTGCAAGTCGATGAGCAACGATATTTGTTTACCTTTACTTTGTTGGATCTCACAAAAGGGGAAGTTGATTTGGAAAATGCGTGTTCGATGCGTTATGGTTGATTAAGTGAACATTAATTCTCGAGTCGCGTGCAAAAGGAGGTAGATGACGCCATGCTTCACTGATTCCTGAAGTCCATAACAGACACCCTATAGTTCGACTAAAGTGATGCTACCATGACCAACATTAACGGAGAATCTAAAGAGTAAATGACCCTCGGTGTTGAGAGCAATGGCGTCACAAGCAACATGTCGTGGACTTCTCTAGCACTGCCATCAACAGTAATCTTCATTATGTTGTTTGAAGGTCTAGACCAACTAAGCCTAGTAGTCGAAGTGGCTCGACATGGGTGCTGAATTGCACGAATTTTGGTCCACACATCCGAATTATGACACGCACAACAACGACATGGCGCGGGTTGAAGGATAGAATGATCTTCAAACACCTTTTCGCATCGCCATGTCCAAAGTTTCCAGCGAGTCGTATCAACCGTCGTCACCCTGAGTGCATCTTTACTATTATTCACTGTTCGTTCATAAAAGCTCTCACAAAGCTTGTCATGAAGTAGAATTTGAAAGAATGTGTTGAATAGGTGTCAGGGAGAAGATGACCCCAAATAATGCGACTAAAAGGAGAGTCCCGTAAGCGGTGGAGAAGTGACCCCGTTTTACCCAAATAACAAGCGTACAACGAATCATTAATAATGTGCGGATGTATTCGTCTCTCCTTAGTGAGATCACTGAGAAGCTTATCAAAAAGTACAAGCCAAATGAATGTACAAATTATTTGATGAGTTTAAACTTCCAAACAAGTAACTACTAACTACTAACTACTAGGTAACTTTAGTAGTCAAAAACATCTCTTAAGTAAAAAGTTCCAAACGAACACGAAACACTCTCTAAATAGTGCAAAAACTTTAATAAAACTAACAAGCAACCCACAAGTTTATTGGCTATAAAAAAAACAAAATATATATATATATAAATATATGTGTGTGTGTGTGTGTGCGTGTGTATTCAATATATATTCAATAAGTTAAGAACCACAAATTAAACATTTTTTCAAATCTCATATCATTCTTATTAATATCCATATTTACATTTTACACCCCCCCCCGCCCAAGTCTTTTAAATCTCAAATACAGCACGCCACCACAGAGTCCGATGAACTCCCAACCACTGAACCACCTTCATCAATGGCGTCATCACTCTCACCAAACAAATCCGACAAGTAACCACCCAAATTATCCGGCGAAAACCTAACCAGAAACTCCAATTTCACCTCCCCCAGCACCACCACATTCGAATCGTAGAATTCCGTATACGCCGCCGTCACTTTCCTCCGTACGGACGCCTTGATCTGATCTCGAAGCTTCCGGTTCGGAATCACCCACGCTTTCTGCTTCCGATGCGCCGCCGTGAAAGCCGATTCGAATCTCGTGAACCGCCGCTCTACGGCGGCGTACGACGGATCGCCGGTAATTTTCTCCGCCGCGAGGCATGTATATACATTCCCCCACGCCACTGATTCGTAGTTGTTAGCGTATTTTTCGAGTTTGTTGTTGAGTTCGATCGACCATTCTTCGCTAGTTAGGGCTTTGAGCGATGCGTTTGTGTTGACTCTCTCGATTACGAATTGGAGGTTGTTTGTTAGGAATAGGTATGATAAAGCGACGTCGTTGTAGAGTTTCGCTTTGTTGTCGATTTTGCAGAGAAGCATGAGAAGAATCCGCTCGAATCGGTTGGTTAAGGTTGAGTTTGATGAAGATGAACTCGTGCTGTTGTCCTCGTCTGTGGCGAGGATTTCAGAAAGGATTTCGCTGTTTTCAGCTAGTGAGGATACGTAATCGATCACCGAGATAGTCAAGGGGTGGATTCCGCCGCCTGGAACCGGTTTCTTTGACGAATTCTTCTGGATCGATGAGGTGAAAACGCATAGAAGCGTTTGGATTGATTCCTTGAGTTTTTGTAGTGAGGTTAATGCTTGTAGTTTGATCGAGGAGAGTGATTCGTATGCAAAAACAGACTCGATGTCTGTCCAGATGTTGGAAATAGACTCGAACATGTTGATCAGTAGGAATATGTTCTCTGGAGATCTCTTGCTTTTTGAAATGGCGATTTCCGGGAATTTGAACAGATTGGTTGCTGGTTCCTTGATTATGTATGCAATACATGTTTGATTTATTGTTTCAGAGACGGCAAACACTTGATCACAGAGTGTTCTTTCACCGTTGAAGATAGTTGTGACTGCAAACGTTGTTGCGTGGATCCATTTATTCACTTGATGCTTGAGTGATTCGGAGCTCGTTTGGTTATTCCATAACTGGTACAGTTTTTCCTCCACGATTGACTTTCGTGTGGTTTTGTATATCTCCACGCACTCTTTGCTGTAGCCGGAGCTGATCATGCTCTGCGCGATTAGCGTTGGTATCCGAATTTCGTCTTCTATGTCGATGTGCTTGTCGAATGCAAAGCTGTATTGTTGTGTTTGGGAGGAAAGAATTTGTGAGAACTCCTTGCCGAGGCGGAGCATGGCGATTTTCATCAACTTGTTTGCTTGCACAAGCTTATTGTTAGGACTCGAATTTTGTGAGATTAAGAAATGCATCACTTTGCGCAGTTGGTCGACGCATCTCATGAATTCTTGAGCATCGTTCTTGTTTTCTCGAAAGAGTGAGGTGAATTTCTTCGAGTTGGCGATGATGGTATCTGCCTTTTCGATGATTTCTTGCATCGTCGATTCGGAGAATGTTTGCACAGTAGTTTTTGGAGGAGAGAACTGATCATTGGTCTGGGAGAGAAGGAAGGGAGTTGACATTGTTTTTCTTAGACTTTGGATTTCATGGAATGTCATTTTTTCTGGATTCTCTCTTCCTTAATCTCGTTTGTTTGTGGTGTGATTCTCTTGTTATATAAGGGACCAGTTCGTTGAATGGGTCGTTAAGTCTTTGTTTACTAATACACTTCTAAAACCTAAAATTCTTGAAAGTAGGGAGTTTATGTGTAAATATTATTCATATTTTTAGGGAATGTTAGTAATTATACAAACCTTGAAGGAGTATATCTGTATTGTTTTCAATTTTTAGGAGATCTCGTGTTATTATTCAAACATCAAGAGGTGATTTGTAGTTATGTCAAATTGTCAACCTACATGGTGCAAGTGTAATCCTCTCTTCTTTTTATTTTATTAAGGAAATTGGGCAAGAAAGTAAAAGATTTGACTCAGAAAGTGTTGGAGCTTAATTTCAGGTCATAAAATAATTCTGGTGTTATTTTTGACTCAACCATGAATTCTACCTTGACTAAGCCTTAAACTTGCCTACTGTAGTTTTTTAAAAACTAACGGGATATGCATACTCATGCTTACTTCACCTCAATGCATTTTAAAATCCATAATTTGAACAAGTCTTGCATGAATATGACTTGACCATTTTCACGATTGCTTCAGCTTTGAGTTTTAAAATCTTTTGATCTGACAAGTGTTCTAATGAATATGACTTGTAGTAATATTGAAAAGGAAGCATAAAATGATAACTTGACGAAGAACCGGAGGAATTGGTAAAGTTCTTCGAATGTGACGAACTATTAGATAAATTGATGAATAGAAGATGCTTGAAATGAGAGGCTATTTACGTGGAAAAGAACACGATAATAAGCTGAGCAGAATAATAATTATTGTTTTAGTTATTCGTGTGCAACAAAATACGGTGAATGCTTGAAAGGAGAGGTTATTTATGTGGAAAAGAACACAATAATAATAAGCTGACCGAATAATGAAAATAATTGCTTCAACGGCACGCAGAATGAAACAATTGTAGACTTTTTTATGAAAAAAAACATTTACTTGATGATTCATTTTTTGCGGCGATTTAGAAAAAAAAAGAAGAAGAAAAAATGGTACACATAGTGAGTTTGACAGCTATAACGGAACAATAGTTTATGTAAAAAAGAGTAGATAATTCTACTCTGACCTAAAGATATTAATTGTAGCATATTACGAATCTCCTTAATTTTTTCTATTTTTTTGCAATATAATCTCCTTATATTTCTTTTATGTGAACACGAGTCCCGGGTATTGCCTTGTTGGCCTTTTTACATTAATAAAATCATCACTCCTAAATTATCGTTATGATTAATATGCTGTTTTACTAGTATATATTGATAACCTAGGTCACCTAATTATCCATATTTAGAAAGTTGTAGCCGCACCGGTCTCGCACTGGCGACTTCAGTGCATGTGCTTCGCACTAAGACGCTTTACAGATTCTTAGCCCCCGTTTGGTTTTCATTTGAGAAATAATTTTCAGAAAACAATTCATTTTGAGAGAATTTGGGCTTCTCAGAAAAAATGTTTTCGGCCCATTAACAAGAATTTTGGGGGGGAAATGAAAATATATTAATAAAATTAAAGAGAAATAGGGGGGGAAATATAGCATTTCGCATAAATCGAGGTGGGGCTATGACATAAAGCAAATGATGAAGCTGTTGGTTTTTGTAGGTAATGATTACATAACTAACAATATTGAAATTTAAAAATAACGGTTGGTACCATTTGCTAAAGAGGGAACAATTGCTTTCCCTCCAATTTAGGGCGAGAAATTTCAAATGCCCAACTCCACTTTCTGCACGGAAATTTGAATTTTATGTTGTTGTGTTCATGGTTTACAATTTTATTAAATCCAAAAGCAATAATCCCTGAATATTATTCTTTCCAGGTGAAATAATTATGAAACTGAAATATCATATTATATTTGGTTAAACGAACCAAAGTTTAGTAGATACATATATATGACCATACGTACCAAAACAATAATAATTTATATTATCCCATTACTAGTATATTGAGTTAACGTTGATCACAACAATAAATTCACTAAAATGAAACTACGTTACATATTCTTGATCACAGTATAGGTTACTGGAGACAATGTTATGTCAATGTTTAGCCAACATCCATCTAACACTGAAATCCGAATGTTTGCTAACTATTATTTTAACTATATTTTTGAATTGTGCGTAGAGTAATTAAATCAGACCAGGAAATGCCCAGGTGTCACGAATAACATTGTTAAATGTTTATTTTTAATATACATAAGTTATTTGATTTGGCGGTTTGTGTACCTATTGTGGAAATTCAAACAACGGGGGCTTGTAGGAGGATTTTCCGTACTCGTAGTTGTCGTCGTGCTTGTGCTTAACAAACTTGGTTTCCAGTGGCGCTGTTATAGAAACATTGCTGAAAATTGCGTTGTACGGAAATTTATGCCTGAAATGCCTCTCATGAGTCCTGTATCTAATTTCCCCCACGAAAACTGAACTTTGATTGTAAGACTTTTTTGTTGCCATTAGTACGCACAACTGGCAATACATATAGGATACATATTAAATGTGGTAACCATTAATTAAGAAGTAGCCAACTCTTCCTGTGATTTATTCAATGCAATCTTGTAAATCTTTTGACGGGATTGGCATGGAAACTCCATAAATGTGAATCGCCCAGCACATCAATGAAATTTGGTAATATTGTAATACCATAGCTGTGATGGCCACATGGCTACCTAATTAAATACCCAAGTCAACTCATTTGATTGTTATTGTCAAATATAATTTTAAAACCACCATTTTTTGGTTGCCATGCACGCGATATCAGAAACTTACGATTTAGTCAGGCAGTCAAAATTATTGGCAATACATATCCTTGGATATTATGACAACTCCCTACTTTATGTCACCTTATAAAGAATTTTTTATAAGCATGTAACAGTACTCTTGTGTTGAGATATAAAATTCCTTTTCAAAATAGAATAGGTAATTTAATCATGGGTGGTGAGATTGTTTTTGAGTTGCATGTATTTTGATGCAAGGTGGTACCCCTATTATTTTGTGTTTTATTTTTTCCAGAACGGAAATAGGTTGTTATTTGTGGTGGGGGCGGCTACTCACGGTAACAAAGTTAAGTTCAATCGCCGAGTGAATTATCATCTATTTCGGCCAAATGAGAGCATGCGCCACTATGTTAATATTATAGCAAATAGTCTCATCCCATTCACGTGGCCTTAATCAAAACAATACATAAGGCAACCAGCACATATATTGAGAACTACAAATATAATTCGAGGCAGGTACCATTCTTGCATGATAATAATATAAATCTACGTCGAAGCCGCAAAATGTTGGTCGATTGTATGACCACAATGTTCCTATATTAGTAACATTTTGGATGACGCGCATCTTTTTCCCCGAAAATGAACTCCATATAGTCGTATAGCGGCAAACCGTGTTTGCGAAAGAACTTCTTCCTAAGGTCATCCTGAGAATGCAGAAAACGATAGTTAAGTTATGAATGACTGGCGTCTACGATATTTAACTCAAGTTTAGTTATTTTCCAGGCTGATACCAAATCGCCGTTCTTTAAAAGCTCTAATTTATTGGATACGGTAACACAATTGGTCTTGGGGTCGAAGGTTACGCCCGGTAAGCGAATGTAGTCCTTGAACCCGACATACCTCCTGCATAGTATCCGGTACTGATCCATTACATCCGTTATCGTGATGCCGAGATCGGGACGAGCGTAGCATAGCATGAAGTGCACCCGGGTGAGTGCTTCTGCGACACCACGTCGCGTTGTTAAGTCGACCTCTTTTGCAACGCTGTACAATGTGTTTATGTACAACTCATCCAATGAACGGTTCCATCCCCACTTGTAAATAGCCCGGTTGGTATTCATAGTACGCATCCCCCGTGTCTTCCAAAAATAAGAAATGGCAATATGATTAGCTTAAGCACCAGCCAAAATGGATGCAAAATTTCTGTAATGTGGCATGAAATGAAACGGAATATCATAATAAAATGAACCTTCCTCCCGGTATGGCTAATATTCACTTAAATATAATTTTGCCACGTTACCTGAAGTATGGGTAAAACATGATATTTTGGGTCCGAGCTACCTCCTTCATACTCGAAGTTCTTGTCTCTGCAATCGCCATTAACTTGTTGCTCCATTTATGCGCAACATGTAATATTTTTTTAAAGTTTTTCTGATAATAATTGTTCACTGCACAAGCTGTTGTAGTACACAATGCATTTTATAAGGTGTAACATGTCCCATCATGCTACCTCCTGCGGCGATATAGCCATTATTATCCCTGCATGCGGTAGATTGAGTTATTTATTAAATGATGTTAATCAACGGAGTGCCGTATAATTAACGTCCCCACAGTTCCTTGAACTTATTCTAGGGCATGTGTAATAACCCGACAACTAATTTGGTCCAACTTGACGTTTGACTTTTTGGTCCTGTAATGTTTAATTTGTAAATGTAATTACGGAGTTTTATTTTGAGTGGATTCATTAGAATTAGCTATATAAATGACTTCCCTTTAGTGATATTTAGAAAAGTTGTGTGGTGGCGAGAATATAATGGCCAGTCTATTCCCGCAAATTTGGTACGTAAATATAATTCCAACTGGATTAAGGCTTGTGACGTGATTTGGTCTCAATGTTTGATGCCTGTTGCGTCAACATTGTGACAACATTCAAAGCCGAACCCGCCTATTAAGTGCAAATAAAGTTAGTCGTTCTAAATACGCGCCCGATGTTCAATACATGTTTATGGCACATCGCTGTTGACAAATAATCAATGTATTTGTCAACATTATAAGTTATTGATTATGATTACTTTTTACTGGTATCATTCATTATGCAGATTGTGAATAACCTTCAGTAAGTCGTTTGCATTATTACAAATATTTATGGTATTGGCCACACTTCGTAGAGTTATGTGCAAGGGACAAACATTTTTGTAATAACGATGCACGTGAACTCTATTTGTGCTTATCTCACGATCCCTAATTACCAACCACGCCGCGAGTTGTTTATAGTTTGATCCGCCTTTGGAGAACAATATGGAAAAACTGCAATATCATTATTTAAAATATATGTTAAGTTAGAGCATCCCATTATATATTTAATAGGTTTTTATTAAAGTTTGTTTAACAGTTGCATGTGCCGTTGACTTGTAGTTGAATGGGGCTTGGATGATTACGCAAAGAAATAGCCACGTGGAATTTATTTAGTGTAGCTGTCCTTCAACAACCCCAACCACCATTGATCAATGCCATGCAATCTGTGTTTAATAACCTACTCATGTAGCTATATTATACCTTCTTCTTGTATATTATTCCTTTCCCCCCTATACTTTGCTCACGAGACATTCATCACTTCCGAAATCAATCCTATCTCCACGACCCTCAATTGCCATTTCACCATGTCGTATGAATTTTCCACTTGCTCCACCATGGAAAGCACCGGCCGAACCCCTACGATCGAGGTACAGTTATCCACTCAATATTGAAAATAAGTTTGGCATTAAATACCAAAGTTATACAAAACATATGCTCCTTATTGTCTATAGTCTAACCCGGCGATATTCACTTGATATTGTTAGGATAACAACCGAGACTATGGACATCCATTTCACTACAACAAATTTTGGTGCGCCGAAACCGAAGCACAACTTGCATTTGCCCTTCGCGAGTTCTCCAAACCTCACCCGATTTTAGATTGCACGCACATGTGGAAGGTTATGAAACAGGCGGGCGTTTTCATGTCGAAAACGTTCGTTAACGATATTACTCCTGGGATGATACGAGCTCGCGTTGGTGTATTGCGCGAAAGATTTATCAAGTTCCGTCGATATATGTCAATCCCAGGAGTAATTTTCGAGCCACACAGTGATTCTGTTCGCACCGACGAACTATACGATGAATACGAGCATAAGGTACACATTTTGCATAACCCCCTTATTACTATGTAATTGATTCATTTTTGCATAACTAATATGCCAAAATCATTTACCACAAATGAGGTGGTATGGTTCAGTGCACTTGTACACAAATTATTTATACCTTGAAGTATGAATCACTCATTTTTCCGTTAGACAACTTTTGTACCCGCGCTATATCATTGCATTTTGTTTGGGTGGTCCTATTGAAATAGTTAGTAAAAAGCGTCGTTCTAACTTCTCACACATGGCATCGAACGGACATTGTCCTCCTCGCTACTCCATACTCATTATGCAGGAAACACTGCTGGACTTCTATTTTAAGGTGCACGGAATGCCCAATTATTTTGAGCTTGATTACTTCTTCAACGTCAAGCGTGCTCCGTTAACACGCGTTGAGGAAATTGGATCTTCAAGCACCCCGTATGAGATTTACGAAGAAGCATCAACAACCCTTCAGCTGAGCTCTATATAGAGTGTTAAAAATGGGCATTCAATATTGTTATGTTAACAAGTTATAGCTTGGTCAATGTTGTATTATATATCCTGTCCGGCGCAATGAAAAACGTGACCACTAATGGTTGTAACAGTCGATTCTTGTCTATTGGGTCCCCAAATGTTTTGTCCCATTAATTAAATTGTTGGAACTTTAGTATATAAATTTTTGTGGCTGGTAACCTTCAACACAACAAACATTCAAGTTGATTGTTCTAATTGTCCCATCGGCTGTACATGGGGAACACAAAGCATTAAATGCACAAATCTCTCTCATGATTAACATTATCTCAAGAGTGGTTATAGTACAGAATTGGCGCTAAAATTACCCGCCACAACTCCAAGATCAGTTTCCCCCATTATCTTTTGCCTATAAATTACTTCCTTTGTGCAACCTATGTGACCAAGTAGTGAAATAAGGCTCTTTGCAATTAGTTAAGTAATATTAAATTATAGAATTGGGTTAAAGTTGTTTTTCAAAGTTGTTTTTTCAAAGTCTTTGCTCTTTGTTGCGGTACTTTGTGATATTACTAAAAAATATCTTTAACAAATATGGATGCCAAAAATGTCATGTTCTACGAGTCCCCTTGGAATGCCGAAATCGATGGCACTTTCATTGGGATCTTGGCCAAAAATGCGGAACTTCTCGAGCGCAACATACAAAAGAATGATAAGGTTGTGTTTGTCGAGTGTATGGATGAATTGAACGAGAAATATGGCACAACATTCAACCTAAAGGCATTACGTGATCGGTTTGAGCACTTGCATGCTAGGTTTAACTGTTTCTCTTGGCTCGTAGATAATCCTTTCATAAAATTTAATCCTATCACTTTTGAAGTTAGTGCTGACTATCAGTGTGTGTGGGACTTCGCCGTGCAGGTATTATTTTTAATGCATGTAAAGTTATGTTCTCGCAAGTTAATTACTACGTTATTTGCGTTAATTACTGCATTGTTTATTTACATATTAACCGGTGGAACTGTATTTGTGTTACAAAAGTAACTATACTTCATCTATGTTACCTTTTTAACGTTACCACATCAAAAGAGTTAAGCATACGTTTGAAGAATTATTTGATATTTCCTATACATTTTGAGAATTTCTCGCCCTAAATACGCGACGTATAATAACAATTTGTTGTACTTTAGAAGCACGCCATTTCCGTGGCATATCACACGGAGGGTGAACTTGCGTGGAATGAACTCGTTTGCATTTTTGGCCGACTAGAACCTGCTGGATCCGGCCGCACTTTCCCAATCGTCGATCTCACTGACGATCCATTTGTATTCGACGTTGTGGACGCCGAGGACAGGTATGTAACCGGGTCGTCGGCCGACAATTTCATTGACCTGCCGAGCCCAGATTGCGTTCTCCCTGTCCAGACGCACAAGCGCAAGACATTCACAATTGATGACCTTCTCGAGTGGTCTCACCCCGCAAAAGATCCTCCCGTAGAGGAGCTTGTCCCCAAAAGGAAGAGGGTTGCCACGGCAAAGTGCTTGTTCCCCGTTAAGGAAGAACAGAAAACTCCGGACTCGAAGCCAAAAAACATCGTCATCATCGACTCTAGCCCCGAAACGCCGTCTACCAAGAAGTGATGCGTATGTGCATTACAAAGCTCTGCTCACTAACTAATGAAAAGCCCTTGGATGTGTACCGTAATATGCATTCAATCATCTTAACACTTTAAAGTGTGGCTTTATTTTGGAGCAGTGCTGTTTTTGGATGTTTTGTTAAAGGCTTGAACACGTAGACGTTGTGTGTTTTTTGTTGGTTGATTGTGGTCGACCATAAGTATGTAATATTTCATATTTTGTAATTTGTCTAATCAGTACCAATGTTGTTCGTGTGTGGTTCCATTTTGTGATAACACTCAATTCCATTTTCTAACAACTACAAATGTCCAACCGCAAATTCGTCTGGACCTATTGTTGAAACGAAGTTGCACCAACTTCGTTTCAACAATAGACAACAGTTTGGTGTGATATTTATCGAACACAAATAACACAACCAACCATGTCCAAAAGGGGTTCAAGGTTTTGCTACACAAACAATCTTTGTTGTTTTAACATCAACCGAAAATATATCAGTTATAACAAATGTCATTTTTATGGTAATCTATTTAAAAACCTCGACCTGCAAACACATAGATACTAATAATAAAACGTAACTGATTTTTACACATCAATAAATTAACAATTACTTTTTTGGATGGTAACATATGTGCCAGGCACATGTCTATACTAACAAATGAAATTAATGTGGCAAGGCTCAGTAAGTTATCCTTATGTTATTAATTTTTGGGATGCGTTATAAATTAAGTTTATTATATATTATACGGTGTATGGTCGTCTTGTGTCTAACTTGGATGGATTTTTGCTCCTTACTACAAGGGTTAAGAGATGAATGGTAGTGGCATAAATACATTTTTTCATCGGGTTCCCAGGCATTACACGACTTTTAAATTCCACTACCTCATTAAATGTACGCGGCCATTTAGGCTGAACGTTGTACCCCCACTCAGGTTGGGGTTGCAACGGTCCATTATTTGATGTTCATATTTGAAGAGGCCTTGACCAAAAAAAAAACAATTAGTAGAGCCGGCCATATAGGCATTCCCAACCCCACCGTTCAATTTATAAGTTTCAAATTCTGTAGCACCTGAAAAGGAACAGTTATTATCAAACCATTATGGAACAACTAATCGCCGAGATGAAGCGTCTTGGTTCAACACCTATTGAAAGAATCATTGTATGCTTATATACTGGAAGAAAAATATTAAATTGTTAATGAACGTTGCTTTGATTATATTACTTTTCCATTTCCATTAAGTAGTGGTTGAGAAATTGACATTTTTTATAAATGCGTCAGGAAGCGCCAAATGAAGCGGTCTATGCACCGATGGAGTACAACGACGACTGGGATGACGCTAGAGAAGCAATGTTACTCAAATATCTCCAAGTGTGTGGTGACATATCAAGGGCCAGATCCATGCACATTGCACTAAGGAGACTTTCTATCGAACTACAGAGGCATAGCGGTCCACCCCTGGTTCTAGAGAGCCTTGTGAATCGGACGAAGATTTTATATCAACACATGTCTTCCTATTGTGCCTTCATTCGTAGGGAAGGTGTATCTTATGATGAGGGCACGCATCTTCCTACTATTAATATTGACGCGTATTTGGCAGCATTGGCACGCGAAGGGGTATGTCAAATGTGTATGCCTTTCTTCATAAAAAGCATTCTGTAGGCAATGTTTTATTGGTGTTGTCTAAACATCAGCCCAACATTAAAAGCTGAACCGTCGCTGCCGTTGATTTTTGCAATTTATGTTTCACTACAACTTTATATTTCATTACTAAATTGTACTAATCATTGTATATGTTAACCCTAGGGTTCTGAGCCTAGCATGTTTAAGTTCTTCCGTCTGCATGGGTTACCGAACCACGCGCTTATGTTCGGCGTGTTTGACACGATGAACGGCGCATATCCTAATACAGATGCCGAACTCAGTGAAGGCTCTGACGATGAGCACACTACCGTGGATGGGTCAACAGAGGTCGAATACTCGGGTCCAGTTAGCGCATCCGTAGATAACGACGAAGACGGTTGCTCTTTTGATAGTACCAATAGGCCATCGCCCATGAACGACGGAAAAACGCATTGCTTGAAGTGTGGCGATTTTTATGATCTGTGCGTTTGCCAATCTACCGAAGGGTCGGAGGACACGTCAACTGAATCTTCTTATGATGAAACTGATTAAACATTGTACGTAATTATTTCCAATGCTTTAATTTAATGATTATTGCCTAAGTGCATTTGGTCTTGTAATTTAAATTTGAGTACTGGTGTTATTATTGTTGAATTACGGGTCTTATCACAGTTAAGGAATTTAAATCGAAGTGCATCGAACTATAGTTTTAATGTTATTCTTATGTTGGCAGAACATTCATGCAACATTACATCAATTATTGACTCATTTTATAAAGGACCCACTATTACTATGCTTACCAACACATCAAACAAGCTGGTACTCAGCATATATTCAACGCACATATCCAGTGAAAGGCCAACATATCATTCTTCTAAACGTCAAAACAACCCCTGGGAGTTATACATAAAGCCCCTTACAAGTATGAAACGCAAAATAAATATTGAAATGGTCATGCGATTACACATCACATAGCATAACCATCGCCAAATGGCTTTCATGGGGTGGCAGACAAAACGTCCATCCTGGAAAGCACCTTGATTTGAGGGATGGGGAGCTCCTTCACCACGAACAGATACTGCATTTTTCAATAGTTCATGAATCCGTTATCCTTGAACCTTGTCTCAATCGTCAGAGGCTGCATGTACAAACTTAGCAATGTTAAAGTCCTTCAGATAACAATCATATAAAATTGTGGGATTCAGATTAACTCACGAATCTGGAATGCACGTCATGAAGATCTGGTTTAATTGTCACTTTTCCTGTCTTCTTGTTTAGCCTAACACCAGGGACTTTATAAAATCTGTTGAACAAATTGAAACGGGTGTGCATGATGGTGAGTCGTTCCTTGATCATCATAGGGGATATATCAGTCCCCTTTTCCCTCGTTAGTTTTTTTCCCAGTTCCTCGTAAATCTCCGTCATCATCTCCTCCGTGTACCAAATTTGCCGATCGACGATCTTGCGAAGACCGCGTAGTAGTATATTCTCATCTCGCTGACTAAATTCTTTGAAGCTAAGGAACACATTATGTATGTCATCCTATTCATGTGTCGAGACAAATGACCATGTCATCAGTGCACGCCCTATGAATAATATAGTTGAAGTATAATTATTGATCATTTACCTTTGTCGAATCGTAGACTTCCTTCAAATTAGTGCTGGTGGATGCCATTGAGAGAGGATAAATGAAAAAGGTGAACAAGAGCGAATAAAAAAAAAAAGAAATTATGAAACATGGGGTGTATGATGGATGACTATGTAATATAGTCATACCTCGGGATGTACATACCTGTCATTACTTCTCTTAATGGTGCTTTTCAAACTAACATTCAATGTAATGTACGACGATCAGGATTAAGTGGCAGATTTACTGAACAATCAGATTACATATAAAATAATAAATAGCATGTACGTAATAGCTATGCGGAATTACAGGATAATATGATGGTGACCATACTGGAGTCACTATTGTTCTTCGTATCACATAATAAAGTGAGGTCGTTTTTATATGTGGTACCGGGTAGGGAAAAAAAAAGCCCCAACTTGCAACATTTACAGTATATTCACCTAATAATAATGAGATCAATTTAAAATAAAAGGAAACCCAGCTCAGCCATGTAAAGTACCTATAGATTTTTTAGGACATCAGGCTGCGTAGTAGCCATCAGCGGTTATATCAACTTATGGCCGCCGAAAGCAAGATACGTTGTGTACTTCACAAGCCAACTTCGTTGATTGTTTGTAGGAGCGGGTATACCAACTCGGTATGTCAATAAATTTCAAACCTAGTTGCGTTCCTCCTCAAATTTTTCACAAGTATTATTGTAGGCTTATCATAAACAGTTTAGAGGAGCGATAATGGTAGTATTAAATACTAGGATCAAATGGTGCGTCTTTGTAAGCCACGAAATTAGAACACGTTGTTTTTAGAAACGGAAAACTATTTGTGAATAACCTAAAATCAATAGAAATGTGACCATTGCCGATAATAGGATTTTGTGTGAAGTACGTTGCGCGGGCGTTTTCAAACAAAGACAAAATATTATTGTGACAAGTAGTAATGACAGGGCCAAAGATTCCTTACACCGTTTATTTGAATATATGCACTCAATAGATTTTGAAATAGTAGAAACGTATTCATACACTATTATGCACCTTATCTGCAGTTATATAAATAAATATATCTCAACCATTTTGTTTTTATTATTTTATCTAGATTCAGATGTCAATGACTTTCTAACATATATTTGGGCGTTCCAAATATATGAACAAAGGCGACCATGTTAAATGGATTTGTGGACACGCTAGTACCAGTCATGTCAAACATGACCGTTGTGAAATATAATAATAGAATTATAATCTCCATCCATTTAAAAATTCAAAAGTAGATAGCGCGGAAACTCTATAAAACCATTCCACATAGGGACATAAACCATAATAAATCGATTAAGCGAGTTTTTTAGATTATAACTTTGTAAATCACGATGGAATACGGAGAAAGCTCTGCTGTGAGGGGGCGGCAAATCCCAGGGTCGGTACAAGGCGTGGTGCTGTGCCACTGTGGGCGACAGTCGGTGATGCAGACGGCATGGAAAATTCCTAATCCCGGTCGCCGTTACTGGAGATGCCCGGTGGGTATATTAATACTTTGTGCATTTTAAAAGTTTTGGCTGGGTACTAGTACGTAATATGTTACACCAATTATTATTACACTATTGCAGGCCTATAGATGCAAGATGGTGTCCTGGATTGACCCCGAACCTTGCCCCAGGTGCAAGGCTGTGATTCCAGGGCTTGTCAATAACCTGGAGGGCCAACAGTCCTTAATAGAGCGTTACCAAAACCGCCACAGAATTGGAGCATTGTTGGCAGTGGCGGCCTGGATCTTAGCTATGGCAGTGTTGGCTAAGATTAAATTGATGTAAAGTGTGATTACCGTTTTATTTGTGATTTCCATTATCCGTGGGATAATGATAAAATCGTAGTTAGGCACCTATCTCATTAGTAAAACATCCATTGGGTTGTCAGGTGGTGTATCATCCTACTTCCTTTTTAACACCGTCTATATTACGACCATACTGTTTGATATGTGACGCAGTTGTTGGCATAACATCGGTCCAACATTGTTATCCGATAAACCCAAATATATCTCCACCATCTATTTATACCGCACAGGTCGATATTTTAAGTTTTTTTGAGATCCACATATTCAACAAATTTAACGAAAAAGAAATCATTTAGCAGGCTCGCAAATACATTATAATACATGTACATATAGAGTAGTCGATTCGGATAGAAAACCTTATAAACTAATTATTGTTGATGTTTGTAATTAATTGCCTTCATTATACGTTAGAAATGACAACCGAAGAAACATTTTAACTAAACAAAAAATTTTTGAATATTGGCTTATACTTTGTATATATTTTGAATCAAACACTTTATCTAAATAATGTTATTCAACTTTAAATTAATTTAGTTTTCATATTTGCCTCAAGTAACACTGCGATGATAACGCCCTTACTTGCCATCCTATCGTGAAATAGTATTTGAATCGTCACGCAGCTGGGAGGTTCCACACGTTATATATTGATTTGAAAAACATAGATTCATGATAATTAACTGCACATGGTCTTGTCAAATCAAACAGCTTTTTGAATGATCTGCGAGATGTGACAGACTTCATTTTCGACAAATCATTTCGGGTAGCCGAAAACACGCCAAACCTATTTCAATGTTGCCACAGCGTTGCTATTATGTCTAATGCTATGCGACAGTATTATATATATTTGTATTCCAATAATTTTTCGCAATACCTTAACCGTGATGACCATCACAAAAAACAATCAGGTCGTCATGGATAAATTATAACATAAAACAAATGCTTAACTATATTAAATTGTTAAGATTTCATATTATTAAACGTTATTTTCTTTAGTCAAGATCTGATATAATTGTATTTAAATATTTTATGATAACATGTGTTCAAATTATATCAAAAACCTTTTGGATAATACTAAAATAATACTCAAGTAAGAACGTTTATTTCCATCTATAATTGCACGACGAGGAACAGTTAATAAAACTGACAAGGTCAAGCCCGCGGCATTTTGACGTACTCCTAATATGTAACTTATGAGGCTGATTTTGCACGGTAAAGGGGTAATGTAATATGCCTGAATCACACTATATGCATAACAATGCAACGTATTACATTTTGAAACCGTTATTATTGGTTGTAAGCCACAGCTTTATGGCCAATCAAAGTAGGGAATCTTATATGAGCTGTGCTCTATAAATAACAGTATGAGTAGCCAAAAGCATTTGCACACATCTAAACCGCAGACCTTTTTCCACACCGAGCCACAGATAAAACACCCACCACCACACCGATAATATGGCACCATTTGTTCCTATGGCACAGGAAGATATGTTTTACAGCAAAGACTGGACAAAGGAAGTTGACACCAAATTCATCGAGGTCCTTGCTGACATTGCACGAACAACAAAAACGACCCTTTCGCTGTGTGACTTTGATGCCATAGCAGCAGCCGAAGTAGAGACAAACATTGAATTCGGAACTAGTTTTTCATACACGGATTGCGTCTGGCACTTCCATCTACTAAAGCAACGATATGTTACTTTCACGGATCTAATGGCAAGGGATGGTTTTTTCTGGGATGAACCAAATAACCAAATTGTTTATACCGAAGAAAACGCTTTTGAGGAAGTATTAAAGGTAACCTTACATTGTATATTGTTTGTGATAACTTCGCCTTGAAAACGATGACTAATCAAGACATTTTGAGAATATTTCTTTGTAGCATAATCGATTTGCGGTGGTGTACATGGTAAACGGTGAACCAGCATGGAGCGGATTGTGCGATATATTCCGCGAGCGCGCCCATTTTTAAAGTAAGACATGTTATATGAGGTGTCGTTTAGTGTTAATTAAAATTATTTCGCAAATTAACCGCTATCTATTGTCGACAGCTATCGCCAACATCAACCTCGTATCGCACGGGTTGGGGAAGCTTAGGTGTCAAATTGGATTCCAACGGCGAATACAAAGTGGGTCATACTAAGTTCATATTCACCAATTTTACTTCGGGTATTTAAGTTACGGAATTTACTGTTGCAGTATGTATGTACCCCGACCTATACAGCATGTACTATTTTAAGAACGATTTATTGACGATGGTTGGGTCCCACGTGCATGTTACTTAAATATAATAGTAATTCTAACAGGGACACACGGATATCACATGAAGTTGTAACTAGTACCCCCAATTTAATAAACTACACCGCGCTTATCAAATTTACCTCTATAGCACATGAATCGCCTCATAGCAAATCATAGCCTAATTTTTCTGGGACGAATGTTGGGCTAATGTTGCGGCGTCGTCGTAACAACATGGAACACAGAAAACTATAGAATCCAGTTTTGCGACTGGCTGGGCAGGTGTATATTAATTATGAAAGGAAACCAATTTATCCAAGATCTTTCTGTTATGGTCTAACAAACAACAACACACAACACTATACTCTCCTCAAACTTCCGAAAGGTTAGCAAAATCAGATACATCACACCCAACCATTCAACAAAAGGTGTTGGTCACTTTGTTGGATCGATGTTGCCTAAACATGCATAACATATTGATGCCAGAACGATCTAATTTCATTGACATGCATCACCTAAAAAGTCTATTAATTGCTTCACAAAGAGTGATGCGCATGGAATTGACAGGCATGTTCAAGTTAGAGCAAATTACACACAACACTGTTACTACATACCATCATCATCCAAATACCAAAACATACATCGTATTCAAAACAAAACATGCCAGTAGAAACAGAGAAGTAAAAGTTCAAACTATACCAACCATGGGTCAATCCATGTCGTTCTTTGCAACCAGCTCTTCCATGTTGTTGATCAGGACACCAAGTTCCTGCATCCGAACTTGTTTAGCTGCAATCTCTCTCTGCAGATCGGCATATGAACTTTTGTACCAAGCTAGTTGGTTCTCCACAAAACGTTTGGTTGTCACCATGGTTTCTACCGCATCAGATTGAGGGACTGCTTGACCAGCAGCCAGATGATACCTCCTCTCCCCGTCTTCAGAAGACTCAACTCCATCACCACCCACCCAAGGCAAGTCCTTCACCCTGTCGTTCGTCAAGTACGTTGATGTGATTGTGAACTTATCATTATTCACCGCCATTTCTCCAAATTCATCATTGCGCATACCTTGTTCGAGGAGAAGGCCAGTGATCAACGAAGGGAATGGAAGGATCCCTGATTTCCTCCCAGCAAACTCTGCCATAGACCTAAGGACGCGTTCACCAATATTAACGGGTTGACCGTTCTTCAGCTTATATATCAGCACAGCAGCATCCTTGGTCAAAACGGTATTATTTTGCGAAGGCAGCCAGTTATAACACGCAAGTTTGTGCAAAACGGCACTTAGGGACGTGAGCATCGAGCCTGGCATTGAAGCTTGCCACTCCCTCGCCAAACCTCCGGATAAATCCTCAATCACCTCGTCCAGACGAGGGTCATCCCCTTCCTCTACGTCTTCCAGTCCCCAATAACGGTTGATCGTGTTAGGGCTAATGTCGAACGTCTTCCCCCTGACCCATGCCTTGCCATATTTCGTCGACAGTCCGCAGGTGATATGTTTAGATAGATTCATGTAGAATTCCTGAACGACCTCGGCCGAATACAGCCCATGCTCCCGCATACTACCCATGACCCCTCTCGATTCAAGGAATTCAAACATTCTGTATTGTGTCGCGCTAATCTTCTCCAGCACCCGCTCCTTACGGATTGTCCTGTTCGCCCGAAACTCCACTGCATGAGATTCTATCTCCTTGGTTAGATAGAACCTAGATGAATCACTGGTACGATAGAACTGCGAGATTGTGTCACAGTACTCTTCTTCTTCTTCTTCTTCTACAACACCCTCCTCCACTACACGTGGCCGTTTCCTACCTGCAACGGCCTTTCGCTTGGTACGCTTCTGTTTTTTGGTCTTTGCTGTGGCAGAGCCCGCTCCCATTTCACCCAACATCGCGGATTCTTCGTCCAAATATACCTCATCATCTCCAACCACAGCTTCCCCGCCATCCTCCACCACCACATTATCATCCTCCACCACAGCTTTACCCTTAGAGGCAACTTCAGCATTCTTTTTCACACGAGCAACTCGTTTAGTTCTATTTGCCGCTTTTCGCTTCTTACCTCCTTTTGGCGATGTCCTGGTGTCTGCCTCGCCCACCGGCTCCTCAACGACATCCGTTGCAGGCTCCCCTTCCACAACCCTATCCTCTCGTCCCTCTTCCATCTCCTCAACTTCTTCCACAACAACTTTACCTTTACCCACAACTGCAGCATTCTTTTTCTCACGTGTGACTCGTTTACCTCTTTTACTCACGGACTTCTTCTTACCCACTTTCGACGGACCCACAATAACTGCATCACCCAACGCCTCCTCGGCGACCTCCGTTGCAGGTTCATCATCCGCAACCCTTTCCTCCCGTGCCACAACCAGCTCGTCAACCGCATCTTCCCCTTCAGCAACACCGGTACCTGCACCGAAGACTTCATCCCTCTTATTGCGACGGCTAACACGTTTACTTCTACTAGACGCGCTTCGCTTCTTACCTCCTTTCGACGCTGGTGCCATAACTTCATCGCCCAAAGCCTCCTCAACGACATCAGTCCCAGCATCATCATCCACAACCCTTTCCGCCCCTTCCTCTGGCATCTCCTCAACGGCATCCATTACAACTTTATCTTTACCCACACCTTCAGCATTCTTTTTCACCTTACTAACGCGTTTACTTCTTGTAGACGCGGTTCCTTTCTTACCTCCTTTCGCCCTTCTTCTGAAACCTTCGTCACCCGCAATCTCCTCACCGACTACAGTCGCAGCCTCACCAAACTTTTCCATCCCGACGTCACCAACGCCTACTGCCGCATCCCCCTCCACGTTCTCCTCCTGAAACTCCCCCGCGGCTTCATTCGCAACGTCAGCCACGTTTGCACCCGAAGTGTCATTCCCGTGTTCCACCGTTGCCGTGGGATCCGGCGACTGTGCAACGTTATTTATAACAGAGTTCGTCACCTTCTGATACAGTCCCCGCGAAATTCGCCTCTGCACAGCTTTTACTCGGACAACATCTGCCACCGCCGCCGCCTCACTAACAACACCTCCGCGAGCAGCAGGAACAACACCTAGTCTAGGGTTAGGTTTACCAGGAATTAATTTTGGGAAACCCCCAACCAAATCGGCAGTAGATGTTGAAGGAATGTTGGAGCTTCCCTCAAAATGTTTGGTTGCTTTCGACCGTACCTTTCCCGCGACTTGCGTTGATTCCTTTAGTGAGTTGGGTTCTTGCCGAGCAAGCCTTCTTTGCGCGCGAAGACTCATGGGCTGATTCGGTGCATCCTTGGTCAAAGCAACATCAGCGAGTCTATCCAAGGGGGTTTCATCTGCCATTTTTAATATAGAGATGGAGGATTGATTTGAGAGGGATAGTTGGAATGGTATGGGTGATCGAGTAGAAAGGGAGTTTGTAGCTTGCAGCAAAATTAGGGCAAATATAATGGGTGCGGCGGGAGTGTGTTCAAGAATTCGATAAATTGAATTAGAGTTGGGGTGGCAGTTTGTATAGTGTAGGCGTTCATAAATAATTCATAAGTGCCCCCATTACAATTAATCGACCACTTAAAAATAACTTTTTTTTAAAATAGTATTCGGTGGAATTTTGCAATCACATATAATGGAACACCCCACCGCCAATATGTCTTTAATTTACAACATGCACACAACACAAACTTAGTTTTCATAACAATTTTGGCTAAATATATAGATATCTTAAATTTATACCTACCAAAAATACTATTATTTGAAATAACACTGAAATGGGCTGTATGTTGTTTCGGACTTCAATGTTATAATGATGTAGGAGTAACATCTGTTCAATATTTAAACCAGTTCTCTTCCAAATGGGCCGCCACCACCTAGAAAACAGTTCTCTTGCAAGAAGACCTTGGACAGACGAGATAAATTACCTAAGTTCATTGTGTGGAATATCCTTACAATTAATAACCCAGACATAATACGATTAAAAATTAAGAATGTAATGACACATTCTTATCAGCAAAATAGATTATGTCGCACAATTCAACATGAAGGACACGTCGACGCGATAACTAAACCCTAGCCAAAATAAACAACATTTCTAAATTCATCACGCAATTGTATGTGAATTGCTTCTAAACAGCTAAATTTGCAGTTCGATGGTCGGCCCACATTGCCCTACCTATTACGACCCTCCTTCGATCCATTGCTCTAGCTTCGGCAGCAACTGCATTAATTCGACTTCGGGATATAAGGCTGCTGGCACGGTACACGTCGTCTGGGTGAAAATCAAACAAGAAATCACCATCAATTCCGTTCTTCCGTATGAAGTTGTGCAGTGTACAACACGCCATGACAATCTTAGTCTGATGTTTTAAAGTGTAGTTGGGCATCATCTTCAGAACGGGGAAGCGCATCTTCAACACACCAAAAGTACGCTCAATCACATTTCGGAGACTCGAATGTCTAAAGTTAAACAGCTCCTCCATTCCCACCGGCTGATTGTTTTGGAACTCACGTAGGTGGTATCTCCCGGATGCAAACGGAGTTAGGTAACAAGTGTATAACGAGAATCCCGAGTCAACCAAATAATACTTGTTTCCCGGTGGATGTTTCCAGGTTGGGTCCCTCGCAATAGACATTTGTAGTGCACGGCAGTCGTTCATAGAACCTTCGTAACCGGCACCGACGTAAGTGAAGTTCATGTCAAAATCACAAACAGCCACAACGTTCTGGCTCAGCTGTCCCTTTCTGTTGATGTACGCCGTGTGTAAATGCATTGGTACGTGTGCTGAAATATGTGTACCATCCATAGCACCAACGCAGTCCTGCCATGCCTCAACGAAGGGTTTTGTTATAATAGTCTAACGAAATTAAAATGGCCCACAAAACAAAACTTGAATAATGTTAGAAGAGGATCTGGATACAATGTTCGAGCGATGTTCAGTCAACATCACCTCACAAGTTATTCCTTAAATAATATCAACGTTCAACGCAAACTCATTTAAAACACAGAACGTAGGCAGTAATGAATATACTTATCATCGGTAAAAATATACCTTAAAGTAAGGATAAAATCGGCCATCCTTGGCTATGCGGTCATGCACAACGTCGAAGTCCGGTGGTACGATCAAGTCAACAGCCATGTTTAAAATGGCCTTTGTCACCCGGCGCACGTGCCGGTGGATGGTCTCGGTTGAGTGTTGGAAGCGCTCGCACGAATCACGGAACCGGTGATTCAACCCAACAGTCCACATAAAGATGGCTAGTGCCTCCATGGACTGAACCTGCGAGTTCCTAGAATCGGTGAGGCCGTAATGGTTCTTGAGCGTGTCGTGTAGGGTGTAAAATGTATCCCGGTTCATCCGCAATGCATCAAAAAACCGATCGTCATGACCAAGCAGTAGCTCCAGCAGCCATTTCGAACCCGTCAATTCAGAGTTATTCCTAGGGCGCCTCGGATAAAACCAATCAGGTGCCAAACACAAACCAATGAACATGAATTCGCTAAGCCCATCGTCGCTATCATCGTTGCTTCTGTCAGACAACGTCAAAACAGTGTGATCGCTTTCTGATTCCATTGCTGCAGATTATAAAATTCGATATATCAAAATAACCATTAGTAAAGGAAAACAGAACGGGGATTCATAGATAAGCCCCTCATAAGGTGACAACTTTAAAATATCGTCACAACCATAGAGCAGTCAAATAGTTAAGGCACAAGCAAACACCATTAACGGTCGTCAACCAAATACAAATAGTTAACAATATGAACTGCAACAATCTACCACAGAACAAAACAACAAGGGCATTTTACAAGAGTGCTATAGGGGAGACCAAACATAGAATACAAGTCTTATACTAATGATTGGGCCGAAAAGGCACAAAATGAAAACGCAGCTCTAGGGGCAAGTCTCCATGTTGACAGGGGGCTGTTCAACGGGCAGACGCATCACCCATTCGCGACGATCATCTTCCTTCATCCGCATAAAAAACAGCCTTGTATCTTTGTCCTTCAAGCACTTGATGGCTTCGAAAAACAATGACTTAGGCGCAATATCGAGCCTGTACAATGCATCCATGCATTCACCAATCTGGCTGGCAGTTGACTGCGTGATGTTGGCCGCTTTTGTCTCGTTCAACATATTCCAGCACTTAAGAGTAGTGTCCAGCATTGCGCTTCTGGAAGTAGGGTTATCGGATCGTTTCCTGGGGGCACGCCTGGTTGCAAGCCCCTGCTGAGAAGGAGTCAGATTAACCGCAGGGGGGGTGGGCACGGAGGCGTTCGGGGGATTAAGACTAGTGGACGCAAATTGTGAAGCTTCCTGTGTGTATCCAGAAGATTCACAACCTTCAGGAATGGCGTCCTGCTCAAACGCATCGCTTACCGGATCAACATGATCAGGATCACCCAGTTGCGTAATCTCGTCTTCGGAATCGGAGCCGCCCTGCCCGGAGTATCGGGCCTCCTCGCCGGTGGCAACTCGGTTGTGCCACATTTCCTCCAACAACTCCCAGTCCGGACAACCTTTCTTGCAGCTTATGACGGCAGCGGGATCTTCCTGCAATATGCCAACCAACGAACATATTAGACTGATTTGTAAATGATACACTGTAGAAATAAAGTCTGCACTAATAACAGATAACAATTTACCTTGTAGAACTGCGCCCAACGCTCGTCGTCAAACTCCAACTTTCCAGTAGCTGGGTCCACACCTACGCCCGTCTTCGACCTGCCTAACCTAATGTGCCTCCATAGCACCTTCAACCTATTATACTTGCCCTTCAGCTGGTCAACGGTGTAATCAAACCTCACCGGACAGTTTGCTCTCATTGCGTACATCAGTTCATTCCATGTTCCGGTGGTAAAGGTGCTCCCTAGTAACTTTCCGGCAAGAAATTCCTGGTAGATAAGCTTGATGAAAAAACGCTCATTTAAGTCACCCCAATAGGCATCTTCTTTCTTAGACCGCTTCGGACGTACCGGCGCCTTATCGGCCCTTCCACCGCGGGGAGGTACCATCTAATACTAAATTAACTTGTCCAGTTAGTATCACTAACCAATCGAACATAACCGATTAACTCACACAGGGCAAATGGGAAAAGTCAAAATAATAAATATCAAAGTGCAAAGTGTTCGGGTTGAAATGATGGAAAGATGTTGGCCCAACATCAGACCAACATTGATATCAGAAACTATTATGCCACATACTCATAGCATACAATGCATGTAGTTATGTGCGTCAACATCCTAATATACAAAGTAAGAGCAAACCAAGATTACATGGCATAAGCAGATATACGAACAGCACATGTTATAAACAGGTTACACTGCAATGAAACTTTTTTAGAAAAATTGGAAATTTATGCATGTAAGATTCAAGGAGCACGTGCTGTGCGTGTATTGAGTGAACGTTCAGATGTGAATGTGCACAATAGGGGGAGAAAAAACACACTACATGCATGTAGCACGGACATTAACATTTTGCTACATATACATATATTTCACACGAACTAAAATCACCAATACATGAGGTGAAAATGTAACCTTTTGTTGAAATTTGCAGAGGAAGAAGGGATTTGCTTCCACCTGACACACCAACAAAACATGATATTAGTAAGCAATGCTTAACAAGAAGAGCAATATGTAGGAGAATATGAAGTGTAACAACTGGAACAATTTCTCTCACCTTAACTAATAATGAACGTGCTTGGGAAATAAGGAGAGTGGGGGCTGTAATATATAGGAGATCAGTAGGGGGAAACCCAAAAATTCGAAAAATATTTGGCTGCCAAAACACAAAATTTTGATTTAAGGAACCATGGTATTATTACTCACTTACTGAAATTTGGAGGGAAGAGTTGCCGCATTTTTTTCTGTACAATGCATATATTTCCCGCTAAATTTATGAACAGTGGACGTCGCGTCGGAGCTGCCAGCTTTTGGAAGCTGTCACGGCTGACAATGGCAGAAAAGTTGAGCTATTTTCTAGCCTTAGTTTCTATTTATTTAATTCCTTAGTTTTGAGACCAAGAATGGGCCGTGTAAAATGCTTAGTGGGCTGTCTCAGAAGTTCTAAACCAAACAATTTTTTTTGTCTCTGAAACAACTTTTAAATCTCTCAAATGAAAACCAAACAGGGGCTTAGTTCTCGCACTAAAATTTCTTAGTTCTTATGTTAAAATCTAATGAATAATCATAGAAAATTAGTAGAAGACATATAAAAGAGTGACATTAAAAAAAAATTAGAGCAAGAGGAGAACAAAACTAAGTCAAAAATTAAATAATTACAAAAAAATTGAAAATAATTTAAGGCATACATTTGTCTTCCACCATAATAATGTAAAAAATATTGTACAAAATTAATAACAATTAAAAATTATGTACTTTTCTTTTATTATAATCCATTTTTTTTGTGTAAGAATTCTATACATACTTTTATCTTATGTGTTTATAATATACTAATTTAGGTAATAACTGTTTCTTTTTATATATAAGTTATTTTTTTTTAAGCGCATTATAGTGGTGCAGTAAGACTGTAATTTTTTAAAATTGCCGCACTGACACCCTCATCCGCATTCACCTTTAAGTGACTTAGTTGATAACCTCTTGTTTCTAAATGAGAACAAAACTTTTAATTGAGGACGTGGATGGGATACGATCCTATGAGATTGAAATACATAAATAGTAATATTTCCTGATAAGTTGCAAATTGCAATGGTTATTGTTAACTTCAAAGAATCTTCTCGTTCACTTCATTGTATTTCATTTTGTGCATACCAAAAAAGGAAAATTGTAGTTCATTTTGACCCTAAAGCTTTTGATGTGAGTCACAATTCTACAACCATTCACATATCTTCTATATATAAAAAGTATAAAAATCAACACACTAAATTTTTGATTTCCAAGTTTAACCTTATAATTATATTAAATCATATTCTTTTAATTCTCAAGTTTACATCGAATTCACGACTAATTGTATCATGCGCACATGATTTTCTACCAAAAAATATCGATCAATGAAATCCATTTAATGCACTCATACTTTAGAAACAAAAATCAATACACATTTTATGCCATACAAATACATAAACTTTTAAATTTTTAAACATAGTCTTGTGGTTTTATTGACATAGTAATGTCGGTATGCATATATTATAATATATAAAAGAAAAAGTACTTATTAATTCGAGTGAGTAAAGTTAATTAGTTGAGCAAACATAACAGGAAAAGAAAAAAAACCCACAAAAATAAAAAAGGGGGGAAATTGGCAAACCCTCAATCCAGATGACGTCATCCAGTCGACGGCGGGACCGCCGCTCCGATTCCGACGACGCCTCAGATTCCGGTTCCGACCGCCGCCGTCATCGCAGCCGAAGCAGCAAACGCCGCCACAATTCCGACAGCGATAGAGGCGAGTCGTCGAAGCACCGGAGTGGTGGTAGTAGTAAGAGGAAAATTACCGACGACGATATTGTTGAGTACGTCGCTAAGAAGGCGCAGAAAAAGGTAAGCTCGACCGTGTTACCCTTTTCTATATTGTTATCAATTTTTGCATCTGGATTTTGATCAATGTGGAGTTGTGTTTCGTCGTTATTGAATTGTTTGATCATAATTGGTAATTGTGTTGATTGTAGGTTCTGAAAAATGCTAAGAAGTTGAAGCCGCAGGCTGTATCCGGATACTCTAACGAATCGAATCCTTTTGGCGATGCTAATCTTAACACACCGTGAGTAGTTTTTCCCGTATTGTGCGTATTTGAGATTGATTTTTGCTGTTTTTTTTCAACATTAGTGTAGAGTTTGAATCGAGTCCATGACATAGCGGTTCACATTGTTAATTCATCTTACATCTTTAAACTTGGTTATTGCACTCCGATTTGTGTTTTTCTATCGAACAAGTCAGAGATGCAATTGTAACTTTAAGATTCTGTTAAAAACTTAATCTTTTGAATATCAGATTTGTGTGGCGCAAGAAGATTGAGAAGGACATAGCTCAAGGTGCATCTCTTGATGAGTTCTCGATCAAAGCAGAGAAGCGGAGGCAAAGAGAGAGAATGGTAATCTTGCCTTATCCAGATTTCTAGTTTAGGCTTGGTCTAGTATGCTTTTTGTATCCTCTGAAACTTTCAATTTGGTATGCAATAATAGGTCAAATTCATTTTCCCTTTTTGATGGCTTTTAGTTTTTACATACGTATTCTACGTTTTCTAGTTTGATGATTCAGCAGAAATCCAAAATGGTGACATCTTTTTTTCTGAGAATGAAATAAATGGGGGATTTATTGGATAAAAGGAAAAAAACTAATATTACCCGTGAAGTCCAGGATAAATAGTAACAAACAGTTCAAGAAATTTATTTCGTTGTATCATGATATCAAAGTTCATATTTTGAAAATAAATCTTTTATTGATCTCTATATATTTAGGAAGAAACTGAATCTTGCTTACATACTAGATTTTTTTCGCCACTAGGTCAATTTTTAGACATCTCACCTGGTATTGTTGGGAAGTCATTTTTTATGCCTGTAAAGCCATATGGATCATAACTTTCTGGACTTTGTTATTGGAAAATAGTCATTTAGTACTCTTGCTCACTGTGCTCCCCCCCCCCCCCCCCCAAGTTCTTACTCTTTGTCGATCAATTACCTTCTGCCTGTATCTTGATTTTGATCTTTATGGTTGATAAGCTCATTATCAAGGCTCACATTATTAAATTATGTTATCTAATATTGTAGGCCGAGATTGAAAAAGTGAAAAAGAGGAGGGAGGAAAGGGCAATTGAGAAAGCACAACATGAAGAAGAGATGGTAAGGTCCCTTTGAATATTTTGTTAAAATGGGTTACTCTTGTGATTATGTTGGGGTCTTAAGTGGCTGGTTTGCTGAATTTATTTGGGGGAGCATATAGTCCTATATTTCACCTTATTTTGTGGCGGTGCCTTCATTTTATAGGCACTATTGGCAAGAGAGCGTGCTCGGGCTGAGTTCCAGGACTGGGAGAAGAAAGAAGAAGAGGTAAAGTATTTATATAGTAGCATCATGTTATCACATTTTGAGTTTCTATTATGTATTTTTGGTTAACGATTGCTTGTGTGCTCTGCCAAAACTAACTACTTCCTGACCTGATATGTTGATTGCAGTTTCATTTTGATCAAAGCAAAATGAGGTCAGAGATACGGTTACGTGAAGGTCGTATCAAGCCGATTGATATACTCACTAAGCATCTTGATCCTTCCGATGACTTTGAAGTAGACATAAACGAACCATACACGGTTTTTAAGGTAAAGTGTGTGGTTCTCTGTCTATGTTTCTTCTTCAGCTAATCAGCTTAAGGCTAATAAAGCATAATTAAGGAAGCGAAGAATAGTGCCAATAAGAAATCCATTATTGAGAGCTTTCGTACCCTGTTACGTATTTAAGAGCCAGTCCATTCTATCTTTCTCACTCTCTTTTGCCTGTATATTTATATTTTGATTGGATTTTTTATTAGGGGTTAACTGTAAAAGAAATGGAAGAGCTTCAGGATGACATACAGATGCACCTTGATTTAGACCGGGCAACGCCTACACACACAAGATATTGGGAGGTGCAGTCTCTCTTTGTTTCTTTAAAACTTAAGGGATTTTTATTTTTTACTTATTCTTTGTTGACAAGTGAGTTGGTATGCACTACCTGTTAGTTTTAATGCAGTACTATTATAGCTACCCCTTTTAAGTTCTCTATTATTTAGCAAGTATTTGATTTATTTGTTAATCACGGAGAGTAAAGTAGTAACAGTCTTGGTTATATGCCGAAGTTATCCATATTTTCTGGTTTTTTCATCTTATCCTTTCACCATTTGATCTAGTAGACATGTAACCGCAGCACCTGTAATCGTGTACTTGTGAGTGGGCTTTTAACTTCATGCATATGGATCAACAGGCTTTATTGGTGGTTTGTGAGTGGGAGCTAGCTGAAGCGAGGAAAAAGGATACATTAGAGCGTGCCAGAGTTCGTGGGGAGCAATTACCTGCAGAAATGATTGGTGAGGAAAGAGGTTTGCATGCAAGCGTTGAAGCAGATGTTAAGACTCTTTTACGAGGAAAATCATATGTTGAACTAGAAACCCTGCAATCCCAGATTGAGTCACAAATGCAATCTGGGACTGCCAAGGTTGTTGAATATTGGGAAGCTGTTCTTAAACGTCTCCACATCTACAAAGCAAAGGTATTTTTTTTGCTTTCTGGGTCTTTTCTGTTTGCAATGTATTACCATAACACTTTACATATGCAACTCTAGGCTTGTCTGAAGGATATCCATGCCAAAATGCTACGTGAGCATTTGGTACGCCTTGAGAGACCACTTGAAGGTGAAAGTAATGAGAGAAAACAAAGTGAAAGCCCAGAAATTCACGGGGAGGACTCTGCTGAAGATGTTCACGGTATGGATTATTTGCAATCTTTATCATTTTCCTTTTTGTATTTATGGACATACAGTAGTCAATCGCATTCCTTCACTATGTAGATCCTGAAGTCCTCTCTCCTGAGCCGATTATGGATGCCGAGGTCCACGACGAAGAATTAGAGGGATCATATTCACCGCAATTGTTGCATGATGAAGAAGATGAAGATGCAATTGACCCTGAAGAAGACAAAGCCATTCTGGTAATTGATTTCAGAGCCCGTACATTTTCAATTTTATTTACGTTCTTCTTAGATAGATTGAGCAATGAGAACGAACTTGGTAATCGATGCTTGGCCGGTATGGCATTTTACGAGAACTTTATTTCCTCTTGAAATTGAAAAGAAAAGTGTTGCACCTTTAGAAAGTGCTATTTTCTTTTTCTATCTCATCGGGCGTGCCCAAAAAATTTACTTCTCTAAATTTATGTAGTGGTAAAAAATTTGTGCTAGAGAAGAGATTGAATTCAAGATGCGTGAAATGACTTGCATTTTTCTGCAGGAGAGGAAACGTATTGCTGTGCTGGAAGAGCGACGTGTCCAAGAACTAGCTTCCAAGCCAGCTCCTTCTGAAGATAAGACCTTTGAGAGAAGCGCATTTAAAGCCATGGGAGCCTTGGAGGAAGGTGATGCTGTATTTGGTTCAAATAATGAGATAAACCTTGATTCGCAGGTAACTATTGATGTATTTTGGTGATTGCATGCCACTATATTTCATTTCCAATGAGCTTTCATCTAAAAGTTAAATTACTTTATACAGGTATACTGGTGGCATGATAAATACCGTCCAAGAAAGCCAAAATACTTTAACCGTGTTCACACTGGATACGAGTGGAATAAATACAATCAAACTCATTATGATCATGATAACCCGCCTCCCAAGATTGTGCAAGGCTATAAATTTAATATCTTTTACCCTGATCTAGTTGACAAGATAAAAGCCCCAACATACACCATTGACAAAGATGGGGAGAGTGCCGAGACTTGCATCATAAGGTTTCATGCGGGCCCTCCTTACGAAGACATAGTAAGTCATCTACAGTCTCTTCTTTTAACATTTTCTTGTCTTCACGGTTTTGGTTTTCTCTAATTTATTGGCATGACCAAGTTAATTCCGTTATAAACGCACTTAACCTTGTTTATTTTATTTATAGGCATTTCGCATTGTCAATAAAGAATGGGAGTACTCACACAAGAAGGGATTCAAGTGTACTTTTGAACGGGGTATCTTGCATGTCTACTTCAACTTCAAACGTTACCGGTACCGCCGGTAGTGTACATATTGTTACTGCGTCAGCTATAGTTTATGTTTTGATGACAAGAGTAAAGGACTAAAGGTTTAGCATCTCAAAATTTTTATATTAGTAACCACAGCAACATAGCCATGAAGTTCTTTGTGGATGCTTGTAGGTATTTCTTATTGCTTACAGTACCCTAAACACAGGTCCAGAACTTTATCGCTACGCATTTTTCTTGTGTACCTTTTCTGTTGGGATCTTTTAATGTAATGTTTCCTGTGGATGTTAAGAAATGCGTGTATCTACTTCAAAAAATCACTTTGTGTACGTATAAGTTACCTTTTTAACACTCCAATGCATGAAACTCTTATGATTTCTATGTTTCACAAATTTAGATGAATGATTTTACTAATGCATTAAAGATCAGTTTTAATGTATCATTTGTTAAATTTTTAAGCTTTCTGGATTAAATGGTCTTATTGCATAACGTGGATACTAAATGTTTAAATCTATAGTTGCATTTATGCCTTATGGTTTCAAACCATTTTTCAGAGAATTGGTGTCAGCTTACCCACGCAATATTGTATTTGTATGCTTTTTCAATCATAATATCCTCACATTACTAATGAGTTTCATATGGCTCTAAAATGAACCATAAGGCTCACGGAGACGCCATAGTTTTGGCCCTTTCGCTATTCTAGTAAAAACCATCGTAGCTGCCTTAGAAAAAACCCGTTGTTAGCATTTAGTTGACACACATGAACCTGAATTTGCGTCGGGAATGGCTGATTAAAGTTTCTAAATGTTATTTGAAAGGTTTTAACATTGAAAAAGCATACAAATATATCTCAAATCCATTGTAACAACTATGTTTATGACCTATTTGGTTGGACCGATGGAGGTACTGAAAGACATTGCCAGTTTTTCGTAAATAGAATTGAGACACACCAAACCGGGACTTTGATCAAAGTTTCATATTTGAACTTCCCCATAAATAAGTCCGAATTTCATTGCAAAATGTAGAAACAATGTACATAATAATACACAGAGTGGCTTGTATAATCACTTCTCTCCAGTCAGAAGTGTCTTCAAGATTGCATCCTTGGCACTACTATCAGCAATAAAGAGATGTCCAGCATTCTCTAATTCATGGTACTTTATCCATGGAAGCTTCTCTGCAATATACCGCTGCAGAGTAACAGGCACGAGGCCATCTTCAATACCGTGCCATAAATGAACAGAACCCTTTCCATTCAAAAAGGGATTCTCAAGTTTCATGGGATCAAATTCCCATTGCCCAAATCCAACGATCATGTCACGGTTAAGGGACTCGTATGTCCCCTGTTGTGTGGAATATCCCTAATGAAAGCATTGACACATCCATTAGATCTAGCCGTTTGTAACATAGATAACAATATTTGCACGCGAGAAGTGTTAAGTCGCTTTCTATCATATAAAGATTTTCAAATCTTTGAAAATATCGCATTCCCATGGAAAGAGGAAAACCATTTTCAAGCATGTATTTTTTGTAATGATTAGCACATAGAGAAAACGCTTACCGAGTCAGGCATTGTCATAGAAGTCTGTGAAAGAATTCTAAGATCTGGGGCCTTAAAATTAGCCCTTCCGGCTTGCACACTAGATCCAGGAAACCATTTCTGAGTGTTCCACCAGTAAACAAGTGACGGAACGTGGTGTGCCACTCGTACTGCCCATTGATCTGGAAGAGGTTGCTCATTGTAGGCTTCTCTGGCTAAATCTGCAGGAAAACTGGACCACCAATAATTGACAACTGGAGCAAGCAACGCCGCACCTAAAAGCCTGTCATCATTTGGTAATTGAAAAAAAACTCTTAGATACCATAGAAATGCGGCAAAGGGACCACCACCACAAGAATATAAACTGAGACTTTTCTAACAGCTGCACCATCTTCATTTAAATTGAAGAGATTGTCTATGACTTAGCTTCCAGCGTTACGGAAACGTACTAAAAAGTCTCGGGTGTATGATTAATTTCCTAGCTACGCCATTACTTCTGCTTTTTAAAAATGCAATAATGCCACATGCTGTCACATTTGTGCTAAATTTCTAAGTCAAGAAATATATGAGATTACAAATTATGTATATGATTCCCTTGTATTTCTACTATTCTTGGAAGGGGAGTATTATTTATTTGATTGATAGAACAACCCCAAATACTTCATAATGATTCTAGTTACAATATGCTTCTTCATTTTGCTTTCCTCATAGTCATCTTAGTAATGATTTATGCATTACTGGTTCTGTCAGTTATTAGAAGTACCAAGTTAATTGAACTAAACAGAAAGAGACGATGATGCTAAAATCACCTGTGAGGGATGTACTTGAGGCATCCCCATACCACTTGTCCCCCCATGGAATATCCAATGACGTAAAATTTGGGACCAAGTAATTGCTCACCGAGTTCTTCTATATCTAACGCTGTGCTTTTTATGGTCCTTTTTGGATCGGGATCACTCTGGCCATAACCCGGTCTATCGAAAGACACAAAGTGTATTCCCAGCTTCTCAACCAATTCCTGAAATAGTAAAAAAAGAACATGGAAACTCCTATTTGGACAAAATCTTCGGTAAGAAATGGTGAATTAGCAAGGTAAATTGACAGAGAAATAATACCGATGTAGCAAAAGGACTTTCGTGTCTATTTGAGCTATATCCGTGAACCAAGATGATCTTGTAATTAGCAGTCTCTTTGGGGACTCCATGCTCTTTGTAGGCCAAGTGTCTTCCATCTCTAAGCTTGATTCTTGGTGCTTCGATGGCTGGACCACCGGGGGAACCACATATTCGCGGGGATGGAGGGCATAAAGCCTGATATGCCCATGCTAGAATCCCGATCACGAATATGACTATGAGTTTCCACGACATAGCTGAAAATGTAACAGGCAATGGATTTACTTTAACAGCAGAATAATTTGTATTTCTTTCTTATTTGCATCTTTTCGTAAAATATGTATTTTAAGACAACATGAGATGGCCACAACATAGGAGATTCTGAACTCGAAACGGGACATTAAATTAACTCTTAGTTCAATACAATTTAAGCCAAAAGAACAACATAGACTCGGAATGTAAAAGAGGCAGGAAAAGCTTAATACAAACAGATCTTGTCCACACTAATCTACATGAAATCCAACTACAAGTTTCCCCTTTTCTCATCTCACATAAGAAAGCCTAATTTCTTTTCATAACTTGTAGTTGGATTTCACGTAGCTATGCGAACGAGCTCATTGCACGACGCTTTTTGCTATGTTCTAATAACTCTTACTAATCCTACAATCCCGTATTCGTGCAACGTTTATCGTGTTGCATTTAAGCCATAGAGCCCCCCTACATCTTCCATAATCTTTAGCTCACTTCGATGATAAGCGACGACATACAGAATCCACATACACCATCTATAATAAATTTTAGGAGCAATGGGAAGCCCCTATATATAAAAATATCTCAAATTTCAGATCCATCAATCAGTTGGAAACCAAAAAACCAAAAAAAAAAAACAAGAAACCAAACCAAACTTAAAACTTCAAATAACAATATCACAGCTTAAAAAGAAAGAAAAGGCAATTAAACACAAGCACAGAGTGAGTGAAGTACCTCAACAATTTTGTGACAGCAGTTTTTTCCAAAAAGCTGTGGAGTTATGTGCAAGTATATTAATAATGTATGTGTAGTATTATTATGAGTTAAGTCAACACTTACCAACAATCATATAACTATAAAATATTATCTGAAACAGGGTGGAGGATGCTGAACTACTCTCAGCTGCCCATATCTGCCAAGAATTATATGTTTGTACTGTACCCCTTAATTTTCTCTATTTTTATGAATAACGCTACAACAGACAGAGTGGTGAGTGAACCGCCACTCTTGTGAGAGGGTCAACGGGAGTGGTGGGTGAGGTGAAGTGGGGTCGGGTAGGTGGGGGTGATATGTGTGTTATTTTTTAATGTTGAAAAAACAAATTGATCATTTCCATTCAAGAATACTGTTTGAATACTGATCCATCTATGTTGCACGGATATAAGCCGATACACATACAATATATTATATGGATACCACGATACAAATTACTGAGAAAATAGACGATACTGATGCGACAAAGATACGTATGTAAGTCTAACATGTACTGAAGGAAAGTATATAAATGTGATATATATTATAGCAAACCATGTAATATCACAAATCTTAATGTCCCATTCATAATAATAAGTAAATCAAATTGCAAATAAAAATCGATACAGAATACTTCAGTACTTAATGACATAATAACAAAGATAGGTGAATTAATAATAATATTTTTAAGTAATTCACTACAAAATTTAAATTAAACATAACGATAGTGCATTGGTTCTTCCTAACTTTTTAGACGTGTATTAAAAAAAAATTGCAAAAAAAAAACCTAGAACATGTCCGATACGCCTAAAAAATATATCGGATACGCTTCAAGATTTTATTTATTTATTTTAACACTTAATGATAAGTCACATGCGTATCAAATACATTTGGTGCAAGTATCAAACGATTATAAATATGATATACGTATTTGATACAATATAATCTAGAAGTATCGGTGAATCACAGTGGTGCCTCAACCAATACACCGAGACACCATAGTTATATTCAAACTTATAAGAAATCACTTTCTTTCTTTTTTTGATAAAAATAACTTTTCTCGTTACTGAACATTTAAAACTCGAGCATTTAAAATTTGTGAGGACATTTTTTTTTATAGAAATGATAAGGTGGTACAAATCATTCTTTTTATGCAATAACAACTCGTGACTTTAAAGGAAGTAAATTATTGCCCTTGTGAATCTCATGAGCATTTAAAGTTTTTCAAACCAAAAATTGTAGAATATTAATATTCAACTAGCAAATGGAGCACGCGGTTCCCGCGAGCATAATTCTTTTTTCAATGTCATTTTATGTGGGTTAAAGAAGAAAATTTATTTAGATAACATGTGCCATAAATTTAGAGTATAACAATGGAAGAAAAATATATTATAGGGAAAGTAAATCATTAATTACAATGAATAGTGTAATTAATTAGTCTAACTTAATTTGTAAGGTTATTTTGGGGATTTAATAGTATACTTTTACAATATAGCTAAAACTCAAAGGTTAAAGTTGGAAATCAAAAGATTGGTGTCACAATGGGTTTCTTTATATAATAGTATATAGATGACTGGTGCCTATAATTAGTGGACGGTGCCTATAATTATTGACCATCAGATAAAAGTATCGATATATTTAACTGATCACCTGAATAATTTCAAATTTAATAGAAGTAACCTTTGTGAGACGTGAGTAATAAATACTTCAGAAATTTTGGGAGCAGTTGGACGTTGACTTGATTTTGTTGAAATTAGACTATTAGGCCTTGTTTGTTGGGAGGCCCAAACCGAACTATTACGGCACGTTTGGATGCCCTTCAGAGGCCTTATTAACTAAATACGGTGGGCTAATATGGTGTTTGGTTTGCTAAATTTTCGCACTAATTAGTAATGGAAGCCCTGTATTAGGTGAACCATGTATGTACTTTTGACCTTTAATTTATCTCATTCCTAGCTGATATTTTTTAATGTGGGCTGATGGGCATACTAATATGCCTATTAAATAATGAATGTTTTGAGAGCCAAGGGCATCCAAACGTGCCGTTACATTTTCTTCTTATTGACTTATTATTCCAATGTATACAAGTCCTCAACGTCTAATATATCATGGACATTGTACACGTTTGCTTTGGGGTATATCGGTATCCCCTTATAAAATTAACAGTGAGGACTGATGAGTAATTAGTTATTTGCTAGTACTTTTAATAATATTTTTGGCCCTTAATATAGGAGTAAAATGCAAAAACTTACCATGTGTTATCTCTAATTGGTAAAAAATTCTCTATGTTATTTTAATTAGCAAAAACTCCCTATGTTATCTAAAATTTAGCACACATCACCCATTTGTCTATTTAGCTTTGACTAGCTTGGCAAAGTCACTTTTATCCCTGTACAAAATGGTCTATTTATCTTAAAAATGTTCATAAACATTTTTAGAATTTTAATATAATATAAATAAAGCAAACCAAAAAAAATATGTTCTTTTTTCTTTCGCCTCCGGCGGTCCAGCCAACCCATCCCATCGTATCAACCGCTTCTTCTCCTTCCTTGTCGGCGCCTCGGTATGATTTTCTAATCACCGTGAAACTGCCGATGATTTCTCAACGATATTGCAACCCGTTTTCCTGATTCTTAATTCTCCTTTGTCCTTTTATTATTCAAATAAAAATAGAAGTAAGATTTGTGAAGGAAAACAACACCAGAATCAATGGCTTTAGCCCCTTTTAACATTTTTTTTTGTCTTCAACTTCAAAAAATAATATGCAAGTGAGAACCCAATGACTAAGTTCTGAATGTGAACCGGAGGGGAAAATACTAAACCACAACATCATTCCTAGAATTCCACCTTATAACTATTGAGAATATATAATCTCACATCGTTTGAGTATGGACTTGGATTAATATTAATAAAGAGAAGCCCCCCCCCCCCCCCCCCCACCACCACTTAACAAGGCCTTTTAAGTGGAGAATGATGGGTTTCAGTTTCTATCATGGTATCAGAGCCAACACAAGACATATGTTGGGCTCCGCGACCTACCCACGTGATGGCACCGAAGATAATTATCGGTTCACACGTGAGGTGGCGTGTTGGGAATATATTATCCTACATCGCTTGGGTATGGTCTTGGATTAATGTTAATAAAGAGAAGTTTCCACTCCACTTAACAAGGACTTTTAAATAGAGAATGACGTGCTTCAATTTCTATCAATAACTGCCACCACAAAAGAGATTCAACAAATCAACGAAATCCAAGGTGGCGCAGTGAAGAGGAGATATGAAATTGATTTTTTTTTATAAAAAAACAAAAGAAAAGAGAGATAGAAAAAAATGGATGAAATCAGTTGATTAGTGTACAAGGGTGCTCAGGTCATTTTTAGTCAAAACCATTCAACCCCACTTTCATTGTAGGCGCATGTACTGCACCACTAGGCTGGAGGGACTTTTTGGCTTTGACCAAAAAACACAGGAACTTTTTTGCTAATTAAAATAACACATGATAGGTTTTTACATTTTACTCCTTAATATAGTCTATGTGTTACTCCTAATCTTCACATTGTTAAAAAAACCTCACACCTTTCAATTATTAAGCTCCCCATTGGACATTGGTTGTAACTTGTAATGTATAATTACCAACTTATCCATGCAAGTGATCAATAAATTATTAGTTTTGTAATTTTTGATTTATGATTAAAACGGGACATGTAATTTAACCGAAATGACAATTAATAGTACAAAGTGAATTCCTATAATAAATAAATAAAATGCACGTGTGGGTCTAGGGTTAGATTATTTCTAATAATCTATTTAGTGGATAGTTAAATTGAGACAATTAAATTTAAGCTAATAATATATATTGGGGTGATTAAGTGATCAAAATTGAGGAGCCTAATAAGCATCTAATAAAGTATGGGCTTTGTAATGTGTAATACCCAATAGGAGTCTAATTAGGGTTTATGGAGTTCTAATTAGATTACAATATAAGACTTGGGTTTTGGTCCCGAAGACAATTCTTGAAACACTCTTCTCCTCCTCCTCTTTTCCCATCAATTGAGCGAGATCCCACCGAGAGCTAGAATTTGTCTTTGGAAGACCAAAGCCTCATTGTTCTCGCGTAAAAGATTGTTTGTATGGATCAAGGTACACTTCTCGATTCATAACTTATTAATTTCTTTATGGTTTAACATGCATGTGACGGTCTTGGATTGATAAATTAATATTCATCGTAAAGTATTTAATCCAACAAGTGGTATCAGGGTAGTATGTACATGCCTGAAATTTAAGTTTTTGTCCATATGATGTTTGGGAAAGAATTGTTTTTTTCATATTCTTTTAAGTTTCTGATTCCAAAGTAATCTGTTACGCTTGAATTTATTCATTTTGAGATAATATGATGCGTGTATTTCTTATTTATGCGATTAATGATTGGCCCAAAGGAAGACCATTGGTTGGCCGAATAAGGACTGGACATGTGGAAATGGTGTGTGATGATTATAAAGTTTCCATGTGAACAACATGTCGGCGTAAAGGAATGTTGTTGTTTGACATGATTTATTATCAACATTTGATTTCTACGTGAGAGTACCACTTACAAGTTGATGTTTCTGTCCAAAGACTAAACTTCGACGTTGTGCTAGGTATCTTGTTCAAATGGGCCCACCACACTTCTGTTAATTGAAATTTATATCTTACATGATTATTTTTAGTAAACTATTCATGTTATAGCATGATTTTTTTATTGAGTGAGCTTCTGTAATCTGTTTGTCTTTTATTAGTTATTATTTCTGGTGCCAATATTATTGCCGACATAATCTAAATTCTGGTGCTTAACGGCACAACTTTAAGAGCTGAAAAGAGAACATTATGTTAGTTCTCTGTAGTATGAATTTGGACTTAGTGTTAAGGAAATAACGGCCTACTTCTCTTATGGAAACAAGTTCCATTTATGTCAAAGTGAACTTTGAGAAGTGGGAAGGTTCTAATCACTTGAGTTTGACTATATTAAAGCGCAACGTTCTTGAAGTATTTAGGTTCGGTATGTCATATGTGGTATTTGTGAATGTTTTCCTTCAAGAAAATGAAAATGTTTTGTAAAGAACGAAAGGGCTGCGACAAGCAAGCTTTTAGCTAAACTTGTCCACATAAGCTATAACGATGAAGGAAACATTATGAGCACATTTCGGAGATGTCTAACATTGCATCAACTTAAGGCACTTAAGCTTGATCTGCTTGATCATTTGCTTATGCATTTGGTACTTATATCATTTCTTGCACACTTTGGTTAGTTTACAGTTTAACTATAATACTCATAAGAATAATGGACTCTTAATGGTTCATTTTATATTATGTGCAATAAGAGGATAGATTGAAGCGTGAAAAAGACTAAAAGTGCTCGTGTTGCAATTACCTAAAAGAGCATAAAGCATAAAAGGACTACGAATAAGGTCACTACAGTGGGAACATCACAATCCAAGACTGAAGATAAATGACTTGTTTGTTTCTTTTGCGAGACACTTGGACTTGTGAAGAAAGATAGTTCCAAATATGCCAAATACGTCTTATGACGTGCAAAAGAAGGGTTGCATTTGGAGTCAATCGTCAAGTGATGCTGAAAGAACCATCTATATGGGGGCGATGATAAAACAGTTTTCAGTTGAAAACATTGGCATTCTTAGAATATCTTTTGAGACTAGTACATTGATTGATAAACTATGTTAAACCCAATTGCTTCAACTAAAAAAACCCTGGAAATAACATCAAGAGGCACTCAGGTCTGTAGTATACATACTTTATGATTTAGAATCTAAGTCCTTCTTTGAGACAGAAAAATTGAGATATCGTGAGGATGTTGTATTTGAGGGGGGAGATAGTGTTGTCTTTGTAAGATAACAATGAGGACTCGCCTATAGAAATCGCTGCCTAATATCAAGAGCTTGCTTCAAAAGAGCAAACACAACAACCTCAAGAGGAAGTGTCACTTATGTGATACAAATAAGTATTCCTGTCAATGGTATCACAAGTATCATCAAGTCATTGCCTCGTGCAATTTTAAGTTTAATACACTTGATACTTGTGTATATCACTAGTTCAGCAGGAGTAATTTATACTTCTAATGCTATGTGTTAATGACATACTTTTCTGAATAAAGGAGATACAAAAGATTCATTTTGCTTTTGAAACCAAAACTTTCGTATGCTCAAGCTTGTATGCATCTAGATTTAGCGTACATAATTGATATGTTGGGCAATTACGTAAGTGAACCCGTATGGATCGTTGGATTGCAGCCAAATGGATTATAAGGTACTTAATAGAATAAAAGATTACATGCTCATCAATTGTAAGTCAGAAAATTAGGAGATCATTTGGTATTCTGACTACAATATGGGTTGCCAAAGGATCCAATTCTTGCTATTTCTATATGCTATCAAATGATGTTATATTCTGGGAAAGTGTTCAACATACACTTATAAGTTCTTTCTCGATAGCATTATAGTTCATAGCTTGTTATGCGGCAACCAATTTTGTGATATGACTGTGAAATTTGTCACAAGGCTGCAAGTTATGGATAAGTTTTGAAAGACCACTAAAGGTTTTATGGTGACAATGTATTACAGTTATATATTTGAACAATGGGAGTTCTTCAAGGTCTAGCCGCATAGACATTGAAGTACCTAATTGTTATAAGAGAATTCAGAGTTAGTTAGTGTCCAATGAGCGTATAGAAACAAACGTAAGGCTAGCTTACCCACTTATAAAGGTTTGACACTGAAGGTCTTTCATGAGCATACTGCTTACACGAGTGTTGTCTTATTTTATGATATGCAGTTTTAGTGGGAGTTTATTTCATGTGTTTGGCTCATTTATTGACACAATACATTGGTTTATGTATGTTCAGTTTTCTACAGAAAAAGTTGATGGTTTTCTTATTATAGCTCTGAATATTTTACTATTTATCTTTCAATTGTGGTTTGACATAAGGTTTGAAAGACTAAGCTTGATCTCAATAAAGACTTAGGACCGATTGGAAATAAGCATGATTCGGATCACATTGTATGTAATTTCCAGTTACACATCCATATTTGATCTATGTTATTGAATATACTTGGCATGTGTGATAACTGAGGGTCGAGTTACGATAAATATAACAAAGGCCGCTTTGGTTCCATGTTGGTATAAGAGATGGACCAGATTGATTCAAGAAGATGCTTCAGTATTAGCAAATTTGGTGCGCACCTATGGTTATTAATGTAATTGTCATTTGGATTCAATTTATAGTCCAAGTGGGAGATTGTTAGATTATTTCTAATAATCTATTTAGTGGATAGTTAAATTGAGACAATTATATTTAAGCTAATAATATATATTGGTGTAATTAAGTGATCAAAATTGAAGAGCCTAATAAGCATCTAATATAAAGTATGGGATTTATAATGTGTAATAACAAATAGGAGTCTAATTAGGGTTTATAGTGTTCTAATTAGATTATTATATAAGGCTGGGGTTTTGGTCCCCAAGAAAATTCTTGAAACACTCACCTCCTCCTCTTTTTCCATCAATTGAGTGAGATCCCACCGAGAGCTAGAATTTGTCTATGGAAGACCTAAGCCTCAACGTTCTCGCGTAAAAGCTTGTCTGTATGGATCAAGGTATGCTTCTCGATTCATAACTTACGAATTTCTTTATGTTTTGACATGTGGCGGTCTTGGATTGATGAATTAATATTCATCGTAAAGTATTTAATCCAACATCTAGAACTCTTGATACAAAGATAAGTGAAAGCTAGGCTTACATTTTAAGTTAATATTGGAATATCACATATATATCACCTACATTTGATATTATATTTATATTTAATCACCAATTTGTGTCTAGTAAACGTGTTATTTAAGACTTAAAGAATATTAAAGAAAATGCTATAATTATTATAGCATAATTTGCACCTACTTACATACACATGTCGGCGTGAGACCAAAAAACGTAAAAAGCATAGTAATTGGTCGAATTGCACGAAATAGGTCAAATTAGTGCCTCATCGAAATTCAACCTATCTCAACCCAATTCGACATATTTCTGGAGAACATGTCGACTTTCTTGTTGGACAAGATTCGACATATTTTGACAAATGTTGTTAATCAAGCCAACAAAGGTCATGGCCCACCGGGCTCAACCCAATCTGATAATTGAGAAAATATTTTATCAATAAATACCCGACTAAATATCACTAAAGAGGTACATTTTTCAAGATAATCTGCAATAATTCGAATTACGTGAAATTGACCTATTTGATCAGTTTAGAACAATTTAGCCTAATTTACACTAATTTCGCATTTCTTGGCCTATAACTCACATTATAAGCAGGGTCCATTTCGGTTCTAATACTGACTTATGTAAATGATTAGTCAGCATACAAAATTACCCTTCATCAACAACCTTTGGAGATGGTTAGAAATTTGCTTTGTACTATTTGATTTTCTTTTTCCTACATAATCCACAAAAGAGAGAAAGAAAACAATTCACTACGTACATATAAAAGATTCATCAGTTATTTTAACAAATGGTAACTAATGAGGACATTTTTAGTTTTATTTTTCACCAAATAGTTGAGAGATTAAAAGTGAGGAGAATTTTTTTTCAACGTATATTTAACATATACAATACAAAGACTTTAACTGTGGCTAGTTAGAGGGGGGGGGGGGGGGGGAATTGTGCCATTCATGCGCAAAATAAGGTGATAAGAAGTATATTAATATGGGTCTACTAATAGTGAGGAAATTAGGCAAGCAAACGAGTCATCCCATTTACCAATATTAGATCAACCCAAATCACTTGAAGAGACATTTGGAAATCACGATAAAATAAGCTACGGATTGTTATAATTGGAGAGTATTAACATATGATTTTGTTTTTTAATGGTTATACATATGATTTGTTTGATTATGTAGTTATTTGGCATCATGATCCATCCTCTATTATAGTACCTTTCGGCTTAGGTTATAATTCATCTATTATAGTTTAACACTTATAAAAACAATGTTTCAGATTATTAGTATATACTACAAATGTTTTTAGAATACGGGCTAGAAAAAACGTTAATCTCTGACGTGAGGAACACTAATAGAGTTGGCTAGGGGTGTTATGGGCCGGGGTCCCGCCGGGACGGGACCCCGGCCCATCGGGAACTGCCGGGGCGGGAGCTGCTGAGCAGTTCCCGTCCCTCCCGCCGGGAACGCTGTTCCCGGTGGCGCGGGAGTCCCGCCGGGACGGGAGGGCTCCCGTGATCCCGGCGGGCAGTGTCCGCCCTTGTCCAGCCCATATATTTTTTTTTTCATCCTCCAATCATCTCAACAAAATCCAACAAAAATAAAAAATAAGAACTCATCAATTCAACAAAAAAGAGGCATAAATGAGGAGTTTCATCCGATCACCAATAAGAACATTCAAATCCACAATACAATCCATCATAAACATAAAATTTAAACAAACTAGCAGTCTCATTCAAATTGCTGTACTTGCTGGAGAAACTCTAATTGCTGGATCTCCGGCGGAGGACTTATTTTTCTTGTTAGTTGCTACCATCTAAACAACCAAAATAAAAATATTCAATACCAAGGAATTGATTATCTATATCGATACGAAAGCCTCAACGATCAATTCAACACCAAACGACAATATAACAATATCAATATCAATATCAATTTTCGAAATCAATTCAACACCAAACAACAATATCCAATATCAATATCCCTAATTGCAATATCAATATCAATATCAATCCAATATCAATATCAATTTTCGAAATCAATTCAACACCAAACGACAATATCCAATAACAATATCCCTAATTGCAATATCAATATCAATCCAATATCCAATATCAATATCCCTAATTGCAAAATCAATATCAATTTTCGAAACTAATCCCTAATTGCACAAAACCCCCAATTAATAAACTCTAATTGCAAACTCATAAACCCTAATTTTTCATATGTAAATCAATAATAAGCAACCTAAGCAAACTATAATTCAAAGAAGTCATGTAATCAAACAATAATTTAAAGGTTTACAAAAAAAGGGTTTTAAAAAATTGCCTCTAATTTTGTTGGTGGTGAGGAGGCTCAGCGGCGGCGTGGGGCAGTGGAGGTTAGGCAGTGATGAGGCGTCGTGGTTCGTGGCTCGTGGCGGTGGGTAGGCGGCGCGGCGATGGGTTTGCGGTGGGTAGGCGGCGTGTGTGTGTGATGTGTGTGTGTAACCAACAATGTGTGTGTGTGTGTGTGTGTGTGTTTGTGTGTGTAGCGGCTTGTGTGTGTGTAATTGTGTTTGTGTGTGTTTTGTGTAAAAAAACTAAGAGAAATAAGTAGCAGATTAACAAAAAAAAATAAAAAAAAGGGATACTGGAGGCCGAGATCCCGCGGGAAGGAACGGGATCCAGTTTGGATCCCGTTCCCTCCCGGCGGGAGGCAGACCGGGATCAATTTCCCGGTCTGTCCGGGAAGGGAACGAGCCGGGTTTTTCCCGGCTCAGGAAAAACCCGGCGGGACGGGTCGGACTCCAAAGTCCCGACCCGGCCCAAACACCCCTAGAGTTGGCTGCCATGTAGAACAAAAAATGTATTGGGCCCGTGCAAGGCCCAAAAAAACGATTTATGTGGATTTAGGTAATGAATTTTTCTGTGGCCTGAATAAGACAAAAAGCAATATTCTTTTTTTTTTAAATAGGTAACAAAAAACAATATTCGAATATAAAAGCAAAGAATGAAATTTGCCCTATCTTAGTAAACTTTGTTGTGTAAAAATTAAAACTTTAAACAGAAGTGATATTAATCGAATAAAGCTTTTGAGTTGTAATTCTGATGGTTCTTCACATGGTAAATCTTTTCCACATTGTTCATAGTTTCTTACCTCATAGTAATTTTATTGTTTTCAATTAAGTTTTTGTGTCATTTGTTATCGTCTCCAATTATGAATTCGGTTTTCGCTATAATTCATAGCTAATTTCATAATATTTTTCGTCTTACAATCAATGTGCAAGCGTCGATGTAATCGTGAAGAGAATGATCAGATTTAAGATGTCAAGGACGACATGTCCAAATGGATCGAATTTTCACTAAATACTTAAAAATAAGGAAAAGATGGCGTCAAACCCCCCAACTTATAAGGTAATTGGCAAAGTACTCCTAACTACATAAGTGAAAAAAACCACAAACTATTAACACTCTTCATGAAGCCAAATCGAACCAGCACTACATAACCGTTGTTAGTAATATCATCGTTGGTTAGACTGAATTCAATCCTGTATGGAAGAAATTACAGTTGGGGCTCAAGATTGGGTAAAAACGTGACAAGAGCAACCGAAGACTTTTAAAAAGTTTATTGATTTTTATTTTTTTTTACGAGACACTTTGCAAATCACCCTATAGTTGCACCCCTCAAATAACTTTAACATTTGCTGAGAGAATTTCCAGACCTCACCCAAATTTGCTCCATTTTAGGTGAAAAACACAAACCAGAATTTAGAAACAGGACAGACAACAAAACATGAAACAAGTTTTCAGAGTTACAGTTGTAAATGTAGCTTGACACTTCAAGATTTCTACATCTAGTTTATCTACCAGACTCTTACACGAAATAACAACATTATTAAGATCAAATTCCAAGACTTTGAAGCCTTCATTTTCCGCCATTTTCAGCAGTGAGTCCAGTCATTGCTTTCTGCAACAAGTATGAAAAATCGACACGATAAAATAAAACTCAAATTCAAGGTGAATTTCTAGTCAGGGAACACTAAGATATCATCGACTCTTGCCTACCTGCTCCGTGTAAAACTTGTAGCCGTAACTTTGTCACACTATTTTAACAATGCATATAGTAGAATTGTGATCCAAAGCTCTACTTAAACCCGGTACAGGTAAAAAAAAGATTCTCACTAAAGTGTTACCTGGATGCAAGAGAGAGTGTATTGCACGTCGCCTTCTGATATCTGGTGGTGAATAACAAGTCGCATTCTGCAAAATTGTTAAATTTATTATAAAGATGTTCATAAATTTTCATGCGTCCAACTTTTACTACTACAACATAAGTTACAAAAGTTGCATCAACCAAGAAAAGGGATGACTAAAAACGTTATGATTTTGCCGAAAATAAGGCGGTCACTTGTTGCTAGTAAGCCTAATGCGAGGTGAATAACCAAGAGACATAAAAAAGGCCTAAACTTCAGTAAGAACCATACAAGCCATGTGCCTTCAAGAAATTTTATAGAAATTCCAAACAAAATTGTTGGAACGGTGACCTGAATCGGAGCAAGTACAGTCGAGAACAATTACACAATATGAAACTAAACTGTAATCAGAAAGAAAAAACTTACTTGAGTGGACCTTCTGGCATCAGTAGTACACCATGTGCTTCTAGATATTTGAAGAGCTCGGTTTCTTTGATATTCAAGTCCTCCAGAATATCAAAATACACCTACATATCACATAACAAATTAAAACAGGAAGTTTTCTACTTATGATTAAATCATCTGTATAACAAAAAAGAGACATCCAATCAGCATACAAGTTTCAACAGTCACCCACTCCTTTCTACAATTAGCACTGCCACATGAAACCAAGTACAATACAATCATCGGAATGTTGCCCGTGTGAACTGTTCGTGATGGAACCACAGAGACCGTTCTACTTCTACCAAGAAAAATTTGCGATATCAACTTAATTGTGCATTATTCATGGTTAAGAACTTACAACGGCATCCAAAACATTAAAATCCGAAAGACAACTTAAAGAGCAAACTCATTTTCGCTAAGCAAGAGGGTTCGGTGGGAAAAACAGTTGATTATCTGATTTTTTAGATTCTCACTACAATAAAACTTACGATATTAGTCTCCACAGAAGCCATGTCAACTTTCAGTCCTTTGATTTTGTTAAGCCCCTCTGATAGTAACAACAGTTATGTGTTAGAGTCGAGTACAATTAAGAGTCCAAAAGGAACTGCACGCACGTTAAAACCATAAAAGAGGTACCTGCCAATATCTTAGCCTTCTTATGATCACTTTCAAGCTTAGCAACATTTTCATTCAGTGCAACTAAAGCTGCAGCACATATGACTCCAACCTGTCTCATTGCACCACCTAGAGTCTTCCTAAGAATTTTTGCCTTGTACATACAAACAAAGGTAATTAGCCTTCAAGCTTACGCAAATCTAACTTGCACCGACGATTTTTTTTTTTTTCAAAAGACAGCTTACCTTGTAAATGAAGCCTTTTGAACCTGCAATAATAGTACCAGCAGGCGCACCAAGACCTTTTGACAAGCAAGCCTGAGTCAAGGATTTGCATGGGGTATTAGTTGATATCAGTAGACATAATATCAAATAGTATCTCAACAAAAAATATCGAAGAGAAAGTTTCTACAAGATGAACAAAATAACTTATAAAATAGGCACTACTGGAACCTACCGTTACTGAATCAGCAGCCTGTGCAAGCCTACTAACTGGAACACCAAGAGCCTGGAAAACAGATACACTTAGTTATCAACTGCATGATTTTTGACATAGTAAATTTTCTCAGTGTGTGCTCTGATTAGATTGCTCACTAGATGTTTAGTTTGAGTTCTATTAAGTATCCTAGATCTGAAGATGTGTCGGGATACTGATTAACTACGAACATGCCTATTAAGATGTTGAAGGAAGTCGCACTTTTTCTCCTTCGATAGTATTGAATGATGCTTTTGCATCTCGTTTATTCACCAATAGGAGTATTTTATGATTATTTACCTTAGACTACATATATCTGTATCATGTGAATGGTTATCATTTAGCCTCAAACAACCGATTGTTTCCATAAGTATATGACAAAGTGAAGTCCAACTGATGTCACAACATAAATGCTTCATAGGAAAGGCTTATTAACAAGGCAGCACACATAGTCCAGTAGTGCATATATGAGATATGAATATGATTGAAACTTGCACAAGAAAGAGTATTGACTCACAACAGAAGCATTGAAAATACGAGCCCCGTCAATGTGAAGCTTTAAACCATGTTTCTTTGCAAGCTCTCCGACTTTGTCAGTATACTCTGCAGAAAGACATCTACCACCAGAGCTGCAACAATACACGACATCAACTTAATAGTGGACATATGTAAGAGTGAGAGAATTAAAAATCCAGCTCTATATTGCTTCTCTGGTTGACTAAGAAGAGCAGGGCAAGATATCATTCCGCAACTCAAAATTATTGTGTCCTAAAAGAGTAGACTTACTGTGCATGTGAATTTTCCAAACAAATGAGCCTGGTAGTTGGGAAACAGATTTCAAAGCTTGGGTCCCTTATTGCTTCTTCAATTTGATCAATATCCATGGTACCATCGTCATTATTCTTCACTGTCCTCGGATGAACGCCTCCAATTGTAGAGATGCCACCATTCTCATAGATGTGAATATGGGAATAATCACCAAGAATGACTTCACTACCCCTTGTTTCACAATGAACAAGCACACTGATAAGGTTGGCCATAGTCCCAGAAGGGACAAACAATGCTGCTTCCTTTCCAATAATTCTCGCCATCTCTTTTTCCAAACGAGCAGCAGTGGGATCGAAACCTAGTACGTCATCATCAACATCCGCACTTGCCATTGCAGCACGCATGGCTTCAGTCGGTTTAGTGACGGTATCAGATCGAAGATCCACCTTTCTCATCACCATTTTTGCTAACTAAACACTAAAGTCAAAACAGGAAGTAACAGAACCTGATAAGTAAAAAAAATCAGGAAATATAAACCACTTTGAGCAGATAACTGCTGGACTCATGGAGTACAATTTAGTCACACCTCCTTAAATTTTACATCAAGGAAACCCTCATCCATTCATTAACATAAGATCACGCAAAACACGTCACTTTTTCTCAACTAAAGTTCATATACATTACATTTATCCCAGAAAAAATTGAATATCATAGTAATGTTGATTCTGGGGTCTACCCTCATGTTAATTCATGCCAAAGAACAAATTTAATTGGGCAGAATCCATAATGCCAGATGCAAATTCTCTGCACTAAAATCACATCAAACACAAAAGATGATATATTTATCTTCCCTTTGATGTATGCAAAAACATGGCACCAAATGGAACACGACAAAAAATAAGAGAAGTCGTGATAACCTGCTGTAAAGCCAGAAACACAATGAAACAGGGTGATTCTCAACTGATGATTCTCTCACTTCCTGAAACAAAAAAGAATCAGAATTTATAATCAAGAAACAAATTAGAGTGCATTAAAGAAAACAATCCCACCTTTTTAAATAAAATAAAAAAAAAACCCACAACAGGAAAATAAATAAAAACACATTCTTTAAAGACTACAAAATCAAGAAATGAATCTCAATTAAGAACAAAATCCCACAAATGTTTTCCACAGTACCTCTCAAGTTTATGAGCTCTCACAATCACCTCTCTGTAGTGATTGAAGTACACTGCACACACACCTCTACTTGTAATAATGAAATCCAAAAGAAGTTAATGAATTATTGATTTTTCTCGTACCAACATCATAACTACTAACAACAAAGGGGAAATTAAATTTTAGGCCAAAATTGGTGTCAGTTTTGAAAGTGTCCAAAAGTACTTTACCAACCTAACAAACGCTTTTTGACATCATCAAAATTGGCCAAAAGAAATAGGTACCACACAAAATTAACCACACCACACCACACCACACCACACATGCATGGAAACAACTCACCACCGTGTGATAACAAATAATCACAACAGAAAAAGGAAAAAAAAAACAACAAAACAGAGTAAAAAGAAAGTTTTTTCATCAACTCTGTTTTTTTCTTTTTAAAAAAAGGTTACCTTTCACCAAAATCTTTAATTTTTGGGTTGAAGCGTTTGGTTTTGTTGTGGTAATGGAGGAGGCAAATGGGGTTTGAGTGTGAATTTGAATTTTAAGTGTGTGTGGGTGTGTGTGTTTGTAGAGAGTTAATGCGTGTGTTAAGGAAGGTTGGTTTAAAAGGATTTTCTGCATGAATGTGCAATGAGGTGGATGGATAATAATTGAGAAAGATTAATCCAATTTGGGCTCTCTTTTTATTATTTTAGTAAGAGCTTTAGGGGTAAAAAATATATTATTTATCTTGCCAATTTAATGTCTATAACACTGTATTTATATTGTTTACTTGGTGCAATCGCTACAAATACCGGGTAGAGATTTGAATGATAAGTATAATTATTTTCCTAATTTTAGATAAACTTAAATCTATATTAAATCTGAATTGTGGATTTGCGATTGCACCATATTACAATTGCAGCAAAATATTTTTTGCTATACCACACATTATGGTTATAAGTTTGCTTTTAATTTAATTAAAGACTTTTGTAGTGTTCAGCCAACAAGTCAAAATCACACAAGAATATTTTTTAAACTTAATAGTTAATACCAACCACAATTTCGAAGTGGCTGTCACTTGCTTTCATCTAGTGGTGCTCTAGGTTGCACGCATACGTATACGAGTATCGGTATTCGTTAGATACGGATACGTGAATACGTTTTTTTTTTAAATTTATAAGATATGATACGTATGCGATACGTCAAATATTTAATATTAATAATTATATATAAGGATATAATTTAAATATATCAAATAATATTATATCTAATCATTTGCACAGTCATTGGTCACATAATATTGTGAAGCATATCAAAGCTTTGTGTGTTGTTTTTATTTTGGTTTGAAATAGTGGGTTTTCACGATTTTATATTTAAGTTTCTGAAAAGATATTGCAATTTGGTTCTTGTTCGGTCTTTTCTAGTTTAAAAAAACTACCACACTACTCTTATAAATTGCTGATACGTATCGTATACTTCTTGTATACGCTTCACAGCGTATCCGATGCGTGTATCCATCTTTTTTAATTATTTTTAATGCAGGATACGCCACGTGGCGTATTCGATATGTATCCAAAGAGTATCCGGAAAATATCGGTATCCAATATGTATCCGACACTGACCGGCCATTTATATGGAGTATCCGTGCATCATAGGTGGTGCTTTTACGATTTGTTGATTTTTTTTTTTACAAACATTATCAACTCATGATTTATATAAATTTTCACAATTTTAATTAAAATTATCAAATTGTATTTTTAAAGAAGAGTGTATAAAAACTTTCGGAAGCAATTAGATTCTTGGATCAAAGTTATTGTTATGGCTATGTATGAAAATATGAGTTAAATTGTATAAAAACTTCTCTTAATTATTTGACAACTTCTCAAGTGAGTTGTTTCAGAATCTAATAAAAATAATTGTGATATTTTATTTTAGTTAGCCAAAATTACGAAATAATTGTCGTGCAATCAACTAGAAACTTTAGCTCATGGGTTTTCGACACAACCCTGTGATATATGAGAAATGCACATGCATGTTACCCATTTTTCAAGATAAATGAGTAAATTACTTTCCCGTGTTAGGGTAAATATGAGGCATTTTGAACATCAGCACCTCTTCCCGTAATTTATAAATACATACTTGACTCATTGCATCTATATATTTCACGACGTGTACATTTTTTTTTTTGATACATTAAATAGATAGCCACTAACACAGAGGTTCCACAATCGGGAAACCTCCATCAACAAAAATATTAATAGGAAGTTCGGCAAGAGGAATAATGCCACTTCGACAAAAAGAGCGAGCCCAAGAGGCTAAGTTATGGGCCGCAAAGTTGTTAGATCTAGAAACAAAACGAAATTTTCATTTAGGCCAACATGCCCAAAATTTCTTAATCTCTTCAATGAGAGGCCAAGAACTCCAAAGAGGGCACGCAGTCTGATCATTGATTTGGGTGATTATATCCATATTGTCGGATTCGAAGATAATCTTGGGGATCCCAAATTCATTTGCAATCTTAGTTGCTTCAAAGATAGCTTGAGCTTCCGCCATGGTGGCATCAATGCAAACAAAAACACTAGAGTTGGCGAGAATAATAGAGCCATTCTCGTTTCTCCAAACGGACCCGGCGGATGCTCCCGAATGCCAAAAAGACGCGTCGGAATTAATTTTAATCCACCCTTTACGCGGACGACGCCAAAACAGATCATACTTATGATTATTATGTATCCTGGCACTATTCTTTTGCACCTGAAGGTGGTCTTGGGTGACTTTGTTGCGCCAAAACGACGTGTACATGCATAAGCGGTAATATGATGTTATTAACATGACAAATTTTGCGCACTTTATATTTCACAACGGGGCAATGTGCCTTTTTCATTTAAAAATGAAATAATGTGCTTGTTTCACATAATAGAGAGCCAAAAATGCCATTGTCTCTAGTTCATATGATTAAGTTATGACCATTGCTAATTGCTTTATGGGAAAAAGTACGGACTATACCCATCGTTTAGCCTCTTTTACGAAACTATACCCAACCTTTGAACTTTTGCAACACTATACCCAACCTTTGAAAATCGTAACTATACTATACCTATACTAATTTTCCGGCCAAAAAACGTCATTTTCAGACAAAGTGACATCATATCTCGGCAAGTGGGGGGGTAATATAGTCTTTTCGGTATATTTAAATAAATAAATAAAAGAAAATCATAAATAGAATTTTTTATTATTGAAAATTAAAAAAAAATAGAGCTCCCCCCCCCCCCCCCCCCCCACCCCCACGGGGCTGCACCCAGAGAAGGCCAAAGCCATCGTAGAGATGAAATCCCCTAGCACAATAAAAGAAGTGCAAAGGCTAACAGGAAAGATGGCATCACTCAGCCGATTCATATCACGGTCAGCAGAGAAGGGTCTACCATTCTTTAAAGTTTTAAGGAATGTGAAAGAATTTCGATGGACTCCCGATTGTGAAGTAGCCTTCGATAGCCTGAAGAATTATCTGGTGAGTCCTCCGCTACTAGTCAAACCTGAGCCTGGAGATAAGTTGTTTGTATATTTGTCGGCTGGAGAAGAGGCTGTAAGTGCAGTATTGGTGAAGAATGAAAGAGGTGATCATCGTCCTGTGTATTATGTTAGTAAAACCCTGCAAAGCGCGGAGAAGAATTATGTGCAAACAGAAAAGTTGATATGAGCCCTTGTAGTAGCGGCTAGAAAATTAAGGTCATACTTCCTAACGTACCATGTGACGATACTCACCAAATATCTGTTAAGATCCATACTCAATCATCCTGAAACATCAGGACGAATGGTAAAATGGGCGATAGAATTAAGCGAGTATAGCTTGTCATACGCTCCACGACCAGCCATCAAAGCACAGGTTCTGTCTGACTTTGTAGTATAGATGAAGGAAATGCAAGATGAGAAGCTACCCGCACTATGGCATGTGTATGTAGACGGATCATCCGTCGGAACGCACGGAGGAGCAGGAATAGTCCTGAAGAATTACGAAGAAGAAGAAAATCTATGTTTTGCCGTCAGGATTAATTACCCCCTGTCTAACAATGAAGCGGAATACGAAGCCCTCCTGATTGGAATAAGGCTAGCCATGGAAGGGAACATCAGTCGAGTGGTGATTCACAGTGATTCACAACTGATAGTGCAACAAGCGATAGGAGAGTTTGAAGTAAAAGAGGAACGACTAAAAACCTATGCCCAAACAGTTCGAAGTAGGCAAAAGTTATTTGAAGAGTTCCAGTTAAGGCAAATTCCTCGGCTGGAAAACCAAGAAGCAGATGCGTTATCCAAGATAGCAATTCAATATGTGGTCGAAATGCGACGAATTACTTTGTTGCAAGCTATGGTGTCAGAAAAACAAGAGCTTCGGAGAACACCAACGCCATCGTGGCCCCAGTGATAGCAGGATGGATGTCAGATATTGTTGATTACTTAGAGGATCCCACACAATATTATGATGATGACAAAGAGAGGAAAATAATAGAGAGGAAGGCAGCGCATTACTTCCTGCATAAAGGAGTGTTGTTCAAGCGATGTTATTCTAATCCTCATACTCGATGTCTCAATGAGCAGGAGGCGTTAGGGGTAATAAAAGAAATGCACGAAGGAACATGTGGAAATCATTGGCAAGGTGCGAGCATGGCCAATCGTATCATAAGACAAGGGTACTATTGGCCCACGATGGTTCAAGATTGCCAAGAATACGCGCGCAAATGCCCAGCATGCCAAGCCCACGCTTCACAAATCCATCAACCGGCGGCCCCATGGGAACCAAGTCTACTAGCATGCCCCTTCGCCAAATGGGGGATAGACTTGGTCGGGCCCTTAATGCCTAATCCAAGGCAGAAGCGATACTTGATAGTTGCAGTAGATTATTTCACAAAGTGGGTAGAAGCAGAACCGATGGCCAGAATTACAGCTGGTGCAGTTATCAATTTCCTATGGAGAAATATACTGTGTCGGTTCGGAATTCCTCTATACCTAGTAAGTGACAACGGACTCCAGTTTGAAGATGAAAAGGTAGAAGATTGGTGTAAGCATTGGGAAATTAAGCATCATTTTGCTTCCATCGGATATCCCCAAGGTAACGGGCAAGTTGAGAGAACTAATCGGGCCCTGCTGAAGAGCATTAAGGCTAGGTTGGACCATCACAAGGAACGATGGATAGAAGAAATCCCAGGTGTTTTGTGGGCATATCGCACGACCCCTAGCTCCGCCACTGGAGAAACGCCATACAGCATGGCTTACGGTTGTGAGGTTGTAATCCCGCCAGAAATCGTAACGGAAAGTTGGAAAATCCGAGAGTATGAGGAGGTTAGTAACAGCTCTAATCTAGCCTTAGCTTTGGATTTGTTGGAAGAAAGGAGGCATCGAGCCTCAATACGAATGGAAGGGTATAAAGCTCGAATGGCCAGACACTACAACAAAAATGTCAAGATTGGAACATTCCAAGTCGGAGATTTGGTTCTCAAGCCAGTGGGAGCATCAAAGAATGTTGCTAAATTGCAGCCCAAGTGGGAAGGACCATACAAGGTGAACAAAATCATTGGACCCGCTACTTATCAACTAAGTACTCCTGAAGGTATCGTACTTACCCGAACTTGGAATGCGTTGAATCTAAGAAAATATTATGCTTAATATCTTGTAAATATAGAACTAATGTAAATAAAGGAGCCACACTGGTGTACATGTAAATAAAGTCGTGGTGGAATAAAGATGGCTTTTATTTATATACATGGAATTCGTACATAGTCACAAACGCGATTCATTCCAATACAGCCATCTAACCCGAATAACTTGCATACACACATATAACACGTGGTTGGACTTACTCGTAGGTGCCTACGTATCCCATGACTGGGGAATCAAACCACTCGTAGTTCCGATTTATTTACACATCACGAACCCACACAAATAATACATGAGAAAAGAAAATCATTCTGAGAATGGGCACTTTCCTTCTCGAATAAGGCGACGACGTTGCTCTTGGGAAAGGTCAATGGGATCCATAACAGTTACTGTTGGGATTATTGATCTTCGGAGAGACGAGGAAGGAGAAATTGCGGAGGAGGAAGTACTGATCTCTATATCAAGCAGAGTCAAGTTGGGGGGAAACCCGGAAGTTCCCTAACATCATTTTGGCAAATACGATAGCCAATGAGGACCAATTCTCGCATTTCCTCCCTAAGTGTTTCTCTCATCAGAGAGATGCTTGAAGGTACTGTTGCAGCCTCAGAACGGGCAGTTGCTTCGTGGGAGTTCTCCAAGTTTATTAGCCTTAAAGCTGATGTATCTCTCTCATTAGATAGAGAAGAGATCAGGGCATCGGAAGCCTCGATTTGAGACAGAAGGATGGCTATTCCTCTTTCTAAATCTTGAGAATGTTCTCGTTCGAGGATCAAAAGATGGCTCAAGTGAAAAGAGGTATCTTGGGCTTCCTTCCATAAAGATCTCAACATCTCTTGGTCTGAGTTGTAATGAGCCTGCAGATTATCATTCTTATTATGAGCTATCGCTAAATCTCTCTTTAAGTCAGCTAGATGTCGGAAAAGAAAACCCAAGTTGCTGGATGCGTACTCCTTCTGGAATTTGAGTGCGTCAGTGATCAAGAACGCCTAACAAGAAAAAATAAAAGTAGTAAGTTAAGAGAAGGATGGCAGTACAATCTGGAAATAAATGTATACGCTTATTACCTCACAAAGGTCATGAAAGAGTCTATCTTGGAGGAGGGGTATTGGAGTAGAACCCAAAGCTTCGTAATCAGATTGATTTAATAGACCGCTGAGAAAATTCCGACAGAAAGGAGCATCATGAGTGAGTATCGGAAAGTCTGGATGAAAATTGTTGGTATCTTCAGGAACCCGACTAGGGCCTTCACCAGATGGAGGGATCATTTGTGGAAGAGAAAAAAGATTGTCTACATGAGTTAAATTCTCGTGAGGAACATTGTGGGAGGAAATATCACCATCAACCACGTTAACAGAAGGTGCATGCAAAACTCCTAGAGATAATGTTAAACCCACAGAGGGACGAGGGTCGGAACACTCTATAAGATGCGGGGAAGGGGTTCCATTAAACAAAGCATCGATAGTAGGTAAATTGGAAGTGCAAAGAGAATCCAAGCCAGAGGTTATTGCATAATCTTCAGGACCCAAACGGGATCCGATGATTTCACAACTAGGAGAAGAAATGGAATCATCGGAGTATTGAAGGAAAGTATCTGCAAGGCCAAAAAGGCTAGCAGAAAAAGGCCTGATAGCATATTGTTCCATCTCTGCACCTGAGAACATAAGCATAAAGATTAAACCCCGAGACATAAAAATTACAGAAAAATGAATATACTTACGAAAGGCAGGGTTTGAGTGTAGAGGCATCGGAGGAATGTTCAATTGTTCCACTCCGTGTTGTAAACCAGCCATAGCTAAAGCAGATGAGTCTGCCAAAATAGAGCACACGTCGTAACTACCCGAGAACAAGCCGGTGGAAGTTAGGTATGTCATCTCTCGTACCGCAACCTCAGGACGAGGGAGCACGTATCCCAAACCCCATTGCAAAGGTACACCCCACATCTCCCCAGAAGAACCCATCGGCTTAATAAAAAAATATCTCTTCTTCCAGTCCACTACAAACGCTAGGCGTCGGGGTACATTGAAACCCCTCTGCTGATCACGGTGAACTAAACTGAAAAAAAGAAGACCATTGGGACATGGACGTAGAATGAAGGCAGCACCGACCCGATAGGGCGTTAAGGGTACATTCAAGAGGTTACAACAAAGAATGAAACTCACTAAATGCCGAAGTGAGTTAGTAAGGGAGGCTCGAAGGCCCTATGAAAAGGACGAGGAACGATGATATCGTATTCGTCCGGGTTTAAACCGTATTCACGCAACGTTTGAAAGATAGATTCTTGCGACTCAACGCTTTGACAGGAACCTACTCTGCTCCCCCCAATCATAGCATTAACATTCAAGGCAGAAGTGTTAAAGATAGAAAAATTATCGGGAGGGAAGTAGGATTCTCTACGAAGGAATGTGAGACGTAGGGAATCCGCTACATTTGAGTCAGATCGAGATAAAGGTGCTCGATGCACAGCAGGAGAGTTTCAAAAAATTAGAGACAACCCGCCCACTGTGGGCCTAGTCCTCGTAGTTTCGTTCGAAAGTTCACCTCGAGAATGCAGAGGAGAAGATCCCTCAGAAGACGATGATGGCCCATAGGTGAAAGGAGGCATTGTAGCAAAGCGGGGATATTACACTTACTATGGTAAACTACAAAGCAAACTAAAAAGTGACAAAAGTAAGATTCTTCAATCAGGAGTCAGAAGAAGATGATTTTAGTTGAAAAGAATGGAAATGATGGGGAAACTATTTATAGAGGTACCTGAAGATAGGGGTGTTATGGGCCGGGGACCCGCCGGGTCGGAACCCCGGCCCATCGGGAATTGCCGGGGCGGGAGCTGATGAACAGCTCCCGTTCCTCCCGCCGGGAACAGCGTTCCCGCCGGAACGGGATTCCTGCCGCGACGGGAGGGATCCCGTGTTCCCGGCGGGCAGTGTGTGTGTGCCTGAGTGAGTGTTGTGCTGAGTGTTAGAAAAAAAAGAAGGAAGAGAGAGATGAAAAAAGAAAAAAAAAATGTTGTCAGTGTGTGTGTGCATGAGTGAGTACTGTGCTGAGTGTTAGAAAAACAAAAAGGAAGAGAGAGATGAAAAAAGAAAACAAAAAGATGTCTGGTGAGTGTTGTACTGTGTTGTGCTGATAAATTAAATAGTCATAAGATACCATTCCCAATATCAAACAAAAATAACTTTAACAGTGATTTCTTCAAAAACAATTTATTTCTTGAAAATTACGTTTTTATGTATAATTCTGCATACCATATATTTATCAAGACAATTACTGTAGTTGCACAAAAAAAGGAAGTTGCATAAAAAAATGTACAAAAATTCAATTTGTCTATAAAGTATAAACCCCAGTTGCCCAGCACCAACTTTTATATTCTTCTGTACGCTTATGTCTATAAAACTTATGCACATAATTTTTATTCTTACTCAACCCAACATATCTCTCCTTAATCTCCCCATCCCTCAAAAATAAAAACGTGGGCACTTCAATCACATTCATATCCTTCAAAAACTGCATACAATTCTCGTTCTCATCCCCATTCATCCTCGCAAAAACCACCGTATTCGCCATCGATCTTGACAGCTTCAGCACCGTCGGATACATCTTCACGCACGGTCCGCAATGCTTCAATCCAACATCCAACACGAGTAATTTCCCATCGAATTTATGCTCTCCGATCAGCTTCTCCACGTCCTCTCGACTGTGCAGCTGCACCACAGCGGAGTGGTTGTCGCCATAGTACAAAACGTCGCCTATGAGCCGATCGGGACCGATCCCTTCCTCCTCATGGATCTTCTCCATGCCTTTGTAGAAGCTAAAGTAAATACCTACTGCCTCCCGGGATCCCGCGGAAGGTAACGGGATCCCGTTACCTCCCGGCGGGAGTCAAACCGGGAGCAAATTTCCGGTTTGACCGGGAGGGAACAGATCGGGTTTTCCCCGGCTCGGGGAAAACCTGTCGGGTCGGGTCGGATTCCAAGATCCCGACCCGGCCCAAACACCCTTACCTGAAGACAACAATTGGGTACGTGTCAAAATGAAGATGACATTTGGACCTCTCAAAGTATATGCAAACAGGGATAAAGACACGTGAGAAGAATGTTAACAATAATGGCAAACATTCTCTGAAACCTGGCATGAAAAGTAGTGCAGGAAGTGGCAAGAAAAGACAAAATTGCTGAATAAATAAAGAGAATGAGGGTAAAAATAGATACTTGATAACTCAAATGTTGAGAAATAGTCATACAGTCAGCTGATGAAATGTCAAAATTACTCAAAGTACAATTACAAGTTGAAAGACAAAAGTAAAATAAACTGGGAAGATAGTCTAAAAGCGGCGGTCCGATGGTCGAGAGGAAGAAGATGGAAAACCAATAGAAGAAGTAGGAGAAGGAGCGCGGCCCAATAACTTCTGGTAAGCATCGTGAGCTTCCTGTGATGAGGGGGACGCATCATCAAGGCCTGAGGATTTAGTCTCCTCCAGTTTTCGGGATGGGAGAATAGTCTATATTCACGGCATTGGTTGATGCAACCAAGATACCCGAGTAAAAAATTACCCAGCAGATGACTCTGATGCCTCTGTTGATACTTCTCCTCGCAATGCCTCTGAACCTCATCCTTTGTCAGAAGGATAGCCCCCGAAAGCTTCTCTTCTAATATCTCAGGGGAGAGAAAACCCGAGGGAGGGGGAGCTGGCTTCTTCAATTCCTCCTTAAGCCGATTATATTGGCCTTGAAGAGTAGAGACTTCCTTCTTCAAGTTGCGCTCTAGTTCTCCCCATGAACTTTTCTCTGTCGAAAGCACAGAGAGCTCTTCCTTCAGCTTCTTGCACTCGGACGTGCACTCGGATAGGGTGTTGGTCGTTTCATCCAACTTGGACTCCAACATTCGCTCCCTCACCAGACTTTGAGCATATGCCTCCCGAAGGTTCTTCACTTCATCTTCAGCTTTTTTCAAAGCTGCGTTCTGAGCAGCTAGCTCCTCCATAGACGATTGCCCGATAGCCTGAGCAGCATCCACCTCTCGCCAGATGGAGGGAATGATCTTAGGAACCTAGGAGGATATAAAGGATAAGTTTATCAATAGGAAAATTAAAAGTCATGACGAAGAAAGCCGTATTCAAATATCGGGTGGCATTCAAATATCGGGTAATGACCTCGAAAGCCGTATTCAAATCCGAGCCATCGGGTCTTGTGCTAGACTCTGCTCCGGCCCCCGTAGTATAGATAAAAAAAGGAGAGCTAGTCGGGGTAAAGCGGCTGGAGAAGGGCATCCCCTCGAGGTAAGGAGGGAGCGTCGTAGAAGTACCGGCAGGAGCTCCCGAGGGCGCATTCCATACGTGCTTCTTCACCAAAGAAGGCAACAGTTCGTCCAATAGCTCCAAGTTAATTGAACGAGGAGGAGCTGAATGAGAAGGATCGTGAGCATTGCCTTCGGAAACGCGACCTTCGGAAGAGAAGAGGTCATCCACGGATAAATCCTGATGAGCCAAGGACGGATGCTTCTGAGTATCCGAAGGCGAAGTACCTGCTTAAAAAGGTAAACAAAGGTAAGCACACAAGCCAAGAAAGTAAAAAATGGTAAAAAGACAGTTGTAAAATAGGTTAACGTGCTCGAACACCTTCGTCCTCGCTCTCGATCAGAATGATCTTCTCTTTGTTGGTTGCGGAATAACAAAGAAAATAAATCACATGTTACAGAGAAGAAGAAAAAACGTAAAATCTTTGTTATATACCTAAGGGGGAAGGAACAATGGTGGCATCAGTTTCTTCCTGAGCAATACTTGCTCCTTTGGAGGGCTGCGGGGATAGTGATAAGTCCTCCACAGGCTGCGAAGGAAGGGCAAAAACCTCTTCCATAGTCCCATCGGGGTGAACAGGAGGCGAAGGCATAGAGGGTAAGACATCAGAGGGAATAGGAGCCTCGGGCATCTCAGAAGCGACTGTGGTCTCAACAGTGTCCTGTTGAAGGTCCTCGACATCAATATCGAACTCTGCGGATTTTTGGGAGTTAACCGCTTGAGGTTCCCCAGGGTCGGAATCCTTGTTTGATGATTGGGAATCATCGTTCGAGGGCAGCATAACTTTCTTGGATCCCTTCCCCTTTGCACGAGAAGTAGCAAGACGAGGAATATCAGCTATGTCCTTCTCGTGCTCCTCCAAGTAAGACACTGCATAAGAGAAAAGTAAATGAGAAAATGCAGAGTATAGATGAGAAATGTATAAACAAGAGGGTGGTCGTTTAACTCACCAAAAGTAGGTCGTGCATCATCGGAGAGACAGATGAGTGTCTTCCCCACGAGGGAAGCATCCAAATGAGCCGTCATATTCAGCCCAGCAGTATCATACAAAGGCAAATAATGGGCGGACTTCAACAGGGCAGAAGCATCGAGAGCCAAAGTAAAAGAAGTAGATGAGTCTATTTTATAAGAGGGGGCCTCGGGTTGACGCCAGGAGTGGGGAAAATCCCACTGGCCCATAACAGGTTTGATGAAGATGAATTTATCTTTCCAGCTGATGTAAGACAAAGTAGTTCCTACGACTACTTTCTTCTCTGGGTCTCGATGAGCAAAAAAGTACGATGGGTGACCGGTAGAAGAAACATTAACAGTAAAAATGGAGAAAAATCTCCTCACAGTACACTCTACCCTCCTCGATAGGCACCAAAAAACAAAGGAGGCAAGGATAGTAAAACTGTTGGGCGTTAATTGGCTAGGGCAGACATCGCATGTTTTAAACACCTCACAATAGAAGGGAGGGTAAAAGGATCGGAGACCCGCGCGTACCTGAACCATATAAAGTGTAACATAGCCCTCGGGAGGAGCGTTTCCCCTATCGTCCTTTGAAGGAATTTCCCTAAGGATGTTCAGGGATGATACTCCGAAATCATGGAAGAAGTTGCCAACTTCTTCTTCGGTAACCGTGCTCACAACGTGCTCTACTTTTTTATAGCGACGATTACCCTTCTTCTTCGCTAGGGCAGCAGAAGCGTTAGCGGGGACGGATGACTTCCTTGACCGTTTAGAAACCCGTGCCGGTTCATCTTCCTTAGCAGTAGAAGCCTTGCCCTTCCTCTTACGACGGTAAGTTTCGATACCGGAGGGATTATTCTCCGGTAGCATGGCCACCGTGACGGCGGTGGCATCCTCCGCAGCAGTCAGAGGGGCGGTCGGAGCAGAGGCGGACTCCATTGGAGGTGCAAGCAGAACACCATAAATATCTACCATGGCGGTGGTTAAAGGGAGCGTGGCGGCGGAAGTTTCAGTAGCCATGATAAAAGAAGAAAGGAGACGAAGAATTTAGGTTTTTTTTCTTGAAGGAGATAAGAAGCTTGAAAAGACGAAGAACAGTAAGAGAAGAAGAATGGAAGAGAGTCGCTTATAAAGGGATCTCATCTGATATAGTGGGGAATTAATACACACTCGCATTAAAGAGCATGACTTCCCAAAAATAAAGACCATTACAAACCCTTGGAATTCTCTCATTAATGCGGAATTAATCAACTCCCCACGTTCTCCGATGGCTATATTAACCTCCGATGACCACTTCACTATAAGTTCCTGCTGATTACCTATAATGCACCAGGAACTGGGGGGACTGGTGTAAACCCCTAGAGGAAATTTGGGGTTATCAGGATATATGGCCATCGAGAGAACAAATAAAACATTTATCATCGGAAGATAAGTTACTTCTGAGAGAACAAATGAAACATTTATCATCGGAAGATAAGTTACTTCTCGGTAACTTTATCTCTGATGGCACACGGATTACCACACTCACAGAGCATCCGATGCTAAAGGCACTACCAGTCTTGGATGACTTTACGATGCCTAATAATCGCCGATGCTTTAGCCAGTGGACAGTCCTAAGGAACATTGACACGATAAACATGTTCCCCCCCGAGGGATGCCTACTATAATGATATATCAGGGTATATATCCCAACGACTCGAGGGAGAGATATTCCGAAGGCACGACAATAACAAAATTACTCGATGGAACCATAATGATCAGAATACCCGATGGCCAAAGCAATCACCCCTATGGCAAAGAAGTTCGTACGAAGGCAAACAAGAGAAGTGTTTCTAGAATAATAACCAAGTGTCACCCTTCGAGTTTCTTCTGCCATGCAAGGACCAGGTGTCGTCAGCAAAGTCATGTATCAGCTCCAAATTAAACATGTGTCATCATCAATATCAGGTATCAGCATTGAAGAAATTAGGTGGCAGTCACACAGCAGTTGAGTTAGCATAAAAACAACCCTAATCCGCCACATAACGTATGACATGCAGTTGACAGAAGGCTATAAATATACTCATTGTGCAACTCAGAAAAAGGGGGGAGATAAGAAAGAAAAAATTATACATATATAGAGATTAACCAAATCTGACAGTGTTGTAACTTGATTATTGACTATTTGGGCAAGGTGTTCCTCGAATATCAATAGAATAACTCTGATGAGTTAACAATATGTATTAGTGATGTAAGCGCATACAAATATGCAAGAACATAACTTTATTTATTGCTTAAATATATTTTTCACTTGCACAAATGCACAAAGAATAAAAAATAAAGTTAGTGCTAACCTGTGATTTTTATTTAACTCCCATAGATATTATTTGGTTTTTTTAATAAAATATCCACAATTTTAGTTGTATTTCTCCACTTCAAATTTAGTCATGATACTCCATCCCATATAAAAGATTTGACTAAAACGGCAAGGGCAACGTACATATATACCTAAGTCCAAATTTATTTTCAAACAATGTGAGAAATTCCCCAACAATTTACTCGTCAACTTTTCGTGGTGATATGAGAGTGTTATTAAGTGAATTTCATTTTGAACAGTCATTCATGCGAGCTTTTTCTACATGTATCATTTATGGAATGAGTTGCGGGAAAACATATCTTATTTGCGAAATACATGAAATCGTTTTGATTTAGAACATTGAAGTTGACCATATTTAGGTATTTTCATGACAGGCGTGTTACGTGTACAAAGGAAGAGTCAAACAAAGAAATAACCTGGATTTTTCCTTAAATAGCAATACTATCCTTAGTTAGAGAAATAGCTCTAGAATTTTAGATAGTTGTGTGGATTTATGGACATATATTTTGTTCCCTCTTTATTGAGATTAATTGAATTAAGCTATTCCAGATTTCACTCCAAATGGGATCCTGCTTGTGCTAGTCAACTTTCAAACATTGATCACAGTTTTCAGAATTTCTTGAAATGAATCCAAATCTTTCCATTTTCCATTACAATAACAACTATTACTTATAACTTATAAGAATTTCAAAACATGTTGAAATATATATTCTCTCAAACTTAATGGATTATTACATTCAATCTTTTCAAATATATCCGCCAGAAAAGTAAAATAACGGACATGTTTTCTAAATCTAAAATTTAAAGGAATGACTACGCGCCGACTTTGAATCTGAACTGTACTTAAAAAGACATGCATAATTGATTTAAAAAGTAATTAAATTGATCGATAACAACTCTAAATCTCTAATCATTTGCGATTACTGATTACTATATTTGTTTGTGATTGAAAAGCACAATTAGTTAATAGTTGCGGTTGACTGATAGTTGAAAATTGAAAAAGAGGAAGAAATATTTGATTTGAACACATCATTGATAAGTCCAAAATACTATGTAAACTTGTGAGGGGATTGGAAGGACACGTCATTGAATACGAGGATAATTTTCAAGGCTGCAACGACTCTCTTTCAGAAATCCTACTCTATTTTTTTTTTATTGATATGGTTGAGAAAACCCTACTTCACTCCACAACAATTTCCATGAAATAAATTATTACATCCCATCTTAGAAATCTCGATTTATTTCGACTATTTATTTTTTGAAACTTATATCTGTTGATAAATTAATCAAGGTTTTCCCCCAAGAAAAATAAAAATGAATCAAGTATTGTAGCTTAAAAAGTCTTATTATGATGAATCTTCTTAAATCCTTTCAACATAAATTGTATTTTATCTAAGGCAAAAATAGTATTACGAAACAAGTGGAACGAGAAAAAGTGTTAACTGAGTCCTCTTTCTAAACTAGAAACGTTGGCAAGCAGTTTCTGTGCAGTAATTTTTATTTTAAGTATAATATAATTAATTTGTGTTGTAAAGATCAAAAGGTAAATATGGATATAGAATCTACATATCTTAACCTTCTTTTTATGTAAGGAGAGAATAAGGTAATAATTGTTTCCTTTAATGAAAATATTTAAATAATAATAAAGCTAAATAAATTACACTTATATCCTAACAATATGTCAAAGGGTAAATAAGAGAATCAAAAAATTGGTCTCAACATGCAATCACATGGCTTCCTTTGTATAATTTCCTTATATTTGATAGGTTTTAATTGTACTTGTTCGGCTCCTCTTTGTTGGATATTTTTTGTCAAAAATGTTAATTTCAGTAGGTGCAAGCGTAATTTCCTCATCACTGTGAAATTTAGTGTGTCAAAAGAGCGACAATATCGAGTTGCTTACTATGGTGCAGCTTAAGCCTTGAAAGAATTCAGCTATGTATGTATGTATTGCACTTTTCTTCATCTAAATCCTTTATAGTATTCTTTACTATTCATATCTAAGTGAGAATACTTAGATCTCTTGTTATATAATCTTGGGAATGAAAGTTGCAAAAAATACCCAGTCATTTGAGGAAAATGAATAATTTCTTGAATTTTCTTTCACATGGTTAATGGCAAAGTCAAATTTAAAAAATAAATAGAGATAAAATAATCCAATTAATAAACCAATTTTGCTTCTAAAAGCACCCCACTCCCAACTTCTGAACTTGGGTTTCTAAAAACATCTCACTCCCAACTAAGTACTTTTCCTTTTGAACTTTTTGAAGTTCTACTGGTCGATACGATTTTTTTTTGAAGACAAACATGAATAAAAACATCACGACACAATCCAACACGATGACACATTTCTTAAACGTATTCCTACTACCACGTGTGTCCTACACGATATCAGACACGCCAACACAATTCACACTTAAAAAAATAAAAAATAATGTCAGTGTCTCGTAACTTGACATCGATATCTTTCAGAAATAAATACACCCACACGAGTTGAGAAATTGTAATTGAGTCAGGTGAAATTTTGTGTACACTCACAAGAAACGCCCTGCATACACCTAGCATGCAATTCTTATTTAACTAGCTGTTAATGATTCAACAACTCATGACGCCACTTAGCACGTTTGAGTTTTGCATGAGGTGAACCGTACTTTTCCCATTGAGAATCAGCGCAACAATAACTCTCAAGTACCAGCCAATTCATATAAACAGACAATTAACTACCATGGCAGCCTGGCAGAGGAAAAACACAAGTTTTAACAGAACGAATACTCATGTTTACCTAAGTGCAACATCAAAAGATACAAACTTAAAAAACAAAACATTCAAACTATTACATAGAGCAGTCCAACCCTACCAATGTTAATGAACCTCCTCTCAAATTTAACCATAAAAACAAATCATCAAACTTCAGTTGTTAAACAAACTATTTCACATCAACCGCAACGATATCCAAAAGAATTCTACAAGAGAGATAGGTATCAAAACATAAAGCTATAGAAGCAATAACCCTTTACATAGTAGCACAAGACCTCATATAAGTGAAATTTTATACAGAGAGAGAGGCACAGCTAAACAAATGAAGTTTCTCATAGAGAAGGAACATTAGCACTACGAGAAAGTGTCTCATAAGACCTTAAACTCAGTTAAATAAGGTTTCTCATAAAGGAGTATTAGCCATCATAGAATGTCTCTATTCCAACTTCCAGGAGTGCTCTACCGGCATAATCAGTCCTACCCTCCCAGCCATACGATGCAAAGTAAGAAAACACATATTATATAGCAAGTGCTTAGTGAGTAATATCTGGAAAAAATTACAGCATGAACTTCTAGAGTCGTAACTCAGCCTCATAGTAAGTTCCAGAACCATCGTTTTGGGTACAAAACAATACTACTAAAATACCTCCTTTGGAAATCTTCAAGATTTGCAGTTTTGAATTGGCAACATAAAACTTCAGCAGTTGCTTTGACAGGCTTCATAGCATATCACACGTGAGGTTACCCCTCTCAGCAGTACCCTTTCTAGAGCACAACGGAAAGGTGAGCTTTGACAACCCAAGCTTACGCAAATAACTGAGAGGTTGAGTTTCCGTTGCTTCTCTACAAAACAGTTGGATGTTCGAATTTTCTCAACTGGCGTCATGGCCTTCTAATATGGGAATCTCTCATTTGCTTGTTCGGAATAGTCTCTAATAACCCTTAAGCTTCACCCGTAGTATCTGACATGGGCAAGTCACTCGTGGCTGAAGCTGCATTCCCCTCTGTTCCATCAACATCCATCCCATGTTCCTGATTACGTGTTGGACTTTGAGCAGCATTCAACTGTTGGCGTCTTGTTTCGTCCGTAGACTCATCGAATTGCATCGAGTTTTCCGTATCTGCGATGGCTACAGGCTCAGCAGTCCCGACATCTGGTGCAACAGATTGCTCTAAAACAGCCTCAGCCTCTCCCTCAGCCGGAACAACGTCGTTGGCCTTTGCAGAAACTTCATTTGAGGAATTTTCAACATCCGGAGTAACAGTTAGGTCGTTATCAGCCACTGCAATGCTCTGGTCCTGCGCAACATTTTCTGCTTCTCTAGCTGCATTTGTTCTGTACGAATCTATCAAATGCTGAAGCCTTTCAAGATCTGGTAACATATCACCGTAACGCTTTTGAAGAACACGCTCAAGGTCCTTCTGTTTCTGAACCTCTTCCCAAAGATTGCTGATCCTTTGCGTTGCTGCTAGTTGCTCTTGCTTCTGTAAAGTTTGAAAGCACTCAAGTTCTGTACCTGCAGTGCCCATCTGCTTGAAGGTTGCCTCGATTTGAGTCCAAAGTTTTCCAGCTCGAATCTAATATTTTAGAAGACATGATTTTACAATCTAAGAATAAATGATAAACAAGTCATGCGACGTATAGCGTCTAGAAATTAATTGTCACAATTTCTTCCACAAACCAGACAAACTTGTACTCTAATTTGAACCAGTGTTTAATGACTATATATTTGTGTCCTCTTTATGACATTATTAAAGACCCCAGTATAAAAGGATCCTGAAAAAACTGTTTCAGCCAAAGGCTTAAGTACTACATGTTCCCTATTTAATGGAGAACATAGGCAACATTATGCATTAATGTTCAATCGGAAACCCAAGAAATTCATTGGCAGACTTACTCCTGTGGACAGTCTATTAACAATTGCATAAGAGATTGCTACGAATAAAACAACCAATAATATTTAAATGTAGCCAATCAGTAAATTAAGACTAACATTGTTGTCACTTAACTAACAAATTGAGATGCATCTTAACGATAGTAATATAATTCATTTAGGAATAACAATGTAATAAGACAAGATTGTAATAGAACAACATTGCACGTAAACCACAGACACTACTAAGAAAAACGTACTTGATAGCCATTGGTAAGAACTTTAATCTTCTGCTCATGCCGTTGTGCTTTTTTAGTCTCATCATCCATCCTACTCTTCACATATTCGAATTCATTCTGCAGGGCAGCCAGCTTCTCCACGTTGTTGGCAACACTTGATAAACCATACTCATTACGAGTAGGGAAGTACATAATATCATTTACGCATGTCCCATGTGCTTCAACAAACCCATCAAGAGACTCATCCTCATGGCCCATAGCCACACGAATAAACTGGACCTCCTCCTTAATCAATTTGTCAGCCTGAATGATAAAATGTCTTCAGTAGGCTGAAGCGAAAAAGCTTAATAGCTACTAAAGACGATGAAAATAACAACAAACTACTACAATGACGTTCAAAGAATCAGCTGTGTATCTACTTCCAATCCTGCTCATAATATGTAATCAGAACTGATACTGACGATACAGTAACTGACAAATAAAACCTTCTCTTAGGCAAACTGTTGATAGAGAGCTGCATTAACATGACCTAGTAATTATGAACCACAAATAGACACCAACAGATTCAGTACTAGAATACACTTACTGGAAACAGACATATGAAGGCATAGTTACCTTCACAGTCTGAATTCAGATTTATCATTACTAGTTCAAGCTTAAAGACAAAAAAAAAAAGTAAGGAGGGAAGAGACGTACACAGGTTATCATTTTCTAAAAATAGCTACCTGACTAGTCTGGATACAAGAGCCAAAACTAGTCTTTCACATTATGCTAATAGTCAATTTAAAACTATAAAAGTCACATAAAACAAGTCAAACCCTCAAACTAGAAACATAAATAACAGCAATAAGTCCAAGTGCAGAATTAGATCTTGAATGAGACTATGTCGAATTTCACTAAATTAACATCACCCAATTAATAATACATGCTTGAAATGCTGATTAAATAGTGTTGCACTACCAGGCCTTCAGTTACTATACAAACATGTAAGGTTTGAGTATAAAACAAACGGAAGATCAAAACTGATGTAAATAAAAAATAGACAAAAAAATTCTAATAACAAGTTGGCATGATAGTTTATGGTTATACGGTGTCATGTATTAAGATGTAATGAACTATATACCTCTTTCAGGTCAATTTCTTCAAAATCTTCAATTGAGGGCACGGGTTCAGATCTCCCATTTGCAGCTCGTTTTCCGCTTTTCTTCTTCTCCTTGGTGGCTTTTGGATCAAGTGGATATTTTGCATTATCATGCTCTAGCAAAGATACAAGTTCCTTTCTGATTAACTCATCAGCCTGCTCAACCAATGTTGGAGGAACCAAGGAACTCTTATCGACATCAGCTCTCATCAAAGAGTGTCTGATAAGATCCAAGGAAGAAGCAGGAGGTCTAGGTAGCTCCCTTTGCAGTACCTTAGACCGTTTTTTAAGTAACACCTGTAGTCTTGCTTCTTCCTCGGCCTTCTCTCTAGCAATCCTGTCAGACATATCTTCCTCAATTTTCTCCTCTGGTTCTTCATCATCCTCGGCAAAAGGCTGAATAACTATCTGGTAGTCGTTCTTGGGCTGTGGTAGATTTTTTAGCCCAGATCGCAGTTCTCTTCTGGATTCGGACGGCCTTAATTTGCTAGCGTCATGCATATCCATGTCTTCGTTAATACGTAGCTCATCCCTCATTGGAGTTCCTCTGGGCGTCATGCCAAATGAATGACCGTCTCGTGAAGGTGTCATGCCAATTCTAGGAGTAAGACCTGCACCTCCAGGAGTTGATCCAGGGGTTGCTGAAGGAGTTAACAGTGGGTTCGGGGTCGCAATTTCCCTTCTCTTTGGAGTGACTCCAGAAAAGTCTGAAGGGTGCAACATCGGGTTGTCGCCACCAAGTAAGGGTGTCTGTGATTGAGTCAACCTTCGCTGATTCTCTGCTTCCATCATTATAGCGTCCTGCTTTCCAGCTGGAGTTCTTTGAGGGGTTCTCATAGGCATCATACCCTGTCGCGGCGTCTGGGCATAGCTTGCAAGAAGGCCCCGTGTCGAAGCATTCCCTTCTGTTAGATCATCATTCCCAACAAGGTCACTTGCAATACCTATTTTGGCAATTGCCTCCAATTCGTGATCTGGAATTTGTGGAGCAGGAAGATTTAGCTTAGATCTTTTTCGAACTGCTTCAGGGTCATTAAGCTTATTGGCTTGTAAAACTGCAGATGGAGCATCCTGCCTCTCTGCTATTTTATTTCTTGCAACGTCCTGCTTTCTAAGACGTGCTTCTGTATCAGCTCTTCTTTCACCTTCAAGTTCTTCAATAGTGGTCGGAAACTTGACTAGTTCAGCTGGCCGATCCTCATCCGCAACATCATAAAAGCCCGGAGGAGGCTTCTTCTCAAAGGGAATCTCAGCATTATAGTCAATTCCCTTTCTGTTTCTCCTCCTTTTCCTTATATTAATTCCAGCAGCTTTCAGTTCTCTCCTTTTCTGCAACGAAGCAAGCCTCCTAGCCTCTTCGAGCTGCTTCTCCCTTGCTTTCCTCTTCGCCTTCTTACCCCTAGTATTCGCTAACCGAGCTCGCGCTTCAGAAAGCATCTCCTTCTCATCCTCGTCCATATCCACAGGATCAGGACGAGCAGGTTTCGATTCCGGATTCGGATCAATCTCTCCTGGACGCAACTTCCGCGGATCATCACCAGGCTCGTAATTCTCATCCTTTGCACAGGCCGCGTCCAGGAGCTTCTCGTAGCGTTCCAGGCACTGAGACGGCGTACGCCCGACAATAGGAGCAATCGTTCGCCACTGCGTGGGCATAAGCTTCGCGAGATGCAGCAGCTTCTCGTCCTCTTCTCGAGTCCATTCCGTCTGCAAACAGTACCAAACATTTTAAACCTAATTCAACATCCACAAATCAAAACCTAACTTCATAATAGCAAATAATTCCGTATCGATTTCCGATTACGGTTCGTAATTACGATAACTGCAAATCGAACATAACTGAATCTTGAAATAAATGAATAATACCGTTCGATTGAGTACCGTACCTTTTTAATCGACGGATCCAGCCACTCGTACCACCTCGCTTTGCACTGTTTGGCGGATTTTCGAACGAGGAGAGAAGAAATACGAGCCCATTGATTCTTCCCGTACTTCATCACGGCGGCTTTCAGGATTTCATCCTCGGTGTTCTTCCAAACACCGCCCTTTATCATGATCCTCATTTTTGCAGGTTATTGATCTAACACACGAATGAATGAATGAATGAACACGAGAGGTGAAATTCGAAGCTTTCTCCTTTCTCGCACAGCTGAGCTCTCAGGTTTAGGTTAGGGTTTTGTTTTTCCCCCTTTGTTCGATCTGTTGGGGATAAAGCGGTAGCACCTATTTGGGTCGACCCGGACCCGCATAAGTATTTACCAAGTTCACTGTTTTGTAAATCCAGATGATTTTTTGGAATAATTATCTTACCGTCTGTCTCTCGCTTGGTCGTTAAGAATAATCATTAATGTTTTCAATTTTCATCAAGAACCGTAATGCGTTGCATAAAACGTTAAACGGTTAAAAAAAAGGAAAATCACCTAGTTGTCATAAGTATTAATTAAATAATTATTATTTTATAACATCATTATTTTCATGTATCACAATAATAACGACTATCATGAAACCATTAGTAAGAGTTTTCATGATGGTCATGTTATGTCTTAAACAAAGATGAATTGTGTTTTCATACATTAAAAAAAAATGTGCACGATGGACTAAGAGACCATGTATGATGTAAAAGTTCATTAAGAGCTCAATTGCGATTTTTTTTTCCTAACATATTGTTTCAATGGTTGATATTTAAGGTTCATGTGTTTTGACCCTTTTAATGCGAGACATCCTTGGATGATTTGACTGCGGCTTAATTGTGAAAATATGCAATCATGCTCCCTAAATTATATCCTCAAAATATATCAATCAAAAAAAATCCTCAAAATATGCCATAAATTCAGTTTTCATATGATAAATGTTTAGAGTAACTAATGATTAGCTTTGTTCATTAGATGCACATAGCCAAGGGTGCAATCTTAGGTTTGAATATCTACATAAGTCTGAATCTTAAAATCTAACCTATGTGGATGTGTAGGTTTTCTCAGCTATGACCGAGTTTTTTTTTTTAGCAAGAAAATCATTCCATTACCAAATGAAGTGTCGATACATGAGCCGATCAAACCGATCCAAACCTACCAACTGACTTAATAATCCTATCTAACTATCTATTCAGTGTACCGTATAATTTACAATCTGGAGCAGTACACATTTAACTCCTTCTGCATTTGTTTACAATTTGTATCGCATGGGCTACTAGATTATTGTTTACTTGCTTTTGCTCAAAGACTGTTGTGATTGTTGTTTTCATTAAATGTCTTAATACTTTCTTTATGTTCAAACTTTTTAGGAAGTCGTAGATAAGACCAAGCATGTCTCTTTTACACAGTGGAACTACATAAGAGTTATGTCATAATGTCAAGTATTTATAGAATTTTATCAATATGTGCTTTATGACGCATTACCCCAGATTTACGTGATCTATCTTGACCATGTTATATCAAACTATCTTGACCATGTTATGTCAAACTGTAAAAAAAAATCATAGCCATGATCAAGTAATCCAAATAGCCACAAGAACTCTTAAGAGACGTGGCAGACCTTGATTTCAAGTAGTGCATCAAAGTTTTGTCTCTAAAGAGAGATTGTACTTGAATTCTAAAGACATGATGTTAGATATATGCAAGTGAAAGCAAAGTAAGACAACTAAGATTAACACTTCTAAAAGCTTTCCTTGGCCAATAAGTTGAGGCCTTCATTTTGCTGACGCTAATGGGACTGGAAGCATGTGTGTGCCAATCATTTGGGTTACCAACACTGAGAGTTAGATGTTTTTGGGCCAACTCTATAATTTTCTATCTTTTAAGAGCCTATCATGTAAGTACCTTTTTTTGTACAATCATGTGGGTTGGTGTAGAGTGTTGTGAAACGGCTTAGATAAGTCCAGTTGTTCTTCTATCGATTAGAACTTTGTAGCACAAGTTAGGACCCTCGTTAGATCAAAATGACCCTAATCGTCACTTCATGTGGTGCACTTGTATATATAGGTTTGAATATATCATAATACTACAAAGTAAATCCCCAGAAAGAGGTAGCTCATCTTACTTGACAGGATTTCAAGGTTCCCAGGTAACTGGTGGGGTCACAACGGTCCCACTTAATAACCAATTACATTTGACAGAACCTCCTTTACAGTATTCTCACTACTCACACCGCAACTCCACCTCCAACAATTTAAATGAATAATAACGTTGATACTACTATCGAAATAGATTTACGCAGTGGAATTTACGAGACATAAACAATAAATTATTTATACCTCCGCAAGTCGACAATAGCGTCTCTTTTTATATCGTTGATCCTTCGTACTAAAACTCAAATGATCGATCTAAAGCATAAAAGATATGGCCGAAGTAAATGCCCCAGTTACAATTGTGGATACCTCGTAAATAACACCTTACTAAGGGCAAAAGACAAACTTGTCAAACAAAACAATCAAACAGACGAAAACAAGACGATCTAGAAAGAAAAAACAAGGACATCTTCCGAATAGTTGTCAGTCTGGAGACTGGTGATTCTGGGCGTAGTACGATACATTTTCAGGATCGAATGAAATATTATATTGTATCAAGATCCCATATACTTTAGAAACATTATAAAATCCCACAAAACTTCATAAGCTTGTCGAAAATTCACAAAGAAAGTTAAAAAGTTTTAAAATTTCATAAATTTTAAAAACTGAACCCCTTGTTACTATGACCTAACACGTATCATTTCCTTTAAAATTATTGGGGGCTCTGAACAATAAATATATACATCAAATTACTTCCTTAATAAATATGGTTAAGAAACTCTAGTCATTTATTTGAGTTATTCATGTAGTCTTATAACCACAACATTTTACTAGGTTAAATTTTCTTTCAATGTACTAGCTTCAGTTTTCTTTCTAAAACTCTTAACTTATTTTTACTTCTTTTATAATTTAATATAGACATTAATAAATAAAAAAATTGGCACACCCCAAGACCAATTTTTGAGGCTCTAGTGAACTCACATGCATGTGTACCTCGCAATCTTGCAAATCAATTTAAGGTCATAACTTTGTGTATCTATTTTTCTTTCAAGTCCATTACATAGATAAAGATGTTGTAATAAACGTCTCAATATTATTAATATTTTGGTCTTATTTCGTCCGGGTTACAATACACCTGAAACTGTTACAATAAAGTTTGACAATGCCAAAATAATGCTAATCTATTACAATGTATGGACTAACTTGGTCCAGAACACCCACTGTTTATTACATGTATAAAATTACTAGATATCCTTCTCAAACAAAGAAACGGGTAGATCGAATGGAAGACGTTTGATCTACGAATATCGAATCTCAGTAGTTTGATGCAGCTCAAAGTCGAATCAGGCGAGTGTCGAACGGTGCTGGTTCGATGCTGGTGAACCTCGAGTTAGAATAGTTCGTTGTTGTCCTTAATTGAATCAGGTCATGTATCGAGTGTGATGGTGGATCGAATCCTGTTGAATATCGAATCAAGTGTGTGTCAAATCGGTGAATTCGATGTACGTGAGTATGTGTCAAGCGTTGAATGAATGCATGAGAATGTGAGGAGACATGATATTTATAGACCCAATCTCGTGGGCCCCAATAGTTGTTGAGGAATGAATATCGAATCAGCACGATTCGATCTATGAGTTAGATCGAATCTTGGGCGCTCGATATTCATTCAATGTCGAATTATTCGAGTTTGACCCATAATCTTGTGGGCTTTTCTTAGCGGACGGGTCCTAATTTATGTAGTGGGCCTTTCCTAAAATACCCTCATTAATTAACAACACATGAATATAATTTTTTTTTTTAAAAGAAATTGTTGGTTGTTATCAAAAGCATGTTTCATACTTGACTTATGACCCACAAGAAAGTATAGATAAAGCTTCAAAAACTCGGACTTTTCTTGCGTGTACACAGTTAATACAGTCATATGATCAAATTTATAACAACAAATACATTATTTGCACCTTCGACTAATTATAACCGTATGGTTACGATTTGGTGTATAAATCCTCGATTGCAAATTAAAATAGGGTGAAACCTAAGGTTTGTTTCTATGTAACATTTATTATCCTCATGTCCATTGTATTTCCATAAGATTTAGCAAGTCGTTTAGTTATATTTAGTTTTTTTTTTATGAGTTATGTCTCTTATACTTGGAAATATGAAATATAATCTAACACATATTAAAAAAAAAATAGTTTGTTAAACCTTGAAACAGAAACATCAAGTAATTTCAGCTCTAAAATTTCATATTCCTAAAAATAGAATAAAAATATAAAATACTTTTAAATTAGCTAAACACATTTTGCAAATTTTATATAGCACCTCGTCCAAACTTAACACACTGCAAACGTAATACTGTAATTACCTTGGGTTATAATCTACGCTTAATCTTTTTCCAATCTATCAATTACCATGTTCGTCCATCAACACTGACCAAAACCCCATTTTCAAGATTATTTATTCAATAATTTTTTGAGGACACTTTGAAGTTTCTAAAACATCAATATCAAATAGTATCACAATATAGGTGCTTTCCTTCTGTTTTTTTTTTTTTTTTTTTTTTCTGCCAATGGAATAATTATTCGTCTTAAGTAAAAAAAGAATAAGGAAAAGAAATATTATCATTATAAGGTACAAACCACTACACAGTTGACTATAACACCTCCATAATCTTAAGAATTAAGTCCTAAAATTTGACCACATACAACCGCAACTCAGAGCTATGCAATTTTCTCATCTTGAATTCGATATCACTATAACAAAACTTGCTCATTCAATTCATCAACCGTGAATCAGCCTCGTCCTTCAACAAGCCCGAAAAAATTTATATCATTTGTAGTATGACGCTAGAACGTGAAGCATGAGTGCTGTAGATGCAGTTACAAGCAATTCCTGAACGAGCAAAAACGAGTAATACTCAGTGAATTGTAGATAGTTAAATACAGAGATTGCCATTGAATGAAAACAAAACAAAACATGTGAGTCTACTGTAAACAATCTGCGGGCATTCAGTGGTGGACGCCTTTCGATTACGCAACAAAACCTCGGCATTGATAATTAACATTTAATTGTTAATTGTAACGTGCGGAAAGGGTCATTGCATACAAGATCATGTCCTCGGATTGAAGTTAAAACCACATTTCAATATACACAGTGTCAACTTTACCAACTGCTTATCAAACACTGCAGGTCCCAACTGCATAGACAAACTCCGGCTCAAATTTAACCAAGTCCATGAAAGACTAGCATCTCAGCTTAATGTATTTGCCAAAAAATTGTTGGTAAAACAAACTTTGTAATATGCTCTTACTGTTTACTGTTTATTCACAGCATTTCAAATTAGATTTTTTAAACATTCTTTCAACATCCAGTAAACAAGTTTACTTAAGAATATGCAGTGATTCACCAATTATCAATTCTGTTGATACATCTGGTTTTAGGCCAACCTCTATCATGCTTTCCACTTTTTACAAAATGAAAAATCTCCACTCTTTCTCAACTTTGCAAAAGGGTGAAGCAAATTAAAACAATTGAGTTTCAGCTGATTTACCAATGTAAATAGCAGGACCACGGCAAAAGTAATCATTTCCAAAACGCAATCTCATAATTTCAAAAGTTTCGGAGAAATGATATCAAAATATAACTCATAAGTAGCACAAGAATAGTTATTACCTGGTTGTTGTATAAGAAAACAGGTATATAACCGCCCGCAAATTCAATAACATTTAGAAGACCTGTATATCCCTGCAATGGATAAATGGAAAACCCGTAAGAAAACTAAATCAAAGCACTGAAAATTCCGCCATAAACAAACAGTAGTGCGGAGGGAGAAAACATAATCTTGCTAATTTTGTGACCCAATAAGCCAAGGGTGTTACTAAAAAAAGATGGGATATTGCTACATCGTTGGAACAGGAAAGTAACTCAATTCACAAAAGCCCCCTTTAAAAACAATATGGTGATCTTAACTTTCAGAGCACACAAAAAATAAATATCATCAGCATACCAAAGAAGCAAAAGCTACACAGCCAAAAACCAGTGCAAGGGACCGAAGCAGCCTTTTGCCCATTCGCAACATTCTCCCTTCATCTTCACCCTCTTCCTGCTGTAAATATCAACTAAAACGATTAACTAAATGAAAATAGTACAAGGCTGACCATATTCCAAAATAAACAAGAGGTATTGGCAAAAGGAAGAATAGTAAATTGAAATTTTCCTAATGCAAAGAATCACCAATTTCAGCACAACTTACAGTAAATGTGGAAGATGCAGCTGGTTCAAACGTCTTTAACTTCTCAAATACCCGATAAACAAATGCAAATGCTAAAAATTGCAAAGGTTTATACTCAGCATCACGTGTGACAAATATCCAAGCTGTCTGCAGAACGAGAGGGCAAAATGATGAAACCTCTAATGAGGACAGAGCAATTCACCATAGATGTCCATATTCTGAATCAAATATCACTGTACTGCTGGTAAATTACCGTGAAATAAAAGTAATGCACATGCAGGATATATGTGAACGAAGCCCAAACCAAGTGAAAAGCAATCAAGAACCACGAGTTACTGAAGTTCAATATCCTACTAGTATTGTAAATAGTAAATCAAATTAGCTGTCCTCTTCCCCCTCAGTGCTGAACTGAGAAACAAATGAATACTAATGCAAAAGGGACGGTACTGCAAAAAAATTACTCACAAATAGAGCTGATATTGCCATGTTGATTCGGACATCCTTCACCTCAGACTTCGCTGGCCTGAGAGCATCACCATGCACCATATATTTATAAACTTAACACAATAGAGAAGGGTTGTTTTATTAACTTAACACAATGGAGAAGGGCTGTCTCTTATTTCTACATAAAACAGAGGTAAGTACTAAGGACTAAACAATCCACCGTGAGCTGAGACTGGAAAGTTAACATCATGCTTCACTCATCCAAGAAATTATACAAGATAAATACACGATAAGGTGGAACACATAAATCTCTCTTTAGACGTAGTGAAGCATTAGGGTTGACGTAGGTGACAGATCAGGTTAAAGTTGAGGCTACAAGGATTTTGAGGTATTAGAGAATATAAAAATTCAAAAATTGACTATCTTGTTGAAACACTTATCTCGGCTTCTACTGACAAACAATGCATTGACAGAAACGCATACCTTGGGCCCCACGGTACAATTGGCTGCTTATCTGCATACTTTATATCTTTTGATACCTGAGCTTCATTAAGAAGGAAATGGTCATTGAAAAATAAGGAGACAGTTGATCAAAGAACAGTAACTAATAATATCACAAGGGAAAATAACAATTGAGTTAAACGTTAATAGAGCCTTCAATTCCCATAATGAAAAGCACATAGTAAACAGGTCTCATGGACTACGACTTGAAAAACATCAATTAGTAGACACCTATATGCACAGTATACTTAGAAGAAATCATCCAAATCCGAAGAATATTACAAAATTACATCAAATTCTTCAGATATAATCTACAGAAAATAAATGAATTTTCTGGTATTATTTAAGAGATCGAACTAGCATCTACGTAAGCCAAGTTGACGTTATCCTGTTGCCTCTTCTTTCCTTCATCAAAAACAACTATACATACAAAAGTAAATAACCAAATACACGCCCCTCGCCGTAAGACTCATACTCAACCAAATAACAAAACATCAACACACCTGAAATGAAGCATATGTCTCGCCCTTCTTCCGTTTCGTCAACTGGGACATCATTATCTGGTCATAGGCCCGTTCCAACTAAACCAACACATGGTCAAAACCCCATTAACTCACACAACACTACTTCACAACATCACATAAGAATCACTTACTCGGGCGCAAGCAGCTTCGTCGCCTCTCCTCTCAGCCTCCTTGCGCTTTTTCGTGTACGCCACCTTCACCGCGTCAAATCCCGCAAGGGAATTTACACCGAGAACCTGAAATAACATAAAACAATATCAATAATTACCCGACAAATAATCTCACCAGAGTTTGAAAAAATCGATATTTTACCTCATAGGGGTTTGTATTATTACTGTTTGCACCGGAACTCCCGGCAGCTGAAAATGCAGCACAGATTACTACTGCTTTCTTGTTGATTGGGTATATTCTGGAGAACCTGGAAAAACTGAAATGACAAATTTTCAATAAAAATATAGTAAAAAGGGTAAAAAAATAAATAATTTTGGATAAAGTATTATTGATTTAAAGTGAGAATTGTAACCTGATGAAGGGAGGTGGAGGTGGAGTTGGAGTTGGAGCTGAAGCGGGTTTGCGGAATAGGAACTGTGTGGAGGGTTGGGGGCATTGGGTGATGGAAAAGGCCATTGCCATTGATTGAATTTGAAGGTGTGATTTTTGAGATAATATTATTTTGGGTTAGGGTTTTGTGAGGGGTTTGATTGATTTGTTGTGATGATAAATTGATAACTATCTACCTGTTGTTCTAACTAAGTTCTCTTTAATCCGATATTATTATAAAATTTTATTATACGTATATGTCACTGTCACGTGGCCACATGGATAATCACTTTTGCGAAGAATAGAAATAAAAATAAAAATAATAAAATATGCAACTTTTGAATTATCACCAACATGGTGCAATAAATAGCGATTGCTTCACGCCATCGATGATCCAACAGTTGCATGAAATGATTTCTCCACCTCGGATTGAAAGGTTGTGGGATTGAGCTCCGTTGCTGATGATTATGTGAGAAATTCCACTTGATTAATTTTACTTTATTTGAGCTTCCTATTTTTATTTTTTTGATAATTTACGCTATTCAAGTTTTGTTCAGTTTAAACAAGCTCTTATTAATTTCAAGCGGTTTTGCTCATAACAAATCTTTCTTTTTTGATGGATTGAAAAGTTCCATCGCTTATTCTTGAAATTCAAAAATCTTGGAATAAGTAGACTACATAGAAGTGTAGAACTAACAAACATGTTCATTGTAATGCTAACCAAATAGCACACAACAAACATGTTCATTGTAGTTGTTTGTGTTTCTTATTGTGGGAATGTTGATGTAAATGTATTTTGTGATGGATGTGTTCTCCTTTGTATAAACTCGTTCCACGTTTTTAGGATGAATGTTAGTCACTTACATATAAAAGAAAAAAAGTAAAACCCTCTCAGAAATTTTAGTATGTCGACCATGATCATTGTGTCTCAACTCTCAACACTTGTTTGGTTTTCCAAGGAGAGCAACAAGGTACTTTTTTTTTTTGAAGCATAGCAACAAGGTACTTGAACTTAATAGAATCTATCCTGCAATATGGTATTGACGGTTTTTCTTTCCTACTAATTATACTCAATTTGTTTTATCTGATTGTACATAAAAATAAGAAGACAAAAAAAAAAGCTTAGTAGACATGACTAGTCATACTAATTTGATAAAATTCCAGAATCTAATTTACGACTATTCTTACTAAATCTAGAAGCCTAAATTTGAAAGCTTGCTGTTTGTCTGATATTACGTCCTCATTCGATACTTCCCTTACAAGTTTTAACTTAAATCACACCTTCTTTCTATTTGTTTTGTTGGAAAAAAAAAACCCCTATATGATCATAAAATAATCTATACACTCCAAAAATTAATAAAATAACTAAAAAATCATCTGTAAATGTAGTTTTGCGGCTCTTAAAATTTTATTATAATTTAAAAATTAAAACGAAAAAATTAACAAAAGAAAAAGAAAATTCAAACTGCCTCTCTCTCATGATAATATTATAAAATAACGATACGCCAGAAAGTAAGTATGATGATCCAGTAGAGGTTCCGTTCACTCAGATCTTTCGATTCAATTCGAACATGGCGAAATTAGGGTTTATTCTTCTCTCCGTACTATTCATATCATCAACGATCGCACTACCCAATTTCAGCGGCGTTTCAGGATCGGAAGAAGCTTACGTCACTCTCTTGTACGGCGATGAGTTTTTACTCGGAGTTCGGGTTTTGGGGAAATCGATTCGCGACACCGGTTCAGTGAAAGATATGGTCGCGTTAGTGTCCGACGGAGTTTCGCACTACGCTAAAAAGCAGCTTCAGGTTATTATTATTATTATTTCTTCGTTTTTGAGATTTGAAAATGTTGTGAGTAGTGTTAAATTATTGTACGGATTTGAGGAACTAGCTGTGGAGTTGTTGAGGTTTTGGCTTGGATTTGGCCATGTGATTTGTGTGAAGAGTCGTAGCAGAGTTGTGTTGATAGATGTAATTTGATTCGATTCGTGAAGAGTTGTAGTAGAGTTGTGTACATAGATGATGTAATTTGATTTGATTCGTGAAGAGTTGTAGTAGATAGATGTAATTTGATTTGATTCGTGAAAGAGTTGTAGTAGAGTTGTAGTAGAGTTGTGTACATAGATGTAATTTGATTCGATTCGTGATTTTGGCCTCCTCAAATACGTTACAGGAGGAAGTTTTGGATAACTCGATTGGGTTGAAATGCACACAGGATTGTATGTGTGTGTGTGTGTGTGTGTAAATTATACTTAAGTTTCTATTTTCAGATTGAGATGTTGCAATTCTTAGAAGAAGAGTGGTGATAGATACTGGCTTCTTAATTAGGTTTTATAACATTCTATTTGTGGAAGTATTTTGACTTATTGGATAGGGAAAGGAATTGATTGCTTAAGAGGGAGTGGTAGTGGGTGGATTTCTAATTGGACTCAGTGAGCGTCGTTTTACTATTTTTGAGTGAGATAAATGGTCGTTCTTTTGCAGGTTGATGGTTGGATTGTGAAGACAATTAGTTTACTAAATAATCCAAATCAAGTGCGGCCTACGAGGTTTTGGGGTGTCTACACAAAGCTTAAAATATTTAATATGACAGAGTACAAGAAAGGTGATTATTCCACCATATAGTGCTTATGTTTGCTGAGAGTTCTTATAACGTTCCTCTATTTAGTGAAGTCTGCTGATTTCACCTTTGATTATCTGCTTTGCTGAAATAAATTTCCTGTTGGTTTCAGAGAATTTTATGACTTTGGCTAATTCTGTTTGTTCCTCTATATATTTCAGTGGTTTATCTTGATGCTGATACAATTGTGGTTAAGAACATTGAAGATCTTTTCAAGTGTAGGAAATTTTGTGCCAATTTAAAGCATTCAGAAAGGCTGAATTCTGGAGTCATGGTGGTTGAACCGTCAGTAGATGTTTTCAATGATATGATGAACAAAGTCACCACAACATATTCTTATACCGGAGGTATTTCTTACTGTTGATTGCATATATGTTTCTTATGTCAAATAAGCACGTGTTGGTTTTAGCTACGTCATCCTCTATCTGTGACCAGTAATTCTCTTGAGGGATAGCGATTTATGATAGAATTTTGAGCCTCTCTCTCTATATATATATACATATATATATATTATGTATATATGTATGTATTTTTTAGTAATCCTCTAGGTTGACTTTATTCATATCAATGAAATGGAGTGCCATTGGCAGTTGAAACTTATAATTTGTCTGTATAAATTTCTAGATGGAAGATGATACTGTACTGAAATCAGTTATCTCATAAAGATTAAGTCATAATTTGAAAGTGACTAATTTCACGGGAGGCCAGTTTGATGCCCAGAAATATTGGAGTATAGTTCAAATTATTTTTATTCTGAAATCTCTCTCATGTTTTCTTCCAATGTTAACAGGTGACCAAGGATTTCTCAACTCATATTTTCCTGACTTTGCTAATGCACGCATTTTTGACCCACTGGCATCTCCAGAGGAGTTGAAGTCTAGACCTGTACCACAAATGGAGAGGCTTTCGACTTTATACAATGCAGATGTTGGTCTTTACATGCTGGCTAACAAAGTAAAATCTCTTAACTTTTAGAAGCTACTTTGTCATGCTTATGTTTCTCTTTGCTGTGATTTGTATTTTGAGGATAGGGTGCTGTACCTTTGCTTTTCCTAAATATTTTGAATAGAGTTGTTATTATGCTTTGAGGAAGACTCTGGTTAACTTTTAAAACTTGCCAATCCTTTATCCAGAAGCTGCTTCTGAAGATAGCAGGCTTGTGAAGGGCCCTGTTTTGGTGGTCTTTATTTCTTTTAGTTCTTGTTCATATTTTTATTTTTATTTTTTTGAATCCAAGGATTTCTTTTTTCTGTTTGAGGGTTGAAATTTTGTGGTTATAGTTTCTTGTTCAACTATTCTTATTTTGTATGATTTATTCATGAAGAGTTTGATTCTAAGTGTAAAGGCTGCATGATCAGGTTTCATGGGAACCCAACGAACGATTTTTTGCTAACTAATGGTCTACACTTCTCTTGTGTTTCTTAACCAGAAGGTGTCACACACTTAGGATTACTTATGAAAATGAAATGATGAAATTAGGGTTTATTCTTAAATATCTGCAATTTACATTGGGTTATTGATTTTCATACTTTTAAGCGTGTCGACGATGAGCTAAGAACTTCAAGAATTCAAGTGGAAACTACAAATGCACAATAGAAGAATGGTTTAATTTTGACGCAGATATTAATTGCCAAGAAATACTGCTATCTAGAAGGGTTTTGTCACAGCTGAAATTAAGGAATAGAAGAAACTGGCAATCTTGCTCATTTATAAAGGAAAACTGTACCACGAATAAAAATAGAAGGGAGGATAAAAAGCATGTGCGAGAGTCTTGCAGTAATATAGGAGCTATGTTTTGATGACACCTATAAACTTTTAAGGTTGACAATGTATCTATTGAAAGGAGTAGAACAATCACAACTCTTCTTCATATATGAAACATGTAGAAAAATAAGAGGTGAAGGTTGAGTTCTTCATCCCGTGTGTAGGACCGCTACTATATGATTCTTTGCTTGCCTGCTCTCCTCTCAACTTTACGTTAACAGGATTCTTGGCTTCTTGCAGCTAAAGTGCATCCCCTTGTGTACTATGTGCTCTGCCAAGTCATCACTTCAAGTTTATTCTTGTCCCTGTTGTTTTAATTCTTGATACTTTTTCTTTTATAACTGGAACGATTGGTGGCTTCTTTCGTTCCTTTATTTTAATCATGGAAGAAAGAGCTCCGATGATGCCTATTCTTGATCACTTAACAACAATCTCCTTTGATTTTGGAAAGTGTCAAGACTCCTATGAAGACTATAATTTCTCCTCATCTAATTGAAGTTTTTGCTTTATAAATAATTTTTTGGGAATGTCTTCTATTAACTTCATTTAAATTCCGTGGCTGGTCTTTTATTCACCTTAGTAGGAGGTTATTTTTGAAAAATGAAACATAATTTGCAACAATTGAGATAAATTGTTTGTCTTCTTTTAATACTGTTTCGTGAAAGCAGAAGATCTATATCTCATCGAGGTAGTCATGTTTAGAGAAAAGAAGATGTGTACCTGATACATATTGATGGCCAAGATTGCTAATTGATTTTAAACTGGAAAGAAATTAGGTAGCTTAAAAAATATGTAGAAGGAGAAGTCTGGCATGAATTTTGTGGAAATTATCTTCCATTCTCGATTTTAAATTATACTTGGTCTTATTTCCAGTGGATGGTTGCTGAGGAAGAACTTCGAGTTATCCATTACACCCTTGGTCCTCTTAAACCTTGGGACTGGTGGACACATTGGCTTGTCAAACCAGTTGATGCCTGGCAGGTATATTGTTCTTTTTTTTTTAATACATGATTAATGGTTGTATCTACTTTTCATTATGGTCAAATGTTATCTCCTCCCACATCACCACTTGCAACAATATTTTTTGTTGATGCAACAGAATGTTAGGACAAAGCTTGAAGCGACTCTTCCAGGGACTGGAGGGGGTCAGAATCCGAAGGATGAACTGATAGTCAAATTTCTTGTTCTGCTTCCGTTTGTCTTCGTTGTTCTATGTTATTATCGCTCACACTTGCAGGTTGGAACTTTTGGGATTTTGTCTTTGATCATTTACTTGTTACCACAGTATTTGTAGTTTATATCATGAAATCTTCCCTTTTATGACAGATACGATCACTGTTTGATCATATGAGACACGTCTATTACAAGTTCAGATTTGGAGGTGCTTTTGGGTATTCTTCCGTGAGTTCCTCCTCTATCAGCTCTAGTCCGCCGGTGTGTTTGGCTTTCCTTCTTCTTGTTACATTCAAAACCTTCCTTCTCGGCATTAGGAGATTAAATACTTGAGTGAATTACAATGACAAATATTCCTGCATCTGTTCACTTATAATTAACTTCTTTATGTTTCACTAAATTGTGAAAACTCCCTTTCTCATTAGGCTAAAGTCAGTGACAAACATTTTTTTAATTCTACGGCTTTAAAGATGCTCATAGAATTGAAACTTTTCGGTAATTTACAAAAAAAAATAGTGAAACTGTTGCATCATATATATTTTCCTTTATAATCCGTTCTCCTCTTTGTAGAGTATCCTCACCAGAGTAAACAAAAAGCACATTGACTTAAATGTTGTATTGTTCTTTGTCACTGATTTTCATTGGGGTCGGTTTTGGAATTTTGAAAATGAGGAAGAGCCTATGGTAGCGAAGCTTTGCGGCTGTTACAGTAAATATTTTCAATCCGCAATCCACATCGTCGCTTTTATTTGAACGCCGTGCTTCCTGTTTGGGCCTGTTATGTGCTTAGAATAGTAGGAGAAATATCTAGTAGGAGCAGAAGCATCAGACACTGGGCAGCCTTTTTCTTGTTCACTTGTATGCATGATATGGGAGGTCAAGATAATAAGTCTTTTCTGTTTCTTATTTGAGATTGAGCTGACTATCTGCATTTTGGTGTAGTATACAACCATTAGTTTTCTGTTAAATACATTCTGATATGTTTTTTCTCTTGATTTAAAAACAGTTCCCAAAGGCTGTACAGGACAAAGTGCCTGTTTATCTCGGTGCAGTATCTGTGGTTGTCTCTTTTCTGGCTGCTGTAACTTCGCTTGCACTTTCATTTTCAATTGTACCTCGACAAGTTATGCCATGGACTGGTTTTCTTGTTCTATATGAATGGACATTTATGATTTTCTTTATACTGTTTGGGAGCTATTTGCAAGTAATCCATCAATGGGGGAAGTATGTGGCCAATCTAGCATCATCTTCTTCCTCCAGTCCTGAATCCCAGGATTATGACTCTGGAAAAGGTACAGAATGGTGGCTACTTACTTTGTTTGGTTTACTGCATCTTTTAAATGCTGGCCTTATGATGCTTGGCCTGTTTTTAGGTCTGCGACATGCGTCTTCTTGTGATGTTGCGACATGTTATTTTGGACTAGGGCTGGGATTTCTTGCCTTAGCAATCCCTTTGTTACCTAGTCTTTTGGGGATCACTGCTCTATTTTTAAGGTATTATCGATATCTTTTACCTGCCTTCCGATCAGTGCTGCATTATTTTTGAGAATGTTGCATGTCGCACAATATCTAATTTTTTTTTTCCACCAAGAATATTGATTTACGGAACACTCTGAAGTAAAGAATTATTTGTCAGAGTGAATGCTTTGTTTTTGCTTCATATTGCATCTGCAATTCGCTCTTTGGCTTGCTTGTTTGTCATGCATTTTTTATGATATGCTGCAGTTTGCGTGTATGAACAACTTATATGTGGAACAACATGTTTGTGTTTTCTGCTTAACTCATCGGAAAGTTAGTACCCCCTGTTGCACCTTTCACATATGCACTTGCACGCACTTTGGATTTCACTATTAGTTGCATCTGGAGATTGGATATGGCCCTCTTGTACATCATCATTATTCAATGAAGCATTTATTCCATTGAGTTGGCTAGAGTATAAGCACCTTTATCTATTCAAATAGAAAAAAAAAACCATCTAACATATAATATTGGTTTTGAATCTATCTATATTACCTGAGATTTAATCTAGACTTCTGTAAATTATTACTTCCTCCCCCCCTCCCCAATAAGATCTCTTAGAGAGAAATATGAGGGGACTCTAATTTCTACATGATAGCATAGCCTACTTGACGCTGGCTTGTCCATTTATCTTCCACGTGTTAAAGAGTCACATCCCCTCCCTCTAATAAGACCTCTCAAGGGGAAGTATGCGGGGTTCTAGTTTCTACAATATTTATAGCATAAAGTCCTAGAGAAGATATAAGTAACATGGTGGTTCCCTTTAAAACTCTTGTTATTGGATGTTGGAACAAATTATTCCCTAGTGACCTAAGTATAAATTTGAAGCTGAAGATATGTTTATACTTTATATGCACACTGAAGAAGAAAGGATTTGTCATATACCTTCGGGATCTGATACAGCAATATCTGGTTTAACAGGTTAGGTTTGATGGTAGCGGGTGGCCTTGTTTTGGCTTCGTTAATGACCCTTGCTTCAGAACACCTCTCAATAAGAGCATTCCAGAGGGGTTATGAAGATAGAGATGCACAAAGAAGCAGAGGCTTTTGTTATTTATGCTAGTTTAATTTTTGATTTTCTCAGCTCTATTTTGGCTTTCTGGTTAGTTAATCTTAACTCGTTTCTTCTCACTTTGATTCAGTTGTAGGATATATCTGGAACCCTTTTTGATGTAGAGATGTGATGTATAAAGAGTATACATCAATGTATTGTTGTACATTATTTTAATTAGTGAAAGGAAAGATACCTATTGCATTTCTTTCATTTTGTAATGTTTGTGTGTTAATCTGAAAATCTAATTTGGTCTTATTATGTATTCTCTGTTTTCTGCTTTTGATTTCATCAATCACTTGTTGGCCTTTTTTAGCTTGAGGAAGATGTTAATGTATTTTAATTTTTAATCACAATTCTCTTTTAATTCGTTTCTATTACCTGGCGTGAAGGTTTGGGCATTATTCTTGATTAAGTTGAACATACCTAAAGATTTAAACTAGGTTTAGAGTTATTTTAAATTAACTTAGTAGTGTGAATAATCTTGTAATTTTTATCTATCATTTTAAAGATTTCGAGTTATTTTGTCTATCATTAGCTTTTGTCTTTGTAAATAAAAAGTCAGATGAAACTTTACTTTTTGTTTAGTGTAAATGTAAGATTGATTTTGTAGTTTGGCAAATTAGAGTTTATTTTATAACAAACTAACTAGTTTGAGGTGACATGGCATCGACTTTTGTAGGCAGAACTAGAATTATTTCCCACTAAGAGGATTATACATTGTTCAACTATGTAATTATGAATGGTAAACCGTGGTTCTATTGGCTTAGAGATTAGCCACTTCTGTTTTTCTTGCTTCCAAGGAATACCATCTTTTGAATCTGACGAAGCATTACTATCTATGTATGTTAACGCTTGGGCTTTCTGAGGTGGTATTCGGGAGTAATGAAATAAATATTAATTATTTTCCGCCTTTTCTTAATCTTAATATAACTTAAAAGCAAAAAGTGTAATTCATCCAAAAAAAGAAAAAAGCAAAAAGTGTATTGTGTTTGTAAAGTGTCTTAAATTGGAAATAAGAAGCAAAAATAGTCCTGCGAAATATTTGGAAGTATTCTCTGAAGGTTATTGATTGTGTTCTAATAGAGACGCTTTTACTACTTATATTATTTGACATAAAGAGTTCAAAATAATAAAATGACACTCGGAAGTACTTTCAAATGTATGGAAAACTTTTCCAGAAGGTGATGATAGTATCATTTTCTAGATTTTTTTTATTGTTATTTTCTAGATTTATTGGTGATGATCGCATTACACATTATTAGATCATATTCAATCATAGAGTGCTGTGTACTATCAGAAACAAAAATGATTTTTGGTCTACGTGGTTACTTATAAAAGTGAGCAAAACGTCAGTTGAATAATTTCAGCAAGTATTTGCAAATTAGCTATTAGACGATCCTCCCGTGGAATTGCATCACCAATCAAAAGAATGTGAGAGAACCCCTAATTATTTGGTAAGCCACTGACATTTTTTGTTACCCCAAAAAAAAAAAAATAGCCACTGATATTTTTATTCTATTTTTATCAATGAATAATAGACCCTCGTAGATTAGCGTTTCATGCTACATGTTTTATTTTCAATAGACCTTCTAGAATCACATTATTATGCAAATACAATCTATACGACTGGACTTGGATGCACATATATATATATTCATCTGAGTACGATACAAATCGATGAGATCGAAGTTCAATCAATTGCTTTTCGATCCTAATCCTTAATTAAATGGATATCATGTAAGCAGCCACAATGTCTTGAACCGATTGAGACATATTGATGCCCATTCGAGTCCTTAATCGAACGACATTATAATAAATAATTGAGACGTGAGTGAGAGGGCTGAAAAATAATATATTTGAAAGGATTTATGAGCCAAATAATTGAAGTGCAATGTACCAACCTTAAATTTTAAAGTTGAAAAATGAAAACTACAAATGCATTTGTTTTTATGCGTGATGTCAGCCATCACGTTTCCTCTCATACGAATTAAAGACGCGACAATTGTCACGCTACACTTGTTACTTGTTTAGTCAATACTCCCGCCAAATTATTGCCACAACTCCCATGTCTCGCCTCCCTCTTGAATTGTTATTAAATAAGATGGAGAATTAGAACAAGACCCTTAGGTATAGGTAATTAAAGAAAACACCCCCTCATGTTTAGAATTAGAAATGACCCAAACACTCTCCTAAGTTTTGTTCAAAAAATTAAATTTTGTTAAATACCATATTATAAATAAGAAATAGAAAATAAATCAAAATCTCTTAAGATACATAATATGCCCCATTCACCCTGTTTGAGAAAAGAATAAAAGTAATTTTGTATAAATTCGTTTGAGTTACACGTAAGATAACAGACAAGTACAATGTTGCCTAAATACACAAAACTATGCTAATCTAGAGCTTATGTGGGATCTCGAGATCACTGTCCAAAACTCTCTACTAAACTGTATGATCAAGGGAATAAGTCAGATTCTCAAGTATCTCGAATCCTCACTAGATCGAATCCGTGCTAGGTTGAACCTCCAACACTACAAGAGTGGTATCTTGAACTATAAGATAAGGCGAATTCCTTATGTCGAATGTCGAGTGCCATGTAAGAGCGCATAGGTGTAAGTGTATTAAATGACGTACCTTAGTTATGTGATCCAATATATTTACAATTTTCGAAATGCGAGACCACTTTCCGTAGTTCACGCGTAAATGAGATCTTTATGTACATCGAGCCATATATTCAATACACTAAGTTATAGATACCTCGAGCCCAGGGTCGAGGTGCCATTTGAAAGGTATTACTAAGCTGGGCCAACACATGTACCATTCTTTACTTCATCCATATAAGCACATACGAAAAGAAATAGTAAATACAAATAATTTTTGCTTACAATTTGGGTTGTTTCCCATTTCTCATGCATAACAAATCATTGACGTAAATTTATATCCAGCAAAGTTTTAACTATAAAAGAAAATAAAATTGATAAGGCTCTATAAATAATTAGCTACAAGGGCGGGATTGTCTTCTAATTGCCCTGTACCTCATGCCTCTTTGTGTAATTCTCCCATAATAAAATTACTAAACATAGAACAAAGAAACAAAAAATAACAAATGTACACAACACAACCAAATATAAAATAAACGAATAAAAACTGAACTTCTCTTCTAGAATCTTTCTGCGTACGCCACTTCGCACCCTCCCTCTCTTCTTCTCTCTCTCACACACAACACACAATTAAACGTTTTCAGAATATTCCATTTCAAAATCCCATTCCCGTAACTGTTTTCTCTCTCCATAAATACATCATAACCCCACCCCCTCAACCCCTCACCACAAAAAAATTAAAAAAAATTAACATATAATGTGCGATAGCTTAAAAAGGGACTACCAATTGTGCGAAGAGCTCGGCCGCGGCCGATTCGGCGTCGTTTCGACCTGCTACTCCACCTCCTCCGGCGACGCCTTCGCCTGCAAATCCATCCACAAACCTTCTCTCTCCTCCGACGACGAAGACCTCCGTTGCCTCGACGTCGAGCCTAAAATCCTCCACCTCCTCCACGGCGGCCCGAACATCCTCAACCTCCACTCCGTCTACGAGGACGACGCCTACCTCCACCTCGTCACCGATCTCTGCGACGGCGGCGATCTCTTCGATCGAATCTCCGCCGGTAACCGATTCTCCGAATCCGACGCCGCTAAGGTAATCAAGCAATTGATGACGGCGATTGCGTATTGTCACCGATTAGGTGTTGCGCATCGCGATATTAAGCCGGATAATGTGTTGTTCGATTCGCGAGGGAGGTTGAGGTTAGCGGATTTCGGATCTGCGGAGGTTTTTGGTGGTGGTTTGATGAGCGGTGTGGTTGGAACGCCTTATTATGTTGCGCCAGAGGTGTTGATGGGGAGAGAGTATGATGAGAAGGTTGATGTGTGGAGTGCTAGTGTGATTTTATATATTTTGCTTGCTGGTGTGCCTCCGTTTTACGGCGAGGGCGCGGCGGAGACTTTTGAGAAGGTGTTGAGGGGGAATTTGAGGTTTCCGACTAAGGTTTTTAGGTCGGTTTCCCCCGAGGCGAAGGATCTGTTGAGGAAGATGATTTGTAGGGATTCCTCCAGGCGATTGTCGGCCGAACAAGTTCTAAGTGAGTTTTCGTTCGCTTTCGCATTGTTAATCTTATTATATTGTTGGTTAATTGATTGGAATTGGTAATTTTGATGTGTTTTTGTTCATTGTGAGATTGTTGTTGATGATTTTGTGGTACAATTTGCAGGGCATCCATGGATACTGAATGGAGGAGAGACCGGATCAATGGCGGATTTGACCTGAAATACGTCGTAACGTTACGTACGACTCAATTGGCTTTATCGTCTTCTTCTCATTTTTAACACATCAGAGAGGAGAGGATTTAAGTGGAGAGTTATGTTGTGCTGCTGCTGAAAGGATCACAAACACAAATGCCATGTTTTCGAGTTGATTGAGATTCAATTCCGAAAGTTGGACAATTGAATTTGATCTTTGTGGTTTGAGGAAAATGGAATTCGTGATTCGGATGTGAAATATATGCGGATTATATATATAAATAAGTGAACTGGGGTGTTGTATGCATCTCCGTTTGTTTGAGTTGTAATTAGGTGTTGTGTAGAAATAGAAGAGTCCTTCTTCTTTTCGAATACCTTCTTTGTATTGTTTTTTATGTATACAATGAGCTTGTTAAGGAAGTGAAGGAATTATAACTATAATGGAGTTTTATCAGCTGTGCTTATCTTGTGTTACTGATCTCTTTGCTTCAATTATTTGTTATAGTTTCCGATTTGCATTTTTTTGTATCTAGATACGTCAACTTTGCTAAAAGATTTAATTCACTGTACCAAAACTTGTATGGGAGTGTAAAGAAGTTACAATTTTTGAATGCTTGTTGAAAATTAATATAGCTAAAAGTTGATAATCAAGATACAAGAAGTTAATACAGGAGGTATTGTTTGCTTTTCATCCGTGTGGCTTAGTACTCAAGGCTAATGACCTCAATGCTTACAATGGATGAACCCTCTTTTCTCAAACTACTTAAACTTCACTAGGAGCGATTGACCTTGACGACTTATGATTTGGTGACAAAAAAGTGCATGAGCGACCACTTCTAGTCACGACATAAGCATTGACTGAAAAGCGTTATTCGCATGAAGGCATAGTCTCTACATATTAGGGCACGGATTTTCTCTGGAAAAGTCTCTGATGATCTCGGCAAGGCATCGTACGCAGTTTCGTGGCATCATTGATATCGAATCTATGGCCGTTGTTTCTCATCCGTCGCATCGCTAGGGTTTCGGGTTTCGTCGTGTTTTTGCATCTTTTTTAATTTTCTGCAGCGTTTTTTTCAGTTCTTCTTCATTCTTTCCGTCTTTCTTTGTTCGTTGCTACCGCGTCTCTTCTGGTATTCCTTCGTCCAGGCTTGGGGTTCGATAGTTACTAACGTTCTTTGCTTTTTGTATTTTTTTCGGTGTACTTTGGCTTGTTCGATGAATCTCTTTCCCCTCTTGACTGACTTGGCCATAACTCACCGCAACGCGTCTTCAATTGTTGGTACTAAGGGATGTCATGGATGACGCATGCTACTTTCTACGTAATGGTCTTTCTCTAACGGATGAGGAAGGCGACGGGGGGAGGGGGGGGTTGTTCTCCCAGATGAAACATGGGAGCAGGCGAACGCTGATTCAGGATTGGTTGTTGTTGGTAGACTGCTATCTGGGAAACCAGCGAAGCCTTCTGTACTCTGATTAAATCTCTGTTTAAGGCCGGGAAGGGTATGCAAATTACACGGATTAATGAGGACATGTTCCTTTTTTAGTTCTTCCACAAGCTCGACAAAAATAGGGCGCTCCAGGGCTCCCCGTGGTCGTTTAACAAAAACATCTTGGTTGTAGCTGCAGTTGATAAACATGAAAATCCAGCCCACACGAATTTAGATTTGTGCAGCTTATTCGTTCGTATTTAGGGGATTCCGTTGATTCGCCAAACGAGTACGATTGCGCATGCTATCGGTTGTCTTATGGGCATTATGGAAGAGGTTGATCTTGCGGAATCATCGGGGGTCAATATGCATATTCGAGTAAAGATCGATGTCACCAAGCCTCTTCTTTGTTTTATGAAGGTTCGGGGGGAAAAGGGCAAATAGATGCTCGTTTATTTCAAGTACGAGCATTTGTCGAATTTGTGTTACCTTTGTGGTTTGTTGGGACATATCATGGCTGATTGCGAAGCGAAATATGATATTGCGTTTGATAATGACGCCCAACTACCATATGAGTATTGGTTGCGCGAGGTTTCAGTGAGGACGTGGTCGGTTTTGGGACAACGATTTATTGACAAGGGGTGGAGTGGTAATGTTGCGTCAACGGGTAGGGGCCGATTTATGAGCAGCAGTAGGGGTTTCTTCTCTCGTGACCGGGCACATAATATGGACCAGCCATGGCGAGAGAGTAGAACAGAAGAGTCGCAATCATCCGACCGAACACATATTACAAGCTTTCTTCGCCACCATGGGGTTGAGAGGGAACAAACGTGGCATCAGGATGAAGCAACGTCGGGGTTCGATAATCAGAGGCGAAAAGTACGCTTCACTTAACTACAGCATGAAACACAGAGAAGGAACATGTGCGGCATGACTTTCAGCGCATGCATGAGGACAGTGAAAACTGTGCGAAGGGTGTGGTGGGGGTATAACATATTTATAACCGATTGTTCCAGGGTCTTGATTAGCAAGTTGCCACGACAACTGTTGCAACTAGGGTGGTTGTCACGGGCCACTAGAAAATTAGAGGGGTGCATATTTTGAGGCGTACAGATTTTACTAAGCGTAGCTTGACTATTCAGAGGTGGGCAAGAAACGAATGTTTAAGGAGAATATGTCAACTGTGCGAACGGTGGATAAGAAGGCAAGGCTCGAAGAACTTTCAACAGAAATTGAGGAACTTTTGGCGGCGACTGCGAGACAGTCCCGCCATATCCAATGAGTCTTTTAGCGTGGAACTATCAGGACTGGGGAACCCTTGGACAGTTTGGGAACTACGACAATTAGTTTCCAATTTTTGCCCCCCCTCTTATTTGCCTGTCTGAAACTAAATGCAAAAATAGGAAAATAGAGGCGTTGAAAGGGAGGTTAAATTATTTTGGAGTTTGTGTTGAGGTTAAGGATCTCTTGGGTGGGCTGGCGTTACTTTGGGATAAGGAGGTGGAAGTACACCTTTTGAGCATGTCTGATAACCATATTGACGATGTTGTCGTGGGCAAGGGAGCAGATCTCAATTGACACTTTACGGGGTTTCAAGGGGAGCCTGACGGGACTTTAAGGATGCGCACGCGGGATTTACTACGACATCTTCGGGGTGTATCAGCATTGCCGTGGATTTGTGCGGGGGATTATAATGAGATTTCTAATCATGATGATAAGAAGGGAGGGCCTCGACGTCCTAATTGGTTAATCCGTAATTTTTGTGATGTATTGATTGACACGGGTTTGAGCGAACTTGATTTTATTGGGCCGCGTTTCGCTTGGTGCAATAGACGACCATATCCACATACGGTTTGGGAGATATTAGACAAAGCATGCACAAATATATCGTGGCGGAACCGATTTTCGCTCGCTCGTGTGGAGCATCTTGTGACGTTAAGATCGGATCACCATGCCCTTTTAATTCGAATGACGGGTCAGCAACAAAAAATGAGGACCCCTACGCATTTTTTGTTTGAAGCTCTTGGCTAATGAAGACCGAATGCACGGAGGTGGTGGTGCAGTGTTGGCGGGAGTGTAGTGGCGAGGATCTCGGGAATAAGTTGGTGCGATGTCAACTCGGGTTGGTTCATTGGAGTAAGGTCGACGGGGTGGATATGAAGCGATGTATAGCTGATCTACGGTGGGAGCTAGGCCGACTTCGCACTGGGACTATATCTGCGGCCTCCAAACTTGAGGAAAATAGAATTGGGGAAAAGCTTGAAGAATTGCTTGAGGCGGAGGAAATCTATTGGAAACAGCGAGCGAAAGTACAGGGGTTAAAAGAGGGGGATAGAAACCCGAAGTAATTTCATAGGAGAACGAGTGAAAGGCGAAAGAAAAATGAGATTACGGGTATCCGTGACGAAGAGGGGTTTCTTCACACAAATTCGTTACAGATGGACCAACTTGTGACTGAGTATTTTACTGGCATCTTTCGGTTTACTGTCTCCTCAGAGGCGGCCATTGAGGATGTTTTGTGAGACTTCGGCATGCGAGTCGGTCCTGAGGTGAACGAATGCTTGGTCCAACCATTTACAACGGCTCAACGATATGTATCCTTTTAAATTCCCTAGTCCAAATGGTTTTTCGGCTGCTTTTTATCATAAATTTTGGGATATTGTTGGGGGGGATGTAACTCGCTTTGCTCTTTCTTTCCTTAATGACCGTACTCTGGATCCATGTGTTAATTTTACACATATTGTTCTTATTCCTAAATATTCTAACCCTGAGTTAATGATGCAGTTTCGCCCAATCAGTCTTAGTAACGTATGTTTCAAGATTGCGTCTAAAGCGGTAGCACATCGACTTAAGCCTTTTCTCTCATCGATTATTTCCCCTTCTCAGTCCACTTTTGTTCTGGGTCGTCTTATTACTGACAATATTTTGGTGGCGTTTGAGGTTAATTATTGCCTCAAGAACAAAAGGACAGGGAAACATTGCCATATGACGTTGAAGATGGATATGAGTAAGGCATATGACCGAGTCGAGTGACCTTTTTTGGAGAAAGTAATGCTTAAATTCGGTTTTGATAGTACTCTTGTTTCACTTATCATGCTTGGGGTGCGAACGGTTTCTTATGCATATTTTGTTGAATGGGCACGAGTTTTTTTCCCCCGAAAGGGGTATAAGGTAGGGGATCCTTTATCCCCCTACCTTTTCTTATTTGTGTATGAGGTGTTTTCAGTTCTTTTATCCAAGGCGAAGGAATGAGGGGAGATCCGAGGCGTTAAAAGCAGTCGTAGTGCGCCTTCTGTATCACATCTCCTTTTTGCCGATGATACTCTTTTATTTTGTGATGCGGATGAGGCTTCAACGGGGTGTATTAGAGGGATCTTGGAGCATTTCGAGGCAGCGTCGTGGTAGAAAATTAATCTTGATAACTCTGTGGAGGTGTTTAGCAAGAATACCGACGCACAAACAAAAAGAAGTATTAGGGAACGACTGGGAGTTACAATGGCGGATCGACATGATAAATATATTGGGATGCCATTAGTGGTGGGAAAGTCGAAGAATGAGCTTTTTGATTATATTCGAGAGCGTATTTGGAAAAAGGGCTCAAGTTTACAAAGGCAAAACGTTATTGATCGTGGGAAAGAAGGTGTTGGTTAAATCCGTTATGCAATCTATTCCGAGTTGTTTTCGCCTTCCGGACTCTATGACCAGGGAGATTGAGTCGATCATAAGTAATTACTGGTGGAGTAGCGAAACGAAAAACAAAATTCATTGGGTCATGTGAAAAAAAATGTGCACGAAGAAGGGAGACGATGGTCTCGATTTTCGAGATTTAAGGGCGTTTAATCTTGCCCTTTATACGAAACAGGAGTGGAAGATTTTGACCGATCCGACTAGTTTGGTGAGTAGAATTTAAAAGGTGAAATACTTTCCGAATGTCGAACTTTGTGAAGCACAATTGGGGTACGCGCCATCTTTTTTGTGGCAATGCATTTGGGGTGCGGTCCCAGTCTTGAAGCGTGGATTGAGGTGGCATATTAGAAACGGGGAGTCGGTCTCGGTTTGGCATGATCCATGGCTTCCACAACCGAATACTTTCAAGCCCATTACTCCCGTTAATCCTGATGAATCGTTCATCTTGGTGAGGGATTTGATTGATGCTACTACTGGTTGGTGGTGACATTACTGTGTTGCATGACAATTGTGGCCGGTAGACTAGGGGTGGTCTTGACAATTCCGCTTGGTGATCAAAGCAATGTGGATCGGAGAATTTGGCATTATGAAAAGAATGGGTTATTTTCGGTGAGAAGTGCCTATCACACTATCATAGAGGGTGGATTGGCGGGGAACGCAGATGGGGCGACGTCAACATTCGAGCCACATGTTGTTTGGTCGAAGTTATGGAAAGTTGGATGCGCAAATAAAATCAAGATGTTCTTATGGCGTTGTTGCATGGACATCTTACCGACTCGCTGGAAACTCGCAAGGAGGAAGATTTGTGTGGACACGCCCCATGTGTATGTTGTCGCGAGGGGGTTGAGACGTTGCATCATTGCTTTTTTGAATGCCCGTTGGCTCGACAAGTTTCGGTGCTCTCAAATGTTCCAACGAGCTTGTGGATGACGGACGAAGAGTCTTTTGGGGATTGGTTGGTGCGAGTCCTCAAATCTATTACGCCGAGCAAGGCTAGTTTATTCGGGATAATTTGTTGGACACTTTGGGGGAATCGAAATAGTGTGCTAGATGGAGAACAAGAGAGGAGGGCGGACAAGATGGCGACGTTTGCACAAACTTACGTGTCGACATGGCTGCAACACAATGGGAAAGTGAGTCATAGGATGGTGCGACATGGTGGGGATGAATGGAGTCCGCCAGTAGGGGATATAATCAAGATAAATTTTGATGGAGCGATTTGTGGACGAAGGGGAAATCGGCCTTGGGTTGGTGGTACATGATAGTAATGGCGAGTTGATTGCTGGCGACAAAGGCGGTTTGTTTCAGTGATGGAACCCACGGGCATTGAGGCGTTGGCGGTTTTACATGCGGTTCTTTGGGCCGTAGAGAAAGGTGGAACAATGTTCTTTTTTAGGGAGTTTGTTTAAGCATTATTCACGAGATCGCGCTTGGTACTAATGAGGATGTACGGGTTGTGAATATTCTTATTGATATTCAGCGATTAATTGGGTGCCACGTGGGTTACTATTTTAAATAGTTTAGGCGTGATCCCAATGTTGTGGCTCATGCGCTTGCAAGGGACGCAGTGGAAGATGCCGACAGGTTTGACGGGAGCGAGTAACTTGGGGCGTGAATTCGATTTTGGTTGTTATGGTTTTTAGGCTGTTCTTTGATTATTATTTCGTTGTATTAACTGTGATGTTGGTACCCTTGCACTAGTTGGGTACTGTTTTGGTTTGCAGGAATAAAAGTTTGAGTTCAAAAAAAAAAAAAAAGTCACGACATAAGCGTCCAACTCCAAGAACTCATTTGTACACAAGTACGACTCTTGCTCGACACTAAAACTGAAATGGCATATCTGACATGGTTGGACATAGACTCCAATTGGTGGCATACATGTGTGATGCCTGTCAAGCAACACCAAAAACACCCTCCAATTTTAGGCATATGAGCCGACCAATGCAAGTCACCTTCACTTTACCTTCTTCCTACTTGTTTGTCCAATGATCAAGTCATGCAACTAGTTTTACCCTCGTGCTTGTTGAACTTAACTTCCTTCCATTCCTTAGTACACCCACCACCGTTCAACCTATTAAACACCTATGCCATTTTCAAGAAGTAGATATGTCTTGTCCGAAACTAAAACTACTTAGTAAGTCGATCATGTTTACTGGAAAGTACAACAAAAGTCACATGATAACACATAAAAATACCAAGAGCCGCGAACCCGAAAAAAATGAACCAGAACTTTTAGAGTTACGAATGCAAGAAAAGAAGGCCTTATATAAAAAGGTTGTGGAAGAAACCCTTATAGACTTTCCCATTGGCAACCATCAGTAGTCTGGGGTAAGGCCGCTAGGAAGGCGCCTTGGAGGACCAATATTATATAATAAAAGGTCTGACCTAAATTCGACGTAATAAATATAATTACTTGACGGACGTACATGCAATGTTATGGGACAATTGGGATAATACTTTAAAGGAGTCTTGTAGAAACATCAAAGACATGCCATTCACCCATTAAATGAGAAGGAGACGACCCTTAATAAAAGAGAACTAGGCTTATAAATAAGGGGGGGATAATCATTTGTAAATGACATATTGAATTTGAGATACAAACACTAGAACATAATCTGCTTTTGTAATACTTTCTCCTCATGAATATATATACACCTCACGAGGTCTTAACTCCTCGTATTAATCTATAAAAAAAACTAAAAAAACACCCTCGTATTAAGATTTTTTAGAGCCTCGTAAGAGTGTTATTTCTCTTAGACTACGAGAAGGGTGTTTGAATCCTTCTCTCAACCCTTAATTAAGCGGCGTACTAATTTTGGATCATCACTACCTAATAATGCAAATATTTTCGCACATTTCTGATGAGGTATATTTTCCTACGACAATATGGACTATATGGTTTGGTTATCGCGAACCTCCTTTCATAAATAATGTCATACTCAGAACTAGTCAACGCGCATTTATACCCCACATTAAACTTGGGACCACTCGTGCGCCAAGTGACAACATCCAATTTGCAGTTGTCATCCATAAAAACTCCTTAGATGAAAACTAGGTCTTCACTGCACATTTTTTTTAACTTACTCTTAAAGGAAAATGATTACATCCTTGTCTTACTTTTACAATACACTCATCCACTGTCCAAATACAAATACAAAGACAGTATAACTACGAATAACTTTATCATTTCCAACCCACCCCCACCCCTTCACCAGTTGGGGATATGTCGACATATTGGAACTTGTTCAAGTCCAATCGTAAATCACCCACAAAATCTCTACATATATCAAGAATCGTATCGTGGAGTCAAATATTGCAGGGATCGGGAATAAGTTGTCTAAATTTCTCATTTTTGGTTGTAGTAACTCTTAAGAGCGGCAAACTGCGACGATTACACACATGAATGATTATTGTCCTAACATATACTTAAAGACAGTTTGGGACCATTAGTAAGTAGTCCATTTTTTTAATAAAACAAAACTACTATCCTGGCCATTGTTAATCACACGAGATAGGTTGTTTAAATAATCTTATGTAGTATGTGATGGGGGTATTTTAGGGTTGGGCCGGCCCATAAACGTATCGAATTGGTCTGATTCGATACTTTCAGCGCATCGAATATTCATCATTCGATGCGCGCATCGAATCGGTATGATTCGATGCGTATTTTACAGCTGTCCTCGGGCCCCACAAAGCGAGGTTGCTATATATAGGACGATTTTGAGCATTCAGAGGCAGATCGAACTTGAGTCCCAACCCGACCACATCGAATCCTGCTATTCGATACGTTCCTTTATTCGATACGTCCCTCGATTCGATACACTCCAATATTCGATACGTTCCAACGTGTTATCAAGACCATATCGAATTGACTCAGCATCGAACCTACACCATTCGAGGCGCGCATCGAACAACCACAATTCGATGCGTTACATATTTAGTATTATCTTTGTATTTAAATCAGTGTAAGATCTGTAATAGATAGTAGGTGTTTCGAACAAAGTTAGTCTAGTTAATTCTATTGGATTAACATTATTTTGGTTATCTATATTCCCATTGTACTGTATTACCGTGACGAAATAAGACCAAAATATTGGCACCGTCTGTGGGAACACCGTAAACACTATTTTTAGATAGGATAGCTAGGATGACGAGTAAAAGGCGCATGAATGTGGTTGAAAAACAGCAAACGGAGAAAAAGATCAAAACAAAGACAGATCTGAGTCAAAATAGGATTGAGCCTAAAGAGCAGGGGCAAGATAAAATAGAAAGTCAGTTGTTGAAGCAATGGCAATAATGTAAGATGAAACCTTTAGGAGAATTCAAAATTGTACAACTTTTCAAAGAAAGTTCTGAGAAAGTAATTAAGATTGGAGCAGAAATGGACTGAATGATAGAAGCTGCGTTGGTAGATTGTCTACGCCGTAATTCAGATATATTTGCATGGTCCAATTCTGACCTTCTCGGGATAGACTCAAGAATCATTGTACATCATCTGAATGTAGACAAGAGTGCGAAACCGATACGGCAGAAGAAGCGAAATTTCAGCAAGGAAAAGAATGAAGCAGGCGAAAAAGAGGTGCAAGAACTCTTAGCAGCTCGACATATTTATGCTATAAGATTCTCAGAATGGTTGAGCAATATTGTGTTGGTGTTAAAGAAAGAAGCTACATGGAGAATGTGTGTGGATTATACTGACTTAAACAAGCATTGCCCGAGAGATCCTTTTCCTTTGCCGCGGATAGATCTACTTGTGGATTCTACAGCAGGATGTGCATTACTGAGTATGATGGATGCAAAAAGTGGTTTTCATCAAATCTTCATGGCAGTGCAAGATCAGAGTAAAACGACATTTGTAACTGATACCGGAGTGTACTGCTATAGGGTAATGCCTTTCGGTTTAAAGAATGCGGGAGCAACGTTTCAGAGGTTGGTGGCTAAAATGTTTTACCATCAGATTGGGAAATCGATGGAAGTATATATTGACGATATGCTTGTAAAGAGCCTAAAAGCTGATGAACATGTGCAACATCTGGATGAGGCATTCACCATAATGAGGACATATGTAATGAAACTAAACCCTAAAAAATGCACTTTTGGAGTGACGGCTGGAAAGTTTCTAGGATATGTGGTGAATGAGAGAGGAATCGAGGCCAATCCGGATAAAATAAAAGCAGTGTTGGATTTACCTTCACCAAGGATGGTGAGGGACGTACAATGCTTGGTGGGCCGTCTGACGACCTTGGGGAGATTTATATCAACATCTGCCGAAAAGAACCTCCCTTTCTTTAAAGTGATGAAACGGAACAAAGATTTTATTTGGACTCCGGAATGCGAAGAGGCTTTTAGGCAAATGAAGAAATATCTAGTAAGCCCGCCGTTGTTAGCAAAACCGGAGGAGAATGAAATGTTGTATCTTTATCTGGCAGTATCTGCAAATGCAATCAGTACAGTACTGCTCAAACAGAAATGAGCTCAACAATTACCAATACACTATGTGAGCAGAGTACTGCAGGTGGCGGAGAGAAATTATTTGGAGATAGAACTGTTTGCATTGGCGATTGTTGTTACAGCTCGAAAGTTGAAGCCGTATTTTCAATCTCACCCAATTACTGTGGTGACTGACAAACCATTGAAGCAAGTATTGGCAAAACCAGAAACCTCTGGTAGATTGGTGAAATGGGCAATTGAACTCAGTGAGTTTGGGTTGGAATTTAAGCCGCAAGTCGCAATCAAAGCGCAAGCTCTAGCAGATTTCATGGCCGAAACCTTGGGGAACAGTGTAGTGGAGACCGCATGCTGTATATTTTCTATTTCAAACCAAGAGGGAACCAGTAGAGCAACGATGACATGGATATTGCATACTGATGGATCTGCCACAACTCACGGGGGGGGGGGGGGGGGGGCATTGGAATACATTATTTGTCCCCAGAGCGGAGGGAATTTGAATTTGCTATCAGCCTGAATTACATGGTAACAAATAACGAAGCTGAATACGAAGCAATAATTGCAGGGATCAAAATGGCACTCGGACTCAACATCGAACATCTAGACGTGTTCACCGATTCGCTCTTTGTGGCAAATCATTTCTCGGGAAGATATGAAACACGTGAGGAAACTATGAAGCTATATGCCGCTAAGGTTAAAGAGTTGGCAAAGAGGTTCAATTTTTTTGATATAACTCAAATCCCCAGGGACGACAATGCAAAAGCAGATGCGCTTTCTAAATTTGCAAGTTCTTCAGAGATTTTGGCAGAGAAACGAATCACACTTATGGTCGCTGATAAACCTTCGATTGAGAAATCAAAATATATTACCACAGAAGTCAGAGTGGAATTCATAATGACAATACAAGAGGACCCGTCTTGGAAGGATGAAATTATGATCTATCTTCAACATGGCATTTTACCATCGGATCTGAATGCTCAACGCAGGATGCGTTACAAGGCTTACAGGTTCACTATCAGTAATGGAGAGTTATATAAAAGATCTTTCGAAGGACCATTGTTAAGATGTTTGACTCCTACTCAAGTTGAATATGTCATGGAAGAGATCCACGCAGGTAGCTGCGGAAATCATTCCGGGGGACGAGCATTAGCTCAACGAATATTGCGTCAAGGATATTATTGGCCAACTTTACGTAAAGATGCAACAGCTTATTCAAGAAAATGTGACAGTTGCCAATACCATGCTCGCCTCATTCACAGACCGGCACGTCAACTGCAACCCATCGATGTGGCATGTCCGTTTGATCAATGGGGAATTGATATTGTGGGTCCGTTTCCACCTGGCAAAGGTCAAAAACGATATTTAATAGTAGCAGTGGAGTAAAATACAAAATGGGTTGAGGCAGAAGCTATAACGTCGATCACGGAGAATAATATGATCAAGTTCATTTGGAAATATATTATATGCCGATTCGGCATACCGAGGTCCATTGTGTGTGATAACGGTACGCAATTTACTGGGAAGCAGATTAAATCGTGGTTCGGGGAATTAAAGATATCACACAATCTCACGCCAGTATATCACCCACAATCCAATGGCCAAACAGAATCCACTAACTAAACATTGAAGGATTATCTCGAAAGGAGAGTCAGAGCCACAGGAAAAACGTGGCCAGCAGAGCTTCAAGGAATATTATGGGCGTATAGAACGACCCCGATGACATCCACAGGGGAAACCCCTTTCGTTCTTGTCTATGGCACTGAAGCTGTATTGCCAGCGGAAATAGGTATGCCAACGCGCAGAATTACTGACTATGATCCAGAACAATCGGCCCGGTTGCGACAGATGGATCTGGATATGATAGGATCCACAAGAGAGGATGCTTATCAGCGTACTGTTGCTTATAAAACTGCAATGGCCAAAAGCTATGATAAGAGAGTTCAATTCAGAAATTTTGAAGTAGGAGATTTGGTTCTTAGGAGCATTGCAGCTAAACAGCATATCGGAAATCTTGAACCAAAATGGGAAGGGCCTTTTAGAGTCACACGAGCAAGTTCACGAGGATATTATTATTTGGAGACTCTAAGAGGAGTTCAACAGAAACGCCCATGGAATGTGCAACATCTCAGGCATTATTACGCATAAATTGAAGAAATTTCATTAAATATATGTTTCTTGGTCTTCACTTCGGCATCATGTTTATCGCGGGTGGCCTTAGATGCCTTCAAATCTGCTTCTCTAGCGCGTTTCAGCGCATTTTGGTGACTGTATTTTCCATTATTGATAGTAGTACGCAGATTGTCGACAACAACATTGTGTTGATTTTGCACCACAGCTAGCCCACTATAATCTCTGCATACCTGATATACTGCTAATATGACAGTAGCAAAGAAAAGGCGCCCAAAGCGAGCTAAACCTTGATACCCCAATCGGTTAATTATGGCTTGGCGATCCAACTGCGGCCACAAACTTTGCATAATCTCTCCAGCCTGCTCCTCTCTCAATCGGTATCCGCCCAATGTGGCACTCAATGATTCTGAATTTTCATCATTGAGAAAGTCATAATTACTAAGGCTTCCAGGCGGAGCAGGTCTCGGATTCCCTGAAGGTCGAGGCCTCATAGGTGGAGGTATGCTCTGAGCTTCGCGAGCGGATATATTCTCCTCTGATTTCGTTTAGCGGTTGCATACCAGGTCTCATCGGTTGAGCAGGAAGAACTCGCTACTTTTACATTACGTTTTTCCTTGAAATTGGGATGAGCTGCATTAAACTTGGCCAAGTTGGCAGCGATTTTCTCGTCTTCTGCATCGATGCCCTCCATTATCTGAATTTGGCGGTTGGTGCCAACTTTAATGCGTCCACCGGTATCGGTTGGAGTCATCACCAATCTCCTCGTAGCAAAGTTTTCTTGACATTTAAAATCACTCACTATTGGCACCCGAGTGCCTGCACTAATACCTCCAAGCCTTATGGTAGAAGGGTTTGGAGAAGATAAATTAGATGGGCCCGCACCTGAGGGCTCATTTTGCTCGTTTCGTTCGCTCCTTCCCTGAGCATCGTGAATATTCTCAGGAAATATCACAATTTTGCTGGGACTTCGAGATTTTATACGAGCCATATCAGCCTAATAATAAATTTTAATAATTTTTCTATAAAAATAAATAATCAGTAGCGTGTCGAATATCGGCGATTCGATACGAACCGTGTCGAACAGACTGCGTTCGATGCGGTCCAGAAGCAAACAAAAATTCTTTCTCCGGATAAAAACAAGAAATGTCAGACATGTGGTCCCTTATATAAAGACCCATGGGCCGCAACTGTTCTGAACTCATCGAATTTTCGTAATTCGATGCGCGCATCGAACTCATCAAAATTCGATGCCTGCAAACTGACGCATCGAATTGTTACAATTCGATGCCCAAAATTTCTTGTGACGAATATGTTTTGAGTTTGGAAGTCGTCATCATTCTATTAACGTCTCCCAAACTGAGGGTATTTTAGGGTTGGGTCGGCCCATAAACGTATCGAATTGGTCTGATTCGATACCTTCAGCGCATCGAATATTCATCATTCGATGCGCGCATCGAATCGGTATGATTCGATGTGTATTTTACAGCTGTCCTCGGGCCCCACAAAGCGAGGTTGCTATATATAGGACGATTTTGAGCATTCAGAGACAGATCGAACTTGAGTCCCAACCCGACCACATCGAATCCTGCTATTCGATACGTTCCTTTATTCGATACGTCCCTCGATTCGATACACTCCAATATTCGATACGTTCCAACGTGTTATCAAGACCATATCGAATTGACTCGACATCGAACCTGCACCATTCGAGGCGCGCATCGAACAACCACAATTCGATGCGTTACATATTTAGTATTATCTTTGTATTTAAATCAGTGTAAGGTCTGTAATAGATAGTAGGTGTTTCGGATAAAGTTAGTCCGATTAATTCTATTGGATTAACATTATTTTGGTTATCTATATTCTCATTGTACTGTATTACCGTGTTCTATTACCGTGACGAAATAAGACTAAAATATAGTACAAGCTTAAAAACTAAAGAAATGGTTTACAGTTAAATGAAAATCAAAATACATATTTAACGTAAATATAATGAAGATTCCAGAAATTGCTATTAAACCACCCTATTTTATAGTTTTTCTCACCGAGTTTTCACATGCTCGCCTCAACCCCTAACAACAACCACATGTTAACCGCAAATTCAGTTACAATTTCCCAACCACTAACAAAATTTCCAACTCAGTTCATTGTCGTCGTCGCTAACAACAAGAAATAGTTCTTATAAAAAACTAAAGAAATGGTTTACAGTTAAATGCCAGTTCAAATAAATATAAGTTGAAGCATCATCAAATTTGACTAGCGTCAACGCATTTTGACTTTAAATTATAACGTATTGTTCTGATAGTAATGGGCAGTGCGCTGTATTTGATTTTATGAAATCTAATATATAAGTTAGTGTACCTTTATTTTTCAGAAAAGAAAGAAAAGAAAAGTTAGTGCACCTTTGTTTTATACAGCCCATCGCCCTGATTCGTGAAGATATTTTAGATATATATTCAAATATTCGATGTTGAATGATAAGGGCAGGTACGTTTATTCCGTAATTTTTTATCCCATTCTTAAAGAGCACATGGGGCAGAAGGGTGTGCTACGGCGGTCGGCTATTTCAATAGATTCCCCATATTGAAGTACAAACTTCAGCTTTATCCGGGTCAAGCTGCACTGGCGTACTTCTTTTGCTTTTCCATTTTTTTTATTTATTTATTGTTATTATTGAATGCACTTGAAATTATAGAGTATAAAATCACTTGATAGAATCTGATGCCTTATTTATAACATTGTACAAATGTTGGGAAATAAGCTCATGTTTTGGTTGAGCTTTGATTCATCATGGCCAACAATTTATATATATTGTTAGAGGTTTCTAGTGAATAGCCGCGTGTACTTATCAAGGACAGTAACGGAAACTAAACGATTGCATAAAAGTGTTCAATTTCTTTTTCTTTATGGGAATATATAAAAGTGTCTGGATTCATAACATGTATCTTTCTGTGTCCCACATCCATGTGAAGAATCAAACTTTCACACAAGTTGAGGAATAACTCCGTTGTACTTGCAGAATATGCCAAATAATATGCCTTTGATTGCATTCAGTTTCGAAAGGAGATGCCATGACAACCTTAAATTTTCTTCTTTTTTGGCCAAGATTCTATGACAAGAAGAAATTGGCTAGTTAAATTATCAGAAAGCTGAGAGACGAAATCAGTTATTTTTGTAATCATAACCAAACCATAGAGTAAAAATTGCTCACATCTCACCAATTCACCATGCTTTAAAATCTTTTTCTTTTTTGGAGAAACTTTTGACACTTATAGTCTATTATTCTGTCTTTTGGATTTAAAAATGGCAATTTAGTCTCATCACATCTCTGATCTTTAAAGCATAATTTGCAGTAACGTATACAAAATCATCCATTTCCCTTTACTCTGGGCAATAAATAAGTGAATGGTGGAAGTGGATAGACTAACTAATATGGATGACTACAGTACATGATCAGAATCCAGAACTTGTAATAGGTACAAAATGTTTTCACCTCACTCAATTAATTATATACAAAAAAATCACCGTGTTGTACTTAACAGGCAAATAACTTAGGTAAAACAAGATTCCCCTATGATTTGTTAGGAAAAGAAGTTCTAATTTCATTATTGCCAACAGATTGTAACAAAAGCTTTAACATCAACCATTAGCTTTTGGAACGCATAATGTCGGAACACCAATATTTAAAACAGTAGGGGTACAACAGACGATAAAGATAAGAAGAAGTACTCTTGTATAGGGAGTTTTAACGAGAGTTGTCCTATATATGGTCCCAAATTATTTTAGACATATGTGGTGTCTCTGATCTTTCACAAACCATATATATGTGACAGGTACCCCCTTGTCTTGTTGCATGTTAATAAAATAATTGGCCAGTTTTCTACCTCGCTAGTCAATGCAGTCAAGACTCAAGAGTGACAAAATAATGTTTGGCACGGCTTCTTATTTGGTATCTAACTTCACACTCGACAAATTTACTTTTGCATACTGTAATTGAATTATGAAACTAATTACACTCGTACTCATCAAAAAAGAAAAAAGAAATGAATTAACTCGTTACTCATACTGAAAGATACCATTCCTAGGCTAGTAGTTTATGAGCTATAAATTAGTTTTTTGGACAAAATATAATGAATTCCGTTCTTTATTTAAACTGTGCTTCTGATACTAAAGTTAATGCTAATTCTACTATTACAGGGACAAGCTAAGGTTTAAATTTTGAACAAATATTACCATAAATATATATTGAAAATATAATTTAATATATTAATATACTAGAATCGCTCGCACGCGGATTAACCTTTGCTTTAAGCATAGATTAAAGTTTCGGTTTCGCTTAGCTAAAAATTAGTAATATTTCTTAATATTTCAACAACTTTAATTTTCGGCATATTTCGAAGAGTTCGTAAAATTGTGACTATAGCTAACATGAAAAATACATGTAATTTTTGTTTCATTAGAATCAAAAATAGAAACATTTCGGTACTTTTCGAGGAAACGCGAAAATTTCGATTCATGGTTTTAAGTATAATATAATTAATTTGTGTTGTAAAGATTATAACTTAAATGTGGGTAAAGAATCTATATATCTTGACCTTCTTTCTATTTGAGGAAGAATTAGGTATTAATTATTTTCTTTAATGATTTTTTTCACATAATAATAAAACTAAAATAAATTATAATTATATTCTAACTAATAACAAAATTTAATAGTATATTTAAGGACGAATTATTATTTGTGTCCAGGATGTTTCAATCTTTTATGAAAATGCCCGATATCTTTTGAATTAATGAAAATGCCATGGATCTATGCTATTTTTTGACGAAAATGCCATTTGTGTGCCAATACATACTTAAAGGGCATTTTTAACTCAATCCAAAACATATAGGGCAAAAAAATATATTTTTTAAACATAGAGGGTATCTTTTGCATTTTAAACGTAGCAATCCAAGGGGCGCGCCATACGAAAGGTCGCGTTTGAAGTTCAATCTTAGGGTTCCAGAGTATATGCGAACCATTACACAAACTCAAAGCATCATGTAATCATCACGTCAGTCTAAATTTACAGAAAAAATGGTGGTGATCACGAAATCTCAACGACTCCAGATGCTCTATATCGACCCCAACTTCTCTCCATATGCAGAGACCGTGTTTTTGACCAGTATGGAGGATATTTGACCAGTATAGTATAACACGGTCTCTGCATATTTAGACTGACGTGATGATTACATGAAAATAGTGGTGATCACGAAATCTTTCGTATGGTGTGCCCCTTGGATTGCTACGTTTAAAATGCAAAAGATACCCTCTATGTTTAAAAAATGTGTTTTTTGCCCTATATGTTTTGGATTGAGTTAAAAATGTCCTTTTAAGTATGTATTGGCACACAAAGGGCATTTTCGTCAAAAAATGGCATAGATCCAGGGAATTTTCATTAATTCAAAAGATATTGGACATTTTCATCAAAAATTAAAACATCCCGGACACAAATAATAATTTGTCCTATATTTAAAGGTAAATAACAAAATCAAAAGATTAGTGTCAAGTCTTCTTTTATATAATAGTCTAGATAATTGAAAAAAGTGAGCCTAATGTTGTAGCTGTATAGAATAACAGTGTATGTGTATATATATGCTTATGATGAAGAAAAAAAATCCTTTTAACAAGCTTATGAAGAAAGTTATGGAAGACTAATTATATAAAATGACCAAATCTAGAAAGTGGAAAATATTAAATGTGAAGAGTCAAACTTTGAAACAAGGTTTGGAATAACTTCGTTTTATTGAAAGAATATACCGATAATATGCCTTTGCCTGCATTAAAACTCTGAAAGAGCATGCTTCATTACAGCACCAATTTTTCTTCCTAACCAAGATTCCAAGGTACTACAAAAATAATCACATAACTAGATACTCATTCACACAATATAAAAATTTACAGTTATTTTTTAAGCATATTAAACATGCTTCATTACAGGGGTTTTTATCAAACTTAGCCCACTAAGTTGGCACATTTTCAAATTACACCCACTATGTTGGCATTCGTCAAACTTAACCCACTATATTGGCGTTGGTGTCAAAACTCACCCATTATGTTGGCACTCGTCAAACTTAACCCACTATATTGGCGCTGGTGTCAAAACGCACCCACTGTTGACACATGTCACTGGATTTGCCCACGTGGACAACGCGTGGTGCCACGCGCGACAACTATTTACACGTGGCATTTTTAATTCTTTTTTTTCATTTTCCAGGTAATTTTTTTAAATTTTTTTCTCCTATTTTTTTCATTTTTTTCTCCTATTTAAATTTAAATCTGCCACAAAACATTCCATCTTTTCTCTCTCTCACACCATAACACTTTCACCCCCAATTAAAATCACATTGTTACAATATATACCAACAATGAAAGGTTTAATCTTACTCATTGTCGTGGAAGCAACGATAGCACCGGAGTTTACGGATTATCGTCAGAATTGTTGTAAATAGTTGTCACATTAAAAATGCCACATGTAAATAGTTGTCGCGCGTGGCACCACGCGCTGTCCACGTGGGCAAATCCAGTTACATATGTCAACAATGGGTGAGTTTTGACACCAGCGCCAATATAGTGGGTTAAGTTTGACGAGTGCCAACATAGTGGGTGAGTTTTGACACCAGCGCCAATATAGTGGGTTAAGTTTGACGAGTGCTAACATAATGGGTGAGTTTTGACACCAGCGCCAATATAGTGGGTTAAGTTTGACGAGTGCCAACATAGTGGGTGTAATTTGAAAATGTGTCAACTTAGTGGGCTAAGTTTGATAAAAACCCTTCATTACAGCACCAACTTTTCTTCCTAACCAAGATTCCAAGGTACTACAAAAATAATCACATAACTAGATACTCATTCACACAATATAAAAATTTACAGTTATTTTTTAAGCATATTAAACATGCTTCATTACAGCACCAACTTTTCTTCCTAACCAAGATTCCAAGGTACTACAAAAATAATCACATAACTAGATACTCATTCACACAATATAAAAATTTACAGTTATTTTTTAAGCATATTAAACAATATTAAACAACAAACAGGATGTAAGTGTTCACTGATAGAGCTAATTTACAAAGAGAACCTCTGGTATACGGTACCCCTTTGTGTACAACCCCCCCCCCCCCCCCCCCCCCCCCCCAAATAGAGGTGGGTCCCGCACACATGGGGCCCTCATGGGCCCACCTCTCTGTCACTGGGTTTGGACAAATCCAATTTACAAGGTCTGATGGTCCCAACGTGTTTTGAATCAACGTCACGGCACTGGTCATGCATTCAAGTGCGCATCCCTCGTGGTTATTACATTATTATTATTCATTTGACTTATCTATTGTAGTTGGCTATGCTGTCTCAATTTTCATGCAGGAGCTGAAAATGAATGATTGAAATTTGTAACTAAAAATATTGGCTGCTGCTTCTAAATTTTGACTAAATAATTATATGAAGCCGGCTTCTTCCCCATGGTATTTTGCTCCACAAATAAATAAAATTTAAGTAATTTAAGTAGTTTCGAAAATGAATCGTCGTAAGTTATACACAAGAATAATACTTTCCACAAAGTACAATTTCAATAATTCATAATATACCACTGAATAATACCATGAGAACCGGTTTGTAATATTGAACAAATAATATTACATTTTTTGGGGAATATAACTCTCTCTTTTTTTTTCTTTTGAAGATCAATAACATATGCATTAAAAGTTAAAACTTACAGCCAAAAGCTGCAACAATGATACAGTGTATCCACGCAGAATAGCGCAAAACATAAAGTTAAACATTAGTAAGGAATTGTTCTGATCTCGCTAGCTCATGAGTCTCTTCATTTTCATCGCGATCAATCCATTGAAATCTCCAATTTCGTTTCTTCTCAGAGAGTGCCCAAATATCCTTAATCATATTTCTGTGGTCTCCATTTGTCTCCTTTCGGAATAAAATATCATTAATGACATTCAAACAATCCCCTTCGAAAACAACATTCTCCCACTCCATTCGAGCCGCATGTTGTGTGGCGATCAAAGCCGCTAATGTCTCCACATTACGAGCTCCTACATTGTCAATGATTCTACATTGAACACGGATCTGTATTCCTATTTGACCAAAGCGTCCAACAAGTAGTCACATAGAGACCAAACGCCACCACTCCCTTCTCCTTATATATTCTACGCATCCATGACTCCCAAGCCTCGTCTCTTCTCATTAAGTCCGAACAAGGAATACAGAGTAACGCCCATACATGTCTTGCTACATGGCAAGTCATGAAAACATAGATAATCCTCATACTCACCCATACACACTGGACAATCTGTCTCTCACACTACATGCCTTTTAGCTAATGAGACTCGAGTTGGAAGAATGTTGTGTATAAAGATGTTAATTTTAGTCGGTAACTTCGGCTTTCAAATAAAGTTCCAGTCCCTCGTAGAACTCACACTTGCCTCCCCCATCGGTCACTTTGTACACAAACCCCGCGACACTATAAGATGGTAAGCACTTTTTATCGAGAAGAATCTGGAATTCGTGTAAGGCCAAATTACTTTATCCACATGAGCTCCATCCCTCAACGGAATCGATAAAATGGTTGCCACGTCCTGACGAATCAAACATATATTCCACTCGCCCGAATCCTCCTCAATGAGAGTCAAAACCCGAATATCTCTTATCGCCTCCATCTGTGGCGTCACAATACGAAACAAAGTTGGTCGTGATACCCACGCCTCTCCCCAAACTCTAATCTTCTCCCCATTACATACTCGTCATCTCACCCCCGCCTTGACTACTTCCATAGCTTCAAACATGCAACGCCACGAGAAAGATGGTGCCGCACCAATTTTTTCTTCAAGGACCGACGTACTAGAGAAGTATTTCGCTTTAAAAATCTGCGCCATCAAGCTATTTAGATATTCAAGCATCCTCCAAATCTGCTTAGCCAACAACGCCAAATTAAAACTCCGGTGATCCCAATATCCGATTCCCCCATCCCTTTTGCTCTTGCTCAATTTACGCTATGCAAGCTAATGGATTTTGTTCTGATCTTTGCTACCCCACCAAAAGTTGCTTATAATTGACTCTATCTCGGCAATCAGCGAGTCCGGGAACCGAAAATAACTCATATCGAACATAGGAATAGCTTGTAACACTGCTTTAATCAGCACCTCCTTCCCATCGATTGCCATATTTTTCTCTTTGAACCACTTCACTATGTCCCAAATTTTGTCGCGAATGTAGTTGAATACTTATTTTTTTCGATTTCCCCACAACAGAAGGGAGCCCAAGGTATTTCTCATGCTTATCCGCTATCTTCGCTCCCAATAAGTCAGCCACCTCCTCCCTCGTGTTCTTGTTAAATACCACAACAGACTTCTCCAAATTAATCATCTGTCCTGATGCTTTTTCATATTTCCTCAAAATATTCAAAATCTCCTCATCCACAGACTTGCTCGCCTCACAAAAAACGAGTGTATCATCTGCAAACAGAAGATGTGGGATTATCGGTGTCGTTCTCGCAATTTCTACACCACTTATACTTCTTTTAGCTTCTGCCTCGCTAATCAATGCTGAGAACGCTTCTAAAATCGTTAAAAAAAAGATAAAGGGATAACGGGTCACCTTGACAAATTTCCCGCTCCAGCAAACAAAATCCAAATTCACGAACATGTACCATAAAAGAATACGACACAGATCGAACATAGTTCATAACAAGACAAACTAGCTTATCATTGAAACCTGACCTGAGTAAGACTTGTTCCAAGAAGGACCACTCGACTCTGTCGTAAGCTTTACTCATATCCAGTTTAAGTGTCATCAGCTCTTTCTTCCATGTCCTTTTGGTTTCCAGAAAATGGTTAATTTCAAAAGTCACGAGGATATTATCAGTGATTAAACGTCGTGGGACAAAAGCAGATTGAGATAAGGATATGATATCTGGGAGAATAGTCTTAAGCTTATTAGTTATTGCCTTCGAGGCAATTTTGATACAAACATTGCTAAGACTTATCGGCCTAAAATCCTGCATAAACTTAGGGTTAGAACATCTGGGAATGAGGACAATATTCGTGAAATTAATATCAGAGAAGAATATGTTATTATTCAATATATCAAGGCAAAATTTAGTAACTTGAGGGCCAACAATATGCCAGTATTTTTGATAAAATACTGCCAAAAAACCATCAAGGCCAGAGAATTTATAAGAAAACATTTTGAACAAAGCATGCTTTCCCTCCTTAGCCGTATAGGGTTGGAGCAAAGTCTGATTCATCCTATCCATCACGCGTGCCTGCATCGTTCCAGTCACATCCTGGATATTCTCAACACTCGGCCTCGTGGACTGAAAAAGATCAGAAAAATAATCTTGAATGACCTTCTCCACCTCAACTGGTTTTTCACGACGCACCCCCAAATTATCACAGACCCGTTTTATCTCATTTATTTTCCTCCTCTCGTTCACTCTTTTGTGAAAAAAAAATTGTATTTCTATCCCCCCCTATTTGAGTCACTGAACTTTTCCCCTGTGCTTCCACTAGACATCTTCTATATCACACATCTTCTCTAGCTCCACCTTCAGCTCCCTTTCCTCCCTCGTCGACTCACTTGTGATCACTCCGTGCCTCAAACTCGTGATTCCCTTAATCATTTTCTCCTCCCTATCCTTATTTCCCCACCTACACACTTCATTCCAGGCGGTGAGCTATTTTTTGCACACTTCCAGCTTCCACAACATATCTATAGCCTTGGCCCCTATCCTCTCATTTCCCCCACGCCTCTCAAAAAAAAAATTACATCCGTCTAACCCTGCCCACGCTCCTCAAACCAAAATCGCGACTGTTTACGCCACTTGCCCCCTTCATTCGAACCAGTGATACAAAAGATGAGAATCGTCGAACGATCTGAATCTAGAACGTCTAGATGTCGGACTCTAACCCCTCCAAAAAGTGATCGCCACTCACCATTCGAAACCGCCCTATCGAGCCCACGCTGTATTCGGATCTTGTGTCCATACCATGTGAAATTCGACACTTGGGAGCCCATGTCAAAAAGATCTGAATCCATTTTCTTTTTTATTATTATAATAATATTGACAGAAAGTGCGCCTCAAATTTTGGTTGAAGTTGGATTCATGACCGACCATATTTAACGGTGAGATATTTCTAGATAATGCAATCTGCTTATCAAATATAGTATTTAATGAATGCTCAAATTACGTACGTGTAACAAAAGTCCAATTCAAAATGCGTATCAATATTCCATTTCCATGCGAAGAAGCAAACTTTGGAAAAAAGTGAGCCAGTGAGGAATAAATAACTCCAGTGTATAAGCACTTAGCAGAATATACTAATAATGTGCCTTAATTACCTGCAAAAAGTTTCGAAAGAGATGCTCAATTAAAGGCTTACAGCCATTTTTTTAATTCTATTTTGGACAAGATTCCGAAACATGAGGAGAATGGCTTATTATTTATTAAGTATATTAACAAGAATATATTGTCCACCTATAAAGGCGCCTATAACTAAAGTTTATTCCGAATTATGTGAAATCACATAAAGCGGGCAATTTAGTGAATAAACGTTATTAAACTAAAGTTGCATAGGGTCCATTGTTATGCTTTACTTGGTGTTTAAACCGTATCAAATATTTGTATTCGTGTTCGTAAATATAATTAAAATGTTTTCGAGAAGATGAGTAAAATCTCAAATGTTTTATGTAGTCTGGTTAGACTGTCCGGCCGAGCTAGCCCCTTTTGCTTTATCTGATTTGCATAGTATTTGTATACTGTTGTCCCGCTAGCTCTTACCCCGCGCGATGTTGTACATTTGTTGGACTCTACTAAGTTATATAAATAATTTGCTCTTATTTAAAAAAAAAAAGATTCTGAAACATTAGGAGAATGGCTCATTATTTATAAATTATAATAACAAGAATATATTGTCCACCTATAACTAAAGTTTATTCCTAATTACGTGAAATCACCAAAAGTGGGCAATTTAGTGAATAAACGTTATTAAACTAAAATTGCATAGGGTCCGTTGTTATGCTTTAATCGTTGTTTAAACTCAAATATTTGTATTTGTGTACGTATAATGAAAATGTTTTTGAGAACATGAGTAAAATTTCGAATATTTTTAAGTTCATGGATTTGACATAAATGTAATTAATTATGTGGAGAAAAATCAATGTTTGTACCTTAACTTTGCCTCATAGCAGAATTGATACACTAACTTGTCTAGCCTCGCAAATGGTACCCTAAGTTTCTATTTCTTCTCAAAAGAGGTATCCCAATGGCGGAGCTGCACAATTTTTTGCCCCAAATGCACATGTGGACCTTCGTTGACCTTAGAATTACGGGTTTTAACCATTTTTTGCCAAATTAACTTGCTAACTATATTATTAAACAAAAATGAATTAAATAAAAAGATGAATAAAACTACTATATCCCTCTCATTGTCACAACTCTCCGGCCCATTTCAGCTCACAGTTGATCTAAGATCAACGGAAGTCCACGTGTGCATTTAGGGCAAAAATTGTGCATCTCCCACCACGGGGATACCACTTTTGAAAAGAAATAAAAACTTAGGGTAACATTTGCGAGGCTGGACAAGTTAAAGTACCAAGTGTGTTTCGTAAACAAACGAAGGTACCAATATTGATTTTTACTTTGTGTTTATTTATTTGTTCTATATGACCATATAACACGGCGGGGCGTGGGTTAACTAGATCAAAAGAACATTGGAAAAACTAAAAAGCAACAAAAATATAAAAAGCAAAACGAATGGGAATAAGGAAAAAGAAGTACTTCCGTAGTTTGAATATGAAATTATGAATCATAAAATCATAATAGCCGACAACAGTACGCAAGTCCACATGACCTACCTCCCATGTGCCCTTTAAAGTGATAAATTATAAAACTATGAATGACCAGTTCCTGCATATATGAATGACCTACCTCCCATGTGTCCTTTTTCGTAATCATTCATCTTGGATATTATAAATAAATATATATATTTGAAAATATCTGAACTTGATAAGTTATGTCTTCACTCCTCGAGTAATGGAGCTGCATGTGTTGAAAAGTAGTTTAACTTGGTATAATTACGAAAAATGGATGCTAGTGGTACCATCAGCATCGAATTGGCCAATTAATTATTAATTAATTAAGAAAAAGGACAATTTAAAATTAATGAACTTTCAAATTATATTTCCCCATGCAACAACTTTCCATGTGAAATAATGAGTGGTTACCATGTGGTGGCCGGGAGTGAGGTTTTATGGATTGACTGTGAAGTCCTCACCGGGAACAACGTGGGTCGCTCAGAAAAATAGGATTATAAAATGGAGTAGTATAATTGCACTTTTTTAAAATTTTACGTTGTATTTTAAAATTATTAATGCCTGAAGATTCTCTTAATAGTTAAGAGAAATGGAGCTTATATATGGTTTGGTTGAGCTTTGATTCATCGCCAACAAATTATATATTGTTAGAGGTTCCAAGATAATTAGCCGCGTGTACTATAATCAAGAGAAACTAAACTATTGCATAAAAGTGTCCAATTTCTTTTTTTCTTTATGAGAATATAAAAAGTCTCTAGATTCAGAACGTGTATCTATAGGCGTTCCACATCCATGTGAAGAATCAAACTTTGAAACACGTTGTACTAGCAGAATATGCCAAGTAATATGCCTTTGATTGTACTAAATTTCAAAAGGAGATGTTTCACGATCATGACAACCTTAAAGTTTCTTCTTTCTTGGCCAAGATTCCATGACAAGAAGAAATTGGGTAATTAATTAAATTATCAGAAAGCTGAGAGACGAAATCAGTTATTTGTGTTGTGACCAAAATCGAAATTTCCCATACACTAAAACTTGCTCACATATATCACCAATTTCCCAATTTAACTGAATTAAAGTCTATAATTTTGCTTTATTTGAGAAACTTTTTACATGTATTATTCCTTGTGTTTTGGATGTAAGAATGGCAATTCAATCTCATCACATCTCTAATCTTTAAAGAATAAATATGCAGTAACATGACCAGAATCCAGAACTGGTATTAAATACAAAATGTTTTCACCTTACTTCAATATATAGAAAAATCTACTGTGTTGTACTTATAGGCAAATAACTTATGTAAAACAAAAAGAGTCAAACGATTCTCCTATGATCTGTTAAGATCAAAAGTTATAATATCATTGTTGCCAACAGATTGTAAGTTGTAACAACAAAAGTTACAATTTCAAACAGTAAAGAGGAAATTCGTCTACACCATAACACATTCAAATTCGAAGACTACAACAAATCAATTGCAGCAAAGTAACACAAGATTAGCACAGCTGATAAAACTCCATTATAGTTAATTCCTTCACTTCCTTACACAAGCTCATTCATTGTACACATAAAAAACAATACAAAGAAGGTACTCGAAAAGAGGAAGGATTCTTCTATTTCTACACAACACCTAATTACAACTCAAAACAAACGGAGATGCAAACACCACCTCAATTCACTTATTTATATATAATCCGCATATATTTCACATCCGAATCACGAATTCGAATTTCCTCAAACCACAAAGAACAACTTCAGTTGTCCAACTTTCGGAATTGAATCTCAATCAACTCGAAAAACATGGCATTTGTGTTTGTGATCCTTTCAGCAGCAGCAGCAGCACAACATAACTCTCCACTTACTTAAATCCTCTCTGATGTGTTAAAAATGAGAAGAATACGATAAAGCTAATTAAGTCGTACGTAACTACGTATTTCAGGTCAAATCCGCCATTGATCCGGTCTCTCCTCCATTAAGTATCCATGGATGCCCTGCAAATTGTACCACAAAATCATCAACAACAATCTCACAATGAACAAAAACACATCAAAATTACCAATTCCAATGAATTAACCAACAATAATAATAATAAGATTAACAATGCGAAATCGGACGAAAACTCACTTAGAACTTGTTCGGCGGACATTCGCCTGGAGGAATCCCTACAAATCATCTTCCTCAACAGATCCTTCGCCTCGGCGGAAACCGACCTAAAAACCTTAGTCGGAAACCTCAAATTCCCCCTCAACACCTTCTCAAAAGTCTCCGCCGCGCCCTCGCCGTAAAACGGAGGCACACCAGCAAGCAAAATGTATAAAATCACACCAGCGCTCCACACATCAACCTTCTCATCATACTCTCTCCCCATCAACACCTCTGGCGCAACATAATAAGGCGTTCCAACCACACCGCTCATCAAACCACCACCAAAAACCTCCGCAGATCCGAAATCCGCTAACCTCAACCTCCCTCGCGAATCGAACAACACATTATCCGGCTTAATATCGCGATGCGCGACGCCTAATCGGTGACAGTACGCAATCGCCGTCATCAATTGCTTGATTACCTTAGCGGCGTCGGATTCGGAGAATCGGTTACCGGCGGAGATTCGATCGAAGAGATCGCCGCCGTCGCAGAGATCGGTGACGAGGTGGAGGTAGGCGTCGTCCTCGTAGACGGCGTGGAGGTTGAGGATGTTCGGGCCGCCGTGGAGGAGGTGGAGGATTTTAGGCTCGACGTCGAGGCAGCGGAGGTCCTCGGAGGAGGAGAGAGAAGGTTTGTGGATGGATTTGCAGGCGAAGGCGTCGCCGGAGGAGGTGGAGTAGCAGGTCGAAACGACGCCGAATCGGCCGCGGCCGAGCTCTTCGCACAATTGGTAGTCTCTTTTTAAGCTATCGCACATTATATGTTAAAGAATTGTTGGTTTGTATTTTAGATGGGGGGTGTTTGGAATTGGTGGGTTAGTATTTATAGAGAGAGGATAAAGAGTTAGGAGGGGTTTTGAAATGGAATATTCCGAATTTTGCAGCATAATTTTTGTGTGAGCGTGTGAAGTGTGAAGTGGCGTGGGGGCACAAATGGTTCTGGCAAGACTTGAAGTCCACATTTCTTTCTTTTTTTTCCTCCTCTAGTTTTCTTTTGTAAATTCCTTCCTCATTCATAGTAATTTATTCTTTTTTCCAATCTCAATTTGAGAGGAATTTGATACTAATAATTATCAACATATTCATAATAATTGATCGAACATGAAAATGATGATACATTATTTGTTGATTGTGGGTTCGATCAATTTTAGGTAGCTAGGAATGTTTCATTAATTTATTGTACAACCAATTAAATAAGAAAATATATTTTTTACATAAATTAATATAATGCTATAACTACAGAAGCAGTTTGAGAAATTGATATGGTTTCATAGCCTTGTTCGAAATCATTGCGTCGAATCAATAACACTTTTCTCTCATTATGACGAGTGGTAGCATTGTCCGATGGTTTGAGATGGTTTGAGAAAGAAAGTCTAGTTTAGTGAAATACGCACTTAGTAAAATTCTATAAGTGGAATTGTTTCAAATAGTTGCTCCACCCACATTCTAATCTACTAAACCAAACAATGGGTTCGTCGATCCCCTTACTAACCCTAACTCTTGGGTGCCCACTCGGCCATTAAACGTCATTTACAAGATAAATTATGGGCTTCTCGCGGTGTATAGATAACTGTTAACGCTAGGCTTTTTTCAAAGCCACACTTTCCCTCACGATGCCCTCGAAGCATCACGAAGACCTAACCCGATATCAGCAGACTTAGATGTTCTTCCTGATACCGGAAAAACGGTGCCCTATTTAAATCACGATAATATCTCACAGAGTACAAATCTCGTGCGAGGTATCGGAGGTTTTAAATAACTTCATGACCCCACCCCCCACGGATACAATGCTCTAGCACATACCTTATCAAAGATACTGCCCGAGACTCACCTCCTCACGGCCCGATACCATGTAAAAGGCACATCAGGACCTCTCGAAAAATTCTCCAAATAATCTTCCCTCTCGAGGTCTACCCATCAAATGGCATCGGAGCAAAAGAACAATACATGTTATGTCCTCACCCACAAAATCGATAAGACCGAAGAAAGGATCAACTCAGCACATGGGTGACACATGTCGTCAAGAACCCAAAGGCGGCAACTTTAGGAAGCTATGTCAACATCCTCATAGACAATTGTACGAGTTAAAGGCAAACACCCAACTCATATATACATGCATAAAATACCTGTCAAAAGGGGATACCTCACTCGTACGAGAACTAACCCTTATAAAAAGGGAAAAGTATTGAGAACAAAAGGACAAACTTTTTTGGGAGAGAAAAAGGAGAATTTCCTCAAACTCAAGCAAGACTTTAAAATCCACTCCTAAATTTCTAAAAAATAAATAACTGTTAACAATAACTATACTTGACCCTGTACTACAGGAACAAGGGTAACTATACCCTAAAACATCCTAAACCTTAAATATTGAACTTAGTATACAAGTACTTAGGCTCGTAGTCCCGCCTATACCTTAGAGTTAACGCTCAAACCATCACCTGGTGGTATAGCATGTTGCGATGTTAATCCTATATGACCTCTATGCTATGGTGTAGTCACCACCTCTACTATCAAATTTTGGATCTCCTTGCAGCCATAAAGTGCATTAACTACCTTAAAATAACCGTTAAACTCGATCTTATCTATATTCACACATTAAATAAACTCTCTCATCTCTATTATAGAGACACGAGAGCTAATCATCAATTCGAGAATGTAGCTTAGTCATCCACGAGGGTGATCCCCACCCAGAGTGCCTCCCATCATATTCTAGTTGCGACAAGAAAAAAAGACCTTCAGTGAACGCACACACACACATATACAAAGACAAGTTGAGCTAACTCTTCTACTTCGTCTGTACGCTTTATCATGATTAATGACCTCGTTTTAGATATTTACGAACCTATGTGATCACCTCATTATCATATAAGTATGTTACTATCCCTTTAATAAAATGAGAAGGAACTTTTCTCGCATACTAGGCTGTGAATCATATTTCTTTTTGCCCAAATTTTGCTATGGTCGTGGTGTTTGAATTGTTGTTTGTGCATTTCATTCTAAATCTTTGCTTATCATCAATTTAGGTATATTGTGACGCTACATTAGAAGTTAAACCTTATTGTATTTTTTCTGAATGGCCTTTAGGCCTTCGTAGAGGCAGACGAGTAGAATACTAATTAACAGAAACAATGCTAGATTGAATTCATTTATATTCGATAATTTTTAAAGACACTAAAATTCTAAAATACAACGTATAATTTTTAAAAACTGCAATTATACTACTCCATTTTATAATTTTTTTCTGAGCCAGCCACGTTGTCCCGGTCGAGGACTCCACGGTCAATCCATAAACCCTCACTCCCAACAACCACATGTTAACCACTAATTCACATGGAAAGTCGTTGCATGGGGAAATATAATTTGAAAGTTTATTAATTTTAAATTGTCCTTTTTCTTAACTAATTAAATAATTATACTAAGTTCGAGTACTTTTCAACACATGCAGCTTCATTACTCGAGGAGTTGAAGAGAGAACTTATCAAGTTGAAGATATTTTTTTCCAATATGTTTAATTATAATATCCAATATGAATGATAAGAGCAGGTATTGGTCATTCATAGTTTATCACTTTAAGGGCACATGGGGGGTAGGTCATGTGGACTTGAGTACTATTGTCGGCTATTATGATTTTATGATTGATATTCAAACAAACTATCACTACAACAAAAATCATCTTTACCTACTATCCTTGGCCACGTATGTCGTAGACAATGGTGATTTTGCAATTGACTACGAAAAATCAGTAGTTCTTGAACGTTTTTTGAACTTAAAAAAAAAATTAAAAGTCATTGGCGACGGATATATCCCGTCGCTCTTGACCATTGGCAACTGATATATCCCGTCGCTCTTGACCATTGGCGATGGAAAGATTCATAGCCCTTGATCAAAGGCGACGGGCATCCGTCGCTCATAGTCTATTAATATTTAAAAAAAAAAATAGTCGGCAATGGCTACGGACGACAGGCGTAGCCCATATTTAGGACTACGCATGTAGCCCGTCGCCCTTAGTCTGGGCACCAAAATTGGCGCTCAAACCAAAGGCGACGTGCTACATGTCGCCCATAGCCAATGGCTACGCGCAACAGCCTATATAGGGTTACGCCTGTAGCCCGTCGCCCTTAGTTTTGGCGCCCAAATTAAGGGCGACATGCTACACCTATCGCCCATAGCCAATGGCTACTGGTGACAAGCGTAGCCCTTGGGTAAGGGCTACGACTGCAATTCGTAGCCCTTGTGCCAAATTGCTTTTTTGAAAAAAAAATGTATTTTTTTTCTTCTATAAATACCCCAATTTTCATTGAAAATATATAAACTCATTCACAACACATATCTCAATCTCTCTTATATAAATTAGTGTTCTTTCGTAATGGGTGATTGCAATCAAGCCTTTCGCCCTTCAAAAATTGTTGGTGCAACTAATCGAATTAGCCTTCAAAATCTTCAAAGGCAAAGTGTTCAAAATCTTGAAAGGCAAAGTATTCAAAATCGAGATCGTAATGCCGCCACTATTGATCGCAACAATGTAGCCCATCTATGGTTGACTACAATTCCGAATGCACGCGTATCTCACGGTTTGGAGGACGTGGAACCCGAAGACGAAGAGGAAAATGAAGACGAAAATGAGGAGATGGTTTCGACACCTTTTTCGATAGGGCTCCCCTCACCTGCTGCCTCGCAACGCTCGAGTGCAGGTGTTCGTCCCGTCGTCGTACTCGGGGTTTGACGCAAGGCAACCTACCACAAGCAGACCCCTCGAAGCGACGCCCCATTACGGCGACGTCCCATTGCGGTTAATGAACATGGAGAATGGAAAACACAAAAAAAAAATCAAATTTCAAGCACGATTAGCGCGATCATCAAGAGGTGTTTACGGATGATGGCATAGACATTCGACCGTGTCACTGAACATGCCCAAGTGGCTATGGAAAAACGATTTAAGGTAAACAAGTACTTATTTAAAATATTTTATTTTTAATTATATTAGAATGTTAATTTAATTTATACTAATTAGATATTATTTTTTCCAAGGAAACGTATAAATGGGATAGTAATGATGATGATGTTGTAGACTTTGCATTCAAGAGAACTGCACAAGTACAATTTTCTGACAATGTTTCTCTCGCCAAGAGGTTGTACTACAAAAGGTTTAATGATCCTACTTATGAAGTCGACCTTATTGTTGGATGTCTGACGCCGTGTTGGAGGAATACAAACCATATTGGGAGGAAAAAGACACAAAGAAGATCGTTGAACAAGCATCAAAGAACAGAAATACAAACAAGAGCCACACGGGTAGCAACTCAGCATCTTCAACATATACTGGTGGATCCATTAGCACCAATGAGCATTCACAGAGAAAGGTACATTAACTACGAGTTATTAATTTTAAAACTGTTGCATTAAGTCTATATTATATAATATTATTGATTATGTCTTTCAAAATATCGTTGTAAAACAAGTATTTTGATAGCGAGATGAAATTTCATGAGGCGTACATGTGGACTCGAGTGGCTAAGGGTCTAAAGGGCGAGCCATTGAATATTTGGAGGAACGAGGAAGATAAGGCATTTTGGGTTAGTATATCGTTACATACCCTTGACACTTATTTTGTATCTTATTTGTGTTGTACATGTCATTTTATATATGAACTGTTATTATTGAAAATGTGTAGGAAAGATATTACAACATACTTAAAAGGGAATATGGGCTCGTTGGAGCTGATTGGCCAAGCGAGAGGATTTCGACTTTTGTAGAGGAAGCAAATGGGAAGAAGACAAAGAAGAGGAGATATAGGGGGCTGCCCAGCAGTGCTGTTACTGCAGCACACAACATTGCGTCAGAAAGGGTGTCCAATGGGGAGAGGATAAAGACTATTGGACTGTGAAAACAAGTGAATGAGCAGATGGCCGAACAAGCAAGACTCTTAAAAGAGACACAAGAACTAGTGCGTGCTCAAAACCAGCAATTGGCTGACATGGAGAAAAGACTTGATCAAAAACACCAACAGTATTGAAGTCAAAACTTGAATAGTGGAAGCTCACCTCGAGAGCCCTCTCTGGGTCAAGGGACTAATGAATGGCAACCCCTTTTTGACATGCTCAACAATGATAATATTAATCTTCCGAACGACTTCTTTCCTCATGCGAACACCATTGATGGAACGAGTTCGAGTTGTTAGTTTGTTGTTTAATTAATATTATATTAGGATTTGTTGTAATGTTTACTATTCTGTTTAGTTTGGTGTGTACGATTTTTCCTCGACATGTAAGAATTTAAATTTGGTTGGTTAAGTTTGTTCGTATTAAGTTTTATTCTATGTTTTAATCAGAAGTCGTAAAATAAACCCAATTCTATTTCTTCTTTCACCAAACACTTCTAAACTATTTATTAGTATGTTTTCTCGAATTTCATCAAAAATAAAATTACAAAAGACGATAAACAAACTTTCGGGAAAAAATGTAATTAATCAAAAGTCGTAAAACAAACCCGATTCCATTTCTTCTTTCACCAAACACTTTTAAACTATTTATTAGTATGTTTTCTCGAATTTCATCAAAAATAAATTACAAAATACTATAAACAAACTTTTGGAAAAAAAATATAATTAATCAAAATTCGTAAAACAAATCTGATTCCATTTCTTCTTTCACCAAACACTTCTAAACTATTTATTAGTATATTTTCTCGAATTTCATCAAAAATAAAATTACAAAAGACGATAAACAAACTTTCGAGGATAAAATATAATTAATCAAAAGTCGTAAAACAAACCCCTATTCCATTTCTTCTTTCACCAAACACTTCTAAACTATTTATTAATTAGTATGTTTTCTCGAATTTCATAAAAAATAAAATTACGAAAGACGATAAACAAACTTTCGAGAAAAAATGTAATTAATCCAAAGTCGTAAAACAAACCCCGATTCTATTTCTTTTTTCACCAAACATTTCTAAACATTTTATTAGTATGTTTTCTAGAATTTCATCAAAAATAGAATTACAAAAAAATGATAAACAAATTTAGGAAAAAAAGTAATTAATCAAAAGTTCAATAAAAATACACACAAAATACTTAAAAAGAAAAAAAAAATGAAATACGCATTACCTACAAATTTTTCGTAGGCAAAGACTATTGGCTACAGATTATTCCGTAGCCAATGACTATTGCATAAGAATTATTCCGTAGCCAATAGGCATTGGCTACAGATTGTTCCATAGCCAATGATTATTGCCTAAGAATTATTCCGTAGCCAATAGTCTTGGCCTATTCTATAAATACCCCAACTCTTCCATTCATAAACATATTCCTACCTTCCACCATAAGCTATTCCAATTCATAAATATTTTCAAGATATTTATCCAATTCATATTTAAAATAAATCTCCAATTCATATACTTTTCAAGATATTTATCCATCTTTAAAAAATTTATATTTACTACATTAATCACTTAATAATTCCTTAATTATTTCAATATAAATTATTTATGCAATAAATATATTACATAATTAATCTTGTAATCATTAGTTAATTAGTTTAGATATATTTCATTATATATAATTTAAAAATATTTAAAATTGTTTTTAATAAATTTTTTTATATTTAGGAATATTAATGGTGATGGTCTGATGGATGTATCCGTCGGCAATAATATTATTTTAAAAAAAAGGAGTATTGACGACTGAATCTTCCGTCGCCAATAATAATTTAAAAATAATAAAAAAAAATCAATGGCTACGGAAAATTCAGTAGCCAATAGGCATTGGCTACAGAACTTTTTCGTAGCCAATAGCTATTGGTTACGGAAATTTTCGTAGCCAATAGTATAAGGGCTATGGAATATCCTTAGCCCATAGTCATGGCTATGGCCATCCGTAGCTAATAGTTATTGTCTACAAAGGCTTCCCCTACGGGCATTGGCTACGGAAAAAGGAAAGTACTTCTTTTTCCTTAATTCCCATTTGTTTTGCTTTTTCTAATTTTTGTTGCTTTTTAGTTTTTCCAATATTCTTTTGGATCTAGTTAACGCCCCGCCCTGTTATATGGTCACATAGCACAAATAAATAAACATAATTACATTTAATTATGTCAAATCCATGAACTTAAGATTTTATTTCTTGTTTGTTAAAAATACTCGAGATTTTACTCATCTTCTCGAAAACATTTTAATTATATTTACGAACACGAATACAAATATTTGATACGGTTTAAACAACAAGTAAAGCATAACAATGGACCTATGCAACTTTAGTTTAATAACGTTTATTCACTAAATTGCCGGGTATTTTTCATCCACCTCCCCTGAGGTTTGGCAAGTTGGCAAATACCCCCCTGAGGTTTGACACTTTTTTAAAAAGCCCCTTCTGTTAGTTGACCATCCGGTCAACAGTTAAAATGAAGGGCAATAATGTCATTTACTATTAATTTAAAAAAAAACTCATACTATTATAATCTTTATTATCTTTATTCAAATAAAATCATAATTATTAATAATGTAACTTAACATTAAGTGCTTTTTCCTTCTTAGTTCTCAAGGTGTATATTATTATTATTATTATAATTATTATTATTACCATTGTTGTGGTGGTTTTATAATTATACCATTATATAACTAAAAAAAATGTAGTAGAAAAAACATTGTAGAAACTTTGTGATTTATATGCCTTCCAAAAAAGAAAAAATAAACTTTTTTGATTTTTGTAATTAATATTAAATAATTGAGTTCATAAATTAAAATTAAGATTTTACACAACAAATGAGAGATAGTGAGATTTTTATGCACAAGATAATTGTATGTATTGTACCCGAGTATACAAAAAAAATAACAATGAGAAAGATAAAATGGTTGAAGCTAACAGAAAGAAAAAGAAATGAATCACAGTTAACCTCTTAATTTTTTTCTTTTTTGGAAGGCATATAAATCACAAAGTTTCTACAATGTTTTTTCTACTACATTTTTTTAGTTATATAATGGTATAATTATAAAACCACCACAACAACCAACAACAATTGTAATAATAATAATTATAATAATAATAATATACACCTTGAGAACTAAGAAGGAAAAAGCACTTAATGTTAAGTTACATTATTAATAATTATGATTTTATTTGAATAAAGATAATAAAGATTATAATAGTATGAGTTTTTTTAAAAAATTAATAGTAAATGACATTATTGCCCTTCATTTTAACTGTTGACCGGATGGTCAACTAACAGAAGGGGCTTTTTAAAAAAGTGCCAAACCTCAGGGGGGTATTTGCCAACGTGCCAAACCTCAGGGGAGGTGGATGAAAAATACCCCTAAATTGCCCGCTTTCTGTGATTTCACATAATTCGGAATAAACTTTAGTTATATATAGCCTTTATAGGTGGACAATATATTCTTGTTAACATGATACATAATGAGCATTCTCCTAATGTTTCGGAATCTTGTCCAAAATAGAATTAAAAAAAATGGCTGTAACCCTGGAATTGAGCATCTCTTTCCAAACTTTTTGCAGGTATTTAAGGCACATTATTAGTATATTCTGCTAAGTGCTAATACACTGGGGTTATTTATTCCTCACAGGCTCACTTTTCCAGAGTTTGAGTCTTCACATGGAAATGGAATATTGATACTCATTCTAATTGGACTTTTTGTTTTATGTACGCAATTAGTTCATTACTATATTTGATAAGCAGATTCCATTATCTATAAACATCTCACCGTTAAATATGGTCGGTCATGAATCCAACTCAACCAAAATTTGAGGCGCACTTTCTGTCAATATTATTATAATAAAAAAACGAGTTATATTCCCCATAAAATGTAATAACTAAATTTTAATTTCCTAATAAACTAATCAAACTACTTAAATTTTATTTATTGCTGGACCAAAATACCATGGGGAAGAAGCCGGTTTCATATAATTATTTAGTCAAAATTGAGAAGAAGCAGCCAATATTTTTAGTCATAAATTTCAATCACTCATTTTCCGCTCCTACATGAAAATTGAGACAGCATGGCCAACCACAACAGATAAGTCAAATGAATAATATTAAGGTAATAACCACGAGGGGTGCGCACTTGAATGACCAGTGCCGTGACGTTGATTCAAAACACGTTGGGACCATGTAAATTAGTGAACACTTACATGCCCTGATATCAGTTGTTTAATATTGTTTAATATGCTTAACAAATAACTGAAAATTTTATATAGTGTGAATGAGTATCTAGTTATGCGGTAGTGTGATGTTTGTCGTGTAACTGTTAGGAGGAAATCGTGTTACATGTTCTTCGTTATTGTCAACGCGCAAGAAGGATATGGTACAAATTATTGGGAGGAGCAAATTTGACGAAGTTCAACGACACGACTGGCAATGTTTGGCTAAGGGAAAACACTAGGATCGGATCCAGAACGTGCGAAGAGATCCCGAACTGCAGTTGGTCGATTGTTTTTGTGGTTACGTGTTGGTTTATCTGGAAGGCATGGAATGAAAAAATCTTTCGCAATGAGAAGGATAGTGTGAGGACGATTATCTTCAAAATTAATAGCCTTTGCCTCAATTTACAGCATGCGCAACGAAAAACAACGATGCACAATAGGGAGGAAAAATGAAAAAAGCCGAGCAAAGAGTGGTTGAAATTGAACGTCGATGGGAGCGTTAACTCTCAATACAACTCCGCAGCTGCATGGGGTAATCCAATCTTGTGAGGGGAAGTGGATATGGGGTTTCGTAAAGAAAATCAACACGCCAACAGTCGACGAAGTGGAAGTCGAAGCTTTAAGACATGGTTTAGAGTTGGCTTGGAGTCGAAGAATTCCCAAAATTGAGGTCGAAACTGACTCGTTCATGGTTTTTAAAATAGTTACGGGCGTGAAGGATGTTCCCGAGGAGTTAAGGTCTAAAGTGCATGAATGCAAGGAGTTGTTAAGAACCCGTGGGATTGTAAAATTAAATAGATACCGCGCGCGGCGAATAGAGTAGCGGATGCTTTGGCCAAGCTAAAGAAGAGAGGGGAAGAAGACGGAGATTTATCTTGGGATGAACCCACGGCTCAAGTTCTTGATTTGTTGAATCTGCTTGGCGTAAGTGCCTTTTATTATTCTTTGTTTACCCCAAAAAAAAATCTAGTTATGTTGGACATATTATTTTTGTTAATATACGAAAAACAATATTTTCCAATTTTCTAATACCTTGGAATCTTGGCTAGGAAGAAAAGTTGAGGCTGTAATGAAGCATGCTCTTTCGAATTTTAATGCAGGCGAAGGAATATTATCGGTATATTCTTTCAATAAAACCGAAGTTATTCCTCACCTGGTCTCAAAGTTTGACTCTTCACATTTAGTATTTTCCACTTTCTAGACTTGATTTTATATAATAAGTTTTCCATAACTTTCTTCATAAGCTTGTTAAAAAAAAAAAAAAACTTTCTTCATAAGCATATATACATGCACTGTTATTCTATAAAACTACAACGTTAAGTGAGGCTAACTCTTGTCAATTATATATTAATATATTAAGTTATATTCTCAATTTAAACCTTAGCTTGTCCCCTGTAATAGTAGAATTAGCATTAATTTTAATTTAGTATCAGAAGCACAATTTAAATAAAGAATTAAATTCATTATATTTTCACTTCCTTAAAACTAATTTAAAGCTCATAAACTACGTACTAGCCTAGGAATGGAAGTATCTTTCAGTGGAGTGTAAGTAACGAGTTAATTCATTTCTTTTTTCTTTTTCGATGAGTACGAGTTTAATTTGTTTCATAATTCAATTAAACTATGCAAAAGTAAATTTGTCAAGTGTGAAGTTAGATACCAAATAAGAAGCCGTGCCAAACATTATTTTGTCACTTTTGACTACATTAGCTAGCGTGGTGGCCACGGAAAACTGGCCAATTATTTTATTAAACAGGCAACAAGACGTACCAGTCACTAAACCAGAGACACCAATAATTTGGAACCATATATAGGACAACTCTCGTTAAAGCTCCCTATCCAAGAGTACTTCTTATCCTTATCGTCTGTTGTACCATTGTACTGTAATTTAACTTTTTTAATAATGGTTAGATATGTAATTTTGCATTTATTTGTGAATATCTAATTTACGAAAATAGTTTTAAAATTATGTGAAATTGCTCAAATTGTGAAAATGTTAAGGAATACGGCAAATTACTCTTTTATAGGTCACACAATCTATATTAAAGGGAAAAAATGTTGTGATTTTGAGTTTTCCAAAATTAAATGGCTTCTAAGATTAAGTTACCTCAAAGTCGATTAGTATCAGAGTCATTCATGACTGTGAACTCTTTCAACTTAATGTAACATTTCTCTAGTTCACATCAAAATTTATTACTAAACATAACAACAAATCAAATAATTGCAATCAAATCACTCATTTCTTGATATGTTTTTTCAACTGTGATTTTCAGTAACGTCTATTTAATTTATACATGTTGATGATAGATTAGAATATCACACAGTTCTACCTTTTAAAACCTTATAAAATTGAGAGACAATCTGATCTCCATCTATAAACAATAAATCAGAACCATGTTCATCAATGTGAGACGTTATATCTTAAATATAGATGCATTTATAAAGTCAACTATCCTGGGTTCGAATCTCGCTGCCACCCGATAATCAAAAAGTAACACGTGAGTCGTGACAGACGTAACAAAAAATTTACAGTCTGCACGTGAGGGGGCGTGTTAGAGATAATATATAAATATTAAATGTCTACCCTCTCTAACAACTTAAACTTTTAGATGAGATGACAATTCAATATGATATCAGAGCTCAGACCAAGGAGAAGGTCATGGGTTCGAATCCCACCGCCACCCGATAATTAAAAAGTGACACGTGATAGGCATAACAAAAGATTTACAGCATACACGTGAGGGGACGTGTTGAAGATAATATATAAATATTAAATATCTATCATGTCTAACCGCTTAAGGTTTTAAATGAGATAACAATTTAATATAAAAAACAAAATAAAAATAAAGGCAAATATCTTTAATATTGATAAGCTATCTTTTGATCAGTCTTATAATGCATCACTTTAAAGGGCACATGGGGGCAGCTAGGTGTACTATTTCTGTCTGCTATTACCGACCTTAAACTTCAGCCTTATCCGCGTCAACTATTTTTTTTTTTTCTCTCATTACTTTTGCTGGTCTTTTAAAATAATATTTATTTCTTTTGGGTCCAATGACTTTATTCATTTAGCATGTGTCCAAAAACAAATGGTTTTTCTACTCATCAAACATACTTTCCGCCGTGTCGCATGGTGCACAAAATTCAACAGGCAGTTTCGATATATTTTTACGTACGATATAAAAATAGAAGAGACTTGTTAAGTGATAATTACGTTACAACTTTTACTGTTAAATTCATTACTGGCAGAGAGATTCCGTAGCCAAAGTTCATAATATGTGGAACATTTGGGTCTGCGAGTTGTATTTCTTAGAATTTTGGGGTGCTAATATAATTTACTTAACCCTCTAGCTTGTAATGATTTCCTAAATTTTAAAATATGTTTAGGTTATTACCCAAATATTATGGAATGTTTCTATTTAGTTATAATTATTCCAATGACCAAAAATAGATTTTCAAAGATGTTAAATGCAACCTGGTCCTTATAATACCTTAAAAATCCATCTACATATATATAGAATTATAGATTTTAGTCACAGCTCCACTTAACTTAACAATAGTTTATGAATTTGGATTGTGTGGCGCGAAAAAAGGCCTTTGAACTTCATTGCAAAACTTGGTCAGCCCAGTTAAGTAATTTAAAAAATCTCGTCCAACAGCCCATTCTTTGATGGCCCAATTGCCCAAATTCTATATATACAATCATACAACTTACTAGTTACTACAGTCAAAAATTTATGTACTTTACAAGTATACACCATTTCACAATTTATTGTTGCAAGAAAAGATTTTGATAATTATAAAATAAGAAACCATTATACTTTTATTCCTCCTCATAGCTCAACAATACATTATGATGTATGTAAATAACGATTTGTATCTCAGACCTTCTTCCTAATGTGTGTAATTAAGTGACAACAAATTTTTTTTTTACTACCATTTATTATTGAAATCATGTGTGACAATTAAACCTAATTAACTAACTTATATTTCCATTTGCTGTATAATAGCTCCCTGGTGTCCAATTGAAAGGAATGACTTTATCACATAAAATTGTTTCCACCCGTAGTGAATAGCTGGACAAAAAATGGGCCTGTTACTCCATTATTCAAATTGGCTTTCCATGTTTCGCCAGATACCCTTTGCATGGGTACGTATGACTTAAATCCAGAAGGCAAAAGGTTAACACTGCCAATTTTACCATCTCCATTTACGAATTCAATTTCAAATGACATATAGTTTGGGTTGGCTCCATTATCGATCCTGAACGATACTTTTGAATTATAATTGCAAGGCACCCTGCAACATTCAGGTATCATATATATCATTAGAAGTTATATTGTTAATTCATTCAACGTAACTACCATATATATAGAGATATATTGATCATAGATTTATTATTTAATTATACCTTTGGTATTGAATGTTAATTTTTCCTGCATTACGTAACGCGCCAGCTTGTCCTGGTTTGGCTAGGAAACCCATAGTTTTACCACTTAAATCAAAGCGAATGGCGGCATCCGTGCATCCTGGACATTCATCCGTGACCGTTATCGTAGTTGGAAATCCAGAACACGCTTGATTCTCTGTGTACTCTGTGCACTTCACCTGATTATAACCAAATGTAAAAAATATAGTGAAATCATGTTATAATTATATTTCATACAATGCAAATTAATATTAATTAATCAAGATATAAAAATATATTAAGACCTTGAGCGGATCCGACCAGATTCGGAGGATCCACGAGCCGAGGCGTCTCTATGACAATAGCACCGACGAATCTGCCGTAGCTTCACGCGCCACTGTTTCCAAGGCCGGATCGAGGGTTTTTTATTTGGGGAAAATCTTGATTGTGTTAATGGATTGAGAGGTTTAGCGGTGGTGGTGGTGGTGAAAGAGGGTGGGGGGGGGGGGGGGGGGGGGGGGGGGAAGAAGATAAGATTTTTTTTTAATTATATTTATATATATCTTTATTATTAGTATTTATATATATATATATATGTTTATTATTTTTACAAAGAGTTATATATATGTGTGTTTATTATTATTATTATTATTATTATTATTATTAATATACATATATATTTATTATTTTTACTAAATAATTATATATATATGTTTATTAAGAAGATGAATTGTTTTTAATTATATTTATATATATATCTTTATTATTATATATATATGTTTATTATTATTATTTATATATATATTGATTATTTTTACAAAATGGTTATATATTTGTTTATATATATATATATATATATATATATTGGGGGTGCAAAATGTAATTTACTCTGGGGTGAGTATATTTTTTAAATTACAAGAGTTTGTGTAAAAACATTTTTTTTGCTGCAAAATATGACGTGGTATTGACTGTACCGCCACGTAGGAAATTATGGCCTGAATAAGAGCTGATGGCATTTTTGAAAGCTTTTTTTAAACATACGGGGCATTTTGGCAAGGCCCGGAAAAAACAGACATTTTAACTTTTTTAAAAAAGTTAGCGGACATTTTTAATATTTCGTCCTAAATAATAACAGTTTTCATCCTGAATCTACTATAATGCAATTCAAATTACTAAATTTTACATATTTCTTTATTTATTGTGAGACGAATAGGCAATCTACATGTAACCTCCTCCTTGCTACACAAAGTCCACATATAATAAAGTTTGTTTGCTAAAGAAAAGTTTTTATGGCTTAAAGCAAGCCTCAAGACAGCGATAGTAAAAAGTCATCTCCTGTCTTATTCCTTATGGTTTTCATTAGTCTATCTCTGATTGCTCCCCTTTTACAAGGCATCATAATAATTCTTTCGCTGCATTATGCATATATGTTGACGACATAATCTTGACAGGTGATAACATAAGTGAAATTAACAAAATTAAGCAGCACTTGGATGACATGTTCACCATCAAAGACATTGGCTCTTTGAAATATACTCTTAGTATTGAGGTAGCGAGATCAAAGTCCGAGATCTGATTGTGTCAAAGAAAGTACACTTTTGACATATTAACTAATGCTGGTTACTTAGGCTGGAAACCTAGTAACACTCCAATGGATCACAAGCTCAAATTACATAACATTGACTCACCTTTACTTGATGATTCTTCTGTGTACTGCAAGTTAGTTGGAAGGCTGCTTTACTTAACTATAACTAGACCATCTTACCTATTGTGTCTTGTTTATTAAGATACTGCGAATACCACTAAGCATGGGGCATGAGACACCTGAGGGTAGAAATAGAAAGACTTCTCAAACTATATCACTTACAGAGGCCTGCCAAACGATCAGAACAGTTGCCACCGCTAAAAGAAGAAGACGAAGGCCAACAAAGGAATAAACAACCCCGGGTACATGCAAATGGGGGAGGAGAATGCGGCCATGTAGATGAAGAAAGCGGAAGGTAACCGAATGGGCATCTTGGACAATGAAGGAAAGCTCAAAGGCCAGAAAGAAGAACACAAAGAGAAAATAGAGGAAAAATCTTGTAAACAACTTTGTGCTATCTACCCCTTTTTAATCAAAGATAGAACCCCTTTCTCTTACTCTAAGAAGGCATAGAGGAAAGGTTGTCTACCTTCCACGAGGCATCATTGGCCATCATGAGCACCCATAAATCCTGACCTTTGAGTCAAATGTTACGCTAATTAACTCTCTTATGCAAGAGATGATGCGAGGCGGGGACAAACCAGTCAAGAAACCCTATGAAACAGTGTCATGAACACCCATAAGCCCTAACCTTCGAGTCAAGAGCTAAGCTGATCAACTCGCTTACGCTCAAGACAATGCCAGGGAACTTATTAGTCGAATCTTACAAGGCTGCATCGTAAACCCCCCTTAAGTCCTGGTCTTCGAGTCAAATGCTAAGTTAATCGCTCATGCCCAAGACAACGCAGGCATGGGGCAGACCAATCAAACTTGAAATGGTAAATTAGTTCCAACTGAAAACGTAGGCACAAAATGCCAATCGAACACGCATTGGCAAATTAAGTCCAATTGACTCTTTTCTTTTTGGCACCAATGACCAATTGATCATGCATTGGCTAACTAAGTTCAGTTGAAAAATATTTGCACCATGACCAATAGGAAGCGTAGTAGCAAACTAAGTCCACTTGAAAGATATTGGCACCAAAGACCAATCGATCACGCATTGCCGAACTAAGTCCAATTGATAAATAATTGGCGTCGAAGGCTGGCAAGTCAAAATACAATTGAGAAAGTTTGTTGTAAGATTATAATATTGGCCTTGCCTTCTTATTAATAATAATCTCCTATATATACAAGAGTAGTCTTGATGACTAAGGAAACTATATAATTACCAAATATACAAAAGATATACACAATATCTATTCTAGTCTAATATCTAGTCTAATACACCCCCGCAGTCGCAACGGGAGGAGGACGAACATTGAGGCTGTCCCGAAAATCATCAAAGAGAATACGAGGTAGCCCCTTAGTGAAAATATCGGCAATTTGATAACGAGAAGGCACATGAAGAACACGAACATCTCCGCGAGACACTTTTTCTCGCACAAAATGAATATCCATTTCAATATGCTTCGTGCGTTGATGCTGTAATGGATTTCCCGAAAGATAAATAGCACTGACATTATCACAATAGACAAGAGTGGCACGAGAGACAGGAAAATGAAGCTCTAAAAGCAAGTTGCGAAGCCAACAGGATTTCGACACAACATTGGCAACACCACGGTATTCAGCTTCAACACTAGAACGAGATAGAGTAGGTTGCCGCTTAGCGGACCAAGAAAGAAGATTATCACCAAGATATACACAATAACCCGATGTGGAGCGACGTGTGTTGGGACAACCCCCCCAATCGGCGTCGGTGAAAGCTTTAAGGGTAGAGAGAGAGAGGTCGACCGAAGGAAAAGACCGAGGGCAAGTGTCCCTTGAATATAGCGCAAGACACGTTTCAGTGCTTGCATGTGAGCTTCACGAGGATCGTGCATATAGAGACAAATTTGTTGGATAACATAAGATATATCCGGTCGGGTAAACGTCAAATACTGAAGAGCACCCGCAAGAGATCGGAAAAGGGTCGGATCTGAGCAAGGGGCACTGTCGAGGGCTGCACCAAGTTTGGACTTTGTATCAACGGGAGTGAGGGATGGCTTGCATGAAGACATGCCAGCTCGGTCGAGAATTTCCATAGAGTACTTCTTCTGAGAGATAAATAATCCGGCGGAGTCTCGAGTGACGAAAACCCCCAAGAAAAAACTCAAAGGACCTAAATCCTTCATAGCAAACTCCGAGTTGAGAGAGGCCATAATAGAATGGTGCAAGGCAGTGGTGGAGGTGATCATGAGAATATCATCAACATACAAAAGAAGATATGCAATGTCGTTACCTCGCCGATAAATGAAGAGAGAGTGGTCGGAGGTGCTGTGGAAGAAACCCAGAGTACGAACGTAATCAGTAAAACGCTGATACCATGCACGAGGGGCTTGCTTCAAGCCATAAAGAGATTTCTTTAAGAGACAGACGTGATCAGGGCGGGAGGAATCCCGAAAGCCGAGGGGTTGATGCATATATACTGTCTCGTGAAGATGACCATGAAGAAAAGCGTTTTTCACGTCCAACTGATGAATAGACCAAGATTGGGACACGACAAGCCTAAGAACTGTCCGTATGGTTGTGGGTTTCACCACGGGGCTGAAAGTATCAGCACAATCCACTCCAACCTGTTGAGACCTGCCATCACCACAAAGACGAGCCTTATACCGCTCAAAAGAACCATCAGAGTTAAATTTATGGCGAAAAATCCACAAAGAACGAATCACATTAACATCCCTAGGACGAGGTACTAACTCCCACGTCTTATTTTTAATAAAAGCATCAAACTCGTCAGCCATAGACAATTTCCAATTCGAGTCAGATAAAGCGTATACAGGGTTTCGGAGAATAGGGGAAGGGGAGAGGGTGGCTGATAAGTTAAGGAACTGTTTAGGCTTAAATATGCCACGTTGACTGCGTGTGGTCATAGGATGAGAGGGAGTCGGGGGTGGTGGTGGTCGAGTAGCCGGGGCGGCGGTCGATACTGGTGGGGGAGATGAAGGTGCGGTATGGGGAGTTGGTGCTGTGAGTGGTGGAGAGGCTGTGGGATCGTTTGGGTCATGTATGGGGCTGTGAGGTGGAGTAGGGGCGGCTGGAGTGGTAAGGAGATGAGAGATGAGGAGTGGTGATAAGTCACAATCAAGAAAATTATAAGAGATAGGGGAGGGGTTGTTGAGCGTCGAGAACAGAAATTTACCTTCATCAAAGAGGACATGGCGGCACACGATTATTTTCCGACTCGAGATGTCATATCACTTGTAACCCCTGTGGTTTGAAGGAAAACCCAGAAAGACACAAGGAGTGGAACATGTTTGTAGTTTATTTATGAGGGGGGAAGGGACGATGATATAGCATAAACACCCAAAAACCCGAATATGTGCATAAGATGGATGTTTTTGATATAAAAGATGAAGAGGAGTTTTATTGCCCAAGCGTTTGGAGGGGAGAATATTTAGTAAATATGTGGCCATTTGAAGTGCGTGGTGCCAAAAAGAGGGAGGGACAGATGCATGAGCAAGAAGAGTGCGAACCATGTTATTAATTGTTCTTATTTTTCTTTCGAATTTGCCATTTTGTGAAGATGTGTTAAGACAAGAAAATCGAAATTGCATGCCATGATTCGCACAAAAATTATAAAATAACTGGTTATTGAATTCAGTACCATTGTCACATTGAAACGATTTTATGTTACGTTCAAATTGAGTTTTGACAAAGTTACTAAATAATGTAAAGGTAGGGAAAACTTGGGATTTATGGGAAAGGGGAAACGTCCACAAAAAATCAGATAATTGTCTAAAAATAAAACATAAAAACGATATCCAGACGAACTCAAAATAGGTGACGACCATAAGTCACTGTGCACAATATCAAAAGGAAAATAAGTAACCGAAAGCGAGGAAATAAAAGGTAGTCTAATATGCTTGCCAAGAGGACAAGACGGACATAAGGACTTGGACTCTTTATGACAAAGGATGGACTCCGAGCACCGTAAGCAATCAAGGACGGATGTTCCCGGGTGACCAAGGCGGGCGTGCCAAAGAGTAGGGGAAAGAGCGGCAAAAGCGGTATGTGGAGCAGCGGAAGGAAGTGAGGCCAATGTGGAGATGGGATAGAGGTCGCCAGTGCTATTGCATCTCATAAGTCGGGTGCCCGTCCACAGATCCTTCACAGAGAAACCAAAAGGATCAAATTCCACAGTCACAGAGTTATCACGAGTAAATTTCCGAACCGACACTAGATTTTTGATAATATTATGAGCATGCAAGACGTTATTTAGGGCAAGGGTGGAAAAGGAGGAGTAAGAGCCGTATTACCGTAACCGTGAATCGGGATGGATTGACCACTACCAACAGTTATGCCATGATTGGTGCTCGTATTAAAATAGGGTGAGAGCGTACCTTGTTGGGATGTCATATGAGACGAGGCACCGGAATCCATATACCACGACTCATCCGGAGGATTGATGGAGAGGGTGTGCATGGCAGCGGCTATGTCCGTGGGGGCATATGGCGGCACGGGGGGAGCGGGGGTCAGTAGTAGGCCTGCGCGGGCCGCGGGCCAAGGATGCCGGGCTGCGCGATGTAGGCGGGCGCTGTGCGGTCGGGTACGGTGAGGGCGGGGCTGTCCATGCTTGCCCATAGAGCGAGGCTGTCCATGCTTGCCAGTAGGGCGGGTATGGCCATTGCCAAATAGGAGAGGAGGCGGATGGCACACCCCCGCGGCCCGTGTTGCGCCCGCCACGACCGCGGTAGCCTCGGCTCCAATCCCTCACGCGTTGTGCACGGTTGTCACGAGAGGGGGGAGGGGACGACTGCGTGGATCTGTCCAAGGAAGGTGGTCCTGTGACTAGAGCGGTCTCGGTGGTAGTGCGGGCGGCGCGTTTGGTGAGGCTTGTTTCTTCAAGAGTAAGCATAGAACGAGCCTTGGAGAATAGCGGCAGGGGATCACTATGTTGAATTAGAGTGGCAATACCACCGTATGTCTCGTTGAATCCCGCCACAAGTTGGAGAACCAAACTTTGATTCGAAACGGGGGTGCCAACATTAGCAAGTTGGTCAGCAAGCATCTTTAACTTTTGGCAGTAAGCACCCACGTTTGAGAATTCGTCAAGAGTTGTGGACGAAAATTGGCTTTCAAGGTGTACGGCTCTGGAGTTTTTGTTATCTTGAAAGAGTTCAGCCAAACGGACCCAAGCAGAGAGAGCTGTGGCATCTTTCTCGATGATCGTGTGAAGAAGATCATTCGAGATGGTGCCATAAATCCATTGAAGGACGATGGCGTCAACGCGCTTCCACATGCGCGGTTCAATGGCGTCGTCAGAGGGAGGATCGGCCTCATCGGGAAAGAGGTGATCCGTGACTTCGAAGGCACGTGCATGAATCTTGAACAATTCGGACCAAGAATTGTATTGTCCGGATTCAACATCAAGTATTATATGAATAGAATTTCGGATGTTTGTGACCGTGAGGGCCGGGAGAATTTTAGAGGAAGGGGAGGAGTTGGTGGCGGCGGCCGATTCCTTTAGAGTAGGATCGGTAGGGTTTGTCATTGAGAGAGAGAGAGGCTTGATACCATGTAAGATTATAATATTGGTCTTGCCTTCTCATTAATAATAATCTCCTATATATACAAGAGTAGTTTTACTGACTAAGAAAACTATATAATTACCAAATATACAAAAGATATACACAATATCTATTCTAGTCTAATATCTAGTCTAATATTTGTGCCTAGAAAGACAAACGCGGTCTAACCAAGTCAAGATCCGAATAGCCAATCAAGAGTGCTAAAAATATTTGTACACAACTAAAGTACGAGGGGCTCAAATCCGACACAACACACAAGGAAGTATCACAAAAAGTAAGAAAGCGAGGAAGAAACGTAACGAAGAAATCATTTCTTTTATGTACACCTGGGAATAATTAAAATAATTGAAACTGATTAATTTCTAACACATTTCATATTTCAATTGGCGACGACCGACCAATGAAGTGCTTGCAATAGCTTTTATACATGTACATACATACTTGCATATGTATATATAAATATATACACACATACACTTCAATAAAATATAAACGTTTATGTACACGTACATATACATACATAATGTATATTTATGTATATAACATGATGCTCGCAGAATTTTTAATAGCTTGACATTTTTAACATTTTATTTAGAAAAAAACTATCATATATTAAAAATAGGTCCAAATTGCTAAGTAATACGGTCACTTTACTTTAAAAAAAGTTGTACTTCCACCTATTAACTTTTATACAGATTAATTTTTGAATGATTTTTGGTATATACGAAGAAGTTAATGTTTATTGTACTGACAATTACACAATTTTCTCTATTTTTCTTAATGCTATTACATCTTACCTTAAAAATATCGAAAACTCATCGAGAAGAACTATTAGTTACTTACTTGAAATTCTTTCGGTTACGTTGTTGATGATAAACTCATTTCTAATCCTCCTCAGTCTGCATTGATGTGCATTGACCACTTTAATTTCCTTACTTGAACAAACTTTATCTAATATATTATATGATTATTTAGGGAGATTTAATATATTGTAACAAAATTGTCTCCATCTTTTGGATTTCCGATATAAATCTGACTAAATTTGACAACTTTCGACATTATTATCAAAACTTCGGCTACGCCCATATTTGGCTTGTAATAATTCATACTTATTAAGTATGCGATGATAGATTAGGTAAAGATTTTAAACTATTATTAAGTTGTAAGCTGATTATAGTTAGATCTTTGATATGTTTGTTAATCCATGCAATCAACTTAGTGACAGTATCAAGATTCCAATGATATTCTCCAAGTACTTGTAATTTTTTCTGAAATTTAAACAAGCAATTCAATTGTGTTTATATGGTAAATATATACCAACACATGTACATTTTACTAGTATAAAAGTCTAGTCATGAAACACAAAAAGCACCAAACATTTCAAAACCATTTTGGGGTATTGAATCGATATTCTTTTGGTTCTTGCTAAACCAAAAAGAAAAAAGAAAAACATAATGTCCACTCATCAAACTTTCGCTCTTTTAGCAGTAATAGTTACTTTAGGACTTCAAATTAGTTCTCTATCTGGTTTTGAATCCGGAGTTGCAACGTGGTATGGGCCCCCCGAAGGGGCTGGAAGCACTGGTAATTGATTATAACTCGTTTATTCAACAATATATATGTATATACACATGTTGTGTGCGTATGTGCGTACTGTTGAAATCTTGCATGAAAATTAGAATTATATATGATATGTATAATACATATGCTGATGCATGCAACTTCAATATTAAAAATGGACCCGTGAATTTGACATATGAAACTTTACAATTTTCTTCAAATGTTTCCTTGAACAGTTATTTAGTTGTTCACGATTTGTGAAATTAATTAATAGCCTTAATTAAGAAGGTAATAATAATAAATTAACTAATATATATATATATATATATATATATATATATGCAGGTGGAGCTTGTGGATACAAAGACGATGTAACTAAGCTTCCATATAATTCCCTAGTATCTGCTGGAGGCCCAAGCTTATATAGAGGTGGAGCGGGTTGTGGGGCTTGTTATCAGGTCTTAATATATTTTTATATCTTGATTAATTAATATTAATTTGCATTGTATGAAATATAATTATAACATGATTTTATTATATTTTTTATATTTGGTTATAATCAGGTGAAGTGCACAGAGAATCCAGCGTGTTCTGGATTTCCAACTACGATAACGATCACGGATGAATGTCCAGGTTGCACCGATGCGGCCATTCGCTTTGATTTAAGCGGTAAAGCTATGGGTTTCCTAGCCAAACCAGGACAAGCTGGCGCGTTACGTAATGCAGGAAAAATTAACATTCAATACCAAAGGTATAATTAAATAATAAATCTATGATCAATATATCTCTATATATATGGTAGTTACGTTGAATGAATTAACAATATAACTTCTAATGATATATATGATACTTGAATGTTGCAGGGTGCCTTGCAATTATAATGCAAAAGTATCGTTCAGGATCGATAATGGAGCCAACCCGAACTATATGTCATTTGAAATTGAATTCGTAAATGGAGATGGTGAAATTGGCAGTGTTAACCTTTTGCCTTCTGGATTTAAGTCATACGTACCCATGCAAAGGGTATCTGGCGAAACATGGAAAGCCAATTTGAATAATGGAGTAACAGGCCCATTTTCTGTCCAGCTATTTACTACTGGTGGCAAACAATTTTATGCTGATAAAGTCATTCCTTTCAATTGGACACCAGGGAGCTATTATACAGCAAATGGGAATATACATTAATTAATTAGGTTTATTTAATTTGTCACACAATATTTCAATAATAAATGGTTGTCAAATTTTTTTTTATTGTTGTTACTTATTTACACATTGTATTAGGAAGAAGGTATGGGATTTAAGTCGTAATTTACAAACATAATAATCTATTGTTGAGCTATGAGGAGGAGCAAAATTAGTGTAATGGTTTCTTATTTTATAATTATCAGTATCTTTTCTTGCATATGGTGCTTGTTTGGTGTTATGTTATTCATGTACCTCTAGTTTGTGCTTTTGTTTAGATCGCCGAAAGACGATATAGAAAATTAATAAGAATGCTTGTATGAGATTTATTACATCATGAAAATTTAAATTGAAATAAGAGTTTTTGGCATAATACCCCCCTGTAATATGAGAAATATGCGTATTACCCCCCTGTAAAAAAAGAAAGGGCATATTACCCCCCTGTGATATACGAAATAGGCATATTACCCCCTTGTAATAATAAAATAGGCAGATTACCCCCCTGTGTTATGTTTAATAGGCACATTACCCCCTTGTGTATTTTCATACGGTGCAAAATACCTCCTTTTTATACACATGTACTAAGGGGATAATGTGCAACTTTTTAAAAATTATAGGGGGGTAATGTACCTATTTCATATATTATAGGGGGGGAATTTGCCTATTTATTTTTTACAGGGGGGTAATGCGCCTATTTCGTATATCACAGGGGGGGTAATATGCCCTTTCTTTTTTTACAGGGGGGTAATGCGCCTCTTTCCTATATTACAGGGGGGTATTGTGACAAATACCCCTATAATCTTAAATGTTATAATTTTATATTCCGAAATGGTTGTGTACATATATTTTCATAATTTGATGTTGTTAACTCTTAAACAATAATAAATAATAACAGTTTTCATCATGGATCCACTAATGCAATTCAAATTACTAAATTATACATATTTTCTTATTTGTTTGAGATGGGAGCCTTTATTCACACATAAGATTGGTTTATAGAAGTAGGGGTAAATAATATATGTATTATTTTACTTGAGTGAGGCAGTTTTTCGAAATATTGAATTTATCTCATAATTAATTAACCTTTTATTATGAACTAGAAATACATTACTAACTACAGATATGTTAATGTTAATATATTATTACTCATGACGTGAGGAGAAGAAACTGAGATTTATAGCTTTTTGTAGTGTATTTTGTTTTTAATTAGAATATGGTCCTAAATTGCACGTGGGTCAAACCTCATGTGTGTCTAATTGCCTATCAGGCTATGGGCTATGGCTGCGTTGTCATGAGACCATGAATCTGTTTCCTTTGGTCAGTCATGAGTGTATTTTTGGTAAATTTAGCTTGGAACCAGCCCTCACACGTGCATTATTATTTTTAAATTATATCACTTTTATTAGCATAAAAAAAAAAATTGAGTAAAGTACTGGTTCAACCGCTTAAGTTCTAAAAGTCATGCATAAAGTGAGAGTCCAATATATTTTAGATGAGTAAGTGACGTATAATATTTGCTCTGATTGTGAGCTGTGACTCTTGCAACTATGCACCGTGCAGTGGTAGCCCGTAGTGCATATACAGTCATCAAATACTGTTTTAATCATGGGATGGGAGGATATAGAAAATCAATCTACAATAGTACAGTACAAATGGTTTTTGGTGACAAATATAATATTTACTAAAGATCAATGCAGATAATTGATCTAGTCCTTCTGAGGCTGTGACTCCGCAAAATAGATCATTTGAGTAATACTAAGTAAATAACTTATCCTACAACATAATATACTTCCAAAAAAGAAGAAAAAATAGTAATTAAAAGAAAGGGGTAATTACATTAAACCCTCAACGTATGGTCCATTTCTGAGTCAACACCCTTAACTTTGTTTTGACTCAGTCAACCCTCCATCGTATGCCAAAATCATCACTTTGCCCCAAGTCAAGATTTTGTATTTTTCAGGGGTATTTTCGTCAAATGTCAAAAAGTTAATATTTTATTAAAAAAATGTAAAATTTATTAATCGACAATATTTTTTTTTTCAACACAATTTCTTTTTGACAAATTTCTTTTTTTGGCAAATTTTTTTCTTAAAGAAGCCAAAATTATTTTATTAAGGCCATGGAACTTAAGCATTTACTTTGGAATAAAACCATTCAAAAAAATAAATTTGTCTAAATATTTTTAAAAAATTGTTTAAAGATAAAAAAAAAACTGTTGAAAAAGAAGGCTAAATTCCTAGGTCTTAAAAAAAGAAAAATTAAAAAGTGGGTCCATATTTAATAAATCTTTGATTTTGTCTAAAAAAAATTATTGATTTTTTTTAAAATTTGCGGAAAAAAAATTATGTCGGAAAAAAAAAATTGGCGAAAACAAAATTGTCGATTAACAAATTTTTCATTTTTTTAAAAAAATATTAATTTTTTTGACATTTGACGAAAATACCCCTGAAAAAGTGCAAAATCTTGACTTGGGGCAAAGTGATGATTTTGGCATACGATGGGGGGTTGACTGAGTCAAAACAAAGTTAAGGGGGTTGACTCAGAAAGGGACCATACGTTGGGGGGTTTAATGTAATTACCCCTAAAGGAAATGGAGGGAAGATTTTCATAATCTTAATAAAACATACAATGTTTCGTGGCTTGCGTGACTAACTAAGTTTACATTATGTTGCATTAGCTTAAATGAATCAAGTTAACTTAGTAGAATTCTCGAACGACAAACCCAACAATTTCTTCAAATAATTAGAACCCAAATCCTCGAAAACAACCAAATTCTCATCCATAGATGATGATCATTTCATTTCCTTTCATCATGATTGTTAACGGGTTGGAAATTATTCCCTATTTAACGGAAGATATTTATTTTGGGTTGGAACGCTCTGTCCGTAATTCAGAGACAACGATAGGTGTATATGATAACAAGAATTGCAAGAATATTCCCTTCCTTTATTACTTCCTTTATTACTGAACTTTTCCTCCTCATCTCACTGTATATATGAGTATCAGTTTTAATTCAGTTATCTAGGTTATCTTTCTTCCACTGATCACCTCCCTTTATATAGACTTTGGTAGGAGCAGGTGTCATTGTGCATGTGTTTTGGTAAAGACAGGTGTTGCCGTTACCTTGATACAAGTGTAAAAATCAGGATAAGGTTTATCTTTTATCTACTAAGCACTGACTAGATTAATCTTAGTGTCTTCTGATAGCTCCGAGGACCTCTGATGTATGTTTGCTTTGGTAGAGCGATTCTTCCGAGGGGTTATACTTTCGTTGATGCGTAATTAGGATGCTTTGTCAGGGGTATCATGTTTTAGCATAAATGTATTCGAGAGTATGGACTGCTGTACATGCCTTCCGAGGGGTTTTCTTTCTCTTTCTTGATTCGGGTCTATTCTTCAACAGTCAGGAGTGATCTTTGAGGGTGTAAATGTGATCTCCGAGGGTGTGGTGTGATTTCCGAGGGCTTGATTTGGTCTCTGAGGGCTGCATTTGATTTCCGAAGGCTGTATTTGCTCTGTTTGAAGTGAGATTTTTTCATCGGAGTTCTCGGAATATATTTACTGGGTGCTCTTTTATTCATTTCTTGATTTTCTCCGAAAATGGGTCCTCGGATGATAGTCCGAGTGTAGTTTTCTTCGAGGAGTGTTCAGCAAGGAAGTTTTCTGGTAAGTTCCTGGGACTCGGGGTCCATTGGGGTCCCTCTTGGCGCATTGGTGGATATCGGAGTCACGCGGATCCATCGGGGTTTGCTCTTTTTCCGATGCCGTGTTGATATCTGTTTTTCACTCACCTTTTGACTTTCCAAGGGACGCTTATATTCCTCCTCGTGTGCTCTTCTAAACCTTTTTAGGTCAGTGACCAAAAGGTGGGGCAATCCTCCGAGGGGTTCTCCTTATTAGGAGTGAGTACATATCATCAGAAGTACTCGTGACAATTGTATTGTCCATGTATCGTTTTTCCGAGTAGGATTAACCTTCTTCTTTTCCTTTTATTTATTTTTATGGTTAACACTAGCCCCCCCAAATTTCGATTGCCTTCGTAGAGACAAGCGAAATTTTAATCATCGTCCTCAGTGAGGCGAGGGGTTAGTTCCTGTTCTGGTATCCTCTATATTCGTTTTTTGATATTTTTCCGAGAGATATATGCATAGATATTTAGATTTTTTATGGATTTTACCTGAATACCCTTAGCGTATCATTATTGTGCACGCGAAGATCTCGGGATGCAGGTATTGGATGGGTTTGACCAGCTTTGAAATTTGAAGTATCTGACCGTTGGCAACGATCAGAATTTTGACGGCGTGGCGTGATCAGGCGACGGTTACGTGGAGCCATGAATAAATGCCACGTCTTTAAGGGCATCTGACCGTTGTAGGCTCCGGTTATAAATAGGGGCACTGTTGCTCTTTCTTCTTCATTCTCTCAATTCTAATTTGCGATTACTTCCTCTCAGAGCAAAAAACTTCCTTCCTTAATTTCTGCTCTTCGTCTTTTGTACTCCAAATTTCTAGCAGACTTACTCGTTCTCTTCTTATTCTTCAAAAAACAATCCTCTTTTTGTATCCATGGCTTCTTCTGCCAACACGAACCCTGTTGCCGCTGCTACTTCCTCGGAAATTACTGCTCCGATTGATACTTCTACAAATGTGAGGAGTATTCCAGTGGGAGTTGTCACTCGTAAACGTAAAGGAGAGATCGCTTCTTCTTCTGAGGGCGGCGCTGCTTCTTCTAAGAAAGCTAGGGTTCCCAAACCAAAGAAGGCGCCTCTTCGGACCTTCGCTAAAGTGGAGAGGGTTCCAAGCATTGCCACTCGTGAACAGGTGTTAGACTTGTTCACTTCAACCGGGGCTTTTCAAAAGAACATGGTGTTCTAAATTCCGACTAGGGACGAAAGAGCGTGCTATCCTCCTCAGGGTATGTTGACAGTCTATTTTGCTCAAGTAAGGTATGGGTGGCGTTCATTCATGTCCCCTTTCTTTTGTGAGGTTTTTAAAACTTGCAACATTAGCCCAAGTCAATTGGTTCCGAACGGGTTTGCTGCCCTCTGCATTTATGTTTTTTGGTGTCAATTGAACGGGTTGGAGTGTAGGGTAGATCACTTTCTTTCAATCTTTGATGTGGGGGTGTCGCCCGGGGGGTATCCTTTTTATAACGTTCGTCACCGGGACAACTCGGGGGATTCCACGAAGAGGATCCTGGGGGCGGCCATTACTTCGCACAGTGTTTGGAAAAACATGTATTTTTTTGTGAGGCCCGCACAAGGTAGATGGGATATGCCCTTTGACTGGAGAGAGGGCACAACTCCAGTGTATACATTGGACCCGGAGATAGTTTTATCTCCCGTGATTTCTCAACATAAGCTGATGGAATCGGAGGATTTTACCATGTTGTTTGAGACGTCCGGTCTCCATCATGTGGTGTTTACCGATGATGCTGTGGAGAAGCCCTTGTCCCTGTCTCCCGAGGCCAAAAATCTTTTTCGTAAGTTTCTTATTTTCTCCCTTTATTTCCTTTCTGGGCATAATAATAAATTGTACTTATGTATTCTGACTTTGGGGTGATGCAGAGGAGGTTATGGCCAACTATTACTTGTCGGGTCCAATTGATCCTACTCCGAGTGGTGTTTCTGATGTGCCAGAGGAGGGCGATCACGAAGAGGATGAGGTTAATGCTCCCGAGGGCGAGTACGCAGCTCCGGAGGTGGGGGGAGTTCACGAGGATTACTCTCCACTGTGTATAGACATGTCAGGGGTTATCAGAAGTGCTGTTCCCCTACGCCAGGTAGCTCCTTCTTCTTCTTGGGCTTTAGTGCCAGTTTCTAAGTCTAGTACGGGAGATTTGCTTGCTTCTGGATCCGACATAAGGAGTTCTCCGAGGGCATCTGAAGAAGGGGTGTTTCCGAGAGCGGTTGAGGGAAAATCTATTCAGAAGACCATGGAAGTGGTGGATTTATCTTCCGATGATCCTTCTCCTACTTCTACTGAGACTACGTCTTCAGAAGTTCCTCGTGGTGAGTTTTTACGAGTTCTTAGTAAAATTTCTCACATTTTCACTGTAGACTTTCTTCATGTACTGATGTTTTCCTTTTTGATACAGTGACCGTGGATAAAGGCAATGCTCCAATGGTAGAAGAGCCCTCCTTATATGGTAAGCGTTCCTTACCCGTCCTTCTTTATTAATAATTTTTTCTAGTTTCATTCTCTTTCTTATCTTCAGTGATTTTCTCTTGTAGAGGAAGACTTCTTGGCACAGTTCAACGTTCCTGGGCAGGAAACTTTACGAGGGGATTCCGAGGACACTCAAGGGGAGTTTGATCCTTCTTCCGAGGACAGAGATGTGAAGGAGGGGATTCTGAATTCACTGTTGGGAGAGACTGGCCCACCCGTAGCAGTTGGTGGTTCTCGGGCCGTGTTCACAAATTCAGAAGTGATGACTCCAGTACCCGGAGCTGCTCTTCCAGGGAGTCGTATTCTAGTATCCTCCTCTGTTCCAGTGACTCTTTCTCCGAGAGGTCAGACTTTCCAGGCGCCCGTTCCTCCTGGTGGACCTGCAGGGCAATTCTCATCTCGGACAGTGGGGGAAGCTTACCAGGATATTCTCCAGTTTTTTGCTTCCTCCAGTTCAACACCCGCCGAGGGGTATCAATTTCTATATACCAGTCTTAACTGGTTGGGGCTCATGGTAAGTTTTTCCCTACTAGTCCTCTGGAGTTATATGATGTATCTGTGTTAACTTTTTTCTTATTGACTTCTTCGCAGATTGGAAAGACTCGGGAGGCAGGTGCTGCTGTGGAAGAACGTGGTCGGAAGGACATAGAGGAGGTGGAAGTACTCCGAGCACAATTGGCACCTCTCTTGGTTCGGGATAAAGAGAGTCAGATTAGAGAGGACGTTCTCCACACCAAGATTTCTGACTACGAGTTCGCTCTTAAAGAAGCAGAGAAGGCGAAAGAGGGTCTGCAATATAACTTGAACGCTGCCGAGTCCGCTTACAAGAAGATGGAGGCATCCGAGAAGGCGGCAACAGCTAAAATAGCTCTTTTGGAGAAGGAAATGGAGGAGTCCGAGGGGGTTCTTAAGGCCCGCGTTGCATCTCTCGAGAAGATGGTGTTGGAGGGTGGTGAACGGAAGAGAAGTCTCTAGGAGACGTTGGGCCAAGTTACTGACAGAGCTGAGTCAGCCGATGGGAAGTTATCAAACTTTCTTTCTCCCGAGGAGGTGCAGGCTAAGATTGATGCTGCAGTTCAGTTCGCTCAGCAAGAAATATCAAGGTAGCACTCAGAAGTCTCCGAGACGCCTTCTCACGAGCTCTTGACAGGCCACCTTTTGTGGGGTTATTTGGAGTGTGCCAGATTGGCCAAGTCTTTGCTAAGGCCGAACGTTGACTTTTCAAAGTCTTTTGACCTTCGGAAATTAAAGAGGCCAACTCCCGATGACTGCCATTACTTTGTGGGGAGATTTGGGGGCTTGCTATCCCCTCGGGATTCTCCTGCACCGTCTCCGATGCGTTCTGTCAGTAGCCCGAGTCCGAGGGCTAGCGGTTCCGGGGGGGTATTTTCTCCGATTTCTCGCCTTGCTTCGCTGGGTACTTCCGCCGAGGAGACAACCTCTTCCCCCTTCTACCACTGGGGCTTAGTCTTGCTCTTTTTATTTCTTGTTTTTACATAAACGTTCTTTGTACTTATTACCCTTTCCTAGGGCTCTTCGGCTTAAATGAATAAATATTTTGTCCAATTTTCCCTTCTCTACCTTTTGTTTTTATTGTTAAGATTCAATTAAAGTGGATAATGATAAACCTTATAAGGTTGCTGACTAAGTATATCTCCTAAGTAGGAGGTGTTGCCTTGCATGGTTAAGTAAGGTACGTGTCATTTTTAATTAAGAAATTTTTTCAACACGTGTCCCTTACTTTATATAATATGAATCTAACCTTCTTCTTTTAATCAAGGAATAAAGAGTATATTTGCGCTTAAGCCCTTTACCAGCTATGCACTTATCTCTAACTTTATAATCATAGCTAGTCTTTGATCTTTTTTCAAGTTTGTCAATAATTGTGAGCACGAGGATAATACTTACCTGACAAGATGATGCCCCCTTACTATAGAAGAAGTGCTTCAGTTTCATCTTGTGGTTCCTCTCGGGATACCGCTCGGAGTCCTTCTGGACCATCAAGGGTTCCTCCTATTTCTCATGAAAATTTCTCTCCGAGGGATAATTTATCCGAAAACCAGGCGACACTTGGTGTTGGTTCCTCTTTGGGAGTAGTTCGTAGGCTTTCATCTACAAATTCACGTAGAGTCAATCATATCAGGGAGATATTCATGGGCAGGGAGCCATACCCTTTGGCAGATGAGTCTTCGGAATTTGATCTGATCCCTCTTAATCCGTCCAGATTGATAGGTAGGGGACGTGTAGGATCCACTACGAGTACGGAATGCGAGAACTCGGTAAGGTCTCTTTTCACTGGTTATAACCTGGATTTCGAAGAATATGACGTAATAGTGCCTTCCTCGGGCCAGAGAGCTTATGCACCTCCTTCGGGTTATCTGACTGTTTATAGCGAACAGATGCGTTGTGGGTTACGAACGTTTTTCCATCCCTTTTTCCAAATACTCTTTCGGTATTGGCAGGTATGTCCGAGTCAGTTAACACCAAGTTCATATAGTCATTTGGTGGGATATGTCTTGCGTTGTGAGCTTTTAAACCTTCCAATGTCCCCTTATCGGGTGGGAACAATATTTACCCTTCGACCTTGTTCAGAGGGGACTCCCTTTTTTAGCTTGACCTATCGGGACAAGGAAAATACCTTCACTCGTGTATCCAGTATCCACTCTTGTAGAGGGGATTGGAGGCGGAGATTTTTCTTTGCCGTCCGAGAGGTCAATCAGCTAGATCATGGGGGGTGCCCATCCGATGGGGTCTGGGCTATATTGCTCCTAACATCGAAACGCAAGGCCAGGTGAGGGAGGTGTTACTTCACTCGGGACTTTTTTCTGGTTCCTATGACATGTCCGGGCTGTTGGATTTCCCCGAGGCCATGATTTTGGCAGGTTTGCAAGAGGGGGTGGAGGGGTGTACCCCTACTTCTCGTCCTCTTCACAGTAACTTTTATTTTCGTAAGTTTTACTGATCATTCTTTAACTTGTAAAATTTATGGGTGTCCTCGGACTGTTTGCATACTGATATTTTTTGCAGGAGCGGAGATGGGATCATTTTCCCTCGGATCTTCTAATGACGTTTTTCTGGGACGGGCGTTGCATGGTAGTCCCAGGATGCCGGAGGTTAGTGATTCTGATCCACTCGTGAATGGGGCAATGGTTGACATTTCCTCGGAGGAGGAGGAACCTGTGGCAGCCCCCCAGTAAGCTTTATAATTCCTCCCGGAGTGTTAGATCCGATAGCAGCTTTCTCTCAGACGGACTTCCACATGAATCCAACAGTGTCACAGCCCGTTCCTCGTAATTCTGCCGTGGTGAATGTATTAGAGGAGTATCTTCTCTCTCCTGGTGCGGAGGACTTGCAACCCCTGGCAGATGTCCCTGATCGTGTTCTGGTTCCGCCGCCCGAGGAGAACCCTTCCCTCGAGAGATCTTTTCCCCCGGGGGATAATCAGGATGTTTCTCCTCTTGGATCAGCGGTGGGATTTTGTCGAAACTTCCTCAGCGGTTTATTGAACATGACAGATTGTGGGCTGATGAAAACCCTTTCGGTATCCGTTCTTCAGGATTTAGCTTGTAAAGACCTGTGTGAGGTATTTATTCATTTTATTTAATACTGACCTGTCGCCCTGTTTGATGCAATTTGCTTTGTTCTTGGGTAGATTTATATGGTGCTAGATGCTCTCGGATCTTACGGAAGCTCTTCTTCGGATCCTGGTTTAGTATATCGTCGCCGGGACGAGTTAGAGCAAGGTCTCTTAGAGGCTCAAGGGGAGATAACCCGTTTGAAGGAAGTTCACGAGTCCGCTCAAGAGACTCACATCAATACGTTACAATCCGAGAAGGATAAGGCGTGGGAAGTGGAGCGTCAGTTGGTGCTTGGAAGAGCACGTGTACTAAATTTAGAGAGGAGAATTGAGGAATTACGTGGCCACATGCGGTCCTCGGAGGAGCAATTGGTGCAGGCTACGATGGAAAGAGATGCTTTGAATCAGCAACTCCTAGGGATAACTCGTACTCATGCGGTAGCAGTGGTTATGGCTCAAGTCCAGGCCGTGTTGGAAGTGGTGGGTCCATCCAACCTTCGTGAATCTCTTCAGAGGGAGATGCGTCATTTAGTGCATATAGGCTATCGGTTGTGCCAAGATGTTGTACAAGCTTTGCCAGAGTTTCCCTCGGGTTTACTCATTCCAGAACTCATCATTCGTCAGATCTCCGAGGGGTTCCCTTCTTCACCCATTAGGGATTCTGCAGTTCCGACCGTGTTCATTGACGACCCAGTCTCTCTTTCCGAGGAGCAGCGCCAACGACTTATTTGAGAAGGAAAACGTCCCATGGGAGGGGCTTAGCTTATACAGTTTAATTCATATTACGAGGGGCTTTTTTGTTAGGTTGCTAAGATGACTCATATGTAGAGTTATCCTTTTGTTAGCAACTATCTTTTGTAGTAAGACCCTTCGTATATGAATAACTTTTCTTATTTAAGCATAACTATTACATTAAGCATAATACTTTCTAAGGTTGAATGAGTTCCAAGTGTTGTGAAGTACTGCCCCCTCGGAATTGGTCAAAAGATAGGTTGCGGGTCCCACAATTTTCGCTATTTTATAGGGCCCTTCCCACCGAGGATCCAACTTGCCCACATTCTTGGAAGCCCCTACTCGTTTCATTACCAAATCTCCAACCTGAAAATTTCGGGGTTTTACCTTGTTATTATAGTATCGTGACATCCGAGCCTTGAATTCTTCCACTCGGAGGGCCACTCGGGTTCTCTTTTCTTCAAGAAGGTCAAGGGCGAGGGCTAGATTTGAGCCATTGGCCACTTCCTCATATTCCCTGACTCACCAACTTTCTATGGAGACCTCTGAGGGCAAGATGGCTTCACATCCGTAAGATAAACTGAAAGGAGTTTCACCCGTAGCGACACTTTGCGTAGTCCGATAGGCCCATAATATCCCGGGTACTTCCTCTACCCACTTAGCTTTGTGCCAATCGAGTCGGGCTTTCATGTTTTTCAAAAAGGTTCTGTTGGTCCTTTCTACTTGGCCGTTTTCTTGAGGGTATCCCACCGAAGCAAAGCGGTGTTTTATTTCCCAATGATCGCACCATTTTTGTAATCCTTGATCTGTAAATTGCAGGCCATTATCACTTACCAAGCTCCGAGGGACACCAAAGCGACAAATGATATTTCTCCAAAGAAAATTGATAACAGCCCTGCGGTTATCCTAGCTAGGGGTTCCGCTTCCACCCATTTGGTGAAGTAGTCAACGGCTACTAACAAAAATTTCTTTTGACCTGCATCAGGGATGAGGGGTCCGAGTATATCAATGCCCCATTTGGAGAATGGGCAAGGGGTCAGATGGGGTTCCCAAGGAGCTGCGGGTTGATGGACCCGATGGGCGTAAGCTTGGCACGGTTTACACCTTTCGGCATGGCTTTTGCTGTCTTTAGCCATCGTGGGCCAGTAGTAGCCCTGTCGAATCAAGCGTCCGACCATGCTTTCGCTACTAGTATGACTTCCACATACCCCCTCGTGAGTTTCTGCTAAAGCAAGTTGAGCCTCCTCTTCATTAAGGCATCGAGCGTCGGGGCACGAGTACGTTCTTCGGAAAAGTATCCCATCTTTGAGGAAGTATCGAAGAGTTTTTCTGAACATCATTCGCTGAATATTCTTGTCAGAGGAGTATCCCTCGGGATTCTGTAAATAGGCCTTAATAGGAGTTACCCAGCTAGATAAGGGATCTGAGATGGTATTCACCTCTCTGCCTTTATTTTTTTCAGACTCGTTGACATGAAGTAGAGTAATCCTCCGAGTGTGTACGGCGGCTGTCTGAGTAGCCATTTTGGATAAAGCGTCCGCCTCTTGGTTTTCTTTTCGGGGAATTTGAACTATATCATATTCTTCAAACCATTCGGACCTTTGACGAACAACTCGGAGGTACTCTTGCATTCTTTCTTCTTTTGCTTCATATGATCCCTTGACTTGCTGAACAATCAATTGAGAATCACTATGAAGGAGTATTTTCTTCATTCCCCCTTCCTTTGCTAGTCTCATACCAATAAGGAGAGCTTCATACTCGGCTTCATTGTTGGAGAGGGGATAATCTATTCTGATTGCGAAATGAAGCCTTTCTTCCTCTCCTTCTTGATTCACATATACAATTCCTGCTCCCCCATGCGTACTCACCGATGATCCATCTACATATGCATGCCATAGTGGTTTCTTTTCCTCTGATACAATGCTCGTAAGTTCCATTACAAAGTCCGCTAGGACTTGTGCCTTGATGGATGGTCTCGGAGCATAGGAAATATCATACTCGGTGAGCTCCACAGCCCACTTTATTAACCTCCCTGACGATTCAGGCTTATTAAGAATTGCCCTTAGGGGGTGCTTTGTTAGCACTGTAATCGGGTGGGATAGGAAGTAGGGGCGTAGCTTACGGGCTGTAGTAACCAGTGCTAAGACAAGTTTTTCAGTTAGGGTATATCTGGTCTCGGCTCCGATGAGGGTTTTGCTGACATAATATACCGGACGATGTTCTCCGTCTTGTTCTTTGACTAAAACAGTGCTAATAGCTTCTTCTCCAACCGACAGATACAGAAATAACTCTTCTTGAGGTAAAGGTTTTACCAACAAGGGTGGTTTCAACATGTACCTTTTCAGTTCTTCGAGGGCTTCTTCGCATTGGGGGGTCCACTGAAATTCCTTGATATTTCGAAGTATCTTGAAGAAGGGAAGTCCTTTTTCTGCGGACTTGGAGACAAATCGACTCAACGAGGCCATTCTACCAGTTAACTTTTGGACATCTTTCACCGTCCTCGGGGTGGGTAATCCTATGATGGCTTCCGCTTTCTCGGGGTTTACCTCTATCCCCTTCTCCGTAACCATAAATCCCAAAAATTTTCCTCCTCGGATACCAAAAGAACACTTCCTAGGGTTGACTTTCATGCCAAAATTGTTCATGATGACCAACGCCTTCCATAGGTTCTCGGGATGCTCTTCGGCGGTATTACTTTTAACTACAGTGTCATCCACGTAAACCTCTACTGATTTTCCAATAAGTCCTGCGAACATAAGACTCACTAACCTTTGATAAGTAGCTCCGGCATTCTTCAGCCCAAATTGCATGACTAGATAGCAAAAGGTGCCCGCATCTGTAATGAAGCTAGTTTTATCTTGGTCAACCGCTGCCATCGGGATTTGGTTGTATCCTTGATCTCCGTCTAGAGTCGATAACAACGCACATCCCGCGGTAGAATCCACTAGCCGATCTATGCTCGGTAAAGGATAACAATCCTTTGGGCATGCATCATTGAGGTTAGTAAAGTCAACACACATTTGCCATCTCCCTCCATGTTTGGGAACTAGCACAATATTAGCTAACCATTCTGGGTAGATGACCTCTCGAATTTGTTTCAAACTGAGAAGGCGTTGTATTTCCGAGCGGATGATCTTGTTACGTTCGGGTCCCATTTTCCTTTTCTTTTGCTGAACAGGTTTAGCCTCGGGCTTCACATTAAGGAAGTGTTGGCATATTTTGCTGCTGATTCGCCCGGGCGGTCCCCTTTCCCATGCAAAGAGGTGGTGGAATTGTTTGAGGAGTGAAATGAGTCGGTCTTCTATTGCTCGGGTCATGTGAGTGCCCATTTTGATCACCTTCTCGGGGCTTCCGTCTACTAATTCCACCATCTTTAACTCTTCCACAGGTTGGACTCGTGTTTCCTCGGTTTTGCATTTTTTGTTATTTCCGAGTGAGGACCCGTCCTCTTCCGAGGGAATGGCATTCATGCAACATTCTCTAGCTTTAGATTGACTTCCCCGGACTTCTCTAATTCCTGAAGAAGTGGGGAATTTCACTTTGAGATGCAAAGTAGAGGGAATAGCTTCAAAGGCTCGAATGGATGGTCTTCCGCAGATGACATTGTATGCCCGTGAAGAAGCTTCCACTACCCAAAACCTAATAGGTTCTGTCCTTCGAAGAGCTCCCTTTCTCCATGACATTGGAAGAGTTACAGTTCCAAGGGTCCGGCAGGCTTCCCCAGAGAATCCTACCAAGGGGACTTCAGCAGTTTCTAAATTTTCTGGTTTTAACCCCATAGCAAGATAGGTAGGTAGGAAGAGTACGTCCACAGAGCTGCATGTGTCTATGAGGATTCGTTGGATTTCATACCCGTAGATGACGGCAGAAATAACCAATGGGTCTTCGTGAGGGTATAGTATGTCTGCGAGATCTTCGTGTCCGAAGGTAATGCTAGGCAGCTTTGATCCTTGGACAAAACAGAGAGGTAGTCCTTGCTCTGCTCGTCGAGCTTCTTTCAGATATTTCTTATTTTTACCTTGAGGTATCATGGAAATTTCACCTCCTTCAATCATGTTAATGGTTCTCCCTGTCGGGGGATTGTTTTTATAAGAGTCGGGTGGGGGAGGCAGACTCCGATACCCTGTCTTCTTTTCTCGTGAACTTTTCCGACGATCTTTGGTTCGCTCTTGAGACCGTAGGCGTCCAACTGCCCCCTCTCGTGACTTCCGAATAGGCGTCCTTTCTTCCTCTTCTCGTTCCTCCTCCTCTCTTCGGGACCTCTTCCAAACATTTGCCTTAGGTTCCTCGAGATTATTTTCTTTGAGGTAATTCTTCAAGTATCCTATCTCTAAGAGATGAAGCACTTCTCTACGAAGGGTAGTACACTCTTCCGTAGTGTGCCCGTAAGTTTTATGGTACTTACAATATTTTCCAGTGTCCTTATCTTGGTTAGGAAATTTAGCCGGCCTGGGCCAGTGCAGCTCGTTGCTGCCCCTCATTATATTGAGTACTTCCGGGGGAGTAACAGTCATCGGAGGTAAGTGTACGGGTCGGAGGAATTTCTTAACCATTCCGCCCTCATCCTTGCGCTGAGGAGGTTTTCCTTCCTTATTCTTTTCTTTGGTCTTTGCCCCCTTCTCAGCGCGCTCTAGATGTTCATTATCCTCCTTCTCCATTTGCTTTTTTGTTCCCTCGGCCTCCTCCATCAATATGTGGACTTCCGCCTTTTGCATAAGCTCATTCATGTCCGTGATACGATTTCCCATAAGGTATCTAAAGAAGTCCCCCGTTCGGAGTCCTTGAGTTAATATGTCCGCCATGATGGTCGGGCTAACGTTGGGAACATCTCGCGCTTCATCCGTGAAACGCTTTATATACTCTCGTAAGGGTTCATCCTTTTTCTGCTTAATAGTGAAAAGATGTGTGGCGGATTTGGGGGTACCATCTATTGCAGGCGAATTGTCGTACGAATAAATGAGCTAATCGGTCAAAACTCGTAATGGAACAAGGTGGAAGGTGAGTGAACCATGCTTGGGCCCATCCTCTGAGGGTAACAGGAAATACGCGGCATAACACATGATCAGGGGCGGAAGATAGGTCCATTCCGGCCAAATATTGATGGATGTGATCCTGAGGATCCCTTCCATCAGCTTCTCCGGTATATAATGGGATATTGATGGGCCGCATTCCCGAGGGGATAGATGCTAAAGCAATTTCAGGCATGAAAGGTGAGGTCTTGAATGTGGGATCTTCCTCAGGGGCCATGGTCCTCTTGAGGTCTCCCAATTCTTTTCGTAAATCATCCACCATCCCCCACATGGAGTGTTCAACCTCTCCTCGATACTCCGAGGGGCGATAAATTTCTCCCCGACCCCTCTCGGGAGTTCTTTCATAACTTACATACCTTCGGGACGTTTGTCGGGGTTCCTGTTGCCAAGGAATTGAATTTGGGTTCCAGGCCGTCTGAGGTGCGTTTCCTTCCGAAGGGAAATTTCTGTCCTCGAGGGGTACAGAGGACATGTTTCCGAGATGTTCACCCCTCCGGGGTATTCGTGTAGCATCTATAAGTCTTTCATAGACAAATCGGGGAATATTAATAAAATCTCTTGTACCTGATTCATAATTGGACAAGGTTTCTTCCGAGTCGCGGTAAGGAGTTGGAAAGTTTTCGCTCTCGAAAAGATCATCCATCCTAGTCGACATTTACTGAATGTTCTCGAAGACAGATATTATGGCGTTCCCACAGACGGCGCCACTTTGTTAACGGGTTGGAAATTATTCCCTATTTAATGGAAGATATTTATTTTGGGTTGGAACGCTCTGTCCGTAATTCAGAGACAACGATAGGTGTATATGATAACAAGAATTGCAAGAATATTCCCTTCCTTTATTACTGAACTTTTCCTCCTCATCTCACTGTATATATGAGTATCAGTTTTAATTCAGTTATCTAAGTTATCTTTCTTCCACTGATCACCTCCCTTTATATAGACTTTGGTAGGGGCAGGTGTCATTGTGCATGTGTTTTGGTAAAGACAGGTGTTGTCGTTACCTTGATACAAGTGTAAAAATCAGGATAAGGTTTATCTTTTATCTACTAAGCACTGACTAGATTAATCTTAGTGTCTTCTGATAGCTCCGAGGACCTCTGATGTATGTTTGCTTTGGTAGAGCGATTCTTCCGAGGGGTTATACTTTCGTTGATGCGTAATTAGGATGCTTTGTCAGGGGTATCATGTTTTAGCATAAATGTATTCGAGAGTATGGACTGCTATACATGCCTTCCGAGGGGTTTTCTTTCTCTTTCTTGATTTGGGTCTATTCTTCAACAGTCAGGAGTGATCTCTGAGGGTGTAAATGTGATCTCCGAGGGTGTGGTGTGATTTCCGAGGGCTTGATTTGGTCTCCGAGGGCTGCATTTGATTTCCGAGGGCTGTATTTGCTCTGTTTGAAGTGAGATTTTTTCATCGGAGTTCTCGGAATATATTTACTGGGTGCTCTTTTATTTATTTCTTGATTTTCTCCGAAAATGGGTCATCGGATGATAGTCCGAGTGTAGTTTTCTTCGAGGAGTGTTCAGCAAGGAAGTTTTCTTGTAAGTTCCTGGGACTCGGGGTCCATTGGGGTCCCTCTTGGCGCATTGGTGGATATCAGAGTCACGTGGATCCATCGGGGTTTGCTCTTTTTCCGATGCCGTGTTGATATCTGTTTTTCACTCACCCTTTGACTTTCCAAGAGACGCTTATATTCTTCCTCGTGTGCTCTTCTAAACCTTTTTAGGTCAGTGACCGAAAGGTGGGGCAATCCTCCGAGGGGTTCTCCTTATTAGGAGTGAGTACATCTCATCGGAAGTACTCGCGACAATTGTATTGTCCATGTATCCTTTTTCCGAGTAGGATTAACCTTCTTCTTTTCCTTTTATTTATTTTTATGGTTAACAATGATGATGATGATCACCATGATGGTGATAAAAATTATATGAACATTTCATAAAATTTGGACGAGGAATTTGGAGCTCATAAAAAAAGTTACAAGTATACGTGAATGGCATTATTTTATCATTTAAAAGAGTCTTATTTATAGCACTTCATGACATATATTTAATGATTATACTATAGTATACATAAGGTATAACTTCACACAGGAAAGGTGGAAAGTTTTCAGTAGCCAACAAAATACATAAACCATGCTAGATTGCTAGCTATATATATATATATATATATATATATATATCATTACACTACTTACATTTACATAGTATGCATGTGAGGAATAAAGGTTTGGTTTTATACTTTTGTGGTATGTGGTGTATGCACTTTGCCTATGGTCTTTAATTGCACGTGGGTCAAACTACATGACTGCATATCCCTTGAGGGTTGAGACTTAAAAATTGTTTTGTTTTGTCTATCATGTGTGTGTTATTTATTTGTTAACTGGCTTTCTTGGGCCCGACCCTCACGTGTGCATTATTTATTCGGTAAATAAATCACTTCAATCATCAATAATAAAAAAATAAGACCATGTATAGTGATTTAAGTGTTCAAAGTCATAAAGTGACTAGTGAGAGTCCAACATACTTTCTTTAGATAAATTAGATTACAAGTGAAGTGATGCAATTTGCTCTGATAGTGAGCTATATGTACTCTTGCAACGATTCACTGTATAGTGTTATAGCCTCGTAGGTAATGCGTACACAGTCATCAAATACTGTTATGAACAGTATATAATAATGAGAGGTGGGACTTGGGAGACAGAAAAATGAACTATATTTTAGTACAAATGGTTCTGTTGACCAAAATAATATTTCTAAAGACAAATGGACTTTATTGGTCTAGTCCTTCTGACTGCGCAAAATCGATCATCTGACCATTACTAATTACATAAACTTATCATCCTACAACAAATACTTATACTTTCCAAAAAAAGAAGAAAATAATAGTAATTAAAAGAAATGGAGAGGGAAAAATTTTAAAATCTTGATAAAAAACAAAAAATTAGTTACGGTTTAATAACGTGGCTTGCGTGACTAACGAAGTTTGCAGTATGCATGTTGCGTTAGCACGAACGAATCAAGTTATCTTCAGTACCAATTAGGAGTAGAATTTTCGGACAAACTCAACAACTCCTCCAAATAATCAGAACCCAAATCCTCCAAAACAACCAAATTCTCATCCATAGATTGATGTTGATGATCATTTCCTCTCGTCTTCGTCTTACTTTCACGCAATGCCGCTTTCCTATTCATAGAGTGTCGTTTTTTCAGCGCCAACACGGGCGAACACCCCTCTTCAAACCCGTAGTTCATCTCCCTCAGCGATTGGCAAACGACTTCCATCGGGAAATTCAGCACCGCGGCCTCACCACGCATTGCAAACGCAGCCTGATCATACGCCAAAGCCGCCTCTTCCGCGCTGTCAAAAGTTCCCAACCACACTCTCACGCTGTTGCGCGTTGAATCCCTTATTTCCGCCGCAAATTTTCCCCACGGACGCCTCCTAACGCCTCGGAACATCACTTCGCCGCCATTGGAAGAAAATTGGCCCTCGGGCGAATAGTCGCCCGTAATGGTGGTAGGGGCGGCGGCATTTCCTTCGGCTAAAACTCCGTAAAGAAGCATTTCCTCAGAGTCATTCTCGTTGAACGGCAATGCGGCACCGTTTAAGGAGGAGGAGGAGGAGGAGTAAGAATAAGAAGAAGTGTCAGGGGAGAATTGAGAGAAGGAATGTTGGGTGTAAGAATAATCCATGAATGAAATTGTGAAAATATCTTAAGTTTTTTAGTTGAAAAATGGAATATGAAGTATATAAATATATATTTATGACAGTTGTATTCTTTTTTGCGTTGATCAGTGGCCTGTGTTCTTCGTTTGAGTTTAGAATTAGAAGAATGAACGAGTCTTTGGTCGTAAGTGACTGTTGGAAGTTTTAACTTGCTAGAACATTATATATAGGGGCGGGAAAATGGTGGGGTCTTTCTTTAAAATGCAAAAGATTTTATTATAGAATATAAAATATAATGATATAATGGTATAGTTTTATAATGGAGTTGGGGGCCATACTTATTAGGATGAAATGGATTCGCCTTTAAACATTCCAATCAATTGGTCAAATAACTAATTGCCACTCATTTATCTATTTGTAACGTGATTGGATGTGTATTACGTATTATTTTTATTTTTTCTCCAAAGACTTTGTTGTCAAATTCTTTAGAAGTGATAATATTTCCATTTGACCTAAATTAGTTTAAGATAAAGTATGATGTAAGAAATCTCAGTTTTTTACTTTAAAAAAAATGATTAAATATTTTATGTAAACTGCTCAAATTCTCTTTAACTTTTGAATAGGTTTATTTTGAGAACATCTACAATCGAACATCGCGTTGAATTAATTTTGCGAACAAAATCATTTGATGCCTAAATCGATATGATTGAATGGTATATAATGTGATCGAACAAAATAAATAATCAATTGGATGTCAAATCTCGATCGACATATCAATTTGAATTGGTCAAATTCAACTTATCAAGCTTGGAAATGCTGTGATTCTATGATGCAATCAAGAATTAAAGTGAAAAAAACAGATGCTAGTTGCAACTGCTTGGAAGATCATACCTTTTTATATTGAGTTTAGGGATTATTGATACAAAATTAGCTCTCATATTTTCTTTGAAAGACTCAATGCTCATTCCTATTCGAAAACATGTACCTTGCAAGTTTGGGTAGGTCGAACTGTTGAATTGTACAATTCACGACTAACCAACTTCGAGTCATTGTTGATCCAAATTGTCGACCTTCCATTTGAAGGTGGAAGTGTATCAGAGAGTCGAACTTATGTCAAATTGGGATCAAAACGCGGTTGAATTAGGGCCGATTCAATTACTAAATCAGCAATTGAATCAGGCATGACTACTCATAAAAAAAAACTCAAAATATTTGACTTATCAACCAACTCAAAATGATCTGTAGCAATACGAAAAAAAAATCATAAATGCAGGAATTTGTCACCTCTGAGGGCGTCCCAAAGCCAGTATATTTCACTATATGATTTTGTCGTAGGGTTACAATTATATGAATTGACTATTTATATTAGGCAACCCCTCATACGAATTTTACATAGACTCTTTAAAATATTCTAAAAATGAGTCGAGTCAATGGTATTTTTAACCTCCACAACCCAACAAAATACTCATGATTGTTCGATAGCTCAACCAAGGTGCTTATGGTTAATAATTATAAATTAATATTTTTGATTATACAAGAGTGTTTGTAATTAAGCTCTGCGATTACAATTTTGTTAAGCTATAAAAATCTCTACTATTTAAAGTCCATTAGATATGCGTTTGACTTATTACATCTTGTTAAAACAAACTAATTCAAAGCTTTAAATTATTTTTACCAAAGAAAAAATTATTTATACAAACATCATTAATTTTAGACTAAAATGTGCTTTTAACAGCTTAAAATAATTATAAGCATCTATGTTTCGAGAAGAATCGAAAACACAAGATCAATCATAATTAACATGGATATAATTCAACATGAAGACGGTACTTTCTTTTGATGTTAAAAGATATACTCGTGTTTTTTATTTCATTTTTCATTTTGGCAAATAAATTATTACGCAGGTACGTGTCGAATTTACTCTTTGGTAACTTATTATGAGTAGAAATATTTTACATGGACGAAAAGTATATATTATAAACTACTAGAATAATATTACTATTGCGCGGGGAAAAGAAACTGAGATTTATACTTTTGTAAGTTTGTAGTGGTATGTGCTTTTTTACTTTCAAGTTTTAGTATATGGTCCTAAATCTGCACGTGGGTCAAACCACACATGGCGGCATGTTTTCCGTCTCTTCTGAGATTTTCTACGTGACGTCAGTCATGATGGAAGTACTGGCCCACTCTTTAGGCCATTTCAACACTCGGTCTATGACTCAAATGGAATTTCATATTTTCTTTTGATTTGATGTTTATAATCTTAAAGAGCATTTGTAGAATGAGAGGATTTGTAATAATTGGCGTAATTTATTTTCTTAAATTGATGGGAGTTATAAGAAATATGTTATTTTAAATTTCTTAACTGCTATTTGGAAAAAGAATAAATATAATTAAAAACTTGGTTTGTAAAAGCAGAGATTTCTACATTGCCCTAAATCATTTTCTCCCAAACAAATTATGCATGTCCAAGTGAATATGTCATTTTCTGGCCAAGAATCACAAGTTTCGGAAGACTAAAATTTAAATATTTTACACTACAAAAAGCTACAACTTATTATTACAATAAATGACCAATATTGTTTTTAATACCTAGCAAAGGACTAGTATTTTATTTTCTTCTCCAAAATGTTTAGGACAAAGTTAATATTAGAATGTGAAAACTGAAAAGGATAGATCATTGTATTAGTTAGAACTTAGAAGCTAAATAGTTGACAATAGGTAAAATTTTATATGACATTATTTTTAACATGTTAAGAAGATAAATAAACTACAAACCTTTTTGCGCCTTTTCTTATCACGAAAGGCAGTGAGCACATTTGAATATTGGTGTAGTCCTTGGCAATTATAAAAAGAAAAGGTTAAGTCCATGTCAGCTAAATATCATTAAAAATGGATTTTGTTTTCTAACACCAAGGTGAATAGATGCAAGGAATATTTGACCATGATGATGGCCACAATCTCGTGCCAATTATTATGGTCAAAAGTTTTTGCTGATAGCATAACCACAAATATTAGACTTGCACTGTGCTACTTAATTTGACAAACAGTAGAGTTTCTTTTATAGATTAAATTAAATTATTTGGTAGTTATTTTTGGTCCCCTGTATCCCTGAGAAATAGCTAACTGTTCCTCTAAAACAACCCTTTTGCTTATTTATTAAATTCTTCTCCTATAAAAAAAAATGTTCCTCTAAAATATAAATTTGTACAAGACTTAAGACTTTTTTTGTTCTAACAATTGTGCATTCATTGCTAAGTGTTTTTTTATTGGGAATTCAGTGTTAATGTGTTGAGTGTAGTTAAATTTTAATGATATTCAAATATAATGTACAGTTATATGATTTTATATGATGTTTTAGTATTTATAATAATATTAAGTTTCTAATACTATGCATTTTTTATATTTTTATTGAAGATTGTTAACCCTAAAAATAAAATAAAGAATATTATTCCTACTCGGAAAAAACAATACATGGACAATACTATTGTCACGAGTACTTCCGATGAGATGTACCTATAAAGAAAACCCCTCGGAGGATTGCCTTACCTTTCGGTCACGGACCCAAAAAGGTTTAAAAGAGCACACGAGGAGGAACATAAGCGTCCCTTGGAAAGTCAAACGGTAAATGAAAAACAGATATCAACACGGCATCGGAAAAAGAGCAAACCCCGATGGACCCGTGCGACTCCGATATCCACCAATGCGCCAAGAGGGACCACAATGGACCCCGAGTCCCATGAACTTACAAGAAAACTTCCTTGCTAAACACTCCTCGAAAAAGACTACACTCGGACTATTATCCGAGGACCCACCTTCGGAGAAAATCAAGAAGTGAATGAGAGTGCACCTAGTAAATATATTCCTAGAACTCCGATAAAAAAATCTCACTTCAAACAGAGCAAATACAGCCCTCGGAGATCACACCATGCCCTCGGAGACCAAATCAAGCCTTCGGAGATCACACCACGCCCTCGGAAATCACATTTACACCCTCAGAGATCACTCCTGATTATTGAAGAATAAACCTGAATCAAGAAAGAGAAATAAAACCCCTCGGAAGAGCTGCTCTACCAAAACAAACACGCATCAAAGGTCCTCGAAGCCATCAGAAGACACCAAGATTAAATCTAGTCAGCGCTTAGTAGATAAAAGATAAACCTTATCCTTATTTTTACACCTGTATTAAGGTAACGACAACACATGTCCTTACCAAAACACATGCACAATGACACCTGCCCCTACCCAAGTCTATATAAAGGGAAGTGATCAGTAGAAGAGAAGGGAGATAACTTAACTTAGCTTACTAAATACAACTGGATACTCATATACACAGTAAGAAGAGGAGGAAAAGTTCAGTGAATAAAGGAAGGGAATATTCTTGCAATTATTCTTATCTTATCATTTCCACCTATCATTGCCTCTGAATCACGGACAGGGCGTTCCAACCCAAATAAATATCTTCCGTTAAATAGGGAATAATTCCAAACCCGTTAACAAAGATGGTAAAATTTTAGTACTACAGGAGGTCGGTGCATGGCATTGTTGTGTTTTAAGATGTCGAGATGCATCAAAGTAGCAGCATCCAAATAAAAGAAATAATTCTATTGATATTTTTTCTTTTCTTTTCCTTTTTAAGAGGAGTGTTAATCATCGGAGCCATTCTTGATTGCTCCAAACTATGTTGCACGGGTTCTGGTACGGCGGTACGGTATGGATACGCCAATACGGCAATTTTTAAAAACAGCTGATACCGGTACGGCAAGGATACGTCTATATATAAATAATTATAATATTTATTATATGTATTTTTTTATTTTTAACAAGCAATAAAATTTAAAACTTAAACAAGAAAAATTAGAAATACACAAAACAAGGTTTTACATTAAAAAAAGTCATGCATCAAATATGAAAAAAGACATATAAACGTGAATTATTTATGACTAATAAGTTAAACAACAACATAACAAGCTTAAAGATGGCGCATGGTGGTGGTGATTATGAACAGAAAAACAAAAGTATAATTGTAAAAATAATGAGACATGAATCGTGCCATTTGTTAACTCATAGAAGTGATTTTGTATTTTTATTCGACGAACGCCTTGCCCATCTAGTCGGTCTTTTGAAAAAAGTAAAAAAGGGATAACTTTGTTATCAAAGTTCTTAGTGTTATGTCTTGTGCGAGGATTAATCAAGCTTTATAGGGCCTATTTCCCGTTTGAGTCAAAAGTGCCTTTTCTGCTTTACAATATGAAGGTATTTATAGCCTTCATCTATTCACATGCCCTACCCTGGGTGGCTTTTTTTCTTTGTTCATAGGCTAACACAGCTACTATACAGTTGTCTTTATGATCATCTTATGCTGAGGTGCCACTTCATATGTTGACACCTGGTGATTTTAATACTGACGCATGATGTTGATGATGACACCTGGTCTTTGTATGGCTAGAATATCTCGAAGGATAACACCTGGTTATAGTTCTAGAAGTATTTCTCATGCCTATATGCGGACGAACCCTTTTATTCTCGAAGTGGTTGCCATCGGATGTATTCTGCTCGCAATAGTGCCATCGAGTAGTTTGGTTATTAACATGGCTTCCTATCGGGACGTTATGATGTGCACTTTGTTGTGCCATCGGAATGTCTGTCCATCGGGTTGACATATATTCTGTTTGATAATATATGGCCATCGGGTTTATCGTGTTCCTGCTTCTTAGGATTGTTCACTGGCTAAAGCATCGACGATTGTTAGGCATCGTAGAGTCATCCAAGACTGGTAGTGCCTTTAGCATCGGATGCTCTGTGAGTGTAGTAATCCGTATATCATCGTGGATAAAGTTTACTGAGAAGCAATTTTATCCTTGAACATTCTGCTTTTTCTCTGATGACAGGTATTTTATCTATTCCCTTGATAGCAAACACTTTGCTTGTCCCGATGGTCTAACACTCCGATGGCTACTATTTTTCTCCCCAGGTTTACACCAGTCCCCCCAGTTCCTGGTCTATTATAGGTAATCATCAGGAACTTATAGCGAAGAGGTCCTCGAAAATATAGCCCTCGGAGAACGTGGGGAACGAATTATTTTCGCATTAATGGGAGAATTCCAAGGGTTTTTCAACGGCCTTTATTTACGGGGAGTCGTGCTCTTTAATGCAGGCGTGCATTAACTTCCCTTTTTCTCAGACGAAAGTCTTTATAAACACCCCCCTTCTATAATTCTTCTTCACTATTCTTCTCTTCTTCCAGCTTTTCCTCTTTCTTAAGCAGCAAAAAACCCTAAGTTTTTTTTCTCTCTCTCTTGCATAATGGCTCCTCCCATGGATTCCGCTGTTACTTCTACTGCCCCTTTGACGGCTGCGGTGGACGCCGCCACCGTCACTGTGGCTCTGCTACCGGAGGTTAACCCTTCCGGTATTGAAACTTATCGCCGTAAGAGGAAGGGCAAAGCTTCTATGGGCAAGGGAGACGAATCTGTATGCGTTTCTAAAAAGTCAAGGAAGTCGTCCGTTGCTGCTGCCGCTTCAGCTGCTTCTGCGAAGACGAAGGATAATCGTCGCTATAAGGAGGTGGAGCATGTGGCTAGCATTGTTACCAAGGAAGAAGTTGACCAACTCTTCCGTGATTTTGGGGTGTCGTCCCTGAACATCCATCGGGAGTTTCCTTCCCAGGTCGATAGGGGACACGCTCCCCCCGAGGGCTACGTTACTCTTTATCTGGTTCAGGTACGAGCAGGTCTCCGATATTTCTACCCTCCCTTCTATTGTGAGGTGTTTAAAGCCTGTGATGTGTGCCCTAGCCAGTTAACCCCTAATAGTTTTACCATCCTGGCCTCTTTTGTCTTTTGGTGTCTATCGAGGGGGGTAGAATGCATAGTGAGGAGGTTTTTTCTATCTTTACGGTTAACGTTTCTTCTACCGGTCATCCGTCCTACTTCTTCTCGCATCGAGACCCTGAGAAGAAGATAGTCATAGGAACTACTTTATCCTATAGTAGTTGGAAGGATAAGTTCATTTTCATTAAGCCCCTCGTTGGCCAGTGGGATTTTCCTTACTCCTGGCGCCATCCCGAGGCCCCTTCCTACAAAGCAGATACATCTCTCTCTTTTACTTTGGCACTCGATGCCACTACTCTGCTGAAGTCAGCCCATTATTTGCCATTGTACGATACCGCGGGGGTAAATACTCCGGCTCCACTAGATTCTTCCTTCGTAGGGAAAAACCTCATATATCTCTCCGATGAGGAGCGGTCTACATTTGGTAAGTTATAATATTATTTTTCCGTTTATATTCTTCTTATCGATGCTTTGTGTTTTCTCACATGCCTTTCCCTTGCGCAGTTTCTTACTTGGAGGAGCACGAGAAGGATGTAAACGACGTTCCCCGTCCCCCTGCTCCACGTGCTAAGGGTAAAGGATCCAAGAAGACCGTGCCGCCCTCCGATAGTGATTCCCGAACATCCGATGCGGGTTCTGATTCCGAGGGCTCACATGGGACTAAATCTCAGAAATCTGCAGAACCAGGTATCGAGGATGAGAACCTTCAAGAGGACGTTCCTGATACCATCATTACTCAAGAAACACATCATTCTCCGACGAATTTCAATGCATTGCCTTGTACCGAGGACGAGAACCTTTTAAAGGATGTTTCTACTGCCGCTACTGTCCAGGAGATGCACGAGACTCCAAATGACTTTGAAGCCTTAAACTCTCCGCCCTCCCCTTCTATTCATCCTGAGCAAGTTGTGGAAGCTTTTCTCCTGCCTTCACAGTCATCTCTTGGCGCAACTGATATCAAAGAGAAGCCCGACAAAGAGAAGCTCGACTCCCCCGTGGTGTCTTCTCCCTTAGGTATTTCGCAAAAAATATTCCACGTATGGTTTTTTTTTATTTTGAGAAGTGTGATTTATTTCCTTTACTACTCTGCAGCCAACACGGGGAAGGTCATCCTGATCGATATTGGGGATGAGGATGCTCGAAAAGGTTATCCCTTCTTACTGTTATCTTTGTGTTAATTTTATCTTCCATGCTCAGTTTATGTGCTTACTTCTCTTCTCCTTTTTGAGCAGGTAATTCACCCTCGGATGCCCAGAAGCATCCGACTTTGGTTCATCAGGATCTCTCCATTGATGATCTTTTTTCCTCCGAGGGTCAGGCTTTCGAAGGCGATGCCCACGGTCCTTCATCTTCTGCTCTGCCTCGCTCCATTAATTTGGAGCTGTTGGATGAACTTTTGCCCTCCCTGGTGCAAAAACATGTATGGAACGCGCCATCGGATGTTTCTGCTGGCACTTCTGCGAGATCTTCTCCTTATTTCGAGGGGATGCCTTTTTCCAGCCGTTTTACTCGGACTGGTTCCCCCTTTTTCATTCATACTACTGGGGTCCAAGTAGAATCCAGCACAAGACCGGGTGCTCCGGATATGCGCACAACTTTCGACCTTATCACTCAATATCTGAATGCCACCACAGCGACAACTCCTCATGACGAGCACACTGCTCGATTTTTCTCTGAGTTGATGGTTGCTATGGTAAACTTTCTTGACTGTCTTTCTTTGTTATACCTGTTTAGACTTTATCGTTACAAACTTTTACTTTACCTCCTTCTAGGTCCCCAAGATCATTCCTTCCATATGGCGAGATGTGGATGCAGCTCAAACCATCGGGCAAACATCCATGGAAGAACTAGCTGCTCAGAATGCTGCTTTGAAGAAGGCTGAGACTGAGTTAAAGAATCTTCGGGAGGCATTTGCTCAAAGCCTAGTGAGGGAACAAATGTTGACGTCCAAGCTGGATGAAACTACCAACCTTCTATCTGAGCGTACTTCCGAGTGTAAGAAGCTCAAGGATGAACTCTCTGTGCTATCGACAGAGAAAAGTTCGTGGGGAGAACTAGAGCATACTCTGAAGAAGGAAGTTTCTACCCTTCAAAATCAATATAATCAGCTTAAGGAAGAGCTGAAGAAGCCACCTCCTCCTCCTTCGGGTTTTATTACTTCCGAAGTATTGGAAAACAAAATATCTGGGGCCATTCTTCTCACAAAAGATGAAGTTCAGAGGCATTGTGAGGAGAAGTACCAACAAAGGCATAAAAGTCATTTACTAGGTAACTTCATACTTGGATACTTGGGATGCATCAATCAATGTCGCGAAGACCGACTGTTTTCTCATTCGGAGAATTGGAGGCGGTTAAACCCTCAGGCCTTGATGATGCGACCTCCTTCTTCCCAAGAAGCTCACGATGCCTATCAGAAGATATTGGGTCGGGCTCCTTCCCCTGCATCTTCTTCTGGTTTTCCATCTCGCCCATCGGAACGTCATTCTTAGTTTAGTCCTTCAGCTTATTTTGCTTTTTACCTCTCAACTTGTAATTGTGTTTCTTGAACAAGCTATCGGTTTAATAAATGAATGTATGACTATTCATTATATTATAAATTATCGAGCAAGTTTTACTGTCCCATCTTTTTTTATTCTGCCGTTTTGTCTTTTCTTGTCCCTTTCTGCACTACTTTTTATGTCTGATGTCTGCCATTATTACTAACATTCTTCTCACGTGTCTTTATCCTTGTTTACCCATACTTTGAGGGTTCCAGATGTCAATTTTATTTTGACACATACATTTTTGTTGTCTCCAGGTGCTTCTATAAATTGTCTTTTCGTCATTTCCTTCTTCTATCACTCTCAACCAACAGCATTCTCTGCAAAATCTTGCTCTTGTTTTTTTACTGTCCTTGGTTCTCTTTCTCTTTTGTACTTTACTGTTGTAAATATAACTCCTCTACTGCTTTCCATATCTTTACCCTAATGCCTTCCCTTATCCGTGGATCATCATCCTCTTCTGAGGAATCTTCTCCCATTCATGCTAGGGGTGAACGTTCAAACGGGAATACAAGGGCTAGGCCTACAGTGGGTGGTTTGTCATTGATTTTCAGGAGTTCTTCTGCGGTGCATCGAGCACCTTCAACTCGTTCTGGATCGAGTGTCGCGGATTCCCTACGCCTCACATTCCTCCGTCGGGAACCGTACCTTCCTCTTGACAATCTTTCTATCTTTAATACTTCTGCCCTAAATGTTAGTACCATGATCGGGGGAGGTAGGATAGTTTCCTGTCGAAGCCTTGAGTCGCAAGAGTCTATTTTCCACATTCTGAGGGAATATGGTTTGAACCCGGATGAATACGACATCATCGTGCCTCGCTCTTTTCATAGGGCTTTTGAGCCTCCCTTAGGCTATCTAACTCTATACTCCGAACAGATTCGATGTGGTTTACGCATACTTTTCCACCCCTTCATACAACTGTTATTTCAATACTGGCAAATCTGCCCTAGTCAACTGACCCCCAACTCGTTTCGCCACCTAGTGGGTTTCATTCTCCGCTGTAATCTTCTAAACATACCCCTAACTCCCTATCGCGTGAGTGCGGCTTTCATTCTTCGTCCTTGTCCGAATGGTCTCCCCTTTTTTAGCTTAGTCCATCGTGATCAGCGGAGAGGATTCAATGTTCCTCGACGCTTGGCGTTTGTAGTGGATTGGAAGAAAAGATATTTCTTTATTAAGCCAAGGAGTTTTTCTGGGGACATGTGGGGTGTACCTTTACGATGGGGTTTAGGATATGTAATCCCTCGTCCCGAGGTCGCGGTTCGTGAGATGACATACTTAACTTCCACGGGCTTGTTTTCGGGTAGTTACGATGTATGCTCTATATTGGCTAATTCGGTGGCCCTGGTTATGGCTGGTTTACAACAGGGATTGGAGCAACTGGATTTTCCCCCGATGCCATTGCATTCAAATCCCGCTTTTCGTAAGTTTGATTATTTACTCGAAGAGTATTATCATTAAGTCCTGACGACTAACCTTTTAGTCTTCTTTCTAGGATCTGAAATGGGCAATTTGCGATCGTGTGTTACTCCGAGGAAATGCTTGGCCCTCTGTCCTCCTTTCCTGAATATTCTGGTAGCTCGGGTTCGCCGGCTGAGGGTAATTTTACTAATCATTGTCTTGACTCTGACGATCTCTTAATGACCTCGAGACCCGACTTTCTGGGGGAATTCCGATGTTCCCTCTATCGATGCACTTTTTGAGGACCCTGCTCTGCCCGTCCCAGATAGGCCCCTTGACGCTCCATCTCCCCTAGCGTTGACTTTGGCCGTCCGATCGTTTCCCGATTCTTCAGTTAATGTAATAGATGATCATACCCCGAGTGTGCCACTTACGAGCCCTGATGGTGTGAGTCCTTCCCCTCCTAGAATGGTTCCACCATCGGGTGAGGGTCCAAGCGGTGTGGCTGCAGAAGATGTTCATAACAACTTTCCTGTGTTGACTTCCGACATTTCTTACTATCGGCGCTTCTTAGGTGGCTTGTTGAATCAGGCCGATTGCGAAGCTTTAGGTTCGGTTCCGATGGATCTTCTTTGGGATAGATTATGCCGTAATTTATGCGAGGTACATTACGTTCTGGCTTCTTTGTCATTATAAGTTTTCTTTTATAATTTCTCAATTCCCTTTTATCCCTTTGCAGGTGTTTTTAATTGCGGATACCCTAGGCTCACAGCACGAGTATGCCTCCAATAATGTTGGTTTCTTGTTCCAATATCTAGCTGATCTGGAGAAGGATCTATCCAGTGCGCACAATCGAATTGCGAGCTTGCATGCTCAGTATGACTCTGATCAAGGAATTTTGGAAGCCTTATTGAAAGATGCTCAAGATACTGCTTTGGATATGGGCCAAATGGTTACTTTGGAACGTGAACGTACTAAAGAATTAGAGGAGAGGATAACCAATTTACTGCATCAAAGCCGTACTTCTGATGCCTTGATTTCTTCACTGATAACCGAGAGGGATTCTCTAGCAGCTAAGTTGCAAATTTAGAAAAGTCCCATGATGTGGCTGTAATGATTGCTCGTGCAGAAGCTACTTTAGCAGCTCCGAGCCTGGAACAAATAAGGGCAACTCTGCGCGTGGAAATGCGGGAGATGGTTTTGATGGGTTTCAGACTCTGTCAAGAAGCAGTGATGGCACTTCCAAGTATTCCTTCCCACTTGGATCTTCCCGATCTTGAAATTAACACTTCCTCTAGTACTACAGTTCCTTCCGTACCTCTCCGAAGGCCTTCGATTCCTTCGGTAACTATCGCTGATCCTATCGACCTTTCAGAGGAACAGCGTCGTCGTCTCATTCGGGAGGGAAAGCGCCCCATGCAAAACTAATCTCCCTTTTTTCTTTAAAACTTTGTATGCAAACCGAACTACGAGTAGCTTGATTCCCTGAACATGGGATACGTAGGCACCTCAGAATTTATCCGAGTCCAGCTAAGTCCAGCTACGTTTTGTATGTGTGTATGTAAGTTAGTCGGGTTAGATGGCTGTATCGGAATGAATCGCGTTTGTATCTATGTACGAATTCCATGTATATAAATAAAAGCCATCTTTATTCCATCACGACTTTATTTACATGTACAAGAGCAGGGTTTCTATATTTACATGGTATTAGGCATAATATTTTTTTAGATTTAACGCATTCCAATTTCTGGTTAGTACGATACTTTCAAGGGTACTTAGCTGATAAGTGGCGGGACCAATGATTTTGCTTACCTTGTAGGGTCCTTCCCACTTAGGCTGCAGCTTAGCCACACTTTTTGATGCTCCTACTCGCTTAAGAACTAAATCTCCGACTTGAAACGTCCTAACCTTGACATTTTTGTTGTAATGTTTAGCCATTCGAGCTTTGTATCCTTCCATTCGTATCGAGGCCCGATGCCTCCTTTCTTCTAACAAGTCCAGAGCTAAGGCTAGGTTAGAGCTATTACTAACCTCCTCATAATCTCGGATTCTCCAACTTTCCGTTACGATCTCCGGCGGGATTACGACTTCACATCCGTAGGCCATGTTGTACGGCGTTTCACCAGTGGCTGAACTAGGCGTTGTACGATATGCCCATAACATTCCTGGAATTTCTTCCAGCCATCGTTCCTTGTGATGGTCCAATCTTGCTTTAATGCTTTTCAACAGGGTTCGATTTGTTCTCTCAACTTGCCCGTTACCCTGGGGATATCCAACGGAAGCAAAACGATGCTTAATTTCCCAATGCTTACACCAGTCTTCTACCTTCTTGTCTTCAAATTGTAGCCCGTTATCACTCACGAGGTATCGAGGGATTCCGAACCGGCAGAGTATATTTCGCCACAAGAAGTTTATAACCGCACCAGCTGTGATTTTGGCCATCGGCTCTGCTTCCACCTACTTTGTGAAATAATCCACTGCCACTATCAAATATCGCTTTTGCCTTGGGTTAGGCATCAAAGGCCCAACCAAATCTACCCCCCACTTGGCGAAGGGACACGCTAATAGATTGGGTTCCCATGGGGCCGCTGTTTGGTGTATCTGGGAAGCGTGGGCTTGGCATGCAGGACACTTGCGCGCATATTCTTGACAATCTTGAATCATTGTGGGCCAATAATACCCTTGCCTTATAATACGATTGGCCATACTCGATCCGTGTGAATGATTTCCGCATGTTCCTGTATGCATTTCCTTTATGACTCCCAAAGCTTCCTGCTCATTTAGGCATCGGGTATGAGGATTAGAATAACATCGTCGAAATAACACCCCTCTGTGTAGGAAATAACGTGCTGCCTTCCTTTCTATCCTTTTTCTTTCTGTATCATCATCATAATATCGTGTAGGATCTTCTAAGTAGGCAACAATGTCTGACATCCATCCTACTGTCACAGGATTTACGATGTTGTTGATGTCCTCTCGAGGCTCTTGTTTTTCTGGGACCACAGCTTGTAACAATGTGATCCGTCGCGTTCCGACCACAGACTGAGTTGTTATCTTGGATAACGCATCTGCTTCTTGGTTTTCCAGTCGGGGAATTTGTTTTAACTGTAATTCCTCAAATATCTTTCGTCTGTCACGCACCGTTAAGGCGTAGGCTTTCAATCGTTCTTCTTTCAATTCAAACTCTCACATGACTTGTTGCACTATTAGCTGTGAATCACTGTGGACCACTACCCGACTGATATTCCCTTCCATGGCCAATCTCATTCCAATCAGGAGAGCTTCGTATTCTGCTTCATTGTTAGACATAGGATAATTAATCCTGACTGCAAAACATAGAGTTTCTTCTTCGTCATAATTTTTCAGGATTATTCCTGCTCCCTCATGGGTTCCGACGGACGATCCGTCTACATACACGTGCCATAGTGTGGGTAGCTTCTCCTCTTGTATTTCTTTCATCTCTACAACAAAATCAGACATGACTTGGGCTTTGATGGCTGGCCGTGGGGCATATGACAAACTATACTCGCTTAACTCTATGGCCCACTTTACCATTCTCCCCGATGTTTCCGGATGATTGAGTATGGCTCTTAATGGATACTTGGTGAGTATCGTTACATGATAAGTTAAGAAATATGACCTTAGTTTTCTAGCTGCCATTACGAGGGCTAGTATCAACTTCTCTGTTTGCACGTAATTTTTCTCGGCGTTTTGTAAGGTCTTGCTTACATAATACACAGGCTGATGGTCGCCTCTCTTATCTTTTACCAACACAGCACTTACAGCTTCTTCCCCTGCTGATAGATACACAAGTAACTTATCTCCAGGTTCAGGTTTGACCAGTAACGGAGGACTTACCAGGTAATCTTTTAGGCTGTTGAAGGCTTATTCACAATCTGGGGTCCATCGGAACTCCTTCACATTACTTAGCACTTTAAAGAATGGTAAACCCTTCTCTGCTGATCGCGATATGAATCGGCTAAGTGATGCCATTTTTCCTGTTAACCTTTGCACCTCTTTTATTGTTCTGGGGGATTTCATTTCTATGATAGCTTTAGCTTTTTCCGGGTTGACTTCTATTCCCTTCTCCGTTACCATATATCCTAGAAACTTTCCTCCCCTGATCCCGAAAGAGCATTTCTTGGGATTTATTTTCATGCCAAACTTATCCATGATGGCTAGAGCTTGTCGTAAGTCCCTCGGATGATCTTCTGCTCTTTTGCTTTTTACAATCATATCATCCACGTAAACTTCCATCGTATCTCCGATGACATCGGCGAACATCAGATTTACCAACCTTTGATAGGTGGCGCCAACGTTCTTGAGTCCAAACGGCATAACCATGTAGCAAAACGTGCCAACATCAGTAATGAAGCTGGTTTTCTCCTGGTCTTCTTCCGCCATCGGAATCTGATTGTACACCTGGTCCTCATCCATTGTGGACAATAGTGCACATCCTGCCGTCGAATCTACCAATTGGTCGATGCTAGGTAAGGGATAACAATCCTTTGGACATGCATCGTTCAAATTGGTAAAATCTACACACATTCGCCATCGTCCTCCTGACTTAGGTACCAGTACGACGTTAGATAACCATTCAGGGTATATCACCTCCCTTATTTGTTGTAATCCGAGGAGTCGCAATATTTCTGACTTGATTATCCCATTCTTTTCTGGGCCCATGTTTCTTTTCTTCTGTCGGATGGGTTTAAATATGGGATTAACGTTGAGGCGATGTTGACATACCTTCGGGCTGATTCTTCCAGGTGGGCCTCCCTCCCAGGCGAAGAGGTGCCTGTATTCTTTTAGGATGGAGACGATTTCTTCTTCTATTATTACACCCATTCCTGTTCCTATCTTTACCTTTTTCTCCCCTTCTTCCAATTCTATCAATTTTAACTCTTCCACTGGGTGGACTCGTATCTCCTCCATTTTCTGCCTTTTTTCTGGGTGGCTAAGTTCTTCTTCCACACTTGTTGGTAAGGCATTCATACGACATTCCCTAGCCTTGATCTGGTTACCTCGGACCTCTCCTATACCTGACAACGTGGGGAACTTCACTTTGAGGTGAAGAGTAGAGGGTATGGCTTCAAAGGCGTGAATCGATGGCCTTCCACATATAGCATTATACGTTCGCGTGGATGCTTCAACAACCCAAAACTTCAAATGCTCGGTACGCCTCAATGCCCCTTCACCCCAAGACATCGGAAGTATGACGGTCCCCAACGTTCGGCTAGTTTCTCCGGAAAAGCCTATCAAGGGTATCTCTGTAGGATCGAGATGTATCCTCTTTAGTCTCATGGCTCCGAAGGTTGGGGTAAACAATACATCCACTGAGCTTCATGTATCTAGAAGGACTCGTTGTATTTCAACACCCATTATGGTTGCTGTAATTACCAGCGGGTCTTCATGAGGATATACTATTCCTTGAAGGTCCTCAGGTCCGAAGGATATGGTTGGTAACCTGACTCCTTGCACTGTGGAAACTGATAATCCTTGCATCCCTTTTCTAGCTTCTTTGAGATACTTCTTCTTTTTTCCGGCAGGGGACACGGATATATCTCCTCCTTCAATCATGTTGATAGTTCTTCCCGATGGGGGATTATCTCGGTATACATCTGGCGGAGGTGGTAATTGCTGGTTAAACTCATCTTGTTCCTCGTTTCTCGAGGGGGTTTCCACAACAATCTCACCTTCTTCGCCCCTGGCTTTCTTTCGATCCATCGGCTGATCTTCTCTGTTACTGCTCAAGTAGTTTCTGAGGTATCCTAAGTTCAACAACCTATGAATTTCGTTTCGTAAATTCTTGCAACCATCGGTTGTGTGGCCAAATTCCTTATGATATTTGCAGAACTTTCCTGAGTCCTTTTTCTTGTATGGTTGCCTTATCGGCATTGGCCAAGAGAAATCCTTATTTCCTCGCATCACGTTCAACACTTCTGATTGAGTGATGGTCAAAGCTGGTAATGGTACAGGCTGGAGATGTCTTTTTACTACTCCAGGATTGTCCCTTCGAGGCGGGGGACCTTTAGATTCCTCTTTCTCTATTGGCTTTTCGTCAGTATCGGCACTTTCTGCCTTCAACTTGGATTTCTCCGCTTCTTCCATCAAAATGTAAATTTCAGCCTTCTGCATTAGTTCGTTCATGTCCTTCACTCTATTTCCTACTAAGTATCGGAAGAAATTTCCCGATCGTAACCCCTGGGCAAGAATATCTGCTATCATGGTTGGGTCTACGTTAGGAACATCCAATACTTCATCAGAAAAGCGCTTCATGAAATCTCTCAAGGATTCATCTTTTTGTTGCTTTATGGTAAATAAGTGGCACGCTGATTTTGGATAACGCCTGTTACAAGTGAATTGTCGTACAAACAAACCAGCCAACTGAGAGAAGTTGGATATAGTGCTTGGCGGTATCTGGGTAAACCATGACTGCGCTCTTCCTGTTAATGTAGTTCGGAAAATTCGACATAATGCGAAATCCGGAGCTGACTACAGATCCATCGTTGCCATATACTGATTGATATGATCCTGCGGGTCTTTGTCATCCTTCTCTCCGGAATACATGGGCAGATTTACTGCTCTCACATGGATCAAAATCGTAGCTTGTGCTTTATCCGGTATGAACGGAGACCCCTGGTATACCGGTTCATCTTCTGACGTAATGACCCTTTTCATGTTGAGCATTTCTCATCGGAGATGGTTCAACATTTCCCAGAGAGCTGGTTCATTGCTCGAGTGCGGGAACATATTAGGGCGATAAGGTGGCATTCCCTCCTCGAAACCATTTCCCGGAGGAGGCATTGCCCTCGAATACCCTTCCTGTCGACGTCCAGGTGGCGGTGGCATTTGCCGCGGAGTCGGCATCATTCTCGATCCTTGCTCTTCTACTCTATACCTTTCTCCATAGGGTAGTATAGGTTATGGTCCCTGGGGTCGTTCATTAGCTCGAGCCCTTTGCAGAGTTGCTTCCACAAGATCTTCAAACACCGCTCGTGGAATATTGATGTAATCAGTATTTGATGATGAAGGATTTCCGGCCGCATTATTTGTAGATTCTTGAGACATGCTCTCCTCCTGGCTTATGGACCGGTGCTCAGATGGCGGTGATCTTTTCATCGTGGTCTTCAGCCGTACTAAATGCAAGTTTTTTCCGACGTAACTCAAAGGCAATTATTGTATGGCGTTCCCACAGACGGCGCCATTTGTTAACTCATAGAAGTGATTTTGTATTTTTATTCGAGGAACGCCTTGCCCATCTAGTCGGTCTTTTGTAAAAAGTAAAAAAGGGATAACTTTCTTATCAAAGTTCTTAGTGTTATGTCTTGTGCGATGATTAATCAAGCTTTTTAGGGCCTATTTCCCGTTTGAGTCAAAAGTGCCTTTTCTGCTTTACAATATGAAGGTATTTATAGCCTTCATCCATTCACATGCCCTACCCTGTGTGGCTTTTTTTCTTTGTTCATAGGCTAACACAGCTACTATACAGTTGTCTTTATGATCATCTTATGCTGAGGTGCCACTTCATATGTTGACACCTGGTGATTTTAATACTGACGCATGATGTTGATGATGACACCTGGTCTTTGTATGGCTAGAATATCTCGAAGGATGACACCTGGTTATAGTTCTAGAAGTATTTCTCATGCCTATATGCGGACGAACCCTTTTATTCTCAAAGTGGTTGCCATCGGATGTATTCTGCTCGCAATAGTGCCATCGAGTAGTTTGGTTATTAACATGGCTTCCTATCGGGACGTTATGATGTGCACTTTGTTGTGCCATCGGAATGTCTGTCCATCGGGTTGACATATATTCTGTTTGATAATATATGGCCATCGGGTTTATCGTGTTCCTGCTTCTTAGGATTGTTCACTGGCTAAAGCATCGGCGATTGTTAGGCATCGTAGAGTCATCCAAGACTAGTAGTGCCTTTAGCATCGAATGCTCTGTGAGTGTAGTAATTCGTATATCATCGTGGATAAAGTTTACTGAGAAGCAATTTTATCCTTGAACATTCTGCTTTTTCTCCGATGACAGGTATTTTATCTATTCCATTGATAGCAAACACTTTGCTTGTCCCGATGGTCTAACACTCCGATGGCTACTATTTTTCTCCCCAGGTTTACACCATTGATAAAGGGATTTTCATTTTTTTATTTTATTTTATATTTGGTGAAATTTGTATTTAAATATTTAACCCATCAAATATTAAAAGTTTATAAAAAAGACCCATAATAGTTCCGATACGCCTAAAAAAATGTATCGGATACGTATCGAGATTTTTTTTAATTTCAAAATTAAAGGATACGCCACGTGGCGTATCGGATACGTCAAAACTAGTATCGGTATCTGAATCGGTATCGATATGTATCGGGTACTGCATAGCCGTCTTGGTATCGGTATCGGTGCATCACAGGCTCCAAACTACTTTTAATTTTTAATAATAAAATCTCGTAGTCAAAAGAATTAGGGAGTTGAAATTATAAAAGGTGTGCAACAAGGGGCGAAGCCAGGATTTTTGAGGAGGAAGCCGAGATTACGCTTAAAAATTGTATGAGATAATAATTGATAATAAAAATAATAGTTTTCTCTTCAGATAAAGACATATTCTAGTAAATAAGACAACTCTAAATTTTGAAATGTATTATACACGTCGATGAAACGACTCAAACTCTTTAAAATCATTCTTTTACCATTATAAAAAGTTTCTTTTTTCAAAATAATGCATTAAGCTGTCACGAGACTCATCGAACTGCATATAAAGATTTTATTAATCAATCGATACAATGCTATCCAAACTATATACAGTTTAAAAGAGACATTTTACAAAAAAAAAAAATTAGATTACCCATATTACTTTGTGCGAAATAAAGGATATGAAAAGATTCTTTAACTAAAACAACGCAATTCTAAATGTAATAGAGCTAAGGATACTTATTTGTATAAATAAAAATGCATTCTCAAGAAAGGAATAATTTAACTAAGACTAGCTATTTTGGCTTTGGATCATCTCCAACAAAATTGTGCTACATCTCCTCTTACATCATTCGGATGAATGACACGTGTACACAATTCAACATATTTTAATACCATGTCTGCTTTGTATTAAAAAGAGTTACATTTATTTTACAACTTGCCAAAATTAAATATATTCACCTCCAAACAAATATTTTATTTTCTTATATTTTTGCTAGCCCAATTCTTACTAATTAGAAGATCATTTTAGCTTCCATAATTAGATTTCTAACTAAATTAATATAAACAAGGGTTCATTCCAATTAACGTGCATAATTAAATATGCAGCTAACAATTTATTTTTTTAGCTAAACTAATTTCTTTTAATTAACGTGCACACATAATTACTCAGCTACCAGTACCACATTTCTTTTTCTAAATAACTCATGATATGTAAGAGAATTTCTTCTAATTAATATTGCACATATAACTACTCAAATCAAAATGTAGACGGAAGAATACACATCTCTTCAAAATGAAATATTCAGTATAAAGCATATTTATTATGTTTTTGTTTTCAATTTTGAAAAAAAAGATATATCAAATACTTGAAAAAATTAACTAAAAAATAAGAGAAGAATATGACAATTTTCTCAAAATCGTTGAAGAATGATTCATATACATTATTTTATTTTCGAGTTTATATAATACTCGACGTAAGTTTTTGATCACTTTCTAGAAATCGATTTCTATTATTAAATTGCAGTTTACTTTAAATTTATGAAGTGTGTCAATGTATCTATTAAATTGTATAAAATGATATTTAATAAAATTAGAACAAATGTTTACCTAAATCAAATTAGTTAGGGAAATAATTAAGGAAGTTGAATCTCTTCATTTAGTAAGATCCGTGCTACAAAGAATTTAGGAAAATAAAATTTTTGTTTTAGGGGGAATATGTTTAATTTGGCAAGAGTAAGATAAATATAACTCTTTTAATACAAAACAAACATGGTATTAAAGAATCTTGAGTTGTGTACACGTGACATTCATCTGGATGATGTAGGAGGAGATATAACACAATTTTGTAGGAGATGATCCAAAGCCAGCTATTTGGCATAAATGTGATTCTTTTTAGATGAATAATTTAGGTATGATTCAGTTTTGTGATCAATTACATAAGTGTGCCATATTAAGGTGTATGTTTATCGTATTTTTTCATCTGCTAGGCTTTACACTTAATGGAGATTCTTACAAAATAATATATAAATGTGTCATCTTATAATATAAAAATTGTATAAGAAATTATTAAACAAGTGGGCTGTTCGATCAAATTCTTTGGAAGGGGCAAAACAAATTGTGTGCAGCGTAATTAGAGATTTCATATTAAAAATTTACTACTAATCTAGTAATTAGGGGAAAGTTGGGGGTGCAAGCGCCCTCACATGCAACCCCCGTGGCTCCACCAATGTGTGCGAGCTTATTTAATTTTTTGGAGATTTATCTTAAAACTTTAGTCATTTATCCAAGATTTGTTAGTTGAGTTTTTACTGAATTTCTATACCAACCTGAAGAACTATTCACAACATATCTTCATCGTACTTAAACATTAAATAAAACAATATACATAAGTTTAAAATGAGTATCTTTTTCTTAATCACACCAACTAATATTGATAATATATTATCCCCGAATTTATTACTTCGTACGTCTCAAAACAGAAGGAAGGAGAACTCAGCAGGCTCGAACTCGCTACAATGCCAGCACCTCCGGCTCGAAAAACTTGTCCCCTAAACCGCGCTAAGAACAAAATAAAAGGATAAGAGCTAGCCACCTCACTATTACACGTGTCCTCTCTACCTACTGCCACGTAACATGAGCATACACTGGATGGATAAGGGTCCACAAATATCTCGCCTAACACTTGTCCACTTGTAGAAAGATCCTTAATTTTGAGCAACTTTTCATACCTATAAAAGGGGCGTCTTGCACGCTGTAAAGGAACAAGAACAATAAGAGATGGTAATAAAAAACAAAAGCAACAAGCTCCTCGCATCTATACGATGAGGGCTTTCATGAATGGTGTGTTTCTCTTTTGTCATTTTCCTTTCTCTCTTATATCTGTTTAGAAATTAGGACGAGCATTCCGAACTTCATACACCCTCCTCGTAACTTAAGCACCAAGAAGAAACGGTATCATCAAATGAAATCATCACATAGTAGTTAATTAGTTAGCGGAATTATTGTGACGAGTTATTGATGTACTTAATCACAAGTGTTTTATTTATAAATTTGAGTACAAAATTAGAATCTTAGTGAAATATTTAACGTATAAACTAGGAGTTTTTGTCAAACTTAGCCCATTAAGTTGGCATCTTTTCACTTTACACCCACTATGTTGGCGCACTCCGAACTTAGCCCGCTAAGTTGGCATATTTTCATTCTATACCCACTATGTTGGCACTCTCCGAACTTAACCCACTAAGTTGGCACCATTTCACTTTATGCCCATTATGTTGGCACACTTATCAAACTCAACCCACTATGTTGGCACCATCGTCGATATTCGCCCATCAAGTGTGCCAACATAGAGGGTGAATATCGACGCCAATGTCAACATAGAGGGTGAATATCGACAACAGTGCCAACATAGTGGGTTAAGTTTGGAGTCGGTCAATATAGTGGGTATAAAATGAAAATATGCCAAATTAGTGGGCTAAGTTTGTAGTGTGCCAATATAGTGGGTGTAAAATGAAAAGAGGCCAACTTAGTGGGCTAAGTTTGATAAAAACCCTATAAACTAGAAACTAGAATGCAAAGTACCAACCTTATAAAATCCTTATAAGTGGCTTATAATAACATTTATTATCATAAAAAAGTAACAATAATAATATTAAAAAAAGAAATAACATAAAATTAAGAAAACGGAAATAATAAGGATGGGACATATACTAATATATGTGTGGAAGTTCACGGGAACATTCCATACTTGAAAAGAAAAGTAGTACATTAATTAATATTTATGCCATTTTAAAAGTTAAATCAAATTTGTAAATATATGCAAGAATACTTAAACGAATATTGCAATTAGTTATCAGTAGAATTTGAGGAAAAACTGAGAAGCAAACTAGCAATCTTTAAATTTGCAAATTACATTAATAGAAGATTAAATAAACTTGCCGGATCCGGGAAAAGTTTTTGCTGATCCTACTTCCAGTTCACCAAATCCATTCTATTGGATAAAGTTATCAATTAAACTTTTTACAAAAGGTAAATTATTTATTATTAGTTTATTGAAAAAACAAAAAATGATTAATTATATAACAAATGATGAATATTAAAATAGTAGGTCAACAAATTCCAGAAGACTTTGAAAGTCTTCAGAAGTTCAAACTCTGGTGGTCAAAAGTTCCGAATTGGATATAAATTAATAAAATATTAGGAGATTGAATGGGCCCTCCACTATGATTGGAACTTGGAAGCGTTCCTTTGTTTGTCTGCCGTTAATATGGCAAATTAATTGGGACAGACAGAAATATAGTTGTATTATAGAAAAGTTAAAATTATTTTATAATAATATATTTTAAAGGATATAGAGAAAGAAGAGCAAATAAAGAGTATATTACTTGTGAATTGGTGTTTATCTTATCATATTGATGGCTCCCTTATATAGGGAAGGATTTACAATATTTTACACCATTTACAACAACTACTACTATTATAAAATAATATTTGTACATAATTTTCAACAATGGCTACTAGGCATATCCCGTTAACCATATTTATAACATTCCTCCTTGGCCATTTGAAGATTTTGTTATGTGCATGATCCGTCTTCTGCACACGTCTTATGCTGCCTCGTTAAAAACCTTTATAAGGAAAAACCTAGTGGGATAAAAACCTTAATAAGAGAAAAAGAGTGCAGCCGTGTGAACTCTCCCTCAAGTTGGCATCTCCAATTCTTCATAAGTCTCGTAGGTGACACATCCCAATACTTTGAACATAGTTCTTAAAAGTTACAGTCCGGAGTGCATTTGTAAAAAGATCTGCTATATTGTCACATGATGGAACATATTGGATATTAATTTTTTTGTTCTTCTCGAGTTCATGAGTGTAGGCAAAATATCTTGGGGGTATGTGTTTGGTTCGGTCACTCTTGACATAGTCTTCTTTCATCTATGTAATACATGCAGAATTGTCTTCGTATAATGTTGTAGGACCCTCTCTAATAGGTAAGACATGTGTACTTCTTATATGATGTGTCATTGATCGTAACCATACACATTCCCTGCTAGCTTCATGGAGTGCAATAATTTCAGCATGATTCGATGATGTTGCAACAAGTGTCTGTTTCTGAGAACGCCATGAAATAGTAGTGCCTCCATACATGAATACATATACAGTTTGAGATCTGGGTTTATGTGGGTCTGGTAGAAAACATGCATCTGCATAAGCAATCAAATCTTGTTCTGCATTGTTAGGATAAAATAGACAAAGATCAACATTTCCTTGCAAATAACGGAATAAATGTTTAATTTCTTTCCAGTGCCTTTTTGTGGGTGATGAGCTAAACCTGACTAATAAATTCACAGTAAATGATATATCACGTCTTGTATAATTAGCTAGATACATTAAAGCTCCAATGGCACTTAAATACGGAACTTCAGAACTAAGAATTTTTTCATTTTTTTCACTTGGACGAAATTGATCTTTGTCTTTGGTTAATGATCTAGCAATGACATGATGATTTAAAAGAGTTGCTTTATCCATGTTAAAACGTTTTAAAAACTTTTTGGTATAATTAGAATGATGCACTAATATACCATTTTTAGTATGCTCAATCTGTAAACCAAGACAATATTTGGTTTTACTAAGATCTTTCATTTCAAATTCATTCTTTAAATAATTCATAGTTAAATGAATTTCTTTGTCAGTGCCAATGATATTAAAATCAATTACATAAACCGCAATAATTGCAAAACCAGATGATGTTCTCTTGATAAAAACACATGGACACAAATAATTATTTATATATCCTTCTTTTAATAAATATTCACTCCTTATTGTTTTAAACCATATAACGATTTTTGCAATTTAATTGAGTACATTTCTCTAGATTTAGAACTAGATGATTCAGGCATTTTAAGTCATTCAGGGACTTTCATATAATTATCATTATCAAGTGATCCATAAACATAAAATGTGACAACATCCATGAGATGCATATTTAAGTTTTCATAAACAGCTAAACTGATTAAGAATCGAAAAGTAATTGTATCCATTACTGGGGAATAAGTTTCTCCATAATCAATCCCAGGTTTTTGAGAAAAACCTTGTGCAACAAGTTGAGCTTTGTGTCTTACAATTTCATTTTTCTCATTTCTTTTTCGAACGAAGACCCATTTGTGGCCTACAGATCTCACGTCTTTAAGTGTGAGGACAATAGGTCCAAAAACCTTTCGTTTGTTGAGGAAATTCAATTCGACTTGCATAGCTTCTTTCCATTTAACCCAATCGTCCCGATTTTGACATTCATCCATAGATTGTGGTTCGGGATCATCATTTTCATTCATAAGATCATAAGAAATATTATATGAAAATATTTCACTTATATTTTTTTTATCTCATTTCGATTCCAAATAACTCTTGAATTAACATAATTTACAGAGATCTCAGTATTGGGATTTGGTTCGGTGATCTCTTGAGTTATCTCATTTGTCACATTTTCTGTTTCATATGAATAGTTTCCTCGATAATGGAGTTAATAATATTTTCTCCTTTTTTTCGAGGATTCTTGTTTTTTGAACCAACAGGACGACCACGTTTCTTACGTGCATTTATTTTATTATTGTTGGATATGTCCTTCGGAATTTCAACCCGGACAGTAACATTCGCAGTTGGTATATGTGATTTGGTTACCCGTTTTATGTCAGTAAATGCATCGGGTAATTGATTTGCAATATCTTGAAAATGTAAAATTTTCTTAACTTCCAAATCACATTGTTTTGTTAAAATATCATAGTGTGATAAAGATGGACTATACCATGATATATCATTTTCCAACTGATTCTTTTCTCCCCCTAAGGTTGGGAAATTTACCTCATTGAAATGGCAATCGGCGAAACGTGCCGTAAAGACATCACCTGTTAATGGTTCAAGATACCTGATTATAGATGGTGAGTCATATCGAACATATATCCCTAACCTTCTTTGAGGTCCCATGTTTCACCTTATAAGGAAACATTATTTCACCTTATTTTTCCCCCGTGTTTTATCTAAGTATCCAAATTTATTCATTTGAATACAAAATTTTCAAAATAATGATAATATCAATAGTAATAATAAATCACAAAAACTTCTATGTTATGTTACAATTAAAATTACTCGAGTTCTTTGTGATAGTTATTTGTTTAATTAGCATGATTTATCGAAAAAAAATTATTTTTGATTAAAAATCTTAGTACTCAAAATTTTAAGAATATTAAAGATTTTTCTAACTTCTCTATATTATGATCGTTAGTTAAAACCTTTATTTTAAGATTTAAAAACAAATAACACAAACATATTTTACACAAATAAGTCACATATTTCTAATCTTAATTTTCGTCCCAATTATCATACCATTTTAAAAAAAAATCTCCCAACGGTTATAAACGGCTAATAGCCATATCTTCTTCTATAAATACATCATTTTATACTACAAAACACAAACTCGTCTACATCTATCTTCTTTCTACCAAAAATGGATCATTTGGTTCAAGTAATTCTTGTTGTAATTTTTGTTATTTTTATTTTTATTTTTCTTCTAAATGATGAAGAAACATCATTTGATTTTGCTATTGTATTTTTAGGATTCACAATACCTTTTCTATTTCTTGCTCTTGGTATGAGTTTACTACTATTATGTAAGTTCAATTGAAATATTGCATCTTGGATAATAAGACATTTATTTGAGTAGTCTTCTTTTACCTATATAGTGTTATAATATGTGAAACGTAAAAAAAAAAAATAAATAAATAAACTCTCGGTTATTATTAAACAAGAATCATAAAAGTTTAATTTGATTCTTCCGATAAAAGGGGTTTACAACTTTCTAGGGTGTTAAGTGTTAGTCCTTAAGGATAAAATTAATCGAAATAGTGATTATCAATACTTTAGCTTCAAAACAATTTAGGTAAGAATCTGGGGACCTGATTCTTTTAAGGAGGGGGGATTGTAACACCTCTTCTGATCAAAGGTAAAACCAAAACTGCGGTGATTTTCAATTTATTTGGCACAATCTTTGTTTTCTTAATTTATAAGTTTGATCGCCATCATAATTCAATGTATTTATCACACACATAAATTTAACATGATATAGTATTAGTTATAATTAGATTATTATGATTTATAATCATGAATTGACATTTTTGTGATCTTATTTATAACATTTAAATGGTAAATTTATCATGTTTAACATATTATTTTCATAAGTCTTACAAGATTATTCTTGCCACTTCATGACCTAACCATCAAATAAGATTATTTATCATCCCTTATCACATGTTTTGATAAAACCCTCATGTTTATATCTTTATATTTAAGATATAAAATGAGTATATGCATTTTTAAACTTACTATGTAAAATAAAGTAATAAATGACTAAGTTATACATTTTAAGGTGTTATTTCGTATGATTTGGTGTGTGGTTATTAAAAGTTTGGAATTGATTAAAGATTAAAAAGATGAGTTTTCCTAGAGTTAGTTAAGTAATATGTTTTTCTTTAAATTCATCATCTAAAATTTTCATGTTTAGTGTAATGACATAAATTAAGCTTATGTGTTATTTACTAAGATTTACATTATAACTAGCATTCTTAACAAGAACGTTCTCAATTTCACCAACATGAGAATTGAAGAAAAAGTACTAACAATTGTTGTGGTGAATTATGAATTCAGCTGATTAATATTATTTAAATTTGTTAAAGGTTTGACGAACTAAACAAAGCCATCAAGGTTCCCCATACGAGTTAAGGTGAGGTTCTATTTCTGATTTGTTCTAGCCCCGTTTGGCATCTGGCCCTGAGAAACTTGGACAGAAAAGTCACTATTCCATTACCAAACCTAGAACAACCTATATTTCATCATAATTCTGTTTGGCATCTCATCTTATAACATGATTTTCTTACTCATCGCTAAATCATATCCAATCATTTATTATTTATCATATCTATTCACAATCATGATAACTCTCCAATATTGTAATCTCATCTGCTGGTTCTTGAATTGTGCAAAGAGCAACGAACTATGTTCGGGACATGTAGCTCAAGAAGCAACGGATATTATTCGATTTACTAGCTTGTTAGTTTATTTGTTATACCCATTGGGACGCCTTTGGGAAGTTGGGCTCAGGGATTGAGTGGAGTTACTGCCGGGCAGTAAGGACTGTCGGTTTAAGTAATTTTGCTTGATACCCATCTATCTAGGCGCCGCTTGCAGTCAGGAGTTGGCTGTAACCCGCGCGCTGGATCGACATGTACTCGAGCATGTCTCTTGATTGTTTGCGAGGCCGCTCCTTGTCGGGAGGTATAAGGTAGAATAGTAAAAGTTATAAGGCTGGATTGTTAAGCACAAGTTCATTAACTATTCTAGGAAAACTCCAGTACCATTGCTACATCAAATTATCTAGTTGAACTGTTTCTACCGGTAAGATCATTCCTCGAAATGTATCTAGTAGGTCACAGTTAATTCTTGCATTACCAGTTCTTTTATATGAATCTCACTAAGTCATTAAAGACTTATTCCTCGTTTCTTCTGTCCATTCATCAGGATAAAAATCAACACGGCAGCATGGACCAAGTGAATAATTGTTCAAGCGTGCATTTTGGAATATTCGTGTTTTGTCATTAGTGCATAACCATTAAAATAGTCACATTATTTGTAATACCAAGACTGCCGCTGTACATATCACAATATAATTTATAAAATGTGTATGGTTTTGATCCTGAACAAGTGAGACCCCTTTCTATGAGTTGCGCTTTAGTCTGGATTGGGTAAAGTGGCTGGCCACCACTGAACCAACTCGGATCGAAGCGTGGCTCGTGGGGCGAGGTCGTCACAATACGAGCTCAGTCTAATGCGAATTAGTGATGCAGCATGTAAAATTGCATGACCCCATACTGAAGTTAGTAATTTAGCTTTCATTAACAATGGCCTAACAATTAATTGAAGACATTTAATTAATGATTCAGCTAAACCATTTTGAGTATATACATGTGCAACACTATGTTCAACAGTAATTCCAGTTGACATATAATAATTTTTGAAAGCTTGAGATGTAAATTCACCAGCATTGTCAAGTCTGACATGAAGGATGAATAGGTCCACGTGAAGGATGAATAGGTCCACAAATATCACCTTGAATTCTTTCAAGAAATGTTGGTAATTCTGTCTTAATTTTAACTGGTGAATGCTTAATAATTAGCTTTCCAAGAGAACATGCTTCACATAGACTAGTATTGTTCAAATTGAGTTTGAATCCTTTTAATGAATGTCCATGTGTAGTTTCAATTATCCTTCGCATCATTGTTGAACCAGAATGACCTAGACGATTATGCCATAAAGTTAATAATTCAGGATTTTCATTGACTATCATATTTGACTCGATAGCATTAATATATGTATAATGCAATCCTGATGAGAGTTTTCGTAGTTTTTCAAATATATGTTGTTTTCTTGATATATACTTAATAATAAAAAGATATTTAGTTTTGTTTTCAGTTTTTGAGTTGGTATCATATCCATGACGATATATATCATTAAATCTCAACAAATTTCTTCTGGATTTTGGGGCAAATAAGGCATCGTTGATGATAAATAGCGTTCCATTTGATAAAATAAAACTAGCTTTACCAAATCCTATAATCAGGTCCTGACCTGATATCGTATTGATTTTTTTGCCTTTGTTGGTTTTAAATAAGTAAAATATTTCTTACTTGTGAGAATTGTGTGAGTTGTACCGCTACCAGGGATGCAAAAATTATCGGTATGCTCCATACTGGCTTCATGTCAAACAAGTAGAGTTAAACATGATATAACAATAAATGAAGCATATATTTGAAACAAAAGGAAGTAGTTTCATTAAGATACATAAGGAAACACAATTAAGGAAAACATGGTACATTACAAGCAGAAATCGCAAATACATATCAATTCAAAAATTACACAACAAGGAATCACATAATGTAAATCAAACTAGGAATCATGCAGACATGAATCACATAGCTCATATCAAGCCATAGTAACATCATGATCATCCGTGAAATCAGATGCTGCTAAATATGTGGGATTATTAGGCATTCGTTCAACAAGGTTCACTTCATTTTCTTTGCCTTTACTCTCTTGGTACAATTTATAAAAATGTTCAGGTGTACGACACGTATTGGCCCAGTGTCATTTCATTCCGCAATTAAAACATTAACCTTTAGATTTATTATGAGCATTTTTCTTTTATTATGATGGTTATTATTATGGACCGTATCACTGGTCGAATGGTTGTGATAACTACCTCGACCACGTCCACGACCACGACCACGACCACGACCACCTCTAGAAACATATCCTCCTCTATAACCACCCCGACCTTGATATTGGCCTCTGCCTCGACTACCATTATTGTAATTTCCTCGCCCACGGAAGTTTGAGAAATTTATGGCATGTGATTCTGGCAATGATTGTGCTCTAGTTGGGCGTAACTCAAAATTCTTAATCAATATATTATCACTATTTTATGTCGTTGACAACACCCTCTCTAGTTCGTGATACTTAGTGTATCCGACTAGTCTGTGTTGCATTTGGATGAGTATATGACTGACATGAAAAGTAGAAAGAGTTTTTTCAATCATTTCCTCATCAGTAATTTCTGTCCCTCAAAATTTTAGCGTCTGTCGGATATTATGAATGGCAGAGGAGTAATCATTTACTGATGTAAAATCTTGGAACCTTAATGTGTTCCACTAATGTATGGCTTTTGGAAGCATTGTTTCCCTTTGGTGGCCATATCTTTCATTCAGATTAATACATAGCTCAGAAAGATCTATAATGTCGAGATATTCCGTTTGCAGGAAATTATCTAAATGTCTACGCAGGAATATAATTGTCTCGCATCGTTGCTGGTCAATACATTCATTTTCCTCATCAATTGTTTCTGCGAGGAATTTCGCAGTTAGATGCATTTTCACATTTGATTTTCATTGCATATAATTTTTCCCATCAACAGCGAGTTCGGTAAAATCTACTTTCGAGAGATTAGACATATTGCAGCTAAATGAACATTAAAACAAACATAATTAGGATCAAGACATTTTATTTTAATACGCAACCACACAAGCACAACTATTACAATAGTATGATGCAATTATCTCATATCTAGCCAAATTATGCACTCGGACATTGCCACGACAAAAGCGAGGAATATAATAGGTAGAAACATAGGATTTTCCTCAGCTGCTAGCATAAAAATGAAAAATAAAAGGTAAACGAGCATTAAGATCATTGTTGACGTGCGAAGCATTTTGCAAGATGAGAGAAAAAAAAAGATGAATATTTGTGTGGAGTTTGAGTTATGAAATCTGCATATTTATAGAAGAAATATATCTATAAGTAGTCGTTTTATAGCCGTTAGAAAACAATCATTTTTCTTTGTTTAGTTTAATTTGGCATAATTGATGAATGATAATATCTTTAACAATCGAGCAACAAGGATTAATTGTATAACAAGTAAATAATTTCAACTGCGTTAATAAATTTCAACGGGCATAAGAAATAATATTACGATAAGTAAATACATATAGATATTTTCGCCACATTACTATGTAAAACCTTTTATGGGCTTGTGGAATAAACTAAGCAATATAATAGGAGGTAAAACCTTCCATAATAATTGAGTGTTAGTAGTAATATGAGGTAAAAACCTTTCATAATAATAAAGTGTTAGTAGTAATAGAAGATAAAACCTTCCATAATTGTAAATTGTCAGCAGTAATATAGGAGGTAAAACCTTCCATAATTATAAATTGTCAGTAGTCGTTTCTAGCTTGGGGGTTAACTCAAGGATCAACGAAAGTTAAAATTAACGTTAGTGTTAGAGTTAGATGACAGTAATATATAAAGAGGATTTTCATATAATCATAAAATTATAGATAGACGGTAATCCGCCTTGTCTATAATAATTGAGATAGATGAACAAGTAAATATAAACTTTCGTACCTTTTAACGTTGAACGTTTTTTTTTAACGAAGGAACTGAATTCTTCCGGATCGAGCACGGTCGTGCTGATAACGTGTTATAGAAAAACTAAAACTATTGAGGTTTATAACAATATATTTAAAAGGACATATGGAAAAAGAGCAAATAATGAGTATATTACTTGTGAATTGGTGTTTATCTCTTCATCTTGATGGTTCCTTATATAGGAAAGAATTTCCAATATTTTATACCATTTACAACAACTACTACTATAATAAAATAGTATTTGTACATAATTTTCAACAATGGCCACTAAGCATATCTCACTAACCATATTTATAACAAGTTGATCATTTAATCTGAATTATGTAGTAAAAAACAATTCTATGTGATCATGAATTGTGGGACACTTAGTATTAGTGTTATCATTAGTATTAGTGTGCCAACTCATCTTCCAAATTCCAGAGCAATATTCTTTGATTCTCAAATATACCCTTATCAAATTAATGTGCCAACTCATCTTCCTTTTTTAGTTCTAATTCTACCACACTACGTGTTTTCAGACCCGGCCCGGTCACAGAACTGGTGAGCCTACTGGGTAGCGGGTCAACAGGTAGGACCGTTTGGACCACTGGGTGGACCGATTTGTTGACTTTAGTCAACGTTCAATAAAAAATATAATATAAAAATTATTTGTATAAAAAAAATTATAAGATTGTTAGAAATATTTTAAGTCACTAATATTTTGTTATATTATAAGAAAAATAAGAATATGGTTATCACAATAAGAATATGGTTATCACAATACTAGGACTTGAACACGTGACCTCCAACAAAATAAGTTCTTGTGAATTAGTGGAAATCATTAATCTATCCAACAATTAATTACTAATCCAACAAACTATATATTTAATACAAGTTAAAAAAATTGTTTTGGATTTTTAAATGTTGGCCAAGCGTATCACAAAATTCAATACAAGAACAACAATATGTGAAACTAAAATCTAGAAAACGAACTTCGCATCGGACGAATTACTAGGCTTGAAATTCTAGAATACATGCTCGTTTCGCTTCAAACTCAAAAATAAGTATGGAAAATAGCATTTTTTTTGAAAATTTGTTTCTTAAAAAAATGCGTCTAAAACGGACACTCCTACGCAAAGTTATGACCTTTCAAAGTTTTGTATTTTTTTTTGAAGTAGGATTGTAATTGGCAAAAAAATAGAGGGGCTGGTTTGCAATTGATCACAAGCAAAAAAAGTGGGTAGGCCGGTTCACCGGGTCTACCGATCCGACCAAAAAACTTTCTGATTGGCTCGCTGGAGGTCTGCAGCCCGTTTTTGGGGCAGAACCGGACCGGACTAGGCACCGATTCCCGGTCGAATCCGGTATTCAAAACAGAACTACCTAATCAACGTGCACAATCTTTAAAGATTTACGAGAACTTTTTTTTTCCTCCATTGTGACACAGAAAAAAAATACTATTTTTCTTTTTATAAATAAGTTAATAACTCATTTAAAAATAGAAATTGAATTTCGTAGTTTCTTAGAAATAACTCAATATATAAAAAGGTATATATAGATAAATATATATTTATATTAACAAAAAGAATAATAGAGTACTTATACATATTTAAAATACAAATTTAATAAAAAAAAAAATTAATAAAACATTAAATATTCATTACTGCACTAACTTAAAGTTTGTTCCAGAATCTAGATTGATGGCAAACAAATTTAATTTGAATTTTAATAAATATTGCCCACATTTCCATGTAATAGTTTGATAGAAAAATGTTTAAAAATCTTACTGCGGACAGCAAAGAGGTGCAGATTGTTTGATTTTTTTCATAAAATAATTTAATATCCTACTATTTTTTATATAGAGTAGTAGTAATAGATTTTTCATATTATATTTTTTTTTATTTCAAATAAACTTGTGCCAAAATAAGCCAATAATGTACGAATATATATTCTTTAATTAATTGATTCAGGCTTTCCTTTAATTTGTTGTGCATATTATTTTAAAGAAAAATATGAAGATAAATTATTGATTTTATTGATATGTTTATATTTGACATATACAGTCTTCGTCATTTGATTTGGAGAAATTATAGCAATTTGGTGATTGTGAATAGAGTAAATCAAGGAACAAACAAGAAAGGTGAATCAGTTTGTTGATTAGGAAAGGGCATAAAAGGAAAATAATAAGATTTGGCGCTGTATTTAGGGATTTTGTTCTGGATATACCAGCTCCCTTATTATAAAGATAAATTTTAGTTCCCAAGTGAATTAAACCTTTGGTATTAGAGTTAACTACGTGAAATTGGCACATCACCTTATAAAATATAATAGACAATTTTTTCTCCCATTTCATATTAAATAGAGAATATTATTCTCGAGTAAAGATAGGTAAATTTCACCTCATACTATCTTAAATGGAGCCTGCTATCCCTTGTTATTTTGGTCTTATTTCGTCCGGTTACAATACACCTGTAACTGTTACAATGGGGTCTGATAGATGCCAAAATAATGCTAATCTAATATCAATCGGACTAGCTTGGTCTGGAACACCTATTACAAGCCGACTAGGCAATACAAGTTGAAATACAATAAGTGCGAGGTAGATCTGAGGTTCTATCGATTGAATGTTGAATCGTTCCAGTTCGAGGTAACGTGTGTCGAATCAGGTGAATGCCGAATCGTATAGCTTCGATACTATGTATCTCGAATTGGTCTATATCGAATTAGGAAGCTTCGATATAGTGATGGTTGTACTCTTGTGTATCGAATCGGAAAGCTTTGATGGAATGAAGATCGAATAGCTGTGTATCGAATCAGGATGCTTCGATATTGAGTAGTAGCGAGAGTCTTGAATGTGTCAAGATGATGTCAGAGGATGGGGTATTTATAGACCCCGTTCAGTGGGCCCCATTGGTAGTTGGAGAATGAATATCGAATCGTGTCGACTCGATCTATCTCTTAGATCAAATCATGTGCATTCGATATTCGTTTAAAGTCGAATTCCTCCTGTTCGATCTATAATTTTATGGGTCTTTCTTTGTGGGCCGGCCCAATATTTATATTGGGCCTTTCCTAAAATACCTCCATCACTCGTGATAATCAAAAGACGCATATTACTATATTAGGCCCTTTGCATATGGTGGATGTTTTGTAAGGTATCAAAATATAGGTGGGCAATACGTCTATTTACAATAAGACAAAAGTGTATTTCGTTTTGTAATTTAGAGGAATGCGTTATTTATTTTATAGAAGTTAATGTGTTTCTTTGACAACGCATGGTATATATACCACCTCATTCGCATCATTAATGAGTTGAATATGGATACTCTTTGGAGCTCTCTAGTCCTTTATTTTTGAAGCTAGACGTTTTTTGTCGTTGTGGTCTAAGTGGCGATTTCGTTTTGTCAATAGATCAAACAATCAAGTTGTTCAATGTTTAGCAGCATGGGCTCGTGAGGATAGGTGGTCTGGACCCATACCATTTTGTGATATTCTTGTAAACTCATTTTGTGATGGGAGTTATCCGTTAATAGCCCCATGTTTTAATCTATGATTAACCTTATCATAAAATAAAAAAAAACTTACTTTTTACATTGCATATGGTGATATATATGGTCTTGGTACAACATGGTGAAAAAGATGCGTAGAAGATGGTTTACTCAATGATAATAAACTTTAATTTAATGGATCTCCAACATCATATTAACTGTAATCTGGAAAAATTTAATGAATAGATTTAAGCATAGCAAAGGGTCTCTTTAGATAAATAATTGCTCATGTATTTGTTACTGGAATTAGGTTTAAAGTTCAAATTAGGTTTAATCATATTTTAGTCTTATTTTGTGCGGGTTATAATACACCACAAACAATTACAGATGGGCCTGACAATTCCAAAATAATGCTAATCTACTGCACTAAGTGGACTAGCTTGGTCCAGAACACCTACTGTCTATTACAAGTAATGAATTACTCTTGATATCCTATTTAGACAAAGAATTGGATAGATCGAATTAAGGGCGTTCGATCTATATGTATCGAATTACAGTGATTCGATGTTGCTGTTGATCGAACCTGTGGTATATCGAATGATGTGGGTTCGATGTTGGTAAACCTTGAACGGACGCGGTTCGATCTTTGTTAAAGTCAAATTAGATTGTATAGAACAAAGTTGAGGATCAAACTGGAAAGTGTATTGAATCAGCCGATTCGATGTACTATAATGCGTTGTGAATGTTGAATGAATCTTGAGAAGGCCAAGAGACGAGGTATTTATAGGCCCCGTCCCATGGGCCCTTGTGGCGGTTGGGAGATGTGCATCGAATTGGGATGGTTCGATCGATCACTTAGATCGAAACGAGGTTGTTCGATGATCGATTACTATCGAGTTTATTCTGTTCGATATACTATTTTAGTGGGCCTTTTTTCTTGGGCCGACCCAATATTGGTATTGGGCCATTCCTAAAATACCCTCATCTAGTCCCCCCGAGTTTGGGAGATGTTGTCGATTAGAGAACGGGTGCCAAACTCATAAAATTTATCTTTGACGTGCCTCTTCTTGTTTGCGATTTTGATAATAGTGATATTAGGATCTGCCATTTTGATGATATTAGGCCTTTTTGTTTACTAAACAATATTTGCATGTCACTTCTGTAACGGTTCTCTTAGAAAACTGATTTTGTGGCTTGATATCATAGTCTTTTGATATATACTTTATTGTATATTTTATCGTATCAATGACTGATTTTAACCTTTTGCTCAATCGTATTTTGTCTATTTTTAATTGCATATCTCTTCAATGCATTGCATTTTTTTTTTGAACCTTTTGAATTGAGTATGCTCTTAGGGTGTTGCCTTCCGCGTGTGGCTACTTGAGGTATAATGTGGTTTTAACATGACGTTTTTTTCGTGCATGAGGGATGAACTTGCGTTCAACTGCTTTTGGGCCAAGCGTTCCTCCGTCATGACGCTTTTGCGGTGCACGAGGGGTGAACTTTGCGTTCGACCGCTTTTGGGTTAAGCGTACCTCTGTCATGATGCTTTTACTGTGCATGAGGGGTGAACTTTTGCGTTCGACCATTTTTGGGCCAAACGTACCTCCGTCATGACGCTTTTGCTATGCATGAGGGATGAATTTTTGCGTTCGACCACTTTTGGGCCAAACGTACCTCCGTCATGACGCTTTTGCTGTGCATGAGGGCTGAATTTTTGCATTCGGCCGCTTTTGGGCCAAACGTACCTCCGTCATGACGCTTTTGCTGTGCATGAGGGGTGAATTTTTGCGTTTGACAGCTTTTGGGCCAAACGTACCTCCGTCATGACGCTTTTGCTATGCATGAGGGGTGAATTTTTGCGTTCGACCGCTTTTGGGCCAAATGTACCTCCGTCATGACGCTTTTGCTGTGCATGAGGGGTTAAGTCTTTTGTTGACCTCCTTGATTCCTCATTTGGGTTTCTAGCATCATTTCTATAAGACTCCACCTGCGTCATTCATATAGATAGATAGATAAATTTTATAATTTGAAAAGGGCTAGGCTCGGTTTATTATCGAGGTGCTTAAGTTTCCCAATCTTTGCAAGGGACTCAAGCCTTCCTAGTTTATACAGCTTATTAGCCCCTGACCGCAATTGTTTCTACTCATATGCGTAATAACGTCTAAGATGCTGCACATTCCAGGGACGCTTTAGCTTTACACCCTGCATAGTCTCTTAGTAATAATAGCCTCGCAAACGGGCTTGTATGACTTTGAAAGGCCCCTCTCATTTCGGTTCGAATTTTCCGATGTGCTGCTTTGCTGCTATGCTTCTCAGGACCAAATTACCTACTTCAAAATTTTGAAATTGGACTCTTTTGTCGTAGTTTTTGGCCATTGCTGCTTTGAAAGCTACGGTGCATTGGTACGCATATTCCCTTGTTGTGCCTATCATGTCCAGATCTATCTGACGTAAGCGGGCTAATTGTTCGGGATTGTAATCGTGAATTCTGCGTGTCAGGATCCCTATTTCGGCAGGCAGAACAACCTGAGTGCCATACATAAGAACGAAAGGTGTTTCTCCTGTCGATGTTTTCGGAATTGTTCTATACGCCCATAATATTCCTTGAAGCTCCTCTGGCCAGGTTTTTCCAGTGTCTTTCATCCTCCTCTCGAGATAATCTTTAAATGTCTTGTTAGTGGATTCCGTTTGTCCATTCGACTGTGGATGATAAACTGAGGTCATATTGTGCGATATTCGCAACTCCGCAAACCATTACTTGATCTCCCTACCAGTGAATTATGTGCCATTGTCACATACTATATATCTGGGGACTTCTGAAATGGTATATGATATACTTTCAAATAAATTCAATCATGTTCTCTTCGGTGATCGATGACATAACTTTTGCTTCGACCCATTTGGTGTAATATTCTATTGCCACCACCAGAAATCTTTTTTAGCCTTTGGCCACAGAAAGCGGTCCCTCGATATTGATTCCCCATTGATCAAAAGGGCATGCCACGTCGATGGGTTGTAGCGGTCGCCACGACAAATTTGTTGCATCCTTTAGTAAAGTTGGCCAACAATATCCCTGGCGCAGAATTCGTTGGGCAAACGCCCTTCCCCCAGAGTGATTTCCACAACATCTAGCATGGATTTCCTTCATCACGTAATCAGCCTGAGTTGGAGTCAGGCAAAAGAGCAATGGGCCTTCGAACGACCATTTCTATAGTTCTCCATTGTGAATTGTGAACCTGTAATCCTTATATCGCATTCTGCAATGCGCATTCAGATCCGTTGGCAGTATCCCTCCTCGTAGATATGTCATAATCTCGTCTTTCCAAGAAGGATCTTCTTGAATCAACATTAGGTATTCTACTCTTGCTCCAGTGCCGTTATATTTTCATATTTGGATCTGAAATTGTGGATCGGGTTGATACGTTATTGTTGTTAACTTAACACTAAAGTATTAACAGTAGTTTGGTATGTTGTTAACCCAACGATGTTACTTTAACCACAAACCAGAATAATAGTGCAACAGAATAAACAAACACCAATTTTAAGAAGTGAATATAAGATTATATTAACTTCGGAGTCGTAGGCAAAATAACCCGTTAAGATTTTAACAAAAGTAGTTCTCTCAATTTTCAAGCTCCTCACTCTCAAATTAATCGAACAAAGAAAAGCACACAAGAATTGCTTCGACTATCTCTAAAAGCTCCTCACTCTTAGATCTATTCTGCCAACTCACAAACTTTGCTAAATCAAGACAACACTCAACAACTGTAAATTAATCTCTCGGATTGATTGGCTCTTGTCTCATGTTTTCCTTGATGTACTTCACACCTATATATAGGTTCTTGTCTTGGACTTCAAGGTGTGTTGTACACGGTTGGTAATTCTCCTTGTTTCCTTCTCGAAATCCTCTTCCTTGTTCTCGCAGTCCTTCTTGAATAATAGTTCATTCGTTAGATATCTAACTAAGAAAAGACTCCTTCTTCAAATCAGGACTCAACTTGGAAAGCTTTCCTAGTTGCACTCGAACTCTTCTTTCCTTGTAGAGCGGTTTGCATAATTAAGGAAACTTTCCTTATTGAAAACTTGAGCGTCCAACCTATGACAAGTTTGTTTCCTGAATAATAATCAAAGACAATCACAATTGTGGAACTCAATTAGTTAAATGAATAAGGCAAAACAATAATAATAAATATCAGCAAGATTGTGAATCGGATTCTGCTCAGCAATGTTACTCTAACATTGACTTCTCAATGTTAATCTAACATTGCCAGAATACCTGCACTTTCAATCTCCCCCTTTTTGCCTTAATCACAAAACCTAAGAACCTGTTCTAATCAGATCCAATTATTCAGACAAACTTTACTATCTTATAACGATGGAAAACTAAGTACACTCCCCTTGAATATCAGAAGAGACTAACTCAATGTTATTCTAACATTGATACTTTCAATGTTGTCATAACATCCATCTTTATCAATGTTGGATTAACATTGAGTCCAGACAAATGTTCTAACATTGAACATCTCAATGCTAACTTAACATCAGAGAACAGTTAACACCTGCAAAACAGAGTCAGTACTTTGTAACCAAAGTTCAAATAGCATAAGCAGGAACACTAAGTAACAATATAGAAAAGTGCTTAATTACAGACCATACTAAGTAGCAAGAAACACTCTCTTTGATGAAACATAAAAAATAAAATATAATTGTTCATACTTCAATAGAAAACAGAAAAATTAAAAGAACTCAGAAAGAGATTTTTGAATTTTGATCTACTCTCCCCCTTTTTGTGAGGAAGGCAGATCCTTCAAATGCTTCCTGAGGCTCTCAATCTCCTGCAACCTCACTTGCTTGTCTGCTATCTCTCTTTGGGTATCTTTATACTCTCTGTCAAGCCAAACCAGAGTCTCCTCCACAAATGCATCAGCAATCACAGAGCAGCTATCACCACTTGAAACTGGAACAGAAGAAGCAGCAAACTTGAGAGTTTTATTCTTCTTTTTCCTGCTTGGACCAGCTTCTGCATTGGGATTCCAGGGCAAGTCTTGAATCCTGATTTGAGTGAAGTAGCTCCTGGTGATGATCATCTTGGTCTTGTTCTTGATCCAGCCCTCTGTCTTCTTGGTCTTGAAGCCTTGCTTCACCAGTATGCTGGATATCAGAGAGGGATATGGAATGATTCCCTTAGCCTTTGTTGTGACCTCCCTCATGTGCCTCAAAAATTTCTCCCCTATGTTCACACTCAGTCATTTCTTGAGTTTATACACCAACTTTGCAGATTCTTTTGTCATAACAGTGGTGGTGGAAGAAGGCAGCCAGTTGTAGGTGGAGAGCTTGTGTAGTACAGCACTTAAGGAGGTCAGCTTTGTAGTTGGAAAACTATCATTCCACTTCCTTGTGAGTCCACCAGTGAGGTCAGTAATCACCTCATCCATGCTAGGATCCTTTGTCTCCTCAGGATCAGGAAGTTCCCAAACTTCATTAATCATAGAAGGACTAATGTCATAGACATTCATCCTTACCCAAGCTTTACCAAACTTAGGAGAGCCCTGGTGGCACACCCACTGAGAGAGGTTCATGTAGAACTCTCTGATCACATCAGAGACATATGATGACTGATTCATCACAGAGCCCAACACACCCCTAGCTTCAAGCAACTCAAACAACCTATTTTCCTTGAACATGTCCTCATCAATGTTCCTCTCCATGTGAATAACCATGGCTTGATAAGCCTCCCACTGTTCTTCTGCCTCTGCAGACACATAGAAGCCAGAATAAGGCTTTCTGGGATACTCCTCATCAAGCACATCAAAATAGTCATCACTACCTGATATTGGAGTAACATCAACAGGGTCATCAGCTACCAGTTGATCTTCTTCCTCAACTTCCTCTTCCTCCTTATCATCTTCTTCTTCTTTTTCTTCTTCTGACTCAGACTCAGAAGATTCAACAACCACCTGCTTACCCTTTCTTTTCCTAGCAGCAGTAGCTAAGGCAGAGAGAATCGGGCTCTCTTCTTCTTCTTATTCTTCTCTCTCAACCTCTTCATGTTGATTGTTACCCTCATCATCAACATCTTGGTTACCCTCAGTAGTAACCTCTTCAGCCCCAGTCTCCTTAACCTAATCATCTTCCACAGGAAGAGTATCCACTTCAGCAGAAGCAGTATTAGCCTCAGACGGCTCAACATTCACTTCAAGGTTTTCACCTTCATCAGTAACAACCACAGACTCATCCCCAACATTACCTTTAGGGACCTCATGCAAAACCTCAGACTCACTCACAGCAACAACATGGGCCTCTTTCTCCCCCTCAATACCAACTTCAACAGTTAATCTTGAGTAGGGTTAGCCATCATTACCTCGTTTTCAGTATTGGTGGGAGTGGAGGTTTTCTCAACAGTTTTTGATGTTGAACCAACATCACCCTTTGCGGATTTCTTGCCCTTGCGTCGTTGATAAGTGGACTTCCTCTTTTGTGCGGCGGCGGCGACGGTGGATTTAGAAACTGCACGTCTGGTACTGCAGCGTACTGGCTGTTTAATCTGCTCAGCTGCATCTATAAGAGCATCAATGGAGGACTTGCGTGCCATTGTTAGAGTAATTTCAGAGAAGAAAATAGGAGTCTTGATTTGCAGAGAATGTTGATTGCACAAAAATTTTGAACGCGTAAACAGTAAGAAGAGATTATGGCAAATTATATAGATAATCAGCAGAAGAGTAGAGATAGTGGTGTTGTAACATGTTACCAAAATAATCGGACCACTGTCACACGATCACACCCATGTTTAACTTACCACGTGTCAGTGTTAGATAACACATAACCAGAGCAGTTTCCAAACCTGAAAACTTGTAAGTTACAATGTTTTAATGTTGAACTAACATTGGCAAGTTAACATCGGGGAGGGAAGTTGTAGGTGCAGGGCTTCATCCAAAGCAACATCATGTGAGAGTGTGAGATATTCCTGTATACTGATCTGAAACCTCAACCAAGTACATAGGTACAAGGACATAGTTTTAGACCATCAGTATGGATAAATGACAAATCAGACAAAAACACAGAGTGGATGTATATATCCAGGGAAAAGATGTTCCCACAGTATAGAAGATCACAAAACATAGTGTTTTACCTGCAGTTGGTCACCCATGAAGTATGCGTGAACACATGATTCCTAGGATTACTACTCCCCCTAAGCCCAAACCGACATAAGGAAATAAGCAGAACTAGAATGAATGCAACAATGTTAGATCAACATCGAGTGATGGTAACCAAGTACACACAGCTTTACTAACTGGGATCAGGACATATCAATTTATCTTTTACTATTATCCTGAACTCTTTTGAACAAAAAACTAGTGAATGGTAAAGGATAGTTTCATCACTGAATGTGGGCAGCACAAGACTCCACACACCCCCAACAACTTAACCATCAGCTACAGATTAGGCAAGTACAAAGGAACTGAATGAAGACAATACATTTATCATATACTTCTTCACCCCAACTCCTCATGCATACTTGTTTACCAACATGTTTACAAGAGAAATACCAAGTGAACAATGCTATTGAATGCAAGCAGTCGAAACTTCAAAGCACCCCAGTAGTAAGGATCATTATCATGCATAACCTTGGCCATAGACAAAAACACAAAAATAAGCACAACTGAATGACAATGAAGCTCTCAACATCATGTACCCCAGCTTCTCTTCATGCTTTGTCTAACCTAACATGGATAAGTCACAACTGAATAACATCAGAGTAGTGAGCTCTGTGTACCCCAGCTTCTCTCAAATGTTAGGTTAACATTCACAGACTAACAACAGAGTCCTTACTTTTCAAAAATCTTGATATGTACCTGTCCACCAGTCAGCTCAGCTATTTATACAGATTAACCACACAACCCAACAGAATCTCTAACAAAGATGTAAGATGCAAGAAAGAAGAATGCAAAAAGAAACATAAAAGAATTACAGATACACCACAACCAATAACCAATGCTAGACAGTGGTGTTATGTCAACACTGGTGTACTAACATCCCTAGACAATGCACATGCCAAGAGAATTTCTCAAACTGAAGAACCTCTCAGAATCTAAGGGTTTAGTGAACATATCAGCAAGCTGATTGTTAGTTTCAATGTGTTCAATGTCAATGAGCTTATCCTCTATCATGTCTCTCAGAAAGTGATGCATTATATCAATATGTTTAGTTCTGGAATGTTGCACATGGTTCTTAGAAATGCTTATAGCACTAAGATTATCACAGAACATAAGTAAGGTATCACTGTCTAGCCCATAATCCAGTAGCATGTGTTTAAGCCATACCAACTGGGTGACACAGCTGCCTGCTGCTATGTATTCAGATTCAGCAGTGGAGAGTGACACACAATTTTGCTTTCTACTGTACCATGAGACCAAGTTATTTTCCAGATAAAAACATCCTCCACTTGTAGACTTTCTATCATCAGTGTCACCTGCCCAGTCTGAGTCACTGAAACCTACAAGATTTGTGTTAGTGTCATAAGAGTACCAGATGCCAAGGGCCAAAGTGCCAGATACATATCTCAGGATTCTGTTCACAGCAATCAGATGTGACTGCTTTGGACATGCCTGGTACCTAGCACACACACAAACAGAGAACATTATATCAGGTCTTGAAGCAGATAAGTAGAGTAAGCTTCCTATCATTGAACGGTACAATGCTGGATCAACATTGGTACCAGTAACATCCCTTGATATCTTCACTGATGAAGACATGGGAGTCTTCCAAGGCTTTTAATCTACCAATTCAAACCTTTTCACCAAATTCTTTGCATACTTTTCTTGACTTAGGATTATCCCATTACCTGTTTGTTTTACTTGGAGACCAAGGAAGAAATTCAATTCTCATATCATACTCATCTCAAACTGACCTGTCATTGATTCAACAAATTTTTCTAAAATAGAATTGTTAGTTGAGCCAAAAACAATGTCATCCACATATACTTGAGCTATACAGACATGAGAATCTTTCTTCAAAACAAACAGTGTTCTATCTCCTTCACCTCTAACGAAACCCAGACTTAATAGGAATTCTGTAAGTCTTTCATACCATGCTATAGGTGCTTTTTTAAGTCCATACATGGCCTTTTTAAGCTTGTACACATGATTGGGGTACTTAGGATATGTGAATCCCTTAGGCTGTTCAACATATACTTCCTTATCAATTAGCCCATTAAGAAACGCACCCTTTATCTTGAGACAACATGCAATGGCTAGAAGTAACCTAATAGATTCAATCCTAGCAACTGGAGCAAAGGTCTCATCAAAATCTACACCTTCAACCTGTGTGTACCCCTGAGCAACTAGTCTAGCTTTGTTTCTAACTATGACCCCTTTCTCATTACTCTTGATTTTAAATATCCACTTTGTCCCTATTACATTAACATTAGGTGGTCTAGGTACAAGTATCCAGACATTGTTCTTAGTAAACTGTAATAGTTCATCCTGCATGGCATTAATCCAAAAGTTGTCAAGGAGGGCTTCATTCACATTCTTAGGTTCTATGGAGGAGACAAAACAAGAGGCATTATCAACAGTACAAGTGAAGTTCATACAGACACACAATTTAACCATATCTCTACAATCAAGCCTTTCTTTGTTGCGTGTCCTTACCCGTTCAGTGAGTTCACATATTACCTGGGATGCTGGATGATCTTTTTGAATCCTAGCTGAGGGATCTCTTCTAGGTTCAGAGGTAACTTCATGTTCTGAGTCAGAGTCATCTGCTGTTAGTCTAACATCAGATCTCGTTTGTGTTATTCTAACATCGTTCCTGTCTCCTGTTCAGTGTTTCCAGCTTCCAGTTCCAATGTTGGTGTAACATTATCAGGGGAAACATTCTCGGTTTCCGCTGTTGGTCCAACATTGGGAACTGAGATGTCACTAGTACCTGTATCAAGTGTGAACTCATCAAACACAACATTCACTGATTTCTAAATTGTCTTCAATCTAGGATTGTAGACTCTAAAGGAAGTACTATTGGCAGAGTATCCTACAAAGATGCATTTTTCACTTTTAGGATCAAATTTACTCAGATAATCCATGTCATTGACCAGATAACAATCACATCCAAATTCATGAAAATATGCAATATTTGGTTTCACACCCTTCAATAGTTCATAAGGAGTCATGTTAGTTCCGGGTCTAAGATACAGCATGTTACTAATGTGACAAGCAGTATTTAAAGCTTCTGCCCAGAGTCTTTTGGATACATCTCTTGCATTGAGCATAACTCTGGCCATCTCTTGAAGAGTCCTGTTCTTTCTCTCAGCAATCCCATTCTGCTGAGGAGTCTTAGGAGCTGAATATTCATGGAAAATACCTTTAGCATTGCAATAGTTATCAAAACTAGCATTTTCAAATTCTTTACCATGAGCAGACCTAATCTTAGTCACAGAAGAGCCATATAAGTTTTTAATACTAGCAAAAAGAATTTTGAACTGATCAAAAGCTTCAGATTTTTCTTTAAGAAATTTTACTCAAGTGTATCTAGAGAAGTCATCTACAATCACAAAGGCATATTTCTTACCACTGAGACTACTTACCTCAATTGGACCCATTAAGTCCATGTGTAGCAATTCAAAACACCTACTAGATCTAGGATTAGCATTATGTACCTGTAGTGGTGTATGAACAGCTCTGGTTTGCTTACCCTTGAGGCAATCACCACACACAAGCTTACCTGGACAAGACAGCTTAGGTAAGCCTCTTATAGCATCAACTTTCTGCAATTTCTCAATGTTTCTGTAGTGAACATGTCCAAGTTTCCTATGCCATATAGATGCCTCATCTATTTTGGCATGGAAACACTCTGCTTCCTCTTGAGCTAGGTAGTAGTTATCTTTGGATCTAGTACCTGTCATAACAAGAACATTATCACTATCATAAACATCACAAGAAAATTTGTCAAATGTAACCAGTAAGTCATCATCACACAGCTGACTGATACTGATTAGATTTATCTTTAACCCATCTACCAACAACACATCCTTCAGGGGTGGGAATCCATCAATATTTAGTATCCCCTTGCCAATGATCTTTCCTTTGGTGCCACCTCCATAGGTCACTGTTCCAGCACTCAAAGGTATCATTTGTTTAAGATTCTCTTTGTTGCCTGTCATGTGTCATGAGCATCCACTGTCGAAGTACCACTTACCTGAAAGGTTATAGTACACAACAGAGAAAACAACATTGCATACAAGTTTAATCTTAGGGGTTTTAGCTTTTTCTACCCAAGTTCTACTTCTCTGTCCTGCACCTAATGTTAGTCTAACATCAGGACCTATTGTAGTTTTAACATTGCATACAACATTCTTTTATGAATTTTCTACAGAATGGCTTAATGTGTCCTAGTTGAAAACAGTACTGACAGATAAAAGTAGGTTTACCCTTAACAGTTTTGGTGGTACCAGAACTCATATTACCAGATTCTTTAACAAAGCTTGTAGTTAAATAGGCAGAATTAACATTAGAAGAGGAAGGTTTTTCAACAAATCCCATACCACATGTACCTGTATTACTCATGTTTAGTACTTCATCAAGTTTAGAAGTACCTCCATTCCATTTGGCTATGATCTGTGAATCCTTTTTGAGTTTCTCCTTTACCTCTTTCAGCTCAGCTTCAGCTTTGTCAAGGTCTCTCTCATAGAGTTTCAACATGTTCTTCAAACACTCAATATCAAATTTTAGGGCTTTATTCCTTTTGATGAGCATAATGTTCTATTTCTCAAGTTTGATGAATGTGGAATGAAGCTCTTCAATGATTTCATCATGAGACTGTTCTTCATCCAAACAGTGTTCGTCCTCCAGATTAACTGAACCACGAAAACAATCAAAGTTAGTATCATCATAATCAGAGTAAAAGTCAGAATTAACCTGTGGGTCATTGTTGTCCCAATTTCCAAAGAAGATCTCATGTGTTGTTGTTGGTTCCTCAATGTTAAAGTAACATTGTGAATCATAGCAGTTCCTGGACTCTTCTCCTGACCAGTTAATCTGAGTGAATAGCGCAGCAGTATTGATTTCTTCTGAGTGGTCATCAGCACTTGATCCAGAGTTGAACTCTGCTTCATCAAAATCATCTACACAAACCCAATGAGAGTTTCCTCTTGCTCGAGGACGTTAGCACATTCATGTTTATAATGACCAAACCATTTACATTCATAGCACTGAACATCTTTTAGTTTTTTAGTATCTTGGGGAGTACTCTTTGATGCCATATACTTTATGAATTTTGGGGGCAGCTTTTTATAACCAGGATTAGGATTACCAGATTGTTTCTCTTTACCTTTATCTTTGAAGCCTAGTTTGCTAAACTTCTTGGTAATGTTTCCATAGTTAGAAGAGATCAACTCATACTCATCATCATCACTTCCTAAATTATCTGAGCCTGTTCCATGTAGTGCTAAAGCAGGTTGCTTACTGGACTTACTTAGAAATTCTAGCTCAAACTCTTTCAAAGTGTTCATTAAGGTTTGAAAATCCATATTTGCAAGATCTCTAAACTCATTCATAGCAATTCTTTTGACGGTGAATATAGCAGATAAGGATCTGAAAGCTTTGTAAACCATGTCTTGATTAGAAATAACAAATCCTAGGTTTTGACACTGGTTAGCAATATCAAGCAGTTTCTCAAAATAGCTATCAATGCTCTCATCTTCACCCATCGTTATTTTTTCAAAATCTTGAAGCAACTTCCTATGTTTAGAGTCCCTCACAGCCACATCTCCCTCACAATGAAGTTCAAGAATATCCCATGCCGATTTAGTTGTAGTACAGTTTTGAATAAGTTTAAACATATGATTACCTACCCAGCTGAAAATCGCATTGAGGGCCTTTTCATTGAAGTTGTAGAGAGCAATCTCATTGGCTGTCCATTGTCCTTTGGGTTTGGGTAGCAGATCAACATCTCCATCTCTTGGTAAGTACGGAATGGTATAGCCTTCCAAACTGATTCCAATGCTCTTAGATCAATAAATTTGATGTGGACCCTGAGTTTGATCTTCCAATATGTGTAGTTGTTTGGTCCTTCCAACACAGGTAGTCTGCTGGTATTGGGGTTGGAGTTGTCCACGTTGTCGTATCAAACGCTATACACCGGTGAGGTTGGTGCTTTGCTCTTGATACCAATTGAAATTGTGGATCGGGTTGATACGTTGTTGTTGTTAACTTAACACTAGAGTATTAACAGCAGTTTGGTATGTTGTTAACCCAATGATGTTACTTTAACAACATACCAGAATAATAGTGCAGCGGAATAAACAAACACCAAGTTTAAGAAGAAAATATAAGATTATATTAACTTCCGAGCCGTAGGCAAAATAACCCGTTAAGGTTTTAACAAAAGCCGTTCTCTCAATTTTCAAGCTCCTCACTCTCAAATTAATCGAACTAAGCAAAGCACACAAGAATTGCTTCGACTATCTCTAAAAGCTCATCACTCTTAGATCTATTCTGACAACTCACAAACTTTGCTAAAGCAAGACAACACTCAACAACTGTAAATTAATCTCTCGGATTGATTGGCTCTTGTCTCGTGTTTGTCTTGATGTACTTCACACCTATATATAGGTTCTTGTCTTGGACTTCAAGGTGTGTTGTACACGGTTCGTAATTCTCCTTGTTTCCTTCTCGAACTCCTCTTCCTTGTTCTCGCAGTCCTTCTTGTATAATAGTTCATTCGTTAGATATCTAACTAAGAAAAGACTCTTTCTTCAAATCAGGACTCAACTTGGAAAGCTTTCCTAGTTGCACTCGAACTCTTCTTTCCTTGTAGAGCGGTTTGCATAATTAAGGAAACTTTCCTTCTTGGAAACTTGAGCGTCCAACCTATGACAAGTTTGTTTCCTGAATAATAATCAAAGACAATCACAACTGTGGAACTCAATTAGTTAAATGAATAAGGCAAAACAATAATAATAAATATCAGCAAGATTGTGAATCGGATTCTGCTCAGCAATGTTACTCTAACATTGACTTCTTAATGTCAATCTAACATTGTCAGAATACCTGCACTTTCAGGATCGAAGGCTTGTCCGTGGATAATAATGTTACTAGCTTCTGAAATAAAATCTCCGAAGAACTGGCAAATTTTGAGAGTGCATCAGCCTTGCCGTTCTCATCTCGCGGGATCTGAGTGATGTTGAAGAAATTGAAGCGCTCAATCAGTGCTTTGACCTTGGTAGCATACAATTTCATCGTATCTTCTCTCGTCTCATACTTCCCTGAAAAGTGATTTTCCACCAATAACGAATCATGTCCAAATGTTCATAATTGAGCCCCAAAGCCAGTTTAACTCTTGCTATAACCGCTTCATACTCGGCCTCATTATTGGTCACCATGTAGTTCAGACTAATGGCGAATTCAAATTCTCTGCGATCTGAAGATAAGAGGTGAATCCCAACCCCTCCTCTATGAATGGTGGCGGATCCATCTGTATGTAGTATCCATGTGGTGGCAACCCTGCTAGTTCCTACTTGGTCTGATATAGAAAAATGCAATTTGTGGACCCGGCCACACTGTTTCCCAATGTCTCGGCCATGAAATTTGCTAACGCTTATGCTTTATTTGCAGTTCGCAGCTTGAATTCCAATCCGAACTCGCTAAGTTCAATTGCCCATTTCACCAGTCTTCTAGAGGTTTAGGGTCTCGCCAACACTTGTTTTAGCAGTTTATCTGTCACAGTCGTGATTGGGTGAGACTGAAAATACGGTTTCAATTTTCGTGCGGTGGCCACGATTGCCAGGGTGAACAACTCTAACCCCATATAGTTCATCTCTGCCCCATGCAACACTCTACTTACATAGTGAATGGGTAATTGTTGGGGTCTTTTTTCTTTGACTAGGACCGTACTGATGGCGTGGGAAGACACTACCAAGTACAAATATAAAATTTAGTTATCCTCCGATTTGGCCAATAGCGGCGGGCTTACCAAGTATTTTTTCATCTGTTGGAAAGCTTCCTCACATTCTGGTCCCCAAATGAAATCCTTGCTCTTTCTCATGACCCTGAAAAAAGATAAATTCTTTTCTGCGGAAGTCGATATGAATCTTCCCAAGGCCGTCAAGCGGCCTACCAAACATTTCACATCCTTCACCATCCTCGGCGACGGTAAATCCAGTACTGCCCTAATTTTATCTGGGTTGGCTTCTATTCCTCTTTCGTTTACCACATATCCCAAAAAATTTCCTGTTGTTACCCCAAACGTGCATTTTTGGGGGTTCAGCTTCATCCTGTAAGTTCTCATGATGGAGAATGCTTCATCTAAGTGACGCACATGCTCTTTATCCTTGAGACTCTTTACAAGCATGTCGTCGATGTACACTTCCATGGACTTTCTGATCTAATGGTAAAACATTTTCACGACAAGTCTTTGAAAAGTCGCTCATGTGTTCTTCAATCCAAAAGGCATTACCGTGTAACAGTATACACATGTATCCGTTACAAATGCCATTTTGCTCTGATCTTGCACTGCCATGAAGATTTGGTGAAATCAACTCTTCGCGTCCATCATACACAGTAGTGCACATCCCGCAGTCGAATCGACTAACAAATCTATCCTAGGCAAAGGAAAAGGGTCCATGAGGCAATGCTTGTTCAAATCCGTGTAATCCACGCATATTCTCCATGTCACCTCTTTTTTTATGACCAGGACGACATTACTCAGCCATTCCAAAACTCTTAAGGCGTAAATATGCTGAGCCGCTAAGAGCTCTTGTACCTCCGTTTCGGCTGCTTCGTTATTTTCTTTGCTAAAGTTCCATTTCTTTTGTCTTATTGACTTTGCGTTTTTGTCCACATTTAGCCGATGTACTATGATTCTGTGGTCTATTCTGTGCAAGTCGAAGTCAGACCGAGCGAATATATCTGAGTTACGCCTGAGACAATCCACTAATGCGGCCTCTATCATTGGTTCCATTGCTGCTCCAATCTTTATTATCTTCTCGGCACTTTCCCTGAATAACTGAACGATTTTAAATTGCCATAAAGGTTCCATTTTACATTCTTGCCACTGCTTTAGTAGTTGGTTTTCTGCTTTCTCCCGACCTTGCTCCTGAGGCTCGGTTCATTTTCCATTCTCATCTCTAACCACTTTGGTTATCTTCCTTGCCTTGACGGTGCCATCCAATCGCACAAGATGTCTCTTTATCATTCTAGCTACTTGCATCTAAAATCAATTTAAACGGTGTTTCCTAGAGACGGCGCCAATATTTTAGTCTTATTTCGTCCGGGTAACAATACACCAGAAACAATTACATATGGGTCTGACAATGCCAGAATAATACTAATCTATTACACTAAGTGGACTAGCTTGGTCCGGAACACCTACTGTCTATTACAAGTAATGAATTACTCTTGATATCCTATTTAGACAAAGAATTGGATAGATCGAATTAAGGGCGTTTGATCTATATGTATCGAGTTATAGTGATTCGATGTTGCTGTTGATCGAACATGTGGTATATCGAATGATGTGAGTTCGATGTTGGTAAACCTCGAACGGACGCGGTTTGATCTTGGTCAAAGTCAAATTAGATTGTATCGAACAGAGTTGAGGGTCGAACTGGAAAGTGTATCGAATCAGCCGATTCGATGTACTATAATGCGTTGTGAGTGTTGAATAAATCTTGAGAAGGCCAAGAGATGGGGTATTTATAGACCCCGTCCCGTGGGACCCTGTGGCGGCTGGAAGATGTGCATCGAATTGGGACGGTTCAATCGATCACTTAGATCAAATCGAGGTCGTTCGATGCTCGATTAATATCGAATTTATTCTGTTCGATGTACTATTTTATTGAGCCTTTCTTCTTGGGTCGGCCCAATATTGGTATTGGGTCATTCCTAAAATACCCCCATCAAACCATAAGTACACCTTGATTTGTCCATCTTTAATTAATGCTCTCCTTTTAAAACATAAAATTTGATTTTGGTGCACCATGTAATCATGTAAATTGCACCAACTAAGTGAATAACCTTTAGGGGATTGAAATCTGAGTTCACTCTGATCTGACGATACTAACATAATTGATTGTAACACAATTTTTGGAATTGATTTAACATATTTGGAATAACATAATAATGTCATGAATTTGGGATCTAGTCCAGTGCAGCAGACACCACCTTAAAGTTCATAGTGGGTTAATGAATCCACCACCTTAAAAGTTCATAGTGGGTTAATGAATCCTCATGCCAGCACTTTATCCTATACTATAAGTTTTGCTGGCTGAGCAAATCATATTGAAAAATCTAACATAAGCACATATATATATATATATATTGGTCTTATTTCGTTCGAGTTACAATACACCGAAGATAATTACAAAAGGACCTGACAATACCAAAATAATGCTAATCCAATATAATAAATGGACTAACTTGGTCTGGAACACCTACTATCTATTACAAGTATTGAATTGCTCTAGGTATCCTAATAAGACAAATAATCATGTAGATCGAATAGAGGGCATTCGATGTGCGCATCGAACGTGGCTGGTTCGATGTTGTTGTAAGTCGAACTCGATTGGTTCGAGAGTGTTGTCGATCGAATAGATAAAGTGTCGAACCGTCCTGTTTCGATGTTGGCATGTCGAACTGATTCGATACAGTTGAACCTTGAACGGGGACCGATTCGATCTTAGTCAATGTAAGCTGGGTTTAAGTCGAACAATAAAGTATGTCGAACTCTTATGTTCGATGTGGTAGTATGTGTTGTGTGTGTGTAATCAATCGTCAGAAGGCTAAGGAGCGGGGTATTTATAGATCCCGTCCCGTAGGACCCTTCAGGCGTCGGAGAGTAAGCATCGAAAAGGCATGGTTCGATGTTGAATCCGCGTCGAACCTCTTCCGTTCGATGCGCCCGTCTCTCCGAACCTTCGTTGTTGGGCCGGCCCAATGTCGAATTTGGGCCTATCCTAAATAATCCCTATCAATATATATATATATATATATATATATATATATATATATATATATATATATAGCTGAAAAGCATATAGATTCGAAATTGTTAATTCTATGTGTGAATATAATTGAACTTGAGACAAAAATAAAATTGACACAAGACTATTTTATTTTATTTCAGTTTACAATTGATCAGGGTATATATATATATTCATAATGAATTGATGTGGTTGCACGGACCCAAATATATAAGTTGATCAAGAAATCTTGGAGTTTGGCAAAGGCCAAAAATTGTTTCGTTTAACCATACGAATTTATGGAATAAAGTTTCGGTTTCGGAGTAGGTTTCGGTCAACTAGCTAAAAGTTAGAAATATTTTGTAATATTTTGAGAACTTTTCGGCATGTTTTGAAGAATTCGTAAAATTGTGGTTATAGCTAAATGAAAACTACATGTATTTTTCGTTTCAATAGCGTCAAAAACAAAAATATTTCATTACTTTTCTAGAAAACGCACGAAAATGTTGATCCATGCATATGATAAAATAAAGCTTTTATATATATATATTATATATATATATATATTTGATACCGAACGCTCATGCATGAGAAAGAACGCCCCGGATCCTCTCCTACATGTTGCTACTACATCACCTCCTACACCGTCCCGATTTGCGCCACGTGTCCATTTGACAGAATAAGCAAACGGCAGCGTTATTTTTCAAATCTCCCATCTCTTTCTTTCTCCTCCGAAAATGACGCTACAAAAAAGGAAATAGGATGGAACGAAATCGTAACAAAGAACGAGATTTGCCGCGAAAATTTCTGATTCACAATCTTCTACTTCAAATATCTCAACACACGATGGAAATAAAATCATCTTTAGGTGATTTTTTGAGAATTCGAAGAAGAAAGAAGCGGAAAAAAATGATACGCATGTTGATATTTCCGAGTTCGAGTTACGATCCTTAACTACTACGAAATCTCTGTGTTCCGTTGATGTCTTGATGAGCAGAATACCTATCAATTTCCCAGTATAAGCTATTTCGGCGTCCATGGTAACTTCACTCTACCTTTTGTAACTCCCTCAACGTGTTCGATGAAATGTCTGTGTGTAATAATTCTTTATATGATATGTTCTTTATATGATATATGTTTCCTGATTAACACCTACGTGTGGCTAGGTGTCACATTGAAGTACATGGAGAAAATATTAAGAAAGTTTGGTCAATCTTTTTTTATTGTTTGTAGCCAAAATATTGAGATAAAGATGCCTTATGTACAATTATGCAAGTTCATGCTGCAACTCATGATGTTAATGCAAGTTCAAATTTATAATGTATTTATTTACTTTAAGGTGGACTGATGGGTAATTTGTGGATGTTCTTGCCTTAAATCATTTTTAATTGAACTTCTCATGATGCGCTGTCTTAGTCTCTTAGAAATCAGTTCATCTTCTCATCTTGTACCTAAAATTCGTGCAAGGCATTGACATTTTTGTTAACTGCATTTCTAAGAAATTTGAGCATTTTTGGTTGTCGTAAATGTTTGTTAATTGTCCTTATTAGCTTTGCAAGTTCAGTGTTAACTGCATCTTCTCATCTTTTCTAGTCTCTTACACATTCGTTATTTTTCCTCAGGTAGCAAGAGCTCTTAAAAGTATGGAGGTGGTGTTGCACTTACTCAGCTCATCATCTACAAAAACAATTTTAAGTTACTTTTGTTTCCAAATGTATGGAGGTGGTGTTGTTGTTAAAAGACGATTAGCGTTTAGCGGAGCATGTAAAAGTTTAGATTATTAATGTGTGAAATAGTTATTGTACAAATACTTAGCGTCTTATAAAATGAATTTACCAGAACTTGTAAAAATTTGAAGCTTCATTTTTTGTGTCATACTGGGATTTTATTTTTTCTAGCTCCAATACCAGTTTTCCTTTTTATATTTTGTATGTCAAAGGAGGAGGTTTTTCAATTTGAAGGTTTCGATTTATCTAGCTCCAAAGCTGATCTTGTTTTCTTTATACATCTAAGATAATGAAATTTGTCTTTAACTATCAGTGTGAAAATATAAGCTCTGCAATCTAACTACCAGAAAAATTCAATCATTGTCAATCAAGTAAGAAACTTGAATCACAAATTCACAGAAACTACCAACCCAATAACTAATGAGATAAACACCAAAAAACAACTATCAGTGTGAAAATATAAGCTTTGCAATCCAACTACCAGAAGAGTTCAATCACTGTCAATCTACTAAAAAACAAAATTGTCTTCTTCTAACAACAAGCAACATTTTAAAATATCAAGGTTGCTGAATGAATGTTTCAACATAAATAACTGCAACTTCTGTCACGTGAGAACAACACTCTCCAACTAATGAAATCAAGGCTGGAATCTGATTTCAACCAACAAAAATAATGAGTACGCTAGTATTGAAGAAACAAGCTTTGAACTATTCAAGAATGACACTTCAACGATCTTCTGTTTGTTTCCTTTATCTCAACATTCAATTACTTCATTTGGTTTATTTGTTCCTGCATTATAAAAACAAGTAAGTTAAAACAAGCATTCTCTCTTGATATATTCACGTACAAGAGTTAGCTAATAAATCAATACATGTAGTAATTGGGATAAGCTTTGACTACTATGTGGACCATTATTTGAATGCAAAGAAGCAGTGGTCAACTGCCAAATAAAAAGTGAAACAACTGTCATTGTAATAAAATGTGCAACAATTCTTGCGAAGTATGGTAGAAGTTTGCAAATAATTGTAGTATGATGACATTGTAACCAAACATACCTTTGTCGCTTGAAATGATTTCTTTTGCAAATTTGAATGTCCTTCAGTCGGATAATAAGGACTAAAGCTAGGCCTACCGTCTTGGACATTCTAGTTTATTTAGAAATAAAACAATACCAATTCTTAAAATCAAAAAGTAAAAAATTTAAATTTGCAGCTCTCACTATTATATTGAAACAATCACAATGAGAACCTGATAGGATACATGCGGTAAGTAAGGTAACATTCCAGGTCCAGCCGAGGCGTAATAACTTAGACCACTTCCAGAATTGTAGATATTTTGGCCCTGAATATTAACATTTCCAACAAAAAGCATTAAGTAGACTAGTAAACCATATGTGACAGCAATTTGTACTATATAAAAAAGAAACTCTTGCCTGACAGTCGGTCTTGCTACTTACTTGCACTGGAATTGAATTATTTAATGAAGTAACCTTATTAGATTTCGGTCTTCTTTTTCGTGTGGCCATTTCCAAGCCGCTCATTGGCCGTTTTCCAGATTTCACTTTTTTCCCTTTGACTTTCCATCCTCTGATCTCAACGTCATCCGCAGCCCCAAGATCGTCAAGTTTATTTTCACTCGGTCCAGACAAAAGGCTTCTTTTATCGAGTGAATCAGGTGGAAGAGCTTGTTTTTCCGGAATTCTTGATACAATTGCTGCTTTAGCAAAGGATTTGGGTCGGAGGTATGGTTTTGTTGCTACTGTTGTTTCCAAGCTTGAATCAATTGCTTCACTTGCGCTAACAAACGCATCCATTAATATTTCAAATGTTTTCGATGTTGATGCAGCCCGAGTTACTATCTGGTTATACACTCGATCCAATGCTTTACAATGCACTCCAACCATATTTTTTTCGTCAAGTTCATTTACAAGATCTCCTGGCTTGTCATTAGAAAAAACAGGGAGTCCTCTAATCAACCCCTTTTTGGCCTTTTTGGTCCACCTCTTACTTATATAAGTTTCCAGAATTCTAACAATATTCCTAGAAGCCATCATTTTAAGAGCATGCGAACACAGAATTCCAGCAAACTCAAACTTTTTGCAGGTGCAAGAAACTTCACCAGTAGCTGAATTGTATGTAACTTTGTGGTGGCGATTCTTATCATAAGGAACTATCTTGTACTCTGATATATCACCAGTCACTCTACACAATTCTATAGTTGAATCAAAAGCCGTACTTAACTCATTCTGAAATAAGAGAAATACCTCATGAGTATAAACATTAACAGCGTGCTTCAAGATTGCAACCGGAAAAGAAAGTTCTGGGGTGCTTTGACTACTTTGTAAATCTGCTTTCAGCTCTTTATAACGACGATCATCCACCAATCTCTGAAAATGCTTAAAAAACTGCAATGCGTTGTGCTTGATAGTAACATAATTTTTAAGGGCACTGTTCATGCCTTCACTGCGTTGTGTACTGATCATGTCACCACAAAATGCTTGTCGTCCATAAACAAGAGCCCATTTTTCCTTTAGATCGAACAACCTCTTGAGCCAAGTATTACTTTGAAGGCTATACTTATTGATCATGCTTTCCCAGGCAATTAAAAAGTCGTCCTCCTCGTCATGGTCATAAATACAAGAGCTGAAGTCTCCTAAGAAATCAGTAAAGCCTCCGAAAACATCCTTAAGATTAGTTGCAGCATTCTGATATATGTGCCAGATACACAAACGATGATACACTTCAAGCCATTTTATGGCCAATGCCTTAGCCATGGCTGCGTCTTGATCGGTCAGAATAGTTTTAGGCTTTTCTCCAAACATTGCTCTAGAAAAGGTATCAAAGAGCCACATAAATGTATCTGCTGTTTCATCATACAACAATGCAGCCCCAAAAATTGTTGTTTGCTTATGGTGGTTGACTCCGACAAAGAGAGCAAAGGGGCGGTCTTCTTTATTCTTTCTATAGGTAGTATCGAAGCACATCACATCACCAAAGTAGACAAAATCTGCCCTCATTTGTGCATCCGCCCAGAATATATTTGCAACTAAGTCATCTTTATCAACTTGTATGGCATAAAAGAAATTGGAATCTTCTAATTGCCTACCTTGCAAGTACTCAAGTACTCCACCAGTGCTACCTAACCTCATCTCTACATCTCTCCTTGATCTTACATAGTTCTTGTAATCTTCAAAAGTGAAACCAACATTTTGTGGCCCACCAACCTGTTTGGACATTAACTCAAAACCGGCTTTTGGTAATATACCAGACATATCCATATCATCTACTTGCAATGCGTGTTTTGCTGTGACCTTCCTGTGAGACCTCAAAAAATGTGACTTGTCAGGACTAGCTAATTCATGACCCTTATGTTCTGCGATGAACCGCTCGATCATATATCTACCAGTTTGTCGAGCATTAACTTTCATCATAGCGAGACATCCTGCTCTTGTCCGTGGACGAGGTCTTCTAACACTCGCATCTCTTTTATCAGGTTTCTTTTTACCCTCGCACGAGCATAAGAATATTCTGTCTAAAATCCTCCCAACTGAATCCTTGTGAGCGACATCTCTGCGGATGCTGAAACCTGCCTGTTTTGCATAGGCATTGTAGAAACTGTGAGCTTCTTCTTCAGTATCAAATTCCATACCAATTTTAGGAATTTTTTCAACTGATATCTTCGAGTGACGCGAACTAATAAGCTTATCTTCATTATCACATTGCACAATGTCATCTTCTAACTTATCAATTTCATTAGGCATTTCAAAATCTAATCTGCGAACTGGATCAACATCTTGTGCGCCATTACATGTATTCATTACCTGCAAAAATGCCAAGTTGTTGTATTACCATTTTTTTAAAAAGCACTCAGAATATTTGGCTATATTGAGAATGAAGATGAAAGTTGTTAGAACTAAAAACTAATACAATCAATCATTTGGGGACCTGACTAACATGAATTGAACTTGATATTCTTCATATGATTTCTTGATTTTAGATGAAGCAACCAATTGATAATGAGCTAATTTAGACATCATTCTTCTTATCATTTTAAGGCAGACGTGAGGTATACTTATTGCATTCAATAAACAAACATCATAATAGCTAGCAGTAAGTGTTTGAAGTTAGATTCAACATCATTAAGGAGGAATTATATCATTATCTTCTGCTAATGTATTAAGAGTTTAATATGAAATAATTGCAACTCAATACTTAATCAGGAAACATATATCATATAAAGAATTATTACACACAGACATTTCATCGAACACGTTGAGGGAGTTACAAAAGGTAGAGTGAAGTTACCATGGACGCCAAAATAGCTTATACTGGGAAATTGATAGGTATTCTGCTTATCAAGACATCAACGGAACACAGAGATTTCGTAGTAGTTAAGGATCGTAACTCGAACTCGGAAATATCAACATGCGTATCATTTTTTTCCGCTTCTTTCTTCTTCGAATTCTCAAAAAATCACCTAAAGATGATTTTATTTCCATCGTGTGTTGAGATATTTGAAGTAGAAGATTGTGAATCAGAAATTTTCGCGGCAAATCTCGTTCTTTGTTACGATTTCGTTCCATCCTATTTCCTTTTTTGTAGCGTCATTTTCGGAGGAGAAAGAAAGAGATGGGAGATTTGAAAAATAACGCTGCCGTTTGCTTATTCTGTCAAATGGACACGTGGCGCAAATCGGGACGGTGTAGGAGGTGATGTAGTAGCAACATGTAGGAGAGGATCCGGGGCGGAGAAAGTACTACATCTCTCATAATTTATTATCATTTTGTTTACTTTTTTCTTTTTACATATATATATATACTTGTAATTTGATTATGAAATAGTTATCATGCTATTTGCTACATTATACAGTTATTATGACTTAACTACATTTTACACGTCTTAAAAATCAAATTAACAATAGCGGAACGCGCCCCACTGCGTTACTACTTACTACACTTCCGTTTCGATATTAGCGCGCGGATAATCTCAGCCCTCGAAGGCTTTGATGGTCCAATAGTTGTGTGCATGATGATATAAAAATTTGATGCAAGAAGAGAGACAGGCGACAGTGCGGCGACACAAAAGCGTTGAATCATTTCATATACATAGGTCCTTGCCGGATTTCTACTGCTGAAAGACACATATACACCTTAGCAGACGACAACGGCATGCTATGGGATCAGGATGATTTAAAATTAAAGGTAGTAAGAACATCCAGGGTTCAATTCATCAACTGCTAAAAATCAAAATATAAGCCGTAACCTGTACACAACCTCGCGAAACTCACAATCAGAATGTTGGTGCATACTGTGTACTGTACATGTTGCCTCTCCATTCCACCGAATGTGGAGAATTCAACCGCATGCCCTGTTGCTGAACCAGAAATGGATTTCCAATGCTCGTTTGATGAGGCGAAGGCAACTTGATGGGGGCATCATCACCTTTTGTATCCTTCTTGTCGTCAATGAGAAATGTTGTAACTATTACCTGCGATAGGCCTAGCTGACAACTTGTCGAATTCTTCGAAATTTGAAACTGTGTTCTATAGATCAGATTAGTCTTTGAAGAAGCCAAATCAATAATTTGATCATGTACGAAGCTGCAAGAGCTCATGCTTAGAGTGATCGCACGGGAATACTCAAATTGCTGTCATACCGACTAGTACCATCACTGCAAGTTTTTCGTTTTAGAGAGAAAGGGAACACCTAGAATTTAGTTACACCAACTATATACAAGAGGCGGACGCTAAACAGAAGGGGCTGAAAAGCAATGATGTATAGATGTTACCTGTATTGGGCCTGCAGCTGTAAGTGGTTGCCCCACTCTACCACCAATAATTTGGCCATCGGAAGTGGACAGATACACACTGAATCCTCTAGTTCTGCTGCCAAGTTCAGTATTAATGTAAGATTCAGACATAAAGAGGATGTTGAATCGTCCCTGAGATGGGAATGAACCGTAAAGGAATTGTACCTCAATCAAGGAAAGAATGCATAAAGCATGAGAGACATCTCCAAGGTCACCGTTTGACTTTTCGTCATTCCATATGTCGAAGTGCCTAGAAAATAAAACTTGACTAAAACCAGCATATAGAGTTACAGCCATAAATCTCGTTTTCTGTTATAGTTTCATTCTGGTAGTAAATTACAGAACAGAAACACAATATCATTGCAAAAGCACTATCACTCATAAGCCTTTTGATCTTGTATTTCTCGAATGTATCAATATATAGGGTCACATATATCATTAAAGTACAAGTTGAAGACCTGCAATCGATGACTTGATGATCCTCCAGCCACTACTCCACCATGTAAAGCATAAATCAGTAAATTGTCAGATTATGAGACATGCATTATGCCTTTCATTAAGATTGATAAATTACAGGCAATGGCTGCATGCAAGGTTATTGCAAATTTTCATCCATACTTTTTACCCATCAGCTTTTCCTTATTGCAGTATTGCTCTTGAATATTTTAGGTCCAACAATTTCCACTGCTTCATTCACAAGTATGAACTGATAAAGCTGTCAGCCAAACAGAAAGAAAAAAAAATGAGGATTCTTATACTACTGATTACTTAAGCTACTGTGTCACAGTCTAAAAGCATAAAAGAATTACTTTACTCCTAATATATAGAAAATTATGCTCTACAATCTGCATGGGTTATTATGAAACATGGGAAAGTGCCTTCCTTGGATTGAGCTTGGGCATGCAAGATGTATAGAGCAGAAGATCTTGCATTCGTCAGGTCTTGTTCGGATATGATGGAAGAAACGATACATCCATTTCTTTTCTTTTGATTTACTAAGACCAGAACTTATTTAGGACGTTAATATATGTGACTTGTTCCCCATGTAAGAGATCAGGACAGTCTCGAAAACTTCTAAAAGATCAGCACGACCGAAGATAAGAATCAAACATCGTCCAGGGATGATGCAATGTAATACAATAGAATTTCACATGATGTTTAATTTGGTCCCAACATAATCATGCCTTCACATTGTGATTTCCCATATATCATTATTTCGTATTCTCACATAAGGAGCTTATGAACCAGGGACGAAGGCACAGTTGGACTCCCCTAGGTTGAAGCCCAGGTGAGAATTTTGCAAAAAAAAAACAAAATAGTAGTTCTTATATTTATTTGTAAGAAAAAAAGGTCCTACTCTTATGTAGTTATATTTAACCTTTTTTTTACAAGGTAATGTACACGCCCACCAACCTAACTTTACATTTTAACAAATAAAATAATAATAATATAAAACAAATTTGTTAGGCACAAAGAAGGGTTTAGGCAGACTGCTTCTCTTTACTTGTGCCAAAGGAAGGGGGACCAATCTTTGCTTATTATTTTAACATCTCAAATAATAGGAAAATTATACAATACACCAAAGAGGTAATTACTTCTTATTATTATTTAGTCTTAAAACTTACTTCTATTGTAGATTATTCATTGTTTGGTAATTTTAAATGGCATAAATCCTAATTAATTTTATATCCAAGTCTATCCTAAAGCGTTTTGTTCTTTTGTTGGGTGATTGTAATAGAGTTAAATATGTATGTATTTTGTGAGAAGCTTAGTGCGCAAATAAGTTGAATCTTGATTTGAATTGTGTTGAAGCTTGTTAAATAAGAGTAAAAGAGACTTAACTTGTTAAAACAGTTATACGCAATAAAATGGAAGAAAGGTATTTGACAAATAATATGGTTATCTACATTGAAAGAGAACTATAAAAAAATATAGATGTAGATTCCATAATAGATGAATTTTATTCCATAAAGGATCGAAAAGCTCATCTCCGATAGTATTATTATTTTTAGTGTTTAATAGTATGAAGTTTTACATTTACAATTTTGCATTGAATAATGACTATTTCTCATTTTATTTAATATCTCCCTACTTTACTTTCTGGATTTTTTTTATATCTTCCTTGAGTATAAAATGTTGGAAAATTATGACTTTTCCATGATTTTGATAATTTATTTGAGTAGGTTCCTCTTTATAAAAGTGGAACTTCTTTAGCTTAATGAAATCTACGTTTTGTGTAGATGAATCTAGTATACTTAATTATTCAAAACCATTGAGGGATGAATGAGAAATTATATGAACAAGTAAGCTAGTTGAAATAGGTTAACTAGGAGAAATGAAAGGAAATAGGTGGGAAGGTGAAAAGTCACAATCCCACATGGAAAGTTTGAGCTAAACTAGTACACCTAATAAGTTGTTTGTTTGTGATAAGGATTTGAGCCCCAAGGGATACCACTAGTCTTTGAAGGGGAGAAGACTTAGATGAGCTATGCTTCAATTCAAGTCCACGCGCGCCGCCGTCGTCTGTCCGGGCCGGGGTCGGGGTCATGCGTCGTGGGTCACGGGCCGTGGGGTTGGGCTTTGGCTTTGGCTTTGGCTTGAGTTTGAGTTTGAGCTTGGGCTTCCCTATCAAATACTTATCTTTTTGGACAAAATTTAATTAAGTAATTAATTAAATGTTCAGAAAATAATAAGCAACGAATTTAATAATTAATTAAACGTGATTAGGTGTCAGAATCTGGTCGAATAATTGGAGGGATCCGAATAGGTGCACATTCAGCCAAAATGGTGTAAAATCTAGCGAAAAAGTTGTGACGTGGAAAAGACATGTCTGTCCAGTCAACCCCAAGGCCAACTTTCGTAAACTATAAATAGTTCCCCCTACTTCTTCATTTTTCATTCAATCACAAACATTCTTTCTTTATATCTGTTTTGTTCCGAGAGTTCAAAACAATACTTTAGTTCGTCGTTTCTTAATATTCGAAGTGCTGCTATATTAAGAAGATAGTTGTTGCATCTTGGGAAGCGATTGCCGATCAAACCATAAGCACCGAGCGGGGCAAATATCATTTAAAAGATAAAGAGTCCAACTCTTGCCTCGACTTTAAATCTGGTTTGTTTTCTGTTTTACACCCGTTACGTTCAACATAAAATAGCCCAGGTGAAGAAAAAATCCTGGCTCCGCCCCTATTATGAACTCATCCATAGAAGGGGGAATGCATTTAGCATAAGAACATTGAAAAGATAATACAATACAGAAAGTTCACGGGTTCAAGTCTTGGGAGTGGCCTCTTGTCAAATTTGACAGAGGAAGTGATAGAGGTGGGGAATTAATTCCCAGATTTCAGATTTTAGAGGGGCGAGGGAAAGAATAAGAAGAACAAGAAGAGAACAAAGAGAAGACGATAATTGTTTGGCAATTCAATAATCAATAATTATTCATCAAAACTTGTCTAATAATAAACCCTTAGCCTTATATTTATAGGCTAAGTAATAAAAACCTACCAAAGCTAGAGTTCTTAATAAAAGCAACAATATACTTAGAATCCTAAACTTACCAAACTATTATACTATAATTTAATAATAATTAAAATACTAGAAAAGTAATACTAAAATAATATTCTAATGATAATCTCTATCATTCTCCCTGGCTTGAAAAAAATCGCCCCAGGAGAGTTTGGAGAACGCCATTCTTGAATCTTCAATGGAACTCAAATCATCGGGTTTTGGGCGACCCTTCCAACGAACAAGATAGTCTTGACACCCATCAATGAGACCACCAGGATTTGCCTCCGAGGATAGGGGTGAAGTAGAAGACAGTGTAGGCACTAAAGTTGAAGAAGTTGTGGAACTCCCTGAAACACTAGCATAAAAATAAGAAGGCCAATTATCAAGATAAGAAGTTAAATTCTTAATATTGACAGTAGGACTCTTATTAAAATTTGAAGGCAAGTTCAACAAATTAGAGTCAATAGTTGGTGCCATAAGTTGATGATTCATGAGATTAAGCCGAGGTTGTGTCCCACTCTCATCATCTTGACCCTCCATAGTGGCATCTTCTTCAAGTGATTCCACAAGTATCTCTTCTTCATCTTTGTGGGTCTCATGTGAAACCAACAGTGCGCGGTGCGGACATCGGGAAGCAATATGACCTTTTTCATGGCATTTATGGCACACTATAGAAGAGTAAGATCCTGAGCTTTCCCGATTAGACTGTTAAAAACTGACAGACTTGGTTTGTTTAGACTCTGCAACTTGTGATCCGTATGCAGACGAAGATTTGTGGTACCGCTCAACCTCTAATGCCTTTTGATAAGCATCAAGTAAAGTGTCTGGCGCATGTAAGTTCACATCCCTTTGAAGATCATCCCGCAAGCCATTAATGAATCGAGTCACAGTGACCCAATACTCTTCTCTAACTTTGCACCTAAGTCTCAAATCTTCAAACCGATCAAAATATTCAGCCACACGTGAGGACATTTGCTTTAAATTTAACCAATCATCCATCATTTGTCTTTTGTAAAAAGAAGGCAAATATTTTTCTTTCAATTTATGCTGCATCTCTTCCCACAAAACAATAGGTGGTTCATCAGCGAGCTCAACTTCTCTTACAACACTTTGCCAATACTTCTTAGCAGACCCAACTAACTTCATTCTTGCAAATCGGACTTTATGACGATCAGTCATGCCATAAAAATCAAAATAATCTTCCAAACAATCTAACCAATCAACAAAGACGGTAGGATCATGTCTCCCATCAAAATCGGAGATATCAACCTTAACCTTCCTAGTTATGTCATAAGGATCATCGCCAGGTGGTTGATGTCTACTAGGTCTACCTCCGTACCTCTCCCTAGGTTGATAAGATTGAATATCTTCATCGTCATCAAGATAACGATCATATTGATTATGCTCAACATGCATGTTCCTACCATTCCCGTTATTAGAAGGTCCTACAGATCTCAGTTTGAAATGAATGTCAGGTTTGGGTAGGATTCCTTTACCGTTATTCGGATATGGTGTAGAATTATTTACTAAATATGGACATTGAGACACATGAGCATCCAACTTACTATTAAAATTAGTCTCTAATGTTGTGATCCTTTCATTGAATTCATCCCTCATTGATTGAATCGTACCATTCATTGCGTCAATCCTACTACATAATTCTTCAAGTTTCTTATCCGTCATTGCTCTTGTAACGGTCCTGCAAAACTTGCCAACAAAAATTTAAAAGTCCCAAAGTCAATAAGAAGAATAAACTTTACCGAATATTTTGAGCAATCAAATTTTCTGTTGTAGTCCAGGCAGGCCACTCCCTCTCCAATAGGCTTTAACTGCTCCAAATCACCTGTATTTAACAATATCCAGCCAAATATGAGAAGGTCACCAACAAGAGGGGTTAAATAGCAAATAACCAAAAGGACCAAGTTGTAATTATCTTTCTTCTTCGCTGAGCAATTTTTGTTGACTGCGAACGGCGTAGCAGCGGTGCAAGCGGCAGCGCGTCTGACTAGGCAGGCTTGGATCGGCGAGATCTCCAGCGGAATTGCTGGTTGGCAACGGGAATCGCGCGGTGGAGCACAACGCGGGAATGACGGTGAATGGGTGCTTTCTCTAGACTCGTAGCGGCGGCGCTGCTGGAGATGGTGGGGTCGACGACGGTGATGAACGGAAGTGATGGCAGAGGCGAACGGGCGTGATGGCGGCGTAACGGAAATAATAAGAACGACGGCGGCGGCGGAACCAGCTAGGGTTTGCTGTGCGTGAGCCTTTTTTTCCTTTTTTCTTTTTTTTTTTTTTTTACTTACGAAAATTACAAACCAAACCCTAAAATACCAAAAATACTGAAAACTGACTCGATTTTTTTTTCGTTTTTTTTTTCTCTAAAACTCGATTAAACCTTAACTGAAATACGGACGCAGCGGAAAAAGAAAGGATACGAATGGCTCTGATACCAATTTGATAGAGGTAGGGAATTAATTCCCAGATTTCAGATTTTAGAGGGGCGAGGGAAAGAATAAGAAGAACAAGAAGAGAACAAAGAGAAGACGACAATTGTTCGGCAATTCAATAATCAATAATCATTCATCAAAACTTGTCTAATAATAAACCCTTAGCCTCATATTTATAGGCTAAGTAATAAAAACCTTCTTAATAAAAGCAACAATATACTTAGAATCCTAAACTTACCAAACTATTATACTATAATTTAATAATAATTAAAATACTAGAAAAGTAATACTAAAATAATATTCTAATGATAATCTCTATCAGGAAGGCTTGCCCATTATACACTCTTGAGGTGGGACCCTTCCCTGGACCCTCGCATTGCGGAGACGCTTTCGTGCATCGGGCTACCCTAATCTATCATGAATATCAGAATATGTCGACATACTTCTCCGTCCACTATAGTCATGAATCATGATGTGAGTACTGAAACTTTGGCCTGGCCGGCATTACCTGCATCATTAAGACAGGACGGACTGCAATGAATCAACAGATAACTTTACATAGCAATGATCAGGATAGGATACTTCAAAATTAGAAAACAAGAAAAATTATGCGGTGACCAAACAGCCGTTGATGCCAGTACGGAGTGAGCGCACATGCACAATGGTTCATGTATTTTAAATAGTCAGCTGGTACATACATTAGTAGCTAATTGCAAAAGTTACGTACCTCTGTTAATTTCTAGCGATTTTGAATCCCTCTTAAGTTACCTATGTTTCTATATACTATAGTTTATTATATGTGAAAAAAATAAAACTAATTAACTATTCATGTTTGCATGAAAATCTGCATGTGGTTTGACTGGTTTCTTACTCAAATCATAGTCGTAGTGAAATATGCTTCCAAAGATGACAAAATCATGTCACAAGGGGAAGAGATGGTGAAAGTTAAACTGCACGAGAGTATAAATTGTTGGGCCTGAATTTTGTGAATTATTCTGTATTTCAGCAAACTGAATGTATCTGAAGTTTACGTAAAGGCAATTAGCAAGAGTATGATTTGCTTTAAAATTCTCTTTGACTACTCTGTACATGCTTGCCATTTCAAACATATGTGCTAAGAGATATAAATTGTTCGTGTAACTCATTAATATTATTCATACCTATTTGAGCATTGTCGTAGTTGTCTTGTCTAGTGAATGTATTGTTCTAATATTCTCATCACAAAAAAGTTGATACTACTTATGGCTGTCCGAGTCTCTCGGCAAACCTTCTCGACTGTTTTCTACCACTTGATCCGGATAATGATATGTCGTTACTGTGGGAAATATATTCTTTTATATATTTGTGAATGAATTACAATGCTAGATTACATAGGTATTTATACAACTAGAAGACTTGATGAACAAGTCAGAGATAACTACACAAGGTTATAAGTATCTTCTAAGATGGAAAGAAATCATATTTAATTTTGATAGATAATACCAAATCTTGATTATCACTAATACGCCCCCTCAAAAGTGCCGAGCACGAGGAAGGGCCTTAGTAACAAAATCAGCGAGCTGATCCTTAGTGCTGATGTGCGAGATAGAGACGAGACCCTTTTGCCACAATATCCCGAACATAGTGAATGTCGACTGCGATGTGCTTCATCCGAGAGTGAACAACGGGATTCAAGGAGAGATGCGTGGCCCCCATGTTATCACAATAAATAGTCGGGGGCCTACAAAGAGGGACCCGAAGTTCGGCTAATAAATGTTGAATCCACTGAACCTCGGATGTAGTTGTGGCGAGGGCTCGGTACTCAGCCTCAGTCGAGGAGCGAGCAACGGCGCGTTGCTTGCGAGAAGACCAAGAAATCGGATTATCACCAAGAAATATAAGAAAGGCATACGTGGAAGTTCTATGAGAAGGATCACCAGCCCAGTCAGCATCAGTGTAGGCAATGAGTGTGTTAGCGGGCCGACGGCGAATGAGAAGGCCATGTGAAGCCGTGCCCTTAAGGTAGCGAATAACCCGTTTGCCGGCAGTCCAATGATGCTCACGATGGGACGAGATAGCAAAGGCGATATCAGGGCGAGTGAAGGCAAGATACTGAAGTTCCCCAATGGCCTGACGGTAGAGACTCTCGTCAAAGGCACTGTCGTCGGAAGGAGTGACGGAAGAGGTGGACATAGGAGTGGTCACGGACTTAGCACCATCCATCTTGTGGCGTGAAAGAAGGTCCCGAACGTATTTTTGTTGAGAGAGGAAGAGACCCTAAGCACATGGGATGGCTTCAATACCGAGAAAAAAAGGAGTTGGCGCCAAGGTCCTTGAGCCGAAACGTCGACCCGAGCTTAGCAATAATGGAGGTGATAAGGGATGAATCATTGCCCATGAAAATAATGTCGTCGACATAAACCAGTAGAAAGAGGGTAGTCTTTGCGCGCCGGAAGATAAAAAGTGAGTGTCGGACTTGGATTGAGTGAACCCAAGAGATATGAGAGACGTGCAAAGAGCCCGGAACCATGCGCGAGGAGCCTGTTTCAAGCCATAGATGGACTTACGGAGTCGACATACATGACAGGGAAAAGCCGAGTCAACAAACCCTGGAGGTTGCTGCATATAGACCTCTTCACTGAGAGTGCCATGAAGGAAGGCATTGCTAACATCCAGTTGATGAATACCCCAAGAGTTGGAGACAGCAAGCGTGAGAATAGCACGAACAGTGACTGGTTTGACCACGGGCGAGAAAGTTTCCAAATAGTCAATGCCAGGGCGCTGGTGAAATCCCTTAGCAACGAGACGTGCCTTGTACTGTGAGATGGACCCATCGGGATTACGTTTTAGACGAAAGACCCATTTGCACTCAACAATGTTTGTGGCCGAGGAACGAGGAACAAGTTCCCAAGTACCATGAGAGATAAGAGCAGTGATTTCGTCAGACATAGCCGATCGCAAGAGGGGATCCTTGACCGCTTGAGAGACACACGTAGGTTCCACCGGATCAGGAAGCGGGTGGTTGGTGCAAGCAGTGAAAGCATTAAGTCAAAAAATATTGTTCTTAGACCGCGTGACCATGTGGTGAGCGGGCCGAGGAGGAGAAGGCACGGCCAAGGGTGGGGTGTACTCGGTTTGGGCCGTGTATGGAGGGCCACGGTCATGGGCTGGATCCGGAGGTGGAGCGGAGCCCTGGGTTGGGCTGGGCATCGGATTGTGGGTTGGTCCAGGCGAAGGAGCCGCGAGGCCACGGGTTGGGCTAGGCGAAGGGGCCGCAGGCCAAGGTGGGTAATGGGCCTTTGACGGAGCATGGGCCGAGGAGATGGGCACTAGATGGGTCGCAGGTGATGGTGCAGGGCCGAGAGAAAGAACCGTGAGCAGTGGGGCCCGTGAAGCGGGTGGAGTTGGACCGGGCAAGATAGGCTATAACTTAGAGTAAGGAAACACTGTCTCGCAGAAACGAACGTGACGAGAAAGATATAACCGATTGGAGACATGGTCAAGACACTTATAAGCACTTTGAGAAGTGGAGTAGCCCAAGAAGATGCAAGGTCGAGATGGAAAGGAGAGCTTGTTGTCGACATAAGGGCGGAGCCAGGGATAGCATAAACAACCGAAGACCCTGAGCTTGAGATAATTAGGATGGTGGTTGAATAACTTGTAGAATGGTGTTGAAGACATAAGTGCAGAGGATGGCATGCGATTAATAAGAAACACGGCGGCTTGAAAAGCATAACTCCAATAAGTACTTGGTAAATTGGCACGATGGAGAAGAGCACGGCCCGTCTCAGTGATATGACGGTGGCGACGTTCGGCCATGCCGTTCTGTTGTTGTGTGTGCGGGGCGGACGTGAGCCAACTAATTTCGGATTGCACAAGAAATTGTTTTAATGCAACAAATTCACCACCATTATCATTGTAAAAGTTGATTATATTATGTCAAAACTGTTTTTCCACAAGAGACTTAAATTGGCGAAAAATATATTGAACTTGAGATTTAGCAGTCATAGGGAAAAACCACAGTAGCGACTAAATAGATTAACAATAACCAAGTAGAAACGAAAACCATCCACAGAAGTATCAGTAGGACCCCAAACGTCAGCAAACACATAATGCAAAGGATGAGTAGCAATAAAAGAAGTATCCATAAACGGCAAACCGTGCGATTTACTCGCTAAACAAGAGTCACAAAATGTGTCCTTCACAGAGGACTTATTCAAAATCGGTAAAGAAAAACTAGAAATCAAAAAGGAACTCGTCTTTGAGGCTGGATGTCCAAGACGTGAGTGCCAAGTGGATGCACACGTCCGAACACCAAGATTCACGAACTTTTGCGGATGCTTGAGATAGTGCAGCGGTGGACGGATGTGGTAGGTACCATTAGTGCAAGGTCCCATAGCCATTTGCCCCGAACCCTGATCCTTAACAGAGAAATAATCCAGAAACAATTCCAAGGAGACGTTATTATCTTGCGTGAAACGAGGAACGGATAATAGATTATGATGAGATGACGGTACGCACAACACATTATTTAAAGAGAAATTTCGTGCAGGAAATGAAATAATAGAAGAGCCAGTGTGCGTAATAGGCATACCATTACCATCAGTTAATTGAACTTCATCAGTACCATCATACTCAAAGTGATATGCAAGGGTCCCCCGTGACATGATGAGATGCGCCTGAGTCAACCATCCAAGGCTGAGAAGGAGGACGGTGACCCGCGGTCGGTGGTGTGACGGCCGAATTGGCAGTGGGGTTCAGCAACTTTTGTAATTTGTAGAAGGCTACATGATTAGGTTTCCCACAAAATTGACAAATAATTTGTTCGCCATTGCTTTGAGAGGGGTTAGTAAAACCTCTAGAAACAAAACCAGAAGGGGGTCTACCTCGTCCACAGATTTGACCGCGCCCACCACGGAATGGAGCACGCCCCCTGGATAAGGAGTCACGCGTGAAAAGAGGACCACGAGAAGGTCCAGCGGTGACGTTGTTGGCCGAGGCAACAAGGGCAGCGGTGTCAGCTTCAAAGCGCTTGATATAGGACTTGTGGGTGACGAGGGCGTTGTGGAGTTCAGCAAACGTCAAGGGTTGTTCACGGAGATGGATGGAGGTGGCAATGTCACGGTAATTTTAACTGAGACCATTGAGGACATATATGGTAATGTCGTCAGGGTGAAGAGGGCGGTCAAGCATCGCAAGCTCATCAATTTTGGACTTGATGTCAGTGAGGTACTCCGTGACGGAACGGTTGCCAAGTCTCGTGGTGTTGAGTGCATCCTTAAGGGCCATGATGCGAGTACGATCAGAACGGACGAACGCGCCCATCAAAAGAACCCACGCCTCGGACGAGGTTTTGGCACAATGGACGAGGGGCATGATTTTGGGTTCCATGGCACCAATGAGGGCAGAAAGGATCAGTTGGTCTTGTTGAAACCATAGCGTGTGACCGATAATATCGGAGCAAGAAGGACGTTTGTAAGTCCGTTGAAGGTAACCCAGGAGATTTAAACTGCTTAGGGTTTAAACGACTTGAAGTCGCCAAGAAATATAGTTCGTCGGATTGAGACGAAGGGTGAGGTGATGATGAGAGGAAATCGGGACGATGGTGAGGGGGCGGGAGGCGTGATTTGGTTAGTGGTGGCAGCGGTTTTTTGAGTGGTGGCGGCGGTGTTGTGGTTAGACGAGGCGGTGTCGCTGTCGTCATCGGAGTGGTGGGAGGCAGACGAATTGACGACCGACATTGGCTAGGTTTAGGCGGCGGATCGGTAGGATTTTAATCGTTAGATTATTAGAGGCTCTATGATACCATGTGGGAAATATATTCTTTTATATATTTGTGAATGAATTACAATGCTAGATTACATCGGTATTTATACAACTAAAAGACTTGATGAACAAGTAAGAGATAACTACACAAGGTTATAAATATCTTCTAAGATGGAAATGAATCCTATTTAATTTTGGTAGATAATACCAAATCGATTATCCCTAATAGTTGCCTTAAGCGAAACAAATTGTATTTGCAATATAATTAATTGAACTCACCGTCAGGTCTAGTTGCGTGGAGTGGTTTTCCCTACGACTGACCACTTAGCTGCCAGTTCTAGCGTAACTAGAAATGTATCTTCTTATGTTACTCTAATACCATTTGTCTAGCTAGTTATGATTTATGAAGACATGAGTTTTATTTTAGTTATTTTGTAATGATGATGAAGAAGTGATGTTTTTTACCCATTTGGACTTACCTGAAAAGAATGCGTATAACAGTCGGAGAATTATTTACCGGTCATCATTATAAGAAGTGGCAAATACAATAATTGATGTTTTTTCATAGAGGACGAATTCTTAAAAATGCCCGTTATTTTATTTAAAAAAGTTAAAATGCCTGGTTTTTTTGGGCCTTGCCAAAATGCCTTATATGTTTAAAATAAGTTATCAATAATGACCTCAACTCTTATTCGGGCCAAAATTGCCTACGTGGTGGTACTGTAACAAGTTGTCAATGCCACGTCATATTTTTTTAGCAAAAAAATATTTTTTACACAAACTCTTAAAATTTTAAATATTGTATTTGCACCCCAAAATAAATTGCACTTTGCATCACAATTTTTATATATATATATATATATATATAATAATAATAATAATAAACATATATATAAAAACATATATATAATTTATTTTGTAAAAATAAGAAATATATATATATATATAAACAATAATAATAAACATATATAACTATTTGTAAAAATAATATAAATAATAATAAACATTAATATATAAATAATAATAATAATAATAAAGTATATATATAATAATAATAATAAACATATATATTATAATAATAAACATTTTAACAATATATAAGAAAAAATACCAAAAAAAAATCATCATCTTCATCACCACCACCATTGCCCTGCTCCCCCCACCCCCCACCCCCACCCACCCCCCCCCCCCCCCCCCCCCGCGTCGTCGCCGCCACCACCACCACCGTCCACCGCAAACCCCAAAATTCCCCTAAATCAAAAACCCTAATTTTTTTGTGTTGGTGGTGCCGTGACTTGCAGCGATTTGCGGCGCCGATTTGATTGAGGAAGGGTGGTGGGGGGATTGGGCAGCGGTGGAAGGTGGTGGCGCCGATGAGAGCCGCTATTTGCAGTGATGGTGGTGGTGGCGCCAATGAAGAGCCGCGATTTGCAGCGATGGTGGTGGCGGCGCCGATGAGAGCCGCAATTGTAGCGATGGTGGTGGGATTTTGGGAGGTGGTGGCGCCGATTAAGATGGTGGTGGTGTTCGGTGGTGGAGGTGGTAACAATTTCATAATATGTCTGTCATTACGTGCGACTATCTCCACTATAGAAAGAAAAAAAGGAAAGAACTTATTTTTTGTATTTTTTTGGTTTTTTCATATATATATATATATATATATAATTGTTTTTATATATACATGTTTATTATTATGTATATATATGTTTATTATTATTATTTATATATATTTATTATTTTTACAAATAGTTATATATATATATATATCTTTATTATCATTTTTTATGTATATATATATATATTTTTTGCGGTGCAAAGTGTAATTTATTATGGGGTGTAACTACAATTTTTTAAATTACAAGGGTTTGTGTAAAAAATATTTTTTGGCTAAAAAATATGACGTGGCAGAGCAACTTATTGGCGTGGCATTGACTGTACCGCCACGTATGCAATTTTGGCCCGAATAAAGGACCGAGGGCATTTTTGATAACTTATTTTAAACATATGAGGCATTTTGACAAGGCTAAAAAAAACGGGCATTTTAAGTTTTTAAAAAAAATAACGGCCCTTTTCAATATATCGTCCTTTCATAGATTTAGAAGAGGCAAGCTTAGGAAGTTGTAGCGTGTAATCGTGTATTGCATGATGTAATCATGAATGCATTACTCTTTTCCATTGTATATATGGTTTCTGTCTTTTATGTGTTGTAATTATCACTACAAGAATGCATAGATTTAGCCATGTCGAATTTAGTAGCTAAACGCCCAAATCGCTTGCTAATAAGAAATCAGCTAGTGAATATAACGTTGCATGCAACAAATGTTGGTGCTGGAGCTCGTATTTAGCGAGCGAGTAAGTGGTTGCAAAGGTGGAAAGCGATAACAAGCAAGCGAATAAAGGCATACGTCTGATGTGGCAATCCAAGAGCCCAGTGCCATCCAAAATAGGTAAATTCAATTTTGATGGTTTTGGAAATTGAAAAAGAGGATTGTTCATTTATTTATAGTGTATGCTTGATTAGAGTCAAAGGGGTTGTCAACATGATATTGGGGTTGGGTAGCTTATGCGTGGTGAGATGCACTAGAGACGTGTGGTCCTTCAGTTCGGGCGTTTTCTTAAAAATTAGCGAATTTTAGCCATGAACGAATTCATGCTCTCTGGTTGCTGTTGATTTTCATGGCGAACATCAGCCAAATTATCGTTTTGCTATTGATTGTCACGTTGAACAACAGCCATTTGTTCATTTTGCTGCCTGTTTTCCAACCATGTCTTAGCTAATTCCATCTGAAATAGACGAATCGACTCCGCCATTTGCATCGATTTATTTGTACTACTTTGAGTTTGTGATGATCTTGGAGGCATAATTGCTCTCAATGAAAGCACCAATGATAAGAACATAAATATAACCTTAATTCGAGAAAGGATTAAAACTCGCAAAGTTAAGAAATAAAAGATATTTTTCATTCGCAAAGTTAAGAAATAAAAGATATTTTTCATTCATGACATAATTTGAATTACAAATAGTCTATAAATAGACAATTAATCCACTAACTTAGCCACTACTTTAGACCACTAAATAACAAGACTCAACTACTAAGACTTAATCAGATTGACTTAATTAAATGCTGAAACCAACTCACGTAATAACATACTAAATGATAAATGACTAATTGAATAATTTTATTAAATAAACTAAATGAAACAACCAAATGGGTCACTCATAATCATCAGCAGCAGAGGGTCTTCTAACACGTATGGGCCTATTCTGTATTAGGCCCATATCAGTAGTTGACGGCGAATTAACTTCTCTATAACATGTTTTAGAAAAAGATGAGTTTGTATCGTATTTTATGAAAAAATCACTACAAGAAAAACTAGGTTTACTCGACCGGACAGTTGCGACCCGATTCCGGTTGCAACCGATTGCAATCAAAATTTGGGCGCAACAATTAGTTGCCACTGGAAACTGTGACCGAATTTCAGTCGCAAAAAAAAAAACCTTAGCAATAGCAATCGAAATTCGGTCGCTATTGGGGGTTTTTTTCAATCGGAATATTTATGTTTTTAATTTATGCATTATGCATCCTAATTTTAAACACATTGTTGGTTTAATGATCAATTACAACGATAATAGGTATAGTTATTAATGATCAAAATAATATTCATGTTATTAGTTTAAGCATTTCGCACCCTAATTTTAGACATATTGTTGGTTTAATGGTAAATTCAACAATAATAGGTACATATAAGTTAAACAAACACAAAAAATTAGTTTCGTTGCACATTAAAGAATCATTTCAAGCGTTGGTTCATAAAGTTACTTATAACCAATTATAATGACTATATGTACATAATGATTACCTATGAATATGTTAATTTATCGATATAAATGTCACAATAACCTCTATACTAACATTTGTAACGAATGTCAATCGCAAATGAGACTAGTACTCCACTACGTATGATTAGATATAGAACATAAAATAGTTTAATACATAGTTCATAACTTAGTTAATCAAGTACAACATACTAATTTCATAACTAAAATACTATTAAACTAATTAAATATTATTTCAGTTTAAGTTTATTAGTGAGATTCGTTATTTAAAATGACAAACACATCAAGATTGTATTAAAGAAACTGCAAAATTTAAAGTTTTTCGATTAGTTGTCAAATTGTCGGATCGTGAATTGACACAACAACTTTGAGAGTTAAGCCGGTGTTGCCTTAATTCTATTATGATCTTCTTGATAAGAGTAATATGCAGCGAAAATAAAGAACGCGAGAAAATATAATTTTCAAAAGTTTTCAATATTATTAAAAACTTCCTAGCCTTAGGTGAAATAACCAATAAAGGTTTTAACAAAACGTTTCTCACAATAATTCATTCACGCTCTTTGTTGATCGGACCCAACGAAGCAGACCAGCACGAACTACTTAACTTCTAAGAACTAGACTTAAAGTAGTTGATACAAAAACTTCGCAAAAACAAGACGAAGACAATACAACGAAGAATTAATCTCTTGAATTATTTAGCACTATTGACTTGTGATCATCTTGATGAACTTCACACCTATATATAGGTTTCTTGAAACTTGCACTCCAAGTTGTATTGTTCACAATTTTGGTAACTCTTGTTGTTTCCTTGTTGAATTGGACTTCCTTTTGAACTCGGGGTATTTCTTAAATAATTGTTCCCTTTATTAGAGTCTTAATAAGGTAAGAACATCTTCTTCAATTCGGAGTAATCATGGAAAAAATCCTAGTTGCAGTGGAACTCCAATTGTTTCCTTCTTTGCAAACCGTGTTGAGTTGACTATTCTTCTCAACTTGAATTATGGAAACTTCAAGTAAGAAATATTCCAAAGCTTTTCCTTACGATTAAGATACCTTCTTGGACATCAACATAAACAACTAAAACCGTGGAACTTGATTAATAAGTGAATAAAGACAAAACTAAAATAAAGCAGCTAAAGAACAGTTTTCGTGCAGGTTCTCTGGTTTCAATGTTATCCTCAATGTTGTCCCAACATCGTATAACATTAATTCCAAAATATCTTGCACTTTCAAGTTGCAACTAATATTCATAGGGGCATTACCAACTGAAATCCGATTGCTAATAATATTCATGGGTCTTTGCGACTGGATTTTAGTGTCGCAAAACTGGGCATCAAGTCTTTTGCGACCGGAATCTGATCGCAACGTTGGCGCACATTTCAAAATTTCAAAATTTCAAAATTTGAGTTTTGGCGACCGCCTTTCGGTCGCAAATACCCCAAAAATTGGGCGTGGTTCGGGGAAAAATTTAAAAATTTCTCCAAAAATTCTATATATACTTCATTTTTCACTCCCATTTCATAAACAATTACCCCTTATACTTTTTTTTTCATTTCCTTTCTTCAATCATTTTTTTTTTAAAATCTCCAAACACTATTATTTCATCGAAATATACCCAACACTTTAACTTTTTTCTTCATTTCTTTTCTTCAAACAATTTTCTCACAACAAATACATATATTTTTTCAAAATCTTCAAACTATTTTTTTTCTTCAAATAAACACTTTTTTTAACATACCTTTCATTTATTCAAAATTATTTGGCTAACAAATATTTTTTTGTTCTAAACACAAGAATTTGAAATCTAACAAAAAAAACAATAATATTTTGGTAATTTATTACTAGAATATTATTAATTTTTTTATTCTGTTAAACATTATTAGCGACCGGACTCCAGTCGCAATTGCCCAGTTGCGACCGAGTTCCGATCGCCAAAACTTTAGTGATGGAAGCATTTGCGAACGAACCCGGATCTGGTCGATATTGGATCTTTTGCAATCGGAAACAGGTCATTAGCGACCGTAAATCTGGTCGTTGATGACCATTTCTGGTGTAGTGATTATTGAAGTTGTGTTCTTTCTTCCTCTTCTAAATTTTGGAGTTTTGTCCCGATTCGTATATGAAAAATCAATATTGCGGTACGAATCACTCGCTCTAGTGACAACAAATTTAAATTTGTACAAGTCCAACTTATAAAAATTTCTCATTTACTCATACGAACTGAAAAATCATTTGCTAAACATCCTCTTCCATTTAGACGGTAGTTCGTGTATTGTATTCAAGATATAAACGTATGCCACTTGACTTTATAGTCCAAGTACAAGCACTTACATGGTTAACGAGTCTAATAAAATGCACAAAGAGAACCTATAGCTCTTACTTATATATTTTCCTAGGAAATACTTAGATTTTATTGGGTTGCAAATGAAAGGAAAACGCGCTTATTTATTCTTCCACTAAATTGAAAGGTGTAGATCATTTTAATATAGCGGTTGTTAAGATATTTTTCACAAACATTCTCCATAGTATTCAAGATATTTATAAATTAGTTTGACGAATTTATCTTGAACTATTACTACTATGATACTTCACAGTTTTATAAAATTTGGAAGTATTATAAAAGTTGCATTATGACCTGACTACGTCGCAAGCTTTTTGGCTCTCGAGCTAACTTTCTTATCCTAACACCTATATTACCAGAATATAATTTGCACTGCAGAATTAAAGAACAAGTAGGTGGTTTTTGAACATAATGTATATAGTAACAGGTTTGAAATTATGGCCTAAGTAACTGAATTATTTATTTGGGTTGAAACGCCTTTGTCCGTGGTTCAAAAACTAAATGCTATTTAACGGGAGAGAAAAACTGACAAAAACATTCCTTCCTTTTATTCACTATGATCCACTCTCTTTTCCGAGTCGATATGCGTATTTCCGAGTCTATACGTGTGTTTTTCCTTAATTGCCTGACCTCTTTTTCTTTCCCTTCTTCCTCTGTTTATATAGAGTTTTTAGGGACATGTGTCGTTATGCATGTTTTTACAGGTGTCGTTATGCATGTGGTGGTGTTCTACACGTGTTACAATGTTCATTTAACCAATAAGATAACGTGTCTATCTTAAGTGCTGACTGTATCTTTTCTTCTTCCGAGGGCTTTGGTCTTCTTTATGATAAGGGGTAGACTGCCTTCTTTGCTTCCGAGAGCTCATTGCTTCTAATGGTGACTCGAGGGCCAAGTCTGAGTGTTCTCTTAGTGACAATGCTTCTCCGATGGGTGTGTATTCTGGTGTGTTTGTTTCAGGATATTCTCCGAGAGGGTGTTCGTTCATGGGTTAATCTCCGAGAGGTTTTTAGCTATCGTGGGTAGGTGTTTTCTTTCTCCGAGTGCCCGGAGAGTGTTGTTCTGTAGTTCTTACGTTTATTGTGAAGTTCCGTTCTTTGGGTTGGTCGACTGGAGTAATGTTCCGAGAGCATTTGTGTTGGGAGTGCGTAGCAGGAAAGTACTGGGGTAGTGTTCCGAGAGCGTTTGTGTTGGGAGTGCATAGCAAGTAAGTGTTTTTGTCAAGGTTCTGGGACTCTGTTGGTTTCCGATAGCTCCAGTGGGCTTTGATAGATTGGTTCTTTTAACTCATCCTTTCTGAGAGTTCATACTTTTCGGAGAGGCAGAATGAGTGGGGCGGAGTGTTTGTCCGATGCTACGGTAGTTCCGATAGTGGTTAGTCTGTAGAATGCTTTCTTCGGATGTATATTCTGATAGGTATCTGCCTTGGTTACAGATTCCGCCTGTTGGGCCCTTAGGCACGACTTGCTCCAGTATTTGATGTTTGGAGATGTGCTCCGAGGGATACTTGGGGTGTGATACCTGTATCGTAAATGCAGATCGCATAATCATATAATAATATACCTGGTAATTCCAGTAATTGATTTATTGTTTATTTCAAGCAGGTGAATTATCATCCTGTTAACAAACCCCCCCCCCCCCCCCCCAGTTTTTAGTGCAGTTGGTCATTATGACTGCCTTAGAAACTTAATAGGTTAAAGGGTACGAGGGCTCGGGTATCGTAGATTTTGTCAGGTATTCTGGGAATGTGTCACAAGGCCTCGTAGAACTCTCCAGGGATGTCGTAAACACTCGTCAGTGACATTTATGTTTTGTTCGACGTTTCCCTCGTTCTTGGCATTACCTTTAAAAAGGTGAGGAGTATCGTGGTTACTCTCTCCGAGTGATTCCCGTCGTATTCTGAAATGTGCCCTCGTTGGATCATTATCGGGGCATTAATTATAATTTAAAGTTATGGCATTTACTTAACTGTGATTTAAATGCAGTTAATGGTAATTTTAATGCCATGTTTAGGTATGGTGAGGAGACCGAAGCATTTCTGACCGTTTGTGTTTCTGTAATCGAGGAGACGTGACATTTAATAGCACTAGGCACGACTTTTAATCGTGGGGCGTGAGTGGGTTTAGTGGTCATTTAAGGCACTTAGTGGGTATAGGGTTTTATAAGCCTTCTTCTTTCCTAACTAACCTCACTTGCAATCTTTGAGCGAAAAAATTCTCTTTTCTGCAAAACTTTTCTGCAAAAGCATTCTCTGATTTTCTAAGAAGTCTCTACAATGGCGTCACAATCTAATACTAACCTGGTGTCGGCCGCTTCCGGTACCGGAGGAGCAGCGGGGGAGACATTTCTGACTTCTCGAAAGAGGAGTGCAGCGGTGGCGGGGGCGAGCGGCAGTGGTGGTGCCGGAAAGGCAAAGAAATTGAAGAAGAAGGCCGACAAGGGTGGTGTTCCGCGGGCTACCCAGAAGGTGGGTGATACAGTTAGCACCGCGTCGGAGAAGGAGGTTAGAAACTTGTTCATCGAGCACGGCGCTTCTGGCCGTAACGTGGAGGTGCTGGTGTCGGAGGCCCACCACCGGGGTGATTCTCCTCCGCCGGGGCACCTGACGGTGTACTATCCACAAATAAAGGCGGGACTGCGCTCTTTTTTCCCGCCCTTCTACTGTGATATTTTTAATTACTGTAATCTCTGCCCTAGCCAACTCACCCCTAATTCTTTCACTGTGTTGGCCTTGTTCGTGTTTTGGTGTCTGGTGAGAGGCATCGAGTGCACGAGAGACAGGTTTTTTGCTATCTTTGAGTTGAAGTCGTCTCCGGGGGAAGGTCATTTCTACTGTTTCACCCATCGGGATAAGGATGACCGGATCTCCGAGGGCAACATCACCTCCCACAGTTCATGGAAAAACAAGTTTTTCTTCATATGTCCTGCTGAGGGAGAATGGGACATACCCCTGACTTGGAGGGAGCCCACCTTTCCCGAGAGAGTGATGGACGATACCCTGATGTTCTCACCGGTATTCTCCGCGAAGCCCCTCGTGGAGTCGAAGGATTTTATTCGCCTCTATCGGACCGCAGGATTGAGGCACATTTATCCCTTAGACAAAATCAAGACTCCCCTGGCCATTCCCGATGAGCTCTTCGATACCTTCGGTAAGTATTTACCCCCCTTATAGTACATGTGTTTCTTTTTATCTTATCTAACTTGTAACCGTCTTTGTAGTGAATGTTCTGCGACCGTTCATGGTGGAGAACGAGGACGTAGTAAACAAGAAGGGAAAGTCTACCCTAGGAGAGGGTGAAGCCTTTGGTGCTGCGGAGGGTGAGGACGAGCAAGGGGGGACTCGTTTAAAGGTTGCTACAGTCACGTCCTGTTCGTCTAGCGGGACTTCCGGTACCCCTGAGGAAGCGGGGTTAGACGTGACTTCTGCAGATGCAGGCCCTGCGGGGGTATTTGTCATAGGGGGTGGGGAGGACGAGGTTGGGATAGAGGGGATGGCTTTACCACTCCCAGGTGTTATCAGTATACCCTCCTCATCGGAGTTATCGGGGGACTCTGCATATGCGTTACTGTCGACTCCTCCCAAAGGTATGTGTTTCTCCCTAGTCTTAAACAGCATTGAAACAGTATACACTTCTTTTATTTATATGGAAATCTGCTCTAGATAGACGAAGGGATAGCTTTACTTAGAAACACTTATGATTTCACAGGAGGTGAAGACCTTTTTGGTCTAGAAGGGGGGTCGCTTCCCTCGAATCCCGCCCCTCCTCCAGCTTTTGATACAATGAGTCTACTGGACGAGATTCTGGCTGCCGGTCCCCCGCTTACGAGTGCTCCTGCTCCGAGACCACTCGCGGCCATCCAGTCAGATAGCCCTGTAGTCACTCAGGTTCCACTGTCGGGGGGAGTACTTCCAGGGAGGCCCTCGTCTTCTAATGCTCCAGCCTCAGGACGAGAGCCTAGTTCTGAAGACGCCCAGGTGGCTCTCGAGACTGTCACTCGATATATAACGGCTGCCAATTCCCTGCCAGCGGATGGGTGGCAATTCGTCCGGGCTTGTACCAACAACGTGGCTATGTTGGTAAGTTTTTATTTATCTAATTCACTTAAGATCCTTTATCGGGATCTTTATTCCTTTGTTTTGCTTTCTTAGGCACCTAAAATGCTTCATCTTCTGTTACTCTAGGTCGAGAAGCTGCAAAAATTGGCAAGCGCAGCTGACGAGAAGTCTCAGAAGCTGGAGGCGGAGAACAAGGATCTTTGGGAAAGAATGGAGAAGTATAACGAGGCGTGGGCCATGCTTACGCAACAAAACCAAGACTTGAGGGGGGGAGAATAAGCAGCACCACTCTTCTGTAAAGGAGATGGAGGCCTCCGGGCTTGTACTGAAAGACATGATTACCTTCCTCGAAGAGAAAAACGTTGCTTGGGAGGCAAAGCAAAAAGAGTTGGAGCGGGATCTGTCCAAGGCACTGGGCCAGGTGGACACTCTTAACGAGAAGTTGTCGCGGGCTATGGTTCCGGGGGGCCTTACTTCCGAGGAGGTGCAGCGAAGGGTGGATGTTGCGGTTAAGCAAGCTCGAGAGGACGCCACTACTCAAGTGAAGGAACTATACATCAATAAGAACCAGGGATACTTAGCATGATATGCTATGTGGGGGTTCCTTCAATGCTTTGGGCAGGTGCGCAGTAAGGTGGCTCCCAATTTAGAGCTGCGGGTAGTCAATATCACGGAGATGCAGAGGCCTACTCTGGAGCAAGCCTACGACCTCTTTAAAAAGAGTAGCTCTCAACTTCCTCCCTCCTCCTCTTCCCCGACTAGGGTGCCCTTGGCAGCGGTACTTCCACGGCCTTCAGTTCAAGCCCCTCTCCGAGTGGGGGTCCAGGCTGTTTCCTCTGGCGTTCCTCCTCCTACGAGTGCTCCGGTTCTTCCTTCCACAATTGAGCCAGCTCTTGTCTCCTCGAGTGCTCTACCCCCCAGTCTTAGAGGTTTTTTAATTCGTTTTTTCTCTTAAGGACCATTGTACTTTTTATTATTATGTGTAATGGTACTTTTATCTTTTGTTTGGAATGAACCATTTCTTATTTGGAACGAAACTTTTTTCCCGTGTTAATAGTCACATAACTTTTCAGCATATTATGGATACTTGGTCCCTTACCTTTATTTGTAGAATTTTAAGATTGAGTTTACAGAAATGAGATAGCATCTCACTCTTACTGACCAAACAACTTTCTTAGCATAGCGTGTCTATTTGCAGTGCAAGTTTGGGGAAATATACTTTCCTAAATAGGAGTATCCCCTGATATGCCCTCGTAGCCTTTTATAGTATGCTTTGGGCAGCTCAACTTAATTCAGTTACTCAAGGAAAGGGTCCTAAGTATATATAGGTGCTTAGAGTTTAGTGAATATTTTCACGTCCTTTCAAAGAATCATTCCAATAGAATTGTTTATATCCTCGTCACTTTTAATTATGTAGACTTTCGGAAAGCCTTTGATGAGAGAGTACGAGTGAAGTTTCCCGGAGTAACTGCTCTCGGAGATATTCTCCGAGGCCACTGGACCATGTCTTCCCCCTTCCCTCAAGTTTTGTATCGACTCCGCGCAAGTATTTACATAGTAAATTATAGAATCTTACGATTTTTCACGAGATATCCAAAATCGGACTCGAACTATAAATAGTGAAAGAAGGATACTTATCTTTGGTGCGTATCGTTCCACTGCATTAGCACCTTCTTTCCCTTTTGGTTGAGGCAATGATCTCGCGAACCTGCTTAAGGGTTTAATGACCGCGAGAGTAAATTCTCCCTGATTGACATCGCTTTTGAACGCTCTTGATGGCGAATCTTATGGCGTTCCCACAGACGGCGCCATTTTGTTAACAGGTTTGGAATTATGACCTAATTAACTGAATTATTTATTTGGGTTGGAACACCTTTGTCCGTGGTTCAAAAACTAAATGCTATTTAACGGGAGAGAAACACTGACAAAAACATTCCTTCCTTTTATTCACTATGATCCACTCTCTTTTCCGAGTCGATATGCGTATTTCCGAGTCTATACGTGTGTTTTTCCTTAATTGCCCGACCTCTTTTTCTTTCCCTTCTTCCTCTGTTTATATAGAGTTTTTAGGGACAGGTGTCGTTATGCACGTTTTTACAGGTGTCGTTATGCATGTGGTGGTGTTCTACACATGTTACAATGTTCATTTAACTAATAAGATAACGTGTCTATCTTAAGTGCTGACTGTATCTTTTCTTCTTCCGAGGGCTTTGGTCTTCTTTATGATAAGGGGTAGACTGCCTTCTTTGCTTCCGAGAGCTCATTGCTTCTAATGGTGACTCGAGGGCCGAGTCTGAGTGTTCTCTTAGTGACAATGCTTTTCCGATAGGTGTGTATTCTGGTGTGTTTGTTTCAGGATATTCTCCGAGGGGGTGTTCGTTCATGGGTTAATCTCCGAGAGGTTTTAGCTATCGTGGGTAGGTGTTTTCTTTCTCCGAGTGCCCGGAGAGTGTTGTTCTGTAGTTCTTACGTTTATTGTGAAGTTCCGTTCTCTGGGTTGGTCGACTGGAGTAATGTTCCGAGAGCATTTGTGTTGGGAGTGCATAGCAGGGAAGTACTGGGGTAGTGTTCCGAGAGCGTTTGTGTTGGGAGTGCATAGCAAGTGTTTTTGTCAAGGTTCTGGGACTCTGTTGGTTTCCGATAGCTCCAGTGGGCTTTGATAGATTGGTTCTTTTAACTCATCCTTTTCGAGAGTTCATACTTTTCGGAGAGGCAGAATGAGTGGGGCGGAGTGTTTGTCCGATGTTGCGGTAGTTCCGATAGTGGTTAGTCTGTAGAATGCTTTCTTCGGATGTATATTCCGATAGGTATCTGCCTTGGTTACAGATTCCGCCTGTTGGGCCCTTAGGCACGACTTGCTCCAGTATTTGATGTTTGGAGATGTGCTCCGAGGGATACTTGGAGTGTGATACCTGTATAGTGAATGCAGGTCGCATAATCATATAATAATATACCTGGTAATTCCAGTAATTGATTTATTGTTTATTTCAAGCAGGTGAATTATCATCCTGTTAACAGTATAGTAATAACTTGACAGCCACAAGGCGAAATAATCACTATGAATAATAATTTTACAAAACCTTCTTCTAACAACTCTAAGAACAATTAGAATGTACACTGTTATGGCCAAAACTCCTTTGGGCCCAACTAGGTTAAATTGATCTTGTTTTGTAAATCATATTTGTTAAGTTAATCTTGTTTAGATGGTAGTTATCTTATTAACTTACATTATTTTTAAAAGATATTATCTTATCTTATTTTATTTTATTAACTTTCTTGATCTTCTTATTATGTATCTAGACATATTCAAATAGCCATGGACATTGAAAATATTCTAAAAATCTTGCAGAATTTATTGGATAAGGTAAGAAGATCCACACATATTGCAACTAGAGAATCGCCAAGCTTATCAGATAAGGAAAAATGATATGCGAGGATTGCAACTGAAGATCTGTAGAGATTTTTCCTATGCACATATAAGGAGTATACTTGACATTTTAGAGGACAGATAATTTGTGTCATTCGTCCTGTATCAAGTCAAAGTATTTTAGTGAGATAACTTCTTGTCAAATGAGCTTTGAGTTATTTTGAAGTTCTCCGACTCAAAGGAGTATACCGAATATAGTTGAGACTTATGTAATATCCTTAAATTTTCCTAGTACATATATATATATATATATATATATATATAAGAATATAAGTGTTATATAGGTACTTCTTAAAGAAAAAAAATATATTATTTGGTTAATTGCCTTTTAGTCCTTCATCTTTTAAAAATCATTATTTGGCCCCTAATAAATTAAAATATTGATTTAATCCTTTTAATTTAAAATTAGATAAAATAATAAAAACAACGAATTCTTGAAATCAAAATTTTTTCTTCACTAGGACCTCAAGAAGTAATGGTTAGGACATGAAGAACCATAATAGGCCCAAACATTAAAAGCTTGAATGTAAAAGTCTTCATAATAATAATTTCATTTAATTAATAATACGATATATTTGAATAAAATATTGTTATATCAAACTTGGTTAAAATTCTAGAAAAAAGCACAGTAAAATACTTGAATGTAATAATCTAAATAGTATCTAAATAGTTGATGAGTTAATTACCTCAATCATATAAGTTTGCCTATAAATACAAGCATTTTTCTTTGTAAAAATTCCACATCAAAATTCTCTAAGAGTTTGCATATGCTTTCTTCACCAAAGTTCTCCCATTTTTCGTCCTGTACTCAAATAAAATATTTTCAAAGTTCCTAAACTCAAAAAATTGTGAGAAAAAATTTAAATTCTAATTCTTCCCAAAAACTCCAGTTTTATTCCTAAACTTGAAAGATATAAAAACAATATCAAGGCTTAAAATTTTGGAAAATTGCTTTATACACATCTTTCTAAGTGTGTTTAGAACAAAAGCCCTACAAAATATTTGGAATTGCAATTGATTAGAAGGGTCGATTAAAGGTAATCTTAAGCTTGCTGTAATTTTTAGCCTTAAATAATATATCTCTTTTGATTCTTCAAATTAATCTATGCATAATGATACTAATCTTAAAATTGATCATATGTAGTAGTTAATAAAGTCATGGGAGTATGTTAAAATCCATTTATTATATGTTTTAGTCAAGTATATGTATTAATTATAAATTTTCTTTTAATGACATGTTGTAGGAAATATATTCATACTTAATTTTTTCTTAATTCCAAATCAAGGTGTGAAATTGTGTTATGGTCTAATTTATAACCTGATTATATAACCTTGTTTCCTAGTTAATAATTAAGCTTCACTTTAAATTAGTTTTACTAAATTATATCTTTGTGACTCCTTATATATATGTAACAATATGTATTGTTAATAGGTAGTAAGCCTAGAAAATTCTACAAATCATTAGATGTGAGTCTCATGTTAAAATAAAAGTTATTTATTTTATAACTAATAGGTAACCGTAAAATAAAATAAGTTTTCCTAAATAGTTCATAAATGAATTTTAACAGGAAGCTAATAATCTTACGGTGAAATCACGAGAACCGAGTTAAAATGTGTTTTTTTTGTCCTATTTCTATTTCTTGACTTGGTTGTAATCAAAGATAAGAAGAACATACGAGAAAATGTAACAAACTATAAAAGCTAATTATTTGGTTTAAACTTATTAACACATTTAAATTTATTTAGGAGACGACGTGGAATTTCCCGAACATGAAGTTACTGTCGCATGTGAGATTTATAATACTTTTAACCCATGTTTGGCACCCGGCCTGAGGAACTTGGAATGAGTACTTGTGATTCTTGGTTCTAAATGGCGAACAACTTATTCTTTCAACAAAATCGTTTTCTTTTATGATCTCATTTTGTTCCTAATCCTTTTGCTTACTGTTGAGATATTCTTGGACCATGGATTCTTAATCATTTTTCATAAATTACAATAATTTCTCCAATATGATAATCCACATGTTGGTTCTTAAACTATGCAACGAGCAATGAACTACGTTGGGAACATGTAGCTCAAAAGTAATAGACATTGTTTGGGTTACTAGCTTATTATTTATCTGTTATACCCAATGGGACGCCTTTGAGAAGTTAGGCCCAGGGATTGAGACGGTTTACTGCTGGGCAGCAAGGGTTGTCGGTTTAAGTAAATTTGCTCGATACCCATTTATCTAGGCACCGCTTGCAGTCAGAAATTGGTTGTAACCGCGTGGTAGGTTGACATGTACTCGAGCATGTCTCTTGATCTATTTGCGAGGTCGCTCCTTGTTGGGAGGTAAAATGTAGTATATTGGATGAAATAAGGTAGAATCTGTTATATGAGATGCAGGAGTTCATTATCTTATTGTTCGTTTGCTATTCTTTACCTCTCAGTTCTAACGTTTTCCTTTCATACCATATCAAATTTCATATATTTCTTACATCTATTATTGTTACTAAAAATCTCACTAAGTCACCAAAGACTTACATCTCCTGTCATTTTCTTTGTCCATTCCTCAGAATAAACAAGGCTTAGCAAGGCGGCTAGATTAAACTATTGTGGACTTGGGGAATTTTAAATAAATCAAAAGTGTGTGACAATAAAACTAAATCCCTAATAATTGTGTGTTTTATTACGTATTCGGTATTTTGAGTTTTGTGTGGATTGTAATAATAAACTCTATAAATCTTGAAAGCTTCCGCTATAATAAATAAGTTTATATTTGGCTTTATTATGGTTCCATTTAGTGAACCTCTCTGAGGTGGCGTTAAGGTTCGAATTGGAAATTTGCAAATCCTATTCGAAGACCTAAACGGGACTTTAGAGTTTGGGACCTCACAGCTTAAGTGCTGCAACGGTAAAATAGAGGGAGTCTAGTTTTATGTTTAAGTAATTCCTAAGCATTGTAATTCCTAAGTAGGTATATAATTCGACTCACAAATTTCTGGTGAAAACCTCGTGGACTAGGATCAATTGGACCGAACCACGTTAAAATCCGTGTGTTCTTTACTGCTTGATGTTTAACTGTGTCTTAGTCACAATTGCAACAGTAAAACTGTTTTTTAAGCTTAAAGAACAAAAATCGATATTACTTTCGGTTACAGTTCCAACTATTGACAAGTTTAGCTGTACTATTTTACAAGTAATATAGATCCAAGATCTTTCATTTGGTATCAGAGCGAGTTACTATTATCTATAGTGTAGATTCTGGTTAAAAAGATCTTATTTTTGTCTTGTGTTCTTTTCTCAATGGAGGAAATGAGGGAAGGTCTTTCGACCATAAAACCACCTATGCTGACTGCAGCCAACTATTCATACTGGAAAAATAGGATGTGAAATTTCATTAAATAGCAGGATCAGAAGGCGTGGAAGAGCATTCTGAAAGGGTGGAGCCCCCCAGTAGATGACAAGGGTAGAGTAAAATCTGAACTTGAGTGGTCAGATGCAGAGGAACTCCTCGCTAATTACAACACTGCTACTTTACATATCATTCTTGTTGCAGTTAATTATGATGCATGGCAGGCCATTGAAAATGCTCATGAAGGAAACGCTAAAGTCCGAGCATCAAATTTGCAACTGCTGAATGATCAATTTGAGTTTGTTCTTATGGAGGAGACAGAGACAATTGCTCAGTTTCACTCAAAACTCATACACCTTACAAGTGAAGCCACTATTCTTGGTGCAGACTTTCCAGAGTCCAGAACTGTGCTAAAACTTCTGAGGTCACATCTAGTAAGATTTGCAGAAAGTCTCGATAATTGAAGAAGCCAAGGAAATTGATACTCTGCCACTTGTCGACCTCATGGGGTCTCTCACTGCATGGGAGATGAAGCTTAAAAGCGAAGGAGACGCCATTTCCAAAGGAGTTGCACTTCATGCAAATCTCCAACAGAACAACCCAAGCACTGAATTGATCAAATCCATGACACTTATCACAAAAATGTTCAACAAAATGAACAAGAACTGGAATAAATGTAACTTTTATTAACACTATTGCAAGTCCCTATGATAATTTTAAAAAGGCTTCTGCTACTAATAGACTTAACAACAAAAAACTGGGAGAGGTATTCAATGCAGGGAATGTCATGGCTTTGGCTACATAAGGGCTGATTGAACAAACCTAAAAAAAGGGCAGCCCAGTGCACGAAAGCATCCCCGCAATGCGAGGGTTCGGGGCTGATTGAACAATTCTCCTGGAGAAAAACAAAAACAGAGCACTGCTCACATTGAGCGATGATGAGTCTGACAATAGCGATGAGGATACGAAAAAAAAATGTTGATGTTGCATTCTCAACTTGCATCCCATTTGCTAGAGCAAACATGGCTGTTACAATCGACATTTACATCCCGTTCATTAGAGCAAACATGGCGATTGCAACTGACATCCTGATTGAATCCGATAGTGATTCAAATGATTATTCCAACCTGGACGAGAGGGAGACCGCCTTGTCAAGATTTGAAGCTGTATATAAAAGGAATTCTATACTGGAAGCCCAATTCAAAATCCTATCACCTTTTAGAAGCCCAGATAAAATGAACAACAAAATCTTGGAGCTTGAAATAAAGGTACTTTCACTGACTGTTTAAAGAGATCTACTATCTGTAGATCTGGAGACACCTCTCAAAGTCCACAAAACACTGAATGATGTTCTTTCTCTCACACAAAAAGAACTGGAAACGGTCATGAAGAATTTCAAGTTACTTACCCCAGGAACTCAAAAACTTGAGAAGGTTCTGGACACTCAGAAAGTTACAACTGGGAAAATCGGAGTAGGATTTCTTGATCATGTCAAACCAGAATTCCTTGGAAACACCAAATTCACGGTGTCAAAGAAGAAACGGATACCCATAGGAGTAGAAATCCCACTTGATTACTCTCATATGCAACTTCAGAACAATTAGGTAAATCTTAGTTGCAATCCAGTAACACTAATTCTCTGTATGTTTCCATTAACATATCCCAGAGAAGTCGATATGTTTCCATATGACATCATTGTGGGGTAGAAGGTCACATTCGACCCTACTGCTATCAACTATGGGAATCTCAACAACAGACTTCTGTCAAATCAATTGAAGTGGCTCAAAAAGAAGACAAATAAGAGTTGAAAGAAGAAAGCCAGGAGAAGTGCACCCACTGTTGCATCTGTGAAATTAGTAAAACAAGTTGGCTTTGAGAAATCAACCAAAACTCTCACTTGCCTTACTGCTTGTAACTCTGCTTCTCAACACACTTCAAACTCTAACTTTTGGTTTTTTGATAGTGGTTGCTCCAGGCACATGACATGAGATAAAAGTATCTTGAGCAACTTCATGGATGAATGTAAGGAAGACGTGGTCTTCGGAGATGGTAACCGGGAAAAAATCCTTGGAAGAGGAATATTGAATGTGAAAGGTTTTCCTAAACTCCGAGATGTGTTTTATGTTGATGGCTTGCATGCAAGCTTAATTAGCTCAAGTCAGCTGTGTGATGATGATCTTTATGTCAAATTTACTAAAGATGAATGTGAAGTTACTGATCAACATGAGAATCTTGTATTACGGGGACTAAGAAGTACAGAAAATCACTATACCTTGACTAATTGCAACTTTGTAATGAGATCACGAACTTGAAACTTTAGTGCTGATAATCTTACAAATCTATGACACCAAAGGTTCGGTCACATTAACTTCAAATCACTTACCAATCTTCACCGCATCTGAACCATGAAAGGATTAACCAAAATTAGTCCCAAACCTGCGGGTAAGTGCACTTCGTGCATGGAAGGAAAGCAAAAGAAGACTAGTCATGCAGTGTTGCAACACTCTCCTTCTGAAAGAATCCTTGAACTTCTCCATGTGGATCTTATGGGACCGATTCAAACGCTACATTTTTGTATGTGTTGATGACTTCTCACGATTCACTTGGGTTGAGTTTCTGAAAGAAAAAAACCGAATCTTTTATTGCGTTAAAAACATGTGCATCAGTGTTGCAACTAAAAAAAATTTAATCGTTAAAATAATCCAAAATGATCATGGTAAGGAGTTTGAAAATTCCAACTTTAATAACTTCTGCAATGACAAAGGATTTTTTCATGAATTCTTAGCACCAATTACACCACCACAAAATGGTGTAGTTGAATGAAAAACAAGACGCTTGTTGAAATGGCTCGAGTTATGCTGAACTCGAAAAAGTTGGCACTACGATTTTGGGCAGAATCAATGAATACTGCGTGCTACGTGACAAACCGAGTATATATGCGTCCAGGTACAAATAAGACTACATATGAGATATGTAAAGGTAAACGTCTCAGTGTTCATCACCTTCATATTTTTGGATGTACTTGTTATGTTCTTAATGATCAAGAACAAAGAGGTAAGTTTCATTCCAAATCTGACTTGGGCATTTTTATTGGCTACTCTCGAAACAGTCACTCGTACATATTTTTTAACATTCGTACCCAGATTATTATTGAATCATCTTACGTTGAATTTGATGATTACAAGGACTTTGCATCAACCTCCTCGGAGGTTGAGATCGCTAAACTGGCTGAACCATCTCAGCACTCAAAGAAAGTAGAAGACATGGCTCCTAAGGGAACTGCAGCCACACCTATAGTTGCAACTGCTCCTAACGCAACTACAGTTGCAACTGAGCTCAAAGCAACTGAGATAACTACTCATGCAGAAAGTTCGGATGAGCAATTATGTCCAGTACACATGGAAGCACCTCCTCACGTAAAGAAGAATCATCCACCGAAATTAGTAATTGGTGAACTAAATTATGGTATAAGAACTCAAGATCTTTCTCGAAAGAGGTATGACCAAATGGTACATTTTGTGAGTTATACCTTGTAAGTGGAACCAAAAAATGTGAAGGAAGCCATCCATGTAAGAAGAGCCGAACCAGTTTGAAAGAAACAATGTTTGGGAACTCGTATCGAGGCCCCCAAATGTGAACATCATTGGTACCAAATGGATATTCAAGAATAAAACTGATGAGCTTGGTAACCTTGTGAGAAGCAAAGCAAGGATGGTCGCCCAGGGATATACTCAAGTGGAAGGCGTGGACTACAATGATACATTTGCACCAGTTGCAAGATTGGAATCCATCGGCCTTTTACTTGTTGTTGCATGTGTTTTGCGATTTAAACTTTTTCAAATGGATGTTAAAAGTGCATTTTAAAATGGCCATCTCAATGAAGAAGTTTTCTTGGAACAACCTAAAGGTTTGATTGACCCACACTTCCCATCTCATGTGTTAAAACTAAAAAGAGTCTTGTATGGTCTCAAACAAGCACCTCGTGCTTGGTGTGAAAGATTGACCATCCATCTTCTTGAAAAATGGTACACTAGAGGGAGTGTTGATCGTACATTGCTTTTCAAACATTTTGAAACTCATATTCTAATTGCACAAATCTATGTAGATAACATTGTGTTTGGGTCTATATCTACTAACGAGTTGCAACAATTAGTCTATATTATAAAAAAAAATGAGTTTGAAATGAGCATGGTTGGAGAACTGACTTACTTTCTTGGATTGCAGGTCAAACAAAAGGTCGGTGGAATCTTCATCTCTCAGGCCAAGTATACAAAAAATCTGGTCAAATGATTTGTATTAGATCATGCTAAACCCATGAAAACTCTCATGGGCTCTACAGACCGACTTAGTAAAGACAAGAGTTGCAACTCTGTTGATCCAAGTCTTTATAGAAGCATGATTGGGAGCCTACTCTATCTCACTGCCAGTTGACCTGACATTTGTTTCAGTGTAGGAGTGTGTGCTCGATATCAGGCGAATCCAAAGGAAGCACATCTTAAGGTTGTCAAAAGAATCATTCGATACATTTCTAGTACACTGGATTTTGGTCTCAGTTACAACTTTAACGAGAATGTATCTCTTGCAGGATATAGTGATGCAGATTGGGCCAAATGCGCTGATGATCAAAAAAGTACGACTAAAGGATGCTTCTACCTTGGAACTAACTTAGTATCATGGTTCAGTAAGAAACAACACTCTATCACTCTTTCTACAGCTGAAGTCGAGTACATTGTTGCAGATAGTTGTTGTACACAATTGGTTTGGATGAAAAAAAATGTTGCAATACTATGGTATTGCGCAAAAGGTACTTTTGTTATATTGTGACAATACTAGTGCTATTAATATCTCTAAAAATTCAGTTCAACACTCTCGCAGCAAGCATATTGAAATAAGATACCATTATATTAGATAATTGATTGAAGCCAATACCGTTGTGCTACATCATGTTTGCACTAAACTTCAAGTTGCAGACATCTTTACAAAGGCATTCGATGTTACACGCTTTGAGCACCTTCGTAAGTCGTTGGGACTATGTCTCATGTAAATTGCAACAGGGACATTGTTGCAACCAATGGTGACATATCTGAACTTTATTCATTATCTTTTGAGATAATGTGCCCTTAGTTTTTGCCCTGAATCACATGTGATGCCCTTCAGTGGTTCTCTGCTTGAAAAAAAAAAACAAAAAACAAAAAAAAAAGAGGAAAAAATGTCAGCTTTGCTGACTCGTTGTTACAACTGGAAAAAGCTACCTGGCCTAAAAGAAACAAGTGTGAAAGCTATCAATTTCTATCTCACACGTTTTCTCATTGAAAAGAGTTACCTTGTTCACAAATGTGTTAGTGTGAAAGCTGTCAGTTTGTTGTTTTCAAAGTTGCAATTGAGGATCCATGATGATGCGAGTCTTTACTTTGGGATACAAAATCTTAGAAGATGTTGGATACTCTCTGAATATTTCATTCCTTAGGAGACTCTAAGTCGTTGTTTGCGATTTACATGATTTAGATTTTTTCTTATCTTCTCTCGATTGTGCTTGATTTGTGTAACATTAAGGCGTGTTGTATTTTGTTTGTTAAGAAGATTTTGTTTCCTTCATGATTTTCTCAAAAGATTGGACTTATCCGTTTCCTACTTATTGAGTATCTTAACAATATTACTTAGAAAGATTGGCTGAATTTTGCAAGAGATTGTGTTTTGGTGGGAAACTTTGCCTCCTTTTTACTAGAGCTTGAGTACTTATTTATTCCTCCTTTATTATCTCTTACTCACCCACAAATTTTTTCTTCAACTCTCATCTCTTATCTTAAGTCTCTCTCATCTCTTCTCTTGAGTTTTTCTCCACAGATGGGCGCCTCCTCAAAGAAACCCGCCACCATGGAATGCGACAATGCAGAGGTCATTGATATGGATCTCTTGCAGAACATACCACCACCCGATCCACAGTTTGTGGCAGAATCCAATGACGAAGAGGCTCTTGATCTTCCAACGGAGGATGAGCATCAACAGCCCATCCCCGATTTCGCCTCACCACAGGTGCCAACGCCTGAGAAGGCTTCTGCGTCCAGCAATGGAAAAGGGAAATTGGGCGAATCTTCCTCCACTCCGGCCAATCTCGAGGAATCTCCGGTGAAACCACCTGATCAAACTACTCATGTCTCTTCTGGAGTTGCAACTCGGAAGCGAACCAAAGTACTTGCTTGGAAATCCGTCCGAGGGCAAAAATTGCACAAAATTTCCAAGTAGTCCTCTCGGAAGAAGAGAATGAAGAGGACGAAGGTTGCGAGGGAAAATTGATGTTGGACCTTTTGCAAAAAAATGGTGTTCTACACACGTTCCAAAAAAAGGTCCGCCCTCACCTTTTGGAGATCCTACTGCCCTTCAAAAATTGCACCTGCCTCCACAACCCTAAAGGCTGTTAATGCTTACTCCGACGGTCCGACAACTTCTATACTCCGCAGGCACATATTAAATTCGAAAAGTATTTGCAACGACCTATTGTACATAAACGCCCTCTTGATCTGGACTCATTGATCTACTGAAGAACAGAGGTTGGATAGCTGTAACTCAGAAGGCTGTTGCATTTAGTACCCCTCGGGTACAAGATTTCTATGCAAATATCATATCGCAACTCGATGCTGAAGGCTCGTTTCAACGGTACAAAGTGTTTGTGCATAAGCACATCTGCTTCATCACTGCTGAAGTGGACACTAGAGACAAATCCCAGTTGCGACTGGAGAAAAATCTCGGCAAAGTTGACTCTGAACTCACCGGTGGAAAGTTTAAGTGTTAGGCCCTTGGCTCTTCCCTTGGCTCTTCCCTTACCACCAATGATCTTACCACCAGGTATAATCTCTTGTTTCGAATCTTAGTTCGTCACTGGATGCCCTGCACACAAACCTCCACAATGAGCTCTGATGTTGCCTCTGTCTTGTTTCAAATTGGTACTGGTGTTGAGATTGACCTTGGGAAACATGTATTGGAGCGACTATATCGAGAGACCTTTCCACAATTCCGTCTCTCTCTTGGATTTTCGTCTCTTATTTACAGGGTTATGGTGGCTCAGTTTCCCGATCTCAAGATAAGTAAGGATCAGTTAACTCATGTTGCAACTATGCGTGCCAGCACCAAGGTCATCAACAAGCCATCGCCCTCCCCAGTTGCAACTGGCAGCTCATCCAGGAAATGGACCAACTCGATTCCCGACGCCACTGTCAGCCTTGAAGGGGTTCACATGGAGCTCACTCGCTTGCATGGACTCTATAATCGACTGAGCAAGTCGTATGAAGAGTTGTGCACAACTATGACCGTCATGGACTCCAAGCTAGATAAGCGATTGCAACAGTTGGGTGCCCCTTGATCTCTTTTGTCAAAAAAAAGGGAGAACAATTTGAGGGCGAGGTTCGTAAGGGGGAGAACTGGTTATTTTTTAAAATGTTCTCGTACGTCTCTAACTTTTTGAACAATTTTAATTTTTGTTGGTTTTACGGAGAGTTGCACCAGCGTTGCAACTGTTGCTGCTTCTGCACACTGTTTTTATCATGAATGTTTAAAGTTATGCTTTTTGCTAACCTCTTATGCAGATGGACTAATGATTTTGACAAAAAAAAATTCGAAGAGGGAGATTGTTAAGGCCGAAATTCCTTTGGGCCCAACTAGGTTAAATTGATCTTGTTTTGTAAATCATATATGTTAAGTTAATCTTGTTTAGATGGTAGTTATCTTATTAACTTACCTTATCTTTAAAAGATATTATCTTATCTTATTTAATTAACTTCCTTGATGATTAAGATATTAATCATATCTCCTTATTATGTATCTAGACATATTTAAATAGGCATGTACATTGAAAACTTTCTAAAGATCTTGCAAAATTTACTGGATACGGCAAGAAGATCTGCATGGGTTGCAACTAGAGAATTGCCGAGCTTATCAGATAAGGAAAGAGGATATGCGAGGATTGCAACTGAAGATCTGTAGAGATTTTGCCTATGCCTATATAAGGAGACTCGACACTTTAGAGGACAATCTTTGAAAGATAATTTGTGACATTCATCCTGTATCGAGTCAAAGTATTTCAGTGAGAGAACTTCTTGTCAAAGGAGCTTTGAGTTATCTTAAAGTTCTCCGACTCAAAGGATTATACCAAATATAACAAATTTTGGGTGAAAACCCCGTGGACTAGGACAAATTGGACCGAACCACGTTAAAATCCTTGTGTTCTTTACTGCTTTATGTTTAACCGTTTCTTAGCCACAATTGCAATTTGCAACAGTAAAACTATTTTCTAAGCTTAAAAGAACTAAAATCGATATTACTTTCGGTTACAATTGCAACTATTGACAAGTTTAAATGTACTCGTTTACAAGTAATATAGATTTTTCATAAACAACTGAGAAGGTAAAGGATCCCACTCCTTACAATCTAGCTCCTTAAATCTAGGCGTAAAAGTAGTTCTAACTCGCTAGACAAAACTCAGTAAACAAGACAACAACACTCGCCTCTACTCTTGAACTCTTGTGAACTATATGCTTGTGTCTTGTATTGTTTCTTGATGTTTTGCACGACTTCATATAATATTGTTTTCTTGAAGTCGGAGCCATGTCGGACACAATCTCTGGATTGCATCAAATCTTTTAATCTGACTCTTTTTCGTTTTCAAACATATCTTCTTGAATTTGGAAATGTTTCTTTGTTGAACTGTAAGTTTTCTAAGGGAAGTGTCATCCTTCTTGCAATTCACATGCCTTGAAGTTTCTTTATTTTAGTCAAACGTGTCTTCAAATTTGGAAAGTCTTATTGAATCCAACTTTCACTTGATCAAAAATCTCCTTTAATCTTTTCAACCTGAAACACCTTCACAACAAACTACAACCGTGGTACTAGGTTAATAAGTGAATAAATGCAAAATAAATTATTCAACTAAAATTTAGATTGTGCAGTGACAGGGTGTTGCCATCGGTGGTGAATCAATATTGCATCATCGATATTAACTTAACACAACCTAAGCACTTTAAGTTAATTTTGTCTCTTCCAATTAAATTTCGACAAGTGCCAAAATAATTATTATAAATTAAATTAATTATTTTTATTTTTAATTTGGGATTTTACTAAATTAAATTTTAATTAAAAGTAAATTAATTAATTGATTTTCTAATATATATATATATATATATATATATATTGTTGGCCAATCAAATAAAGCCACATGGAAAAAATGGAGAATTGCAACCAATCAAATAAAGCCACGTGAAAAAAAAGATGATGCGATGCAGCCAATTAAACAAGACCATGTGGAAAAGATGATATATTTCAACCAATCACATTATTACACGTGGATGTATGATGTGTTCTAGATATTTCTTGATAAGCAAGCCAAATTAAATCAATGCTTATCTTGAAAATAAAACCGACCAGTCACAAGCAAGAAGCTCTAGGTTTTCACAACTATAAATAGGGGTCCTCTCATAAAGAAAAGGACACACACAAATATTCACAAGTTGAAGAGGGAAAAGCTCCAAGTTTTTCGCTCCACCAAGTTCATCCATCTTCAAGCGTTCTTCGCGGCATTCAAGGTGTTCTTCACAAAAACCTCCGTTTGATCCATCATCAAGCCTCAAGTCCACCAAATAACCGTTTTTGAAGATCGCACTTCTGCCGAGGAAGATCGAGCTTCAACAAATTCAACAAATCCAAGTCAAGTTCATACCGTTCTTCAACGATCTTCAAGCCCAAAGTCCGTTTGATTCGAGAACAAGCTGCAAGGCCCTCGAAAAAACTATTTTGAAGATCAAAGTCCCTTTCAAAGAAGATCAAAGTCCACATATCCGAAGAACTGAAGACGAAGATCATATCGTTCTTCAACAATCTTCCAATCAAATTTGAAGTCAAAAGTTCGTTCGATCCGAGATCAAGCTGCCAAGCCCTTGCATCGACGTTCGTCAAACATTCAAGTACCCTGAAGAAGATCGAAGTGAAGATCGCCTTCAAGTTGTTTAAAGTTCAAGTCATTGTCCTTGTCAAATCGAATCAGAGGATCAAAGAGACTGTAACTCTATAAATTCATCAAATTCACAAGTTTTATTTGTTCAACTATTTATCCGTCTTTTATTTTAAAGACTTAGAAAGATTTGTTGCTACACATATATAAATGAGTTTGTCAGGGCGAGCAGCATATAAAGCTAAACGTAATTCCTGATTGCAATAATGAGCAACACTAATCAGCTCAAGCTTTAATCTAGGGATTGTTGGGCTATGTCTGGAATTTGGACTATTGAATATAAATTACATAATTATCTAATCAATTAAAGCGCTTTTCTTTTTTCAAAAAAGAAAAAACTTCAATTGGATCGGATAATGCTTTTGCTTTTCTTGCCTGTTTTTCAATTGGATCAATTGAAATATGAACTAGGGTATTCGTGGGCGGTTTTGGTGGGTGAGCACAAAAGAATTCACCATACTCAAGTTTAGTGAGTTACCGAGTTCTCAAACCGTGAGGATACATTTATTTTGCAACCCGTGCGTGTTTCGATTGGGCGGATTGCGGTCGGGTAGGAGGCGAATGGCGGGTTATAAGACTAATTAAAAATGAACCAAAAAGTACGAAGAAAAAAGTTCACACGCTTAATATTTATCAAAAACAATCATGTAACACTAAAAATAAGCACGCACAAAAAATAGTATTTTGGGCATATAATTTCTATATTTATAATATGGCACAATTATGTACTAATATATATATATATATATATATATATATATGTGTATACGAAAGAATGTTCAACTCGTAAACTTGAAGACATCCTCGTATTTTTGTCTCCCATTTATTTATTATTAGAAGCTTATAATAAAAATAAAAAATAGAATATGCGGGTGGCGGGCGGGTGACAAGGTAAACCCACCACCCGACCGGAGATGGGTGAGTTGCCACAAAATCAATCCGCCTACATGTGCAGAAAAATAAAATCATAGCAGCTGCGGGTGCGGGCGGATCGAGCGAGTGGGCGGGTTTTTAAACACCCTATATATTATGAACATAACAAATTTTAAGTATTACTTGAGAATGAAAAAAAAAAGTATGGAACTGAGTTGTTGGAAACAAAAAATAATTTAATAATTTGAAAATCATTAGGAGGAATTTTAATTTGAGGTTGGCAAGCCACGTGAACGTCGTAGTTAGAACTTTGAATGTATTTTCGTGAGTGTTGAGTTTTGATCGACCACGTGAGCAATATTGTCAAACCATACCAACTTTTAAAGTAAAAAGTGAAACAAATAAAAACTAATGCATTTGGGTCAAATAAAACAATCCATTTTTCACACAATATAAATCCGAAAACCGTCTTTCTCCTCAAAAAAACAAAGGCCTTTTTTTTTCCTACATGCGAATTTAATCAAACAAAAATGGTGAACATGCATCAAGTTGAATTTGTCAAGCACGTACTATTTTACTATTTATTCCACGAGACTAATTCTTCTACCCTTCGTTTTATTAAAAAAGCAAAAAGGAGAATTATACAAACTACCCCTCTTAAAGTATGGGGTATTACATAGACCACCCCTTATGTTTGAGAAATTACACAGACATCCCTTATGTAAGAAAATTAAAATGATTAAGACAATCTTCAACTTCAAATTATAGCATAGACTAAAACCACAAACAGTTTATCTTCACTTTCAATATATATTATTTATTTATAATTTTCTTTGTCTTTTTAAACGAACTAAATGAGGCTCTTAGTGTTTATTTTATGAGCAATTTGATTTATTTTTTGTTTTGTGTACATAAGAAATCAGGAGCATGAATTTTCAAGCAATTAAATTTAATAATTTTTTTAGGAAAAAATGGTCATAAGGGGTGTTTGAGCAATTTCTCAAACATAAGGGGTAGTTTGTATAGTTATCTCATACTTCAGGGGTAATTTGTATGATTCTCCCAAACAAAAAATTGCATCACCATGTTTGACAACGTAATTTCCTACTGCCGTGTATCGCAGTTAGTCAAACTTCAGACCGCGGCTCCGCAGTCAACTCCTCGCCTTGTTATTTTTATACTACTACTAGTCTACCTGTAAGTACTAAGAAATTTTTGCTAAAGTAAACACAGTCCTAGATATTTTTTAATATTGAATATTCTTGTCGAATCACATATATATAGACACACGCATTAACTTCACAATCTCCATTAACAACTTATTACAACACAAATCACCAACAAAACAAATCAACATCCACCAAATATCAAAATCGTGTATACCCAAATTATAATAGTAATGGCAGCTCATCAACGCATCCATATTGTTGCACTTGTGTTTATTTTGGTGATATTATTTTCATCAAGTTGTTCAGCATCGAGGGTGCTAGTGGGAGATCAGTGGGTTATCAAGAAAAATCTGATCATTCAATCTCTTCGTGGCTCCGTACCCGCCTCCCGGAGCAGCCCTTGCACCTACATACCAGGCGGAAAGAGCCGTGGACGGTGCACTTTGGCTGAAAACGAAGGCGATTTTTCGGGCCATAAGGTGGCTGCGGCTGCGCCGGCCGCATCTCCTGAGGTGGCGGTTCATTATGCGGCAGCGGCAGTACCATTGACAAGTCATGAAGAATTATCCCAAAATCTAGAAAGTTAAGTTATTAGTTGTAAGAAGTGGGAAATTCGCATTCCCAGTAGTTGATGCTTAATATGTAAATTATTGATACTATTTAAATCATTCGTTTATTGATTCTAAAAAAAAATTATTCATTTATTTATTTTTTACTAGAGGAAGATACAAGCATAAAGTGGTTTGAGAAACCTCCACTGTACGTAGTTGTGATAGTAGTGATACCATTATTGTCATAATTCTCTCTTCATATGTACATTCAATAACCAGAAGGGAAAATAATGTTTGTGTTCAAAGATTTGTATCTTTTCCAAATATAAAATCAATTGGCCATAATGATAAATTGTAGATAATTAGATTAATTTTCTATTGTTACATTATTACGTCTTTATGTCCTAGCTAATTTTGGTTTCCAAGTGAGGAAGTTATGATCGCAGTTAATCAAAAGATGTCGTGTTTGCATGCTTAACTAATTACCACCAGGCACATGAGGGTTGAATTACGTATAATCGAATTATAATTAAATTAAACTTATAGAAAGCATGAAAATATCCACCGTGCATGCTAATTATTTCGTTGAATATATAGGTGTATAGTTAAACCTCAAGTTCCTTGAATTTTCAATGGTTGTTAAACGTAGTCTTTACTTTATAATCATAATCAAATATATTTAGTTAGCAATTCTTTTATCTGTTTGTAAGTGGACTAGTTTTAGTCTTCAAGTAAGTAAATTTTCAATTTTCTCGCTCTGATATTTTAAGTAGTAAGTTTTGAATTTCCGAAGTGGCTTTCATATGTGTCACTGTGTATAAAAAAAAGTCTGGCCTTTTTATTTCACATAAATGCAACTGAGGACTATTTTTGAAGAAATTATTTTTATACAATTGTTGTATTGCTAAAGTAGTGCAACCACTACCAATAAACGGTTGGAATTAGCTGGTGAGATCATATAGCGGTTATTGCCTAAGTTCTAGAAAAATTTAAATCTTTTATAAATCTGGATCGTTGAGGCTTAGGTGTTGCAATAGTAAAATAGAGGGAGTCTAGTTTTATGTTGAAGTAATTTCTATCACTATAATTCTTAAGTAGGTATATTATTTGAGTCACAAATTTTGGGTGAAAACCTCGTGGACTATGACCAATTGGACCGAACCACGTTAAAATCCTTGTGTTCTTTACTACTTTATGTTTAACTGTTTCTTAGTCACAATTGCAATTTGCAACAGTAAAACTATTTTTTAATCTTAAAGAACTAAAATCGGTATTACTTTCGGTTACAGTTGCAACTATTGACAAGTTTAAATGTAGTTGTTTACAAGTAATATAAATCAAAAATCTTTCATAAACAATTGGGAAAGTAAAGGATCCCACTCCTTACAATCTAGCTCCTTAAATCTACGCGTATAAGTAGTTCTAACTCGCTAGACAAAACTCAGTAAACAAGACAACAACACTCGCCTCTACTCATGAACTCTTGTGAACTCTATGCTTGTGTCTCGTATTGTTTCTTGATGTTTTGCATGACTTTATATAGTGTTGTTTTCTTGAAGTCAGAGCCATACCGGACACAATCTCTAGATTGCATCAAATCTTTTAATCCGACTTTGTTTCCGTTTTCAAACATATCTTCTTGAATTTGGAAATGTTTCTTTGTTGAACTATAAGTTTTCTAAGGGAAGTGTCCTCCGTCTTGCAATTCACATGCCTTGTAGTTTCTTTATTTTTAGCCAAACGCATCTTCAAATTTGGAAAGTCTTATTGAATCAAACTTTCACTTGATCAAAAATCTCCTTTAATCTTTTCAACCTAGAATACCTTCACAACAAACTACAACCGTGGTACTAGGTTAATAAGTGAATAAATACAAAATAAATTATTCAACTAAAATTTAGATTGTGCAGTGACAGGGGGTTGCCATCGGTGGTGAATCAATATTGCATCATCGATATTAGCTTAACACTGCCTAAGCACTTTGAGTTATTTTCCTCCCCACTAGTGTTCAATGTTCAAAAATCTGTGTAGGGGTGTTCACTGTTAGCCCTAACCAAAAAAATCAAAAGTTAGTTGGACTTTTAGGTCAAACCGTAGCCGAAATTAGCCACTTGGTTCGGTTTTTGGTTTAGGCTTTTGGAGATTGAAAAACTAACAAGTTCTTTTAAAATCGCTCCCCGGTTAACCCAAGTCAACCAAAACCGTCCATTCTAGATGAAATTGTGAGGTTTTATGAATTGATGGATGGTTTGTCTGATACACATCATGTACACAGATGAATGAATATTTGATTATGTTCTACTAATTATGATGAGTGATATGTCGAATAAGTGTTACAATTTATTGTAGATTGTTAGGTAATGTATTATTAGAGAGATGATTTGCAGTTATATATGCGTCATAATTTGAACATGGCTTGCTTTTTATTAAGAGACAAATTTTTATCGTGAAATATGTTGTTAATTTGTCTTTTTTATTTCATATATTCATTTTTTGATAGAATTTTATATATTTATTAATTGTGTGGAAATTATTATTTTTTTTCGAAAAGAGTAGGTGATTAGTTAACTCGCAACCATAACCTACACCGAATGATTTTAACCGAAAACCAAACTACTTTATTGGTTCGATTATTAGTTGTCTATTTTAGGCTAACCAATAATTTAATTTCTTTGAAAACTAAACCAATAGTTAAAACATTCGAATCATGAACACACCTAATTTTGTTGGTAACTTTACGTTGTTAAACTTAATAAGAAATATTCACCGAGAGATTATAATCATATATAAATGAGTTTGTCAGGGCGAGCAGCATATAAAGTTAAACGTAATTCCTGATTGCAATAATGAGCAACGCCAATCAGCCCAAGTTTTAATCTAGGGATTGTTGGGCTATTTCTGGAATTTGGACTATTGAATATAAATTACATAATTATCTAATCAATCAAAGCGCTTTTCTTTTTTCATAAAAGAAAAACTTCAATTGGATCGAATCTCGCTTTTGCTTTTCTTGCCTGTTTTTCAATTACACAGAGAAATTACACAGAGAAATGTTGGAACTGAGTTGTTTGGAACTTTTGTTTGAGAAATTACACAGACATCTTGTAAATATAAATACTAAGAAATTTTTGCTAAACACAATCCTAGATATTTTTTAATATTGAATATTCTTGTCGAATCACATATATATATATACACACGCATTAACTTCACAATCTCCATTAACAACTTATTACAACACAAATCACCAACAAAACAAATCAACATCCACCAAATATCAAAATCTTGTATACCCAAATTATAGTAGTAATGGCAGCTCATGAACGCATCCATATTGTCGCACTTGTGTTTATTTTGGTGATATTATTTTCATCAAATTGTTCAGCATCGAGGGTGCTAGTGGGAGATCAGTGGCTTATCAAGAAAAATCTGATCATTCAATCTCTTCGTGGCTCCGTACCCGCCTCCCGGAGCAGCCCTTGCACCTACATACCAGGCGGAAAGAGCCGTGGACGGTGCACTTTGGCTGAAAACGAAGGTGATTTTTCGGGCCATAAGGTGGCTGCGGCTGCGCCGGCCGCATCTCCTGAGGTGGCGGTTCATTATGCGGCAGCGGCAGTACCATTGACAAATCATGAAGAATTATCCCAAAATCTAGAAAGTTAAGTTATTAGTTGTAAGAAGTGGGAAATTCGCATTCCAAGTAGTTGATGCTTAATATGTAAATTATTGATACTATTTAGGCAGAAATGTAAAAAGTGTCTTTTATCTTTTGCTCACTTTACTTTTGTTCTTATCTTTTTAAGCTGTCGTTTATGTCGTGTAACTTTGTCAAAAATGCATGAAACACTGTTTAACGCCTAGTGGCAGGCTGGCAGCCATGTCATCAAATGTTGGCATATGTGGCCAAAATGTGGCTGCCATGTCATAAAATGTATAATTATTAATTATTTTTATTATATAAATTATAAAAGCTCATTTATAATTCTATTTTAAAATTTAAAATTTTTAATGACTATTTAAAAAAAAAACAGAAAAAAAGTTAAATCTTTAAAATTAGCTTTATTATTTAAATTTTAAAAACTTACTCTATAATATATACTTTTAATATAATAAACTTTATTCATTTAAATTATAAAAACTTCATATATAAATCTAATTTCAAGTACTTAATTTTTTAACAATTTTAAAACTTAAAAAAAACAAAAAAATGGAAAAAAAAGGTCGTCACTTCCACCACCACCCCCAATGCCGTCGTCACTTTCACACCTCCCCCCCCCCCCCCATACCCACCCAGCCCACCACCACCGCCACCTCCTCGTCACTTTCCCCCACCCAACCCACCACCACCATTACCTCCAGGTGTCGCGACGGTGCAGGTGCATGTGGTGGTGGGCTATGGGGCGGGGGGTTGACGACTGATACTTTTTTTTCATTTTTTTTTTATTTTAATAAATCGGGTTTAAAGTTAATAAGAATCCAGGTGTACTAAATTAATTACACGTGGAGGTGCGCCCACGTTGGACGCGATTTATCGATTTGACGAAGGAATAGTGAATCGGACATTTTTGTAAAAGAAAACGGGCATAAACGACGGCTTAAAAAGATAAAGGGCAAAAACTAAAGTTGACGAAAGATAGAGGCCATTTTTGATATTTCTGCCTACTATTTAAATCATTCATTTATTGATTCTCAAAAAAAAAAGATTATTCTTTTATTTATTTTTTACTGAGGAAGATACAAGCATAAAGTGGTTTGAGAAACCTCCATTGTACGTAGTTGTGATAGTAGTGATACCATTATTGTCATAATTCTCTCTTCATATGTACATTTAATAACCAGAAGGGAAAATAATGTTTGTGTTCATAGATTTGTATCTTTTCCAAATATAAAATCAATTGGCCATAAAGATAAATTGTAGATGATTAGATTAATTTTCTATTGTTACATTCTTACGTCTTTATGTCCTAGTTAATTTTGGTTTCCAAGTGAGGAAGTTATGATCGCAGTTAATCAAAAGATGTCGTGTTTGCATGCTTAACTAATTACCACCAAGCACATGAGGGTTGAATTATGTATAATCGAATTATAATTAAATTAAACCTATAGAAAACATGAAAATATCCACCATGCATGCTAATAATTTCGTTGAATATATAGGTGTATAGTTAAACCTCAAGTTCCTTGAATTTTCAATGATTGTTAAACGTAGTCTTTACTTTATATATAACCATAATCAAATATATTTAGTTAGCAATTCTTTTATCTGTTTGTAAGTGGACTAGTTTTAGTCTTCAAGTAAGTAAATTTTCAATTTTCTCGCTCTGATATTTTAAGTAGTAAGTTTTGAATTTCCCAAGTGGCTTTCATATGTGTCACTGTGTATAAAAAAAAAGTCTGGCCTCTTTATTTCACATAAATGCAACTTAGGACTATTTTTGAAGAAATTATTTTCATACAATTGTTGTATTGCTGAAGTAGTGCAACCACTACCAATAAACGGTTGGAATTAGCTGGTGAGATCATGGAGTGGTTATTTTCTAAGTTCTAGAAAAATTTAAGTCTTTTATAAATCTGGATCGTTGGTTGCACCATGTCAACAATACTTGTATAATTTTTTTTTTCATTTTTGGGCTACCGAAAATAACAGATTAACCAACAAAATTACAATAAATGTTAATTGAAATTAAATTAATATTATTGAAAAATTTGATGACAATAAAGTGCCCAAATGTGGAATCAATATGGAGTTGAAAGGCAAAATCCTCATCACAAGGAAAAGTATGATAATTTATTCAAGTCAATATTCAATAAAAACAGGGTCAACGTTTGACATTTATGTTAGAACTCGACATTGAAACACACTTGCGGTATTACTTTTTGTGGGAATTAGTGACTTTGGCTCAGTGGTATTTCCATAATTCTACCATCTTGAACGTAGTTGCAACTGGGGTAGCTTGAGTAGCAGTGAAAGCTTGTATAGCTGTTGCAACTGAGTGAGCGACTGTTGCAACTGGGTGGCGAGAGTCAGATTAGGGCAGGCAGTTAATTCAGTGGGCCGTGGGCTTCACGCGAGTTAGTTATAACTGCCTCAGTATATATACTCTGTTACGCAACCGATTTCATAACGGTTCTTGACACAACTTTGTACTCTCAAAAATCAATAAAAATTGGACCTCGATTTCTCTCTTGGATTAGGGTTCTTCATCACATTGACGCTAGAACGCCGAACCAAGTAAATTGCGTGTGTTGTTCGTTATTGTTTACTTTCTTTGCTGCATTTGTTATTCATATTTTTTGTTTGTTCGATTTGTGCGATTCAATTGTGATTTGATTCGGTAAATTTTGCGTTCCATTGAGCGATTTCACTACAAATTGGTGCGGTGAACGTGGAACCGATCATGTCGATGGCAAAATTTGATGTAGAAAAGTTTACAGGGCAAAACGATTTTGGTTTGTGGCGGTTGAATATGCGAGCACTATTAGTTCAACAAGGATTGGTTTATGCACTGGATGAGACGAACATCGATAAGGATCTTGATGAAAAATCAAAGAAGGTTATGATGGAGAAGGCTCATAGTGATGTGATCCTGAGTTTGGGTGATAAGGTGTTGCGACAGGTCTCGAAGGAGAAAACTGTTGCTGGTGTTTGGTTGAAGCTTGAAAGCTTGTACATGACCAAATCGTTGGTAAATCGTTTGTATCTTAAACAGGCTATGTATTCTTTTAAGATGCATAATGACAAATCGATAGAGGAACAGATTGATATGTTTAACAAGTTGATTCTGGATCTTGAGAACATTGATGTTGCAATTGATGATGAAGATCAAGCTTTACTATTGTTAAGTGCTCTGCCAAAATCTCATGCTAACTTTAAGGAAACTCTTATATATGGAAGGGATTCTTTAACACTTGATGAGGTGCAATCTGCTCTAAATTCCAAGGAATTGAATGAGAGAGGGAATGCAAAGAAATCACAGAATGATGAGGGACTAATAGTGAAGGGACAGAATCAGAAAAAAAGAAAGTAGTAAGAATGAGAAGAAGTCCAAGTCACAGGGAAAGAATGGGAAGAAACCATTCATTTGTTACCACTGTGAGAAAGAGGGTCATACCAGGAAGTTTTGTCCTGAAAGACAGAATAATGGTGGTGACAAGACTAAGGTGTCTGGCACTGTTGCAAGTGTACAAGAAGGGTATGAGTCTGTTGATGCTCTAATGGCTTCTGTTAGGGATCGAGATAATGTGTGGGTGTTAGATTCTGGTTGTTCCTTTCACATGACTCCACATCGATCTCTATTTGAAGAATATGAAGAGGTTGATGGTGGAACAATGTACTTGGAAGATAACAAACCTTGTAAGGTGAAAGGTATAGGATCTGTTAGGTTCAGCCTCCACAATGGATCTGAGAAACTGTTGAGATTGGTGAGATATGTCCATGGTCTCAAGAGAAACCTGATATCTCTTGGTGTATTAGAGAAAACAGGGTACAAGTTCGTGGGAGAGAATGGTATGGTAAAGGTTCTCAAAGGATCACAGGTGGTGATGAGAGGAGCAAGGGAAAATACCCTTTACATACTAGAAGGAAAGTCTGTCATTGGTATAGTTGCAACTGCAGCTGTTCAGGGGACTGTTTCTAAGTCTGAATTGTGGCACAAGAGATTAGCACATGTGAGTGAAAGAGGTTTGTCAAAATTGGGGAAGCAAGGTCTGTTGGGAGCTGAAAAGTTGGAGAAGATTAGCTTTTGTGAACATTGTGTTCTTGGTAAAGCTCATAAGGTTAAGTTCAATGTTAGTCAACAGAGAACTAAGAGAGCATTGGATTATGTTCATGCTGATTTGTGGGGACCTTCAAGGACTGCTTCACATTCTGGAGCAAGATACTTCTTGTCACTTGTGGATGATTATTCCAGAAAGTTGTGGCTATTTGTGTTGAAGACTAAGGACCAGACATTTGAAACATTCAAAAACTGGAGGACCATGATAGAGAAGCAAACTGGATTGCAACTGAAAAGACTGAGAACAGACAATGGTCTGGAGTTTTGTTCAGCTGAATTCAATGAGTATTGCAAGGTAAATGGAATTGTAAGGCACAAGACTGTTGCTGGAACTCCACAGCAAAATGGATTAGCTGAGAGATTCAATAGAACCATACTTGAAAGGGTGAGATGTATGCTGCTGAGTGCTAACCTTCCAAAGGTTTTCTGGGCAGAGGCAGTTGCAACAACAGGATATCTTATTAATAGATGTCCCTCTACAACATTAAATATGAAGACACCAGAGGAAGTATGGTCTGGTCACAAACCAGATTTGAGTCATCTGAGAGTGTTTGGATGTTCTGCTTATGCACACATCAAACAGGATAAGCTAGAACCAAGAGCACTGAGGTGTATATTTCTTGGATATCCAGAAGGAGTGAAGGGCTATAGATTGTGGTGTCTTGAACCAGGTCACAAGAGGTGCCTTATAAGCAGGGATGTAGTGTTCAATGAGGACACTATGGCTCTTAAAGAAACTGGGGATTTACCTGTGCAGGCTGTTGAGATTGACAAATGTGTTAACTCAAGAAATGAGTAAGATAGTGGTTATCAGCTTGAGGTGGAGCTTATGGCTGATAGTGAACCAGATCATCCTGGAAACTGGTTACTTGAAGAAGAGCCAGTTGCAACTGGCAATGAACCTGTTGATCAAGAGGGTGATCAGGCCGTGGAATCCAACTATATGCTGACCAGAGATAGAGCTAGAAGGGAAACTAAGGCACCAGAGAGGTATGGTTATGCAGACTTGCTTGCTTATTCCCTGGTAGCAGCAAGCAGTTTATTGGAAGAGGAACCAAGTGACTACAAGGCTGCAGTGAAAAGCAAGGATAGACACAAATGGCTTGAGGCTATGTCTGAAGAAATGAAGTCTCTGAAGGATAACAATACTTGGGATCTTGTTGAAAGACCAAAGGGCTCTAGGTTAGTTGGATGTAGATGGATCTTTAAGCAAAATGAAGGAATCCCTGGTGTTGAAAAGGGAAGGTTCAAAGCAAGGTTAGTTGCATGAGGGTTTACTCAAAGGGAGGGCATTGATTATAATGAAGTTTTCTCTCATGTGGTAAAACACAGGTCTATCAGAATATTTATTTCTCTTGTGGCAAAGTATAACCTGGAGTTGGAACAAATGGATGTTAAAACTACATTTCTATATGGGAACTTGGATGAGATCATTCTGATGAAGCAACCAGAAGGATTTGAGATCAAAGGTAAGGAGGATCATGTGTGTAAACTCGATAAATCCCTATATGGTCTGAAGCAATCTCCAAGACAGTGGAATATGAGATTTGATGAGTTCATGATGAAGATTGGCTTTGTGAGGAGTAAGTATGACAACTGGGTCTACTTTAAGTTCAAGGATGAAAAGCAGTTTACATTCTTGTTGTTGTATGTTGATGATATTCTGATCATCAGTAATACCAAGATCGAAGTTGCAACTGTGAAAGCCAAACTCAAAGGAGAGTTTGAAATGAAGGATTTATGAGCATCTAAGAAGATTCTGGGTATGGAGATAAGAAGAGACAGATCTAAAGGTTTGTTGTACTTGTCTCAGGTGGAGTATCTTAAGAAGATACTAGAGAAATTTGGAATGTCTGAAGCTAAGGGATTACAACTCCATTGTCTCAATAGTTCAAATTGAGTGCTGATCAGTGTCCCAACACTGATGAAGATAAGAAGTTTATGGCAGAAATTCCTTATGCAAATGTTGTTGGATCTTTAATGTATGCCATGGTCTGCACTAGACCTGATTTGGCTTACTCAGTTAGCATGATAAGTAGGTTCATGGCTAATCCTGGAAGGGTGCATTGGAAGGCATTGAAATGGATTCTGAGGTATGTGAAACACACCATCAACAAAGTTCTGGTGTTTGGTGAGTTGCAACATCTGATGGAGAATCAACCTCACATTCAAGGATTTGTGGATTCTGATTATGCTGGATGTTTGGACTCCAGAAAATCACTTACTGGATATGTTTTTACAGCATTTGGGACTGCTGTTAGTTGGAAGGCTAGCTTGCAAAGAGTAGTTGCAGTATCAACTACTGAGGCAGAGTATATTGCACTGGCAGAAGCAATCAAGGAGGCTCTATGGTTAGATGGGTTTGCCAAGGAGCTGAAGATTCAAGATGATGTGATCACAGTTCATTGTGACAATCAGAGTGCAATACATTTGTCGAAGAACCAAGTTTATCATGAGAGGACTAAACATGTGGATATCAAACTTCACTTTGTGAGAGAGGTGATAGTATGTGGCTCGGTGATGGTAAAGAAGGTTGCAACTGAGGAAAATCCAGCAGATATGATCACCAAAGTCTTGCTTAGCAGCAAGTTTGATCATTGCCTGGATTTGATTCAACTGAAGAGTTGTTAGTCCTGGTGTTCAGGACTAGTTGGAGGAGTTGGTTTGCTGATTTTGTGATTGAGGTAGAGTTACAGAAATAAGGTGGAGAATTGTGGGAATTAGTGACTTTGGCTCAGTGGTATTTCCATAATTCTACCATCTTGAACGTAGTTGCAACTAGGGTAGCTTGAGTAGCAGTGAAAGCTTGTATAGCTGTTGCAACTGAGTGAAAGACTGTTGCAACTGGGCGACGAGAGTCAGATTAGGGCAGGCAGTTAATTCAGTGGGCCATGGGCTTCACGCGAGTTAGTTATAACTGCCTCGGTATATATACTCTGTTACGCAGTCGATTTCATAACGGTTCTTGACACAACTTTGTACTCTCAAAAATCAATAAAATTGGACCTCAATTTCTCCCTTGGATTAGGGTTCTTCATCACATTGATGCTAGAACGCCGAACCAAGTAAATTGCGTGTGTTGTTCGTGATTGTTTACTTTCTTTGCTGCGTTTGTTATTCATATTTTTTGTTTGTTCAATTTGTGTGATTCCATTGTGATTTGATTCGGTAAATTTTGCGTTCCATTGAGCGATTTCACTACACTTTTTCATGCATGTTTTTAGTTTAATTTAAAGAATCAAAATACTATTGGACTTCGGCAGTTGCAGTGCTTTAAGACCTTAGACCTAAAAGTGGTATTACTTCTCTCCACCTCAGACTCTGAAGTTTTATAAAAATGTAGAAGCTATCCATATTGTTAACTGTTAATCACAACTTAAAGATAATTTTCAATTTTAAAAGGTAAAACTGTTATGAAGCTCCTCATCAATAATCTTTGATGAACACTGACTATTTACCATAATATGTCAACTGAAACTATGATAGATCCCACCCCTCCATGAGAGGGAGAGGCATTGGAGCAGGAGGTATATCAAACAAATAATATATTTTTCGTTATTTTCTAGTAAAAATGTGCACTAAGTATAAGCATGAATTGGAATTTCTAATATTATTTGATAATGGAATAGCATTATATGACCCATTTAAAAGGAACTAGAAAACATACCCTCGTATAAAAAGCAAATAATCTCGAACGTACGGTCCAGTCCCAAAAAAAATATCAGTAATAATAAAATTATTTATAAGAGTAAAAAAGATACTATGTTTAAAAGTGTGCAACTCAGTACAAAATATATAAAAGACAAGGTGAAACGGCTTAACAAATAGTCAAATACAATCTACTAAAAAATTCGACCCCTCCGTATTAACTCCATCCTCAAAGTTATAATCCGTGCACACCTTTAAAGCTTATCGTTGCTCTTAGATGTAGAATTGCCACGAGATTACTAACTTTCACTTCTTCCACATAAATACACCAAAATTAGTCTCCTCTGTGATATTATCTGGTCACCCCTTACAAACGACAATTTGACCTAAAAGGCTTGCACTCCTTGGCAGCACGCTTATGTACGATAATTTTGGTCTTCAATTATAGTAAGAGGCAAACACGACCCTAATTGACTTATATCATAGTATTTGTCTGTGCAACACTTAAAGTTGATGTCTTCGTCAAGAAATAAAGCAACTCTAATCGCTCAAACGGTTGTAGAGTTATTTTCTATAATTAGTCTCACACTTCGGAATCTTGATCCTAAAAACTCTACAAGACTTGTGTTTTGAGTGCTTGACTAGCTACAAGGTGTTTTACATTCTAATAACCATCTTGTATCAATCTTGATTTTATCGTAATTTAACAGTTTTCTTAAAAAAGCACACTAAGTTATTGAAAACAAAACATAGAACCATTTTTACCCTAGCTAGCTTCATTTCTTTGTACTTTTTTAGTTTTTTACAATTCATATTGTAAAGTTTGCAAAACATTGCAAAAAGAATATTATTCTTCACAAATCCAAACATCCACCAAAATCGAAACGTTAATCCATGGAACCAAGTTTATTGTCCCTTTACTTGTCCAATGCAATATTCTTTGTTGTTTCCCATTACATTTGTGTAACACGGGAAACTAGACCAAAATTTGGGTAGTTTTTTTAAAAAGAACTAAAATGTCAACTAGTAGTCAATCTTCTCTTACCAAACCCAACTTCCACCTTTTGATTCCTTAACAACCCGTACATCTGTCCTAAGGACACTTTCCCCTTTTTATCACTTCGACGATAGTGTGAATCTGTTATTTTTTTTCACCTGCCAACTGAATAAGTCAAATAATCTAATAATATATATACACACACACACAGTAATAATAAAAAAAAGAATCTAAGAGCCCCAATTTTTTAGGGCGCCTAATCCTTTCCATTTTCGAGCCCAAATATTCAGTAATATCTGGGCCCCACTCCTGAAATTCACAAATTTTATTACAGTCAAATTTCTTTCTCTCTCTGCCAGCCTCTCTTACTTTCTCTCTCTACCCTGTCATCTCACTTTGACCCTGTATGGTATGATCGATTAATGCAGGTAAAATTTTGTGTTCTTCATGTAATTCTTCGAATTTTGATTTTGCTAATATCAGTTATATGAGCTCTTTAAGTAACATGAAATTGAAGTGAAACCCTAATTTGTGGAATTAGGGGTTTCCAGTGCTTGAATCAGCTTTTTAAGCGTGTTTATTTAGTTGAATGAGTTAGTATCAAGTTCCTTTTTTTACTCTTGGAATTTAAATGTGTGAGGGTTTGGAAATGTTTTCTTTTTGTTTTTTTGTTTTTTGGGTGATATTTTCATTTTAATTGTTTTTACCTGGTTTTTATGATTTTCAATGGCTTTGTTAGTCACTTAACTAATGATGAAGAATTGACGATAACGGGGTTGGTTAATTGGTAGTTCAAGTTCCGAATATCCTATTGCTCAGACAATTAGGAAGTATGTTATGCTAGTAATGTACCTTATTTGTGTTTTAAATACATTTACTTTAGTTATGTTCCTTGTCAGTAGTGAGTTTAAAGTTATATTTGTTCGTGAGCGGGGTTACTTATTATATTAGTAGGTTGTTTAAGCTTCGAACTACTAAAGTAGCTGAGAATTTATTTTAGGATAATAGCTTAATGGTATGAGTTTGGCACCCCTGTAATGGCTGGAAGTACGAGGTTCGAACCGACAGAGGCCAGTCCAAGCTCCAGTTTTGTAGGGAACTACCAAAGGGGACACTCGATGGACAGGTCAACGAGCTTCAGAGAGAGTGCAGAAAACAGGACTTTTGGTTCCGGGAAGGCGAATTCTAGGGGGAGCTCGGCCTCGTTGCCGGATATGCATGCATTATCTCAATATCTATTGTTGGAGCCGATTGCCATAGGAGATCAAAAGTATGCACGGTCTGGTGACTTGAGGAGGGCTCTCAGTTTTTCTATTGGGAATGGTTCGGCAGACAACTCTGTGGAAACTCTTCATTTAAAGAATCCACCTGTAGGAGCTGTTGAGGAATTGAAGCGACTGAGAGCAAATCTTTCTGATACTTGCGTTAAAGCCAGGTAACTGTTACCTTGATGCTATTGTCCTGTTGGTGGACATAGAATTTAAATTCGAGCATTTTAATGTTGTTCATGCCCAAATCTCTTTTTGGTCATGAGTCATAACAGTTGAAGGCCTAGTGAACGCTGACAAGCATTTTATTCTACTGTTCTGTTTTTATTGTTGAATCTCTAATCGTTTGTGTTAGGTTGGTCAGACTTAAAACTTATGTTGTAGGCTAGCTTGAAATGGACAACCCTTCATTGTGTTCCTGGCGATTAGTCATTATGTTTGTCTGAACGTTTACATTCTTCTCTGTGACTAGTGGTAGAGCAAAAAAGTTGGACGAGCATTTAATTAAGTTGAACAAATGTATGGAGGCTGTGTCCTCGAAGAAGCAGCTTCGGAACGAGCTCTTGGCCAGTGAACGATCTAGTGGTTCAGCCTTAAAGATCGGATCTCAGATACATCGAAACACTCCAGAACCTGGAACTCAGAAATTTGATGATCGACCTAAAAATGGTAGCCTGAATAAGCGATTGCGGACATCAGTTGCAGAAACTCGGGTTTGTTATTCTTTGTTAATTAATCATTAATCGATGTGTGTAACATGGTATATGTTAGTTTTCTTAGTTAGGAAGCCCATAGAAAAGACTGCAGCTCCTCTGATTGACTTTAAGTGTCAGCATGAATGCTTACTTTCCCTCTGTACTCAGTATAACTATGTACTGTAGCTCATGTTTTTTGTTTTATTAGCAGGAACTTTTATGTGAGATTTTACTTCGGAAAACAAATTCAGTGTTTATCTTTATCATGTATTATTGGCCACATTTTTTCTTTGTGCTGCTCCCTGGCCTGTTTTTGTTAGCCCAGTACCCTTTAATCCAGTGTAGTGATTCTTTCTCCTTTTATCTCATTAATTTTTTATCTATCAATAAATTTCTAGTTTTTCTTCTTTTCAGGCAGAAACCCAGAATGATGGAGTGCTGCGACAGTCTCCACTGGTGACCAGAGAAAGAGAACTGCTTAAAGACAACAATGCAGATTTTGATATGGCTGAGGAAAAAATAAGGAGATTACCTGTTGGTGGAGAAGGCTGGGAGAAAAAAATGAAACGGAAACGTTCAGTCGGAGGTGTGTTCTCAAGAACTATTGACAGCGATGGCGAACTGAGAAGGACTATGCATCATAAGCCTACTAGTGAATCTAGTTTGCAGCCTGGTGATTCCAGCCATACTTTCAGGTTAGTTTAGGTAGAAACTGTAACCTTTTTTGTGATATTTTTGTTTTTTTGCCCACTGGTGTATCATCAGTTTCAGTATAATTTGTTGGTTGCCGTTGATTTACTGGACCTTTTGAAATAGAGTGGATTCCTGGAATTCAGGCATGTTTATCTGCAGTGTACTCCTCTAAATCAATTATTTGCTTTAAATATCATAATGTGTTGACTCTTGGAATATTTTTCACAGATCAGGAGCACCTATGAGCAGTAACAAATTAGATCCTGCATCATCTCCTGCTGGGTCTAGTGCTAGGATACCCTTCAAAAACGAACAGGAGAAGTCTGTGCTTTCGAGGGATTTCACTGCAGGTCCAGTTAAGGAGCGGTCCTTTGGGAAAGCAAATGTTAAGTATGTCTTTTTACCTTTCTATGAAGTCACTGAACCTCTGTTTGCCTAAGATATATTTATCATGCCCCATAAATGCGTGTTTTTTCTTTATCTTCAATTTGAATCTTTAAAGAGACTGTTTTTTAGTGAGGGTTGCTTATGCTGTACCCTTGTTTAGGTTAAATAATCGTGACGACTCCAATTCTTTGTGTCCTAGCCCGATAGTAAAAGGAAAGGCCTCAAGGGGACATCGAATTGGCTCCATGATTATGGCTAATTCAGTTACTAATGTTTCGCGTACGCCAACTTTGGAGAGCTGGGAACAGCCTCAAGTTGTAAACAGAACTGCTTCAGCTACTGGAGTTAACAATCGCAAGCGTACTGTGCCTGCAGGACCATCATCTCCTCCAATTACTCAATGGGGTGGTCACAGGCCACAAAAGATTTCTCGAACAAGGAGGGCAAATGTTAATCCTATATCAACCCCTGAAGAAGTACAACTACAGTCTGAAGGTTACTCTCCTTTGGATTTTAGTCCTCGTTTAAGCACTGGTGGACCCAGCGTTCCTCTGTTCCCAAAGAATGCAGCCAATGGAAACCAAACCTTTAAAGTAAAACTTGATAATATTCCATCTCCATCAAGATTTTCCGAAGGTGAAGAATCTGGTGCTGGTAAAAACAGAATAAAGGAAAAAGGTGTAGGTTGTGTGGATGTGGAGGAAAAAGCTGTCAATGCTGGTCAAAATATAGGGGCTTCAGCAATTCCTGTTAAAAAGGATAAGTTCATGGCCAAAGAAGAAAATGGTGATGGTGTAAGGAGACAAGGGCGCAGTGGGAGGATCTCACCATTTTCTAGGTCTAGCATTTCACCTACAAGAGAGAAATTGGATGATGTGGCGCCAACCAAGGCTCAGCGATATGCAAGGTCTGGTACTGATAAGAATGGAAGGTACCGGATGATTTTCCTTGTAGTAAAACTGACATATACTTCTACCTTTTCTATTATTTCCTCTCCTTCATGAAGACTTCTTGTCATTCTGTTACAGCAAATCAGGTCGTCCTTTGAAGAAGTTATCAGACCGCAAAGGCTTTTCTCGTCTGGATACTCTGACAAATGGGGCTTCTCCAGATTGTAACGGTAAACCTTTGTAATAATGCATAATTGAAATCTTTGTGGACCCGTCTTTTCTCCTTTTTTTGCTCCTGCATGCATCTTAGATCATTTAAATTTGGCATGAATTTTCATATCATATTATGGTTTGACGGATGGCGTTATCTATATATAGTCTGCAACTACTTTGAAATTTTATCCTTTTTTTCAGTCAATAAAACTTGTGAATGTGCTGTTACTTTTTCTATCATACAAGACCTGTTTTGCCACTGTAAACGATAACTTAATCAACTTTATCTCATTCTGCCTCTAGCCATATCTTTAGAGGGAAAAGGAAATAAAGCTCAAAACTGGTTTCTTCTAACAATCTTCTAGTTGTCATTTTCTAAGTTAGTTTTGATTGGTTTGTCAGGAGGATTTGAGGATGACCATGAAGAGCTCTTAGCAGCTGCTAATCTTGCATGCTCTTCTACCGGTATATATGTGGCATCAATCCTCTTTTTGTCTCATTGATTGTTAACACTTTCCTATGCATTTTGCAAATAATTTACAATCATCTTTACTTCAGGTAGTGCATGCTCGAGCGCATTCTGGAAAACTGTTGAGGCCTTGTTTGCTTCTATTAGCCCTGATGAAATATCATTCTTATCAGAACAGGTGATTATATCAATAATTTGGTGTTTTGTCCATTTATTTGGCAGTTAGTTGATGTATTAGTCTAATTAGTTCTCTCTTTTTTCTTCTTTTTTTTTCTTTTTTTTTTTTGTATCAGCTGAGATTTGCTGAAGAATCATGTGCTAATCCATTTAAGAACTGTAGCCACGGTGATCGTGTTCAGGTGGGTTTGGGTGTAAAATACTGATTTATGTAGCATTTTTTGATATATGCAGAAGCCTTCATTTGCTGAAGGGCACTTTTTTTTTCTGCAATCAGTTCTCTTGTTTGTTTGTAGCCTACCCCAATTTAATTGGGATTACAGGCTTGGTTGTTGTTGTTGTTGTAGTTCTCTTGTTTGTCCTTATAATACCTTGACGTCCAGACCATGATAAAACCACCTATTGTGCAGGTTCACATGATGAATCTGACTATGCTCCAATTAATACTCAAAGCACACTTCTCTTTTTTCAGGGTGATCGTGGCCGAGAAGAACATGGAGCATCTGATTCTATTTTCTCCAGTACAACGAGATGCATGAAAAATGAAACAGGGTCCAAGCATTCCATGGTTCAGATGGATTTCATTAATCAACTTCACAATTCTTCTATTCTTGGGTGCTCAGATGTTGAGAAAACATATGACATAGTTCCGCCAATTTATCAAAGGGTATTATCAGCGCTCATTTTAGATGATGAAATTTCTGATTTGGAAGAAAGTGGGTATGGGAAACAAAGAACTTCAGTTATTGATTCTTGCCAACAATTTGGTATTGAAAATAACCGTATGGACAACCTGGACTTTTTTGAGCCAGTATATGGTTTTCAAGCTCAAAAAAATGGCAGTGCAAATATTATTTCGTCATTTAATGGAAGTGCAAACTTTTATGAGAGTCCTGGTTCTCAAGAAAGTCTATATAATGGTGAACTGCTTCAAAGCGAAGATGGATATGTGCGCTCAGAGGTTGAAGTGTTGGTTAGACTTTCAAGATGTGATTATATTCCACAAAGGTTGCAGACAAATAGTTGTATCAATTTTTCCTTTGACTACCAATATGAGCAGATGCGGCCTGAAGAAAAGCTCGTAGTAGAACTGCAGAATCTTGACCTCTTCTTGGAAACCGTGGTAAGTTTTGAATCAAGTAGATCAGTAGTAATCTGGGTCATACCTTTCAATTTTCCTATTCCTGATTTCGTTGATCTTTAGTTGATCATTTTTTGTGATTTGCGGAATTAGAATAGCAGTTGCTTATGCATATCAATATAATGGTTGCTTTTTCATCAATGTATTGCTATTTTGTGAAAGTTCTGTTTTCACCTTTCGTCTTGGTTTCATTTATACAGCCCTCACTTGATGATAAAGAAGATGAGATAATTAGTCAGGAAATTTCCCAGCTAAAGACAGGACTTCATGAACAGGTCTTCTTCATCATTCAATATTCTCTCTCTTCGTAAACCCTACTCTTGTGTTTTGCTTTCGAGGTTTTAATTTCTTCCTCCTCTCTGGCTTTGTGGCGCGAAGACTTGCGCATCTGTGTTTTTTCGTGCTATACAATGTTTGTTGTTCCTAATATATATTATTATCGTGATTTGTGTCCAAACTTCCAGACTGGGAAGAAGAAGAAATATTTGGAGAAGATACATGAAGCTATTCAAGAGGGCAAGCCTGTAGAAAGAAGGTGAAACACAATTTTGATGCAATTGCAGTTTCTGTGATGGAGGAGCTAATATATTCTTATATCTTGGTGTAATATCATCTATTCATGTGCAGGAACCCGGAGCAGGTTGCAATGGAGAAACTTGTTGAGTTGGCATATAAGAAACTCCTGGTCAGTATTATTGACTCAAAATTATTCTGCTGCAGAGCCTTGATAAGCCTTACATTTTTCTGTTATGAAAACAATTTCAGTAGCATTCGTGTTTAGGTGTATATTGTTAGGTGTATTTAGAAAGGGTCAGTAGAAACTAGAAAGCTATGTTATGGTATTTAGTTGGGATGACTATTATTCTGTATGAAGTTGGCATAACTTGCCTGTCTGCAAATTCGTTACCTGATTCCCAGAATGTAAACTGATGTTCTGTTGGGAACTTTAAAACTTCGAAGTATTAAATTCAATCATGGTTTTGTTTAAAATTAATGAACTTTGACAAATATTTTTGTTAGTCTTTTTCATTAACATTTTACATACCTGCCGAGTAAATTGATGTGATTAGTATATGACCTGTCAATTAAAATTAGCTATTCTGTGACCTCGAATGACGGATGGAATACGTATGACCTGGCCGATTGCAAGGTATGTCAGAGCCATGGGTCTATATAAGCATGAAAAATGTTTCTAGTGCATCGTGTGCCTTCTCCTTGATTTCACATTGCGACTGGGAGTGAATGAAATTTTTTTTTTCTGATTCTTTGAATACATCAAAGAAAATCAGAATATTGTTTCTCAGTGTTAACAGCTATAGGTAGGAGTGGTTTACTAGAAGTTGAAGGGGTTTTCTGCTATAAGTGAGACTTTACTGCTGTGTTCCTCAAAAAGATTAATTGGATTGTTATTAGTGGCTCCAATGAACTAATGTTTGTCACCAAGTATGTCGTTATTCTGTTCTAGTAGTCAATTGTACTTAACTGCATTGGTTTTTTATCCATCCACGTTAAAGTTCAGAGTAAATTTCTGAGTCCAGTAGTTGAGTTTCTCTTGGATTTCTTTGCAGGCAACTAGAGGAAATTTGGCTTCTAAACAAGGGATTACTAAAGTGTCGAAACAAGTCGCATTGTCCTTTGCAAGGAGGACACTTGCTAGATGTCGGAAATTTGAAGATTCTGGAACAACTTGCTTTTCTGAGCCCTCACTACGGGACATTGTCCATGCAGCCCCGCCTCGGTTTGATGAGGCGGAGCTGCTTACTGGTGCTAACCTGGCAACTGCTAATGGTAAGCACACCAATGTGTAAAATAAGTTATTGACACATCTTAGTGACTAATAATGTGCTACTTCCATGCCCTCAGCCGTTCTTGTGGTGGTGAAGTTCTTAGTTTTGCTTTAAAAGAGTTGGTAGATCAGTTGTCTAGCTTGAATTTGGAATTTCTCTCAATGTCACTAATCCATGTTTTTCCATTTTTGCTTTTAGCTAAGAGTGGGCCACTCTCGAACAGAGGAAAGAAAAGGGAAGCACTGCTTGATGATGTTGGTGGTGCAGTTTTCAGAGCTTCATCTGCTCTGGGCATGTCCAGTGCAAAAGGAAAGAGAAGTGAAAGAGATGCTTCAACCAGAATTGGTGGGGCCAAGGTTGGTCGGTCATCAATGGGCGGCTCTAAAGGTGAGCGCAAAGTAAAATCAAAGCCCAAGCAGAGAACGGCTCAGCTCTCTACATCAGGGAATGGTTTTGTCAATAGCTTCTCAGATACAAAGGGTTCTGCATATCCTTCAGGTAGTGGTTCTGGTGACTCGGCCAATGATAGTTACAACAGGAACAAAAATGATGTAAGATTTCCACTCTCCGGCAATGCACCTAAAGAGAAGGAATCCATTGACTTTGCACAGTTGGGACTAAATGAAGTAGATGGAATTGAGGAACTAGGCGTAGATTCTGAGATTGGTGCTCCACAGGATATTAATTCGTGGTTCAACTTCGAAGTGGATGGTTTACACGACCATGATGCGATGGGCCTTGATATACCTATGGATGATCTCTCAGAACTAAATATGTTTTGATCATCTGATAGATTGTTGTACAGCTTAAGGGGCATTCTTCATTCTTTCTAGGGTTGGGGTGGGGGCGAAATTGCCCCCAAAATGTGTTTTTGGCTGCATGAACTTGTGATTATGCGATTCATGTTACTTTGCCTTAGGATGTCCGGGAAAGCTCACTTGAATGTATTTTAGAGCGTGTTGTAACTTGTAACTGAACTCTAAATATCGAAGGGAATCTTGAATACTCGAATGGGTCATAGTGGCTTTGTCATCCTTGTGAATCGATGTGTTTTGCTAAGTTAGATCCTTGAACAGGCCAAATAAAAACAAAACATATTAAACGAGTGCTGACATGTGGTTCTACATTCAGTGGTTTTGAAGAATGCTCTTGCTTCGACAGATTATTTAAACGATAAGCAGTCCATTGGAGATAATTTTTTAGTTTTTGAACATTTACCTTAGTGAAGGTAAGATTGTATGGTTTTGTATTGTATCACGTAAGTAGGGTTTTTTTTTAAAAAAAAAAATGCTCTATAAAACTGTATAAACACAGAATTAAATTTTAATAGATAAGTACACATTTGGCATACATACTCAGATAAAAATCTCTAAATAAGGGCAATGTATTGTCCTACAGTCAGTGGTTTGAAGTAAAATCCTTGATATATGCTTCGACAAATTATGTTAATTTTACGCAGTCCGTTAGAGACCTTGAATTATTTGGAGATTACTTTAATGAAGGTAAATATTATTGTACGATTTTGTATCTAGTACGAGGTGCAATTACTTATTTACTTGTGCTCTTTACTATAATGGAAGTTGGTTAACCTTCATAACCAACCACATCAACTAAAATTAATATGTTAAGTCAAATAACCGTTACTCGGAAGAAAAAAAGAAAACGTTTTGAATCTTTATTTTTGCATCAGAATTTCAACTCCCTAGGTTTCAGTTCACCTCCGACAATTAAATAATTTTCGAATACTGCATTCTGTAACCGATGACTTGACAGAATCATTCAGTTTTATATATAAGAACGAGTGAGGGACAGAACTTTGTTTCCAAAATAGGTTAATGATTTATACTCATATAGTCAAAGGAAACTAGATTTAGAACTTATTACTCGACCTTGTCTCACTTCTCAACATGATGACGAACCGCTAGCAAAACTTTCTTAGCATCTCAAAATCACTTATCATAGAAGTGCATCGTAAAGAAAATGGACAACATAATCAAGAGAGGCAGATATGAAGAAGTTGTTTATGAAAGTAATTGATGAGTTAAACAGGATACTAAATGGAATCCTTCGCATACACAACACATCATATTTAGAGCTCCAAAAGATAGACAAAGGGGCCCCCAAACATAAGGCGGAATTCTTCTTCGACAAACCATCATACTTGAACTGGAGCTGTAGCCAAACAAAAGTGGGAAAAATAACTAACATTGTAAGGATACCCAAAATCATAATCAAGCTAGAGAATGAAGGTGGATGTATGTGAAAGTACCTTCGCCTAACAAGTAAGCACAGATTGCAGCTCCGATCTTTCCTCTTTCCATGTTGATTTTCATTTTTTGTCGCCATTACCAGCAGTACAAAACTGGCAAAGCAGAGCTCTAGGGAACTCAAATCGTATGCGACATCATAGCCGACAAGCCCCATCGAGCATGGAGCTATTTTGAACCGAGACTAGCTGAGTGGCCTAAATTACACAATGCATATCAAGAATCTGCCACTCAGTTGGTCTCAGTTGCTTATGCCTGCACCCTAGACAGTTGAGCCAAATATGCCGCCCTAGCAGCCACGTTCAGAACCGTGCCCAACACTATCTTGCCCGGGTGCAGGCATGGCCCAAGCCCCTTACCGGGGCCGGGCAAGGCCAAAACTTGGATCAGGTTGCTGTTGATGAGACTGAAAAGTAAACGATCGTAGAATTGTCAAACCTTGACAGCACAAAAAGATATCAAGTAGCCCACATAGGGATTAGAAAATATAAATTATCGAATTTGACACAACCCATATCAAAGGACTAGACTGCTGTAACGAGATTAAAAATAAGAAAACAGCCATCATTAGAAATAACAGCCATCCATTGTAAATGAACCAATAAACAGCTCACAATTGCTTCATCAGGAAATCTTGAGTTTAACATAAAGACTAAGAAATGTGAAATTGATTGCGAACAGTGCGAGAGGACACATTGCTAACTGTCTAAACCTATCTAATATTAATAGCCCAATTCAGAACAATGGTTAACAGTATGAGGAGTGGACTTGCAATACAATCCCCAAACTACCTTTATGATATCTTATAGCTTAATTCCTATCTTATGGTTCTACCCTTCATCTCATCTGTGCCAAATACTGTGAGCCAATATTACCAGTAGTTACGAATGCCTGATATCTATCAACAATATCAATCAAATACAAAATAAAGGAGCATCGATTAGGAAAGCTTTCCACTTAACGGCAAAATGCAAATGATAGGAGCAAGATAATTAAAACCGACACAGGGATACTTTTCACTTTCATACCTGTGAAAAGGGTTGGTGAACGGGGTCAAAAGGATGCATATATCGTAGCCCAGATCGTTGACAAGGATAATGAGCAGTATGTAAATAAAGACCATGGTTGGAATGTGCACCAACAGGACCAGGACCAGGACCAAATGGAGATAGCATATTTTCTGTAGGACCATATCCAACACCAGCAGGTGCCGACGGAGCAGCCCATTGACCAGGTAAATGCTGAGGAAGAGGGCGAGGCGGAGGCTCAGAAGAAATTGACGGCATATGACCTGGTCCAAGCTGTGGAAACTCAGAGTTGTAATTCAATACAGGTGCATACATGGGCTGAATGGTGTATTGGCCCCCAGTATAACCAAACCCAGGGTCAAACCTCTGCGTGTACCTGAGAACAACATAATAATACTAGATAAGATCTTGCAGCTTGTGATAAATAAGTTTCAATTTCACCATTTAATAAGTAACTTCATCCACTGCGTCCAGGTCCATTTCCAAATGAATAACGCTAATCCATCAACAAATTATTCTCGATTAATTATTACACTGATATGGAGCTATAAGGCATAGACCACATAACAACAAGACTTGGCTGGAAATGGGATAACGCTAAGGTGGTGTTTGCAAGGGCTTAAGGATTATCCTTTTGCCTGAAGTTACTCTAAGTAGCTAATAAACAGAAGTTCTTAGTGTTTGCCAAGCATCTCAAAGACATACTTCTAACAGGAAAATATTATTTCGAAGTGCTTGGGAGTTTTATTCTACCTGTTACCTATTATGCCATTATTACTCATAATTGACATATTAAGTTAAGAAAGCAACTTCTATTTTGAAAAGCACAACAGACCTAGCTTTTCTCAAATTGCACTTTTCTTAAAAGAAGATAAAGCATAAGTAAGTCATGCAAAACTTTAAAAGAGCTTATGCCCTCTTGAAAAGCATAAGCAATAGCAACCACACCCTCATAAGTATGGAATATATTTGGATGTTTACTATCTTCAAAATTATACATATATATATATATGTGTGTGTGTGTGTGTGCATATATATGAAATATCTTCTACAAAATTAAGTAGAGTGATAAAATTAAATACAAGAAGAAATCGGAAGGACAGAAGGTGATAGAAGGTATACCTACTATAACTCCTGTCATAGTCTGGATCTTTACAATCAACTTCACGGTCCCGAAAAATTGCTACCTTATTATTTGTTTGTGCCCTACCAATAGGCTCTTTTTCTGGCCTACTTCTAGATAATCTACTATTAACCACAGAAGAGTCTGACAGGCTTCTTTCAATATTGGCATTAGATCCACCAACCGAAAAAACTCTCTCCTCTGCCTTCGCTTTTCCCAATGAACCATGCTGGACACTATCCTGAAGACTAGGAACACTTTCTGGTTTCCTGCCGGTATTCCCGCTCGAACTGGAACTGAATATTCGTGCACGTGCCCTATTATACTCCTCTTTTCTTTCCTCCACACTTTTAGAACTATTTGATTTCGCAGAATTCGCATTTGAGTCTGAGGACAGTGAACCCTTTTGTGGTCTCTGCTTAATTGCAACCTTAACAGCACCACTCTCAGCGGCAGGTAAATTTACAGGAATGTCAGCAAGACGAACCAAAGGTAGACGGAGATTAGAAGTCTTCCGCACAATGATCCTGGAACCAGATCCATCAGGCAAATTATTATCAAGTAAAACCATGGATTGCATTGAATAGTGCTGGGCTACACGATGTGCAGCCAAGCGCAAGTAAGAAGTTGGCAACTGTTGGAATTCCATCTGCTCCCTAGTAGGATCACGAATAAACTTTTCAACATCCTGCTCCAGCCTCAAAACTGCAGACATAATGCATCATTATATTTACCCGGCATCATAGTCAGAGCACCATAATAGCACATACGGGCATAAATACCACAAATAGAGGATCACATCCTAACAATCATGAAAGAACCAATTACTTCAATCATGCATGCTTCATTCAACACTTTCTTCAAGAGAAATAAATCATCAGTTCTAACAATGTTGGTTGTTAGATCATTACAGAAAAATAAACAGATCCTTAAGATTAGACCTTGGATGCGTTTTACGGATAACCATAGGTGCCAAACAGAACAACGATGGGCTCATGAAATTAAAGAAAAGGAAAACATAATCCAGTGGCTAGACGCTAATGAGATAAAACAAAATTTTCCTTAATAAGACTTGTTCGCTTTTCCACCAGCACAGTATACGAAAATTAGAAGTCATGTGGACAAGATTGAAACTAAATAAAAAATGAAATAGATTTCAAACCAGTGGCAGAACAAGTAAACCCGATGGCACACAGTTACAAAATTATTTATCTCAGGCCATTTTACAAGCCCCTCAAGCGTTTGTTAGCTGGTCTACTTTCTACACAAGCTAGCTCTATAACAGTACTTCACATCCAAACTCCTAAATCATAAACAAAGTACTTGTAGAGCCACCAAGACAGAAAGAAGAACTAACGCAAGGAAATACAGGGCAAGTCAAAGATAACTAAAAATTGAAAGTGAAACATGCAAAAATGAAAGAGGACTCCAGAACGACAGTGGTTAGGTCAATGCTGTTAACAGCCCTGCTGCAGAGTTGTTAGCACTAAGCACTCAGTGTTATTCCGTGCATCCATGGGAATGAAAAACTCAAAAGTCAATGGACAGCATCCCAAAATGAAGCTACAACAGCTTTAAGGGTAAGGTATGAAGCAACCAGCCAAATCAACAAAAGAAAAACAGAATAGATGTACCCTACAACAATTTGCTGGGCAACGCACATCGCGAAATAGATATCAACAGCTGTGACCAAAGTAGAGTCACAAAGGTCAACCACCAAAAAGCTTATCCAATTAGAACTAACTATTACACACAAGGCAAAAACACTTTAACCTTCATAAAATAACAAAACACCACCATAGTACTTGTGGTTGCTTCATAATGCTATTATACTTCAAAAGTAAATCAATACATGCTCCGCGCATATCCTTGTGCATCGGAACTCCGATACTGACTGATAGTCACGTAGGCGCTACGGTTCAAACAGAATTCCATAAATATAGGATCGATCGATCAATCACGATTTTGAGACAAATAATTTAGAATCCATTCCCTGTTTCCACCGAGCTCATTTTTTTCCCACTCACAACATCCCCATCTTTCCCACCGGAGAGTTCACAACATTCACACTCACAACACACGGTTACAAAAATAAAAAATAAAACAAATCGGCCCAGCAGTTCGACACTCACCGGAGAGTCGCTCGCGCGGATTCTGTATAGCTTCCCTCAGAAACGGATCCACTGTGTTGATCAAATCGTCCAAAGTCGCAAAACCCGAATCGTCGGTCACCTCAGCTTGATTCACAACAACACTATTGTTCTTAACAACATCAGAACCATCCTCCGTGGTCGAAAGCATGAGACGGCGCATGGTAGCGTCCACGTCAGCTACCTCCCACGACTCCGGGCCGTCGTCCGCCGCACCAAACGACGCCGTCGCAGAACCACCTTCCATGTGTGATTATAAATACAGCTACTGGTCACGATTTTTGTCCTTAGATGTCGATCAAATCATCAAATCGAGCTGAAATTGAAGGCATCATATCAGTTGAGGAGGAATTTCGAATCTCATCGGAATTTATGGGGATGTGCGATGATGGATTTTGTTAGGGTTTGAACTTTGAAGAGAGAGAGAGAGAGAAGGAGATAGGGTTTGACGATTGTTCTTATTCTATGCTTTTGTGTAATTTTTGCTTATTACGGTGTTGTTGTTGTTGTTGACACGTGCACGCCACGTGATACGCTTGATTCTAATTTTATAATTTGGTGAGGACAAATCTATGTGAATTTTACTTAATTAATGTGACACCATATGGTATAATAATTACATGTAAAATTTCATGCATATAGAGGATAAACTTACGTGTTAGATTCGTGCTTAATCTAAGGTGTTATTGTTTTGCTATGATGTCTAAACCTAGTTTGTATTAATGTTTTTCTACTTTAAAGAGGATAATAATACCTTTTAACATGAAAATGTTTTTCATTAAGGTATAAATAGTATTTTGTTTCAAACAATAAATAATGTAAATAGTATTTTTTTTTTCTTATTTAGAGGTGTACTAGGATAACTTGTTACTTTTTCGCAAGAAATCTGCTTGCTTTTCTTAATATGGCCAGCTTTAAATAATAGATACCTTTAATGAAACAATCAAAGAAAAGTAAATTTAATATATATATATATATATATATATATAATGTTAGTTATCTAAATAGAACTAGAACAAATAAACAAATATGATATCTAGATATTTAAGTATTTCGTTAGAATGTTTTTTTCGGTATAAATACTATATGGATACATTCTCGTTATTCCCACTCAACTCCTTACAACATTATAACTGTTAGTACATACAAAATTATCAGTTATAATTGTTCCAACCAAATTGTAGTTTTACATGATCAAATAAACTGGTAGTTTCGTATCTCATAATTTGTTTGCAGAGTATATGGTTGTCATTTGTGATAATTGGAAAGAAATAAAGAGGAAACAACTCTTTTAGTTTTGTATTCTTTATGAAAGGGCAATAATAGATTGAAATTTTGAAAGTTCTTTTTGGCATTAGGAAAGAATATAATAACAATGGCGGGCGCCAACCAAAATATATCGGTATTGGCACCTGATGCTATGCGTTGGGATGTGGGACAAGAAGAGAATGATAATATTTTGGATCTCGAGGAATATATATTATATCATTAAAAATAATCTGTTAAATATTACATTAATATTTATTCTCAATAGCCAGACCACATTTCATTAATGTTAACATACAGACCAACTTGAGTTAAATTAGAAAAAGTGAGGGAAAAGTGCTCGATCTATGTCAGTCATACAGAATAATTTCCAAATCCACTAACAGATACGAGAATTATTCTTATATTTCTTACTACAAAAAGAATTTATTAAATTAGCCTTAACGTCCATAACAACAACTTTTTCTACTAAGTTTTTCTTTCTTTCGAGTAAATGTAAATGTTATGATCCTAATTGGAATATGACATTTGTATCTCACGTTGATATTGTGAGATATTAATGTGAGATTTATATGGACTCGGGCTCTTCCACCTTAACAGCTAGCTTTTCAGGTTGAGTTCTGTTAACCTCATATCAATTAGTACCAGACTCATCCACTACTACTTCCCAGTTGCAATCGTGCGGCACGGGTGGTGACGTCGGTATTGCAGTATTAGCCCGGGGTTAGGTGAAACTAACGCAAAGCTAGCCCGCGTGGGCGCTGAGGCTGCGGAGCGTGGTGGAATGTTATGATCCTAACTGCAAGGTATGAGACTTGGATCCCACATTGATATTGAGAGATATTAGTGTGGGGTTTATATAGACTTGGGTTCTTCCACCTTAACATTTAGCTTTTGAGGTTGTGTTCTCTTAAGCCCATATCAGTAAACAAACGTGAAAGCCGAATATTTAACAACAAGGAACGTAGGATTATTCCATGAGTAAAATGATATTGACCAATGACCATTGCCTATTATAAAAATTATCGAAGTAATGGTTGGGTTTTTAAAGTAACTCGTGACTCATGCCCAACAAGTAGCCAACTTATTCTGTGGCCCAACAATATATCACACATTAAACACAATCTCAATAAATCAGTTGAAAACTTCTAGAAAAATGCTGCTACAGCTACACCAAATTAATTTGACAAACCGCGACAAAACTTTGATCATTATGAAGATCATGTCATTTAATTATTTTTTCAAAACTTTCATTAATAAGGTATCCGCTGCCAAAAAGTCTATGTTAACGCAATGTACATGAGATTTTCTTACAATTGCAGAGTATTTTTGTCTCTTGATTAACTTTTCTTTGACTTCTTGTGTTGACTGGAGCTCGCGAATCACATACTACAACATGACACGTGAGCTAAGTGCTATTATTGACATGGCAATGCACCCCCTAGGCAAAAGAAGCCATGAAAGGTCAGGTGGGACTATGCGTTAAAATAATACTTGAGAATCTTAGTAGTGCTTCACAGTGCAATCATAACCTAATGGTTGAACTAGGCTAGTAGATCGAACAAGCCCAACATCTCGAACAACTTAATAGATAGGAATTCTCCATAAGTCGGGATTCGAGTTGTTTTTCCCTAAGTAGTCTCAAACTCTACTCTAATTAAAACATACCTCATAATGACGATTAATCAAATATCTATATAGATGTCTTATTTTTAAGTATGGATTGCATTAGGCTTACTCATAGTGTGCATGACCCTCAAATATATACTACATAAGACCCTAGCTCATGGAGATTTTGATGTATGGATCGTCAATGTATGTGCTGATGTGTTTGGGTTGTTTTGTCCACTTTGCCCTCGCTTATAGTGGCTCTGTGAGACCCCACACGAACAAACTAGATAAGTAAAACGTGTTATTGTTAAATTATGACACACCGAATATACTTCAGCAAAATCTCCAACTCACTTAAACATACGATCCCACAATAAAACAAAAAAATTGTGCACTAATTTCTCCTAATAACAACCTAAGATAAACTTTTATTAACAAAGTTAGTTAAAGAGAGATCAATCAATCAATCAACAATAAAAAAAAATTATTGATCTCAACACAAACGTAGCGCGCAAGCAAATGTAATGCAAAAATTAAGCACCCGCCGTTTACTTAACGTAGCTTCAACTCCTCCATTATTCATTTCCTCAATTCCGCACCCACCCCATCACGTCCACCTATATATTAAACTATTCAAAACCAAATTCCTAATCATACTTATTACACAAAATTACAAATAAATAACCACAAAATAATACTAAACAAATAAGCCATTTATTATTTTCATTCATGAGCTCATTTATCTGCGCCTAACTTTCAGCTCATTCCATTCCTTAAACACAAAAATTTAAAATTCCTCTTCATCATTCAAATCTCCCCCAATTTCTCAGCTTCTCACAGCTACATTAATTTCCCTTTAATTTTTTCCCACTCATTTGCCAAAAAACATTTTCATTCAATTCATCTTCCGATCATCATTCATATCTGAGCGATTGATTGATTATTGGTTGATACATTCATTCACACAAACATTGATCGCTCGATTTCATAATTTTTTTTAACCTCGATTTCCATAGTTTGGTGTAATTAGGCTTTACTGCATTATTTATTTATTTATTTATTATCTTACGTGTAACTAGACGAATTTATACCAAATTAGACGTTAACTAAATCAGAGAGAAATATATATACATATACATATACATATATGGCGGAGGAGCAGCGGTGGGAGGAGCAAGGCCGGAGCCACAGGCTGTGCGCCAACAACTGCGGATTCTTCGGCACCACCACCACCAACAACCTCTGCTCCAAATGCCACCAACAAACAAAGCACATTGAGAATAACAAACCTCTCCTCCTCCGATCATTCTCGCCGCCGCCGATTCTAGCCTCGCCGTCGTCGGAATCTTCATCTCCGCCGCCGCCACCGGAGGAGTCGGCGGTATCCACGGCGGCGCGTCCAAACCGGTGTGGCGCGTGCAGGAAGCGCGTGGGGCTGATGGGGATCACGTGTCGGTGCGGTGTCACATTTTGCGGGTCGCATCGGTACCCGGAGAAGCACGTGTGCGGGTTCGATTACAAGGCGATGGGGAAGGAGGAGATTGCGAGGGCGAATCCGGTGGTTAAAGCGGATAAGCTGGATCGGATCTGACCCGACCCGGTCGGGATTTGTGGGAAGCGGGTCAGGTGGGTTGTTTCGATTTAGTGCAAAAAATGGTTTGTATTGTAATATGCTAGGTTAATGTGAAGGGAAATTAATTTGTGAATTGGACATGGTTAATTTCGTGTAGTTATTTGTAAAATGATTGAGTTATCCTAGTTATGTTTGTTGGTTGTTTTAGATTTTTGTTCTGTTATATTCATGGAGGAAAACAATTAAAAGATGGGTCAGATTTAATCATAATGTTGGGAAAGTCTGGGTGCAAATATTTACAGCTCATTTCCGAGAAGCAACAAAATTTTGGTAAATAACCTGTTTATGTATGCCACTTCTTTCTAAGCAGTAATTGTGAAAGTGTGAATTATGCAAAACGGCAATGACAAGACATTTGATAAAAAAAAAGTTGATGAAGAACACAAACTAACACATAAAATTAATGATAAAAAATTACCACAAAGAACCAACAAAAAATGCAGAGGGAATTTCTAACTCTTCACGTAGAGTAAGTTACGAGCAAAATCAACTTTTTTTTTGTATAATTGGATCGAATATCTCCAAGGAACGCATATCGCTCTTGTATATCGGCGCATTTGGATGGCCTTTACATGGGGGACAATTTTCATCAGCATCCAAATTCATCTTCTCTTCAGGCAATGTGGTAACCCTATACCGAACCAAAAACGCTTTCTGATGATGGTAACCAGGGTAACTACGAGCACTATAACGGGAAACATCTTTTAAAACCTGGTGGTTCATTAAGGAAGAACATTTAACAATATTAGCAAAACCCATAAATGCACCAAATATTGAATTAACTCACTTGGTTTAATAAAAGACTAACCTCTAGATATAATAAGTTATCATCCTCGACTAATTAAATTTGCATGTGTCCAATGACGGCTCGCGTCCAGTCTTTCTGAGGTGGGAAAATAGCCGTAAAAATGGGAACCTTCTAGTCCTCACTAGTCTATGGACCTTATCTTCGGAGGTTCCAACCCGCTTGCTTACCTCGCGAATGGCCAAAAGAACTCCGGCCTCCGTGGTTATGTCAATTTCACTTGCCAGTCGTGCAAGAACCTTGAAGCAATGGATATCCCTATCCTCACGCCAAACGACAACATCCATAAAAAACAACACATTGTCTCCTTCAATATAGTAATATAACTGTTCTTCGGGGAAAAAGGTTGCATATGCACAGATGAAGAACCTGTGTTTGATGTTGAACGCCGGTAAACCGTGGAGGAAAAAATGTCGTTCCATATCAGGGATATTCATTGCTTCAAGAAAACCCCCAAATCGAACTGTCATTCCTGACTTTTTGAGTAGTACTAAAATTAAGGGCATTTCAGTAGTTGCATGTTACTTATCTTACTCTTTTTAGGCTACCAAACGTGGGTTTAAGAAGTTTGATTGAGTTTATGTGGTGATTAACTTTGCATCCAAACGTGATACTAATGCTAAATTTATCTATTAATCCAGATATTAAATAATATGTGTTTTGGCCTCCTATGGCATCCAAATATGTCGTATGTGTATAATTGAGTAAAGAGCATTACAAATGCCGTTAGCTTTCCGTTTATAGGCCTAAGCTATGTTCTCATTATAAAAAGCAACTTGTCTTTTTTTTTTAACATAAGCGTGATCTATACTTATGGCCTACCAAAGGTGTTGTATCTACTGAGAGTTTAAATGTTGAATCCCCAAAGACTTTAATGTCCACCACTTGCTCATTATGACGTATGTGTGTCTATAAGTGGTAGCCTTTATTGCACTAGACCTAACCAGTCTTTTTAATAGTATCCATTCCTCCCAAATTGTCTCATTAGTCCCATGCTTCTTCAAAGGATGGTGGTAGTGAATTCTACGAGGTTTTTCTTTGACTTTTGTTTACGAAGATTTTCTCCTTTTACGAGGCCATCTGCCTCATTGGTTCTTCTAGTGATTTCATTGGTTCTTCTAGTGATTTCTTTATGAGGTTTTATGTGCCTACAAGGTGGACCACCTTGTAGCCTTGTATTCCCAATGAGTAGTGTATATGTGTAGGGCTTGCAAGTTCCTCAATCGTTCATGGTATTTTAATGTGTTATCAAAAAAGGAATTTAAAAATCTTCTGAAAAACAAAGGCATGTGTTAGACGACTCACGAGTCCTGTTTTATAATTAACATTTTGTATCCACATTTTACTATTAGTCATTGTAAATTCATTTTATTCACCCCAACCCTCTATATAAGGGTTTGTGGCATTTCCTAAATTAGTTAATTCATGTTTTTCTTTCATTAATAGGGTGAAGCCTTAGTTTCGTGTCGCCTCATATTTTCTCTCTACAAATTTGTCTTTGTGATCACTACTTTCAATGAGTTTTCCTAGTATGGCTTAGGTGTAATCGATCCTCTGTTCTGCTGCATATCTCGTTCTTTAATCTTTTTCGCGAATTTCGTTTTCACAAATTTCTCCTATCCCGTGGTAAACCCTAATTTCACGATCTTAGTCATATCTACCTTTTACAGCTTTAGATATATTCATGCATCGCACATAATGACTACTAATGTGCCTTCTTCTACTCGAGTTGGTCCTACTAGTTCACGAAATCCAAGTGAAGACTCTTCTTTGGTATATGTTTTGGAATCACATGACGTTCTTGACTCGTCGATCATTGGTGATCAACTCAATGGATAAAATATGTTTCATGGAGTAAGACCATCGAGATGGCGCCGAGCTTAAAAAATAAGGATCACTTTTGATTCTAGGGGGTGATGAGATTTGTGAATTTGTTGGGTAAGAGTACATAACTTGGTTCTCACTTGCTTGTTAAACTCAATAACCAAATCTCTTACTCAAAGACTTCTCGTACTACTACACTAGAGGTATAGGAAGAACTCAGAACCAGGTTTTCTTGAAGCAATGGATCTCGTGTCTTCACTTACAAAAGATCCTATATAATATCTCTCAAAAAGCTCTGTTTATTATGAAGTTCTTTTATGACAATTTTAATATCATTCATCAAACAGATTATGCAGAAACCCCTCAACAAAATGGTTTAGCCGAAAAAAAGCATCAATATTTATTTCAAGTTGTTAGGTCCCTGAGATTTCAGTCAAATATACCTCTGATTTACTAGAGTAGTTGTATCTCAACTGCTACTTTTTCTTATCAATACCCTTCACAGGTTACTAACAATAAATCCCTTTAGCTATTATTTAATACACCTACAAATTATATTTTACTAGAATATTTTGGATGTCTCTGTTATGCTTTCACTATCTGTACTCACACACACAAATTTGATTCTAGGGCTACTAATGTGTCTTTCTGCTACCCCTTGGGGAACCGAGTGTTATTTGTTGCTTAACCTATCTACTGCAAAAAAAAAAAAATTGATAAAATGAATGTTGTGTTTTTTGAGTCTGAATATTCCATTATAATGTTCCTTCTAATACCTCTTGGCAAGACACTCCTACTACTTGCACCAACTCTTAAACTGTATAGCAAGATATTGCTCCAGCTAGCGCTGAGGAATTTCTAGCTCCAGTTCTTGTTCCTCCTGGATATGAACCCAATATGTTATATGGTCCACTCCTCACTTCATAGCTCATAGCCACTCTTACATTGCCACACCAGAAGTGACTATGCAAGCAAGGCCACTTGATCAGTTAACAATTGATGCTTTTCCTCTATACATCAGCTCTTCAAGTAAATTTACCTTATGAGTTTTTTAGAAGATCTAGTGAAAACGCAGCTTCCTCTGCATGCTTTCGTGTTTATGATTATGACATGTCACATTCCTTGCATAAGAGCAATGCCTTATCCAATCACATGTGTGTCAGAGATCCCATATTCCCATTGACTATTATATGTGTGTTGATCAAATGAGTAAAACACATGGGCTTTAACCACCTTCATGCATCTACTAAAGAACCCATGACCTGGGTAGCACTATTTTTTAGTGGCAATTGGCTATGAAATATGAACTTGGTGCTTTACAAAATACTCAAACACAGTTGCCTCCTCATCAACACTGAATAGGCTGTAAATGGGTTTTTAAAAATTAAACAAAAAAATAATGGTATAATTGAAAGGTACAAAGCTAGATTAATAGCCAAGTATTAAGACTAATTGGATACATTTTTACATGTTTCTAATTACTATTGTTAGAGTTCTTTTAGCCGTGGATACATTTAAAAATTAGCATTTGCGTAAGTTAGATATTAATAATGCATCTTGCATGAGGACCTGAGTGAAGAATATAAATTACCCACTGGCGCGGGGTATTTTCGTTAGTGTCGGGCAACTTTCCTCACCAAACTCTCTCACACCTTATAGGCAATACTAGAAGAGCTTTTGGTTCGATGGAAACCTGCACTAAGAGGAACAAATGTAGACGTAAACAGTTAACAAAAAAGTAAACCTAATATAGGGGAGACAAGTTTGGCGTGCTTGCGGCTGAACTCAACACCATTAGATCCAAACACACATAAGTATATGAAAAATAATATGATTATATATTTCCAGAACAATAAGACGATTAAACAAACAATAACATGTATTGATATAAACAGAAAATACAACAATAACTGTAAATCAACATCTCAACAACTGAATAAAATTCTGTTGAATGGATTGGACAAGTCGAAAGTTGAACTCTCTCCCCTTAAGATCAATTTGCTGACTACCGATTGAAGTCCTCAGATGGCAATGACCTTCCAAGGTACAACGTTTGTCACACGAAGCAGCAAGTGAAGCTCAATACTGCTCTCTTAGTCGAACATAGACGATATTTGTGGAACTCGTAGGAAAATGAGAATGCTATAAAATGTTAGGAAATAAACTTATGAATGTTGATTTTGATGCCTTTCTCCTCTGCGCAGAGGTCCTTTTTATAGGAAAAAATTATTTAACAGCCAACACAACATTAAGGGAATTAATTAAATGTTCGACTCATTTCAAAACGTTTATACATTAAACACAATAATCACCACGCGTAATTATGTACGTTTAATGCAAATTGCAACATTTATGTGCGATTTTCAATTTTTCAAACTTTGAAATTAACGCTATATGTTAAGGATGTAGTGTTATTCCAATATGGGACAAGTCCCCTTTTGCTTCTCTTTTAAGCAAATTATCATTCACAAATTTTGCACCATTGAGCTTGTTAGTTAAATTGAGCCCAAATTAATATTGGACTCACTTTCAATATTTTCTCCAACAACCCCCCACATGAATGTAATTGGATGAAATGCACGTGGACGTATAGTGCTAAATGCAATTTCAGAGTTCTACAAGAACTTATTGCATCAGGAAATGTGGTTTTGGGCCTTGAACCTTCCTTAGTGAAATACCATCGGATATACTTGCCAACCAGTGGACATGATGCCTTGAACTGTTCGGCGTTTTGTGTATACCAAGACAATGGTACTCACACAATTCATTCCAGTACCGTTTCGGTCCTTTCGTTGTTGTCCGTTTCGGTACTGGACTGCATTGGTAATATTCATAGAATGCTCTAAAGATTCAACCCTTTAACTCATCTCATAGAAGCAGCATCTTCACATTTGACATAGGTGATATCTTATTAAAGGCATCGTGTCATAACCCGCTTGTATCAAAATCCCTAAGGATATTTAGAACTTTTCAAGTTCTCCTTTCATGAACAGGTCTATCACTCTTTCATCATAGAAATGGGTTGAGAACTCAATTTCCCGAGTGTTTTGTTCGACCTCGCCCCCACAACTCGGTTGTTCCATTGAACCTGCAAATTGGGCTTTCCAATTCAGGTTGGGTTGCCATCATGGTTGGAAGTCATTTAAGTATGCTTTAATCCCTATTCCCCTCGATGAAATTGCTACTTGGTCTCTCGTTAGACCTTTCATCAATGAGTCTGGAATGTTCTCTTAGACCTCACAAAGTCTAAGGAAAGTAGTCAGATCATTTTCTAACTTATTAATTTAGAAAATCTGAGCTAAAAGACTTCTCTTTACGAGCTTGTTTACTTAATCTTGAGATTCTCTCGCCCCCACATTTATTTCAGTTTTCTCAAAGAATCGAGTTTTGTGGAAATATCTCCTCTAAGAATGAAGCGTCTCGAGCCTCAATGATATTATCTACACTTAATTTTAGAGTTATCCGACTTTTGCAAATGGCGACTCATATTCGTCTCCTCGATCACTTCAAAGATTCTTGATCTTATTTTCGAGTTGATTCTCAACTTTATTCTTATAGTGAATGAACATGTCTATGCTTCGTCTGTGCAATAGAAAATGGAAACATTGTGCCACAAGTTGTGAAAGAGAACTGAGAGAAAAATATGAAGAAGAGTCTGAGAGAAACACCAATCACCTTAATCTTCCATATTTTAGTATTAGTTAAGAGAGCCAGGAATCGTGAAGAAGAAGAAAAACCAAAGGAGATATAAAGATTGAAAGCATCAACGTTCCTCCGGATCAAAGAAGTTTTCTTAAGCTTTTGTCTTTCATTATGTTGTTTAAATCTTTATCTGTTGTTGAATTTGAGATTATGAGTAGCTAAACTACTCCGTCTTTGGAGTAGGGAACTACATCTAATTTATGACTATGCGTATTTGATTATTTGAGTATCCAACATGCTATAATATTTTTTTATATATGCTACATGATAGGATTAGCTCTCGCTAAATTCACGACATGATTTGGAATGAGCACCAAAGTGTAGATGTTAGATTATTCATGTATATAATGGATTTGTGACTTTGCCCAACTAACATGATGTCATGCACACTCTTAGATCACACAAATACATTTGTTTGCTAGATACATCTTGTTAACAAGAATGGGCGAGTAAATTGGATTGCAAACTTAATCTCCCTTCTGCAATGATTGACAACCGGAATGTACGCTAACACGTTAGGTTATTAGAAAATTAATAATTTATAGTACGTATAACACTAGCTATAAATCTTGGATCCATTAGACAATTAAGAAGTCAAATAAGGCTCACTATGTTAAATAACCATAAGTAGTTTGTCTATGAATTACTAAGTAAATCAGTAGTAAAATCTGAACTCTGGACATATTTTTCAATCATATGCTTTACAACCAAAACACTCAATCAGTCCTCTTCAATTCCGTTGTTAGAATAGCTTTGCATTTTAATTAAGTAGGTATTTTTGATTCTCGCAATCTCTCCCACTCTTCTAGCTTTGGTTGTAAACGCTCTTCTTCCAATAGGAGTGATTCTTCGTCTTGACACTGTGAAGATTTCACACACCCCTAGATCCACTAACAGGAATATCCGTCACAAAAATAATTGATCCACACTAATCAGTGCTACAATTTTGTCGTTCAAATGTGAAGTCTAGACACCTTTTTGTTATTTGGATGAAAGTCCTAATTTCTTTTAGTGTTCAAGGACATGAGTTTTGTTAAATAATACACTAGGAATAGAATTTTGATTCAACAATACACAATATATTTTTCATTACTTCTCTTGCATTTTCACTAGGAAAAAAAATTAACATTCAGATTTACAATTTTAACATGGGGTCGTTCATATTCACTGTATATTATTAAGAAATGCAATATATATACAGCTCGGTATGCAAATAACTTTTGAACGCCTTTCATAATTAATTAATATTTCACGTAATTATCTCGCCACGACATTGAAAAAACTGGGCACGACATTGGACGTATCAATGCAAAAAGAATTACCTAGTGAGCTAGATCTTAGTTATACCTAAAGATCAGGTCATCAAAATCTAATTAGAAAATCCAAGTCAACATAGGAACTGAGAATTGACAATAATGTTCAATATAGTAGCTGAATAGATGTGAACACTATAAGAGTGTGTCAATCCGCTCTGGTAGTCCTTATAACGAGCAATAAACTGATCTTGCAATATTTTATGCTTGAGAGAGTTACAGAGAAAAAGATCAAAAACACAGTGTCACTCGGGGGCCGTGGCTTACCATCTGTAATCACTCGCAAGAGTTATAGAGCTCGTGTTTTCCAATGATACACATAAATACTTCGATATCGATGCCACACCCCAAATGGAGTCCCTCTTGGAGAAGACGTGTTTTTTGAGAGACTCTTTTGCGAATCATTCAATATTAAGCGAATATAGTGTAACGAGTATCAGGGACCTAATACAAGATGCAACCCAAGATGCTGCGACGTTCTTGAAACTTAATTTCTTCTTTTTGCAACTGTGGGCGCCATTTCCCCTCCAAATTTTTTCCATGTCATAAATGGGAGAATTGATCATAACATCTCAAACGACATGTTATGTCTGCGTCGGGTGAGTGTTATTACACCTATTTCGAGTAAAGATACTTATGGATCAACAAGACAAAAGCCACTTGCGCGTTCATTTTTAAGTTTAACTCATAACGTCGTCTTTTGATTCTCCTACATTTCCGTTGTTGAGGGTGTTTGACATTGGAGAGAATCTACTCCTAAAAGATTTAATTCAATTTGTCAATTAAAGGTATTTGGCTTATCGTTGTTTGGACGACATAAATCCAGATATAACTACTTTTAGAAATCTACAAATCATAATTATACGAGAGCGCATCCCATGGGATCGACCGATCAATGTGCCCCAAGAATTATTTGAAATGCCACAAATAAGAGAAATCGTGCCCCATAAGATGGCAATGCTGTGTGATTTCAAGGAGTCAAGAAATCTTGTTCTTCAAGAAAATCTGCATAGAGTGTCGAAGTTATTCATCTCAGCTAATCTTTACCTCTCTCTTGCTAAACGTCCAAACCTAAAGAAGTTAGGACTCTGGTCACATCCAACAACACAAATTATGTCTGCAGAAATTCGAAAAGCTATATTTATCTGGTGATGTTAAACCGTATGGTGGTGGACTGGTGGTGATGGATTAGTAGAAAGAGATTTCTTGTTGGACTTTAATTTCCCAGTTACACTTAAGAGTGTGACTTTGTTTCGTTGTGTCGTACCTGAAGCATGTATGACGACACTGGGTATGCTTCCCAATCTTGAATATCTCAACATGAGTGGCATCTCGTTGCGATCGTTTGGGCTTGAACGTGCTGATAATTGGAAGCTGTATGAGGGAAAGTTTTGCGGACTAAAGTATATGAAACTTATTGGCTTGAGTGTTGAAGGCGGGGAATGTGATGGGACTCACTTCCCTTATTTGCATCAGCTTTGAAGATTATAAATACTAAATAAACATAAAACCCATTTTCATTTGAACAAATTGCTTTTGTTCTCCCCTGTTAGAAAACAATGTCCGACTACTTACCACCGGAGCTGATAGTAAAAATCCTCCTTAAACTTCCGACAAGATCCTTACTCCGCTTCACAACTGTCTGCAAATCATGGAATTGTATCATAACAAGCCCCTCCTTCATCTCCTCTTACCTCTACAAACCACAAAACCAAACCCTACTCCTCAAATGTTACGATACAACTGACGAGCAAGATTACTTTTCGCTCCATGAAATTACCGAAAAAAAAATGGTCCCTTTTGCACCATTTCTTCCTCAGAACTCGAAACACCCTTCAAATACCCATTTAAGAACTCCAGCATTGTGGGCTCTTGTCGTGGTGTCGTGTGTTTGTCTCACTTCCACTTTAAATATCCCAAGTGTAGACGAAGTCCGTCTTTTCCAGCCTCCAACCGACACACCCCTTCAAGCCACCAAAAGCCATCCGTTCAAGACTTGAACAGCTACCCCTTCAAGACTTGAAGAGCTTAGCTATACTACTACTCAATTGCCTATAAATGTAGCTGCATTTGATCAGGAAGAAAACACACTAAAAAGAGAGAAACACTGAGAGAAAGAAAAGAGAACTTCGTAGAGTTCAAACGTGAGATTTGATGGTTGATTTTTTGTAATAGTCGAGTGTGAGAGTTGCTCCTCCTATTGTAATCCGTTCGTATCGTTGAATGAAGAATTTTCCAACCCCAACAAAGTGGTATCAAGAGCCACGGGTTTCATTCCTCCGTTCTCTGTAAATTTTTGTCCAAAATTTTTCGTCCCGAAACTGTGATTTCTTATCACGGTTGTGAAGCTCTCTGTCCGACGATTCTGAATATATAGTTTTTGAGCTATTTCGATCGCCGGAAAGTGACGATCAAAGTCGACCCAATTCGACGTCAAAATTTATTCATTCAGGAATTGCGGTTTGTTACTACCATTGTGAAGCTCGTGTTGCAAGGATTCCGAATATATATTTTTCGAATTTTTCGATCGCCGGAAACCTCCATTCCATGCCGACCGAGTTAACGGCGAGTTAACTCGGCCCAACTCACAAAACGGGCAAAGAAGACGACCCAGGATCAGACCCGGTCAAAGCTGCTGGTCCAGTCAACAGTCAGCCGGTCAACTCTGGTCAAAACAGAATTTAATCCGGTTCAACTTCTTTCAACTTGTTTCGTCCCAGTTCAACTCATTTTTGATCCGTTTTCAACAAGGTCAGAACGGTTCCCAAGGTTATTGACCGTTCCGGATCCAACCGCGTGCTCCATTTCCCCAAATTCAGCCTCTAAATTTGGGTACAAGCAAGCTTGTTGAATTTTAACATGGAAAATTCAACGTCGGACACGATGATGCGATTGACGCCGACTAATTACAACATGTGGAAGCCTCGCATGGAGGATTTGCTAAATTTGAAGGATTTAGCCGGGCCAATCGAAAATAAAGGTGCCAAACCCGAGAAGACGAGTGATGACGACTGGAAAAAGTTGAACAAGAAGACTGTTGCTCAGATTCGTTAGTGGATTGACAATAGTGTGTTCCATCATGTCGCACATGAAACGAGTGCCCACACGTTGTGGGATAAGCTTGCTACCATGTATAAGGCAAATACGGCAGGTAACAAGACCTTGTTGATGAGACGTTTAGTAAACCACAAGCTTCGTAGTGGTACGTTTATACCAGAACACACGAGTCAGTTCCAGGACCTCGTGAACCAGCTTGCTGCCGCCGATTGGAACCTCAAAGATGAGGAACAAGTGATACTACTTCTAAGTTCCCTGCCGGACAGTTGGGAGACTCTTGTTGTCACCTTCAGTAATTCTGCCCCCAATGGTAAAGTATCTATGCAAATGGTGTCAGATGCTTTACTTAATGAAGAAGCTAGAAGAAAAGAAGTCAGTGCCGACCAATCTTATGCTCTTGTGTCGGAAAGTAAAGGCAGAGGTGGAGGTAGAGGAAGAGGTCGTGGCAGAGGCCGAGGTCAAAATTGTGGACGATCTCAAGATCGAGGTAGATCCAGGAGAGAGGTAAATCCGTTGACAACTCGAGTCGATTTAACAAAAACTGTAATTATTGTGGAATTTACGGTCATATGAAGAGGGAATGTCGAAAGCTTTTGAGGGATCAATCCCAAACCGGCCAAAGCTCCAACAAGGATGAAGGTGAAACCATTGTCACAGTATCATCAGAAATTGCTCTTGTTTCTTATGGAGACGAGACATGCCTACATGTAGGCAATCAAGAAATTGAGTGGGTAATTGACTCTGCAGCTTCATTTCACGCCACTCCACATCGTGATTTGTTTGCTACATACAAATCAGGGGACTTTGGTACCATAAAGATGGGTAACACCAGTTACTTCAGTGTAGTTGGTATTGGTGACGTGCACGTGAAAATCAACATAGGATGTTCTCTTATCCTCAAGGATGTGCGCCATGTTCCGGATCTTAGGCTGAATCTGATCTCAGGACTAGCCCTTGATCGACAGGGTTATGAAAGTAATTTTAAAAATGGCACTTGGAAGCAGTCGAAAGGTGTGATAGTTGTTGCGAGGGGTCATATCTGTGGCACGCTATTCAAAACTCATACAAAATTATGCCAGTTAAGCCTCAACGCCGTGGAAGAAGAGGCGTTACCAAATCTTTGGCACAAAAGACTTGGGCATATGAGCGAGAAGAGCTTGGCTACACTAGCCAAGATTGATGCTATCAATCTCGCGAAGGATGTTGCACTAGATCCTTGCGAGCACTGTTTGTTCGGGAAACAATATAGATTTTCTTTCAGTTCCACCAGGAAGCAATGCTCCGAGTTACTGAGTCTTGTTCACTCTGATGTGTGTGGACCGATAGAAGAAGAATCTATCGGTGGAAGAAAATATTTTGTGACCTTTATTGACGATGCTTCACGAAAATTATGGGCCTACTGTTTAAGATCAAAATATCAAGTTTTTGATCGCTTCAAAGCATTTCATGCGTTGGTGAAAAGACAGACAGGGAAGAAGTTGAAATGCCTTCGCTCAAACAATGGAGGCGAATACACTTCTCGAGAATTTGCAGCGTATTTCACTGAACATGGCATTAGGCACGAGAATACGGTGCTGAGGACCCCACATCATAATGGTGTTGTTGAGCGAATGAATCGCACCATTGTTGAGAAAGTTAGTTGCATGCTCAGTATGGCTAAGCTGCCTAAAACATACTGGGCCGAAGCAGTCCTCACAGCTTGTTATCTGATAAATAGGACACCGTCAGTTCCTTTGAACTTTGAAGTTCCGGAGAAGATATGGACATGGAAGGATATTTCATATTCTCACCTAAAGGTGTTCGGGTGCAAGGCTTTTGCACACGTGTCGAGGGAGCTCAGGCAGAAACTTGATCTCAAGTCAACTCCATGCATCTTTATTGGCTATGGTGATCAAGAATTCGGTTACAGATTGTGGGATCCACAGTCCAAGAAAGTTATCCACAGTAGAGATGTGATTTTCTACGAAAATCAATTCTATGACTTTACTCCAGCTGCTCCAGTTCGACAACGTACTAGTGCTCCGAAAGAAGTTACTTCACCACCAGAACCTCATATTGAAAATGAGGATGTCCAAGATAATGCAGACGATGCTGACGAGGATGAAGGTGCTGAGCAGGGGGAGCTCTCACTTTCTTTTCAAGAAGATGGTGAACCTCGATGATCTGGAAGTGTGCCGATACCATCAACAAGGTATCCTGCATCAGAATATATCCTTCTTATAAGTGAGGGTGAGCCAGAAAGTTTCAAAGAAATTCAATCTCACAGTGACAAAGAAAGCTGGAGACAAGCCATGGAAGAAGAAATGAATTCTTTGCAGAAGAATCAGACTTATGAGCTTGTAAAACTTTCGAAGGGAAAGAGAGCACTGAAGAATAAATGGGTGTTCAAACTCAAGAAAGATGTTCGTGGGAATATTGTGAAATATAAGGCCAGGCTTTTCGTCAAAGGATTCCAACAGAAGAAAGGCATTGACTTTGATGAGATATTCTCACTAGTGGTGAAAATGACATCCATACGTGTTATACTTGGGTTAGTTGCCAGTTTGGATATGGAGCTTGAACAGATGGACGTGAAAACTGCATTCCTTCATGGTGATCTAGAAGAAGAGATATACATGGAGCAGCCAAAAGGTTTTCAAGTCCACGACAAGGAGCATCTTGTCTGTAAATTGAAGAAAAGTTTGTATGGTCTAAAGCAAGCTCCAAGGCAGTGTGGTACAAGAAGTTTAACTCTTTCATGGCGACTCACCAATATAACAGGACTGCGGCAGACCAGTGTGTTTATTGAAGAAGTTCATTGATGGTAAATTTATCATCCTTTTACTCTATGTCGATGATATGTTGATAGTTGGCTAGGATGCAGCGCTAATCAACAACTTGAAGAAAGATTTGTCCAAGTTCTTTGATATGAAAAACTTGGGTGCAGCACAATAGATTCTCGGCATGAAGATTACGCGAGACAGAAAAACGAGAAAGTTGTACTTATCTTAAGAAGATTACGTTGAACGGGTTATCAAAAGGTTCAACATGGGTAAAGCAAAGCCTGTTTCGACTCCGCTCTCAAATCACTTCAAGTTAAGCAAGAGACAGTGTCCTTCTATGATGAAGGAGAAAGAAGAAATGGAGGCGTACCATATTCTTCGGCATTGGGAAGTCTGATGTACGCGATAGTGTGTACTAGGCCAGATATTGCTCATGCAGTTGGTATTGTTAGCAGATATCTGTCAAATCCAGAGAAAGAGCACTGGGAGGCGGTCAAGTGGATTCTTCAGTACCTGAGAGGTACATCTAATCTATGTTTGTGCTACGGAGGAGCAAAGCCAGTTCTGAATGGTTACACAGATGCCGACATGGTATGAGATCTTGATAGTAGAAAATCTACATCAAGTTACATATTCACTTACGCAGGGGGAGCTGTTTCGTGGCAGTCCAAGCTGTAAAATTGCATTGCTTTATCCACCACTGAAGCCGAGTACATTGCTGTAGCGGAAGCAGGGAAAAAGTTATTATGGATAAAGCGCTTTCTTCAAGAACTGGGCTTTACACAAAATGAGTACATTATTCACTGCGATAGTCAAAGTGCTCTAGACTTGAGCAAGAATGCAATGTATCATTCTCGAACAAAACATATCGATATTCGGTATCACTGGATACGCGAAGTGATGGAGCAACAACTGTTAAAGCTGGTTAAGATTCACACAAGCAAGAATCCTGCAGACATGCTAACAAAGGCGGTGACACGAGAGAAACTTGGTCTGTGTACGAACATAGTTGGGCTGGAGGGGGAGATTTGTAGACGAAGTTCGTCTTTTCCAGCCTCCAACCGACACACCCCTTCAAGCCACCAAAAGCCACCCCTTCAAGACTTGAACAGCTACCCTTTCAAGACTTGGACAACTACCCCTTCAAGACTTGAACAACTACCCCTTCAAGACTTGAACAGCTTAGCTACTACTACTCAATTGCCTATAAATGTAGCTGCATTTGATCAGGAAGAAAACACACTAAAAAGAGAGAAACACCGAGAGAAAGAAAAGAGAACTCCGTAGAGTTCAAACGTGAGATTTGAGGGTTGGTTTTTTGTAATAGTCGAGTGTGAGAGTTGCTCCTCCTATTGTAATTCGTTCGTATCGTTGAATGAAGAATTTTCCAACCCCAACACCAAGCACCCCGTTCTATGGAACATTTATCTGAAAAAAAATCTTGTTTTGCCCAACGGTATCATCAACCCGAGAGAGCCCGATGATTGTCATTGTTTTCTGGGACTTGGGGTTGCGGATAATAACGATTTCAAGGTTGTGAGGTTGGTTTTCTATAGAAGAATGCAGGGTGGTTTGGGTTTTTGTCAAGCGCCGGAGGCTGAGGTTTTTTCCCTTAGGGAAGGGAGGCGGCGAAGGTTGACATGATATGTTCGACTTGAAGCTGTTGAGTTTATGTCGTCGCAGGTTTTCTTGAATGGGGTTGTGCATTGGCTCGGGCACTATCGACCTAAAAATGTTTGTTGCCCATGTTCGGTTCTGGCTTTTCATGTTGGGCAAGAGGTGTTTGATGAGATTAATCTACCGTATGAGTTGGCGAAAGGAACCTGTTGCCGTCGTGTCTCTCTGTTCTGTTGGAGAATCACTTGCAGTGATCTGGTGGAATAGAGATTCGGGTGGCACGTCTTATATATGATGTTTGGTTGATGAAGGAATATGGCGTTGAATCGTCTTGGACTAAGTGGTATACCTTTTCGTTGATGGAAGGAATGACGAGTTTTTTGGCATTACTGGAGAACGGTGAAGCTTTGGTGGCCTCTCATAAGATTGGATTGTTTGCTTTTGACTTAGCAAGTGGGAAGACTAAAAATCTTGGAATACATGGGAAAGCACATTCATTTAATGCCGAAGACTAAAAGTCTTGGAATACATGGCATTACGGAAGAACGAAAAGTGCATCCTTTGTGAAGGCAGGCTAATCCCTTCGCTACGTCAAGAATGATTCTCCTTCTAAGTTTCCAATCAAGACCCTGCGACCCGTTTTAGTTGTAAATCCAATTTTCCAGAGATCCCTTTGCTAGTCACTGAGAGATAATACAAATCAGCTTGCGTCTCATTATTGCTAAGAACTTTGGTTAGTGCGATCATTATTCACTTCACTTTTGGAAATTACTATGATTTTAAAAGTAAAAGAATTGTTTTTAATAATGACCATTAGTGTTGGATAACCTTAAAGCTGGTGTAAGATGCATGTATTAGCAAATTTTAAAATATTGAAAATGCTTGAATAGTGTTATGTTTACTTTTGGATTTCCATCCCACAAAGGTTGGGACCATGGAAATTTTACAAGTTTTGAAAACATAAAAAAACGTTGGATGTTGCATAGCATTGATGCTTGTAGGACTTTCCTCATCTTAGGACAAAGTACTTCATGTAATGAAATAACTCTTAAATTCAGACTACAATATTAACAGTGCTAATATCTCCTACAAGACTCTTAGTAAAAGTTTAGAAACTAAATTTTGGGCAATTCAAAACAAGATAGTCTAGCAGAGGACTCAACATCACTTTCATAGCGAAAGACTCGAAGAGTTCGCATCATGTATGTTAGGCGAGGCAATTTGTCCGATACGCATTTTGTGAGGAGCAAAATTTCGACGGGCACATTGACACAATGTTGCAACAAGTTCTTTAACCATTTAAGATAGTGAAGAACTTTTTCTGCTTTTGACGGATTGAAGTTACACGTTTACACAATCGAAACAAAGGGCATTACGGAAAAATTCAAGACATTATCTTTCTTCTTCTTCTTCTTCATGAAACGTTCGAGCTTACCAAGACCGAAAAATCAGATAATAATTAGAACTTGGATATCATCTAGGCCCTGAGAGAACAGATGGCAGCACTGGAGTTCCATCTCTTAAACCAGTTTCTTGGACCCTATTATCGAGAACTAAATTTGGTGGAATTAACAAATTGAAATCAAGATCCATGTCAACATTCCAACCTCCCTCAATAGCCTTAATCACATTGCATATCGAAGGTCTTTTTCTAGGATCGGTTTGTAGACACCAACCAGCACTTCGTATCACTGCCACAACCTCTGCTCCATTCAACTGCATATCATTGCTGCATTTATCGATAAGATCTAGCCATTGTCCTTCCTCGGCTTTTTTCTTGAAAAGCGCTAGCAAATGCCTTTCCTCCTCGGGTGCAGATTCTTCAAAATTCTTCCTACCACACAAAATTTCCAAAACTACAATGCCAAAGCTATACACGTCGACCTTCTCAGTTATGGCTGCACCGAGCCACTCTGGGGCCAGATATCCGGGCGTGCCTCTCATGGTCATTACCAATTTACTTTGGTTCCTGTCCATGAGTTTAGAAAGCCCGAAATCACCGAGTTTGGCATTGTAATTTTCATCCAGTAATATGTTTTGAGGCTTAATATCAAAGTGAATTATTTTTTGCCTGCTTTCGCTATGGAGGTAAGCCAATCCCCATGCTACATCGAGAATGATCCTCCTCCTACGATTCCAATCAAGACACATTGACTCGTGTCTATGATAAATCCATTTATCTAAAGATCCATTACACATGTACTCGTAAACTAAAAGAAGATGAGATTTTTCAGCGCAGAAACCGATTAGTCTTACAAGGTTGACATGATTCATGTTGCCGATGGTCTCAATCTCTGCTAGAAACGACATCTTGTTATGGCCTATTCCATTGAGACGTTTCACTGCAATTTTCGTGCCATCAGTCAACAATCCTTCAAAAACTGAACCGAAACCTCCCTGGCTGAGTTTTTTACTGAAGTTACGAGTCGCACGAACTATCTCTTCGTAAGAGAATTTAGCGGGCGTTCCTGGTACTTGATCCAAGTAATCCTCGTCAAGTTCGCGAGCTTTTTTCTTCTTCGACCACACAAAAGTTGTCAACCCAACAACAATAACCACAAGTCCGGCTAACGATCCCAATAAAGGCCCCAAAAACCTGTTCCTGCCCCCAGAATTTGCAGGGGACACGACACTCGGAGGCGGGGCACTTGCTGTGGGATTGCTCCTTGGGAGATTCGGGGTCGTCGGAGCACTTGCTGTGGGATTATTTCTCGGGAGACTAGGGATCGGAGAATTGGATGACTGGGAGGTTTCGTAAAGTGGACAATACAAGAGAGTTATGACAACAATGATCAATGTCCACGATGATTCCAACATTCTTTTTTCCCTTCAGAACAAGTAGTTTTTCGTTAGTGTTGCAACTAAAGAGAAGATGGAAAAGGCTTGCATTCTTATGAAAAGTCTGCTTCTTTTTTCTTCAGTTAATAAAGATGACACTGGCTTACCTATTAGTGGTAACTTAATATTAATATATCAAACACAAAAGTTAGGAAGATGAGCAGAAGTTGTTTAGTGCTAGTATTGTTCACTTCACTTTTGGAAAGTAGTGATCATTGTCAAAGTAAAAGAACCGTTTGTAATAACCTTTAGCGTAAGATGCATGTTTGTCAAAGTAAAAGAACCGTTTGTAAAATAACCTTTAGCGTAAGATGCATGTTTTAAGAGATTAATTTGGAAGTGATAAATAATTCAAATACACAATTACAATCAGCGAAAATCCTCTATGGCATTGCCTGTGGCATTGCTTGTGGCATCTCTATTTTAATGACACGTGTTATGTGGGTTCAAGCAGAAATAAGACTCGATAAAATACAATACTAATTACATAGCTACACACGACAAAATTCTACAAAAATAAGGAAACAGGAGAAAAGAAAACAAAATCCTAACATAATCCAATAACCTATATTCTCTTAAACACATCAACAAAAGAGAAAAATCCATGCAACCTAATATTTTAAAACATAAGAACAACACGAGAAACCCATGCTGTTTGTAAAACCAAAGTATCAGAAAAACTTAAAACACTAGAATTCTCTCCACACATAGAGAAAATAAAGACTACAGGTAATGTTCATTCTTTCTTTAGTTGATGTTTTTGAAGTATTCATGAGTTTTATGATTATAACAGCCAAGTGAATAAATCCAATTAATAAGAACTAGGGTTAAAATTCCTTCAATTACATTATATATATATATTATTGTGTAAGAAACAGATTCTTACAACATCAATAAAAAAAAATATCGATGGAGCCCTTGGAGCAATGCCTTTAAATTTATGGATCACAACCTGAAGCCAAAATTCCAAACCATAAATCTACCATAAATCCAAGATTTTCAGACCTTTATACAAAATACCAAGCACCTGCATTATTACACCATAACAACAGATTCTCCAAACTTGCAATTGAAGTCCAAAATACCTGCATCCAAAAATATATAAATACTATGTATTAGATACATATTTAACTATTTACAACTTATTACTCTAGTATCTTTATATTAATTTCATTAATAGATATATTCCAGTATTTGCAGGTAATGGACATAGATGATAATTCTAGAGAAGATCTAGCTCGCGTCGCATGTTGGACTTTGCACTTGAAAATATGACATCAAGTAAGATGAGGATAATGAGAAAGAAGTCGCAGATGGTTTTGATACTGAAGATGAGGACAATGAGAAAGACGCCGCATATGGATTTGATCCTGTATATGAGGATAATGAGAAAGATGCCGCAGAGGGATTTATCGATCCTCAGGAAAGAGAAGATGAAATAAACCATCACTCAATTTCAAAAGATAAGACTCCAAGTATTGGGAAAGCATTTGACACAGAAAAGGCGACTTTTCTATTTTATAACGAGTATGCACTGGCTGCGGGCTTTAGTGTTAGAAGAAGTGATGCCCATCGAGATAATCAGCGTAACATCACAGACATAACATTTTGTTGTTCGTGTGCTGGTCACATACATCCAGATAAACTAGATGTAAATGTCAAATCTCATTGCCCTAAAACAAGGACAAATTGTCGTGCACGAATGAAAATTAATTGTCGCCATTCTGATAAATATGTAGTTGTTGAGTTTGTTGCTGACCACAGTGAACATAAGTTGACTACTCCAAAGAAAACTCATCAATTGAGGTCTCATAGAAATATAAGTACAATACAAGCTGCACAAATAGATGATATTGATAAGGCTGGAATCTCAGCTAAAGCTGGTTTGGATTATATGGCTCAACAAGCCGGGGGCCGTGACAAAGTCGGATATATCTTACAAGATATAAAAAACTATTTATGCTCACAGCGAACTAAGGAAACGAGAGGTGAAGCCAATGGAGTACTTAATTATTTATAGCACAAACAATCGGAAGATCCAAACTTTTTTTACACTGTACAAGTTGATATAGATGATTTATTAACAAATGTCTTTTGGGCTGATGGACAAATGATGGCTGATTATATATATTTAGGGATTTGTTGTCTTTTGATACAACGTACAAAAAAAACAAGCATGACAGACCATTTGCACTTTTTGTCGGTGTGAATCACCACAGACAAACAACAATATTTTACGCTTCTTTATTATATGATGAGACTGCTGAGACATTTATGTGGTTGTTTGATACTTTTTAAAAAGCTATGAATGGAAAAAAGCCATTAACTGTTCTTACAGACCAAGATGCAGCCATGGCAAAGGCGTTGACAAAAGAGTGGCCAGAAACAAATCATCGCTTATGCATCTGGCATATATATCAAAATGCAGCCAAACATCTTGGTAAAGTCTTTAAGAAACTTCCAACCTTTTTGACAGATTTTAACTCTTGCGTTTATAATTATGAAGTGGAAGAAGACTTTATTAATGCGTGGCAGAAAATGTTGGATAAATATGCTCTTCAAAATAATGTTTGGCTTAAGAGATTGTTCAAGAAGAAGGAAAAGTGGGCCATGATGTATGGGAGACAATTCTTTTGTGCAGACTTGATCACCACGCAACGCAGTGAAAGCATGCATAGTGCTTTGAAAAAGTATGTGTCTTACAAGCAAAATTTGGTACAGTTTTTTCACCACTTTGGCAGATTGACCGATGATCGTCGATATGAAGAGACGAGAGCAGATCTTAAGACGAATCATAGTATTCCTACACTTCCTTTTCCAGTAGAGATTCTAAAGCATGCACGAACTGTCTACACGCATGAAATATTTAAATTGTTTCAAGAAGAGTTGGGCGAGTCATATGACTAAAAGTTGGAGATTATCAGTCAGTCAGAGTACAAGGTCACACCTTTTGGAACGGTAAATCAGTGCACAGTGACTTATGATGCTTCACAAGAAACTATCACGTGCAGTTGCAAAAAATTCGAATTTGCAGGAATTTTTTGTTCTTATGCTCTCAAGATATTCGGTTTACTAAATATTGTCAGAACACCGGAGGCGTATATCATGAAACGATGGACAAAAAAAGCAAAAAAAGGAATTGATGGCACTTATTTACAACCTTATGTACGGTCGAACATGTCTGGAAAACGTACAGAAGAAGAAACCGAGAAGATAAGAATATGAGAGCGTTATAGGGAAATCTGCTGAATACAAAATCAACTTTCGGTACGGGCATCATTGTCAGAAGCAAGATATGAGAGTACACGAGACACTATGCTTAAGATGATTGAAGAAATGGATATAAATTCTGAAAATGACACTAAAATAACAAGCTTTGGCCCTAATATTGATCAGGAAAGAACTTTCTATTCGGAATGACAAAAACACAAAACCAATGCCATCTGCCACCAAGCTCTTTAGAGAAATCAGGAAGTACCTCTAGTGAAGTCATTATAGGGGGTGGAAAACGAAGCAAGACTCCAAGCTAAAATCTGGAAAAAGGCCAAAGAGTGGATTAGAACAAGCAACATGGAAAAGAAAACCAAAGCTTAACATCAAATTATCTTCGAATACGTCATCTTCTCCCAAACAATCAGGAAGTCATCCCGAGGTAACCTTCTAGAATTTATCATATCATATCTATGATATTTCTCTTTGTCAACAGCCAGCATCACAACTTCGGCAGGTTCTTGTACACTTTCAATTGAAAATCATTATCAGTTCCTTATTAATATGGCCACCAAGTAAAAATTTGGCTTCTTTCTGCTGTCCTATATAACTAAGTTTTCTTAATCATATTTTTATCTTGTGGAATAAAGCAGATCAATCAAGTTGATAAGCGTACTTGGAGATTAACTAAACCTCATTTAGGTTTGCATAATCCTAATACATAATCTCTATTGCCTTTCATGCCAACATCAACTCAAATGATAGAGGTATAACCTTATAAATCTTATTTCCTGAGAAGGCATAAGTAACTTAGTAATTTCTAATGGAGTTGTATATTTGATTATATAATGTAAGTTTGGAAAACTTTTTACCTTGTTTACCTTCATTCTTTGTACAGAATTTGACTAGTGGTGCTCGTCGTCCAACAACAATGCCTCTTCTTCAGCTGCCTTCATCTCAATCGTTCCTCTCACCACAACATCTTCAAGTTCCTGTAAATTTAATTTAAACATCATCATCATTTCCATATCAATAGAGCCAACAAGTAAATTTGGCTTCTTTATATTATCTATATAACAAAGATATTTCATGATACCTGTATGTTGTGGAATAAAATAGATCAATCAAGTTGACAAGCATATTCGGAGTTTGACTAACCCTCATTTGGGGCTGCTTAATCCTAATATAGAATCTTCGTCTCATTTCATGCCAAATTCAACTCAAACGATAGAGGTGTAACCTTATACATCTTCTTCTCTTCACCTTATAAGTCTTATTTTCTTATACGGAAGTAATAACTTGATAATCTCTAATGGAGTTCTATATTTGATCATATAACATAAGTTTAAAAAACTTATTACCTTGTTTATTATGTTCTTTCTTCATACAGAATTTGACTCGTGGTGCTTGTTCTCCACGAACGGTGCCTCTTCTTCAGCAGCCACCAAATCAACCGTTCCTCTCACCACCACATCAGCAGGTTCTAGTAAATTTTCCAGTTCAAACATCATTGTCATTTCCTTATCAACATAGTCTGCAATTAAATTTGGCTTCTGCATATTATCTTGTATAATCAAGTGTTCTTATCATATTTTCATTTGTGGAATAAAATAGATCAATCAAGTTGACAATGACAAGTTTAGTTGGAGTTCTCACCCTCAATTGGGTTTGCATAATCCTAATACAAAATCTGTATTACATTACATGCCAACATCATCTCAAACGATAGAGGTATAATTACTTAAATCTTATTTTCTTACACGAAAGAGGTAACCTGGTATTCTCTATTGGAAGTCTATATTTGATCCTATAACATAAGTTTTTTCTTGGACAGTTAACCAACCAACATGTTCATCAACAACGCAGAGAAAAAGGAAAATATGAGAGCACTAACATGTCTAAGTTGCTACAGGTAATGTGCACTTATGAATGAATTTCTTTTTCTTCTACGATGTGTTTTTTAAAAAATGTTATCTTATATTATTTGTCATGTTATAGACAGAAATGCTCCAACGACAAGATTTTAAAAATCTTCTATTAAAGAACTCGGCGACTGAACTATAATAAACTAGTACTACAGATGAAGTAATTAGTCATGCCCTTCTAGAGTGAGCATGATGCAATGGTGGCGACTTACAATACCACTTGAAACATATAGAACAACCGTTCAAATAGTCATTTTTTCTATTTTTTTCTTGAACTATACTTCTTTGTCAGTTTTTTTAATAAGATCATTTTGTTTAACATTAAACAAGTTCTATTTTTTTTTATCAAGACTTTATTTTTGCTATTAGTGAGCACAAATATATGTTGAATATGTACTTTCATTTTAATTACTTTATGGTTAGGCTACAAATAACAGAAGATGAGCTCAACAAATTAATTTAAAGCATACTTACTGCAATTTCTTCAGACTTGAGATTTGATGTGAATAGTAGTATTATTTCAGAAAAGAATACAAAAAGAATTGTCTTTGTAATAAGAACTATTCTCTCAGTCTTTCAAATATTATAAATATAATAATGTAATGAACCTATAAAGTTTTTCTGCAAGTCAAAGCAACTAAAAAACTTGATTAATTTGAGAGATACAACTTCAGTGGACAAATAATCTAAGAAGACTTCTAAATTAGGACTTGATATCAATAGTACTATTATTTAAAAATCTAACTAATGCATGAATAACAGAATAGACGACCATTCTCATAATATAACAGGGACTCAAATATTTAGAATTGGCACTTGATGTGAATCGAGAATGCTAATAAGTCTTATTTAAAAGATCAGCAAAGATGTGATACTACAGCAACACCCACCTGCAAGGAAGTAGAAACATAAAAACAAAAACAAAAAACATGGAGTGAGTCAATTTGAGAATATGCTAAAAAAAAAACCAAAATGAAATTTACTTAAAGATAGAGATTATAAAAGCTAATTTAAAGGCTCTTTTCTTCTAATTTACTCTTGAACCGATAATGAGTTGATTTTGCTTGCCTTACCTAAAAATTGACGGATTGCATGTCGAGTTGAGATGCAATTTGTTAACAGGGTGATAATTCACCTGCTTGAAATAAACAAATTGCAGGAATTGCCCGGTATATTATTATATGATTATGCGACCTGCATTCCCGATACAGGTATCACGCCTCAATTATCCCTCGGAGCACATCTCCCACACATCAAATACTAGAGCAAAGTCAACAGGAGGAATACAAGACCAAGTTAAAGTCTCACAGACTAACCGATATCGGAACTATTTCAACATTGGGCACGTACTCCGCCCCACTCATTTTACCCCTCCAAGAGATGAACTCTCGGAAGGAATGAGCTAAAAAAACCAATCTATCAAAGCCCACTGGAGCTATTGGACTCTCGAGTCCCAGAACCTTGACAAAAACACTTCCTTACTATGCACTCCCAACTCAAACACTCTCGGAACATTACTCCTGTCGACCGACCCAGAGGACGGAACTTCACAATTACTCAACAACTACAAAACAACTCTCTCCGGGCACTCAGAGAAAGAAAACACCTACCCACGATAGCTAAAAACCTCTCGGAGATCAACCATGAACGAACACCCCCTCGGAGAATACCTTGGAGCAAACACCCCAGAATACACCCCTCTCGGAGAAGCACTATCACTAAGAGAACACTCAGACTCAACCCTCGAGTCATCATTTGACGTAATGAACTCTCGGAAGTAAAGAAGACAGCTTACCCATGATCATGAAGAAGACCAAAAAGCCCTCGGAAGAAGAAATAATACAGTCGACGCTTTAGATAAACCCGTTATCTTATTGGTTAAATGAACATTGTAACACGTGTAGAACACCACCACATGCATAGCGACACCTGTAAAAACATGCATGATGACACCTATCCCTGAAAACTCTATATAAACAGAGGAAGAAGGAAAAGGTAACGGGGGTTGGGAAATTCAGGCAAAACATACATAGACTCGGAAATACACATATTAACTCAGAAAGGAGAGTGGATCATAGTGAATAAAAGGAAGGAAGGTTTTTGTTAAGTTTATTCTCCCGTTAAATAGCATTTAGTTTTTGAACCACGGACAAAGGCGTTCCAACCCCAATAAATAATTCAGATAATTAGGTCGTAAATACACCACCGTTAACAAAATGGCGCCGTCTGTGGGAACCACTGTTGAATTCTTGAGCAAGCCCGAGGAGACCGCTGCCAAAACCAAAAGGGAAAGTAGGTGTTACAACAACAAAACAACACGCACCAAAGATAAGTATCCTTATTTCAGTAGTTATAGTTCGGGTCAGATTTGGGCTATCTTTGTGAAAAATCATAAGATTCTATAATTTATGATTTAAATACTTGAAGAAAAGAGAGAAGGCATGATCCAATTGACCCAGGAGAATGCCTCCGAGAGCAGTTATTCTGAGAAACTTCACTCATCCTCTCTTGTTAAAGGCTTTTCGAAAGTCTAAATAAGTAAAAGAGACCAGGATAGAAACAATTCTATTGGAATGATTCTTCGAAAGGACGCGAAAATATTCACTAGGCTCTAAGCATCTATACATACTTAGGATCCTTTCCTCGAATAACTGAATTAAGTTGAGCTGCCCAAAGCATACTATAAAAGGCTACGAGGGCGTGTCAGGGAATACTCCTATTTAGGAAAGCATATTTCCCCAAACTTGCATTGCAAATAGACACGCTATGCTAAGAAAGTTGGTTGGCTAGTAATAGTGAGATACTCTCTCATTTCTGTAAACTCAATCTTAAAGTTCTACAATTGAAGGAAAGGAACCAAGTATCTATAATATGCTGAAAAATTGTGTGACTATTAACGCGAGAAAAAAGTTTCGTTCCAAATGAGATGTTTCATTCTAAATAAAAATTAAAAGTACCATTACACATAAACATAAAAAGTACAATGATCCTTAATAGAAAACAAGTTAAAAACCCCTAAGGCTGGGGGGGTAAAGCACTCAAGCGGACAGGAGAAGGTTCAGTGGTGGAAGATGGAGCCGGAGCACTTGCAGGAGGAAGAACGCCCGAGGAAACAACCTGGGTTCCCGATCCAAGAGGGGAGTGCACCGAGGGCCGTGGAAGTATGGCTGACATGGGTACTCGAGTCGGAGAAGAGGAGGAGGGAGGTAGTCGAGAGCTACTCTTTTTGAAGACGTCGTAGGCTTTCTCCAAAGTTGGCCTCTTCATCTCCGCGATATTAACTACCCGCGGGTCTAAGTTGGGAGCCACCTTATTTCGTACCTGCCCGAAGCACTGAAGGAATCCCCACATAGCAGATCCTGCTAAGTATCCTTGATGCTTGCTGATATATAGCTCCTTCACGTAAGCAGTGGCATCCTCTCGAGCTTGCTTCACCGCAGCATCCACCCTTTGCTGCACTTCCTCGGAAGTGACACCCCCCGAGACCATAGCCTGTGCTAGCTTCTCGTTGAGAGTGTCCACCTGGCCCAGTGCCTCAGACAGATGTTGCTCCAACTCTTTCTGCTTGGCCTCCCAAGCCACTTTTTCCCCCTCAAAGAAGGTCACCCTATCCTTCAGCACCAGCCCGGAAGCCTCTATCTCCTTTACAGAAGAGTGGAGCTGCTTATTCTCCTCCCTCAAGTCGTGGTTTTGTTTTGAAAGCATAGCCCACGCCTCGTGATATTTCCCCATCCTCTCCAGAATATCTTTGTTCTCGGTCTCCAGCTTTCGAGACCTCTCTTCAGCTGTGCTTGCCAGCTTTTGCAACTTCTCGACCTCGAGTAACAGAAGAGGAAGCATTTTAGGTGCCTAAGAAAGCAAAACAAAAGAATAAAGATCCCGATAAAGGATCTTAAGTAAATTAGTTAAATAAAAACTTACCAACATAGCCACATTGTTGGTACAATCTCGGACGAATTGCCACCCGTCCGACGGCAAGAAGTTAGCAGCCGACAAGTATTGGGTGACCGTTTCAAGTGCCGCCTGGGCATCTTCTGAGCTAGGCTCCCCCTCTGAAACGGGAGCTTTAGAAGAGGAAGGCCTCTCGGGAGGTACTCCCCCCGACAGTGGAACCTGAGTCACTACAGGACTGTCTGACAGGATGGCCGCGAGTGGTCTCGGAGAAGGAGCACTCGTAAGCGGGGGACCCGCAGCCAAAATCTCGTCCATCAGACTCAGGGTTTCAAACGCTGAAGGAAGAGCAGGGTCTGAAGGAAGTGACCCCCCTTCTAGACCAAAAAAGTCGTCACCTCCTGCTAAATCAGAAATTTATCTAACTAAAGATATCCCTTCGGCTATCTAGAGCATACTCCTATACTAATAAAAGAAATATATACTATTTCCATGCTGTTTAAAGACTAGGAACACATACCTTTCGGAGGAGTCGCCAGTAGGGCGTAAGCAGAATCCCCCGATAACTCCGAGGAAGAAGGAATCCTGATAACGCCGGGGGGTGGTAAAGTCATCCCCTCTATCCCAACCTCCTCCTCCCCACCTCCTATGACAAATGCCCCCGTCAGGTTTGCATCGGCGGAGGTAACACCTACCCCCGCTTCCTCAGGGGTATCAGAAGTCCCGCTAGACGACCGGGACGTAGCTGTAGCAACCTTTGAAGGAGTCCCCCTTGCTCGTCCTCTGCTACTCTAAAAGTTCCACCCTCTCCTAGGGTAGACTTCCCCTTCTTGGTTGCTACGTCCTCGTTCTCCACCATAAACGGACGCAAAACATTCACTGCAAAACAGTTACAAGTTAGACAAGATAGAAGTAACCGCAGATACTAAAACTACATATACTACGAGGGAGATAAGTACTTACCAAAAGTGTCGAAGAGCTCCTCGGGGATAGTCAACGGATTCTCGATTCTATCCACATGAGCAATATGCCTCAATCCCGCGGTCCGGTAGAGGAGGATGAAATTCTTTGACTCCACGAGAGGCTTCGCAGAGAACACCGGTGAGAACACCAGTGTGTCGTCCATCACTCTATCAGGAAAGGTAGGCACCCTCCAAGTCATGGGTATGTCCCACGCTCCTACAGCAGGAGAGATGAAGAAAAACTTATTTTTCCACGAACTGTGGGAGGTGACCATGCCATCGGAAATCCTGTCGTCCTTATCCCGATGAGTGAAACAATAGAAAGGACCCCCTCCCGGAGATTGCTTCAGCTCGAAGACAACAAAAAATCTGTCCCTCGTACACTCGATGCCTCTCACCAGGCACCAAAACACAAACAAAGCCAACGCCGTGAAAGAATTAGGGGCAAGTTGGCTTGGACAGAGATTGCAATAGTTAAAAATATCGCAGTAAAATGGCGAGAAAAAAGAGCGCAGTCCCGCCTTTATCTGCGGGTAGTACACCGTCAGGTGTCCTGGCGGAGGAGAATCACCCCGGTGGTGGGCCTCCGACACCAGCACCTCCACGTTACGGCCAGAAGCGCCGTACCCCTAGAAAAGGCTGCGAACTTCGTCTTCCGTGGCGGTGCTAGCCGTGTTACCCACCTTCTGGGTAGTCCGCGGAGCGCCACCTTTGTCAGCCTTCTTCTTCATTTTCTTTGATTTACCGGCACCACCACTACCACTCGCCCCCACCGCCGCGACACTCCTTTTTCGTGAACTTTGAAACCCTACCCCCGCTGCTCCTCCGGTACCGGAAGCAGCCGATACCAAATTGGTGTTGGATTGTGACGCCATTATAGAGAATTTTTGGGAAGTTAGAAAGTACTTTTGCAGAGAAAGAGAATGTGTTCGCTCAAAATTTGCAAGTGATGATAATAGGTAAAGAAGAGGGTTTTTAAAACCCTACACCCACTAAGTGTCTTAAATGACCACTAAGCCCACCCACGCCCCACGATTAAAAGTCGTGCTTAATATCACGCCTCCTCGGTTAACAGAAACACAACGGTCAAAACGCTTCGATTCCCGCACAATACATAAACATGGCATTAAAATCGCCATTAATTGCATTTAAATCGCAATTAAATAAATACCATAATTTTAAATTATAATTAATACCCCAATAATGACCTAACGAGGGCACATTTCAGAATACGACGGGAATCACTCGGAGAGAGTAATCACGATACTCCTCGCCTTTTTAAAGGTAATGCCAAGAACGAGGGAAACGTTGAACAAAACATAAATGTCACTGACGAGTGTTTACGACATCCCTGAATAGTTTTACGAGGCCTTGTGAAACATTCCCCGTATACCTGATAAAATGTACGATACCAGAGCCCTCGTACCCTTTAAACTATTAAGTTTCTAGTGCAGTAATAATAACTAACTGCACTACAAACTGGGGGGGTTTGTTAACAGGGTGATAATTCACCTGCTTGAAATAAACAAATTGCAGGAATTGCCCGATATATTATTATATGATTATGCGACCTGCATTCACGATACAAGTATCACGCCTCAATTATCCCTCGGAGCACATCTCCCACACATCAAATACTAGAGCAAAGTCAACATGAGGAATACAAGACCAAGTTAAAGTCTCACAGACTAACCGCTATCGGAACTATTTCAACATTGGGCACGTACTCCGCCCCACTCATTTTACCCCTCCAAGAGATGAACTCTCGGAAGGAATGAGCTAAAAGAACCAATCTATCAAAGCCCACTGGAGCTATTGGACTCTCGAGTCCCAGAACCTTGACAAAAATACTTCCTTGCTATGCACTCCCAACTCAAACACTCTCGGAACATTACTCCTGTCGACCGACCCAGAGGACAGAACTTCACAATTACTCAACAACTACAGAACAACTCTCTCTGGGCACTCGGAGAAAGAAAACACCTACCCACGATAGCTAAAAACCTCTCGAAGATCAACCATGAACGAACACCCCCTCGGAGAATACCCTGGAGCAAACACCCCAGAATACACCCCTCTCGGAGAAGCACTGTCACTAAGAGAACACTCAGACTCAGCCCTCGAGTCACCATTTGACGTAATGAACTCTCGGAAGTAAAGAAGACAGCTTACCCCTGATCATGAAGAAGACCAAAAAGCCCTCGGAAGAAGAAATAATACAGTCGACGCTTTAGATAAACCCGTTATCTTATTGGTTAAATGAACATTGTAACACGTGTAGAACACCACCACATGCATTGCGACACCTGTAAAAACATGCATGATGACACCTGTCCCTGAAAACTCTATATAAACAGAGGAAGAAGGGAGAGGTAAGGGGGGTCGGGAAATTCAGGCAAAACATACATAGACTCGGAAATACACATATTAACTCGGAAAGGAGAGTGGATCATAGTGAATAAAAGGAAGGAAGGTTTTTGTTAAGTTTATTCTCCCGTTAAATAGCATTTAGTTTTTGAACCACGGACAAAGGCGTTCCAACCCCAATAAATAATTCAGTTAATTAGGTCGTAAATACACCACCGTTAACACAATTCTTTTCCATGATTCATACGCCTATGAGTGTAAGGGTGTGAGCTTGTGAGAAAGAGGGAGGAACAAAAATTTGTTGGATTTCAGGTTAATTTAAACTGCAATCTTTTTCTCCAATTCATAAGCTTTGGGTGTGTGTGTGCATTTGACAGAAAATGAGAGAGAGAGAGAGGGAAGAAGAGAGAGAAAATGAAAGAGAAAGAGAGAATGTGATTTTGCTGCCGACAACATTTATTTGGAAAGAGAAAATGTTTAGATTATTTAGATTCAACTTTTGGCAAACATGTCTTATTTCTTCTTGGACCCACGTGACACATGTCATTAAAATAGAGATGTCATAGACAATGCCATAGAGGATTTTTGCTGAATTACAATATCTTAGATATGTAAGTTAATCCCTATGACTAAGAAATGATATAAACAAAAGATACAAAAGATATACAAGGATATACAAGACTAATATAAGTTAATTATATCTATTACGCCCCTGCAAAATTGACGTTCCATCAACAACAAAAAGTTTGAAACGTATGAGTTGAAAACGAGTACGTGCATGTGGCTTGGTAAGAATATCCGCAAGTTGATCCAACATGTTGACATAAGAGACTTTAAGAAATATCTTGTTGACAAGATCCCAAACAAAGTATAAGTCAACGGAGATATGCTTCATTCGTGAAAGTTGAACATGATGAAGAGAAAGGCGAATGGCGCCCATATTGTCACAATGAATGTGAGGCGCGGGCCGAAGTGAAAAGCCAAGTTCGCCAAATAAATGATGAATCCAACGAATTTCAGCCGACGCATTTGCAAGGTGTTAACAGGTAGGATATTATTACCTATTTAACGAGTTTATTTTTCGGTCGGAACGCATGCCCGTGATTCAAAAAACGAGGATTTGTTAGGAGATGATAGTACGAGAATGTTCTTTCCTTTATTCACTGAATTTCACTCCTTAATTTTGTATGTATTTTTTTCTCCTCTTTCTTCACTCGACTACCTCCCTTCATATAGAGTTTATTAGGGACATGTGTCGTTATGCATGTACTTAGTAAATACATGTGTCGTGATATGCTTAAAAGTGAACAAGATAAGATAGAGTTTATCTTTTAATCTACTGGATGCTGACTAAGCTGGTCTTGTATTTCTTTCGAGGACTCTGGTGATCTCCCAAGGGTTGTTTTTTGGAGTGATGACTTGATGGAATGGATAGAGTCTTCTTCGGGTGATGTTGTTGCTTGGTATGGGCTAGTTCTGGTATGGGGACTTCTGTATATGTCTTCCGAGGGGTATTTCCGTCATTGATTTAGGCTTCCGAGGATTAAGTATGATCTCCGAGGGGTTTCTTCGTCTTTGCATGGGTCTCCGAGGGTTTGGGGCCTGGTCTTCAGAGTTTTGACTTGATCTCCGAGGGCTTTGTATGATCCCCGAGGGCTTTATTTGGTCTTCGTGAAGTGATATTTTGTGGTCCAGGCCTTCGTAGAAGATCTTCTTGGACTCTGGTATTTAGACATAGCTTTGTTCTAGCATTTGCTCTTCGGAGTGATGTTCCGAGGGTAATTGACGTTGAGGAGTGTTCATCAAGGAAGTATTCTCGCAAGATTCTGGGACTCGGGGTCCGTTGTGGTCCCTCTTGGCGTATTGATGGATATCGAAGTCGCGCGGATCCATCGGGTTTGCTCTTTTTTCGATGCCGCGTCGATATCTATTTTTATTCATCGTTGACTTTCCAAGGGACGCTTAAGTATCTCCTCGGATGTTCTTTCGTCCTGTTTTAGGTCAGTGACCGAGGGGTTTGAATAACATCCGAGGGGCCTCCTTATTAGGAGTGAGTACATCTCATCGGAGGTACTCGTGACAATAGTATTGTCCGTATATTATTGCCTATATTTAGGAATAATATCTCCTTTTAGTCTCATATTTATTTTTTATGGTTAACACTAGCCCCCCAAATTTTGATCGCCTTCGTAGAGGCGAGGGAAATTTTATTCATCGCCCTCAGTGAGGTGAGGGGTTAGTCTGAGTCCCGGTCTTTATTGTACTTAATTTTTGGTGCTTTTCCGAGGGAGCATGTATATATGTTTATAATTATTATTATTATTTAAATGAGTCAAAGGGTGCTGTTCCTATGCACGCAGAGATCTCGGGATGCAGGTGTTTGACCGAATTCAAAGTTCAAAACATCTGACCGTTGGTAACGGTCAGATGGGCAGTGGCGTAGCGCGTGTACGCGCCGGTTACGTGGAGCTTTAACTAGGCTCCACGTCTTTAAATTTTTGTGACCGTTGTCCTTTCTCCAGCTATAAATAGGAGAGCTATTTACTTCGCCTCTCACTTTCACAATTTATTTTCACGGTAAATTTTCTTCAGAGCAAAAAAGTCCCATCATCATCTTCTTCTTCTTCTCTTTTTGTAATTCAGATTTCTAGTAAATTCGCGTACCCTTTTTTCATTCTCCTTCTCGGATAAACACTCCCTTCTCGTTATTGTTCAGATGGCTTCCTCTACCAACATCGATTCCATAGTTGCTTCCACCACTTCTGGAGTTACTGCTCCCGTTGACTTTCTGGTGAGTGCGGGGGGTGCTTCTATGGGAGTTGTCACTCGTAAGCGGAAGGGCGAAATTTCTGCCGCCGTTGAAGGCGGTGCCACCTCTTCTAAAAAAGCTAGGGTTCCCAAATCGAAGAAGGCGGCTACTGCTCGGGAGTTTGCCAAAATAGAGAAAATTCCGAGTGTCGCTACTCGTGAGCAGGTGCAGGATTTGTTCACCTCTACTGGAGCCTTCCAGAAGAACATGGTGTTCCAAATTCCCACGAAGGATCAGAGGGCGTGTAATCCTCCTCCGGGGATGTTGACTGTTTATTTTGCTCATGTGCGGTATGGGTGGTGCTCGTTTATGCCTTCTTTTGTGAGGTGTTCAAGGCGTGCAACATTTGTCCGAGTCAACTGGTCCCGAATGGATTCGCCGCTCTCTGCATCTACGTCTTCTGGTGCCAGATAAATGGGTTGGTGTGCGGGGTGGACCACTTCTTTTCTATCTTCGACGTGGTGGTCTCACCCGGGGGTACCGTTTTACCACGTTCGTCATCGAGATAATAGCAAGCATTCCACGAAGAGGATATTGGACGGGTCAATAAGTTCACATAGTATCTGGAAGAACATGTACTTTTTTGTGCAACCCGCACAAGGCGTTTGGGACATGCCTTTCGACTGGAGAGAAGGGGCGTCTCCCGTGCGCACCTTGGACCAAGATATGGTTCTGTCCCCGGTTATTTCACAACAACTTTTGATGGAGTCGGAGGATTTTCTGATGCTGTTCGAGACATCTGGGCTTCATCGGGTGGTATTTACTGACGAGGCGGTCGAGAAGCCACTGTCCCTCTCTCCCGAGGCCTTAATTTTGTTCAATAAGTGCATTACTTTCATTTTCGTTTCCTTTCTTTTTTGGCATAGGAGTAGGTTATAATTTTTTGGGGGTTCATGAGTGGTGCATGGGCTGTTTTAGCGAAGTATTTTTCGCAGTTGGGTCCCGTGGAGCCCGTTCCGAGTGGTGTGTCTGACGTTCCGGAGGAGGGCGACCACGACGAGGAGGAGGTTAATGCTCCGGAGGGCATGCACATGGGTTCAGAGATGGGAAAAGCTCCTGAGGATCATTCCCCTTTATACATAGATGCTGCGGGGGTGATCCAGAATGCAGTTCCTTTGCGCCAGGTTGGCCCTTACTCAACTTGGGCTCTGGTGCCAGTCTCCGGGTCAGAAATGGGAAGTTCTCCGAGGGTTTCCGATGAAGGGATTTCTCCGAGGTTTAGTGGGGAGGGTTCTGCAGGGGATGCTGCGGAGGTGGTGGTTATACCTTCTCGGGATCCATCTCCCGATTCTCCTCGTGGAGTCGAGCCCATGTCTCCGAGAGTTCCGGAGGTTTTGGAGAAGGCCGTATCTGAGTCTGTTCCCCTCGGTAAGTTCTTTGTTAATCTTTAATAGGCCTTTCTAGACTGTTTTAAGGAGTTTGATCATATACTGAGGTTCTTTTTTCTGGTGTAGGTACTGTTGATAAAGGAAAGGCTCTGATGGCAGAAGAGTCTGCTCCCTTCGATAAAACCTTTTCTATCTGTCTTTTCGCTCTCGTATGATAATTTTTTCTAGTTTCATTCTCTCTTATCATACATGTATGTTGTTTCTTGCAGAGGAAGATTTTCTGGCACAGTTTCATGTTCCTGCTCCAGAGGATTCCTTGGGGGACTCAGAGGATATCCAAGGGGAATTTGATCCTTCATCTGAAGACAGGGAGATTAAGGTGAACCTGTTGAACTCGTTGGTGGGAGAGGCGGGCACGTCCACATCTACTGGAGGTCCTCATGCGGTGTTCACCGACTCGAATGTGGTGATGCCAATTCCGAGGACTACTCCTCCGAGGGATCATGTTCCGGTGACTTTGTCTCCGAGGGGTCACACTTTTCAAGCGCCCACACCCCCTCGTAGACCAGAGGGGCAACCTTCGTCGTGGACTGTGGGGGATGCTTATCGGGAGCTCCTCCAATTTTTTGCTTCCTCCAATTCCACCCCGGCCGAGGGATTTCAGTTCCTGTACACTAGCCTTAACTGGATGGGGTTGATGGTAAGTTGCAAGGTTTCCCTTCTTTCGTTCGCACCTTACTTCCTTGTGTTATACGTACCGTTTTCAACAGTTCTTTCTTTTGCTTCCCCCTTTTGCAGATAGGAAAGACTCGGGAGACAGTCTCCGCTATCGAGCAGCGCAGGTCAAAGGATGTGGAGGAGATGGAGGCACTCCGAGCGCAATTGGCGCCTCTCTTATTCAGGGATAAGGAGAGCCAAATGAGGGAAGAGGTGCTTCTTACAAAAATCTCTAACTATGAATACACTCTGCGAGAGGCTGAGAAGATGAACGAGGGCTTGCACCATTGACTGGACAAGGCGGAATCTGCCTATAAGCAGATAGAAGCATCCGAGAAGACTGCTAAGGCTATGGTAGCCCTTTTGGAGAAGGAGAAGAAAGAGTCCGAGGGGACTCTTAATGCTTGGATCGCTACTCTTGAGAAGGAGATAACCGAGGGCTTGGCGAGGGAGAGGCGTCTCTAGGAGATGCTGGGTCAGGTTACCGATAGGGCGGAGTCGGCAGAAGGGAAGTTGGCGACATTTCTTTCTCCCGAGGCGGTGCAAGCCAAAATCGATGCGGCGGTCCGATTAACTCAACAAGAGACCTCTAGATAGCAATTGGAAACTTCCGAGAGACCACCCCAGGAGCTTCTATCGAGTCATATGCTGTGGGGTTATCTGGAGTGTGCTAGGGTGGCGAAGCCCTTACTGCGGTCAGACGTGGACTTCTCGAAGACTTTTGATCTTCGGAAATTAAAGAAGCCATCTTCCGAGGACTGCCGAGTACTTGTGGGGAGGTTTGGTGACGTGTTATCCCCTCGGGTTTCTCCTGCGCCTTCTCCGATGCGCTCAGCTAGTAGTCCGAGTCCAATATTTAATGGCCCTGGAGGATTGTTTTCTCCGATTTCTCGTCTGGCTCCGATGAGTACCTTGGCCGAGGCGACATCTCCTTCGCGTCCCGTCCCGTCTCCATCAACCACGGGGGCCTAGTCTAGGACTTTTATTATTTGTAACTTCCATTTTAGTACTTTTAATAAATTTCTTTTGTAAATGTCACCTTTTCCGAGGACTTCTGGGCTTTCGAATAAGTAATTGCTTTTTCCCTCCTCCTGTTTTCTACCTCATTCAATCTTATTATTAACAAATGCCCGAATTATTTTCTAATTAATTTTAACCGAAGGAGATAGGGATAACAAGTTAATCTTGCTGACTAAGTTTACTCCTAAGTAGGAGGTGTCAGTTTGTATGTTAATATTAAGTGTGTGCTCTTCTTAAGTAGGAGAACTTTTTCGACACGTGTCCTCTACTTTAATTAAGTATACTTGTTTAATCAAAGGGTAATAAATATATAAGAACTAAACGTTAAGCAAGTATGTTCATACTTACAAAGAGAAGTCTACTAATTCTCCCGCAAGTTTAGTTCTTTAGTCTTGTTTTCGATTTCTCTCCCTCTTAAATTAAATAATCGTGAGTAAGGAGGAAATACTTACTTGAGGAGATGATGCCCCCACATTATAGGTGAGGAGGATCTGTCTCATCCCATAGTTCCACTCGGAATTCGGTCCGGACTCCTTCGCTTTCGCTAGGGATGCGCCATACCTCTTCGGATAGCTTTTCCTCTCGGAGAGATAGTCTAGAGGATGACATAGCCACCATTTTGGGTAACTCTTCGAGGGGAGCATCGGCACAGTCTTCTCATCTTAACTCTCTTAGGATGAATCACATCCGAGAGGTATTCATGGGCTGGGGACCTTACACTCTTGTGGATCAATCTTCAGTCCTTGAAACGCTTCCCTTGAGTCCTTCAAAGTTAATGGGGCGAGGTCGTGTCGGGACTGCCGCGAGCAACGAACACGAGGGGTCCATTATGACTCTCTTCGCCAAGTATAACATGGATTATAATAAGTACAATGTACTTGTGTCGTTCTACGATCAGAGGGCTTATGATCCCCCTCGGGTTATCTACAGTGTATTGCAATCAGGTGCGTTATGGGCTACGAGTGTTTTTCCATCCCTTTCTTCAAATTCTCTTTCATTATTGGCAGTTATGCCCCAGCCAGCTAACGCCGAACTCATATCGTTACTTGGTGGGGTATATTCTTTCTTGTAAGCTCGTGAATCTCCATATGACTCCTCATCGGGTGGGGGATATTTTCTCCTTACGCCCCTGTCCGGGTGGTCCTCATTTCTTATCGGGAAAACATTAGAGCCTTCACTCGTGTATCCAACCCTTGCTCTCGTAGAGGGGATTGAAGGCGGAGGTTCTTTTTTGTTCATCCGAAGGGCCAATCGGCTAATTTATGGGGAGTACCTCTCCAATGGGGCTTAGGGTATGTTACCCCCACCTCCGAGACTGTGGCGCGGGAGGTGACGATGTTGTCTCGCTTCGGGTTATTCTCGGGATCCTATGATGTGAGCGGTTTGTTAGAATTCCCCGAAGCCATGATCCTGGCTCGGCTTCAAGAAGGGGTGGAGGCGTTTAGTCTCCCTGTTCAGCCGCTTAGCCGTAATTTCTATTTTCGTGAGTTCTTCCTTGTATCTTTATCATCTATAATGCTTTTGTCCTCTTCGGGCCCATAATATATTCTTTTTTGAGACAGGTTCGAAGATGGCTGCATTTACGATTGAACCTTTTGACGAAGCTTTTTTGACACCCACCTCATATGATGATTACCTCTTATCGGAGGAAGGTGATTCTGCTCAGCAAAGTCTTGGTAAGGTGACTAGTTCTTCTTCGGGGAGTGGGAGTCAAAGGGCCTTGCCTATCGCAACCCACCCAGTGAACATTCGAGCTCCTGTTGTTGGGGAAGATACAGTCTCCGATCTTCTCAGAATGGAGCTCCCAATTCCTCAGCGAATACGGCGCCCTTCTCTTTTGTTGGGGGTTGGTGTTATTAGCATGATAGAGGAGGATCTCCCCCCTTCAGTCCCAGGCGGGTCCCGACCCTTAGGGGAGGGTCCAGATTGTATTGCTCGCCCGCCTCTCGAAGGAAATCCTTTCCTCGCGGGGTTCATCCCCTCGGAGAGCGTGGTTCCATCCCTACTTCTCCTTCGGTTACAGACTTTTGTTGGAGTTTTTTGAGTGGTCTCTTAAATGCACCCGATTGTGAGCTAATGAAGATTCTCCCTCTATCAAGCCTTCAGGATCTAGCCTGCAAGGATTTGTGCGAGGTATAGCAGTTTTTATTTGTTATATCTAATACTAACCTTGTTTATCGTTCGGGTGGTAATAATTTGTCCTCATGTAGCTTTACATGATTCTGAATGCCATTGGATCCTGATGAGGTTCCTCTTCTGATCCTGACTTGGTTTATCGCCACCGGGACGAGCTAGAGAAGAGTTTGTTTAAGGCTTACGAGGAGATAGCTCATTTGACCGCTGAAATGGAGACCGCTAGGGATGTCTCCGGAGAAATATTGCAATCCGAGAGGAATAAATCTTGGGAGCTGGAGCGCCAGCTAGTGCTTGAAAAGGCCCAGGTCTTGGGTTTAGAGAGGAGTATGGAGGCCTTGAGGGACCAGATTCGGTTCTCAGATAGGCGATTGTTGTGTGTCACGAGGGAGAGAGATGTGGCGAATCAACAGCTGCTGGAGACTACTCGTACCCATGAGGTGGCCCTAGTGATGGCCCAGGTTCAAGCCGTGTTGGAAATAATGGGTCTGTCCAGCCCTCGCGAGTCCCTTCAAGGAGAGATGCGCCATCTGGTCTGTATAGGTTATCGGTTGTGCCAAGATGTGATTCAGGCTTTGCCAGGGTTTCCCTCGGGTTTGGCCATTTCAGAGCTGGATATCCGTAGGGTTTTTGTGGAAGTCTCTTCTTCGGCGTTCGAGGACTCGGCAGTTCCGCTAGGTGATCTGGTTTCTCCATCCGAGGAGCATCATCGTCGTCTTGTCCGGGAAGGGAAGCGTCCAATCGAGGATGCTTAGTATAGACGGGAATAGTCGTTGACCTATCCAATATCCCTCTGGGGTGAGGATTTGCTATTAGTATTAAATGCTTTGCTTTAGTTGTTCGTATCTAGATGGTTCATCGGGATCAGATTGCTGTGATGACATTCTTGTAGAGTCATCGTTTTGTTTTGCAATCCTTTTCTTTTGATCTTTGTATCGGGGCCTTCTATATATAGAAACAACTTTTTTATTTATGTACAACTGTTGCATTATACTAAGCATAGTACTTCCTAAGATTAACTGAGTTCTAGATGTTGCGAAGTACGGCGCCTTCGGAATTGGCGAGAATATAAGTTGCTTGTCCCACTATTCCCGCTATCTTATAGGGTCCTTCTCATCGGGGATCAAGCTTGCCTACGTTCTTGGAAGCTCCGATTCGTTTCATCACTAAATCTCCAACTTGAACGGTCCGAGGTTTTACCTTAGCGTTGTAGTAGCGTGACATCCGGGTTTTGTATTCCTCCACCCGAATGGCTACTCGGTTCCTCTTCTCTTCAAGTAGATCAAGGGCCAAGGCTAAGTTGGAGCTGTTGGTTACTTCCTCGTATTCTCGGACTCGCCAGCTTTCAATGGAGACTTCCGAGGGCAGGACTGCTTCGCAACCATAGGCCAGGCTGAAGGGAGTTTCGCCTGTAGCGGTACTCTGCGTGGTGCGATTGGCCCATAGTATGCCAGGTATTTCTTCAACCCACTTGGCCTTATGCCAATCGAGTCGGGCTTTCTTGTTATTCAGAAGCGTTCGATTGTTCCTTTCCATCTGTCCATTCGCTTGGGGGTATCCCACTGAAGTAAAGCGATGCTTGATTTCCCAGTGGTCACACCACTTTTCTAACTCTTGGTAGGCCGTTATCACTTACCAGGTTCCGAGGGATGTTGAAGCGGCACATAATATTTCTCCATAAGAAGTTGATGACTGCTCCCGCGGTGATTCGAGCTAAGTGTTCCGCTTCTACCCACTTAGTGAAGTAGTCAACTGCCACGAGTAGGGATTTTTTTTGACCGACATCAGGGATAAGTGTGCCTACTATGTCTATGCCCCATTTGGAGAACGACCAAGGGGTCAAATGAGGCTCCCACGGGGCTGCGGACTGGTGGATTCGAGGGGCGTAAGCTTGGCACAGTTTACATCTTTCAGCATAGGTGTTGCTATCTTTTGCCATCGTGGGCCAGTAATAACCTTGCCGAATCAGGCGTCCGACCATGCTTTCGCCTTTGGTATGGCTTCTGCATGTCCCCTTGTGAGTTTCTGTTAGGGCCAGTTGAGCCTCTTCCTCATTAAGGCCTCAGGCGTAGGGGCAGAAATATGTTCTTCGAAATAGTATTCCATCCTTGAGGAAATATTGGATGGTCTTCTTAGACATTGCTCGTCGTATGGCTTTGTCCGCGGAGTATTTCTCCGGATCTTGCAAGTAGGTTTTAATTGGGAATACCCAACTGGACGGGGGATCTGTAGTGGCATTCACCTCCTTTCCTTCGGTCTTCTCGGACTCGTTGATCTGGAGTAGAGTGATCCTTCGGGTATGGACCGCAGCTATCTGACTGGCCATTTTTGATAAGGCATCTGCCTCTTGGTTTTCCCTCGCGGGATTTGGGTGACTTTGCACTCATCGAACCATCCTTGTCTTTGATGGACTAATCGAAGGTAATCCTGCATTCTTTCATCTTTCGCCTCATATGAGCCATTGATTTGCTGAACAATCAGTTGAGAGTCACTATGAATGAGCACTCTTCTAATTCCACCTTCCCGAGCGAGTTTCATTCCAATCAGAAGGGATTCGTACTCAGCTTCGTTGTTGGAAATGGGGTAGTCAATCCTGACCGCGAAGTGGAGTATCTCCTCTTCGACATCTTGATTTACAAGTACTATTCCGGCTCCTCCATGTGTGCTTACGGAGGATCCGTCCACATAGGCATGCCATAGGGGATCCTTCTCCTCGGACCCGATGCCTGTCAATTCCATTACAAAGTCTGCCAAGACTCGTGCTTTGATGGAAGGTCTCGGGGCGTAGGATATATCGTACTCAGTGAGTTCTACCGCCCATTTTATCAATCGACCCGATGATTCGGGCTTATTAAGGATCGTCCTCAGAGGGTGTTTTGTTAACACAGTGATCGGGTGGGAGAGGAAATAAGGACGTAACTTACGTGCTGTGGTAACCAAAGTTAGGACAAGTTTTTTCAGTCAGGGTATACCTGGTTTTTGCTCTGAGGAGAGTTTTGCTGACGTAGTACACCGGATGATGCTCTCTGTCTTGTTCTTTGACTAATACACCACTGATGGCTTCTTCTCCCACCGATAGATAAAAGAAGAGTTCTTCTTGAGTTAAAGGTTTTACCAACAAGGGAGGCTTCAACATATATCTTTTCAATTCTTCGAGGGCTTCTTCGCACTGGGGAGTCCATTGGAATTCCTTGACATTTCGGAGTATTTTGAAAAAGGGGAGTCCTTTTTCTGTGGATTTAGAAACGAATCGGCTCAAGGAGGCCATTCTGCCTATTAACTTTTGGACATCTTTGACAGTCTTCGGGGTGGGTAGCCCCACGATGGCCTCCGCCTTCTCGGGATTTACCTCTATTCCCTTCTCGGTGACCATGAATCCTAAAAATTTCCCCCATCGGATTCCAAAGGAGCATTTTCTAGGGTTAACCTTCATTCCGAAGTTATCCATAATGATCAATGCCTTCCGTAGGTCATCGGGGTGTTCTTCGGCAGTGTTACTTTTAACCACAATATCATCCACGTAGACTTCTACTGACTTTCCGATAAGTCCTGCAAACATGAGACTTACCAGCCTTTGGTATGTGGCCCCGACGTTTTTAAGTCCGAAGGGCATTACCAAGTAGCAGAACGTGCCCGCGTCAGTGATGAAGCTAGTCTTGTCTTGGTCCGGTGCTGTCATCGGGATTTGGTTGTACCCCTGGTCCCCGTCTAGGGTTAACAATAGTGCACATCCAGCAGTGGAGTCGACTAGTTGATCTATGCTGGGCAAGGGATAACAATCTTTCGGGCAGGCTCCATTGAGATTGGTAAAGTTAACACACATCCCCCATCTCCCTCCGGGCTTGGGAACTAGCACGACATTAGCTAACCATTCGGGGTAAATGACCTCTCGGATTTGCTTCAGGCCGAGAAGGCATTGGATTTCTGAGCAAATGATTTTATTACGCTCAGGTCCCATCTTTCTCTTTTTTTGTTGGATAGGCTTAACACCAGGTTTTACATTAAAAAAGTGCTGACATACCTTGTCACTGATTCGCCCGAGAGGCCCTCCTTCCCACGCGAAAAGGTGATGAAATTGTTGGAGAACAGAGGTTAATTGGGCTTCCAGTGCGGGTTCCATGTTGGTGCCCATCTTAATCACCTTTTCAGGGTGTCCTTCCACTAACTCCACTATCTTTAATTCTTCTACAGGTTGAACCCGAACCTCTTCTGCTTTGCGTTTCTTATTGCTTCTGAGGGCAAATTCGTCTCCTTCCGAGAGAATAGCGTTCATGCGGCATTCTCTAGCCTTATATTGACTTCTTCAGACTTCTCCAATACCTGAAGGGGTGGGAAACTTTACCTTAAGATGTAGGGTAGAGTGGATCGCTTCGAAGGCTCGGATGGATGGCCTGCCGCATATAACGTTGTACGTTCGTGACGAGGCCTCCACTACCCAAAATTTGATAGACTCCGTTCTTCGAAGGGCTCCCTCCCCCCATGACATTGGAAGGATCACTGTTCCGAGGGTGTGGCAGGTTTCTCCTGAGAAACCTACTAAGGGAACATCTGCTATTTCCAGCTGTTCTCTTTTCAACCCCATGGCTAGGTAGGTGGGGAGGAATAGGACATCCACAGAGCTGCCCGTGTCAATGAGGATACGCTAGATTACAAATTTGTAGATAACGGCCATGACTACTAGGGGGTCTTCGTGGGGATAAATTATACCTTTCAGATCCTCGGACCCGAAAGTAATGCTGGGTAGCCGTGTTCCTTGAATGGAACACATGGGGGGTCCTTGTTATGTTCGCCTGGCTTCTTTTAGATACTTCTTCTTCTTACCTTGGGGCGCTATTGAGATATCTCCTCCCTCGATCATGTTGATTGTTCGTCCTGATGGGGCGTTATCTTTGTACAATGCTGGTGGAGGGGGTAAGTTCCGATGCCATGTCGTTCTTTCTCGTGAGTTCCGTTGATGCTCCCTGTCCACTCTCGGGGTCGCCTATGCTCCGAGGTTCTTTCCCGAGACCGGCGGTGTTCTGTGGTCCTCCCCCGGGACTGGCTGTTAGGAGTGGATTCCTCTTGTTCCCTTCGTGACCTCTTCTATACATTCGCTCTTGGTTCTTCAGGGTTATTTTCTTTGAGGTAATTCTTCAAGTATCTCGCTTCTAGAAGGCAAAGTACTTCTCTACGAAGGGTAGTACATTCTTCGGTGGTGTGTCCATCGGTTTTATGGTATTTACAAAACTTACCCGTGTTTCTGTCTCGATTAGGGAATTTGGCCGGTAGGGGCCAATGCAACTCATTGTTGCCTCTCATCACATTGAGTACCTCCGGGGGAGCAATAGTCATCGGGGGTAGCGGCACGGGTCGAAGGAATTTTTTGACTATACCGCCTTCGTCTCTACGCGGGTTAGGTTTTCCTTCTTAACCCTTTTCCTTAGCTTTGGCTTCCCTCTCGGCGCGCTCTATGTGCTCATTGTCATCTTGTTCCATGCGCTTCTTTGTACCTTCCGCCTCCTCTATTAAGATGTAGACCTCGGCCTTCTGCATGAGCTCATTCATGTCCGTGACACGATTTCCCATGAGATATCGGAAGAAATCTCCCGTTCGAAGCCCCTGAGTTAGTATATCCGCCAATATGGTCGGGCTGACGTTAGGGACATCCAGAGCCTCGTCTGTGAAGCGTTTTATATACCCTCGCAGGGGTTCATCTTTCTGTTGTTTGACCGTGAAGAGATGGGTAACGGATTTGCGATATCGTCGATTGCAAGCAAATTGTCGCATAAATAAATGAGCTAGCTGGTCAAAACTAGTAATGGAGCTGGGAGGGAGGTGAGTAAACCAAGCTTGAGCTCGTCCTCCGAGGATAACAAGAAACACACGGCATAAAACATGGTCCGGAGCGGAGGATAGATCCATTCCGACCAGGTATTGATGGATGTGGTCTTGTGGATCCTTTCCATCAGCTTCCTCCGTGTACAAGGGAACATTAACAGGCCGCATCCCGAGGGGACAGGAGCTAGAGCAATTTCGGGAGAAAAATGGGAGGTTTTGAATGTGGGATCTTCTTTAGGGGCAATGGTTTTCTTAATATCACTTAATTCTCTGCGCGAACCATCCATCACTCCCCATAGGGTATGATCACTATCCCCACGATATTCCGATGGGTGGGAGAGTTCTCTCCCTTGGCCCCTCCTCGGGATTCTTTCGTGACTAAGGTACCTTTTTGATTCTAGTAGGGGTTCGTGGCGCCAGGGGACGGGAGTAGGGCTCCATCCCCCGTAAGGTGCCCCTTCTTCTGATGGGAGATTACTACGTCCCGGAGAGATAGAGGACCAGTTCCTGGAGTTTCCCCCTCTTTGTTGTGCTCGCGTAGCCATAGCATCTACAAGCCTTTTATAAACAGAGCGGGGAATATTAATAAAATCTCTCGTACCTGAATGGTAATTCGACAGAGTTTCCTCCGAGTCGTTGCGGCGACTATGAAGACTTTCATTTTCGAACAAATCATCCATCGTGACCGATCGCACATTTGTTGAATACTCTCGAGGGCAGATATTATGGCGTTCCCACAGACGGCGCCATTTCGTTAACAGGTAGGATATTATTACCTTTTTAACGAGTTTATTTTTTGGTCGGAACGCATGCCTGTGATTCAAAAAATGAGGATTTGTTAGGAGATGATAGTACGAGAATGTTCTTTCCTTTATTCACTGAATTCCACTCCTTAATTTTGTATGTATTTTTTTCTCCTCTTTCTTCACTCGACTACCTCCCTTTATATAGAGTTTATTAGGGACATGTGTCGTTATGCATGTGCTTAGTAAATACAGGTGTCGTGATATGCTTTTAAAAGTGAACAAGATAAGATAGAGTTTATCTTTTAATCTACTAGATGCTGACTAAGCTGGTCTTGTATTTCTTCCGAGGACTCTGGTGATCTCCGAGGGGTTGTTGTTTGGAGTGATGACTTGATGGAATGGATAGAGTCTTCTTCGGGTGATGTTGTTGCTTGGTATGGGCTAGTTCTGGTATGGGGCTTCTGTATGTGTCTTCCGATGGGTATTTCTGCCATTGATTTAGGCTTCCGAGGATTAAGTATAATCTCCGAGGGGTTTCTTCATCTTTGCATGAGTCTCCGAGGGTTTGGGGCCTGGTCTTCGGGGTTTTGACTTGATCTCCGAGGGCTTTGTTTGATCTCCGAGGGCTTTATTTGGTCTTCGTGAAGTGATATTTTGTGGTCCAGGCCTTCGTAGAAGATCTTCTTGGACTCTGGTATTTAGACATAGCTTTGTTCTAGCATTTGCTCTTCGGAGTGATGTTCCTAGGGTAATTGACGTTGAGGAGTGTTTAGCAAGGAAGTATTCTCGCAAGATTCTGGGACTCGGGGTCCATTGTGGTCCCTCTTGGCGCATTGATGGATATCGAAGTCGCGCGGATCCATCGGGTTTGCTCTTTTTACAATGCCGCGTCGATATCTATTTTTATTCATCGTTGACTTTCCAAGGGACGCTTAAGTATCTCCTCGAATGTTCTTTCGTCCTGTTTTAGGTCAGTGACCGAGGGGTTTGAATAACATTCGAGGGGCCTCCTTATTAGGAGTGGGTACATCTCATCGGAGGTACTCGTGACAATAGTATTGTCCGTATATTATTGCCTATATTTAGGAATAATATCTTCTTTTAGTCTCATATTTATTTTTTATGGTTAACACAAGGGCTCGATATTAAGCCTCAGTCGAGGACAGTGAGACCGATCGTTGCTTGCACGACGTCCAAGAAATAGGATTCGGCCCGAGGAAGACAACATATGCTGATTTGGATGTTCCGCTTACGGAGTCGCCTGCCCAATCTGCATCAGAATATTCCAAGAGTACTTGAGACATGGAGCGCCGAAGAAGAAGGCCGTGAGAGAGAGTGCCCTTTAGATAACACAAAATCCGTTTGAGTGAGACCCAATCAGTCTCCGTAGGACTAGCCATGCGTTGCCCAAGACGACTGATCGCGAAGCCAATATTCGGACGAGTAAACGCCAAGTAATGAAACGCACCGATAATTTGGAGATAGGGGGTCGGATCCACAACAGATTTTGAAGAGGACGCGAGAGGATTAGATGTCATTGGCGTGGCTAAGGATTTTGCACCATCCATCCTATGTCTCGCCAAGACTTCTGTAATATACTTATGTTGAGATAGAAAGACGCCTTCTTTGCAACGTAGTACTTCAATCCCAAGGAAGTAAGTTAAGGTGCCCATATCATTAACCGCAAAGTGCTCACTGAGTCGAGCGATAAGGAAGAAATAAAAGAGTTGCCATTTCCCATCACAATAATATCATCAACATAGACGAGCATATAACAAATAACCTTGTCACGTGAATAAACAAAAAAAGAGACTTCTGATTTGGTTTGAACAAAACCAAATGACGTGAGAGCCGAGCTAAGCGCCAAATACCACGCACGAGGGGCTTGCTTTAAGCCATAAATGGACTTATGAAGGCGACAAACACGGTGCGAGAAGGAGGGATCGACAAAAGCGGGCGGTTGACTTATAAAGACGGCCTCAGTAAGATTTCCGTGAAGGAATGCATTGCTGAAGTCGAGTTGCCGAAGGGACCAAGCATGAGACACGGCAAGAGTAAGAACCGTGCGAATGGTGACAGGCTTGATGACAAGGCTGAAAGTTTCCTTATAATCAATACCCGACCGTTGATGAAATCCCTTTGCAACCAACCGTGCCTTATATTTTTCATTAGAACCATCGGGAAGGCGCTTAATCCGAAATACCCATTTTGAGCCAATGATATTCCGAAGAGGAGGTGGATCAACAAGAGATCACGTGCCATGTTTAAGGAGGGCCGTGTATTCCTCATCCATGGCGGCATGCCAATTCAGATCATTCATGGCTTGGCTCACACATGTCGGCTCGATTGGACCCGGTATCGGATGTTTCGATGCTGAATATGCCTTCTTCGGTTTGTGAATATTATTCCAAGACCGTGTAATCATATGACGCGGATGATCAGGTGCGACGGGATTAGAGACAGGTGTCGGAATTGGGGCCTCAACAACCGAAGTAGGTGCAGGTAATAAAGAGGGAGAGGGAGGCAGCGACTCCTCCAAAAGAATCCAAAATAAGAGCCGAGACCGTTTGTGGCGAAGGCACAACACGAGGTGGTACTGGGGGCAACACATAAGGTTTGCGTGGTGCAATAGAGGAAGGAATCGCAGCCGTAGAGTTGTAGAACCCCAAAAATTTATCCTCCATAAAGCGAACATTGAGTGAAATAAACACGCGCCCAGTTGCAAGATCGAAACATTGATAGACCGATTGAGAAGATGAATATCCGATAAATAGACGACGGGCAGGAGGATCGAGCTTGCTTTTGTCATAAGGCCGAGTATGGGGAAAACAAATGCAACCGAAGACATGAAGGAGTAAGTAGTTCGACGAGCGCCCCTTTAGGACGGAGAATGGTGACTCGCCCTTAAGAACCGGGGTAGAAAGGCGATTGAATAGATAAACTGCAGTTGCAAATGAGAATTCCCAAAACTTCGGTGGAAGGTGCGCACGCGATAGTAAAGTTCGACCCAACGAAACTACTTGTAAGTGACACCTTTCCGTTGTCCCATTTTGTTGGGGTGTGTGCGGGGCAGTTGTGAGAAGGCTAATTCCATGATTTGCAAGATACGGACGGAGAGCCATAAATTCGCCACCATTATCTGTATAGAGATTACGCAAGACAGTACCAAATTATTTCTCCACAAGATTACGAAAAATAGGAAAATTTTTTCGCAACATCGGATTTGACAGTCATAGGATAGAACCAACAGTACTTACAGTAGTGGTCGTCTAGCAATAAGTAATAACGAAAGCCATTTAGTGAAGTAACGGGGGCGGGTCCACACACATCGCCATAAACATAATGCAATGCATGCGACAACACAAGAGAAGTAGTAGTAAACGGCAATCGTTTGCTCTTATTCAAAAAACAAGGTTCACAATTATTAGTGTTCAAATCCGAAACATTGTCACAAGGTAAATTAAACTTGCGTAAAATAAAAGAACTAAGTCAACTAGAAGGATGACCCAGTCTTTCATGCCAACGATTCTTATTTGTTCTTTCCCTAACAAAAGCTTGCACAAGCGGCCTAGACACGGTAGGAAGTCGTAACTGATAAACGCCACCAATACAAGGTCCTGTAAGTAGTCTATCCCCCGAATTGCAATCCTTGACAACAAAATGAGAAGCAAAAAACTGAATAGTCACATTATTTGCCTTAGTGAATTGATATACGGATAAAAGATTCCGAAGCGAGGCAGGGACACACAATACATTGTCAAGAAGAAAACGACGATTATAACAATTAACGAGGGAAGAACCAATATGAGAAATTTTCAAACATGTGCCATCGGTGATGGCGACCTTATCCGGACCATCGTACTCTGAGTGAATGGAAAGGTTTTTGAGATCCGAAGTCAGATTGTACGATGCTCCAGAATTTACCAACCAATTGTCTGCGGGTCCATTAGTGGGAGATGGCGAGGAGGCAGCATGTGCAGTCGGGGCATTGAAGAGACGACACGTGCGGGCTGCATGAATGGGCATGCCACATAGTTGACAGACCACCGTGGAGCGGGAGGGATACTGTCCCGTGCGGGAGTTGGGCGGAGGCGCATGACGTTGATTTCCCCCACCAGAGTTTTGACCACGGTTCGAGTGATTGCTACGGTTGCGACTATTTCCACCGCCCGAGTACTGACCGCGAGCATGATTATGGCGTCCTTGAGACATCCCATAATTGGCCGTAGTAACCAAAGCAGCGGATTCCGCCTCACCCCGTCGAATAAAGGCTTCTTGAGCAAGGAGGAGGTCGTGGAGTTCCGTGAAATGGATTGGATTCTCATGAGCGCGAATCGTACTGACAAGATCAAGATAGGCTGGTCTGAGGCCGTTCAAAAAGTATAGCGTGATGTTGTCGTCATGAAGCCAATGATCAATAACCGCAAGTTCATCGCCTTTGGCCTTGACCGCTTGGAGAAATTCAGCAACTGATCTCGATCCAAGCTTCAGAGTGTTTAAGTCGTCTTTCAATTGCATGATACGCGAGCGGGAACGTTTGGCATACGTACGCTGTAGCGTTTCCCACACCGCCGCCAATGTGTTGTCATTGGAGATGAACGTTTGAGATGATCCACCCACCGAGTTGAACAAGACGGAAATAATGAGTGAATCCTGCCTCGTCCAATGAACGTAACGGGCTATGGATTCCGGCGTGGAACCACGGAGAGGGCATGGTATGGCGCCGTCCAGATAGCCAAAAAGGCCAAATCCGTGAAGTAGATGGCCCATTTGTGTGCGCCATGAAGCGTAATTGCTTCCATCAAGTTGGAGCGGAAGGTGATTGTGGATACTGATCGAAACAAGCGGATCAGTGCCGGTGGGCGCGGTTAGCGGCCGTTGTGTGACTTGAGAGTCACCGGAGGACGAGTTATCGTCGGCGGGGGAGCTATTAGGGCCGGCCATAGGATAAAAAAAGATAAGAGTCTTGTTAGAGAATATAGACTCGTGATACCATATAAAAAATTAATTTGGAAGTGATAAATAATTCTATTCATCATCAGTGTATAAATACACAATTACAATATCTAAGATAGGTAAGTAAATCCATATAACTAAGAAAGGATATAAACAAAAGATACAAAAGATATACAAATATATACAAGACTAATATTAGTTAATTATATCTATTACATGTATTAGTAGTTGTTCCCTCCTCTAATGAATCATGGGAGTGTAGTGGATTATATTTAATTAGACAATTTGAGTTCAATCATTTGATGCCTTGATGGCCTTCCTGATGTCACAAACATTCACCTTGAACCAAAAAATTACTTGGAGAATCTTAGGTGGGCTTTTTTCTGGGAGTTTATGGTTTGGCATGTAACTAAAAATGTAAAAAGATTGATCAAGAATTAAGTTCCAATAATACTGAAAGGAATTAGACAGTTAATTATTGACTTGCACCCGTTTAACAAAAGTGGTTGTAGAAATATGACCATCTTTTCTTGTTTACGATAATAACCTTTCCAGTTTTATTACCTCCATGACAAGTAATTCTTAGTGAACATAATAATCACTAAAGTAGTTTCCTTATTGTAGCTAGGACAGAGCAGTCCAAGTAATGTCATAAGGCATAAACTGAGACTAATTTCTCCTCGTAAACGTTTAGTAACTGAATTTTGGGCAATTCAGGACTAGGATTCAGAAAACAGGAATAGTGTAGCAGAGGATTAGGCACAGTTTGTAGCAGAATACGAACCGGAGCTCTCAGTCTCTTAGATAAAGAATTGTTAGGCGAGGCGCTTTATCAGATAAGCGGTCGTGAAGAACAAAGGATTGAACTTGCTTATGAAGTTGGTTTGATTCAGATCCCTTTGGTGCCAGAACATGTTTATACAATTGAAACAAAGTGCATTACTGAAAAATATAAGACACAAATCAAAATCAAGATGCGTCTGAATATCCCCACCACCCTCGATGACCTTGACCACCGTGGACATGATCGCTTTGCAGACACCAACCAGCACTACTTTTTATCACTGCCACGACACATGCTCCATTTGATTGAATATCATCGCTGCCTCTGTCGATTAGATACAGCCATTGTCCTTCCCAGGCCTTTTGTTTTGAAAAGGGCTAACAAATGCCTTTCCCCCTCAGGCACATATTCTTCAAAATTCTTCCTAGCACACAAAATCTCCAAAACCACTGTTCCAAAGCTATAAACGTCGACTTTCTCGGTTATGATACCACTGGTCCAGATAACCTGGAGGTTGTTTCTACCCATTTGAACCTTCTTCATGGGATCTCCATGTTGGGACCGAAATTGAAACCCAAGAGCGTTCATGTCAAATCATCGAGAATTAAATACATATACCAAATAACTGGATTGCGGAAGCGTACCTTACACCATATGATTAATTGCTTGCGAAACGTCGTGTGGTTGGTCTTCCAAATCAGCACGAACCTCTTGAGAGTTCCTTTAATTCTCTCTCGATCTAACTATCGATGGGATGTAGTATAGAAAGTGACTCGTGTGATTTGGGGACCATGACCACCTTTATATATTAGGTCACCAAAACCCTGGTGCCCTAATTTCGTAACTTGGGCTTCGGCCCATTATCGTAAGCACAAGTTACAACAGTCTCTACCCATTAAAGGCCCACACCCTATTAAATACATTAAGCCCATAGTTTTATCGAACTTTAGATCACTTTTATCGGGCCTATTATTAATGACATTTCGTATCACATAATTATTAACATATAAGCCCAACGTTGGATTAACGATCCAACATTATTGGATAAATGATCCAACAATCTCCCACTTGGGCTATATGTGAACTTCATAATTATGCTTAACCGAATTGAGCTCCTTTACTGTCATTACCGAATGTATCTACAACCAATCCCATCCATCAATCATACCAACATAGAATCGAAGGGGTCTTTGTCGCATTTATCGTGACTCGACCCATCAACGGTCACGTATGTCAATATAACTGAATGACATAGATCATGATGTGGATGCGTAGCATGGAAACTTCATGTAACGTGACCATTAACATGCCTGTTTCCAACTAGTCCTCCCTTAAACCTTAGTGAGATCAAACCTCAAACTGAAATCAGAGTATAACTTTACTTGAAACTTTATTTCTGCAGAAATAACCTCAAAATCCTTAAATTGGACTAACCGAAAGCGTCTATATGGTAAAACATCTACAAACTCCCACATAAGCTGAATTTCCTTAACTGGTGTGTCATCCATATGAGCGACCAGCTCATAAAACCTTTTGGATGATACTTCTTTAATTAGTGGATCCACGATATGGAGTTTGTGTTGATGCTCTTTATAGACGACTGTTTACTCTGAACTCTTTATTCAACAACTAGGAATATGATGTCTTGTGTAATTTGACATTATCAATATCCTATTGTTAGAAAGTACAACTGCTTATTATTGTCACAAAATAACTTTAGTGGTACGTTTCAAGGCTATCCACTTTACGCAGCCTCGTGACAAAAGTATACAGTCATACTTTTATAATTGAACACCTTATAACACACTATGGACACCATTGTCATGAAAGTATTTACCATACGAGACGGTTAAGTACTCTTTCTAATATAACTCTCATGACAGGCACATGAACATATCTTGATGTAAAATCATACTTTTAGGCATCCACCTAAATCGGAGTTAGTATACTTTACGATCTCAAACTGACCTGACCTCCGACATGTAAGCATGTATCCTTTAAAATACTTTAAGTACTATAAGACTCATTTTGGCTGCTTTCTAATGGTCTTTTCTGAATTACTTAAATATCATACCAACATTTATTATAGTTCGAGCATACTTAAGAATCTCCATTGCTAAGGCATATGGAAATTTCTTTATTACCTTTTGCTCAAGAACAACTTTTGGGGCATTAATTAATTGTACTAGTCTCTTATAAGAAAGAGTATCAAAAGCAATGCAATTACACTATAGTTTTACTCCCACGGACCTTATGATATTTACTAAATTCATCTCAAATTTAATTGAGATAATTACTTGATAAACTTTAAATACCATTCAAAACTTTACTGAAATACCGAGATGGATTTTCTAAGCTTGCAAACCATAATATATTTATCTTTAGATAAAAAAGCCTTTGGTTGCCCTATATAGATCGTCTCATCAATGTTGTCATCGAGAAACACTATTTATATCCATCAGCAATAATTTCACGAGATGAGTTCTCTAAAGTTGCAAGCCATAATCCATGCATCTTTTGACACGAGGTTTTCTGGATGCACTATATATATTATCTCACAATGTCGCCATTAAGAGACAATAATCATATCCATCTCATAAAGTTCATAGTATATCTTTAATGTTATAAGTTCTTGAGATGCTGAAGTTTGTTCTTTTGAAACTACTCTCTAAACAGGAGTTTCCTTGACATTGTCTTAACTTGCATAGTATTGAATAGAATGACAAAGAAGTCAAGACCTATTCAACATCCATAAGAATACAAACATATTCCTTCTGAAAGGCAATGCCCTTAACTTTATCTCCCCCGGCAAACTCAGCATCCTTAAAGAACTAAACATTTCTTTCATCTTAAAAGTTGACTTTAATGTGGGATCTAAAACTTTTAACTTAGACTTTTTTAGAATACTTAAAGTAACTTACCGTTATTGAATTCAGATTATGATCTTAAAGTCAATAAGACTTTACTTTTAATTGGATATTCTAAACAAGTAAGTACTTTATTAAATATTATATATAATGCAAGCTGCAATCTTAAGAGTTTCAATTTAGAGAAGTTTTAATTGTCATATTTCATCTTTAAGTGACACCATTATACTAGAATTAACCCTTTATGATGTACCTAAAGATGATATTACAGTTCTCTATAGGAATTTAACAAACTATATTGGGTGAACTTGAAACATTAAGTACACCAAATAAATTAATATTTTGGATGAACATAATGTTTTGATCCTTGAGTTGAATAAACTCTCCACTTTAACAACACACCCAAAGTTTGAAAATTATGGTAACATGAGTTCTTATTCTCCTTTAAGAGGGAGGTGTGACTTGATCTCATATATCATAACTTGACTGAGTTTTCACAGATCAATATAACTTGTGTACCTTAAGTACTATAGTAAAGGATTTATGAGGCAATTATATTATTTTTTCAAAAAAATGATATTCGCAACTGTAGAAAGAACTCGAGAACTTTTAAAGCCAAAACTTTTACAAATAAACTGAATTTTCTTTAGTAACTTGATAAATCAAGAAATGTCTTAATTTATTTAAAAGGTAATGATTTTCTCCCGAAAGACGAAACAGAAAGACTTTACCAAAATAAACCTTGAAAAAAAGTTCTTTCATAGTAAATTAAATTTCATTTATTGCCTCAAATTGAACTTATTGTCATCACGCAAATAGATGCATCTTTCAACATCATTTGACTTTAGACATTTTAGAGAACATTTCATAGACATAGCGATGTAAGATACTTCGACTTAATCTATTCATCACATGGGTCTATGTAACCAAAATTAATTTAATCTGTGAAATTATCAAATTAAGAAGTACACCATTTGGCACGCCTAATATGACAATTAATGCACTGTTTCTCCTTAAGATTAAAACTCAAATGAGAAACAACTTTTTCTTTTCCAATTTAATTGGTGACTTTTGTTGTTTCTTCTGAGTTGCTATATTTGCAGCTTTTGTAAGATTGCATTTTACTTTGTCCTTAGGTATTAAGGTAATACGAGATATTTCGAGATTTACTCCCTAATATCATCCTTTCCTCATACATATTTGAAAGTTAAAATTGTCAAGAATGTATATATTTTAGACTTATCATTATGGACAACTTTATTTTTATGTCCTTATGGAACTTAACTTTAATATATATATATTTGAAATAATGCCCCTAAAAGTTACTAAGATTATCTTGTTCATGACCATCCTACACGTGCGTTTAATATTTTCTACCACAATTTTATATTACCCTTGTTGCAAAGGTGAATTTTATCCTTAAAATGTGGTAGAGAAGTAATCCGTAACGCAAGATGAAGATTCATGATAAAAAATTGAAGTGCTTTAATAGCGAAATGGAATTTATGTTGGTAGTAATGTTGGTAATTATAAGTAGCATGTGCTACAACATAATAAATTTTATACATGCTCACATTAACCTTGAAGCAAAATCAAATTCAAATATTGGTAATTCCCATCTCAAGATACCGGAACTCCATTAACATTTTATCTTTGACCAAATGTTAACTTGTAAGTGGTATCTTGAAGCAGTAATTAAAATTTGACAATAAATGCCGAACATAACTCTACCTTTGGCCGATATTATGTTCACATGCAAAACCGCGTAATCATCACAAGCTTAATTCTGCAAGTATGCATGCAATTCTGATAAACATCGATCTTCCTTTTGGCCGATGGACATTCACATAAGTTACATGCACATTACCATTTATATTTTCAAATAAATTAATTTCCACAAGAGAGCTCACTTTTGCGAGATGTTGCTTCAATTAACATATCTAAATATATATATATATATATATATATATATATAACTTTTCCAATATTAGAATTTAAGATTGCACCGAAAAATTTGGGCTTCTATAAAATGTTATCCTTTTTAATCAACAAGTCAAAAGTGAGACTGGACAGGTCAAATGAGACCTGGATCCTACTCCAGTTTCTTGACCCACGCCCAAATTTTTAATCTTTTGCTTTAATTTTATTAAAGGCTAAAACTTTAATTCTTTAACTTTAGTTATAGTTGGGCCATATAATTTTATTAAACTAAAAGGCCAATTTGGAATTAGAATTTTCTAGGGCTATTTTGTAGTAATAAAAAACTTATCTACAATATATATGGCTTCTTTGCAATTTGCAAGATGTAAAGACTGGAATTGCAATATAACTAGACTTGATTCCAATTCTAGAAAAGATTTAGGCTGAAATTGCAATTGGCAGGGGCCGGTTTGCAATTTATAAGAGCTGGTAGTAATTCCAGAAAATCCCAGACTTGAGTTGCAATTAGCAGGGGGCCGTTTTGCAATTTATAAGACTGGATTGCAATATTAAAAGGACTGATTTGCATTAGATAGGAATTTCATGGACTCTGGTTGCAAATTGCTAGGACTAATTTGCAATAAGATATGACTATTTTGCAATATAAGTCATCTTCTTCTTCCCCTTCAGCAAGCCGCCATCTTCCTCCCCCTTTCTTTTTTTTTTTTTTTTATTGAACAGCGCGGTGTCGAAAGACCGCGAGTTTGAAAAGAGGCGCGACGACCGATGTAACATCGAGTTCGTCGCCACTCCCCTTTAGCCGCCGTGGTCGGGCGGCTAAAGTTCTTAAGCGCCGGCGAAAGACGTTCACAATCACCGGAGTCTCCGAAACTTTTGGCTATTTCCTTTCACGTAACAGAATATTGAAGCTTTTATTTCCAATTTCTGAATATTTATTTACCTTTTGTTTTACTTTACTTTATTATTATTATATTGTTCCATTTTCTTTTCTTGCGTAATTGTGTTCAAGCCCATAAAGGAAAGAATAACAATATATAATGTTTCCAAAGGTTGTGAACTTTGATTAGGAATTAAATTCCAATCATATAACTTACGGATAAATGATGACCACAATCTTAGAATCTAGATATCAAATTCTAAGATTAAATCCTTAACTTTAGGAAACAAGTAACTGCAAATTCTAACTTTAATTACGTAAGGGTCTGAATGAATTAGTAAGAATCTTAACCATAAAACATATAATCTGAATTGATATCACAAAAACATGCGAATCAATTTAAGAAACCAGAATCACGGATCTAACCACATATTCGTTCTCAAAATAATTTTCATACAAAACCATAATTATTAATTGAGAACGTAGCAACAATTAATCATTGAAACAAAAGTCATAAACTTTAATCCCAATGATTCAACATGAAGTAGCTCTGATACCACTTGTTGGGACCGAAATTGAAACCCAAGAGCGTTCATGTCAAATCATCGAGAATTAAATACATATACCAAATAACTGGATTGCGGAAGCGTACCTTACACCATATGATTAATTGCTTGCGAAACGTCGTGTGGTTGGTCTTCCAAATCAGCACGAACCTCTTGAGAGTTCCTTTAATTCTCTCTCGATCTAACTATCGATGGGATGTAGTATAGAAAGTGACTCGTGTGATTTGGGGACCATGACCACCTTTATATATTAGGTCACCAAAACCCTGGTGCCCTAATTTCGTAACTTGGGCTTCGGCCCATTATCGTAAGCACAAGTTACAACAGTCTCTACCCATTAAAGGTCCACACCCTATTAAATACATTAAGCCCATAGTTTTATCGAACTTTAGATCACTTTTATCGGGCCTATTATTAATGACATTTCGTATCACATAATTATTAACATATAAGCCCAACGTTGGATTAACGATCCAACATTATTGGATAAATGATCCAACACTCCAATCACAAAGGTTGAGTTACTCCTGGAGGTGACTTCCTTACGGGCTAAGCCCATCCCCATCGATGGTAAAGGATCTAGCCTTCCCGCGAGTCCATGGATAATAAGCTCGAGGCCTCGAGCTTTGATATTAACGCTGCATTTCACTTGCGTCGTTGTCATCCCTTTTTAATTTTCAAAAGTTAAGGAATTTCCAGCTTTAAGAACACAATAATGCATTTAATTTATTTTACTTCTTCCTATACTGCCCATCTCATGCATGAATTCCTTTGTGCATGAAATATAATTATCTACATATTGCTTAATGTATCAAATGAAAGCAACAGTTAGCATATGAAAGAAATTAAATCACGTGTAAGCATCTACACAAATTAAATGATAGGACGAATTATCAAAAATGCCCGCTAACTTTTGCCTTTAATCTTAAATGCCCAATTTTTCCAAACCTGATGAAAATGCCCTGTATCTTTCAAAATTTCTACTAAAAATGCCCGAAATGAAATTTTCGGACAAAAAAGCCTACGTGACTGCCTAGTCAAAGAATCGCGTTGCCTAATCAAAAAGTCGCGTTCATTGTTCACAATCTGAAAAACGTTTCTCCTTACATATATATGTAACTAATGTATATATATGTTAATAATAATAAAGATATAAACATATATATAATGTATATATATGTTAATAATAATAAAGATATAAACATATATATATATATATAATAATAATAAACATTTTAACAAAAATAATAATAAAAAAAAATTAAAAAATCATCATCATCATCTTCAGATCGCGACCCCCCCACCCCCAACCCCCCCAACACACCGCTGCAACTCGTCGTTGCAGCGGTGGCGACGTCGATTGAATGCCGTCACCACTGCAACAACGCCCTCCCGTCAGATCGCGACCACCACCCCGCAACCCCCCCACCACACCGCTGCAACTCGCCGTTGCAGCGATGGCGGCGTCGATTGACGCCATCACCACTGCAACGACGAGTTGTAGCGGTGGCGGCGTTGACTGACGCCGTCAGATTTACATTTTGAAAACTCCGGCGGGGGTGGTGGTACTCGAATCGGAATTTGAATCAAAAATTGGAATCGAATCGGAAATCGGACTCCGGCGAGGTGGTGGTGCAGTGTTCACCGTTCACTGTTCACCGTGAATAGTGAACAGTGACGGCTGTAGGGTGGGGGGGTGGGGTGGGGTGGGGGTTGAGAAAATGGTGACATTTTTTTAATGTATTTTATTTTTATTTGTTTTTTATAATTTTTAGAAATTATTAAAATATTTATTGGTTATCAGGAGAAACGTTTTTTCGGACAAAAAAATCTTAGGTGTCGGGCGTGATTCTTTGATTCAGCAGCGCGCCTCTTTGATAATAACGATAGGTGGATATGATAATAAGAATTGCAAGAATATTCTCTTCCTTTATTACTGAACTTTTCCTCCTCATCTTACTGTATATATGAGTTATGCTCCTCCTTTCTTCCACTGATCACCTCCCTTTATATAGACTTTGGTAGGGACATGTGTCATTGTGCATGTGTTTTGGTAAAGACAGGTGTTGTCGTTACCTTGATACAAGTGTAAAAATCAGGATAAGGTTTATCTTTTATCTACTAAGCGCTGACTAGATTAATCTTAGTGTCTTCTGATAGCTCTGAGGACCTCTGATGTATGTTTGTTTTGGTAGAGCGATTCTTCCGAGGGGTTATACTTTCGTTGATGAGTAATTAGGATGCTTGTCCGGGGTATCATGTTTTAGCATAAGTGTATTCGAGAGTATAGACTGCTGTACATGCCTTCCGAGGGGTTTTATTTCTCTTTCTTGATTCGGGTTTATTCTTCAACAATCAGGAGTGATCTCTGAGGGTGTAATTGTGATCTCCGAGGGCGTGGTGTGATCTCCGAGGGCTTGATTTGGTCTCCGAGGGCTGCATTTGATTTCCGAGGGCTGTATTTGCTCTGTTTGAAGTGAGATTTTTTTATCGGAGTTCTCGGAATATATTTACTAGGTGCTCTTTTATTCATTTCTTGATTTTCTCCGAAAATGGGTCCTCGGATGATCTCGGGGCGCAAGTATTGAATGGGTTTTACCAGCTTTGAAATTTGAAGTATCTGACCGTTGGCAACGGTCAGAATTTTGACGGCATGGCGTGATCAGGCGACGGTTACGTGGAGCCGTAAATAAATGCCACGTCTTTAAGGGCATCTGACCGTTGTAGGCTCCGGTTATAAATAGGGGCACTGTTGCTCTTTCTTCTTCATTCTCTCAATTCTAATTTACGATTACTTCCTCTCAGAGCAAAAAACTTCCTTCCTTAATTTCTGCTCTTCGTTTTTTGTACTCCAAATTTCTAGCAGACTTACTCGTTCTCTTCTTATTCTTAAAAAAAAAACAATCCTCTTTTTGTATCCATGGCTTCTTCTGCCAACACGAACCCTGTTGCCGCTACTACTTCCTCGGAAATTACTGCTCCGATTGATACTTCTACAAATGTGAGGAGTATTCCAGTGGGAGTTGTCACTCGTAAACGTAAAGGAGAGACCGCTTCTTCTTCTGAGGGCGGCGCTGCTTCTTTTAAGAAAGCTAGGGTTCCTAAACCAAAGAAGGCGCCTCTTCGGACTTTTGCTAAAGTGGAGAGGGTTCCGAGTATTGCCACTCGTGAACAGGTGTTAGATTTGTTCACTTCAACCGGGGCTTTTCAAAAGAACATGGTGTTCCAAATTCCGACTAGGGACGAGAGAGCATGCTATCCTCCTCCGGGTATGTTGACAGTCTATTTTGCTCAAGTAAAGTATGGGTGGCGTTCATTCATGTTCCCTTTTTTTGTGAGGTTTTTAAAACTTGCAACATTAGCCCGAAGTCAATTGGTTCCGAACGGGTTTGCTGCCCTCTGCATTTATGTTTTTTGGTGTCAATTGAACGGGTTGGAGTGTAGGGTAGATCACTTTCTTTCAATCTTTGATGTGGGGGTGTCGCCCGGGGGGTATCCTTTTTATAACGTTCGTCATCGGGACAACTCGGGGGATTCCACGAAGAGGATCCTGGGGGCGGCCATTACTTCGCATAGTGTTTGGAAAAACATGTATTTTTTTGTGAGGCCCGCACAAGATAAATGGGATATGCCCTTTGACTGGAGAGAGGGCACAACTCCAGTGTATACATTGGACCCGGAGATAGTTTTATCTCCCGTGATTTCTCAACATAAGATGATGGAATCGGAGGATTTTACCATGTTGTTTGAGACGTCCGGTCTCCATCTTGTGGTGTTTACCGATGATGCTGTGGAGAAGCCTCTTTCCCTGTCTTCCGAGGCCAGAAATCTTTTTCGTAAGTTTCTTATTTTCTCCCTTTATTTCCTTTCTAGGCATAATAATAAATTGTACTTATGTATTCTGACTTTGGGGTGATGCAGAGGAGGTTATGGCCAACTATTACTTGTCGGGTCCAATTGATCCTACTCCGAGTGGTGTTTCTGATGTGCCAGAGGAGGGCGAGCACGAAGAGGATGAGGTTAATGCTCCCGAGGGCGAGCACGCAGCTCCGGAGGTGGGGGGAGTTCACGAGGATCACTCTCCACTGTGTATAGACATGTCAGGGTTTATCAGAAGTGCTGTTCCCCTACGCCAGGTAGCTCCTTCTTCTTCTTGGGCTTTAGTGCTAGTTTTTAAGTCTAGTACAGGAGATGTGCTTGCTTCTGGATCCGACATAGGGAGTTCTCCGAGGGCATCTGAAGAAGGGGTGTTTCCGAGAGCGGTTGAGGGAGAATCTATTCAGAAGACCATGGAAGTGGTGGATTTATCTTCCGATGATCCTTCTCCTGCTTCTACTGAGCCTACGTCTTCAGAAGTTCCTCGTGGTGAGTTTTTACGAGTTCTTAGTAAAATTTCTCACATTTTCACTGTAGACTTTCTTCATGTACTGATGTTTTCCTTTTTGATACAGTGGCCGTGGATAAAGGCAAGGCTCCGATGGTAGAAGAGCCCTCCTTATATGGTAAGTGTTCCTTACCCGTCCTTCTTTATTAATAATTTTTCCTAGTTTCATTCTCTTTCTTATCTTCAGTGATTTTCTCTTGTAGAGGAAGACTTCTTGGCACAGTTCAACGTTCCTGGGCAGGAAACTTTACGAGGGGATTCCGAGGACACTCAAGGGGAGTTTGATCCTTCTTCCGAGGACAGAGATGTGAATGAGGGGATTCTGAATTCACTGTTGGGAGAGACTGGCCCACCCGCAGCAGTTGGTGGTTCTCGGGCCGTGTTCACAAATTCAGAGGTGATGACTCCAGTACCCGGAGCTACTCTTCCGGGGAGTCGTATTCCAGTATCCTCCTCTGTTCCAGTGACTCTTTCTCCGAGAGGTCAGACTTTCCAGGCGCCCGTTCCTCCTGGTGGACCTGCGGGGCAATTCTCATCTCGGACAGTGGGGGAAGCTTACCAGGATATTCTCCAGTTTTTTGCTTCCTCCAGTTCAACACCCGCCGAGGGGTATCAATTTCTGTATACCAGTCTTAACTGGTTGGGACTCATGGTAATTTTCTCCATACTAGTCCTCTGGAGTTATATGATGTATCTGTGTTAACTTTTTTCTTATTGACTTCTTCGCAGATTGGAAAGACTCGGGAGGCGGTCATTGCCGTGGAAGAACGTGGTCGGAAGGACATAGAGGAGGTGGAAGTACTCCGAGCGCAATTGGCACCTCTCTTGGTTCGGGATAAAGAGAGTCAGACTAGAGAGAACGTTCTCCACACCAAGATTTCTGACTACGAGTTCGCTCTTAAAGAAGCAAAGAAGGCGAAAGAGGGTTTGCAATATAACTTGAACGCTGCCGAGTCCGCTTACAAGAAGATTGAGGCATCCGAGAAGGCGGCAACAGCTAAAATAGCTCTTTTGGAGAAGGAAAGGGAGGAGTCCGAGGGGGTTCTTAAGGCCCGCGTTGCGGCTCTCGAGAGGATGGTGTTGGAGGGTGGTGAACGGGAGTGAAGTCTCCAGGAGACGTTGGGCCAAGTTACTGACAAAGCTGAGTCAACCGAGGGGAAGTTATCAAACTTTCTTTCTCCCGAGGAGGTGCAGGCTAAGATTGATGATGCAGTTCAGTTCGCTCAGCAAGAAATATCAAGGCAACACTCAGAAGTCTCCGAGACGCCTTCTCACGAGCTCTTGACAGGCCACCTTTTGTGGGGTTATTTGGAGTGTGCCAGATTGGCCAAGTCTTTGTTAAGGCCGAACGTTGAATTTTCAAAGTCTTTTGACCTTCGCAAGTTGAAGAAGCCAACTCTCGATGACTGCCATTAATTTGTGGGGAGATTTGGGGCCTTGCTATTCCCTCGGGATTCTCCTGCACCGTCCCCGATGCGTTCTGCCAGTAGCCCGAGTCCGAGGGCTAGCGGTTCCGGGGGGGTATTTTCTCCGATTTCTCGCCTTGCTCCGCTGGGTACTTCCGCCGAGGAGACAACCTCTTCCCCCCTCCTACCACGGGGGCTTAGTCTTGCTCTTTTTATTTCTTGTTTTTAAATAAACGTTCTTTGTACTTATTACCCTTTCCGAGGGCTCTTCGGCTTAAATGAATAAATATTTTGTCCAATTTTCCCTTCTCTACCTTTTGTTTTTATTGTTAAGATTCAATTAAAGTGGATAATGATAAACCCTATAAGGTTGCTGACTAAGTATATCTCCTAAGTAAGAGGTGTTGCTTTGCATGGTTAAGTAAGGTACGTGTCATTTTTAATTAAGAAATTTTTTCAACACATGTCCCTTACTTTATATAATATGAATCTAAACTTCTTCTTTTAATCAAGGAATAAAGAGTATATATGCACTTAGGCCCTTTACCAGCTATGCACTTACCTCTAACCTTATAATCATAGCTAGTTTTTGATCTTCTTTCAAGTTTGTCAATAATTGTGAGCACGAGGATAATACTTACCTGACAAGATGATGCCCCCTTACTATAGAAGAAGTGGTTCAGTTTCATCTTGTGGTTCTTCTCGGGATACCGCTCGGAGTCCTTCTGGACCATCAAGGGTTCCTCCTATTTCTCGTGAAAATTTCTCTCCGAGGGATAATTTATCCGAAAACCAGACGACACTTGGTGTTAGTTCCTCTTTGGGAGTAGTTCGTAGGCTTTCATCTACAAATTCACGTAGAGTCAATCATATCAGGGAGATATTCATGGGCAGGGAGCCATACCCTTTGGCAGATGAGTCTTCGGAATTTGATTTGATCCCTCTTAATCCGTCCAGATTGATAGGTAGGGGACGTGTAGGATCCACTACGAGTACAGAGTGTGAGAACTCGGTAAGGTCTCTTTTCACTTGTTATAACCTGGATTTCGAAGAATATGACGTAATAGTGCCTTCCTATGGCCAGAGAGCTTATGCGCCTCCTTCGGGTTATCTGACTGTTTATAGCGAACAAATTCGTTGTGGGTTACGAACGTTTTTCCATCCCTTTTTCCAAATACTCTTTCGGTATTGGCAGGTATGTCCGAGTCAGTTAACACCAAGTTCATATAGTCATTTGGTGGGATATGTCTTGTGCTGTGAGCTTTTAAACCTTCCAATGTCCCCTTATCGGGTGGGAACAATATTTACCCTTCGACCTTGTTCAGAGGGGACTCCCTTTTTTAGCTTGACCTATCGGGACAAGGAGAATACCTTCACTCGTGTATCCAGTATCCACTCTTGTAGAGGGGATTGGAGGCGGAGATTTTTCTTTGTCCGTCCGAGAGGTCAATCAGCCAGATCATGGGGGGTGCCCATCCGATGGGGTCTGGGCTATATTGCTCCCAACATCGAAACGCAAGGCCAGGTGAGGGAGGTGTTACTTCACTCGGGACTTTTTCTGGTTCCTATGACATGTCCGGGCTGTTGGATTTCCCCGAGGCCATGATTTTGGCGGGTTTACAAGAGGGGGTGGAGGGGTGTACCCCTATTTCTCGTCCTCTTCACAGTAACTTTTATTTTCGTAAGTTTTACTGATCATTCTTTAACTTGTAAATTTTCTGGGTGCCCTCAGACTGTTCGCATACTGATATTTTTTGCAGGAGCGGAGATGGGAGCATTTTCCCTCGGATCTTCTAATGACGTTTTCCTGGGGCGGGCATTGCATGGTAGTCCCAGGATGCCGGAGGTTGGTGATTCTGATCCACTCGTGAATGGGGCAATGGTTGACATTTCCTCGGAGGAGGAGGAACCTGTGGTAGCCCCCCCAGTAAGCTTTATAATTCCTCCCGGAGTGTCAGATCCGATAGCGGCTCTGTCCCCAACGGACTTCCACATGAATCCAACAGTGTCACGGCCCGTTCCTCGTAATTTTGCCGTGGTGAATGTATTAGAGGAGTATCTTCTCTCTCCTGGCGTGGAGGACTTGCAACCCCTGATAGATGTCCGTGATCATGTTCCGGTTTCGCCGCCCGAGGAGAACCCTTCCCTCGAGAGATCTTTTCCCCCCGGGGATAATCAGGATGTTTCTCCTCTTGGATCAGCGGTGGGATTTTGTCGAAACTTCCTCAACAGTTTATTGAACGTGACAGATTGTGGGCTGATGAAAACCCTTTCGGTATCCGTTCTTCAGGATTTAGCTTGTAAAGACCTGTGTGAGGTATTTATTCATTTTATTTAATAGTAACCTGTCGCCCTGTTTGATGCAATTTGCTTTGTTCTTGAGCAGATTTATATGGTGCTAGATGCTCTCGGATCTTACGAAAGCTCTTCTTCGGATCCTGGTTTAGTATATCGTCGCCGGGACGAGTTAGAGCAAGGTCTCTTAGAGGCTCAAGGGGAGATAACCCGTTTGAAGGAAGTTCACGAGTCCGCTCAGGAGACTCACATCAATACGTTACAATCCGAGAAGGATAAGGCGTGGGAAGTGGAGCGCCAGTTAGTGCTTGAAAGAGCACGTGTACTAAATTTAGAAAGGAGAATTGAGGAGTTACGTGGCCACATGCGGTCCTCGGAGGAGCAATTGGTGCAGGCCACGATGGAAAGAGATGCTTTGAATCAGCAACTCCTAGGGATAACTCGCACTCATGCGGTAGCAGTGGTTATGGCTCAAGTCCAGGCCGTGTTGGAAGTGGTGGGTCCATCCAACCTTCGTGAATCTCTTCAGAGGGAGATGCGAGATTTAGTGCATATAGGCTATCGGTTGTGCCAATATGCTGTACAAGCTTTGCCAGAGTTTCCCTCAGGTTTACTCATTCCAGAACTTAACATTCGTCAGATCTCCGAGGGGTTCCCTTCTTCACCCATTAGGGATTTTGCAGTTCCGACTGTGTTCATTGACGACCCAGTCTTTCTTTCCGAGGAGCAGCGCCGATGACTTATTCGAGAAGGAAAACGTCCCATGGGAGGGGCTTAGCTTATACAGTTTAATTCATATTACGAGGGGCTTTTTTGTTAGGTTGCTAAGATGACTCATATATAGAGTTATCCTTTTGCTAGCAACTATCTTTTGTAATAAGACCCTTCGTATATGAATAACTTTTCTTATTCAAGCATAACTATTACATTAAGCATAATACTTTCTAAGGTTGAATGAGTTCCAAGTGTTGTGAAGTACTGCCCCCTCGGAATTGGTCAAAAGATAGGTTGCGGGTCCCACAATTTTCGCTATTTTATAGGGCCCTTCCCACCGAGGATCCAACTTGCCCACATTCTTGGAAGCCCCCGCTCGTTTCATTACCAGATCTCCAACCTGAAAATTTCGGGGTTTTACATTGTTATTATAGTATTGTGACATCCGAGCCTTGTATTCTTCCACTCGGAGGGCCACTCGGGTTCTCTTTTCTTCAAGAAGGTCAAGGGCGAGGGCTAGATTTGAGCCATTGGCCACTGCCTCATATTCCCTGACTCGCCAACTTTCTATGGAGACCTTTGAGGGCAAGATGGCTTCACATCCGTAAGATAAACTGAAAGGAGTTTCACCCGTAGCGACACTTTGCGTGGTCCGATAGGCCCATAGTATCCCGGGTACTTCCTCCACCCACTTAGCTTTGTGCCAATCGAGTCGGGCTTTCATGTTTTTCAAAAGGGTTCTGTTGGTCCTTTCTACTTGGCCGTTTGCTTGAGGGTATCCCACCGAAGCAAAGCGGTGTTTTATTTCCCAATGATCGCACAATTTTTGTAACCCTTGATCTGTAAATTGCAGACCGTTATCGCTTACCAGGCTCCGAGGGACACCAAAGCGACAAATGATATTTCTCCAAAGAAAATTGATAACAGCCTCTGCGGTTACCCTAGCTAGGGGTTCCGCTTCCACCCATTTGGTGAAGTAGTCAACGGCTACTAACATAAATTTATTTTGACCTGCATCAGGGATGAGGGGTCCGAGTATATCAATGCCCCATTTGGAGAATGGGCAAGGGGTCAGATGGGATTCCCAAGGAGCTGCGGGTTGATGGACCCGAGGGGCGTAAGCTTGGCATGGTTTACACCTTTCGGCATGGCTTTTGCTGTCTTTAGCCATCGTGGGCCAGTAGTAGCCCTGTCGAATCAAGCGTCCGACCATGCTTTCGCCACTAGTATGACTTCCACATACCCCCTCGTGAGTTTCTGCTAAAGCAAGTTGAGCCTCCTCTTCATTTAGGCATCGAGCGTGGGGGCACGAGTACGTTCTCCAGAAAAGTATCCCATCTTTGAGGAAGTATCGAAGAGTTTTTCTGAACATCATTCGCTGAATATTCTTGTCAGAGGAATATCCCTCGGGATTCTGTAAATAAGCCTTGATAGGAGTTACCCAGCTAGATAAGGGATCTGAGATGGTATTCACCTCTCTGCCTTCACTTTTTTCAGACTCGTTGACATGAAGTAGAGTAATCCTCCGAGTGTGAACGGCGGCTGTCTGAGTAGCCATTTTGGATAAAGCGTTCGCCTCTTGGTTTTCTTTTCGGGGAATTTGAACTATATCATATTTTTCAAACCATTCGGACCTTTGACGAACAACTCGGAGGTACTCTTGCATTATTTCTTCTTTTGCTTCATATGAGCCCTTGACTTGATGAACAATCAATTGAGAATCACTATGAAGGAGTATTTTCTTCATTCCCCCTTCCTTTGCTAGTCTCATACCAATAAGGAGAGCTTCATACTCGACTTCATTGTTGGAGAGGGGGTAATCTATTCTGATTGCGAAATGGAGCCTTTCTTCCTCTCCTTCTTGATTCACAAATACAATTCCTGCTCCCCCATGCGTACTCACCGAGGATCCATCTACATATGCATGCCATAGTGGTTCCTTTTCCTCTGATACAATGCCCGTAAGTTCCATTACAAAGTCCGCTAGGACTTGTGCCTTGATGGATGGTCTCGGAGCATAGGAAATATCATACTCGGTGAGCTCCACAGCCCACTTTATTAACCTCCCTGACGATTCAGGCTTATTAAGAATTGCCCTTAGGGGGTGCTTTGTTAGCACTGTAATTGGGTGGGATAGAAAGTAGGGGTGTAGCTTACGGGCTGTAGTAACTAGTGCTAAGACGAGTTTTTCAGTTAGGGTATATCTGGTCTCGGCTCTGAGGAGGGTTTTGCTGACGTAATATACCGGACGATGTTCTCCATCTTGTTCTTTGACTAAAACAGTGCTAATAGCTTCTTCTCCAACCGACAGATACATAAATAACTCTTCTTGAGGTAAGGGTTTTACCAACAAGGGTGGTTTCAACATGTACCTTTTTAGTTCTCCGAGCGCTTCTTCGCATTGGGGGGTCCTGAAATTCTTTGATATTTCGAAGTATCTTAAAGAAGGGAAGTCATTTTTCTGCGGACTTGGAGACAAACCGACTCAACGAGGCCATTCTACCAGTTAACTTTTGGACATGCTTCACCGTCCTCGGGGTGGGTAATCCCATGATGGCCTCTGCTTTCTCGGGGTTTACCTCTATCCCCTTCTCCGTAACCATAAATCCCAAAAATTTTCCTCCTCGGATACCAAAAGAACACTTCCCAGGGTTGACTTTCATGCCAAAATTGTTCATGATGACCAACACTTTCCGTAGGTCCTCAGGATGCTCTTCGGCAGTATTACTTTTAACTACAGTGTCATCCACGTAAACCTCTACTGATTTTCCGATAAGTCCTGCGAACATAAGACTTACTAACCTTTGATAAGTAGCTCCGACATTCTTCAGCCCGAAGGGCATGACTAGATAGCAAAAGGTGCCTGCATCTGTAATGAAGCTAGTTTTATCTTGGTCAACTGCTGCCATCGGGATTTGGTTGTATCCTTGATCTCCGTCTAGACTCGATAGCAATGCATAGAATCCACTAGCTGATCTATGCTCAGTAAAGGATAACAATCCTTTGGGCATGCATCATTGAGGTTAGTAAAGTCAACACACATTCGCCTTCTCCCTCCATGTTTGGGAACTAGCACAACATTAGCTAACCATTCTGGGTAGATGACCTCTTGAATTCGTTTCAAACTGAGAAGGTGTTGTATTTCCGAGCGGATGATCTTGTTACGTTCGGGTCCCATTTTCCTTTTCTTCTGCTGAACAGGTTTAGCCTCGGGCTTCACATTAAGGAAGTGTTGGCATATTTTGCTGCTGATTCGCCCGGGCGGTCCCCCTTCCCATGCAAAGAGGTGGTGGAACTGTTTGAGGAGTGAAATTAGTCGATCTTCTATTGATGGGGTCATGTGAGTGCCCATTTTGATCACCTTCTCGGGGCTTCCTTCTACTAATTCCACCATCTTTAACTCTTCCACAGGTTGGACTCGTGTTTCCGAGGGAATGGCATTCATGCAACATTCTCTAGCTTTAGATTGACTTCCCCGGACTTCTCCAATTCCTAAAGAAGTGGGGAATTTCACTTTGAGATGCAAAGTAGAGGGAATAGCTTCAAAGGCTCGAATGGATGGTCTTCCGCAGATGACATTGTATGCCCGTGAAGAAGCTTCCACTATCCAAAACCTGATAGGTTCTGTCCTTCGAAGAGCTCCCTTTCCCCATGACATTGGAAGAGTTACAGTTCCAAGGGTCTGGCAGGCTTCCCCAGAGAATCATACCAAGGGGACTTCAGCAGTTTCTAAATTTTCTGGTTTTAACCCCATAGCAAGATAGGTAGGTAAGAAGAGTACGTCCACAAAGCTGCCTGTGTCTATGAGGATTCGTTGGATTTCATACCCGTAGATGACGGAGGAAATAACCAATGGGTCTTCGTGAGGGTATAGTATGTCTGTGAGATCTTCGTGTCCGAAGGTAATGCTAGGCAGCTTTGACCCTGGGACGAAGCAGACAAGTAATCCTTGCTCTGCTCGTCGAGCTTCTTTCAGATATTTCTTCTTTTTACCTTGAGGTATCATGGAAATTTCACCTCCTTCAATCATGTTAATGGTTCTCCCTGTCGGGGGATTGTTTTTATAAGAGTCAGGTGGAGGAGGTAGACTCCGATACCCTGTCGTCTTCTCTCGTGAACTTTGCCGACGATCTTTGGTTCGCTCTTGAGACCGTAGGCGTCCAACTGTCCCCTCTCGTGACTTCTGAATAGGCGTCCTTTCTTCCTCTTCTCGTTCCTCCTCCTCTCTTCGGGACCTCTTCCAAACATTTGCCTTAGGTTCCTCGAGATTATTTTCCTTGAGGTAATTCTTCAAGTATCCTATCTCTAAGAGACGAAGCACTTCTCTACGAAGGGTAGTACACTCTTCCGTAGTGTGCCCGTAAGTTTTATGGTACTTACAATATTTTCCAGTGTCCTTATCTTGGTTAGGAAATTTAGCCGGCCTGGGCCAGTGCAGCTCGTTGCTACCCCTCATTATATTGAGTACTTCCGGGGGAGTAACAGTCATCGGAGGTAAGTGTACGGGTCGGAGGAATTTCTTAACCACTCCGCCCTCATCCTTGCGCTGAGGAGGTTTTCCTTCCTTATTCTTTTCTTTGGTCTTTGCCTCCTTCTCAGCGCGCTCTAAATGTTCATTATCCTCCTGCTCCATTTGCTTTTTTGTTCCCTCGGCCTCCTCCATCAAGATGTGGACTTCCGCCTTTTTCATAAGCTCTTTCATGTCCGTGATACGATTTCCCATAAGGTATCTAAAGAAGTCCCCCGTTCGGAGTCCTTGAGTTAATATGTCCGCCATGATTGTCGGGCTAACGTTGGGAACATCTAGCGCTTCGTCCGTGAAGCGCTTTATATACTCTCGTAAGGGTTCATCCTTTTTCTGCTTAATAGTGAAAAGATGTGTGGCGGATTTGGGGTACCTTCGATTGCAGGCGAATTGTCGTACGAACAAATGAGCTAATCGGTCAAAACTCGTAATGGAACAAGGTGGAAGGTGAGTAAACCATGCTTGGGCCCGCCCTCCGAGGGTAACAGGAAATACGCGGCATAACACATGATCAGGGGCGGAAGATAGGTCCATTCCGGCCAAATATTGATGAATGTGATCCTGCGGATCCCTTCCATCAGCTTCTCCGGTATACAACGGGATATTGATGGGCCGCATTCCTGAGGGGATAGATGCTAAAGCAATTTCAGGCATGAAAGGTGAGGTCTTGAATGTGGGATCTTCCTCAGGGGCTATGGTCCTCTTGAGGTCTCCCAATTCTTTTCGTAAATCATCCATCATCCCCCACAGGGAGTGTTCAACCTCTCCCCGATACTCCGAGGGGCGAGAAATTTCTCCCCGACCCTTCTCGGGAGTTCTTTCATAACTTACATACCTTCGGGGCGTTTGTCGGGGTTCCTGCTGCCAAGGAATTGAATTTAGGTTCCATGCCGTCTGAGGTGCGTTTCCTTCTGAAGGGAAATTCCTGTCCTCGAGGGGTACAGAGGACATGTTTCCGAGATGTTCACCCCTCCGGGGTATTCGTGTAGCATCTATAAGTCTTTCATAGACAAATCGGGGAATATTAATAAAATCTCTTGTACCTGATTCATAATTGGACAAGGTTTCTTCTGAGTCACTGTAAGGAGTTGGAAAGTTTTCGGTCTCGAAAAGATCATCCATCCTAGTCGACATCTGTTGAATGTTCACGAGGACAGATACTATGGCGTTCCCACAGACGGCGCCACTTTGTTAACGGGTTTGGAATTATTCCCTATTTAACGGAAGATATTTGTTTTGGGTCGGAACGCCCTGTCTGTAATTCAGAAACAACGATAGGTGGATATGATAATAAGAATTGCAAGAATATTCTCTTCCTTTATTACTGAACTTTTCCTCCTCATCTTACTGTATATATGAGTATCAGTTTGAATTAAGTTATGTTCCTCCTTTCTTCCACTGATCACCTCCCTTTATATAGACTTTGGTAGGGGCAGGTGTCATTGTGCATGTGTTTTGGTAAAGACAGGTGTTGTCGTTACCTTGATACAAGTGTAAAAATCAGGATAAGGTTTATCTTTTATCTACTAAGCGCTGACTAGATTAATCTTAGTGTCTTCTGATAGCTCCGAGGACCTCTGATGTATGTTTGTTTTGGTAGAGCGATTCTTCCGAGGGGTTATACTTTCGTTGATGAGTAATTAGGATGCTTGTCCGGGGTATCATGTTTTAGCATAAGTGTATTCGAGAGTATAGACTGTTGTACATGCCTTCCGAGGGGTTTTATTTCTCTTTCTTGATTCGGGTTTATTCTTCAACAATCAGGAGTGATCTCTGAGGGTGTAAATGTGATCTCCGAGGGCGTGGTGTGATCTCCGAGGGCTTGATTTGGCCTCCGAGGGCTGCATTTGATTTCTGAGGGCTGTATTTGCTCTGTTTGAAGTGAGATTTTTTTATCGGAGTTCTCGGAATATATTTACTGGGTGCTCTTTTATTCATTTCTTGATTTTCTCCGAAAATGGGTCCTCGGATGATAGTCCGAGTGTAGTTTTCTTCGAGGAGTGTTCAGCAAGGAAGTTTTCTTGTAAGTTCCTGGGACTCGGGGTCCATTGGGGTCCCTCTTGGCGCATTGGTGGATATCGGAGTCACCCGGATCCATCGGGGTTCGCTCATTTTTCCAATGCCGCGTTGATATCTGTTTTTCACTCACCCTTTGACTTTCCAAGGGACGCTTATATTCCTCCTCGTGTGCTCTTCTAAACCTTTTTAGGTCAGTGACCGAAAGATGGGGCAATCCTCCGAGGGGTTCTCCTCATTAGGAGTGGGTACATCTCATCGGAAGTACTCGTGACAATTGTATTGTCCATGTATTATTTTTTCCGAGTAGGATTAATCTTCTTTGCTTCCCTTTTTTTATTTTTATGGTTAACAAGCAGGTTTGGAAAAATCAGGCATTTAAGATTAAAGGCAAAAGTTAACGGGCATTTTTGATAATTCGTCCTAAATGATATTCACAAGTACCGCAAATCTTTTTTAAAATATTTTTTTCTTTTCCTTTTTCTTTTTGATGAGTTCTTTTCACTAAACATATTTTCAGGTTAGTTCACATATTGAAGACAAGTGAAATAACAACATACCTGACCCCATGGGCGACACTGCTAATTGTTGGATCTATATTGATTTTTCCGAAAGCTTGTCATTTTCTCAGTACTAGTAACATTGGCACGCGATCCTGCGTGATTAAAGTTTATGTAAGTATATAACTTAATTAATTTAGATGGTAGAGATTATAACTTAAATATATAGAGATTACACATGTAAAGATAGGAAATCTATATATGTAATGATTTCTTTTCCTTTAATGAGAAGGCTTAAATAATGTTAAAGTTAAATAAAATCACAGTTATATCTCAAATAATAACAAAGTTTAATAGTGTGTTGATCGAAGGGTAAATAAAGAAATCAAAAAATTAGTGTAACATTGGGTTTCTTTATATAATAGTATATATATCATATCATGTTTAAAAATTGGAATAAAGAATTGGAATGATTATCACCCGATAATGCTCTAATGCAATTAATTATTTATTAATTGAACGTTATTATCTATTGTTATATTAAAAGCAAAGCCTTCTTACTCACAAAAAGGCAGTTGAGATATTAATTTTTGTGTTTCCTAAAATACCCTCATTTCTCTCTCCTCAAACAAAAGAATATCATGGTTTATAATGTCATTTTACTTACTCTGCTTAACTACACATCCTAAAAAATAGGAATTCCCACTCATGTTCACTTATATTTTAGATTTAAAATTAATAATTAACACCACCACCTGTGTCAAATTTCTAGTATTAATTAATATTGACCACTAAATTAAAAGCATAACCGCCAAACTTAATATACATATATATTTGACCAATATTCTTAGCTTGATATTCTACGCAACAATCAAGTTGAGACATATATACACTTTCAGCAAGGTTATTAATCTTATCAAATCGGTTACGGAATTCGATTTTATCAATAATCGTGCAATTTGTTTTTTTGGGTAAGTAGTTGCGATTAGTTTAATAATAGTAAAGACACCGAACAAAATACACGCTTTCAACTATGGGGTGCAACTAACGGTTTAAATTAAATAGAGATTTAGCTTTTCCTAGAATGTAGGAAATAACTAGTTCCATAACTCCATTTCCACCGTATATTTGTAATCTTGCACCACGTTAGCTATACGCGACGGTTACATGAAATAATTTCTCTTCATAACGAGCTAGATGCGGCCAAATCGGCCGGCTCTTAAAAACCAAAAAAGAAAGTGTCGTGTAACATTAGGAAAACTTATATATATATATATACTAGGAATCAAGCCCGTGCATACAAATTTCCTTTAATTTTTTAATTATTAATATTGAATTGCTAATTAATAAGATTAAAATAAACAGTTATTATGAATATACTAATTTTCAATATAAAACAATAATAAATCAGAAATTGGTTATATTTTTAACGCAAAAGATGATTACCAATTTTAATGGTCTCATCATGCTATAGCACATTTTAGAATTTTATAGTTACCCTAGGATTTTAATGTAAAAAGAGTTAATTTCTAGAAAAAAAAGTATCTATTGGTGTAGACATTGTAATCCTATGAATCTATGATCACTTGCATATTAGACAATAATTAATAAAATTCAAAAAAAAAGAATACTTGCTTTTTTTCTTTCTTCTATCTAACTAATTGATACAAAGAAGAAAATATTTCACCATTTATTTCTTTTCTTTTACTTTTTCTAATTTTCGCAACTTATTTCTTTTAGTAATTGTTAATTATCAGGAGAATTGTCTTATCTAACATAATACAAGGAGGGCAGTTTTCTTATTTTATTTTTGCAAGAAAATAAATGACATGTTTCATATCTTATAGTGATAATGTTAAATGAACGTATCAATAATAATATACTTGTTTGAGTATGTAAGATAATATGCAAAAGTTTTATACAACTTTTACATGGGTGCGATGTTCACGTCTTACGTAAAGTATACTATTGCTATTTGTCTACAATAAAGAAAAATAAAATATTACAATACTATATATATATATATCATTCAAGTATACACGATTATTAAAACTTCACAAAAATACTCGGTGTATGCAATATTAGTAGGTGGTATGTATTCATTAAAAAATTAGAGTGCAATATTTAACAAATTATTATTTTGTTATGTGACTTAAGGTAATAATACTCATTTGTTTTTACTATAAAAATAATCATAAATTTATACATTTCATCGACCTTTTTCGAGTTTCTTTAAAATATATGGAAGCTTCATGCGATCCATAAACTTTTACACGGGCCTCCAAAATAATTATATATATGATTTTGAGTTTAACTGTGTATTTTATATCTGAGTGCTAAAATGAACATAACAAGTTTCAAGTAAAACAAAGTGTATGTAAAATGAACGACAAATATCGTTTATTACTCCCACTTTCTCGAGGTCCTTCTAGAAGTTAAATGTCTATTAAGTGTACATGATCTTCACATACTTTTTGAATTTTGTGAGTACGTTTGAAAATTGTTGCGAAGTTTAATGAGTTTCTAAGTACAACGTGCTGACTCCAAAAGAAAAAGTTAATAGTTTTGTTATGGCAAAATAGGAATAGTAGACGATGAACAAAATGCGCCTCCATAGGCTTCGTAGCTAAACTTTTGGGTATTTAGTAAGTTTAAGACGTTTTGTGAAGTTGTTGCGTAGTTTCAAAGATATAGAAGGTCTTTGTACCTTCTAAACTTTCTTGAGGCATAGATAAACTAATAATTATAACTCTTACCAATTTATAGGGTCTTTATGCAATTTTTGAAGTTATAAAGGGCTCTTTTACAAGTAGGAAAGGACTTTAGTGTAAACAATATAAATTGTAGGGACTAACAAACTAAATAAAAAGAAAAATAGAGAGAGAGGGAGAGAGACGTATAGGGAGGAGAGAGGAGAGAGAAGGAGAAGGGTGTGGGGCTGTGGGTCATAATGAGAGAGGAAAGAGAAAAAGACTGCTGAAGTGGTGAGTATTTTTTTAAGTTGGGTGCTTTGTCCCACTTTGTCTTACCTAAATGCCCTTGAGAGAGCTTAAATTTACTGATATAGAACAATGCTAGTCTTTTGTAAATTAAATTGGTTGAGAAAAGTAAATATTGGAAATCAAAAGGGCAAAACCAAAAGAAAAAAAATGGTTGATGAAAAGTGCAAAAACATTGAAGAGCTGCTTAGATTCTTATTATCTATTAATAGTATAAGCAAAGCGAATCCCTCTCACAAAATAGAAGTTTTTTTTTTACTAAATTGTCCCTACTATTTTTTACCAGCAAATATGATATAGTTAATTTAAGGGCAAATCTGGAAAAATAAGTGTAGACCAAGTAGTTCTTACACCAAAAGACCAAATCACGTTTCTCAAATTTTGAATAGTTTGTGACAATAAAGAACAAAACTTCTACTTCCCTAATTTCCTCAACTTCCGGTAAAACAAAACAGAAAAAAAGGATAAGCTTAAAATTTAAAATATTTGGATAACCACCGCGGCTAAAAAGAGGGAAAATAGAAGATAAAAAAAAATCAAATTTCAGTAATGGGATAACCACCTATTTTTTTCAATCAAATTATAAATGATTTCTAAAAACTCATAATTATTATCTAAAAAGCACACGGGCTCCCTCTATTCCTCCTAAAAAGATTTTGGCGATTTTTAATTGAGTAAATTGGAGTTTTAATTTTTCAAAAAACTTGAAATTCAAAAAGTAACTGCCATATAGACCACATTCTAACCAACCTCCACATGGTTATTTTCATTGAACTTATTTTCTCTTTCTTAAATGTCTCATGTTCTAAATTTCAGTTCTTTTGGTTCCCACATTTTCGTGTTATTAGATTTTACAAAATGTTTTCGAGCTCTTTTTTCTCTAATCTTTTTTCTAACATTTGTTACAACAGATTGTCACTGGTATGCATTTGGCTGTCTCAAAATTTCCCAAGAGAAAGGTAATGTATTTGTGGTATTTAAATAGTTTACTTTTGTCATTCTACATATTTAGATGAATTTGCATTTGATTGATAAAGTCTTTGGTTTTCTTAAGCTATTGCTGATCCACTAAATGATTTAAATGATTCTGGCGCTGAGAGAAGAGAGCAGTGGAAGACAATAAATAATGTTCACATGTAATGTTTTCATTAGAATTGTTCTACCATGGGTTAACATTTATAAAGTTAGCAAACTTAAAAAATTTAAAGGTGTTTAAGTTGTTTCCAGCTTATATAGAATGAGTTGTACGATAACATGCATCTAATAATTTTCAAAGGATGAACTTGAACTTATCTATATTTTCTAATGACTTAAATGACTTGCTTTATTTACAATTAATCGGATTGTCTTTCAAGCAACATGAGTTTAATTTGTTATCTTTTATATGATGTACGATTATTTTATTTCTCTGACTATTATCCTTTTGTGCTTATTGTGTCTAATTATATATGTAGATGGCTCTTGGGAGGAAAAAGTGGAAATACCAGAAAAAGGTGCGTTCATTGGTATATGTAAAATATAATCATATTAGTAGATAAGTACAAAACATCCATTCAAAAAAAAAAAAAAGATAAGCACAAAATATATTTTAGAATCATGTTTCTGATTGTTAAATTTTGAAATAACGGTCCCTTTCTTATACCCTTTTTCACTTCTTCTTCTTCCTAACAATTTTTACTTTCGAATCATAAATTATTTAAAATCAGAAACATACAATTTACCCCTTTAATTTGTTTAATATTGTATGTAACACCCGTTCTTATTCACAATTTTATCACTGTTTAAAACTTTTCTCTTTCTGAATCGATTTTCTTTTTGTGCAGTGTAGATATAGACCATGTGTGATGCCATTTTTCGTGTTGAGCAACGGAAATTGTTCATTAGTCATTCATAAAAAGAGAGATGGCAAAGATTACTCATATAAAAATAACATTTTAGATTTGTGGTATCACTAAACTTTTATTTGTTCTTTATTTTCTTTGTATTATTACATGTGTTAGCTAAATTGTTCATTTATTTTTTTGATCAAACTTCTAGCTTGATCTTTAATCTTCTGGTATTAATATATTTGTTTGCTATTTCAATGAACTTTCTATCTTCAAAGCTTTTATAGTTTTGTTTTGTTGTACTCTTAAAAAAGAAAGCGTTCTATACTACTGTTAATAGCCTTAGTGCGTATAATTTAAATTTTACACACTTTATGTTCTTGAGACTAAATGTTCTCCCGCACACATTTAAAAGAAATATTCGTTTTTTTAGCACATGACTATTAGATAGATTTTAAATTATTATCACATAAATTATTGCAAAAGTGCGCCTTAAAACTAAAATACTGTTTACACCTAAAAAAATTTGCACGCGGTCTCTGCGTGCGCTTTTTTGCTAGTTATAGTATATATATATATATATATATATATATATATATATATCTATTAATAATATAAACAAGGCGAATCCCTCTCACAAAATGGAAGTTTTTTTAATTCTTTTACTAAACTGTCCCTACTATTTTTTACCAGCAAATATGATATAGTTAATTTAAGGGCAAATCTGGAAAAACAAGTGTAGACCAATTAGTTCTTACACCAAAAGACCAAATCACGGTTCCAATATTTGAATCTCTCCAATTCAAATTGTAGTGCTCTCTCTCCACAAACCCACGTTCTCTTAAGCTATTGTTAATGCACGGTTTTGCTCAACCACCAAGTTGATAAATCAAAAAAAAAAAAAATCCGTTAATTATTACTCAATCGGACATCAAATAGCAGTTTCAAACCCCCCACTTCCATTAATTTTCTCAACTTACAATCGATAGTTAATTTAAAGTTTAAAAATCACAACCCATAAATCATTTCAAAAATCATTCAAGCCAATATGTCACCACGGTTCATTTCAATTGTTTTATTTTCCTTTTTTTTGGTTTCTTTAGAAAGTGCCGTTTTTTCGAAAGTTATTATTGATCAATTGATTTTGTTTGACATGTTTTTCTTATGATTTTTGTTGCAGGTGGATTACCCGTTCAACTTGAAAGGTAAATGGTTGATTATGTATTACTTACATTATTGTTTTGTCTATATCAAACTATCTTACAAGAAGACTATTCATTGTTATTTTCATTCATATTTGTTCTTTAATCTTACTTTTTCAGTGTGATATCACCGGGTTCATATTGCTTTGATTTTAGAATTCCTATTTATCTTATCATGAGTTTGTTTCATTGCATAATTTTCTGTTAGTTAATACTTTCTTATTTAAAATGAATTTCTTTTACATTACTATAATCTTATCATGGATTTGTTTTGATTGAACGAATGACCCTTTAGATTGCCTTTATCCAAATCTAAACTTATCTTTTCAGAAATATAAATTACGGTTTACAACGTATAGCAAAGAAGTCTTATTTTTTATTTGTTTTGTTCTTTCTCATAACTGATTATATGTTCCCTTATCTTTTCAGGTTAAATCTAAAGATAAGTACTAACGATTTACGTTTATATCCTAATTAGTGAATTCTATCCCTCTGTTTTGATATTGAACATCTTATGAATCTTTCTTTTATTTTGCAGCAAATTGAATTAGAAGTCCAGTTGTGTTGCTCTAAATGCTCCTCTAAATGCTCAAGAACAGGCAAGCACTTTTTCATTCACAGAAAACTTTGTCAATGTATTCGCAAGGCTTTTTCAAGTAAATGAAATAAAGTCTTATTGTGTTGTGTTAAAACTCTTCCGATCAATTTTCTTCTCTCAAGATGTTCCTCATATGCATGTCCTTTTCTTTGCAATCTTTTTTAATAAGCTTATTAATCATGTAAATAGATTATATATTATGAGTATTAAAATGTTGATTTTCTTACGAGATTTGTTATCCAAAAAATTGTTGATATCTCATAATCCTTGCTCACGTTGCACGAAAAATAATTGAATATAAAAATGTTTTGTGGACCTTAAGTGATCGATGAGATGGAAATTATTTGAACGTTATGACTCTGAGTTAATTAGTGATCAATGTTGATCTATCGCTTCTCTATTAATGTTGATCTACCGTTTAATCGCATTATTACTATATTATGTCTGAAGGCTCTTAAACTATCAACAAGAAATACACACTAAAAGAGACTAAATAGAACACATGCTTGCGGATTAAATATTCTCAATTGGTCGAGAATAAAATAGTAAATGATTTTAAATTGACAAATCCATAAAATCTATGAATAAACGTAAAAATAATTATTTTAAGCTTCCCACCTTATTTCTTAAAAGTGTATAATTATAAAATTATATAACTTTATAAGAGAAAAAGAGTTAAAGTTGGAAGAAAAAGTTCATATCAAAAGAAATTTGCACGCTGTCTCCGCGTGCGCATCTTTGCTAGTATATATATATATATATATATATATATATATATATATATATATATACCTACAATCCATCTGTTTCTCCTACTCGTGACACGCAAGCATTCTTGAATCGTTAACATATTTTATCTACTACTTAATACATGCACGTGTATGTTCAATTCATTATTTTCAGTTTGAAAAGTTAATTCCATTTACTAATTAATCTCACAATAATTATTTTTTCTGAACTTATTCTCACAATATTTTAAGTGTTCTATACTCGAATTCTTCATCAATGTCAATCTTCATTAACTCTTCAATTGCCTTGATCTGCTGCCTCATCCTCATTTCTTCAGCTATTCTTTCGACAGGTTGATTCATTTTTTGTTTTTTTTTCTTTTTCATGCCAATAAGCTAGGGTAATACATTGTTTATAGATTTTTTTTTATTTGAACAAAAAATGTTTATAGATGACTATTTCTATTTGACTGTTAATCTTGCAAATAATGCTAAATGGATACAGAAGCTTATGGTGGTCGAGGGTTTCAACAACGTCGTCGATCACGTGAAATGTGAAGCTCTTCGTGTTTGGCGACTCGTATGCTGATACGGGGAACTGGCCACGTTTGGCCTCTAAATCGTGGAAGGAACCATATGGTGTCACTTACCCTGGAAAGCCATCCGGAAGATTTGGCGATGGTCGCGTACTCACCGGACTACATAGGTAATTGATTTTATAAAATCCCAAGCATAACAAAATGCATGCGCTTGAAATTGATCTTAATAATAATTGTTTTTTTATGTGTCACTTTATTTAGTTACAATAATTTCGATGATCTCATATACACTTTGACGAATTATTCTTGTTAAAAGTATTAGGGATAAAATTTTCAAACCCCCTAAACTAAGATCATTTTTGCAACATACCCCCTTCTCCCGAGAAATTTAAAAAGCAGTATGCCCTCTAATCTTTGTCAGCCTGTTCATTTTGTCCCAATGTGTGTTTTCGGCAATTTTCCGACCAAAAAATCTCCGAAAAAATATTTTGAACATAATCTTCTCCTGGTCAAGACGATTCCAATGACGGTGACAGTGTAACAAAAAATTTAATTTCAATTCACAAAATTTTCAGAAAATGTGAAGAACGCCTTCAAGTGAACTTCAAAATTTCCAGAAATTTCTGGAATAAAAATTAAATTTTATGCGTAATGGCTTTGAATTTTGTGATACGGTCACCAGCATCGCAACCGTCTCGACGAGGAGAAGATTAAATCAAACTATAAAAATTTTGGCAATTTTTTTCTAGAATCCTGCCACACCGCCGTCGCTGATTGTCGAATTTGTTTTACTGAACTTCTTTTGTGCAAGTTGATTCTTTCACTCATCAATTTTGGTCGGTGGTATTTGTAACCATTTAAGAGAATTAAACAAGCTTATACTTGCGAAATGAGTTATATTATATTATAGGGGTTTTTGATGTTCTTACCCATTTAAAGTTAAATAAGCTTATAGTTCCTATCAACACATCAATTAGATTGTTAATCATGCTATAATTCCTTTAGTTATGTCTTTTATTTAGCTCTTTACCAAAATTTATAATGTACAATGCAGCTTCGTTTCTTGGTATAAGATCGCCAGTGCCATACGAACAAAAGAATGCTAAGCCGAAATCAGTAAAATATGGGGTCAATTTTGCGTATGGAGGGACAGGAGTGTTTCCTACACAAGTTGATAAACCAAACATGACCACACAGATTGATTTTTTCCAACAATTACTGATAGACAAGAATTTGTACACAAAACAAAATCTAAGTTCGTCAATCGCACTTGTAGTCCTGGCGGGCAATGACTATTCTGCTTATCTTGCCAAAAACGGTTGCTTAGAGGTAAGTTTGGTCAGCTACAAATACAATTCTTGCATTACTCATGCATATTGATGTAATAATTAGGAAGCTAAGACTAAGTCAAATACATATCATATTAATTAGCGTAAAAGCAATACATTCCTATGTATTGCCTTTTACAAATAGAACTCAAATCTCTAAAAACAAAAAACTTGCCCTTCAATCTACTGGATAACGTAGAACGTGTCCTTGTTCAATTTTTCGACAAATTTAGTCAGATATTTCATCTGAAACAACACGACTCACAAAATATTGACATATTCTATTTGTTTTTGACGTCACATCTCGTGGAATATGTGGTTCTAAATGAATTATTTTATGAAAAATTGACCAAAAACAAATCGCACATTTTTCAACAAGTCCTCCATAAATTCATGTTTTTCTTGTAGACTTGGACCATAGGGTGTTTGACGTTTTTTACTCGAATATAAGCTGAGCTAGGTAAGAATTTGATAATTTAAGTTTCTAACTAGTCAGTACCACGTCTAACCAGATCAACAAGTTATGCATGTACATGTTTCATTAATTTAAATGACGAATTATCAAATATGTCCGCTAACTTTCTTTTTCAATCTTAAATGCCCGTTATTTCAAAACATGCTAAAAATGCCCTGTATCTTTTAAAATTTCTACTAAAAATGCCCGAAATGAAAAATAAGCACAAAAAAGCCTATTTTGTCTGAAAAATAATGCTAAAAACACCCTGTATCTTTTAAAATTCTACCAAAAATGCCCGAATTTTAAAACGCGACTTTTGATTCAGCAGCGCGTCTCTTTGACTCAGATGCCACGTCGAATAAAATGTCCGAATTTTTAACATCAGAATTTTTTGTTAGAAAATTTAAAACTTAACGGGCATTTTTAGCAGGTTGGGAAAAAACGGACATTTAAGATTGAAAAAAAAAGTTAGCGGGCATTTTTGATAATTCGTCCTAATTTAAAGATGACTCTAAAAGCGACAAATGATTTAACGTAAAAAAATTGGACATATTATATGTGCATACTAATTTATATATATGGCAACAAGAATGAACGATATCAACTGAGGACTGGAGAGCGATAACAATGATTATTACCTTGCATCACCAATATGATATTCTATTTTCTTAAAGGAAATCAATTGCAACAAATGTATCCACAATTTATTTTTGAAGAGTAAAGATTATTCTTGTGATGAAATTAAACAATTTTGATCTATTGTGATGTAATTAAGTTCCTATATACCTGAAAACGGTTTAACCAATCAAAACCAAATTGAACAAAACACACCTAAACCGGGAGAAACATATAAAATGCTCGTAAATTTGCACCAAATTTTCTCCTGTTATTTATTTTGCACCTCGTGTTTTTAAAAACCTTCAAAACTCTCGTGATTTTAAAAATCTTAACCTGATCCCTTACGTGTTATTTATTTTATGCAAAGCCCCTCGTCTTTTCAAAAACGATTCTCATGTTTTCAAAATTAGTCCTCATGGTTCTAAAGTCATGCACCAAACTCCCTCTTGTTATTGTTTTGCACGAAAATCCCCAGCATTTTCAGAAATAATACACAAACATCCTAATTAAATTTGTATTGACATTTTTACCCTCTTGATAAGAAGGGTTTTTGTGCATGGTATTTGAAAACACGAAGAAATTTGGTGCAAAATTTTGAAGACACGATTAACTTTTGTGAAAACATATATACCAGGGAGAGTTTGGTGCAAATTACTTTTTGAGATGCAGGGAGATTCTGTGTAAAAAATTATAATACGATAAAGTTTGCAAGGTGCATGAGGATGTTTTACGCATTTTTTCAACACTCATGAGAGTAATTAACATAAACCCTCTCTTTAATTTTGTTTGAAACAGGAATTGCCAACTTTTCAAAAAGCAATGATTAATCAACTGGTCTTGAATGTGAAGCGGATAAATAGTTTGGGAATCAATAAAGTAGCTGTAACCGGAATCGAGCCTGTGGGGTGCTTACCAGCAAATACTGCTTCAAATTCGTATTCAAATTGCAACTCACAGTTTAATGATATTGCACAATCACACAATCAACTGCTGAAACAACATCTTTTTGGAGTAGAGAATAACACAACTGATACTCCAAAGTTCATATACATAGACCTTTATGCTGCCTTCACCTCAGCTTTGAAGATAAAACATAATTCACAAGGTAATAATATTACTAGAAAAACCATTATTGCATACATAATGAGCATCTCATGCGGTTTTTTTTTTTAATCTCAATACTCCACATTAAACCAAACTTTAGTCCACCTAAGAATCTCGTGGATTAGATTTAGCGTTTCTGAGAACTTTTTGCGCTCAAAGTAACTCGTTAAGCTTGTTCGGAGAATTTGACGAAGTCATTCAATGTTAAAGCTAGTATTCAAGTGGGATAAAACTTTGGATTAAATTAGAGTTAAATGAAATACATTTTTTCAATAACAATGAGGAGATTACATAGGCTTCTCTCATAGTCATAGCATAACTGCACCGATCGAGTAATACCAACTCTTGTTATGGGTCGATCCACAATTCTTTAGTGGGCCAATACTTGAACGTCGACCCACAACTCGTGCAACTGATTTATTGACCATGGTTATTGTAAACCCCCTCAATACGCCACCTCCAGGAGTTTTGAAGTCTCACAATCTAATTCAAAATTTTCACATGGTTGAGTCTTTTTAGTACACTTTTCTACACTAATACATACGATCACAATAACTAATTCCATAGGGTTCAATGTCACCACCATAGAATGCAACAGTTACATATACTTATTTTTAGATGGTTCGGCTGAGGCATGATAGTCGAGGTATGCGACCTCTCGATGTAAAGTCATTTGGGTACTAGATTTAGGAACATGCCTCATACATGGCCTCTTCCTATTAATGAAAAATGCCACATGTCACATCTCAAAATATGATACATTCATACCAAATCATTGTATGTTCATAATGTAATTATCCTCACATCTAACATGGATTTTCTTGTTTTTTAATTGCATTATATAGGAAATTCAACGACGAATGATGTATTGAAGCAATGTTGTGTCGGTTTAGATGGTGAAGACTGTGGCTTTGTCGATAAGAATGGGAACAAAAAATATGTAGTGTGCGAGAATCCTAAGCAATCCTTTTTCTGGGACACTGTACATCCTTCCAATGAGGGTTGGCGTGCTATTTACACAGCTCTAATACCGTCTCTCAAACCACTTGGGTGGTGAACTTATTTCTTTTTGCTCCTATTGTGCGAAAAATTGTATTAGAAGAGAGGGATAAATGCACAAATGCCTCATTGTTTAGCCATTTTGAATAAGGCTCCCAAAGGTTTTAGAAAGAAAACTTTGTTTCTCCATTTTTGCTAAAATGTGCAAACTCTTTCTTATGACAGACATGCTAAAATATGCTCTTTGTTTGCTAGAGTAGTATCAATACAAGCGTTATGTGATGATCTGGGTAAATAAGTAGGCATAGAGTAAGGTGCTCGACCAAATAAAGCTTGATATGGTGTAGTATTGATAGTACTGTGGTGGCTGGAATTGTACCAATGTTGTGCCATATGAAGAAATCGAACCCATTGCTTAGGTTGATCCATTGTGAAACACCGTAAATAACATTCAATGCAGCAGTTCACCACTTCCGTTTGTCCATCGAATTGGGGGTGATACGTTGTGCTGAAATGTAAAGAAGTACCCATCTTTTTAAACAATTCTTGCCAAAAAGAACTCAAAAAAATAGTATCTCTGTCCGAAACAATGGATTTAAGAAGACCATAGATACTATAAATCCCTGTCAAAAAGATGTTAGCATGATAAGCTGCAGAGTATTTCGTTGGTAAAGCAACAAAATGAGCGAACTTAGTAAGTATGTCAATAAGCACCCAAATAGTTGTCTTGCCGTGTGAAATAGGCAAATGTGTGATGAAATACATGGTAATATCAGTCCAAACCTGAGAGGGATATGAAGTGGAGTGAGCAAACCATAAAGGTTTCGAAGTGAGGTATTTTTGTTGTTGACACACACTGCATGTACAAACTGCATCACTGATTTCTTGAAATTCTACCAATAAAAGACACTTGAAATTCTTGACAGTGTTGCTTGTACACCGGAATGGCCACCAACTGGAGAAGCATAAAATTCATTCAAAATGGAAGCTTTGATCTGCTCATCATCAGGTACATATATTCTGTTTTTTTAATACAACAAACCATTTTTGTTGTGATAATGTGAATGAAGTTCACTGCGCTGACATTTCTCCATTAAATCTTTGGCTGATTGTGAGGTACTGAATATGTGGCGAAGTTGTCCCAACAAAGATGAGGAAGCTGCAGTCAAAACCAGTCAACTAGGTTACTTAACTCGAGATAACGCATCAACCACGACATTCTCTTTTCCAGGTTTGTATTTAACCTCAAAATCCAAATAACTTAATTAACCACTTTTGTTGCTCTGGGGTATTGATTGATTGGGTAAGTAAGTGTCGCAAACTTTGTTGATCAGTGTAGATAGTGAACTTACGACCCAACAAATAATGCCTCCATTTTCTCACTGTCTCCGTTAACCCAAAAAAGTTCTTTGTTATATGCAGATTCGGTGCTCATACGGGAGGACATTTTGCGGCTAAAGAAGGCAATGTGGTGCTGGTGTTGAGAAAGAACGGCACCTATTGCATGGCGAGGGTAGCATAGTGGTTAACGAATCGCCGATAATAACTCGTCAAACCCAAAAAAACCCTTAGAGCCGTGTGTGAGTTAGGAAGCGACCACTTCAAAATGGCATCAATTTTCTCAAAATCCACATGCACACCTGCTGCATTGATCACAAGCCCCAAGTAATTTACTGAATCAATAGCAAAAACACACTTAGATAACTTGGCAAAATACTTATTTGTAGAGAATAATGATAAAGCAGCCGTCAAATGTGCTAAATGATCCTCTTTAGAACGACTGTAACTCAAAATATTGTCAAAAAACACAAGCACAAAATCGCATATATGCAAACGAAGCAGATCTTTTTTCATAGCTGCTTGTAATGTTGATGAGGCATTTGTCAGGCCGAAAGGCACAAAAAACTCATATATTGACCACCACAAGTATGAAATACAGTTTTGTGAATGTCTTTTTTATCAACACGGATTTGATGATACCCTGGTCGTAAATCCAGCTTCGTAAATATTGACGCACCATGCAACTCATCCAACAACTCATCAATTGTTGGAATAATCTTGATAGTGATGGCATTTAGTGCTCTATAATCAGCACAAAATCTCCAAGTTCTGCCCTTTTCGACCAATAAAACCGAGGACGAGAACGGGCTAATGCTTTTTCTGATTTGTCCAGTCTCTATCATCTCTGTTATCATTTTGGTCATAATAGGTTATTGGTAATGTGGATATCTGTATGGTTGTATGTTTATGGGTTTGCTATGTGGGTCCAAATGTATGTGGTGATCGTGTAGGCGATGTGGGGGCAGCTCTTTAGGTTCATCAAAAGTGGACTTATATTTCTGTATCAATAGCTCTACCTTTGAATCGGTGTGTGGAAATTGGTCAGAAGTTATAGAAAACAAACTAGGAATAAATAAAACTGAAACATAATGCATTGACCTCACTGTACCTTTCTGCATCATACGTTTCAATTGCGTCGTAGTTGCACTGCTACAGCTAGACTCCCCAATTAGTGTCACCTCTTTGTCACCAACAAGAAAACTGATCAGTGGGGTGTAGTAATTTGCTGTATAATCACCTAACATGCCTAACCATTGAACACCAAACAAAACATCGGCACCGTGAATCGGCAATACAAGCATAGAAAGTGGGAACTTTGTATCTTGTACTGAAACCGTTGATTCACACATACCATTACACTGAAGACGGTCTCCATTACCCACCATAACCTGCACCACATCCTACGCCAAAATATGAATTTTTAATTCTTCGGCCACACGACTGTATGATATTGTGTGTGCTGCCCGAATCTACTAAAACTATAACCTTTTCCCCATTTATCAAACCAGTGACCCTTAAAGTCTGTGGCATAAATACGCCCATGTACGCTGCCATTGATAAATGGAATCACCTGATTTGATGGCAGAATTGGGTAAAAGCAATCCAGTTGGAGGAACATCTGGAGTGGAAATGCCCTCTTCTGGGGAAGCAACCTCTTCTAATTATTCCACATTTTCGTCATCTACATCTTCATCAGAAATGAGTGTTAAAAATTGTGGAGTCTTGCACTTATGACCAAAAACATATTTGTTGTCACAATTATAACACAACCATTTAGCTCGTCTCTCTTGCATTTCTGACTGACTCAAACGTCGAATGGGATATCCTTGTTGTTGAAGAACAACATGGGCCATTGGTTTTGGAGTTGTCAAAAGTGGCTCCGATCTAAACGTTTGAACATGCATGGTGTATGTTGAACGATAACGTGATTCTTTGATTTTGGCTTCAGCTAATTTCGCCAAATTAATTGCATGATGAACATCAACAGGCTTAAGAATAGCCAATTCTGCTCGGATATCTGGATTTAACCCTGAAATTAAATAGTTCATAATTGCTTCTTCAGACAACACTTTCACGAAGTTTGCAATTCTTTCAAACTCCTCGTAAAACTCATCACCTGATCCTACTTGTCATAATTTCAACAATGAAGCCTGATGATTTTTAAATGACGAAGGACCAAATCATCGAAGTAAATCTTGAGAAAACTTCTCCCAATCATGCACTTTGTCGTTATTAGACATCCATGTAAACCAATTTGAAGCCCTGCCTTGCATGTAAAATGAAACCAAACCAACATGATCTTCTCTTGTTATATGATACAAACGAAAATAATGCTCAGCATGTGCAACCCAATCTAAGGCATTTGAACCATCAAAAGGGTTAAGGGTTACCTGCGGTGGTTTTGGTTCGGTAGAAGAACTATTATCACCACTGTATAACAGATTAAATGTGTTTGAATGGCCTGGACTTCCAGCGGTCTCAACGGCTGGGGTTTTCTTCAATGAAGTGGCCAAATAAACATGTAAATCATCCATATGTGCACGTATTTTAGCAAATTGTTCATTCGATTCAACCCGTTGTAAAGCAGAATCTGCACATTGCTGGTCATTATTTGCACGAACTTCTGCCAACTCTTGCTGAACTTGGAGCAAGGAATCTGCCAAAGAAGTATCATTTGATTGATCTTTACGAGCCATAGACAATGAAAGCACCAGTTGATACACCTTAAATTAATTAAGATGAATCAAACAATGTCCAAATTCGAGATATGACTTTCTTCAAGAAATTAAGAGAGAGAAATAGAGTTTTTCTGAAAATGTAATTGCATAATGAGGAAAACGTTTCATTCAGATTACATAGAGTAAAAGTAGGAACTGCTAAACTGAACCACTTAACCACCCACTACATAATTTAGGATATTAAGAAAATTGCCTAAAATAAAAAAATTTACTAATTACACATATTAATTATTAAAGCTGATATTCCTTCCACCAATTAGGCCGAACCGCAGAACGCTTGGGCCGAGCTTGCAAGGGGCCTGTATCACATATCTTTTGTCTTTTAGATTTGATCGGGTGAGGTGAGGAATTTGCAAATATGACAAGTAAAAATGAAATCATTAGATTAATAGCTAACATTGTCTAAAAATAACTAGGTTTCTTTTTGCAAATTATCCCCCTCTTTCCACCTAATCTAATTAATTGGCTAATTTTCCACTTTCTAACATTTGTTTGCGTTTATTTCATTTTTTTTTTTTAAAACATAGTGTTAATGCATAAATACACCGGACATTGAAAAAGACCAAAATACCCCAAAGACAGACCACTCTAAGGGTTCATCACAAACGATGTCGACCAGTGCCTTGTATTTTTGGAAACATGTCTAAAATCCGCACACCGCAAACGAGGCATCACTGACACTTGCACATGACCCACTTTGGGAAGAGTCACACGTATCATAAAGGAATGTCAGATTTTATTAGTACGTGATCTCCTTAACTCACGTGCAAACCTCGTTAAAAGTACTGTCATTAGATCCATCCATCACGAAGCAATACTTATAAGCGTCTATCCTCCCTCTTTATGAAGGACGAGTTATCATATTCACTTGTATAAGCGGGATCCTATAACTAGAAAGATGGATCGACATTGTAAAGGAATTTAGATTGGGATAACATACTTGCATACTATATTCACCTAAAAGCAATATATTCATCTTTATTTATCTTAGTTATGACTCGTTTTATACTCAAAGGATCTCTGTAATTCGAAAATCCTCCCTCGTATAAACTCTCATATTAATACACTTTCTGTTTAATTTCACGTGGATTGCGTTCAGAATCACACATTTCCAGTAATTAGAGAATTACCCCATCCGGTTAATTTCGTGTTCACATAGTTTATTAAAAAATATCAATACATATAATCCAATTTTTAACTTAATGCAGCTAAAAACTATCTCTGCTTAATTACAACATAATCACACTTTAATTGTACACTATCTAAATTCAAAACAAATTCCCCTGGGGTTTGCGTGTGATTAACTGCGCACCAAATTATGGTTAAAGCATGTTCATGAGTTCATCTCCTGGAGTTTGAATGAGAAATGAACAAAAGTGTTATAAAATTATGAAATCCAATTCACCCCCCACTGATTCTCAGTCTAGATTCCAAATATCCAGGTTACAAGATCACAGAACCAACCAAACTATATGAACTAACTATTCCTGCAGGTATGCCGTTTTTTGAGTTTTTGAAGATAATTTAATTGTATGAACACAAATGTGAAAATTGTTGAAAGGCCAACTCCACCCCCATCCCCCCCCCCCCCTCCTCCATTTTTCGACGAAGAATCCTAAAATCCACTAAAAAATCCCCAAAACCATACCCAGCTATGAGATCTTAGCAAAGTCCGCAAGTAACGCTTTTGAAAGATCTTCCGGTTTCTTTAGATTCGAGGATGAAGAACACCTTTATACTAATGAGGATGATATTGAAAGTAGATCAGTAGCTCATGAATATGAAAAACGCATCCTTTGTGGAGGTAGGCAAATCCCTTCGCTACATCAAGAATTATCCTCCTTCTAAGTTTCCAATCAAGACCCTGCATGCGACCCGTTTTAGTTGTAAATCCAATTTTCCAGAGATCCCTTTGCTAGCCTCTGAGAGATAACACAAATCTGTTTTCGTCTCATTTGTTTGTGAAGCACTTGCTGTGTTATTGTTCCACAATAGATTCCCTGTCGGATAATCGAATGACTGGGAGGTTGCGTGAAGTGGAGAAGGTAAGAGAATTATGATAAAGATGATATATGTCCATGATGATATAAACTACTACAGATTTTGAATTTATTCCGCCCCTCACATATTATTGTAAGAAAAGGATATATTATTGTATGACATCTTGAATTGTTTAGTTCATGAATTTATAGGTGAAGATGGTGTATGTTACTCAAATATCAGATGAAATATAAAAAATGCCCGCTAACTTTTGGTTTTAATTCTAAATGCCCGTTGTTTCCCAACATGCTAAAATGCCATGTATCTTTTAAAACTTCTACTAAAAATGTCCGAAATGAAAAATAAGCACAAAAAAACCTATTTTGTCTAAAAATAATGCTAAAAATGCCATGTATCTTTTAAAATTCTACCAAAAATGCCCGAATTTTAAAACGCGACTTTTTGATTCAGCAGTGCGTCTCTTTGACTCGGATGCCATGTCGGATAAAATGTCCGAATTTTTAAAATCGAGCATTTTTGTTAGAAAATTTAAAACTTAACGGGCATTTTCAGGAGGTTTGGAAAAATCGTGTATTTAGGATTAAAACCAAAAGTTAGCGGGCATTTTTGATAATTCGTCCCTCAAATATCTAACCTAATAGTTTTGTTGATCCTATTGTATTTATTAGAAAAGAATTGATGTATTATGTATTTTCAATGTAAATACTTGCAATTTATTTATAACCGAGTTTACATTGCTTAATTTCTTTAAATTCAGTACTAAAAATTAATAATTTTTTCCTTGAATGTATGGATCTATCACGAATTGTATAGGTAAACTCATAAATCAAAAATTATATGCTGCGTCTAAAACTGCAACCACTACACCAGAATTGGTTATTAGCGACCGCAAATTCGGTCGCCAAAGGCCAGTGGCGATCGGAATTCGATAGCCAAAGGCCATTGGCGACCGAAATCCGGTCGCTATTGAACATTGGCGACCGGATTCCGGTCGCGAACAATATTCAAGGTATCAGCCACCGGATTTCGGTCGCCAATAATTTCGAATAAAAAAAAAGCAGCAATATTCTGGTAATAATTTGCCGAAATATTGTTGTTTTTTATTTTGTTAGATTACAATTTCTTGCGTTTAGGACACAAAAGAAATGTTTGTAAGCTCAATAATTTTCATTTAAATTGAAAGAATGTTAGGAAAAAATATTTATTTGAAAAAAAAAGAAATAGTTAGAAATTTTTTGAAAAATTGGTTCAAGATAAAGGAATGAAGAATAAAGTTGTAATTTTTGGTGTTTGGAGATTTAAAAAAATTGGAAGAAGAAAGGAAATGAAGAAAAGAGTATAAGTGATGAGTTTTTTTTTTTTTTTTTTATGAAGTGGGAATGAAAAAATAGAGTATATAGAGTATTTAGGGTGAAATTTTGAATTTTCAGTAATTTTGAATTCTCCCTGGATTCCGCCAAATTTTTTGTGGCCAATGCCTTCCAAGGCACTTTTGGCGACCGAAATCCGGTCGCCAATAATATTTAAGGGTATTGGCGACCGAATTCCGGTAGCGAATGCTCCTATAAATATTATTTCCAACCAGAACCCTTTCGCCAATGATCAAAAAGTTTAAATTTTTTAGTTTCTTTCGTTGTATTTTGATGTGTTTGCGATTTTAAACATAAAGTCTCATGGGAAAAAAACAATTTTGGTCCATTAACTTGGCCTCTTTTCGTTTTTCATCCGTTAACTTGGCATGCCTCGATTTTGATCCCTCAATTTGGCACTTTTACTCAATTTTAGTCCCTCATCGGCCCAATTTGAAATCCCCACCGCGAAAAGCCCACGTGGCACCCGTTGACCCAATTTTCGGCGATTTTGACCAAAATCATCCGAGGTGGCTGCCAAATAATATAAAAAAAACTTAAAGAAAAATATAAATCAGTTAAAAAATTAAAAAATTAAACACACAGATTCTAGCCCCCCCCCCCTCGCCGGCCATCCCCCGTCGCCGGTGCAGTAGCTGCTGCAACTGCTGCAACAGTTGCAGCAGCGGTTGCAGCAGTTGCAGTTGCAGTTGCAGCAACCGCTGCAACAGTTGCAGCTGCAAGCTGCTGCACTGCTGCAACAGTTGCAGCAGCGGTTGCAGCAGTTGCAGTTGCAGTTGCAGCAACCGCTGCAACAGTTGCAGCTGCAAGCTGCTGCACTGCTGCAACAGTTGCAGCAGCGGTTGCAGCAGTTGCAGTTGCAGTTGCAGCAACTGCTGCAGCTGCTGCAACCGCTGCAACAGTTGCAGTTGCAGTTGCAGTTGCAGCAGCTGCTGCAGCTACTGCAACGCCGGCGACGGGGGGAGGGATGGCCGGCTGTGGTGGCGACTGGGAGAGAGAGTACTTGCTGCCGCAGCTACTGCGACACCAGCGACGAGGGGGGGGGGGGGCAGCTACTTGCGATACCAGCGACGAGGGGGGGGGCAGCTACTTGTGACGCCGGCGACGGGGGGGGGGGGGGGGGGGAGCTACTTGCGACGCCGGCGACGGGGGGCGGTGGCTACTTGCGACGCCGGCGACGGGGGGCAGCTAGCTACTGTGTGTTTAATTTTTTATTTTTTTAACTGATTTACATTTTTTTTAAGTTTTTTTTATATTATTTGGCAGCCACCTCGGATGATTTTGGTCAAAATCGGCGAAAATTGGGTCAACGAGTGCCACGTAGGCTTTTCGCGGTGGGGATTTCAAATTGGGCCGATGAGGGACTAAAATTGAGTAAAAGTGCCAAATTGAGGGATCAAAATCGAGGAATGCCAAGTTAACGGATGAAAAACGAAAAGAGGCCAAGTCTCATTAACAAACATGAGTTCAAGTTATATTTAATTATTTTAATAGTATTTGAGGTGTGAATTAAAGTAGTAAGTTATAGTGGATTAACTTAGTTACCAAATATATACTAAACTCTTTTACGTTATACATCCAATGATAAGTAGTGGAGCACTCGTCTCATTTGCGATTAGCATTCGTTACAAATGTTAATATAGATGTTACAGTGATATTTATATAGATGTTACAACTAAATAATATAAACATACGTATAGTCAATATATATGGATACAAATACTATAGTTAGCTAAAAGGTTCATTAATATGAACCGGTGTTTTAAATGATTATCTAATGCGCAACAAAACTAATTTTTTGTGTTTGTTTAACATACATGTACCTATCATTGTTGAAATTGATCATTAAACCAACAAAATGCCTAAAATTGGAGGGAGAGAGGCGTAAATTCAATGTATGAATACTACTTGCGACCGAATTTTGGTTGGGAATGACCTACATTGACGACCGGAATCTGGTCGCCAATAGTGGTGGCGACCAGATTTCGGTCGCCATTTGTGGTAACCACTATTGGCGACTGAATTTCGGTCGCCAATAGTAGTAACAGTTTTGGCCCAATTTCTGAGCCGTGTGTAAATCGGGCGGAAAATTTTCCTGTCCGGTTATTGGCGACCAGAATCCGATCAACAAAAGATCGATTTTCTTGTAGGGAACGAGTTACTTTAATCTTGAAAGTAATTTGAGATAGTCAAAATTTTCTTCAAATGGAAATTGTATTATATACCATTTTAGGATATAATATTGTTTGATTATTTAAGTCACTATATGCCTCAAAAATACTATTTTGCCATATATGCTTATGAAATTTGGTGTGTAGATTAGAAGTTCTATTTTCTTATATAATTACAATAATTAACTTTCTTCTTGTTTTGTTAGCACTTAGCCGTATATATAACGTTTTTCATTTTTATAAAAATTTCGGTTCACACTTTACATTAAAGTCCTTTATTTCCTGATTGTCTTTCCTTAAAGTAATCACACAAAACAAAATAAGAAAAGCATGATTCAAAATTGATTCAGGCATTAAAATGTGCGGCCACAATTATTTCATGTATTTACTGTTACGATTTTTTGATGATGTGACAGGATCTAATCACATATTCTATAGACAATGTCTACCTAAGTCTTTGTCCAAAGAAACTCGACATATCTTTACTCTCGATCTCACGTGAGAACGACACTAGCAACTTCATGTTGACAAACTATTGACAAGTAATCCAAATATAGATGGTCCAACAAAAGATCGATTACATATTGATCACGAAAACTTCATAAATAATCATTCCACATTTTCAACGAGCAACATAGGATGAAACTATACCATCTTAGAAACGAGCCATGGCACGATCACAGGGATCCAAAGGCAGGATCGACGGGCCATTGGTCCATGTTTCATCATCGTATTCAATAATTAAACACGATTCACAAAGCAGTTTCTGGCCATGAAATAGACATTTGTTTTTATAAACAGGGTTGACACGAATAAGGCGTTAAGATTTTGCTAATGTAAAGTTTTTCTTCGATGAAATCATGATCAATGGACTTCAAGTTAAAAACAAATATTCGCATATATACCATGTCAAAATGTCAAGTAATTAAAAACAAATATTCAACGAAAGCAAAATGATATATACTAGATATTTAAGAAGACATAATAACTATTCTCCACCAATAGCTTTAGCAATTGAAGCACACTAGTACATAACTAATATCATGCATCATAAAATAACTCAAATTAATCACTCATTGTTGTATTTAGGTTAATCAAAATCAAGGATCTACATTGCCTTGATTTGAAAGACCGGCACCATTCACTAGCTGCTTGAGGCGAATTTTAGTCAATATGTATGTATTCAAAGTACACACCCATTTGACTCACTCGCGCCCGATCCATTTCTTGGATATCAATCCCCTCCCAACCGAACTTATGTCGTGTTAGGTTTTCGTCCTTTAATTCCTTGAGGTTGTCCACCATATCGTCGTGTTGATCGCACACCTCGTTCAACCTCCCACTTAATGAGTTAATTAGCCCATAAGTGTGAGCATCCAAGGCTCTGGCGTAACCACCACGAGGTGCGTTGGGGTTTCTATACCGATCCATCACATGCTCCATATTGGGAGAGAAAAAGGAGTAGGGGTTATTGGTAGGGGAGAATATTATTGTGCCAATGTCAATATTGCACTGAACACTTAGCTCGCTCGCCTTTTTGTCAAGGCCGTGACGTCGTTTGGTAAATGTGGCATAAAGATCGTCTTGATTTTGGATTTGTTTGATAGGAATTGTTTGACGGCCTCTAGATGGTCTTTTTACCATTGCCACTAAGAATTTATAGAGAAATATGTTGTAAGAAAAAGAGATATTGTATGACATCTCGAATTCTCTGGTTGAGGAATTTATAGGTGAAGATGGGTATATATGTTGCTGAAATATCTAATGTAATAGTTTTGTTGATCCTATTGTATTTTGTAGAAAACAATTGTATTATGTATTTTCAATGTAATTACTTGCAATTCATTTAAAATTCAATTCACATTGCTTAATTTCTTTAAATTCAGTAATAATAATTAATCTTTTTTCCTTGAATGTATGGATATTATCAAGAATTGTATAGGTAAACTCATAAATCAAAATAATATGCTGCGTATAAGTAAGACTGCAACGGAGTTACTTCAATCTTGAAAGAAATTTGAAATAGTCAAAATTTTCTTCAAAGGGAAATTGTATTATATACATACCATTTTAGGATATATTATTGTTTGATTGTTTACATCATTATATGCCTCAAAAAGATTATACACTAAAAACCGTTTATGCATGGGCATTCTTAAGTTCAATTTCGCCATGAATTCTGTGCTTTTAGAATTTGGTGTGAAGATTAGAAGTTTATATTATTTTCTTAAATAACTACAATATACAATTATCTTTCTTCTTTATTTCTGTAGACACATTAGTTTTGTGTCTAATTAAATTAAATGATGGTAACTCTTAAGATGCAAGAAATATAAAATATATTTTATTTAATCTTAATATTTTGAGGGATTAAAATAAATATATTAATTAAATCTTAAGACAAGGAAATAATTGCCCATCAAATCTCAAGACATGGAAAGTCTTCTCCTCCAAGTCTCAATCTTCAAGAGATGGAAAGAATTCTCCTCAAATCTCCACAAGGAAAGAATTCCCCACCAAGTCTCAATCTTCAAGAGATGGAAAGAAGATTATCTTAGATAAAGTCTTCCATATCAAGGAATTGTAGACGCGATCACAACCGTTCATCTCATCAGGAGATTCTAATTGAGATTCACTCCACAACTATAAATAGAGGTGGTCTTGAAGAAGAAAAAAATACACACAAAATATTCATAAGTTGAATAGGGAAAAGCTCTAAGTTTTTCGCTCCACCAAATTCATCCATCTTCAAGCGTTCTTCGCGGCATTCAAGACATTCTTCAACAATCTTCAAGGTGTTCTTCGTAAAGGACTCATTTCAATCCGCCGTCAAGTCTTAATTCCATCCAAAAACCGTTTTTGAAGAGTGCACTTCTGCCGAGGAAGATCAAACTCCAAAAGGTTCAACAAATCCGAAACCAAATCCATACCGTTCTTCATTCATCTTCAAGTCAAAAATCCGTTTAATTCGAGATCAAGTCCTAAGACCCTCGAAAAAACCGTTTTTGAAGATTGAAGTCCATTCAAGAAGATCAAAACCCAAAAAAATTCGAAGAATTGAAGACGAAGATCATACCAATCTTCATCAACCTTTGAATTCAAATTCCAAATCAGGTTTCCGTTTAATCCGAGATCAAGCCGTCAAGCCCTCGAATCAACGTTTGCCAAATATCTAAGTACTTTGAAGATCGAGATTCCTCAAAAGAAGATTGATATTCAACAAGTTCAAGACGAAGATTAAATTGTTCGTCACCAAATCAAGTCAAGTAGATCGTCAATTCAAGATCAAGCTCAAAACCCTTGGATTAACATTCAAATCCGTTGTCAAGTCAACCAAATTTGAAGACTATTTGTTGTAGAAAAGAATCAGAGGATTAATAGGAATTGCACCACAATTGTACTTTCAAATTTATTTAAAATTACTTTGTAATCTTTTCTTGTCTTTTAATTACAGAGATCAAGAATTTGTCGTTACAATTTCGTTAGCACCTAACAGTATATATATATATATATATATATATAACATTTTTTATTTTTCCAAAAATTTCGGTTCACACTTTAATTTAAAGCCTTAATTTTTCTGATTCTCTTTCCTTATCTTTTCGGTAATACAATATAGGGAGAAAAAAGTATTCACGCAAACAAAATAAGAAAAGTAACGTAACTGATCTCAAGATAATTTTTAGTACTTAGGGTCACATAATATTTGGAATCAGCACAAAATGGACCCATATTACAATTTGCCATTATATTCTGTAGCTTTTGTTTAGCACTAATTTGCAAAAGCTTTAACCTTAGCAACAATGATTTTGGCTACTTCTAGGAGTTTATCAGTTTCAGGCTTCATTGATCAAACTCACATTACCCAACTTTTCTATCACCTGCAACCATGTCAAAAAAACAGCCTAGTGCAATGACAAAGTATCCGATTTTGTCGCCTCTAAAGAACTTTCGACCTTTGCTACATTTTAGGAATGCATCTTCCAACAAAACCAGGCCGTGTTTTGCTTCTTCCAGACCTGCATTTCGAGCTTCCACGTCGTCCGACATTATGAGTGTTCTTACGCTTGGGTACCACTGAAAAATTAATAAAAATTAGGTGGTGCGTCCAAATAATTATCAAATTAGCTACTCTTTCCTTGTAATATACTTTAATAATCCACTACAAGACTGGGCAGTCTTTATGGACCGCCCAGTAGCGACTGCAATGCAGTCCCTAGCCTTCAGCGACCGCTGAAGGCAATGGCGACTGCATTGCAGTCGCTGGAAATATTCAGCGACCACAATCAGGTTGATGGGCCCATTAGCGGACATTTTGGCCCAATTTATTAACAGGGACCGCCAGGCGGTCCCTGTTTATACTAGCCGTTGTTAATAAAGACCGTCCGGCGGTTCCTCACTACAAGAATTTTGGGCCATCTGCAACCGCCCGGGCGGTTGCAGAAGGCCCATAGGCGGTCGCCCGAAGGGTATCCGCGACCGCCGCGTCGGTAGCGGATACCACTCGTCGTGGGGGCCGGGCGACCGCTTGGCGGTCGCCCTTCTTGGATTGCGACCGCCAAGCGGTCGCCCCTTATAGGTGGCAACCGCTATGCGGTCGCCCCATATTTGGCAACCGTTTGGCGGTCGCCCTTTAGGGGTCGCGACCGCTAGCCGGTTGCCGACTCATGGGCGACCGCATCGCGGTTGCCACATAAGGGGCGACCGCCAACTATAGGGCGACCGCTTGGCGGTCGCCAGCTATAGGGCGACCGCCTAGCGGTTGCCCACACTAGGGCGACCGCATAGCGGTTGCCACCCATAAGGGGCGACCGCCAAATGGTTGCTATTTTATTCAAGGGCCGCAACCACCAAACAGTTGTTATTTTATTTACGGACATGGCAACCGCTAAGCGGTTGCGAAATCCTTAATTAAATGGCAACCGCTAGGCGGTTGCAAGGTTATTGGAGGTTCACAAATTCAAAAGTTCGCAACTGCCTAGCGGTTGCAAGAGAAAGCTTGCAACCGCCTGGCTGTTGCGAGTTCAAGGTCGCAACTGCCAGGCGGTTGCAAATAATATTCTTCAAAAAAAAAAAACAATAATATTTCGTGAAATTTCCGAAATGTTATTGTTTTTTTGTCGAAATAAAATGGTAAAACTGAAAAACATACAAACAAAAAGAAGTGAAACAAAAAGATAAGAATTGAAAAAAAGTGTTTGGTGTTTTGTTTTGGGGATAAAAGAGAGTTAATTTGGGTTTTGGTGGATTGGAAAAAAATGGTGTTTGGTATTTTGTTATGAAGATAAAAGAAAGTGCTTGTATTTTTGTTTGAGATATAAAATAAAAGAAAGTGGTTGGGTGTTTTGTTGAAGATATAAATTCAAGATGTTCTTGAGTTTTTGTGGATTGAAAAAAAAGTGTTTGGTATTTTGTTGGAGATAAAAAAGAAGAGAGTGTTTGGGTGTTTTGTTGAAGATATAAAGGAAAAAAAAGTGTTTGATTATTTGTTTTGTAGATAAGAAGAAGTTTTTGGATTTTTTTTGTGGATTGGAATAAAAGAGAGTGTTTGTGTTTTGATTTGAAGATAAAATGAAGTCTTGAGTTTTTTTGAGAGTGTATGAGTTGTGAATGAAAAATTAAGGGAAGAATGGTGGGTATATATAAGATTTGGGTGAAATTTTTGAATTTTCGTGAAAATTTGAAATTCCCCCCATTTCAGCAGGCAACGTATTGAAAATTTTGAATTTTCGTGAAATTTTGAATTTCCCCCCAAGTACCGCCCAATTTCAGCAAAATTGGCAACCGCTGAGCGGTTGCAAATATACATGGCGACCGCCCGGCGGTTGCTATGATCAGATATAGCAACCGCCAAGCGGTTGCAATTAATATTCATGTTTAAAATTAGTGATTTTTGTCAAGTATCTTGATGAGTTTGTGTTTATAGATAAGAAATATCATTATTAATTCCACGGATCAGTAATAAATGACTACAAAACTAATGCTCGAGTTAGTAAAATAGTAGATTATATGATTGATTTGACGAGTTATCAACGATACACCTATATATTATGTTAAACTAATCGTCATAATTAGTCCATGATGTTGTCCCCAAGATTAATTTTGCAATGAAATCTTATCATTTGACTTGTTTTTAACTATTTTAATGTAATTATCAAATGATCAAACAACGCGTGACAACGAATCAACCAAAATAGTAAAAATTCATTTATGAATATTATTTGCAACCGCCTAGCGGTTGCAAATGACCAGCATCAGCAACCGCCCAGACGATCGCTATGACACGAAGCGACCGCCTAGCGGTTGCAATATATAGTAGCGACCGCCAGGCGGTCGCTGATACTTGTTATCTGCAACCGCTCAGCGGTTGCAGATAATGTTCATATTTGAAATTATTAATTTTTGGTAAATATCTTGACGTGTTGATGTTTAGTAAACTCCAATATTGTTATTACATGTGAATACTAGTAGTAAAAGATTACAAGACTATAATTGAGTTAGTAAAATAGTAGATTGCACGTAATAAGGTGAGTTATATATATATCAACGACTAATCATCATATGTAGTCCTTAATGTTGTCACAAGCTTAATTTTGCTGATAAACATTATAAGTGTAGTTATTGTAACTATGATTAGGTTAATTAGCAATTTGTCAAACATAGCGGTTGTGAAAATGTAAGAATTATAGTATGAACATTATCAGCAACCGCTAAGCGGCTGCTGTTACCCAGTACAAGCGACCGCCTAGCGGTCGCTCCACACGCTTGCAACCGCTAGGCGGTCACTCCACGCCCTTGCAACCGCTAGGCGGTCGCTCCACACCCTTGCAACCGCCAGGCGGTCGCTATGGTTGTTGGCCACCACTAGGCGGTTGCGAACTTACTAGCCGTTGTTATCCGCAACCGCCTGGCGGTTGCAAGAACTACTAGTCGTTGTTATCTGCAACTGCCAGGCGGTTGCGAAGTTGCAGATTTTTTGCTATAAATACCTCCCCACTTCACTTGCATAATTCATTCTCACCACCACTTACTCTTAAGGTACATACGTTTTCTCCCTTAATAATATTATAAATGTCTTATTTTATTTAAATGTTATAAAATTTCTATTTAATTAATTAATGCTTTTTTATTTATTTCATTTGTTTATAGGTATTGTCGAAACGTTATCGTGGAACTTGTTGTTGTGGATACAACATTCTTGAGTTTTTTTATACCATTCGTTTGTTTACGCTACAAGAGGTACGTTGTTATTTTATTTGTTTATAATTAATTATGTGTGTGTTAGTTTTAATTAAATTGAAAATTGTTAGTAGTGTAAATTATAAATATTTATTTTACCGTAGATAAACAATGGAATATCAAGCCGATAAATCTTGGATGTACAATATGTTCGATAGCGATGGTTATTTACAAGAAAGTTTTGTGTTTGGTGTTCGTTCGTTCATAGAATACGCTTCGCAAGCATCCGAATTCTTAGATCTAGAAAACCGTATAAGGTGCCCGTGCAAGAAATGCGAAAATAGAGTGTTTTTTCCTAAGTACTCGGTCCGTGATCATCTTCATAAGTCAGGATTTACGCCCGGATATCACGTTTGGGTTTTTCACGAGGAAGAGTACTCAAGGCCTGCCATGCCGTATATGCCCGACCTCCCAAGCACATCACACATCAATATTCCCGACCTCTCTGTTCATTGTGATGATTCGTTTAGAGACATGGTGGTAGATGCACGTGGAGGTCGATTTGATGAGGATGAGGTGCGTAACGAGGATCCAAATCCCGACGCAAAAGCATTCTACAATTTGTTGTATTTAGGAAAGGTGAATATTCATTCTAGAAAAAATACATCTATCCTTCAGTGGATCGCAGAGTGGTTGAGGGACAAGACACTACACAAGATGAGTAATATTTCTTCTGATAAGGCTTTTAACAAGGCGAAGGAAGGTTTCTTGGATGAGACAGCGAAGTTGTTACCTAAGGACACGAAAGGGATGCTCCGTATGATGCGAACATTGGGGTTAGGCTACGAGAAGATTGATTGTTGTACTAAACAGTGTTTCTTGTTCTACGGGGAGGCGAATAAGGCCTTAGACAAATGCCTGGTATGCGGGACGAATAGATACGTGGCCGGTTTGAAATCAAAGGTCGGGAGGAGGAAATTGTGGTATTTCCCTTTAACTCCCCGTCTTCAAAGGTTGTATTATACTATAGGCACTGCTCGACATATGACTTGGCATTTGAAGTGTCGAGGGGCTACAGATAGAATGATTCACCCAGCTTCAGGCGAGGCATGGCGCCACTTCGATCGGACGCACCCGGATTTTGCAGCAGAGCCCATGAACGTACGTCTAGGTTTATGTACGGATGGGTTCACACCATATAACGCATTTGGCAAGAGCTACTTTTGTTGGCCAGTGTTTGTCACGCCGTATAATCTTCCTCCAGATCTTTGCATGAGACCAGAGTTTATATTTTTGAGCCTTATCATTTCTGGCCCAGAGAGTCCGGGAAAGAATTTTGATGTTTTTCTGAGACCACTGATTGACGAACTGAGTGTTTTATGGAGTACTGGGACTGAGACATTCGATAGTTTGAGAAAGGAAAACTTCTGATTGAGAGCATCCCTGATGTGGACGATTAGCGATTTTCCGACTTACGGAATGTTATCTCAGTGGAGTACGCACGGGAGGTTTTCGTGTCCTTACTGTATGGGGGATACTCAATCTTTTACACTGGCAAAAGGCGGTAAACCGTGCTTTTTTGATTGCCATCGTCGGTTTTTGCCCATAGGTCATTCCTGGAGGCGCGATAAAAATTCCTTTTACTTAGGGGAAGAAAGGCTAGAAGCACCTATTCCTAGGAAATCTGGCGATGAGATGAGGTTAATTGTGGAGCAGCTTGAGCCTGTCGAATTTGGAGTTGAAGCAAAAAAGCTCTCGGGTAAAGGGGTGACGAATAATTGGTTGAGAAAGAGTATTTTCTGGGAACTGCCCTATTGGTCCACAAACTTGATTCGTCACAATCTAGATGTCATGCACTGCGAGAAGAATGTTTTTGATAACATCATCAACACGGTGTTGGATGACTCTAAGACAAAGGACAACATCAAGTCGAGGAAAGATTTGGAAATCTTGACGAACCGTACTGAGCTATTTTTACAGCCAGGTGGTCGTCGCGGGCTTTCTGCCAAGCCAAAGGCAACCTACTGTCTCACGAAGGAGCAAAAGAAAAAGGTGTTTGAATGGTTGGTCAATCTAAAGCGAGACCCGAGGGATGCATAGCCAATGCCTACCTAGTTGAAGAGCTATCAAATTTGTGCTCGCAATATCTCGATATATCCCCCACTTCTACATATGACCGACTAAACAGGAACGAGACTTTAGAAAGTTCAGAGTGGGATGAAGAGCTTCTATTGTTTCGTAAGAGAGGGAAGCCAATTGGGCATGACAAGAAGAAGCGGTTGTCGTCCGAAGAAATCGAACAAGTTGAGCTCTACACACTGCTTAATTGTGAAGAGTTGGATGGTTGGCTCGAGTAAGTGTTTTTTTTAATATAAAATTATTGAATTTTCTTGGTCTTGCGATGTGTCAGAATAATAACACGTTTTTTTTACTTGCAGGTTGTTCATACATGAGGAGTGCAATGGATTGAGTCCAATGGAGGTGCAAATGAAGAGGAACAGAGATTACGTGGCGTGGTTTAAGCAGACGTACTCTAGTGGAAAGTACATGCTAGATGATCGTGTAACACCGTTACTCAATGGTCCTCTAAACACAGCGTTGGTGTACGATGGTTACAAGGTGGGACGACGGTTCACGACACGTACAACTTGGTTGATATTAACCCATACCGGTCACTCACGACCAACGAACCATTTATTCTTGCAAACCAAGCACTACAGTGTTACTACGCGTCGTACCCATAACTCACTATCGGAAGGCCAGGTCAAAAGGGTTGGAGGTCAGTATTCACTATTCCAGTGAGACACATCATCGACATGTCGTCTTTGAGTGAGGGTGGTGAAACAGAAGCGGAGGTACCTACCCAAGTTTTTCAGGAGCACGAATCTACAGGCCTAAATCTGTTTGTCGACTTCAGCTCGTTTAATATGGATATCCAATTGGGTGCCGGGGAGTTTGAGCTTGTGGATGAGGAAGAAGGTGACGCAATAGAGTTAGATTCAAATGATGTTGACTTTGTTTCTAATGAAGATGATTAGACTTGTAAAAAGTTTATAATGTAAATCTTCGCAATATTTAAAGTTAATGTAATATTTTTCTAATGATAATTGTTCTGAAAGTCCAACATAGAACAGTCCAAATACAACGAAATAGAAAAATACACAACATACTAAAAAGTCCAACATAACAAAAAGTTCGAAATAGAAAATCCCAAGTACTCGACCTAATCATCATTGGAATCCGACTGAGTATCCTCATCATCGGTATCCTCGTCATCATCCTCGTCATCATCTTCGTCACCAGAGCTCTCCGCCAAGTCCACAACACTACCAACCCGATGTGCATCTACCCCATCTCTGCCCAAATCCACAACATCATCAAGGTCGTCGTAGACGTGGTCGTCCTCACTATCGGAACTGTCTGAGTACACCACGACGTAGTTGGGCGCAGCAGAAGAACTGGGAGCAAATGGGTCCTTCTTCTGACGTGGCGGCCTAGCAGTCTTAGAAGCAGATCCGGTCTTTGCTGCATAGCCCTGTAACATCGAAGCGGGAATCTCCGGTGGTGGAACATATCCATGCTCAATCTGATGATTCCTCCAGCCCTGTAAAATTGTAAAAATGTCGTCCACTCACGGATCTCGCAGGCTAGCCTCCAACTCCTTATTCGTCTGCTCCAACTCCTTATTCGTCTCCTCCAACTCATTGGCGTAGGCCCTCATGTAGTCTGGCTTCTTCCTAAACTCAATATCATATGCCTCTAGATCTGAGCCGCCAGGTATACCTCTCGCCTTCCCCTTCTTGATTTTCCCTTGGACCTTTTTCCATAGTGGCCCGTCAATCTCGGGCCACACCGACATGTCCTTGCCATATTGAGTCCTCATCAGCTTCATGTACTTCTTCTGTTAATTGTGGAAGAATTCGTATTTATAATAAGAAAAATAAATGAATAAGGAGATTAAACGAATTAGTAGGCTAAAATGAATTTGTATTTTAATTCACTCACGTAAATCCTTTTATCGCCCTGATCTATCCACTCGCGCTTCGCCGGCACATTGGTTTTCCCGCCCGTACCATCAACCTGCTTCGTAAATCCATATTTGAATGCCTCATCATGTCGAATACGCGTCGTGCGGTTGGGATCCACCTTAGCCTACAAATTTGAAAAAAAAAAGTCAGTATACTCAATTACACATATTCTTAAGTGAAATTAAGATTAAATGCTTTAATTATAATATAACTTAGCAAACGACGCTTAATCTCCTCCAAGTCTATGGCTCCACCGTAAAAAGTAGCAGGTGCCTTCTTCATTTTCTCGGGGTCCTCGCCTCCCCTCCGATTTTTCCGAGCCTGCAATGTTTGTTTCTTGGTTTCCTCCTTCGTCCAATGCTTTATTGCCATCTTCTCCACCTTTAAGTTCATCCACGTCTTCTGTTTATCAGCCAACTCCGGTTTATCCTTATTTTCAAAATATTGTTTCTTCGTGCGATGCATCAAATACTTGTAACAATTCAGGGCCTTTTTTTCGTACAACTCATGTACTTTGAGCCAATCATCTTTGTGGATCGCAAATTTTTCCTGCAAAAAAAATTAGTTAGTGTTTAAGATAGTTTATATTGTCACTTGATTTATTAATACAATAAGTTCAATAATATATTCATTTAATAATTTCTCACCGTGAACGAAATCCACATTGCATCTCGTTTCTCCTTCGGCACCTTATAATATGACTTGTAAAACTTGGACATGAACTTCCGGATCAACACAGTGATCGTCGTCACCACCTCGTTAGACGGCGGATGCTGAAATAGGCCCCGCTGATCCAATCGAATAACTGGCCTCTTACTCGGACTAGTGGGGTCTTGAACACCAAGCGATGGTCCCCTACCGGGACGTTTTTGCGTGTCTGTGCATACCCCCGATGCTGGAATCTCGGTCACCCTCTGGCTTGGACCAGCTACGTCGGTCCTCCCGCTCGGGCTAGCGCCATTGGACCCTGCAGGTGGTGGTATATGGGCTCGGCTAGACTCGGCAGATGATGGTCTATGTGCTCCAGTGGACTCTGCCGATGGTGGTCTAGCCCTTGAACCAGATGAAGTACGTAGAGGTGCTGCTGCAGCTGGGGCATCAGAGTCGTCAAAAAGCCGTCGCTGTGGCAAGGGAGTTACTCCGGTAGATCCCTCGCGCGATGTCTGAGTCTCTGCCTGGGTGGGAAGCTCGACCGGAACAACATCGTCACTAGCTAGCCGAGGCCTGAGACTACCCCGAATCTCACTAGTAGAGCCAACAACTTAAGAACGAACACTGCCTGACGAACGTGACCTCTTACGTGAACTATTGCCTGACATGATCCCTAAACGTGTCGACAAATAAACTCATAATCATTCCTCAATAACATATAATTTCAAAATAATAATTCGAAAAGAAAATCTCATCATCATATGCAAGTTCATATATATAAACGATTAATCCAACGAGAAAAACTAACTTACAAAAATAATGAACTTATCATCATATCATCATATCCAAATTCATATCATCATATCAAAGTTTATATACAAATTCATATAAATTACAACAATATAAACGACAATATAATCAAAGTTCATATCATCATATCAAAGTCCATATCCAAATTCATCTCAAAGTTCATATCCAAATTCATATCATCATATCAAAGATCATATCCAAATTCATATCATCATATCAACGTTCATATCCAAATTCATATAAACGATCCAACTTACAACAATATAAACTACAATATAATCAAAGTTAATATCATCATATCAAAGTTCATATCAAAATTCATATCAAAGTTCATATCATCATATCAACATTCATATCAAAGTTCATATCTAAATTCATATCATCATATCAAAGTTAATATCCAAATTTATATAAACGATCCAACTTACAACAATTCGTACCACACAAATCCGACGAAATATACATATAATCACATATATAAATCTTGCCTATAAATTCGACAAATACGATAAACAAGAATATAAATTCGACAAATACGTACATATAATCATACATATAAAAAAATTAAAATTGGGACAACTTACAAAAATCTGAAGATAGCTAATTGGCGGCGGAAATGGCGTGGTGGCGGAGGTGGGCGCGCGACGGTGTGATGATGACGGAGGAACGGTCGGAGTGGCGGCGTTGTGACCGCGCGGGCGGTCGTGATGGTGGCGTGGTGACGGATGTGCGGTCACGATTGTGTGGTGGTGACGTGGTAGGCACGCGGTGGTGGCGTGGTGACAGACGTTTGTTGCGGGGGTGGCGTGGTGGCGTGACGACGCGGAGGAGGTTGGTGGTGGCGTGATACCGCGGAGGAGGTTGGTGGTGGCGACGCGACGGACGTGAGGCGTGGTGGCGTGGCGGCGTGGCGACCGAATGGAGGTCGGGTGGTGGCGTATGGCGACGGAGGTTAGGTCGCGTGGTGGCGGGGAGACGGAGGTGAGGTCGCGTGGTGGTGGTGGATGGATCGGGTCGGGTAGGGGTGTGTGTTGGTGGGTGGGTATTGAGGAGAGAAGAGAAGAAGAAGAAAAATGGAAGAAAAAATGAAGAGGAAAAGGAGAAGACGGGAGAGGGGCGGGTCGGGTCGGGTCGGGGGGCGACGGTCGGGCGGTCGCCCCACTAGGGTTTTAACCCTAGTGGGCCGACGCGACGGATGGGCCGTCGCTCCGGCCCAGTTGGCGACAGTTGGGCCGTAGCCAAATAATAGATGGCAACGGCCAAGGCGTCGCCAACACCCTTTTTGTTCGTGGCGACAGCTAGGCGGTAACCACCTATTAAGGGCGACCGCTTGGCGGTCGTTGGGCGGTCGCCGATAATGGCGACCGTCGTGGCAGTTGGGGGGGGGGGGGGGGCGGTTGCGGATGCCCCCCAAATCTTGTAGTGCCTATTGCCCATATTTGCTACCGCTGGGTGGTCCCTACTAATATTCATACTTAAAAATGAGGTTTTCTCGATGATTTGAGGTGCCACATTGTTTGTGTAGTTGATAATTATCCTATTCATTGTTAAACCAACCATAATTACACATCTTTCATTGCAAATTCAAACATTGTATAGGGACGACCCGTTTTGAAAATTCTTAATATATACAACGACAACGATCATATATATATACATATATATATAATGCCTACGTACATATATTTATACTTTAATTTAACCGCGTAATGATGTATATACTTTAATTTGTGAAGTTAAAGCATAATAACCAATAACAAATAGGGTGTGTATGATGATTAGTTGTAGATAATAAAATAGGTTCAAAATTAATAACTCGTTCGATCACATTCAATATATGATATTGAATAACTCAATCACTTGTTTTGTAATCATTAATTACTTCATTTCACATTTAGTATTAAGGTTGTTGCTAAAAATCACAAATACGTCAAATCCTTCATTAAAATCACGATTTTAAAGTATTAATATTAGTAGGGACTGCAAAGCGGTCGTAACTAACCCAATTGTGACCGCCGGGCAGTCCCTACTAATATTCATACTTTTAAAATTGTGATTTTATGATGATTTGAGGTGCCGCGTAGTTTGTTTAGTTCATAATTACCATAGTGTTAACTGTATAAAATAAATACGAGATTAAAGAAAGCATTAGTCCTAAATCAGAAGGATTAATAAAAGGACAATACTATTGTCACGAGTACTTCCGATGAAGTCGTACCCACTCCCAACGAGGAGGCCCATCGGATGTGACCAATATCGCTCAGTTACTAACCCAAAGCGGTATGAGTGGCCATCCGACGAGGGCACATAGCGTCCCTTGGAAAGTCACGATGAATCAAGAGCAGATATCAAGGTGGCAACGGATAAAAAAGCAAACCCGGATGGATCCGCCCGATTCAGATATCCATCACGACGCCGAGCAGGGCCCCAACGGACTCCCGAGTCCCAGAACCTTGACAAAAACGCTTCCTTGCTATAGACTCTCAATACAAGTGCCCTCGGAACAATGCCCCAGACGACCAACTCAAAGAACGGAGCCAAGCATTGATGTAAGAACTATAGAGCAATATCTTCCAGGCAGTCGGAAAGAGAAATGCCTGTCCACGAGAGATAAAATCCCCTCGGAATTCAAATCACGGGCGAACACCCTATCGGAGAAAATGCCCCGAATCATTTACTTCAGGATACATCCCTATCCGAGCGGCATTATCACCAAGGAGACACCCAAATTTGGCCCTCAAGTCATCACTAAAGGCAATAATCCCTCGGAGACAAAGAAGTCGGCATAACCACCTAGCGGAATGAAGGCAAAACCCCTCGGAGGAAGATAAAGCAGCACAGTCAGCACTTAGTAGATCAAGATAGACATTATCTTATTGATTGGTGTACCTTGTAACACGTGTACTCATTCTATAACATGTCAACATGCATAGAGACACATGTCCCTAAAATTTTCTATATAAAGGGAGGTGATCAAATTGAAAGAAAAAGAAAAAAAGACAGACATACAACATGAGTGAAATATAGTGAATAAAGGAAGGAATGTTCTTGTCATTTTGTCTCCTTTAAAATTAGCATTTAGCTTTTGAACCACGGGTAAGGGTGTTCCAACCCGAATAAATAATTCTGTTAATTAGGTCATAATTCCAAACCTGTTAACAAATAGTAATAGTTAAAATAACAATAATTACAACCTTGCATTGTAAACCCAAACATTATATAGAGGGAACGGTCAACTTTGAAGATTTTTTTACTATTTTGAACGACAAATGTCCTAATACTACAACTTGTATGTATAGGTAAGCATAATGATTAGTTGATCTAATGATTGAACGTCATAATCATATCTATGCTAACACTATTGAAGTAAAGCATAAAAAATGAATAAAAACTACAACTAATTAGTAATGATTAGTTGTAGAACATGAAATATATGTTGAACGTTAATATAGTAACATAATAGTGACCGCCCAGGTCAAAAAAATCCAAAAATTTAAAGATTTGGTAAAAAATTTAGGCGGGATTTAGGGGGGAAGGAATTTGAATTTTACGAAAATTTGAAAATTTCACCATTCCCACTATATATACTCACCACTCTTACATCTAATTTCATTAATCTCCAAAAAATACCCAATAAATTGTTTTTCTTCTTATCTTCTTCTCCAACAAACGCCCAACAACTTTTTTTTTTCTTATCTTCTTCTCCAACAAACACCTAACAAAAAAACTTTTCTTCTTCTCTTTTTTCAAATCCAAAACATAAATCACCAACACAAACTTTGTTTTCTTTTTTCTTTTAACCATACAATCTTTCTTTTTTATTATTTTGGATCTACACATTTTATTTTTATCTTTCACTTGTTTTTAGTGTGTTTTGTTTTCCTTCAATTTTTGTTCACCTATTGTTTGCTTTTCATCTATTATTAGTCATTTTTCTTCATATTTTTACATTTATTAATACTTTTATTTCATTATTTTATTGTTTTGATCTTCTTATAATAATATTTGTACAAAAAAAACAATAATATTCGGGAATATTATTGTTTGTATTTTTATTTTTCGCGCAGAGCGGTCCCTACTAATGTTCAAAGATACTATATGAATATTAGTAGGGACCACTTGGCGGTCCCTATTGCTCCATCAGTAGCGACTGCAAAGCGGTCCCAAGAAATGGTCGCTGATAAGAAGCGACCACACTCAACAGCTAACGGTCAATAGCGACCGCACTGTTGACCTCCTCCGACTGTAAGGGGGTCATTAGGGACCGCCCAAGCGGTTTCTATTCACTACCAAAAAGGGGCTCATTCGCGACTGCCGGGGCTGTCACGGATGACCCCTTGGGCGACCGTCAAGAGGTCACGGATGACGTTGTTGTCATCCATGACCGCCGGGCGGTCGCGGAGGTCATTCGTGACAGCCAGGCGGTCACGGTAGACATCCGTGACCGCCCGGCAGTCACAGACAACCTCGGGGTCATCCGTGACCGTCCGACGATCACGAGCACCATCTTAACCGCTGAGCGGTCACGGATAACCTCGGGGTCGTCCGTGATTGCCCGGCGGTCACGAGCACCACTATGACCACCCAGCGGTGACCAATGACACCGGGGTCATCCGTGATTGCTTGGCGATCTTGGATGCTTCCTGGGTCATCCGTGATCGCCCGATGATGACGGATAATATTCAAACCATATGTGACCGCTCGACGGTCACGAATACCACTGAACTAAATAAAAAAATTTATTCCGGTAATTTACCAAAATATATTTTGTTTTTGCGAAAAGAATGTATGGTTGGTCAATTTTTTTTATATAAAACATCATTTAAGAGAAAAAAACTTTTGGAATTTATATTGGATTATAAGAAAAGAAAGAAAGAGAATAAAAGAGTTGTTGTTTTGTTTTTGGGGATATAAGGAAAGGAAAGAGAAGAAGAAAAATTGTTGGTGTTATTGTTTTGGATTTGGAAAATGAAGAAAGGAGGAGAAAGTGTTAGGTCTTTTTAGAGTAGATAATTTGAGTGTAGTGAAAATTAGTGGGTGGAATGGTGGGTATATATAGAATTTGGGTGAAAATTTTGAATTTTCAAAAAAAAATGAATTTCTCCTCCAATCCCGCCAAATTCTAAGGTCTTTCGCGACCGCTGAGTGGTCATGATATCATGCGCGACCGCCTGGCGGTCACGAAGGGTCTTTCGTGACCGCCAAAAGGTCGCACCATATTTTTCGTTACCGCTCAGCGGTCACGAAAAACCCTTATTCGTGACCGCTAGGTGGTCACGAATAACCCTAATTCAATATTTTTTTTTGTTTGTTTATTTAAGGTGCGTTGTTTGTTAAATTGATAAAATAGTTACTACTAAGTAAATTATAAGGTTTTATCACAAAATCGCATATAACATCTAAGATATATGATGATTAGTTGTAGAACATAAAATAGGTTATTCGTTCATAACTCGCCTAATCACATCTATTATTTTGATAAGTTAATTACTAATGTTGTACAAATTTATTACTTCAATTCACATGTAATAATAATTTGTTGTTAAAAAGTATAAATGCATCAAAATCGTTTCATAAATTCCAAAACTTTTATATGAATACTATTAGTGACTACCCGGCGGTCACGAAAGACCCCCCTGTTACTAATATGACATGCAGGTATTTAAAGCTTCAGCCCAAAGTCTTTTAGATATGTTCTTAGCATTAAGCATGACTCTGGCCATTTCTTGAAGAGTTCTATTTTTTCTTTCAGCAATACCATTTTGCTGAGGAGTCTTAAGGAGCTAAATATTCATAGAAGATTCCTTTTGTGTTATAGTAGTTATCAAAACTAGCATTCTCAAATTTCTTTCCATGATCAGACCTAATCTTAGACACAGAAGAGTCATAAAGGTTTTTGATACTACCACAAAAAAATTTAAACTGATCAAAAGCATCAGAGTTTTCTTTAAGAAATTTTACCCAGGTATATCTAGAGAAATCATCTACAATAACTGAAAGTGCAGGGTTTTCTGGAATCAATGTTATACGATGTTGGAACAACATTGAGGATAACATTGAAACCCGAGAGCCTGTACGAAAACTGTTCTTTAGTTGCCAAATTTAAGTTTTGCCTTTATTCACCTATTAATCAAGTTCCACGGTTTTAGTTGTTTATGTTTATGTCCAGGAAGATATCTTAATCATAAGGAAGAGCTATGGAAGATTCCTTACTTGAAGTTTCCATAATTCAAGCTAAGTTGAATAAGTCAACTCAACACGCTTTCAAAAGAAGGAAACAAATTGGACTCTCTGCAACTGTGATTCTTTCGAGGATTCTCCGATTTGAAGAAGATGTGTTACCTTGTTAGATCGGTAATAAAGGAAACACATATTCAAGAAAGACATCGAGTTGACAAAGAAGGCAAAATTCAACAAGGAAACAACAAGAGGTACCAAAACTGTGAACAACACATCTTGGCGTGCAAGATTCAAGAAATCTATAAAAGATGTGAAGTTCATCAAGATGAAGACAAGACAATCGTGCTAAACAATCTGAGAGATTAATCATTCTTTGTATTGTCTTCGTCTTGCTTTTGCGAAGTTTTTGTATCAACTATTTACATCTAGTTCATAGAAGTTAACTGCTTCATTGAGCCCGATCAACAAAGAGCGTGAGTGAATCGTTGTGAGGAACATTTTTGTTAAAACCTTTATGGTTATCTGGCCTAAGGCTCGGAAGTTTTTAATAATATTGAAAACTTCTTAAAATTATATCTTCTTACTTTTGAATTCCGCTGCACATTATTTTAGTCAAAAAGATCACAATAGAGTTAAGGCAATTCCATTTTAACTCTCAAAGTTGTTGTGTCAATCCACGATCCAAAATTTTTAATTGGTGTCAGAGCCAAACACCGACTACACTGGTGGTTTGGAGGTGATACAACACCATGGACAATGTCAATCCTCATACAAACAGGATTCTAGTTTTGGATGGCTCCAATTATGCATACTGGAAGATCAGGATGAGGTCTCACATCAAAGATATTGTTATTCGAGTCTGGCAATCCGTGATCAATGGATACTCTCTTCCAACATTACCAAGAGATGGTGAAGGTGATCTAGTACCAAAACCAAAAGCAGATTAGACAACAGCAGAGGTAAGTCTCTATAACTCTAATGAAAAAGCTCTTAATGCTATCTTTAGTTGGGTTAATCATCACATGTTCAAGTTAATCCAAAATTGTACAAAAGCCAAACATGCTTGGGATATACTTGAATTACATTGTGAAGGAGATTCTGCTGTTAAAGATTCTAAATATAGACAATTGGTTCAGCAATTTGAAAAACTTGAGATGGGTGAAGATGAAAGTGTTGACAGTTATTTTGAGAAAATTCTTGATATTGCTAACCAATGTGAAAACCTAGGTTTTGCTATGACTAATCAAGAAATGGTTTATAAAGCTATGAGAACACTGTCATCTAAATTTTCTCTCAAGAAAATTGCAATGAGTGAATCTAGGAACCTTGCTAATCTACAGTTTCAAGTCTTGATGAATACTCTTAGAGAATTTGAAATGGAGCTTGCCTCACAACCTAGCAAACATAGGGTTGTTTCTTTAAGAGGGTCAACTCTTGACAATGAAAGTGATGATGAATTTGAATTAATTTCTTCAAACTACGGTAAAATTACTAAGAAGTTCAATAAGCTGAACCTTAAAGGAAAAGGTAAAGAAAAGAATCTTAGTAATAGTTCCCCAGGTTAAAAGAAATTACCTCCTAAGTTTGTGAAGTACATGGCCTCAAAACCTATTGCTTTAGAAGTTGATAAGTTAAGAGATGTTCAATGTTTTGAATGTAAAGGATATGGTCATATGGCTAATGAATGTGCTAACACTCTTAGAAAAAGAGGAAATTCTGATTGGGTTTGTGTAGATCATTTCAATGAAGATGACTTTAGTTCTAGAGAAGCTGAAGAACAATCAGAAGAGGTTCAAACTGCTGCGCTACTCACTCAGATTGACTGGACGCCAGAAGACTCCCTGAACTGCTTCGGATCTCAATGTTACCCAACATTTAGGATTCAACATCAGAACAGGAGACCTTCTTTGCAGATTGGGATGAATATGATACTGATATTGAACCTTATCTTGCGTCTTACTTTGATGAATCTAACTTTGATTGTTTTCATGGCTCAGTGAATCTAGATGAAGAATATTTCTTTGAAGGAGAAATGTCCCAGGAGGAAATCATTGAAGACTTGAAGTCTATCTACCACAAACTGCTGCTTGAGAATCGCAAACTCATCAAGAGCAACAAAAGGGACAAATTAATATTTCTGCCTTGTAACTTTACACCGTTAAAAAAAGTGCTCTGTAACTATGAAATCGATAAAACTAACCTACGATTTGGGTTTTTTTGAATTTTTCTGCCCTGAGCTTGCCACCTCACAAAAAATGCATCCGTGGCATCCGATGTGGCTTTTTTGGCACACGCCACATCAATATATTTAAAACAAAAATATATTTTTTATGCTAGGTGGCTGCCACATGGAATATATTTAAAATAAAAATATATTTATATCCAGAATATATATAAATATATAAAAATATATATATATATATTTTTATGTATTAAAATATATCTAATATATACAAATAAATATGAAAAAAAGGGAAAATCATAAATATTATTACTGAAAATAAAAATATATATATAAATATATATATAAAAAAGGCAAAAATCATAAATATTATTTATTATTACTGAAATTTAAAATAAATATAAATATATATAATAAATAATATTTATTATTATTGAAATTAAAAAATATATATATAAATATATATAAAAAGGCAAAAATCATAAATATTATTTATTATTACTGAAATTAAAAAACAAATATCAAATATATATAAAAAATGGAATAATCATATATATTACTTATTATTACCAAAATAAAAAATAAAATAAAAAAAATAAAAAAATGAACCCCCCACCACCCCCGACAAACCCCCCCTCCCCCCCCCCCCCCCCCACCCCCGCCGCTGTAATTGCAGCGGAGGTGGCGTCGCAACTCGCGGTTGCAGCGGTGGCGGCGTCAATCGACGTCGCCACCGCTGCAACTCGCGATTGCAGCAGTGGTGGCGTCAATCGACGCTGCCACCGCTGCAACCGCGAGTTGCAGTGGTGGTGGCGTCGATTGACGCCACCTCCGCTGCAACCGCGAGTTGCAGTGGTATCGACGCCGCCACCGCTGCAATTGCAGCGGCGGTGGGGGGGGGGGGGGGGAGCGGCGGGGGTGGGAGGGGGGTTCAATTTTCTTTTTAGTTTTTTAATTTCAGTAATAAAATTATTTTTCCTTTTTTTATATATATTTATATATATTTGATATATATATTTTTTTAATTTCAGTAGTAAAAATAATATTTATAATTTTTCTATTTTTTATATATATTTATATATATTTGATATATTTTAATACACAAATATATATTTTTTTATTTTTATATATATTCTGAATATAAATATATTTTTGTCATAAATATATTCCATGTGGCAGCCATGGCGTGTGCCAAAAAAGCCACATCAGATGCCACGGAGGCATTTTTTGTGAGGTGGCAAACTCAGGGCAGAAAAATTCAAAAAAACCCAAATCGTAGGTTAGTTTTATCGATTTCATAGTTACATGGCACTTGTTTTAATGGTGTAAAGTTACAGGGCAGAAATATTAATTTGTCCGCAACAAAAGCCTGAAGGAAGAGATTGGATGCATGAAGGAGATGTTGGAACTGTATGAAAAATACCTTGACAAAACTGAGCCTGAACTGAAAGAGGTAAAGGAAAAATTAGATAAAGCTGAACAAACCATTGACAAATGGAACTCCTCTACATCTATGCTTGGTGAAGTGCTGAGTATGGAAAATCAAGGTAAAAATGGTTTGGGCTATGTTGAGAAACCTTCCTCTAAAGATGTTGATTCTGCCTATTTAATAATTGGTTTTATCAAGGAAAGTAGTAGTGTGAGTAGTGAAATTCCTGTCAACACTGTGAAAAAACCTACTTTTATCTGTCAATATTGTTTTCAACGTGGTTACATTAAGCCTTATTGCAAAAAATTCAGAAGTGTGATTGAGAAGAAAAGAGGAATTAATAGCAGTACCAATGTTAGGAGAACCTCTGATCTGAATGTTATCCCAACATTTGGTAACAAAGCTAAAGGACATAAAAGTAGAACTTCGATATAAAAGATAAAAACTCCTAAGGTTAAAATTGTTTGCAATGTTGTTTTTTCTGCTGCTTACTCTAACCTTGCAGGTAAGTGGTATTTTGACAGTGGATGCTCAAGGCACATGACTAGAAACATTGACAACCTGAAAGATGTAATCCTTTTGACTGTTGGATTAGTTACCTATGGAGGAGGCACTAAGGGGAAAATCATTGGAAAATGAGTACTGGATGTTGAAGGATTTCCACCACTCAAGGATGTGTTGTTGGTTGAAGGATTGAAAGCAAATTTAATTAGCATGAGTCAACTTTGTGATGATAACTTGCTAGTTAATTTTGATAAAAGTTCATGTGATGTGTTTAATAGTGACAATGTCCGTGTCATGACAGGTACAAGATCAAAGGATAACTGCTATCTTGCTCAAGATGAAGCTGAATGCTACTATGCCAAGGTAGATGAATCTGTCATGTGGCACAAGAAGTTAGGACATGTGCACTATAGAAATCTGGAGAAACTACAGAAGTTAGAAGCTGTGAGAGGACTGCCTAAGTTGACTAGCCTAGGTAAAATTGTTTGTGAAGACTGCCTGAAAGGTAAACAAACAAAAGTTGTCCATCCACCACTTCAGGTACAAAGTACTAAACCCAGAACTAATAAGTGCTTTGAATTGCTACATATGGATCTCATGGGTCCTATTGAGGTTAGTATCCTGAATGGTAAGAAGTATGCTTTTGTTATTGTTGATGATTTTTCAAAATATACCTGGATTAAGTTTTTGAAAGAAAAATCAGAAGCATTCAACACATTCAAGATTTTGCATGCTAATATCAAAAATCTGTATGGCATTTCTGTAGGAAGAATTAGGTCTGATCATGGAAAAGAATTTTGAAATGTAAGCTTTGCTAATTTTTGTGAAACTAAAGGCATTTTCCATGAGTTCTATGCACCTAAGACACCTCAGCAAAATGAGATTGCTGAGAGGAAGAATAGAACACTTCAAGAGATGGCTAGAGTAATGTTGAATTCTAGAAACTTATCTAAGAAACTCTGGGCTGAAGCTTTGAATATTGCATGCCATATTAGTAATAGAGTTTATCTTAGACCTGGTACTACTACGACACCTTATGAAATCTTGAAGGGTTCAAAACCAACAGTAGCCCACTTTCATGAATTTGGTATTAACTGCTATTTGCTAAAAGATAGAGACTATTTGAGCAAATTTGATCCCAAAAGTGAAAAGCGTATATTTGTTGGATATTCTCCTAATAGTGCTGCTTTCAGGGTCTACAATCCAAGATTGCATACTGCTCAAGAATCACTGAATGTCATTTTTGATGATTTAACTGTTTCTGCAGGTATTTAAGAAGTCACTGGTTCAGATGTTGCTCCAACATTGGACTCAACATTGAACACAAAAGCTGGAAATACTGAACTGGAAACTGGAACAAATGATGACCTAACATCAGAAACTCCCAATGTTAGGCCAACATCTATAATGTCAGATTCTGAAGATAAAACAGCTCCAGTAGCCAAAAGAGATCCTTCTGCTAGGATACAAAGAGATCATCCAGCCACTCAAGTAATTGGAAAAATTACTGAGAGAGTTAGAACACGCAATAAAGAAAGGGTTAATTACAAATATATGGTTAAATTGTGTGTTTGTATCTCTTCTTCATGCACTGTTGATAATGCATCTTGTTTTGTCTTCTCCATTGAACCTAAGAATGTAACTGGAGCTCTTAAGGATAGTTACTGGATTAATGCCATGCAAGAGGAACTCTTACAATTCACCAAAAACAGAGTTTGGAATCCAGTGCCTAGGCCATCACATGTGAATGTAATAGGTACAAAATGGATTTTCAAAAATAAAACTGATGAGAATGGTGTAATTATGATGAACAAAGCTAGGTTGGTTGTACAAGGTTATACTCAGGTAGAAGGTATAGATTTTGATGAGACTTTTGCTCCAGTAGCTAGGATAGAATCAATTAGATTACTTCTTGCTATTGCTTGTTGTCTTAGGATTAAACTTTACCAAATGGATGTTAAATGTGCCTTTTTGAATGGTCTAATTGACAAAGATGTTTATGTAGAACAACCTAAAGGCTTTGCTGATCCTAAACATCCTGACCATGTGTACAAACTTGAGAAGGCTTTGTATGGCTTAAAACAGGCTCCTAGAGCTTGGTATGAGAGGCTAACTGATTTTCTGTTAGACTTAGTTTTCAATAGAGGAGATGGAGATAGAACATTGTTTGTCCTTAGAAAAAGCTCTGATATATGCATTGCTCAAATTTATGTGGATGATATTGTATTTGGCTCTACTAACAAGTCTACCTTAGACAAGTTTGTTGAGCCTATGGCAGGAACATTTGAGATGAGCATGATTGGTGAGCTCAACTACTTTCTGGGACTACAAGTTAAGCAGCTGGAGAATGGTATCTTCCTGAACGAGAAGAAGTATGGAAGGAATCTGGTGAAAATATTTGAGCTACAAGAGTCCAAGCCTTGCAAGACTCCTATGTCCTCTTCAATGAAGGTCACAAAAGATGGCACTGGCAGCAATGTTGACCCAACATTGTACATATCCATGATTGGTAGTTTGCTATATCTCTCTGCCTCTAGACATGACGTCATGTTTTCAGTATGTGTTTGGGCTAGGTACCAAGCTGAGCCAAGGCAATCTCACTTGATTGCTATGAAGAGGATTCTTAGTTATATCTCTGGAACTTCACCTTTAGGCATTTGGTATTCTTATGACACTAACACTAACTTGGTTGGTTTCAGTGACTCTGACTGGGCAGGTGATGTGGATGATAGGAAATCCACAAGTGGGGGCTGTTTTTATTTGGGGAATAATTTGGTCTCCTGGTATAGCAAGAAGCAGAAATGTGTTTCATTATCAACAGCTGAATCAGAATATGTAGCTGCTGGCAGCTGTGTTACCCAACTTGTGTGGCTCAAACACATGCTTTCAGATTATGGGCTAGATAGTGATACATTTCTCATGTTCTGTGACAATCTAAGTGCCATAAGTATCTCTAGGAATCCTGTTCAACATTCTAGAACTAATCATATAGACATAAGGCATCATTTCCTGAGAGATATGGTAGAGGACAAAGTGATCAGCATTGAACATATTGAGACAACAAATCAGCTTGCTGATATGTTTACAAAACCTTGAGATAGTGAGAGATTCTTCAGCTTAAGGAAATCTCTTGGCATGTGCAATATGTGAGAATCTTGAGGAAACCAGTGTTGACATAACACCACTGTCTAAGACTGGTATATTGGTTGTGGTGTAGTAGGTATTCTGTTGTTTTCCTTTGTTGAATTTATTTTCTTGTGAATCTCATTTAAATCTTTGTTTTGTCATATTTGGTTTGTGTGGTTGAACTCTTTGATGAACAACTCGTTCTACTTATCAGTTTCACATCTTTGTGTTTGAAAAAGTAATAAAACTCTTTTGTTGGACTCAGGTTGTGATAGCCTAACATATGAAGAAGCTGGGGTACACAAAGTTCACTACTTTGATTTCTATTCAGATGTGTCTTATTCATATGAAAGGTGTACAGGACATGTGGAGAAGCTGGGGTACATGATGTTGACAGCTTCAGTGTTACTCAGTTGTGCTTATTTACATGTTTCTGTTTGTTTGGCCAAGGAACACATGAGGGTGACCCTTTCTACTAGGGTGTTTGAGGTTTAGATTTTTTACATGTAGTTTCACTAATCACTTGGTGATTATCTTGAATGCAGGTTGGTAAACAAGTATGCATAAGGAATTGGGGTGTTGGGGTGCATGATAAGTGAATTGCCAACATTCAAGGCCTTTGTACTTGCCTAACTTGCTGTTGTTAATGTTATTACTGGGGTGTGTGGAGTTCAGGCTGCCCTCATTCAGTAGTGACATTAGCTTTGTGTTTAGCAACCTTCAGCTTTTGGTTCAGATGAGTTATAAAATAATAAAGATTATAAAAAGATGTGTTATGTGCTGGTTTGAGGAGTTTTTCATATGTGTTTACCATCTGCCTATTTGACATTACATTGTTGCATTCATGTAGAACTACATTGTTTTCTTTCTTGTTGTTGAGTTGTGTCGGTCTAGGCTTAGGGGGAGTATAATTCATGTATTGAGGCATACAATTTGGGTGACATACTGCAGGTGACACATTTTCTGTGACTTTCTATACTGTGGAAGTGATTTTTTCCTTGAATTCATAACTGCTTATCTCTGTGTATTTCTTGTTATCTATGTTGCTTGCTCATGATCTTGATCTGAACAATATGTCTGAGGTACTCACTTGCTATATTGATTAAGTTTCAGATGTATTTTTGGATGTATCTCAAGCTCTTACATGAATTTGCCCTGGTGAAGCATGTACCTCCACCTTCTGGTTTGAAAGTTATCATATGTTATCCCAACATTGTGCACTGTCGCAGGCCAACATTGAAAACAAGAACTTATAAGTTTTTCAAATTTTTGAAAACTGCTCTAGTTAACTGTTAATTAAACATCAAAGCGTGTGCGCGGGAAAACATAGTGGGAAGATTTTATTTGGTTCAAATTTAGTAACTGCCCACTAACATTCATTCTCTTTCCTTATTCACGGTTATTTCAGAAATCAGAACCCTAATATCCTTAATTGTGCTTGTAATTTCCTTATTTGTGCTTACTCTGCAAAATTACTCTCTCTACTCTCAGATTCTCTCGATTTTCTTTGCGAATTCTCTCAAATCTTCTTTACTAATAATGGCAAGCAAGTCTCTCATGCAAACTCTTGCAAATGTTGCCCTGGGAAGTGAACCCACTGTTGCACGCACCCGTTCCCACACTAGGGGTGCTGCTGCAAAATCAGATGATGCTCCACTTGCGGCTGAAAGAAAGGCGATCCCCTACGTACGACGAGGAAAGAAGTCCAAACAAGGAGAATCGGCCTCCAATGTTGAGCCGACTGTTGAGTCAACCTCTCCCATCATCAATGAGCCTAAAATTGAGGTAAACATTGCTGAACCCAACCCTGAAATTGATGCTGATATAACTGTTGAGGGGGAGGGTACTAGATCTGCTGATAAATCTGTGGGGAAGTCCGTGGATAAGTCTGTGGAAAAAGCGGTGAGGAAGTGGATTAGGGCCCAAAAGAAAAAGAGCAAGGATTCTGGGGAGAAGTTGAGAACTATGTCTGAGACTGCTAAGCAACGTGTTGAGGCTAAAAAAAGACAAACTGAAAGATTAGCTAGGAAGAGGGCTGCTGAAGCCGAGAAAAAGGCTGAGGAAGAGAGGAAGTCTGCTGCTGCTGCTGAGAGAAAGAGAAAAGGAAAGCAAGTGATGGAAGAGGAAATAGAGGTAGTGGATGTTGAGGATGAAGAGGAAGAGGAGGAGAAGGAAGAGGAAAAGACTGAGGAAAAGCAGGATGTTGTTGCTGATGTTGCTGCTGATATTAAGGCAACATCTGGGACAGAGGAGTATACTGATGGGATGTAGGTGATCTACCCTGAGGATGAGGAGGACTACTTTTCTCCTTATTATCTTTCACAAGAGTTGGAGAAGAAGTGGGATTCCTTCAAGAGAAGGGAGATTTACACTGAAAGAGCTATAGAGATGGCCAGCTTCAAGGAACAAAAGGTGATGGACTTGCTTGAGGCAAGAGGGTTGCAACAATCAGTGATGGAGTTGAGTGACTATGCTCCTAAGATTGTCATGGAGTTCTACCTGAATCTCTCCAAGTGGATCAGGGACTACAGATCTCCAAAATATGGAAAGGCTTGGGTGAGGGGGAGAGTCTTCAACATTGAACCCTACACCATCAACAAGATCAGTGGATTCCCAGCTACTGATGAATCTGAGGACCCTTATTATGATGTTGTGATTGAAGACTTGACTGGAGGGTTGGTCAAAATCTGGAGAGATGCTCTGCCAACCACAAAACTCACCTCCCTTAGTGTTGTCTTGCACAAGATAGCTTGTCTCAACTGGATGCTAAGCCAGAATGTCACTGTACTGACCAAGGAATCAGCACTCTTGGTGTACAAACTCAAGAATGGGCTAGCTATGAATATGGGGGAGAGGATCTTAAAGTCAATGTCAGAAGTTGCTGGAAGGAAGAATGGCATGCTGCCTTTTCCCTCACTTATCTGCAAAATCCTTATCAAGCAAGGATTAAAGACAAGTGTCACTGTAGGCTGGAGGAAAAATGATGCTGAACTGACAATTCTCCCAAGCTACTTGTCTGGAGCAAGAGTGAAAGATCTTCCTTGGAACCCAAAAGGAGTGGTGAGACCAAGAACTGAGAAGAAAAAGGCTCATGAGTTTGCTGGAACTTTAGTGCCTATGTCCAAAGAGGAAGAGTGCATGTCATAACCTCTGCTTTTGTGGATCATCTGCTGAACTGGTATAGGGGCAAATTGCTGATACTTAGAGGGAGATTGAGGAAAGGAAGGAGAACCTCAAAGAACTGGAGGACATGGTGAAAAATTTGGAGAAACTCCCTTCTTCACAAAAAGGGGGAGAATAGTTCCAAGTTTTTTAAATTTTTTAGTCTTCTAGTTTATGTTTTGCTTCTTATGAACTGTTGATATGGTTGTGTGGCTGGTACATTTATCTCTATTAGGTTTATTATGATCAAGGGACATGTCCTTGATATATTTCTATGGCATGTAACTTTAAGTACTACTAATGTTGAACTGCTCTAACTGCTATTTCTTAGGAAAGCACATTTTGAACTGCCTGTCTGGTGAACCTTTTACGCAGGAAACTCACTAGTTTCAATGTTGAGGCAACATTGATGAATGTTGGGGTATGAACATCTTTGAATGTAGTGATGACCTTAATGCCTATCTTTGCTAATTTAACTTTGAATATGATAGCTTGTATTGAGGGGGAGCAGTTTAGTAGTTTAATTTGTTTCTTGTTGATTCTAACCTTCTGCATATAAAACTTAATTGGAACAGGTTGAAACTTAATTGTGAAGAAAGGCAAAAAGGGGGAGATTGAAAGTGCAGGGTTTTCTGGAATCAATGTTATACGATGTTGGTACAATATTGAGGATAACATTGAAACCCGAGAGCCTGTACGAAAACTGTTCTTTAGTTGCCAAATTTAAGTTTTGCCTTTATTCACCTATTAATCAAGTTCCACGGTTTTAGTTGTTTATGTTTATGTCCAGGAAGGTATCTTAATCATAAGGAAGAGCTATGGAAGATTCCTTACTTGAAGTTTCCATAATTCAAGCTAAGTTGAATAAGTCAACTCAACACGCTTTCAAAAGAAGGAAACAAATTGGATTCTCTGCAACTGTGATTCTTTCCAGGATTCTCCGATTTGAAGAAGATGTGTTACCTTGTTAGATCGGTAATAAAGGAAACACATATTCAAGAAAGACATCGAGTTGACAAAGAAGGCAAAATTCAACAAGGAAACAATAAGAGGTACCAAAACTGTGAACAACACATCTTGGCGTGCAAGATTCAAGAAATCTATAAAAGATGTGAAGTTCATCAAGATGAAGACAAGACAATCGTGCTAAACAATCTGAGAGATTAATCATTCTTTGTATTGTCTTCGTCTTGCTTTTGCGAAGTTTTTGTATCAACTATTTACGTCTAGTTCATAGAAGTTAAGTAGTTCGTACTTGTCTGCTTCGTTGAGTCCTATCAACAAAGAGCGTGAGTGAATTGTTGTGAGGAACATTTTTGTTAAAACCTTTATGGTTATTTGGCCTAAGGCTCGGAAGTTTTTAATAATACTGAAAACTTCTTAAAATTATATCTTCTTGCTTTTGAATTTCGCTGCACATTATTTTAGTCAAGAAGATCACAATAGAGTTAAGGCAATTCCATCTTAACTCTCACAGTTGTTGTGTCAATCTACGATCCAAAATTTTCAATAACAAAGGCATATTTCTTACCATTCAGACTACTTACCTCAATAGGACCAAAACAGCTACTAGTTCGAGGAGTAGCACTATGTACCTGTAGGGGTGTATGAACATCTCTGGTTTGTTTACCTTTGAGACAGTCACCACAAACAAGCTTATCTGGACTGGTTAGCTTAGGCAAACCTCTTACAACAATAACTTTATGTAGCTTCTCCAGGTTCATGTAGTGCACATGTCCCAGTTTACTGTGCCAAATAGAAGCCTCATCTATTTTAGCATGAAAACATTCTGCTTCTTCCTGAGCCAGATAGCAGTTGTCTTTGGATCTAGTACCCGTCATTACAAGGACATTGTCACTATCATAAACATCACAAGACACTGTGTCAAATGTAACTAGCAAATCATCATCACAGAGTTGACTAATGCTAAGTAAATTTGCTTTTAACCCATCAACCAACAGAACATTCTTGAGTGGTGGAAATCCTTCAACATTGAGTACTCTCTTTCCAATGATTTTCCCTTTGGTACCTCCTCCATAGGTGACAGTTCCAACTGTGAGGGGAATCATCTATTTTAGATTCTTTTTATTACCAGTTATATGTCTTGAGCATCCACTGTCAAAGTACCACACTTACCTGAAAGGTTAGAGTAAACATCAGAAAAGACAACATTGCATACAATCTTAATCTTGGGAGATTTCAACTTTTCTATCCATGTTCTACCTTTATGTCCAGTACTTAATGTTGGATTAACATTGGAAGTTGTTGTTGAGTTAACATTAGAAACTCACACTGTTTCCTTACCACTCTCCTTTAGATTTTTCTAACAGAATGGTTTAATATGACCTGGTTGAAAACAGTATTGACAGATATATGTAGTTTTACTTTTTCCAGAGTTGATAGGAGCGTCACTCAAGTTTGGAGATTCCTTGACAAAACCAATTTTAAGATAGGCAGAATTAACATCAGAAAAGGTAGATTTCTCAACAAATCCCAAGCTACATGTACCTTTGTGTCCCATATTCAACACCTCATCAAGTTTAGAGGTACCTGAATTCCATTTGGCAATGATTTGACTATCCTTTTTGAGCTTATCTTTTACCTCTTTTAGTTCAGCTTCTGCTTTGTCAAGGTCTCTTTCATACAATTTCATCATATTCTTCAAACATTCTATATCATGTTTCTTAGTTTCATTACTTTTGATGAGTTTTTGGTTATCTTTCACCAGTTTGCGGAAGGTAGCTTTCAAATCATCGATGATTTCCTCTGGGACATTTATCCTTCAGAGTAGTATTTCTCCTCTAGATCAACTGAGCCATGAAAACAGTCAAAGTTAGTATCTTCATAATCAGAGTATGCTTCAGAGTTAACAGTTAGATCAGTGTCATTCCAATTTCTATAGAAGATCTCATGTTCTGGTGTTGGATCCTGAATGTAACATTGGGATCCATGGCAGTTCCTGGTATCTTCTCCCATCCAGTTGACCTTAGTGTCCAGCGCAACAATGTTGATCTCCTCTGAGTTTTCTTCAGCACTTGATCCAGACTTGAAGTCATTTTCATTGAAATCATCTACACAAACCCAATTAGAGTTCCCTCTTGCTCGGAGGGTGTTAGCGCATTCATTTTTGAAGTGACCAAAACCCTTACATTCATAACACTAGACATCTTTGAATTTCTCAGCATCTTGAGGTGTGGTTTCTGTTGCCATGTATTTTATGAATTTAGGGGGTAACTTCTTGTAACCAGGGCTAGAATTACTAGATAGTTTATCTTTACCTTTATCTTTATAACCTAACTTAATGGATTTCATGGTAATATTTCCATAGTTATAAGAGATTAGCTCATACTCATCATCATCACTCCCCCATGGTTCTGAATTAGTCCCAAGTAAGGCAACAACAAGTTGTTTGTTAGACTTACCTAGAAATTCTAATTCATATTCCTTGAGGGTGTTCATTAAAGTTTGAAACTCAATATTGGCAATATCTTTAGACTCATTCATGGCAATCCTTTTGACAGTGAATCTAGATGACAGTGTTCTGAAGGCTTTGTAGACCATAACTTGATTTGAAATCATGAATCCTAGGTTCTGACATTGATTAGAAATATCAAGCAATTTTTCAAAGTAACTGTCTATACTTTATCTTCACCCATCTCAATTTTCTCAAAGTCCCTAAGAAACTTTCTATGTTTAGAATCCCTGACTGCAACATCTCCCCCGCAATGCAATTCAAGAATGTCCCATGCAGATTTAGCAGTGTTGTAGGTTTGAATAAGTTTAAACATTTGGTTACCTACCCAGCTGAAGATAGCATTGAAAGGTTTTTCATTGAAGTTGTAGAGAGCAATGTCATTAGCTGTCCATTGTGATTTAGGTTTTGGTACCAGATCAACATCTCCATCTCTTGGCAGTAAGGGATGGTGTAGCCTTCCAGTACATATTTCCATGCTCTAAGATCAATCTATTTGATGTGCACCCTGTGTTTGATTTTCCAATAGGCATAGTTGTTTGGACCTTCCAATACTGGTAGTCTGCTGGTATTAGGGTTACTGTTATCTATCTTGTCGTATCAACCCCAAACACCACCGGAGTCGGTGCTTGGCTCTAATACCATTTGAAATTGTGGATGGGGTTGATACTTGAGTTTAATGTTAAAGTAACAATGTTACTTTAACACCAGACCAGAATAATTGTGCAACAAAAAATAAAAAACACGAAATTAAGAAGATAATATATTAATATGATCTTTCGAGCCGTAGGCAAAATACCGTAAGGGTTTAACAAAAGTGTTTCTCACAACTCTCAAGCTCCTCACTCTCAAGTTGCTCGAACTCAACAAAGCACACAAGAATTGCTTTATTAATTCTAAACCTATAACTAACCTAACATCTCACAAACTTTGCAAAAGCAAGACAACGCTCAATAACTTGTAAATAAATCTCTCTGATTGATTAGCTTTTGTCTTGTGTTTGTCTTGATGTAATTCACACATATATTTATGTTCTTAACTTGGACTTCAAGGTGTGTTGTACACGGTTGGTAATTCTTCTCGTTTCCTTGTTGAACTCCTCTTCCAAGTTCTCGCAATTCTTGAATAAAAGTTTATCTGTTAGTAAACTAACTAATGAAATACTCCTTCTTCAACTCATGACTCATCTTAGATGTTTCCTAGTTGGACTCAAACTCTTCTTTCCTTTTAGGTTTTGCGGTTAACTTAATTAAGAAAATTTCTCATTATGGAAACTTTGAAGGATCAACCTATGTTTAAGTTTATTTCCTGATCACGATCATAGATAATCACAACTGTGGAACTCAGTTAGTTAAGTGAATAAGGCAAAACAATAATAAAACATTAAAAACTTAATTGTAAGAAACATTATGTTTTACGATGTTACTCTAACATTGAATGTTCTCAATGTTACTCTAACATTGAGATCATAATGTTATCCTGACATCACTAGAATACTAGCACTTTCAAATTGGTAGTTTCGTCTTCTTCGAATGGTTCTTTATATAGGAAACAATTCCCAACATATAACACTATTTACAATAAATACAACTATTATTAAATAGTATTTGTACATAAGTTTCAACAATATCCACATGCCATATTTATAACAGGAGCGTTTTTTATTTGAGGGAGGAAACAATAATGTAAGGGAGCCCTCTTTCTTTTTCATTATATTATTTTATGGGGGAATTACTGTTTTTGCCCTTTAATTTGAGCTAAGTTTGCCTCATGCCCTTTAACTTTCTGGGCTTCACTTTTGCCCTGTAAGTTTAATAAAGTTTACAAAAAATGCCCATTTGACGATTTCTGAGGCTTGGTTACTATTTAGATGACGTGGTCGCTGACTCGGATGCCACTGTACGGCCTATGTGGCGCCACATATTTTTTTTTATTTCTGACTGAACACTATACGTCACACAGGTATATATATATATATACACATGTATATACACACACAAGTCGTAACTACACCGGCGCCGCCGCCACCACCACCTCCACCACCACGAATCGCCGTCGCCGCCACCTCCACCACCACGAATCACCGTCGCCGCCACCTCCACCACCTCTAAAAATAAACAATTTGTCAACAATATATATAAAAAAATAGACATCTTCCCCAACCTCCCCTGCACCACGACCACGACGAAAATCGACGAAAATCGACCACGATGGAAATTGACCTCACTACAACCACGACGGAAATCAGAAATCAACTAATTACCATCGAAACTCGACGGAAATCGACCACGACAGAAAACAACCTCACTGCGACCCTGACGGAAATCGACGATGGCTTTGCCGCGAACCTTAACGATGACGGAAACGTGTCGGGGAGGAGAGGAGGGATGAGAGAGTGGTCTGAGAGGCACGGTTGACGTTGATGACAAGGGGGGGGGGCTCGGCGGTGATTTTGATGGCGGAGGGAAGTTCGAAGGGGGTGAGAGATTGAGATAGGGGAGCGCGATTGTCGGCCGAGGGGAGTGCGATTGTCTGTGTGTGTATATGTGGAGTCCGTACGAGTGCATTGCATACGACTTGACTTTGACGGCGGCAGTGGCGGTGGAGTCCGTACGAGTTTTGCGACGGCGGTCAGAGTTGTTATGAGCGAAGATTTTTGGTGTGCGATGCGTTGTTGTTGTTGTTGTGGCGGCGTAAAGCGAATTCCATGAAAATTGGAAATCGAATTCAGTGATTGATTCAACTTTACCTTGTGGCTGTTGTTGTGATTGGAATTTGTGAAAGGGATTGAGCTTTGGGGTTTTTGAGCACTGTGTGTGTGTGAGAGAGAGAGAGGCAAGTCAACTCGTGAAAAAAAAAATTATGTGGGCCACGTGGCAGTACAAGGGCGTCCTAGTCAGCTGCCACGTCAGCTCAACAGTAATCGGGTCGCAAAATAGTCCAACGGGCATTTTTTGTACATTTAATTGAACTTACATGACAAAAGTGAATCCAAAAAAGTTAACGGACAAAAGACAACTTAGCCCAAATTAAAGGGGAAAAAAAAGTAATTCCCCTTATTTTATTATATAATATAATACAACTACATTTTTTTATAGAAAAAAACAACTTTTTCCTTCTTTAATTTATAAAGTGGTACAGTTATTTGGACATTGGAGTGAGAGTAACGGGAAAAAGCAAACGGAAGAAAAAGTGTTGTTTTTTAGGAGACGTGTCAATTTAATAAGAGGATGGAGTGGAGTAGGAAAAATGGAGGAGAAGATTTGAAGCCAAACATAATATACGGTTTCATAACGAGCTAGATGCGCCCAAATCGGCCGGCTCTAAAAACAAAAACAAAAACGTATTTTCGTATAACATTAAGAAAACTTATATATACCTACAGTCCATCTGTTTCTCCAACTCGTGACACGCAGGCATTCTTGAATCTCTAAAATATTTTAGTTATTAATTAACACATGCACGTGTATGTTCAATTTATTTCAGTTTGAAAAGTTAATTCCACAAACTAATTAATCTCACAAAACTTTAAGTGTTCTATACTCGAATTCTTTATCAATGTCCCTGATCTGCAGCCTCATCCTCATTTCTTCCGCTATTCTTTCGACAGGTTAATTCCTTGTTTTTTTTTTTTGTTCCTGCCAATAAGTGTAATACATTGTTTACAGATGATTATTTCTATTTGGTTGTTAATCTTCCGATTTCATGCTAATTGGATACAGAAGCTTATGGTGGTCGAAGGTTTCAACAACCTGGTCCTCGATCACGTGAAAATGTGAAGCTCTTTGTGTTTGGCGACTCGTACGCTGATACGGGGAACTGGCCACGTTCGGCCTCAAAATCATGGAAGGAACCATATGGTGTCACTTACCCTGGAAAGCCATCCGGAAGATTTAGCGATGGTCGTGTACTCACGGACTACATAGGTAATAATTTTATAAAATTCCAAGCATCACAAAACGCACGACATAGATCTTACAAACTAATTGGGTTTATGCATGTGTCACTTATAATAATTTCGATGATCCGATATACACAGTTTGGTCCATTCTAGTTAAAAGTGTAAATTTAGGAAAAACACATATATTAGTCGTTATTTCTCATAAAGGAAAAGGAAGGTCAAAAGAGTCAGATTTCACATGTTTTTTCTGAATTTTAAGAAATGTATAATAAGTTTTTGCTAAAGAGAATGAAAAGTTCTTGTAGAACAACGAAAAGACGATTGTGACGATTGTAAGTGGGTTCACCTAATTAAATACCCATAAATGTTGCATCAAACCCCTTTCAGTATAACTAATTCCAGAAACTGCCCTCAAACTTTTAAACATGTAGTCAACTTTTAGGGTCACGGCCGTGCTAGTTAAATGAGCTACATTATAAGGAATTGATGTTTTGTGCCCATTTAAAATTAAATAAGCTTACACTTCTTAAAAGTTAAATAAGCTTATACTTGGGAAATGAGTTATAATATAATGTAGGGGTTTTGATATTTTTACCCACTTGAAAGTTAAATAAGCTTATAGTTCCTATAAACAACACCAATTAAACTGTTAATCATGCTATAATTATTCCTTTAGTTATTTGTCTTTTATTTAGCTCTTTACTAAAATTTATAATGACCATTGCAGCTTCATTTATTGGTATAAGATCTCCAGTGCCATACGAACAAAAGAGTACTAAGCCGAAATTGGTAAAATATGGGATCAATTTTGCGTATGGAGGGACAGGAGTGTTTCCTACACAAGTTGATAAACCAAACATGACCACACAAATTGATTTTTTCCAACAATTACTGATGGACAAGAATTTGTGCACAAAACAAAATTTAAGTTCGTCCGTCGCACTTGTAGTCCTGGCGGGCAACGACTATACTGCTTATTTTGCCAAAAACGGTTCCTTAGAGGTAAGTTTGGTCAGCTACAAATACATAATACTTGCATTACTCTCATGCCTATAGATGTAATATATAATTAGGAAAATTAAGTCATATATATGCATATATCATAATCAATTAGCGCAAAAGACCTAAACTCTCTATATGTTTATTTTGCCTTATACAAAAGTAGATCTCGAAACTCTCAAACAAGAAACTTGACCTTCAACATATAATATTTTGTCATCTCATCTAAAAGCTTAAGCTGTTAGAGAGGGTATGCATCTAATATTTATATATATTATCTCCAACATAATTTTTCGACAAATTTAAACAAAGTATTCCATATTTCCATCAAAAAGTGTTTCTCAGAATATTGGCATAATTTATTTGTTTATGATGAGAAATATTCAATGGAAAATGTCGTTCCAAATGAAATATTTTGTGAAAATTTGACCAAAGGCAAATTTTCAGATTTTTCAACGTGCCTATATATAGTGGATTTCTGTTTTTCTTATAGACTTGGACCACATGCTCTTTGACGCTTTTTTACTCAAATTTAAGCGGAGGTGAGGATTTGATTATTATTTCTTTTTCTAACTAGTCACTACCACGTGTCACCAGATTATATGGGCACGGTAGTTTATGGCAACAAGAAAAGAACGATATTAGCTGAGGAAAGCGATAACACTGATTAACCAATACGATTTTCTATTTTCTTAAAGGAAATTCAGAGCTAAAAATGTCTCCACTATTTATTTTAGAGAGTAAAGGTTGTTCTTGTGATGAAATTAAACAACTTTATTTTTGTGATGTAATTAAATTCATATAAAACTGAAAATGGTTTAAACAATCAAGACCAAATTAAGCACATGCACTAAATCCGTAAATCGGGAGAAACACATTGAGCACCCATTTTCTCGAAAATGTGCACTGAATTCTCTCGTGTTGTTTTCTTTTCTACCTCGTGTTTTTAAAAATCCTCGTGTTTTCAAAGATTCTCATGATTTTAAATAACCTACACCAATTTCTTTCGTGTTATTTATTTTGCACAAAGTCCTGGTCTTTTCAAAAATCATTTTCATGTTTTCAAAAATCCTACCCGTGATTTAATAGTCCTCAAGAATCCTCCTCATGTTTTTAAGTCCTGCGACAGACCCTTTCATGTTATTGTTTTGCATGGAACTCCCTAGTATTTTCAGAAATAATACATAAGCATATCCTAATTAAAAATGAATTGACAACTTTACTCTCTTAATAAGAAGGGTTTTAGTGCATGGTATTTGAAAACACGAAAGACTTAGTGCAAAATTTTCGAAGACACGATGGACTTTTGTGAGAAAAAGAATATACAAGAGAGTCTGGGGCAAATTATTATTTCAAAACACAACAATACGATAAATTTTGGTGCCTGAGGATGTTTTATATATGCAGTTTTCCAGCATAAATCATGAGACTAAGTGAGTAACTAACAGATGCCCTATCTTTAATTTTCTTTTGAAACAGGAATTGTCAGCTTTCCAAAAAGCAATGATTAATCAGCTGGTCTTGAATGTGAAGCGGATAAATAGTTTGGGAATCAGTAAAGTAGCTGTAGCCGGAATCGAGCCAGTGGGGTGCTTACCAAAAAGTACTGCTTCAAATTCGTATGTAAATTGCAACTCACAGTTTAATGATATCGCACAATCACACAATCAACTGCTGAAACAAAGTCTTTTTGGAGTCGAGAATAACACAACTGATGCTCGAAAGTTCATCTACATAGACCTTTACGCCGCTTTCACCTCAGCTTTGAAGATACAACATAAATCACAAGGTAATACTATTACTAGAAAAACCATCCCTTGCATATAAAATGAGCATGTCATGTGGGTATTTTTTTTTTTTATCTCAATACTCCACATTAGACCAAACTTTAGTCCATCTAAGAATCTCGGAAATTAGATTTAGCTTTTCTGAGAACTTTCTGCGCTCAAAGTAACTCGTTAACCTTGTGAATTTGACGAAGTCATTCAATGTTAAAGCTAGTATTCGAGGGGAGAGAGCTTTAGCCTCCCCCTCCCGAGAGTGAGGCTGGGATAAAATGATTTGGATTAAATTAGAAATAAATGAATACATTTTCCCAATAACAATGAGGAGATTACACATAGGATTCTCTCGGAGTCATAACATGATTGCACTAATTTTGGTTTCGAATTTAGTTTCGATAAATCAAGCATTGGAAATATTTCGATATATTTCGAAAACGTTTCGTAAAGTTTCGAAAACATTTCGTAAATGCTACAAAAAGATATGGAATGCGTCTAATATTAATATCTAAAAGAAGACGTCATGACTTTGTTACTGTTATAGTTTAGGTAAATAACTATAATAATTTATCTCACATTATGAAACGTAATACTTTATAATAGTAATATTAATCCACAAATTAATTACGCCACATATAATGTATATAATTAATAAACTATTATTTTCTTGTGATGAGAAATATCATCAGCAGAATTGTATGAGATTGCTGGGAGGATGGACAGGTGTGTAAATCATTAATGTAATAATATCCATAAAGAAATTAAACAACAAATTCTTGATCATTAACTAGTGCCTCAGTAATTTCATTTCGGTTGACTAAGAGAAGTTAACACGTGTAATCTTTACTTTTGAAATTGCAAAAGTGCTTCGATTTGGTCATGCCAAAAACCGAAATAATTCGGACGTTTCGTACCAAACGTCGTGAATTTTAAATCCATGAGTAATACCATCTCTCGTTATGGGTCGATTAATTCACAGTTCCTTCGTGGGTCCATACTTGAACGTCGACCCACAACTCGTGCAACTATTTATTAACCATCGTTATTTTAAACCGTCTCAATATGCTACATCCATGAAATTTGGAACACTCACAATCTAATTCAAAAATTTCACCTAGTTGAATGTGTCCATTTTCCCACACTAGCTAGTACGTAGGGTTACTATAGCTAACACCATAGAGTTAAACATCACTACCATAGAATGCAACAATTACATATACTTATTTTTTAGATGGGCTAGATGAGGCATGATAATCGAGGTAAACGACCCCTTGATAATCATTTGTGTCACTAGCTAGATTGATGAAAATGCATTACATGTGGAGTACTCTTCCATTAATGAAGAAGATCATGTGTCACATCTTAAATTATGATACATATTTATTGAATCATTGAAGTGTTCATAATGTAATTATCCTTACATCTAACGGGGGTATTCTTGTTTTATAATTTCATTGTATGTATAGGAAATTCAACTTCGAACGATGTATTGAAGCAATGTTGTACTGGTCTGGATGGTGAAGACTGTGGCTTTGTTGACAAGAATGGGAACAAAAAATATGTAGTGTGTGAGAATCCTAAGCAATCCTTTTTCTGGGACACCGTACATCCATCCAACGAGGGTTGGCATGCTATTTACACAGCTCTAGTACCATCTCTCAAACCACTTGGGTGGTGAACAAATTTTGTTTTGCTCCTAATGCCCCAAAAGTTGTATTAGAAGAAAGGGATAAATGCACTAATGCCTCACTGTTTGGCCATTTTGACGCTCCCAAATTAAAGATTTTAGAAAGAAAACTCAGTTTCTCCACTTTTGCTAAAATGTGCAAACTCTTTCTTATGCCATACATGACCATTCGATTTAGAGATGTGTCTGTTCCCTTATAGATTTGACTGGGTAAGGTGAGGAGTTTGCTAATTTTATCAAAATTTTGAAGCATTTTACTAAACGGCTCAACAATAAAATTTTATCAAATCTTTTATCTAGATCAGAAAAACACAGAAATGATATACACATCATGAGATTTTTCGATTATTCAAGAACCTTCATGATTATTATCTCATAGATTTATGTTAAAATCAGGGTTTGAGTTTTAAAACTTGAGATGAATCCAAAATAAAAAGAAGTGTGACAAATAAAAATGAAATCTTTAGATTAATAGCTAACATCGTCTAAAAATAACTAGGTTTCTTTTTGCAAATTAGGCCTCTCTTTGTTCTAAAGTATTTAATTCGATAATTTACCACTTTAATTTACAGAATAAGTACACGAGATACCTGAGTAATTTCAAAAATTCGTTACATCCCATGACCAAATCATCCTTGTGCTATTTCCAATCTTTTTTTATTTTCAAATTTTACTTTATTTTTCTTCTAAAACATATTTAAAACTGAAAAACATCTAATCCAATTTTTAACTGAGTTCTTTTTTCGCGCCATCGGTCTAGGGAGTCATCTAGATCTTGCTATACACGAGCGGCTTGCTACTTTTAAAATTACAAAAAGAGAATATGTATCTTTTACATGTGAGTGATTTATTACTAAATGGCCGGTAGAGTCAACCAACTTCCACACACTCATATAAGCTCCAATGCTCCATTTTGAATAAGTAGATGAGCTTAATATACAAGATCGACGTAGCCCATCAAGAATCCCGTTCAAAGCTTTGTGTTGGAGATAATATATAAATATTAAATGTCTACCCTCTCTAACAGCTTAAGCTTTTAGATGAGATGTCAATTCAATATATTAGATATATATGGAACAATATTCTTTGATTGATTTGTACATATCTTAGACTAGGCAATTTACCTTAGTTAGCCTTGTAATTGTATCTGTATATTTGTGATGACAGTAATGAGAATATTCATTCAGCAAAATACCTTCTTACATTCTTACATGGTATCACGAGTCTAACCCTAGCCGTGTACCTTCTCTCTCTCTCTCTCTCTCAATAGCCCCCCTCCCATTCTTCTCTCTCCCTCTCTCTCTCTCTCTCTCTCTCTCTCTCTCTCTCTCATAGCTGAATCAAAATTTCATCCAGCTTTAGCCGTCTCTAATGTTCAGAACTTCATCCCAACCACTCTTGAGATGGAGAAAGGTCAATACTCCACATGGGCCGAACTTTTTCGAATACACTGCCGTGCATATCAAGTCATCGACCACATAATTCCTCCACCACCTTTCGCCACCAACACGTCCGCCACCAAAGCCGCGGACAAAGACACCAATGCGGATAAACCGCGGACAAGGACAAAGACAAAGCCCCGTCTTCTTCCCCTACAAACTCTGAACTCTTGTCCCGACTTGATGCTATCGTCCTCCAATGGATATATGGCACTATATTCGACGATCTCATGCACACCATCATTGAGAAGGATTCCACTGCACACAAAGCCTACGTCCGTCTTTAGAACATCTTTCAGGACAACAAGAATTCACGAGCGGTTTATTTGGAGAACCAATTCTCTCAGGTATCTCTGGATAATTTTGCAAATATTTCTGCTTATTGTCAGGAATTCAAAGTCCTTGCAGATCAATTCTCGAATGTTGGTTCACCTGTTTCAAATCAACGTCTCGTTCTCCAACTCATTCCCGGCCTTACTGAGAGTTACGACGGTGTAGCCACGTTCATTCAATAGAGTGATCCTTTGCCTCCGTTCTATGAGGCCCATTCCCCTCTCATCATGGAAGAAACCCGCAAGGCCAAGCAAGCCTCTACCGCCGCTGCCGCCGTTATGGTTCACACTGCACCACACCGGACCCCCCTCACCACAACCGCGGTACGCCACCTCCCAACCGCGGCTCCTCCTCTTCTTACCGAGGACGTCGCGGCAGTAACCGCTATTTCGGACAAGCTGCACCGTGCCCATGGGCTCCTCCGGCCCAACCTTGGGTGTCCTATCCATGGCCCAATGCTCCGTGGACCTATTCGTCGTATCCTTACCCTACCACTGGTTGGACACGGCCCACTGCTCCATCTCAGTCTTGGATTTTGGGCCCACGCCCCCAAGCATACTTGGCCCAAGCCCCCCTCTGCACGGATATGCACCCACGGACATTGACAGTGCTATGCATACTCTCTCCTTGCAACCTCCGGATCAACAGTGGTACTTGGACAGCGGTGCCTCATCTCACATGACCTCGGCGAAAGGTAACCTCTCGTCTTATTCTTTTTCAGGCATGCATCGTAATATTCTGGTCGGCAATGGTTCTAATATTCCAGTTAAAGGTCATGGTAACACTTTGCTCCCTTTCTCTTCTTATCCTCTCTATTTACAAAAAGTCTTACATGCTCCCGATATTATTAAAAACATTATCTCTGTGCGACGCTTCACTACTGATAATTGTGTTTCTATTGAGTTTGATCCTGTTGGTTTCTCTGTGAAGAATTTTTAGACGGGGACCCCAATCATGCGATGTAATAGTACCGGTGACTTATATCTCATCACTCCCTCTTCACTGTCGCCTATCTCCACCCGCCCCACTATCGCCCTCACTGCCACCTCACCCTCACTTTGGCATCATCGTTTGGGACATCTAGGATCCTCTATTTTACAGTTTTTACATAAAAACAATTTTATTGCTTGTCGTACTTTGAGTAAACAAACATTATGTGAACCTTGTATTTTGGGGAAGCATATTAGACTTCCTTTTTCTTTTTCTTCTAATGCATGCTTGCACCCTTTTGATATTATTCATAGTGACTTATGGACCTCGCGGGTCTTAGGGGCTAGTGTGTCACAAATATTATGTCTTATTTTTAGATGACTTCTCTAAATTCTTCTCGACTTTTCCTATTGGGCAAAAATCTGATGTTTACTCTATATTCACTGCCTTTGCTGCATTTATACGAACTCAATTTGGTACCCCTATTAAATGTTTGCAATGTGACAATGACAGTGAATTTGATAATGAGCAATTCAGGTCACTATGTCACAACTGTGGCATGTCTCTTCGCTTTTCTTGCCCCTATACTTCGGCCCAAAATGGAAAAGTTGAACGTCAAATCTGATCTCTTAATAACATTATGCGCACTCTCCTTACTGAATCGGCCGCCCCTCCTTCCTTATGGCCTCACGCCTTACAAACTTCCACTTACCTCCCAAATACCCTCCCACATAAAACTATACACCACTCCTCTCCCACTCAAATATTATACAACCGCACACCCTCTTACACGCGCCTACACACTTTTTGGTGTTTGTGTTACCCACTCTCTCCCTCCATTACTATCCATAAACTCCAACCTCGTTCCTCCCCTTGCGTCTTTCTCGGGTATCCCTCGCATCATAGGGGTTACAAATGCTTTGATCTTCAACACAACAAAATTACTCTATCTCGTCAAACCCGCCACTATCCGGACCGTTCTCAGCATTGCCCTCTCTCGTTCTTGGTCCATTCATCAGTTGGATGTCAAGAATGCTTTCCTTCACGGGAATTTGGATGAAACGGTCTACATGCACCAACCACTTGGTTTTCGTGACTCACGCCACCCCGACTACGTTTGTTTACTGAAGAAGTCTCTCTATGGGTTTAAGCAAGCCCCCCGGACGTGGTATCAACAGTTTGCAGACTTTGCTTCCACCATCGGCTTCTCTCACAGTAAATCCAACCACTCTCTCTTTATCTATCCGCGGGGTACCGATATTGCTTATTTGCTCCTATATGTTGACGATATTATTTTGACTGCATCTTCTATTGCTCTTCCCCGGTCTCTTATTGCTCAGTTTGGTTCTGAATTTGCCATGAACGACTTGGGTTCCCTTTACTATTTATTGGGCATTGCTGTTCCTCATCATGCAGGTGGACTTTTCTTGTCTCAAAGCAAGTATGATAGAGAAATTATAGAACGTGCAGGCATGTCTTCTTGCAAACCTGCAGCTATACCCGTTGACACTAAATAAAAGCTCGGTTCCTCGGGTCCTTCCTTTCCCGACCCGACTTTGTTTCGTAGCTTAGCGGGCGCCCTCATGTATCTTACCTTCACGAGACTGGATATATCTTATGCTGTTCAACAAATTTGTCTTCATATGCATGACCCTCGTTTAGAGCACACGGCATCCCTGAAACGAGTACTTCGGTATGTTCAAGGCACGACTCATCTTGGCCTTCATCTTTCTCGTTCACAGCTCGACTCTCTAGTTTTTTATACTGATGCTGATTGGGCCGGTTGCCCCAACACTCGACGATCCACTTCTGGATACTGCATATTTCTTGGCGATAACCTTATTTCTTGGTCTTCTAAACGGCAACCCACTATCTCACGATCCAGTGCCAAAGCCGAATACCGTGGGGTTGCTAATGTGGTATCCGAATCATGTTGGATTCGTAATCTTCTTTTGGAGCTCTGTCTTTCTCTTTCAAAAGTAACGTTGGTTTATTGTGATAATGTGAGCGCCATCTATATCACTACTAATCCGGTGCAACACCAACGCACCAAACACATTGAGTTAAACATCCACTTTGTTCGTGAAAAGGTTTCTCGGGGCCATGTTCGAGTTCTACACGTCCCCTCTCGGTCCCAAATTGCCGACATTTTCACTAAGGGGTTGCCCCGGGTTCTTTTTGATGACTTTCATACTAGTCTAACCGTTCGTGATCCTCCCGCTTCGACTGCGGGGGTGTATTAGATATATATGGAACAATATTCTTTGATTGATTTGTACATATCTTAGACTAGGCAATTTACCTTACTTAGCCTTGTAATTGTATCTATATATTTACGATGACAGTAATGAGAATATCCATTCAGCAAAATACCTTCTTACATTCTTACACTTTGGACCGGATAAAGGCACTCTATGCACGACGACCCCATTATCATTACGATCTATAAGTAGAACTGAAGGACATATCGGAGGGCAAATGGAGCTTTTCTAATTTCATTTACTTAAGCAAGTCTCAAAACCTGGGGCTGAAAGACCTCAACTAACCCACAACGTGTTCTTTTGATCTGGTTCACGTGAGGTCACGAACCTCATATAGTTAGAGCTGTCCTTTGGGTCGGGTACATGGGCTAACCCAGCTAGGGGTTTGGTTTACCTAGTCTCCAGCAGGTGGTTTTTTACTAATTTAGTACACATATTAGTAGTATTTATAGTTTACACCATTAAAAAATATTTTATTCCTTTTTTGCCTACTATTTCTTCATTATAAATCAAAATTTTAAAAATATTTCGCCCAAAATTGATAAAATCTTTGTAGTATCATTGTTCGATTTATATTTCATTGATGGACTAAAAAGGTACGTAAGATTTTAAAATAAGTTAAGATGATTAGAAACTGACCAATGAAGACGACTCTAACAACCTTTTGCCATGCTTTCCGCCGTTGGCTATAGTAAAATACTTTCCCGTTTCTCCCCCCCCCCCTAATTTTTCCAATCCCTTTACACTACAAGATTTGGGGGGCATCCGCAACCGCCCCCCCCAACCGCTCGGGCGGTCGCCATTAACGGCGACCGCAGAGCGACCGCCAGGCGGTCGCCACTGAGACGTGGCGACCGTTGGGCGGTTGTGAAGGTTCCTCGCAACCGCTGGGCGGTTGCGAGAGCTTCTTGCAACCGCTCGGCGGTTGCGAGATCACATAGCAACCGCCTGGTAGTTGCTGATACTGGATATCTGCAACCGCCTGGCGGTTGCAGATAATAGTCATACATGAATTTTTATTATTTTGGTTGATACGTTGTGGTACGTTGTTTCATCAGTTGATAATTATCCTAATGATAGTTAAAACAAGCGAATTATAAGTTTTATTGGAAAATCAAGCTTAAGGACAACATTAAAAACTAAGTGTGATGGTTAGTTATTGAATATAATATATAGATGTATCGTTGATAACTCGCCTAATCACATAATCTATTATTTTACTAACTTAATTACTAGTTTTGTAGTTATTTACTACTACTATTCATATGTAATAATGATATTTGAGTTCAATAAACACAAACACATCATGATACTTCCGAAAAATCACTAATTTCGAATATTCAGTTCTTGCAACCGCCAGGCGGTTGCAAGAGCTTCTCGCAACCGCTGGGCGGTTGCAAAGGCTTCTCGCAACCGCTGGGCGGTTGCGAGATCACATAGCAACCGCCTGGCGGTTGCTGATACTACCATTGGCAACCGCCTGGCGGTTGCTGATACTTCCATTGGCAACCGCCTGGCGGTTGCAGATAATAGTCATACATGAATTTTTATTATTTTGGATGATACGTTGTGGTACGTTGTTTCATGAGTTGATAATTACCTTGATGATAGTTAAAACAAGCGAAATTATAAGGTTTTATTGGAAAATCAAGCTTAGGGACAACATTAAAAACTAAGTGTGATGATTAGTTGTTGAACATAATATATAGATGTATCGTTGATAACTCGCCTAATCACATAATCTACTATTTTACTAACTTAATTACTAGTTTTGTAGTTATTTACTACTACTATTCATATGTAATAATGATATTTGAGTTCAATAAACACAAACACATCATGATACTTCCGAAAAATCACTAATTTCGAATATTCAGTTCTTGCAACCGCCAGGCGGTTGCAAGAGCTTCTCGCAACCGCTGGGCGGTTGCAAAGGCTTCTCGCAACCGCTGGGCGGTTGCGAGATCACATAGCAACCGCCTGGCGGTTGCTGATACTACCATTGGCAACCGCCTGGCGGTTGCTGATACTTCCATTGGCAACCGCCTGGCGGTTGCAGATAATAGTCATACATGAATTTTTATTATTTTGGATGATACGTTGTGGTACGTTGTTTCATGAGTTGATAATTACCTTGATGATAGTTAAAACAAGCGAAATTATAAGGTTTTATTGGAAAATCAAGCTTAGGGACAACATTAAAAACTAAGTGTGATGATTAGTTGTTGAACATAATATATAGATGTATCGTTGATAACTCGCCTAATCACATAATCTACTATTTTACTAACTTAATTACTAGTTTTGTAGTTATTTACTACTACTATTCATATGTAATAATGATATTTGAGTTCAATAAACACAAACACATCATGATACTTCCGAAAAATCACTAATTTCGAATATTCATGTTCTTGCAACCGCCAGGCGGTTGCAAGAGCTTCTCGCAACCGCTGGGCGGTTGCAAAGGCTTCTCGCAACCGCTGGGCGGTTGCGAGATCACATAGCAACCGCCTGGCGGTTGCTGATACTACCATTGGCAACCGCCTGGCGGTTGCTGATACTTCCATTGGCAACCGCCTGGCGGTTGCAGATAATAGTCATACATGAATTTTTATTATTTTGGATGATACGTTGTGGTACGTTGTTTCATGAGTTGATAATTACCTTGATGATAGTTAAAACAAGCGAAATTATAAGGTTTTATTGGAAAATCAAGCTTAGGGACAACATTAAAAACTAAGTGTGATGATTAGTTGTTGAACATAATATATAGATGTATCGTTGATAACTCGCCTAATCACATAATCTACTATTTTACTAACTTAATTACTAGTTTTGTAGTTATTTACTACTACTATTCATATGTAATAATGATATTTGAGTTCAATAAACACAAACACATCATGATACTTCCGAAAAATCACTAATTTCGAATATTCAGTTCTTGCAACCGCCAGGCGGTTGCAAGAGTTTCTCGCAACCGCTGGGCGGTTGCAAAGGCTTCTCGCAACCGCTGGGCGGTTGCGAGATCACATAGCAACCGCCTGGCGGTTGCTGAAACTACCATTGGCAACCGCCTGGCGGTTGCTGATACTGGCATTGGCAACCGCCTGGCGGTTGCAGATAATAGTCATACATGAATTTTTATTATTTTGGATGATAGGTTGTGGTACGTTGTTTCATCAGTTGATAATTACCTTAATGATAGTTAAAACAAGCCAAATTATAAGGTTTCATTGGAAAATTAAGCTTAGGGACGACATTAAGAACTAAGTGTGATGATTAGTTGTTGAACATAATATATAGGTATATCGTTGATAACTCGCCTAATCATATAATCTACTATTTTACTAACTTAATTACAAGTTTTGTAGTTATTTACTACTACTATTCACATTTAATAATGATATTTGAGTTCAATAAACACAAACACATCAAGATACTTCTCAAAAATCACTAATTTCAAAATGGATTTTTTGGCAACCGCTAGGAGGTTGCGAGATAGCATGGCAACCGCCTGGCGGTTGCAAGATTACATGGCAACCGCCTGGCGGTTGCTATGTCACATGGCAACCGCCTGGCGGTTGCCAATACTCGATATCTGCAACCGCCAGGCGGTTTCAAGGGCTTCTCGCAACCGCTCGGCGGTTGCAAATTTTGCTGAAATTGGGCGGGATTGGGGGGGAAATTCAAATTTTCACGAAAATTCAAAATTTTCAATACATTGCAACCGCCGAGCGGTTGCAAATTCTGCTGAAATTTGGGGGGAATTCAATTTTTTACGAAAATTCAAAATTTTCACCCAAATCTTATATATACCCACCATTCTTCCCCTAATTTTTCATTCACAACTCTTACACTCTCAAAGAAAAATCCAAGACTTCATTTTATCTTCAAATCAAAACACAAACACTCTTCTATTCCAATCCAAAAAAAAAACCCAAAAACTTCTTTTTACCTACAAAACAAATAATCAAACACTCTTTTTTCTTTTATATCTTCAACAAAACACTCAACACATTCTTTTCGTTTATATCTTCAACAAATACCAAACACTTTCTTATATCTTCATAACAAAATACCTAACACTCTTCTTTTTCAATTCACAAAAACTCAAAAACTTTTTATCTCCAAAACATAACCCTTTTTTCTAATCTTTTCTTTTTGTTTCACATCTTTTCTTTTTTGTTTCTCTTATTTTCTTTTTTGTTTCTCTTCTTTTCGTTTTGTTTCTCTTCTTTACTTTTTGTTTCTCTTCTTTTCTTTTTTGTTTCTCATCTTTTATTTTGTGTTTCTCTTCTTTTTTTTGTTTCTCTTTTTCTCATTTTGTTTCTCTTCTTTTCGTTTTGTTTCCCTTCTTTTCGTTTTGTTTCACCATTTTAATTTCAACAAAAAAACAATAATTTTCTGGAAAATTTCCAGAATATTATTGTTTTTTTTTGTTTTGATGAATATTATCTGCAACCGTCGGGGCGGTCGCCCCCTTATATTAATTTCGAAAGTTCTAAATCTAGCAACCGCTAAGCGGTCGCCCCCTTATATGGCGACCGCCTAGCGGTCGCCCCTATATGGCCCTTATATGGCGACCGCCTAGCGGTCGCCCCCTTATATGGCGACCGCCTAGCGGTCGCCCCATTATATGGCAACCGCTAGGCGATCGCCCCTTAGTATGGCGACCGCCTAGCGGTCGCCCCCTTATATGGCGACCGCCTAGCGGTCGCCCCATTATATGGCGACCGGCTAGCGGTCGCCTTGGTGTAAGGGCGACCGCCCGGCGGTCGCAAGCCGCCCGCGACGAGGGGTATCCGCGACCGACGCGGCAACCGCCCCGACGGTCGCGGATACCCTTCGCGCGACCGCCCATGGGCCTTCTGCAACCGCCCGGGCGGTTGCAGATGGCCCTCAAGTCTTGTAGTGTTAGTTGGAGAATAGCTCGGATCCTCTGTTTTGTACATTGGGGCCTTTGGGGTTTGCGACTGTCCAAATTCCTAAATTTCCACTTAATTACTCGTAGATAGATTGTAGCTCCGCTCAAATGAAGGATTTGTAAAACTAAAACATTACCTATTTATAAATCCTCAACTTTGGTCAATTAGATAAAATTTCTAAAAGATTGTACGAGGACATGACTAATAAGGGTCACGACAAATGCATCTAGAGCTACATCATGCATGATAGTATTTAATTAAAGTACGTATTAAATGCAAATTCATGCATGACATTTAATTTGTAGACAAATTCATTTAGTGCCTAACCAATTTTAGCGTACTCTCGTTTAACTCCTTTGATGACTTGCTCAAGGGCGGCCATTCTCTTTTCTTCCCATTAATAACGTGCGTTATGGCGAAACGTAACATTGCACGCGGTGGTGAAACTTGGACGGTTAAAGGATGGGGATCGATTAGAATTTATTCCACTTCCATTCATTTCAACCTTCATGAGATCGTTCCTCTGTTTATTCTACTTTTTCCCTTTCCTTTTATGGGTTGGTTTTTGTGAGAATATTAATTATGTTTGAGTTAAGTGATATAGTTTACATATGATTTAGTAAAACGAAAAAGAGTAAAAACAAAAATAAGCATATGAGCGAACTTGGTGAGATGAGCGAACTTGGTGAGAAACAAACGACGGCAACGGAACCTATGCCGCCGGATAAATTTACATTCACGGCCAATCGTCAAAAGAGATCGAGAACATTGGGACTAACAGCAGAATCGGACGTAAACATGGAGGATTCAAATCAACCAATGCAAAACCCTAGCTGGGGGCAAAAATCCTATGCCGCGATTGCAAAATCGAAGACCTCGCAGAAAGATAAACGATTCGATGAGGAACGCATTGCTGAGATCAAAAAACATGTCATTATCCACGAGATTTCTGGAGCAATGCCAATCCCGAAAGTTACCTTCACGGACGAACTGGAGGAACGGATTAACAACGAATGGAAAAACAATCTTATCGTTAGGGTGATGGGCAGATCTTGGTATTTTGAAGCCCTTCAATCCAAACTCGACATTATGTGGTTGCTACATGGCGAATTTGAATTAATGGATTTGGGGTACGGATGCTATTGCATAAAAGGTCTTCGTGATGACAAAAGGGAGATGATTCTAACGGAGGGGCCGTGGCACTTGGCGGGAAGCTTTCTTTCGATCCGCAAGTGGTTTCCAGATTTCGATGCTCCCTCGGATAAAATTGAGAGTGCGATAACCTGGGTAAGGATTGTAAATCTACCAATGGAGCTACTTTCGGAAGGCATTGTGCACGCCTTGGCGGAGCAACTTGGCGATCCGATCAAGATCGACGCGAACACACTTCACGCGAAGAGGGGGAGATTTGCTCGCGTTTGCATTCAAGTAAGCACCAACATGCCGCTGAAGTTGGGAATTGGGGTGAGGGAAAAGGTATACCAAGTTGTGTATGAAAACCTACCGTCATTATGTTACAAATGCGGGAAAGTTGGACATGTCGAATCGACGTGTGAATTAGGGGGAAGACAAATTCCGATCGAAAATACAACTGAAAATCCTATTACCACAACGATTCCGAGAGAAAGCAATGAACGAGCAAAGTGGATCATTGAGAAGACACAAAATAAGGAATTCGGGGAGTGGATGCAAGTTTCGCGAGGGAAAAAGAAGCCCAACGGGGTGAACGGGGAGCAGAATGCCAAGAAATTAGAAAGAAACCCAACGCTGCGAATCCTAGCGAGAGATATGCCAAACACGAAGCCGAATGGGGCAGCACCTGGTGATAGTAATCTGGCGGGCAGCGCTGGACCACACGGACGAAGAGTTCTTCCAGCGTATTTTAATATAGCGGAGGATACGAACTCTGTGAGGAATGGGAAAGAAAAGGGAGTGCGCAAGAATCCTAAAGCAAGGTAAGTGGCTAAAGAAGGAAAGAAAAATTTATCAAGGCCCACAAATAAATTTGGCACCCTAGCGCTCTATCAAGATAAGGAACTTGCAATCATAGAGAACGAAAATATTAAGGAAAACACACGCACTGCTGCTGTATCACAAGGAGAAGAGGATGAATCCGGACTTGTGGGATTGGGACGACGTGCTCCTCGGACAATGGGAGGTGATAGAGTACGAAACGCAGCACATCTTGCTCCACGAGTCCTCAACGATATCACAAATGGCACTCGAAGACCGACTGGTCAATGTATTGGCGATACCTTCATGTGTTTGGGAAGTGGAGACGAAGGTCTATCGAACACAGAGGGAAGAGAACATAGTAGCATGGTGGCAGATCACGAAGCGGAGCGAAAGAGAGGTGAACCGCCTAACATCTCTAGCCTTAGAGCTGTTGAGACAGACATATGCGACATTGAGGGGGTCCGTAATTGACCACCCGATCGAGGCATACCACCTACATAATTTTAGGATGAAAATAATCTCTTGGAATTGTCAAGGAGCGGGGCATGTGGACTTTCAGAATAACGTACGGGAACTGGTACGTGTTCATAGACCTTCGGTCTTCTTTATTTTTGAAACTCGTGTGAATGAAGAACGAGCGAATGAGATTGTGGCGAGGCTTGGGTTCACGAATTATGTGTTAGCACCAACGGTTGGCATGGTAGGCGGGGTTTGGATGTTGTGGAATGAACTTGACGTAAATGTCGAAGTATTGGAGATCGACGATCAGGCCATCCACGCACTAATTAAACCAAACCTCCAAGAACCATGGAAGTTGACTGGTATTTATGCTCAACCATGACATAGAGACAAGGTTCGGATCTTTGGTAGGTTGGAACAGTTGGCACAAAACTCGACAACCCCATGGCTGGTAATGGGGGATTTCAATGAGGTTTTGTATGCACATGAAAAGTCGGGAGGGAACTCGGTGTCTCTAAGTAGATTGGAATTTTTTCGGTGGTTTATGGAAAGATGCGGACTGAACAATATGGGATTTCGGGGTCCGGCGTTTACATGGGTGAATAAAAGAGATGACGGGGCAATCATTATGGAACGACTGGACCGCGCCATTGCAAATCAAACATGGGCGGACAGATTTCCCCACAATGCAGTGGTACACCTCCCGCGAGTCCACTCGGACCACCATCCAATAATTATGGCGTGTGAAGGGGAGGGGAGAAGCAACACGAAACGCCCCTTTCGGTTTGAGGCGGCATGGTTCCACCACCCGGAGTGCGGGTCTCTTCTTAAAAACATTTGGGAAAGGTCGCCGAATATTCTTGCATCCATCGAAGAAATTCCGAGAGTGTTGGAGCCGTGGAATAAAGAGAAATTTGGCAATATTTTCCGGGAAAAAAAAAGTGCTGGCAGCTAGATTAAATGGCATACAAAAAGCTTTGGGGCGGAAATACGGGAGACATCTTGCAGATTTGGAAAAAAAATTGATTGCCGAATTCAATGATGTGTTGCGCTAAGAAGAGACGTTTTGGTTCCAAAAATCACGTGTGAAGTGGATTAAAGATGGCGAACGTAACACGAAATTTTTCCACCGATCAACCATTACATGTCGCCGTAGAAATAAAATAACGGGGTTGCAAATTGATGGAATTCGGACAGAGGAGGCAGCAGTTCTACAACAACACGCCTTCGACTACTTTTGTAATTTGTTCTCTGGGACAGATGCGCACAGCAGCGCTGTTGGAGGAGGTCTGCCAGTGTCACTGCATCAGGCATGTTTAACGGATGACGAGCAGGTTGCACTCTTGCGCCAAGTCGATTTGAAAGAATTAAAAGAGGTAATTTTTTCGATGAATCCGTATAAAGCCCCCGGACCCGACGGTTTACACGCAGGATTTTACCAACGAGGGTGGGATTGGTTGCACGAATCATTATTTGAGTTTGTGGAAAGTGTATACAGAGAACGGCATTTCGACCCCAAAATTTGCGAAGCCTTCCTCTGTTTAATCCCAAAAATTCAAGCACCTGAGTATATCACACAATTTCGGCCGATTTCTCTATGTAATGTACTTTATAAGGTAGTTACAAAGGGAATTACGTCAAGACTCCGTGGGATCATGCCGGAGATAATTGCCCCGACACAATCGAGTTTCATCAAAGGGAGGAGTACACAAGATAATATTTTTTTACTTCAAGAGGTACTCCATTCTCTAAGAAGCAAAAAAAAAAGAATAAAAAAGGATGTATGATAATGAAGCTTGATTTGGAAAAGGCGTACGATAAGGTGCGGTGGGATTTTCTTGAGGACACTCTCTATGCTTTCAAATTTCATGTGGAACTCATTGAGCTTATCATGTTTTGCGTGAGGAGTGCATCCACGAGCATTCTTTGGAATGGCACGCCACTTGAACCATTTAAGCATGGATGTGGATTGAGACAAGGCGACCCCCTATCGCCATATCTTTTTGTATTATGTGCGGAAAGATTGGCGTATTTAGTCCAAGAAGAAGTCGAGGGAAAAAAATGGGAACCACTTGTGCCGTGTCGAGGAGGGCCGCCCCTATCTCATTTATTCTTTGCCGATGACTTAATTCTCATGGGGAAAGCAACGAAAGGAACAGCAAAGTCGATTAGAGGAGCTCTTGACCGCTTTTGCGCAGCTTCGGGTTTGAAACTTAGTCCCCAAAAATCAAAGGTGTTCTTCTCTAAAAGTGACGGGTCGGGGCTGAAAAGAATTATCAGCGATATCCTTGGGTTTGGACAAACGAGTAACTTGGGTAAGTACCTCGGAGTAGCCCTTATACACGGTAGAAGAACGCGAGAGGATTATGCGCTAGTGCTGGACCGCATCATGATGAGGCTCTCAGGGTGGAAAGGCAAGCTATTGACGATAGCGGGAAGGGATACGCTGATCCAATCCGTGTCTTCAGCACTTTCGGTCTACCATATGCAGTCAACATGGCTGCCCGAACACCTTTGCAAGCAAATAGACCGACTGAATCGTGATTTCCTATGGTCAACGGATGTAACGAAAAAGAAAATTCACTTGGTGGGATGGCCTAAGATTATTAAAAAAAAAAAGACGGTGGTTTAGGGATCCGAGACACTAGAACGAGCAACGAGGCTTTGCTTTTGAAACTCGCTTGGCGAATCTTACGAGGGGAGAGGACGGTTTGGAAGGATCTGATTACGGCTAAATACATCAAGAATGGGAGGTTTTTGGATTGTGGTGCAAAACCGACGGATAGCGCGACATGGAAAGGGATCCTCCGTTGCGTCGGGCTCATGTCCCCTTTCCTTCGCTGGAAAATTGGCAATGGAAAGAGTATTTCCTTTTGGTACGACAGGTGGCTAGGGGATACAAGTCTATGCGAAATGGGATGCAATATACTACCAGCGGAGGCGCAACTAAAAGTGTGTGATGTACTGGATGAGCACGGGACTTGGCTGATTGAGGATTTAAGCTCGGAAATTCCCGACGAGGTAAGGGCAGGGATATTAAAAAGAAGCGTGGGGCTGACCGAAAGAGAGGATACTGTGTTGTGGACTGAAAATGCCAACGGTTTATTCACATGCCAATCGGCATATAAGACGTTTCGCGAATATTACACGGAGGAGCAGCCTACGAATCCGGATGTGAGTTGGGTGTGGAATGTGGATATCAGCAATAAGATTCAGCACTTCTTGTGGTTGGCGGCGCAAGATAGGTTGGCAACAAATTCGGTGCGAAGTGCGTGGGGTATCCCGACTAACACATGGTGCCCAATCTGCGAAAAACATGAGGAAACCGTGACTCATTTACTGCGAAAATGCAGAATGGCTCGTGGCATTTGGGAGAGGGTGATTGCGGCGGACAACCTTATAGAATTTGATCGGACCCCTGATGATATGTGGCTAAGAACGGTGATGGAAAGCAAGACCATGGCGAGCAGCAGTGAACTGGGCGGCGAATGGAAGTTCGTGTTTGCTGTGGGGTTGTGGACAATTTGGAAGAACAGAAACGCTAAAGTCTTCAAAGGAAAATTGGCGAACAGCAGCGCGTGTATATTCCAAATAAAGATCCTAAGCAACGACCTATGGTTGGGTAGAAGGAAAAAAGAACGACAAAGTCGGGAAGCAAAGTGGGAAAAGCCGGAAGTAGGATGGGTAAAATTGAACACGGATGGAGGAGTGAACGTCGACGAAAATCGAGGTCGTGCCGCGGGGGTTCTAAGGTCCGAGGATGGCACGTGGTTATGGGGCTTTAGCACAAACATCATGTCACCAACGGTTGATGATACATAATTGCTTGCAATTAAGAATGGCCTATGTCTTGCGTGGGAAAGGCGATACCCGCGTATCGCCATCGAAACCGACTCTCTTGCGGCTTACAGGTACCTAACAAATGAGGATGATGCTCATGGTCCGAATGCGGAGATGGTACAAGAGTGTCGCCGCCTCATGGGCATGCCGTGGACGTGCAAAATCAATTGGATATCAAGGAGCGCAAATAAATTAGCGGATATGCTAGGAAAGATTTGTTGTGATAATAGGAGTAGTGATCTCTTTTGGGAGAGTCCACCACCTCCGATCCTTAACGTGTATAAGGCGGACATGGTTTAAAAACCATATGCGATTACGTTATCTACCAAAAAAGAAAAAGAGTAAAAACATTAAACCCTCATTGTTGGGCCTCTCAAAGACTTCTAAAGAAAGTAACTAACCCCTAACCTGTTGAAAATGCGTGAGCTCCCCTTAAAGTCATATTTATCGGAGAAAACTGCCATGCATATTTAACATATAGGGGAGTTTGCATATTTTAGTAAGGACTGAGTTCTTTTTTTAAAGGTTAATTACGGGCATTCTTCAAAGGCATCAAATTAAATTCCCCCAAAACAAGGGAGTTCTTTTATGTTTTATAATTAAAACAAACAAACAAAAAATTTGTGCAGCAAATGATATTTTAATTTTACAATAACATCAAGGAGATTTCTTGTATTTTTTAACGAGTGAGGTCTCTTCTTTTTGTTATAAGCTAAAAAGAACTGATATGGATATGATTAAAACGCCATCACCATAAGTAGTTTGATTAGTTGGATGCGGCAAAATCGGCCTACCTTTAATAAAAAACTTTCCGTGAATATTAGAAAAAGAGTGATGCTTATCTCACATTAATCCACTGCCGGTATATAATATGATATGCTACAATTGCAATTCTATCCTGATATTTTGCTTAACGGTAAGATGTGCTATATTATTAGCAAATCTATCAAATGGTTAATTAAATGTGTTATGTTAATTACAAAGTCGGTCAATAGTTATTAGATGGGAAATACGTTAATTATTGAAAGTTATGTCCAATTTAATTAGTTTTATTACTACAAAAAGAATATTATATTAGAATAAAAAAATTATGTTTATAAACAACACATGCTAATTGATTATGACCAACATTATATAAACCTGATCCAAATTAAAGTAAGGTTACAAAGAAATTTATAGTACTTGAAAACTACCATTGGTAAACTTTTTTTCTTTGCGTATTTAGTTATGAAAAGATGCAAATTAAAAACTCCATTTAAGTATTACCATTTGATCAATTAAATATTTTATGCAAGTAATATAATGAGCCGATGTGTGTTTGTATCAAATGTATCTTATAACAAACAGATACTTGATAATAATATATATGATTTATTTTTTAAAAATATTTATATCTGTTAGCTATTTACATATTGAAACGTTTTAAGAATTTTATTCATGTGTATTTTGGTCTTATTTCGTCACGGTGATAGAACACGATAAAATAATACAAATGAGATATAAATAACCAAACTAATGCTATCAACTTTATTATCGGACAAGCTTGATCCGGAACACTTATTACAAGCTTACTAGGTTAATTAAACTCATTACAAGATTACTGTAACGTATCGAATTCTCATTGTTAGATGCTGACGTGTCGAATGCCTCTGTTCGATGCGATATGATTGACAAGGATTCGATGCTTGCTTAAGGGTATCGAATTCGATGCGGGTCTATGAGTATCGAATTCAATGCGTAATTTGTCGTATCGAATGGAGCCAACACCGTTTGATCACGTGTCGAATGTGGACTGTTCGATCCGATGCGTCTCGAATGAATAGTGATTCGATGCTGACTGTACTGAAGCGATTATCCTCTCAAAAACGTGCACGGATTATAACGGGACGGGCTATTTATAGCAGCCGTTCTGTGGATCCCACAAACCAATACGGAAAGGCGCATTGAATCCTGTTGATTCTATGCGCACATCGAATCTACCCGATTCGATGCGCTTGTAGGCCGGCTCAGTAACGCAGCATTGTGTTGTTGATTCGATGCGCTTATGGACCGGCCCAGCAGCAAAGTATTGGGTCAATCTTAAATCACACCCATCATATAGTCCCCCCAGTTTGGGAGACGATATCAATGTGGAGAACGTCTTCTAAACTTAAAGAATACTTTTAGAATTGCTTTGAACGGTCTGCGTCGTACCACTTTAATAAAACAATTTATATACATTACCAAATGTTTTCTCTAATTTGGGATATTCCTAATCATATGTCACTTCGGAGCGGTTCATAATAGTTCTATGAACATTAAGTAAACGCATCGAACAGTATCGGTTCGATGCGTCAGATATATCGCATCGAACGGTGTTCGTTCGATGCGCATATTCGATGCGGTCACTGAATTGGTCATGGTGGGCCTCTCGCTTCCTATATAAAGGGAAGTCTGCCATGAGGAGCTCATTCTGCTCCTCACGCACTTCGCTTCTCAGGTAAGACGCATCGAATTGGTACCATTCAATGCGATCCGCATCGAACAATACCGATTCGATGTGATTAGCATCGAATTGTGTTTGTTCGATGCGGTGTTATAAATTTTTACCTATTATGTCCCGATATTCTAATGTTTGTACGGGCATTTTTAACTTGTTTGTTTGTTTTGCGCAGGATATATTAATCAAGCGAAAGCTATTTCTTCCGGTAATTCAATTAAGGTAAATAATTTGGCCTCCTTTTGCTGGATTTTCTTTTCAAATTATTCCCTTTTATATATGATTGAGAGATATGCGAGAGTCTAGAGTGACGTGTACGTCCTTAGTCAACCTTCATTTTTAATTTATTTCAGGTCGTTCTCGTCAAAGATGGTGAGCAATGAGTCAACTTCTGGGAGTAAGTCGAGTACTGGCTCGAGCTCCAGTTCCATTAATAAGGGGGAACCTTCTAATGCTCCCGCGGGTTTGAGCCCAGTTGAAGTAAATGAATTTGATTTAATAGATATAGACACAATTGATTCACCCGCGGGTAGCAATCCCGATGCAAACACTGAACAACCAGTGCCTGAAATTGAAAGTGATAGCTCGCTCATGTCATCTTATCGGGATAATCGCGCTCCCAGCGAGGGTGAAGAAGACGTAGATTATATCAATAGAGAGTTCGATGATCATGTTGAGGTCCCAGGAATGGCCTATGATCAGTATGTTTCGCGCCTCCAACATAGTCGTAAGGGGCTGCGCGTTAAGTTCGATATATCCTCCCCGGGCCCAATGATCGGATGCATACCCCGCCGCCCGGGCATATGACTTTGTTTGTTGGTCAGCTCCTCAACGGTCTTCGTTTTCCAATCCATTTTGAGCTAAGATGGCTTCTGAGGATGATAGATCTTGTGCCCGCTCAACTTATGCCAAACTCTTATGGGAATTTGATTGGCTTTATTATTGTCATGAAGGCGTTGCGCCAACCACAAAGTCCTAATGAGTTTTACGCGTTGTTCGAGATTGCGAAGCGTGAAGAGGGATTTTATCATGTCAAAGCACAAACGAATCGCAAGTTCTTGAATGGTGGGGCGACCGGATATGGGAAAGATTGGAATGGAAAATATTTTTATATTGAAGAGAGTTATGAAGGGGAGTTTAGGTTGTATCGCTGTGAATGGTATACTGGGTCAAGGGTAATGATACCTGGCGGCGTGTCCATAACTTCATGGGATTGCGAGTTTATCCCGACTTTAGTTCGAGAACATCAATTTGATGTTAAAAACTAGTTGAAAATTGAGTACTATCGTTAGCTGGTTTGTTCCAAGTGAAATATAACGGGAGGATGACCCTTGGTATAACTGCGCAACTTTCTTAATATTTTTTTACTTACGTCTCGTTTAGTATTCTAATAACATAATTTTCTTGCAGTTAATTATATTATGGAGCGTCACGCGAGGATAAATCGGGTCGTTGCTGCTGATCAGGCGAGCTCTCAGACCACACTGTTACCGATATTCCCCCCCCCCCCCCCCTTCGAAAGAGAAAGAGTAAGGGCAAGAAAAACATTGTCGGTCCTTCTATTGTGGCCGCTGCTGATTCTGCAATCGATCCTTTCGAGGATATATTGGGGGAAAACCGCGACAGTATGCAAGGTGGTGTCGAAGCTTCTGAGGGCCTGGCAGGTGGTCCAGGTGACAATATAGAAGGCGTCACCCAGAGCAAAAAGAGAAAAATGCCCCAAACTCGGTCACAAACTGGAGGGGCTATTCCACCAGCGGCCCGAACAGGTAGGCCTAGCGCTGCCAACGCCCCGACCCATGCGATTGGGCCAAGCACAGGAATTGGATCTAGCCAAGGCCCTCTTGCTCGGGCCAGTGGGTTCGAAATCTCATAGGCCGAAGCTATCGACCATTTGAAGGCGCTCTTGCCTGGTCTAGTTGTTCCTCTCCCGGTTTCGGCTGAAGAGAGGAGGATGGTGGAGCGGAATACGCTTCATCTACTGACAGCGGTAATTATTTATGTCCTTCGAGCTAATCTTTGTTTAACTCGAATTTTATATGTTGATTTGATTGCTCATTAATTGTTACGCGGGCGGTTTCGTGGATACTATGTATGCGGCGTTGATGGAGATTCGGGAAACGGCCCCTGGTGGTGATTCTGCTTCCTTTAAAGCTGCCCTTGATGACAAGGAAAAGGCGTTGCAAAAAGTCAATGATTATGCCGCAAGGGCACACGCCGATAGAGAGGCAGCGAAAAAGGCGCGAGAGGAGGCTGATCAGCTCAAAGAAGAGCTGACCAAACAAATCACTGAGCTCAAATGGGAAGTGGCGGTTGCTAGAGAAGAGGCATATAATGCTGACAACATTGGATATCAGCGCGGCCTTGCCGAGGTAAAATATTCCCACTTCTGGTGTTTTACGCTCCTTTTGTATTTTATTTTATTAATAACTTCATGGCCCTGTAGGTTTCAACTCAGCAAAAAGTGGAGATTGCCGAAGAATTTCTGAAGAGCAACACTTTTCGAGAGATTTGCACTCGTCGAGGCGATCTCGAAGCTCGCAACGCTCAAGTTTTAACTGTGCGTCACTTTTATGCGACGCAGTATGTGCGTGGCGGTTTTAAACCAGACAGGTTGAGCCTGTCTCTAGGGCCCAATCGAGAACCTCTCTCGCCCCGTACAACTTCTGAGCCTGCCGAATCTGATCAGTTCGCCTTGCTGCTCGAGAGTGATAATCTTATCCTCTAAGGGCTCTCAACACCCCCTCCCATGCCTGATCCGTATCCCTCCTCTGAAGATGAGGAAGAAAATTGAACCAGCAACCCTAATGCCTTTTTAGCTTTTTAATGCTTATGAACAATTTGTAATTTTAATTTTGTTTTATTCGTGGCGCTACGTCGCTCTTATGCATTTGAACAATTTGATTTTTTGCGATATAATGTTTATGAATTCTCTTTTTGAACTGTTTCATTATCTCAGACTGCTGCCTTTTATTTCAATTTCCTGTATTTGTTTTTTACTTTATTTTGACAACCTGTTGGTTCTTTATTGTTCAATTTGTGATGAAGAGTTGAATAAGGTTTTTCCTTACACAATTATAATCATCCTATTTATTATTATTCCATTTAGGAAAAGGTTTTGCTTGCCTTTTGAACATAGCTTAGTTGTTGTTACTCGTCTCCTGAGAGCTTCGTTCATGTTTTCTCAAATTGTGGGTTTTAACGAGCACTTACAGTGTTATATGTTTTTCCAAGGAAAAGTGATAATCGTTGCCATCTCGGAGAGAATCATTCATCCCTTCTCTTACTTTGTGAAATTTTGAGTATCTTGTGATACATAAATAGAGTCTTCGTCCCTCCCTATTATTCTTCGGGAATTACGGTATCTCGTATCACATTGGATAGAGTATCCATGCTTCTTGTCTTTCTGGGAAATACGATATCTCGTGCCACTTTGGACATAGTTTTCGTTCTTCTAGTTGCCTTAGGGATTTTCGGTATCTCGTACCACTTTGGACAGAGTTTCCGTCCCTTTGTTGCCTCTGGCTTCTTTCGGTATCTCGTGCCACTTTGGACAGAGTTTCCGTTCTTCTGGTTGTTCTAGGGATTTTCGGTATCTCGTGCCACTTTGGACAGAGTTTCCGTTCTCCTGATTTCCTTAGGGATTTTCTGTCCTGCATACATTTTTATTATGCAGATTAGATAGAAATCACGTAATCAATTAATTAAAATTAATCTTTTTGGATAAACCAAATCAGATTATGTGAACAAATCGGAGCTTGAGTCATTGCTCATTTGCCCTGACTTCCTGTGTTGTCCTCCAGATTCATGTTCTGGGCGTGCTTGTTTTAAGTTCATACATGTTTGTCTCTCATGCATGTCATAGCAGAGAGAACGAATATAAATTGTTCAAAATATTCATAATGCTAAGGACCCTGTAAAATTGAGGCAGAATCTTTTAATCAATATGCTCCATTTGCCTAGGAGCCAATGTCCTTGCCGCGTCTTCTGCCTAGGAGCCAATGCCCTTAATCAATATGCTCCATTTGCCTAGGAGCCAATGCCCTTGCCACTTCCAGCCTTCAATATGGTCTGCTATGACTTCACATGTTCTTCTTGAGGTAGGAAATTTCACCATTTGATGATAAGTCGATGGTAATGCTCGGAAAGCATTCAATGTTGGTCTTCCTATGATTCTGTTGTATGCGAAATGCATGTCAACGATCACGTAGTTCTTCAGAAGTGTCTTTCTCTGTGGCGTTGTACCCATTGATGTTGGGAGCTTAAGCATTCCGAGTGGGACTATCTCTGGACCTCCAAATCCATAAAGAGACGTCCTCACTGGTTCCAATGTCTGATTATTCAATCCCATTTTTATCAACATAGAACTGAACATCACATTTACTGAGCTTCCATTGTCCACTAGCATCTTGGTGACTCCATAATTGGCTATATCCACGGTTATTACCAAAGGGCAATTTAAATTGGACATTTGTATAGCCTGTGCGCTCAGCTTTCTTAGGTCTGCTGTAGAGAAAGTGACTTCTTCATGCGGCATCTCCTCAATTCTCAGTATACTGGCCATATTGACAAAATTATCTGACTCAACCAGTCTTGTGATCCTTCTCCGTCCGTTGGTGGAATCCGCTCCCCCCGGTCCTCCTGATATCATATTGATCATTCATTTCCTGGTACTTCCATCTTCAATCTGAGGATACTGGAAAAGATGCGGTTCATCGACTACCCTTTGCTTATCCTTTCTAGGGGATGGAGTTCTCTTCCGGTCAAAATTTTTCTCTTGTTCTTGCACCTTCTTGACATACTCCACGAGTTTGCCATCCTTTACTAACCGTTCAATTTTATCCTTCAAATTTATACACTCTTCAGTATCATGACCCTTCTAATTATGATACTTGCAGAATTGACTTGAATACATCGTTACCTTGGATTCCCTCATCGGTTTAGGATCCTTCAACCAACCTTTCCTTTTTGCTGCGCCAAAGACTGTCATGATGTGAGCATTTAACGGCGTGTATCGTCTAGGCGAACTCTCCCTTCCGTAATTCTTGTTCCTGTTGTTGTAGTTATTATGGTTGTGATCTTCTCTGCCTTTTTTTCTATCTTTCACAGCTGCAACAATAGGTACTTTAGTCGCCATCATTTCCTCATAATAAACCACCTCTTGCGCAATTTTGTTAATCTCTTCGACGGTGGTGGGCTTACGTCTGAGTAGGTCCCCACTGAACATTGTATTGGTGGTTGCTCGGAAAAGTATGCTCACAATCATCTAACCTGATGGGCTATCAATCCTTAATAGCTCCGTATTGAAATGTTTCATAAAGTCCTTTAGACTTTCATTGGTTTCTTGTTTCATTGTATATAGATGGGAGTGATCCAGAACCAATCTAGATTGACTAGAGAATTGATCTTCGAACATCTTCCTCAATTGGATGTAGCTTTTGATCATTCCAGGAGAAATCCGATTAAACCAATCCACAGCTACCCCTCCTAGAGTTGTTGCAAATATCCTTGCTTGGATATTGTCTTTAAAACCGTAAAGAGACAGTTTCCTATCCAATTAAAAAAGATGATCTCGGGGATCAGACTTACCATTGTAAGTATTCAGTTCCGGGATCTTCACCCCTTGGTCCAAGATTTTTGATTCTATCTCTTGACAAAATGGACTACGGTTAGAAGTGTTGTTCTCTGGTACAATTTGAGCCTCGACCGTTGCTTTCCCTTTCTCCTGCCTTTCTATGTCTCTGGCCAGTTTATCACGCTCGCTTCGTGAATCATGACCGTCTGGATGTCTTCCGACATTTCTATCTTTCCTCCTTCGTAATTCTTCTCTTTGGTCTTCTTCCTCATTACGTTCCCTTCTGGAATCATGACTCTCTGACTGTCTCCTATCTTCTCTTCTTCTTCGTTCAGTAACGCGATCTTCCTCCTTTTCTCTTTCTCTCCTCTCAAGATGTCTTCTTGATTGTACCTCGACCGAGACTAACTTCTTTCCTTGATCGTCTCGGGTGGATTTTTCCTTACTTTTCATTCCCTCCGATGCATGTCTACTTCTTCCATCATCTTGCCGAGAATTTTCTTTCTCCTTTCCCTTCAATATTCGGGCAACAGAACCTTGTTCCCTTAATGTTTCTGGCTGTTCAATATGAGATGGTATCAAAACGGGTGGTGCTGGACTTAGTACTTCGGCTAACGCGGCTTTTACCATTGCCATTAGTTCATTCTTCATATTTTATGGAATCGAAGTACTCGTCGCTGTCGCTCCAGTTGCACCTGCTTCATGGCCGGGTACCTCCATACCTTGAAGTCCTTGATTTTTCCTTTTTTGCTGGTGTTGGTACTGCCGCGGGTATTATTGAGGGTCCCGCATTATCTTGCGTCATCTGTTCAGGTGTATTTTGTTCTGCTTCTCCCATAGTTCCCTCCAGAGCTTTACTGCGAGATCTAGTTACTCTCGAAGTCATTCCTAAAAATCTAATAAAATTTAGTGTTCCCACAGACGGCGCCAATATTTTGGTCTTATTTCGTCACGGTAATAGAACACGATAAAATAATACAAATGAGATATAAATAACCAAAATAATGCTATCCAACTTTATTATCGGACTAGCTTGGTCCGGAACACTTATTACAAGCTTACTAGGTTAATTAAACTAATTACAAGATTACTGTAACGTATCGAATTCTCAGTGTTCGATGCTGACGTGTCGAATGCCTCTGTTCGAGACTGACAAGGATTCGATGCTTGCTTAAGGGTATCGAATTCGATGCGGGTCTATGGGTATCGAATTCGATGCGTAATTTGTCGTATCGAATGGAGCCAACACTGTTTGATCACGTGTCGAATGTGGACTGTTCGATCCGATGCGTCTCGAATGAATAATGATTCGATGCTGACTGTACTGAAGCGATTATCCTCTCAAAAACGTGCACGGATTACAAGGGGACGGGCTATTTATAGCAGCCGTCCTAGCAGCCGTCCCGTGGATCCCACAAACCAATACGAAAAGGCGCATCGAATCCTGTTGATTCGATGCGCACATCGAATCTACCCGATTCGATGCGCTTATGGGCCGGCCCAGTAACGCAGCATTGTGTTGTTGATTCGATGCGCGCATCGAATCTATCTGATTCGATGCGCTTATGGGCCGGCCTAGTAACAAAGTATTGGGTCAATCTTAAATCACACCCATCAATGTGTATTTTGTTTGTTTCTATATCTTTTCATCATGTATATATCCGTGTTTATTGTTAAAAAAATTAATGCAATATAAAAGTTAAAGTAAGGGAAAAGGAGAAAAAACAGTATGATTCTGACTTTATCGTAATCATGCAATTATATAAGAATAGAGCTAGATAGAAGATAACTACATTAAATGAGTATAATTATAATTTACTATTAATTAGTAAATCATCGAAATAACTTGATAAGCCAGTAGCCCGTTCTTTTAGTTTATGTTCTTTTAATTTATTTGGATGCTTGGGGAATGACTGTATGCTTACAGTAGCTGTGAGGAAAGCATTTTCCTATTACTACATCCATAATAATCCTATATTACTCTAATCCTACTAACGTCACAAGTCACAACATGCATTCTTGAATTGCTTATATATAATAAATTTTATGTACTCGATCACTAATCATACAAATAAATCGTTTTTAGGAGTTCTGCACGGACTCCCACATCAATGTCTCTCTTCATCGACTCTTCAGTTAACTTGATCTGCTGTCTCATCCTCATTTCTTCAGCATTCTTTTCCACAGGTTCATACCTTTAATGCGGATAAGTGTAATCTATTATTGATATATAGGTGATGATTTTATTTGTTCGCTAATCTTGAAATGATATTTGGCTACAGAAGCTTATGGGTTTCAACAACGTCGTCAATCACGTGGAAATGTGTCGCTTTTTGTGTTTGGGGACTCATACGCCGATACAGGGAACTGGCCGCGGTCAGCTGATTCATGGAATGAACCATATGGTGTCACTTTCCCTGGAAAACCATCCGGAAGATTTTCCGATGGTCGTGTACTCACTGACTATATAGGTAATTAAATATTTAATTATAATCATAATTTCTGTTTTTATTTTACTTTGGGCACTACAATTATCATTAACCTTTGTATAATAATGTTCATAGAGTAATCTTATGATATAGCGAGGCATGATGCTTTGATTTTTTTTAAGACGTACTGGTTTTGTGTGTGATGATCGCTCATTTATTTTGAGTTGCAAATTTTCCGTGGACACTAAGTACACAATCTTAAAGATTATAATGAAGGAAAATTAAACAATATAGTAGACTCCCAAGCTGATCACATTTATATTCACCACATGTATCACTTAATGAATATTAATTAAGCGTTTCAAATTTCGCCAAAGAGAATGACAATTTCTCGAAGAACAACATGAAAAGACGACTAATACATGTAGCTTCACCTATATGATCGATATCCAATTTCAAAGATATACGTTAATTTAAGCGTATACATATAATACAATTTTGTTCATAGTATAAATATTTTACTCGTCATATGAATGTATAGTTAATTAATTAAGCTTGTCCAACCAAAACTAATATACTTTTATATCTATCTATATATCTATGTGTGTGCAGCTTCATTTCTTGGTATAAGATCTCCGATGCCATACGCGCAAAAGAATTTCAAGCCGAATTCAATAAAATATGGGATCAATTTTGCGTATGGAGGGACAGGAGTGTTTCCTACTCTAGTTGATCAACCAAACATGACCACACAAATTGATTTCTTCCAACAATTACTGGTAGACAAGAATTTGTACACAAAGCACAATCTGAGTTCGTCAATCGCACTTATAGTCTTGGCGGGCAACGACTATTTTGCTTATTTGGCCAAAAACGGTTCCTTAGTGGTAAGTTTGTTCAACTACAATTATTACACTGCTTGCACTAGCTACTCATATACATGTAACAATAATTATTAATGAAGGTAGTTGAGTCAAATATATATATATATATATATATATATATATATATATATATCATAATAACTAAGGCAAGAAGTATCGTCCCATGCATGTGCTGTATAGTCTATTTCTCGAACTGACCCAAAGTCCTTAAAACTTATAATTTTCTTCTATTGAGAGATATGCAATTTCAGGAAAATGCATAAACCTCCAAACTCCACATCTTGGTTTGAAAATTGTATATCTAAAATCATTGTGGTTTTGAAAACTTTGGACAAAATTCCCTTATATGGTTTATTAAATCATGCACAAATATATTCTTCTTCTAACTCCGTGAGAGGGACTGAGGGGTGTACATCCGCTTTGTGCAAGGCCAAGCTCGATTTTTGCGTATTTTTTCTTTAAAAATATATTATACCCTTTAAAAAGAAATAGTATCTAAATATATTCAAATTGCCTCATATAGTACATAAATATGTTCAGACTGCCTCATATAAAGAAAAAAAACATCTTATGTTTGGAAATTCTTATATATATATATATATATATATATATTACACGAAAGGTAAATAAATTGAAACTGAAAGAGGTTCATTCAGATACGAGGGGCATACCCCAAGACCAAGCTAACATTGTAATCGGTGCTCAATCTAGCAAAGGAATACACGGAGCGCTAGCCTAGGAATACAACTCGCTCGTGTAAAGCCTTATCCCATTCCTACTCTCCAATAGTTTCCCTCTCCATCCTGACTCCGGGTCAGGCCCGTGATCATACTCTTCAGGCACTATTCAGTAGTCTTTGGCCTGCTTGTGGTTAAAGGATAGAAGCTTTTGCACCGATCCATTCTCTTTCAGTCTAGAGAGTGTAGATACCTGCTTTAGCTGCTGCTCCTTATCACCGTTTGCTTCCATCCTTTCATCCTGTCATAGTTAGTAAATACAACTCACAACAAAACATGTCAGTACACTATTCAGTTCCCATATCATTACAACATTTCAACACAGATTTTGAAGGTTTACCAGTGTAGTTTTTATGAACTTATTACTCTTCTTACCCATTTTGTACCTAATCCTCAATATTAGTTCCCAGCTATTTCCTTGCAAATATTTTCTACTGGCATCTGCTTGCCTTCAAATATGTTAGTGTTCCCCCACCTTCATATTCCTGCTACCACACTTCCCAGAGCTGCAGATTTCACCTAGAACACCTCACTATTTTTTCTTGCAGATTTGTTATATATGTCACTCCAAGCATGTAACTGCATATTATGAAAGCAAACCCCCACTACTTTCATGATATTAGTAAGGACATGTTGGACCACCATGCATTGAAAAAAAATGCTCAGTTGACTTTACAGGATTACTATAGAAATTGCAGCAGCTATCGGTAATCATTTAAAATTTAAGCAGACTATCCTTAGTGGCTATCTTTTTGTGCATAACCAGCAACTGTATGGATGCCACTCTAGGAATGAAAAGCTTGTTCCATACCTTAGTATTCCATTGAGCAAGGGGTGTCTCTTTATGAAATACCTTATAATATTCATTCACCACTTGGCCTTGTAGCAGAGCTCTCCATTATGCAGGTTGAATTTGAGGTAGCCTTTCTCTCATCTCATTCCTCAGCTTTAACAATTTCTTCCACCATGGTGACTCTCTTGGCCTTATGCATACAATCCATAGGTCTCTTCCTTTCAGCTTATATTCTTTGATCTAACTGATCCATGTAGTAGGTCTTTTATGGTTATCTATGCTCACAATATGTGCACACATGAGGGCAGTTATCCTCAATTTTCTTGGACTTAGTGGTATTCCCGAGTACCTAGCAGGGAAATTGCCTTCTGGGAATTGCCAAATCTTCATGAGTGCCTCTTTTTTCTCTCCTTGAGTTCCTGCCAAGAAAACAGAACTCTTAGTACTATTTACTTGTAATCCTGAAGTTCCACAAAAACTCTAGCAAAAGCTAACCTCTCTTTTGTAGCAGTTAATTTATAAATATACACGAACTTTCTTACCATGCTAGAAAATTTTCCTATCATTTTAGGTGTCCAAAACAAGAGATATTGAGCAGGTAGTTGAATCCAAACCGGATAGTTTTGCACTTTACCTGGATCCAGTTTTATTCTTGGGTGCCATCTTTGTAGGATCAGTGGAAAGGGCCCTCACCGTAAAGTTCCATCATTGTCTCATCTGACTCAAATCGAAATACAAATACCCCCTGTTGTGCCACATGGATGTGGGGTTGCGTGGTCCATATGCTGTTTATGTAGCGCTGCATCACCTCAAATGGCAACTTAAGTCCCGCCATCGTTCAAATTAGGGCATGCTTCCAGTAATCAACTAAGTCGTGCACATCCTCCTTAGTGAATTCCAATACCTCTCTGTTCGTTGGTGGATAATAAAGTACTGTCACTCCGTTTTCAAATCTCTGGTTACCAGCGAAAAGTTCATTATACCTCTTTGTGTTCCTCGGTTGATTCACTCTGATGTCCTTAAACGCTGGAATTTTTTGTGGTGACCGTGATTTTGCTGCCTCCTCGCCTGATTTCGCTTTTGTGATATTTTAATTATATGTCTCCTCATTATCATTCTCTGAGGTCTCCCCCTCCTTTTGCTCTAGGTGTTCATTTAGTACTCTTCATTTGTTGTTCTGCATGCTCTCCTCTCCGGCATGAAAACTGGCGAAGGTAGTGAACCCTAGCTACTATCTGAAAATTGCCCGCACTGTGTGAAAATCACACACACTAGCGGTGCATCATTTAATTACAGCTTTTATCCCCTACACTGTGTGAAAATATTTTTCTAAATCGCCCGCACAGTGTGAAAATATTTTTTAAAAATATTATTTTAAAAAATGTATATTTATTTTTTTTATAAAATTTATTATATACATCTCCAAAAAGTGAACTAAGAGCAGTTTAGTTGTTTAACAAAAAAATTAATCGAGTTACAAAAATTAGCGGAGAAGATTTTGTGCTCATTTTTTATACTAAGGGGTTTGGTGATGATTTTCTGAATCAAAGAGAGGGGGGTAGGTTGATATCCTATGATTTTTTCATGTTCAACGACAAACGACATATTCTAAGGAATATTAAGTCTTTTATCCCATCTATTTTTTACGGAACATTCCGTAAAATTTGACCAAATGTCAATCTCACATTTTTCAATAGACGGAGAGCAAGTTAAGATTTTGGGACAATTTTGGAAAAAGAGGTACACCATGGGATGCTTTACAATTTTTTTTGCCCAAAAATAAGGTATATACTTACTCTCACCTAGTCACCTTTGCGTATGTCAAGATCCCACCAGGAACTTTGTACATGTGTCGTAAATTTAATGATGACATGAGGGTACACTGTTTTCAGAACATAACTAGGGATCGGGTCATGGTCGGACCGTAAAATTTGACCAAATGCTTATCTCACATTTTTCAATAGATGGGGAGCAAGTTAATATTTTGTGCTTTTTAAGATTTTCGGACAATTTTGGAAAAAGTGGTACATCATGGGATGCCTCACGATTTTTTTGCCAAAAAATAAGGTATATACTTACTCTCACCTAGTCATCTTCGCCTACGTCAAGATCCAACCATGAGTTGTGTACATGTGTCGTGATTTAATGATGATAGGAGAGTATCTTCAGAACAGGACCGGACTAATGGTTCATTACGCTTCAGTGGGTCGACCGGTAAATTGACTAGTCTTACCGGTTTGGCTATCGAACCGATTTGCCTTTTTTTGCCAATTTCAAACATGCCCCTAAGTTTTTTTTTTCTAATTAATAACCTGCCTTGAAAATTGGAAGGAAAAAAACATGTGAAATTTTGAAGGGCCATAACTTTGCGTAGAAGCGTCCGTTTTGGACGATTTTGTTTTTATTCAGGGAATCTAAACGAGATCTACCTACTGTGGGTTGGACCACGAAATTTTTTAAAAAAACATTGTGGGGTTGCGTGGTCCATATGCTGTTTATGTAGCGCTGCATCACCTCAAATGGCAACTTAAGTCCCGCCATCGTTCAAATTAGGGCATGCTTCCAGTAATCAACTAAGTCGTGCACATCCTCCTTAGTGAATTCCAATACCTCTCTGTTCGTTGGTGGATAATAAAGTATTGTCACTCCGTTTTCAAATCTCTGGTTACCAGCGAAAAGTTCATTATACCTCTTTGTGTTCCTCGGTTGATTCACTCTGATGTCTTTAAACGCTGGAATTTTTGGTGGTGACCGTGATTTTGCCGCCTCCTCATCTGATTCCGCTTTTGTGATATTTTCATTATCTGTCTCCTCCTCATCTTTCTCTGAGGTCTCCCCCCTCCTCTTGCTCTAGGTGTTCATTTAGTACTCTTCATTTGTTGTTCTGCATGCTCTCCTCTCCGGCATGAAAACTGGCGAAGGTAGTGAACCCTAGCTACTATATGAAAATTGCCCGCACTGTGTGAAAATCGCACACACTAGCGGTGCATCATTTAATTACAGCTTTTATCCCCTACACGGTGTGAAAATATTTTTTTAAATCACCCGCACAGTGTGAAAAATATTTTTTTAAAAATATTATTTTAAAGAATGTATATTTATTTTTTTATATATAAAATTTATTATATACATCTCCAAAAAGTGAACTAAGAACAGTTTAGTTGTTTTACCAAAATATTAATTGAGTTACAAAAATTAACGGAGAAGAATTTTTGCTCATTTTTTATACTAAGGGGTTTGGTGATGATTTTCAGAATCAAAGGGGGGTGGGGGGGGAGGTAGATATCCTATGATTTTTTCATGTTCAACAACAACTTTAACGGAATGTTTTATTTGAAACGACATATTCCAAGGACTATTAAGTATTTATCCCATCTATTTTTAACGGAACATTCCGTAAAATTTGACCAAATGTCAATCTCACATTTTTCAATAGATGGAGAGCAAGTTAAGATTTTGGGACAATTTTGGAAAAGAGGTACACCATGGGATGCTTTACGATTTTTTTTGCCCAAACATAAGGTATATACTTACTCTCACCTAGTCACCTTTGCGTATGTCAAGATCCCACCAGGAACTTTGTATATGTGTCGTAAATTTAATGATGACATGAGGGTGCACTGTTTTCAGAACATAACTAGGGATCGGGTCATGGTCATGGTCGGACCGTAAAATTTGACCAAATGCCAATCTCACATTTTTCAATCTCACGATTTGTTTGCCAAAAAATAAGGTATATACTTACTCTCACCTAGTCATCTTCGCCTACGTCAAGATCCCACCAGGAGTTTTGTAAATGTGTCGTGATTTAATGATGATAGGAGAGTATCTTCAGAACAAGACCGGACTAACGGTTCATTATGCTTCAGTGGGCCGACCAATAAATTGACCAGTCTTATCGGTTCGGCTATCGATCTGATTTGCCTTTTTTGCCAATTTCAAACATGCCCCTAAGTTTTTTTTCTAGTTAATAACCTGCCTTGAAAATTGGAAGGAAAAAAAAACATGTGAAATTTTGAAGGGCCATAACTTTGCGTAGAAGCGTCCGTTTTGGACGATTTTGTTTTTATTCGGGGAGTCTAAACAAGGTCTACCTACTGCGGGTTGGACCACGAAATTTTTTAAAAAAACATTGTTTTTCATCTTTAATTTTATTTTGAAGCGAAACGAGCATGCATCCTACAACTTCATTGTTTGAATTCCACTACTTTTCAAAAACTTAATTTGTTGGATGTCACGTGTTCAACTCTTAGTATTGTGGTAACTATATTCTTATTTTTCTTAGTACAACAAAATACTAGTTACTTAGATTATTTCTCATAGTGTTATGCAAATTAATTATTTTGTTATATAGTTAAAACTTTGAATTATATATCTCGTTGACCGCTGACTAAACTGCTTCAACATATGGTTCTACCGGTCCCACCAAGTGAACAATAAAAGAATAAAAATCACCAAAGCAAGTGAAAATAGTAGTAATTTGCTTAAATCACCAACCTTTTCCTTTAAGGAAATAAAGAAGGATTAATAGCATTTGAGACTCATACTAGACCTCTTTACACATTGCTCTGAATCGTATAAAAAGTTTCACTAACCCTTCTAACCTATTGAAATAGCTCTATGGGCCATTGATCATCATCCATTTAATTAAACACGGGACAACATTCTTTCGTAAACTTTGACCTCATGGTGAAAATAATCTTCAAATTAAAGTTTAATACAATTTTTTATACGCTTTGGGGAAGTTTGCGTAAAGAACTATAGCTTGGGGGCTTAATACTAAGAACTACAAATATTTTTCATAATCGTAGGACGAAAAACTATGTTCTTTAACCTATGAATGCATGCCTTACCATATCTCCACAAACTTTTTATCTGACCAAGGATTGTTGTTGTGACGTAATTAAGTAATTTCAATCTATTGTGATGTAATTAAGTTCCTAATTCTCTAATAATGCCTAAAAAAATCAAAATCTATCATGAGATTAACAAATTGTATATATTCCTCTTTAATTTATTTGAAACAGGAATTGCCAACTTTTCAAAAAGCAGTGATTAAGCAGCTAGTGTTGAATGCTAAGCGGATAAATAGTTTGGGAATCAACAGGATAGTTGTAACTGGAATCGAGCCCGTTGGTTGCTTACCAGTAAATACGGCTTCAAATTCGTACCGAAATTGCAATTCACAATTAAATGATGTTGCACGGTCACACAACCAAATGCTCCAACAAAATTTGTTTGGTGGACAAAACAAAGAAGTTGGTGCTCCAAAATTCTTATACATAGACCTCTACGCTGCTTTCACATCTGCTTTGAAGATAAAACAAAATTTAACGGGTAATATTACTAGAATCAATTGTTTTCTATACTATTGTATTATAAAACTTAAGTGTTACACCAATCTTTTAATTTCCTTATTTGTTCCTCAGTACACTATTAAATTTTATTATTAATTGAGAAATCACTGTAATTTATTTTAGCTTTATCATTATCTAAGTCTTCTCATTTAAGGAAGAAAAATTATTACTTAATTTATCTTGCATAAAAAAGGTCAAGATATATAGATTTTCTATCTTTACATATTTAAGCTATAATCTTTACCATCTAGATTACTTATATTATGCCTAAAATAAACTCTTAATCATGCGAGAATCGCGTGTAAGCGTTTGTAGCTGTGCATATTTGAAGACCTGATAATGCGGGATAACATGCTTGACCTAAAGGCAACATGCTCGACACATAGCTCTTTCCTTAGTGAAATGGGTCATGCAGTTACATGCCAAATATGATACATTAGTATTACTTATTGAGGTGTTTTTAATGTAATTATCCGTATTCTTGACATGAACTTTCTTGTTTATGATTGCATTGCAGGAAATTCAACGAAGAACAATGTATTGAAGCAATGTTGTGTTGGTTTGTGTGGCTTTGTTGATAAGAGTGCGAATGAAAAATATGTCGTGTGTGAAAATCCAAAAGAGTCTATTTTCTGGGATTCTGTACATCCTTCCAATGAGGGTTGGCGTGCTATTTACACAAATCTAGTACCGTCTCTCCAACCGCTTGTGTGATCAACAAATTATGTGTTGTTATTAATATGCGAAAAGTTTTATCAGAAGAAGAAAAGAATGCATCAATACCTCATGACATATTGTTCCCAAAGCTTTTTGGGCGAGTAATTTATACATGGATGTTTTGCTACTTTTTTTTTGAACATGATGTTTTGCTACTTTTAAAATACAAAAGTCGTTTATTATCTTTCACTTGTAATAATTTACTAATTCGCCCTGACACGGATTAATTTCCTGAAACCTCCGTAAAATTGATAATGTAACCAAAAAAAAATTATATACGCAAAATCACTTGCACATTCACTTTTCGTGAATTTATTACCTTCTTCTTGACCAGAACTTTTATCTGTAAGGCCCAATTAATATACTCATGACCAGCATTTTCAGCCTTTTTCTCCACATGGATCTTTCAAAGGCCTACACCTTTTTCCTTTATTCAATTTGTTTTCACCATCACCATGATTCTTCATTTCTGACAATTAGATTTAGCTTTTCTAAGAACTTTTTAGATTCAAAGTAACTTGTTAGGCTTGTTCGAAGAATTTGACGAAGTCATTCAATGATGTTAAAGCTAGTATTCAAGTGGGATAAAATGATTTGGACTAAATTCGAAATAAATGAATACATTTTTCCAATAATAATGAGGAGATTACATAGGCATATACTTCTCTCAGAGTCGTAACATAACTGCATTGATCGAGTAATACCATCTCTTGTTATGGGTCGATTCACAGTTCCTTCGTGGGTCAATACTTGAACGTCGACCCACAACTCGTGCAACTGATTTATTGACCATCGCTATTGTAAACCCACTCAATATGGTACCTCCATGAGTTTTGAAGTCTTACAATATAATTCAAAAAATTCACATAGTTGAGTGTTTCTAGCACATTTTTCTACGCTAGTATGTAGGATCACAATAATTAATTCCATAGAGTTCAATGTCACCACTGTAGAATGCAACAATTGAATATGCTTATTTTTAAATGGTCTGGCTGAGGCATCATAGTCGAGGTATGCGACCTCTCGATGTAAAGTCATTTGGGTATAAGATTGAGGAACATGCCTCACAGTTGGCCTCTTCTTATTAATGAAAACAAATTACATGTCACATCTCAAAATATGATACATTCATATAAAATCGTTGTGTGTTCATAATGTAATTATCCTTGCATCTAACATGGGTTTCTTGTTTTTTAATTGCATTATATAGGAAATTCAATGATGAACGATGTATTGAAGCAATGAAGTGTCGGTTTAGATGGTGAAGACTGTGGCTTTGTCGATAAGAATGGGAACAAAAGATATGTAGTGTGTGAGAATCCTAAGCAATCCTTTTTCTGGGACAATGTACATCCTTCCAATGAGGGTTGGCATGCTATTTACATAGCTTTGGTTCCGTCTCTCAAACCACTTGGGTGGCGAACATATTTTGTTTTGCTCCTATTGTGCAAAAAGTTGTATTAGAAGTGGGGGATAAATTCACTAATGCCTCATTGCTTAGTCATTTTGCATAAGGCTCCCAAAGGTTTCAGAAAGAAAACTTTGTTTCTCAATTTTTACTGAAATGTACAAATTCTTTCTTATGCAAGACATGGCTATTCGATTTAGTGATGTATCATATGTCTTTTAGGTTTGATCGGGTGAGATGAGGAGTTTAAAATGAAATCTTTAGATTAATAGCTAACATTGTCTAAAAATAACTAGGTTTCTTTTTGCAAATTCTCCCCCTTGTTGCGCCTAGTCTAATTAATTGGCTAATTTTCCACTTTCTAACATTTTTTTGCCTTTATTTCAATTTTAATTTTAATTTTCTTTTAAAAATATAGTGATAATGCATAAATATATCGGACATCAAAAAGGACCAAAATACCCCAAAGATAGACCACTCTAAGGGTCCATTGTAGAAGATGCCGACTAGTGCCTCGTATTTCTAGAAACATGTCAAATCTGCACCCCAAACGAGGCATTACAGACACTTGCACATGATCCACTTGGGGAAGAGTAACGCGTATCATAAAAGAATGTCAGATTTTATTAGTACGTGATCTCCTTAACTCACGTGCTAACCTCGTTAAAGTATTGTCAGCAGATCTATCCACCACGAAGCAACACTTATAAGCGTCCATACTCCCTCTTTATGAAGAACGAGTTGTCATTTTCACTTGTATACGCGGGATCCCATAACTAGAAGGATGGATCGACATTGTAAAGGAACTTAGATTGGGATAACGTACTTGTATTCTATCACTACAAGATTCAGGGGTCTTTAGGGACCGCGGTCCCCAAAGACCTTTAGAAACTGCCCATCGGTCACCAAAAAGCGGTCGTCGAAAGCCTCGGTCCTCTCTTTTTGGCAACCGCCTTGCGATCTCGGGATGCATTTTCAACGACCGTCGTATTAGGGACCGCCCAACGGTCTCAATGACTTCTTGGTCTTTCGAGACTGCTGGGCGGTTCCAAAAAATATTCGAAGTATAGGGGACCGCTAAGCGGTCCCCAATAATATTCATAGATGGGGACTGTTGGGCGGTCTCTGATGCTATGAATAAGCGGTCCCTAAAAGTCTGCAGCATAATAAAAAATAACCCAATAATATTCTCGTAAATTACCAAAATATTATTGGGTTTTTTTGTATAAATTGCGTACAAATATAGGCAACAAACATTTACAAGAACAAAAATAAAGAAAATAATGATATAAAAATAAAATGAATGAACGTTATAAAAATAAAACTAAGAAAATAATGAAATAAAAGTAAAATTAAAAGATAGTTATAAAAATAACCCAAAACAATGAAAATAGAAGAAGAAAAAGAAATGAAGAACATATTGTTGGGTGTTTTCTTGGCATTTGTTAAAAGAAAAGAAAAGAAATGTTGTGTTTTGGAATTTGAAGAAAAACAAAAAAGAGAATAGTGTTTTTTTTATATTTGGAAAAAGAAAAGAAGAAATGAAAGTTTTGTTGGATGATTTATATTTTTGCGATTTAGAAGGAGAAAAAGGAGAAAATAAATTTTGGATTTGGGTTTTTTGAAGAGTGTTAAAAAATTAGAGGGAAGAGTGGTGGGTATATATAGTATTGAGGGTAAAAATTTTGAATTTTCAGAAATTCTAAATTTCCCACCAAATCCGCCTATTTCAGTGTCATTTATGGACCGTCGGGTGATCCCTAATGATACTTGGTAACCACCTGGCAATCCCTAATAATATTCATACCTCTTTTTTGATTTTATGGAACGATCTCCATGTGTTTGTGATGTTTATCAACAAACCTCATTATAACATGTCAATTAAAGTAACAAATGATTATAAAACTATTAATTTAGTTATTTAATAGTAGATTGAATGAGATTTAGAGAGTTATTAATGTTGAACTTATTACCTTATACGTACACCTAATCATCATATGTTAATTGAATTTGTACGAAACCTTGTAATTTTGTTCTCTTGACTATTAGTAGGCTAATAATCAACTAAACAAACAACGCGGCACCTTAATCGTTCCATAAAATCAAAAAATAAGGTATGAATATCGAGCGGTCCCTATTACATGTTTTAGAGACCGCCTAATAATATTCAGACATCTTTTTTTATTTTATGGAACAATATCCATGTGTTTGTGACTTTTAGCAACAAACTTCATTATAACATGTCAAATTAAGTAACAAATAATTATAAAATTATTAATTTAGTTATTTAATAGTAAATTAACGTTGAACCTATTATACGTTATACGGACACCTAATCATCATATATTGTTTGAATTGGCATAAAACCTTGAAATTTTGTTCTCTTAACTATTATTAGGATAATAATCAACTAAACAAACAATGAGGCACCTTAATCGTTTCATAAAATCAAAAAATGAGGTATGAATATTACTATGGACCGTCGAATACTTGTTTTGAATACCGCCTATCAGTCCCTAAAAGTGGTTTTAGGGACCGCCTAATAATATTCATACTTCTTTATCTTATTTTATGGAACGATTTCCATGTGTTTTTGAATTTTAACAACAAACCTCATTATAACACATAGAAGTAACAAATAATTATAAAACTATTATAGTAACCGGGCCTGAGAAATAACTCAACGGGCATATTTGGTAAAAAATATAAGAATTATAGGGCAAAAGTGGAGCCCGAAAAGTTAAAGGGCAAAAAGCAAATATAGTCGAAATTAAAGGGCAAAAAAAGTAATTTGCTCAACAAATAATTGCAAAACTATTAATTTAATTATTTAATAGTAGATTGAATGAGATTGAGAGAGTGATTAACGTTGAACTTACTATACGTTATACGTACAGCTAATCATCATATGTTGTTTGAATTTGTATGGAACCTTGAAATTTTGTTCTCTTAACTATTATTAGGATAATAATCAACTAAACAAACAACGCGGCACCTTAATCGTTCCATAATATCAAAAAATGAGGTATGAATATTATTAGGGACCGCTACTTGTTTTAGAGACCGCCTAGCAGTCCCTAAAGTTGGTTTTAGGGACCGCCTAATAGTATTCATACTTTGTTATCTTATTTTAAGGAACGATTTCCATGTGTTTTTGATATTTAACAACAAACCTCATTATAACATGTCAATTGAAGTAACAAATGATTATAAAACTATTAACTTGGTAATTTAATAGTAGAATGAATGAGATTGAGAGAGTTATTAACGTTGAACTTATTATACGTTATACGTACACATATTCAACATATGTTGTTTGAATTTCTATGAAACCTTGTAATTTTGATCTCCTGACTATTATTAGGATAATAATCAACTAAACAAACCACGCGACACCTTAATCGTTCCATAAAATAAAAAAATGACGTATGAATATTATTAGGGACCGTTCAGCGGTCCCTAATACTTGTTTTAGAGACCGCCAAGCAGTCTCCAAAAGTAGTTTTTAAGGACCACAAGGCAGTCCCTAATAATATTCATACCACTTTTTTATTTTATATAACGATCTTTATGTGTTTGTGATATTTAGCCACAAACCCCATTATAGCATGACAATTGAAGTAACAAATAATTATAAAACTATTAATTTAGTTATTTAATAGTAGATTGAATGAGATTGAGAGAGTGATTAACGTTGAACTTATTATACGTTATATGTACACCTAATCATCATATGTTATTTGAATTTGGATGGAACCTTGAAATTTTGTTCTCTTGAATATTAGTAGGATAATAATCAACTAAACAAACCACGCGGTACCTTAATCGTTCCATAAAATCAAAAAATGAGGTATGAATATTATTAAGGACCACTACTTGTTTTAGAGACCGCCTAGTAGTCCCTGAAAATGGTTTTAGGGACCGCAAGGCGGTCCCTAATAATATTTGTGCCTCTTTTTTTATTTTATGGAATGATCTCCATGTGTTTGTGATTTTTAGCAGCAAATCTCATTATAACATGTCAATTGAAGTAACAAATGATTATAAAATTATAAATTTAGTTATTTAATAGTAGATTGAATGAGATTGAGAGAGTTATTAACGTTAAACTTATTATACGTTATACGTACACCTAATCATCATATGTTGTTTGAATTTCTATGAATTCTTGTAATTTTGTTCTCTTAACTATTATTAGGATAATAATCAACTAAACAAACCATGCGGCACCTTAAATCGTTCTATAAAATAAAATAAAAAATGACGTATGGATATTATTAGGGACCGCTCGGCGGTCCTAATACTTATTTTAGAGACGGCTAAGTAGTCTCTAAAAGTGGTTTTAGGGATCATAAGTTGGTCCCTAATAATATTCATACCTCTTTTTTTAATTTTATGGAACGATGTCCATATGTTTGGCCACAAACGTCATTATAACATGTCAATTGAAGTAACAAATGATTATAAAACTATTAATTTAGTTATTTAATAGTATACTGAATGAGATTGCGAGTGTTATTAACATTAAACTTATTATACAGTATACGTACACCTAATCATCATATGTTGTTTTTGTATGGAACCTTGAAATTTTGTTCTCTTAACTATTATTAGGATAATAATCAACTAAACAAACAACGGGCACCTTAATCGTTCCATAAAATCAAAAAATGAGCTATGAATATTATTAGGGACCGGTACTTGTTTTAGAGACCGTCTAGCAGTCCCTAAAAGTGGTTTTAGGGACCGCCTAATAATATTCATACCTCTTTTTTTATTTTCTGGAACGATCTCCATGTGTTAGTGATTTTTAGCAACAAACCTCATTATAACATGTCAGTTGAAGTAACAAATGATTATAAAACTATTAATTTTAGTTATTAAAAAGTAGATTGAATGAGATTGAGAGAGTTATCAACGTTGAACTTATTATACGTTATACGTACACCTAATCAACATATGTTGTTTGAATTTGCATGAAACCTTGAAATTTTATTCTCTTAACAATTATTAGGATAATTATTAACTAAACTAACAACGTGTCACCTTAAGCGTTTCATAAAATCAAAAAATGAGGTATGAATGTTATTAGGGACCGCCATTTAGAGACCGCCTAGCAGTCCCTAAAATTGGTTTTAGGGACCACAAGGCGGTCCCTAATAATATTCATGCCTCTTTTTTTGATTTTATGGAACGATCTCCATGTGTTTGTGATTTTTAGCAACAAACTTCATTATAACATGTCAATTGAAGTAACAAATGATTATAAAACTATTAATTTTGTTATTTTATTGTAGATTGAATCAGATTGAGAGAGTTATTAACGTTGAACTTATTATACGTTATACGTACACCTAATCATCATATGTTTTTTGAGGTATGAATATAATTAGGGACCGCTCGGCGGTCCCTAATACTTATTTTATAGACCGCCTAGCAGTCCCTAAAAGTGATTATAGGGACCGCCTAATAATATTCATACCTCTTTTTTGATTTTTTCGAACGATGTCCATGTGTTTGTGATTTTTAGCTACACACATCATTATAACATGTCAATTGAAGTAGCAAATAATTATAAAACTATTAATTTAGTTATTTAGTAGTAGATTGAATGAGATTGAGAGAGTTATCAACGTTGAACTTATTATACGTTATATGTACCCCTAATAATCATATGTTGTTCGAATTTGCATGAAACCTTGAAATTTTATTCTCTTAACTATTATTAGGATAATTATTAACTAAATAAATAACGCGGCACTTTAATCGTTCCATAAAATCAAAAAATGAGGTATGAATATTATTAGGGACCGCTCGGCGGTCCCTAATACTTATTTTAGATACTGCCTAGCAGTCCCTAAAAGTGGTATAAGGGACCGCCAGGCGGTCCCTAATAATATTGAAACCTCTTTTTTTTATTTTATGGAACGATCTCTTTGTGTTTATGATTTTTAGCAACAACCCTAATTATAACATGTCAATTGAATTAACAAATTATAAAACTATTAATTTAGTTATTTAATAGTAGATTGAACGAGATTGAGAGAGTTATTAACATTGAACCTATTATGCGTTATACGTACACCTAATTATCATATGTTGTTTGAATTTGCATGAAACCTTGTAATTTTGTTCTATTAATTATTATTATTAGGATAATAATCAAGTAAACAAACAATGCGGCACCTTAATTGTTCCAATTAAATTAAAAAATGAGGTATGAATATTATAAGGGACCGCACGACGGTACCTAAAACCACTTTTAGAAAGTGTTAGGCGGACTCCAGAACAAGTATTAGGGACCGCCGAGCGATCCCTAATTCCTGCCATAGGGCCGGAGACCGCCGAGCGGTCTCCTTAGTGTGCTGGAGACCGCTTGGCGGTCCCCGTTACTCCCGACAGTCGCCGAAAATCCGACGACCACCGGGCGGTCACCAAGGGGGGTCGCGAAAACCCCCTAAATCTTGTGGTGACCGCTGGGCAGTCCCTGTTGCTCCGGGCGGTCACCGAAAGTCTGGGAACCGCCCGGTGGTCACCAGGGGGTCGCAAAAACCCCCCGAAATCGTGTAGTGTATATTCACCTAAAAGCAATATATTCCTCTTTATTTATCCAAGTAATGTCTTGTTTTATACTCAAAGTATCTCTGTAATTCGGGAATCCTCCCTCGTATAAGCCCTCATATTCATACTCTTTCTCTTTACGAATCACGCAAATTGCGTTTAGAATCACATCTTTCCGATAATTAAGGTATTACCCAATCTGGTTAATTTCATGTTCACATAGTTTATTAAAAAATATAAATACATCTAATCCAATTTTTAACTTAATTTTGCATTTATATTGAGATGGAAAAGGTTTAAATATCTTTTCCGCACAAATAGTCTCGAGTTGGGCGAGTTATGTAAATCTTGCTAACACGAACAGTTTGCTACGTTTAAAATTACATAGAGGTAATTTGTTTATTATCTTTTACATGTAAGTAACTTACTAGTTCGACATTATTTACTTCTCTAGTTGTTTCACTACCCGTTGTGGGTCGAGTCAACCAACTTCCACACACTCATATATATATATATATATATATATATATATATATATATATATAAGCTCCAGCGCACCACATCGCATAAGTAGATAAGCTCAATATACGGATCGGTGTAGCCCCTCCAGAACCTCATTCGGAGCTTTTGGACTTGGAATGGATAAAGGAGCTCCACGACAACCCCATCATCATCTAAGCTACGATTCTAGAAGTAGAAGTAAAGCATATATTTAAGGACAAATGGATCTTATCGGATGACATGTATTTAATCATGTGCTAAAGCCTGGGGCTAAAGGCCTGTCACGGACCGGGACCTGGACCCGGACCCGGTACTTTTCTTGCGGGTCTGGACCCGGACTCAGACCCGAACATTTCGGACCCGGACCCGGACCCGAACAATTTACAGCCTTCGGGTCTGCGAAGACCCGCGACCCTACTTCGGGTCCAGACCCGGACCCGTACGTATTTTTTTTAAAAAAAAAAAAAAGCAAACTTAATTAGGGTTTATTTTTGAACCTTCAGACTTCAACAGACAGCCACCAGTCCACCACTGACCAATCTCACGGACTCACGGTTTCACCAGTCACCACTCTCACTCTTCTTCTCTCTCACTCACTGCCGTTGTGCCGCGACGCCGCCGTGCCTCGCTACTGCACAAACGACACCGTGACCGTCGCAGTCCGCACCTCTACACCGCCACAACTGCTCCGCAGTCCACACCTCTGCGCCACCACTCTACGACCGACGCCGCCACTACTGCACGACGGACTGCCGCACCTTCGCACCGCCACCACTGCTCTATAGTCCACACCTCTGTACCACCACTCCACGACCGACGCCGCCACCACTGCACGACGGACTGCCGCACCTCCGCACCGCCACCACTGCTCCACAGTCCACACCTCCGCGCCACCACTGCACGACCGACGTCACCACGCCACCACTTTCCCCGCCTGAATCAGTAAGTTACTTATCATTTTTTTTGTTTTCAATTTATTTCCAATTGAGATGAATACTGATGATGATGATGATGATGATGGCTACTTATGATGAATATGATTATATGATGAATATGATTGTTGAATGTTGATGAATACTGATGATGATGATGAATATTATTGTTGAATGTTGATTGAATACTGATGATGATGATGAATATTATTGTTGAATGTTCTTATAATTATAAAAATCGTTTAGTTTGATATGATTTCTCGTTTTAAGTGCAGATTTGGCGATGTCGACGCCTTCACTAATGTAGAGCCATCTGTTTCGAGAGGTACGAAGAGAAAACAATCGGTTGTTTGGCAGCATATGAAAAGGAATGAGAATGACGAGTCATTGGCAACATGTAATCACTGCAAGAAGGTATTGTCGTGCCCGAGAAAAAATGGTACGTCACACTTATTAAAACACCTGCGAGGGGGTTGTCGGATCTTTACATTACCTACTACGAATAGTAGAGTAGCAACTCCTAGGGCCCAGTTTACGTTTGATCAGATGAGAAGTTGAAAGATTCTTGCCATAGCTTGTATAAAGCATAAGTATCCATTCAATATTGCTGAGCATGATTACTTTGAGCTTTTTCTTAGGAGTTTACAACCTGGTTTTTCGTTACAATTTCGTAACCGTCTGAGAGGTGACGTTATTGAGGTGTACATGGAGGAAACAACGTGGTTATACCAGATGTTGGAGGGGCTTGATTGTAGAGTTTCCTTGACTACTGACATATGGACGTCTAATCATAATGACAATGCTTATATGTGTGTGACATGTCATTATATTGATGGTGACTGGAAATTGCAGAAAAAAATAATTGCTTTTAAAGTAGTTAATGCTCCACACACCGGTGATAAATTGTTTAACTATTTAAGAGATGTTATTTTGGAATGGAACTTAGATGGAAAATTATGTTCGGTAGTGGTTGATAATGCTAGCAATAACGATGTATGCGTTACACTGATGAAGAATTGGATTCTCACAGACTATAGGACACTTCTTGGTGGAGAGTTACTACACGTGAGATGTAGTGCTCATATTTTGAACTTAATTGTTCAAGATGGTCTTAGTGAGATTAGGAGCTCTATAGAAAATGTTCGTGATATGGTAAGATATTTGAATAAATCTATTGGAATTAAAGAAGCATTTGATCGGTTCAAGCGTCAATGTGGGTTAGAAAAAGAAAGAGAGTTGGCAATGGATGTTCCACATCGTTGGAACTCGACATATGAGCTGCTTACTACAGCCTTGCCTTTAAAGGCGGTATTTACTCGATTTGTATTTTTCAGATAAGGGGTATAAGTGTAATCCGTCTGCAACAGAATGGCAAGTGATAGAAAATGTGCACGGACTCTTAAAGATTTTCTATGATGCTACCAACAACTTTAGTGGTAGCAAGTACCCTACATCAAATCTTTTCTTCAAAGATGTTCGCAAAATTCATTTGAAATTGATTGAATGGTGTAACAGTGATGTTTTGTATATCAAGAATATGGCAACTCCGATGAAAGAAAAATTTGATAAGTATTGGAAGAAATGTAACCTTGCGCTAGCAATTGCAGTTGTGCTTGATCCAAGGCGCAACTTATATTATGTTGAATATTTCTTTAAGAGAATATATGGTGAATCTGCTCTAGAACAACACATGGGGAGGGTGCGTAGAAGCTTAGATGCCCTGTTTCTTGCTTATGGTGGTGTTGGTCGTCCACTTGGTGGTGTTTTAGATGACAGTGGTGATGCGGATGATAGGGCTTTTAGAACATGGTTGAGAACGACTCATGAGTCATCTAGTTCGGACAAATCAGAGTTGGAGACTTACTTGAGCGAGCAACCGTATCGTGATGCAGAAAACTTTGATATTTTAGAGTGGTGGAAGTCCAACAGCCCAATACGACCTACTTTAAGCAAGATTGCACGTGACATTTTAGCAGTGCGAGCTACTACAGTTGCTTCAGAGGCAGCATTTAGTATTGGAGGCCAGATTTTGAATGAGTCACGTTCTTGTTTACATGCCGATGCGGTGGAGGCATTGATAGTCGCTGGTGATTTGATTGAACCCGCTAAAAAGCTTGAAAGGATTTGTAAGTTTTCATTGTTTATTTAGTGAAAGTATTTGTTTCTAAATATGATTATATACTTTTCTAATTGCATTATTTTGTTGTGTAGTTTTCGGGAATGAACAATCTCATGAATCTCAAGTTGCAAACAACTTATCTGAAGCATAAAGCACATTTCTTGTGGTATTGATATTTCTTTCTTTTACATAGGCGCCTAGTGAAATTATAATTCGTTATTTGAATATCTCTAATAATAATTTTTGCAGGTTGAAAGGAATTGAAGAAGTCGAAGAAGAATTAGAAGTTTTTTTAAATTTAACCGGTTTAAGTCTGAAAGACATTTGTATTCTTGAATTTTACTTTATTAGTTTTGTTGCGTAGTGGTTGTTATAACGAATGATTCATTGTTATTATTGGGAAATTGTTATCATGGTACTTAGCTTGATTGTGTGTCATACTTTGTTAAGGATGCGTGTGAAACACCGGATCAACGTATATTCGATACGTACCATATCTCATTTTACTTTTTATTAAAATTGGGTAGTGTAGGCCCGTCACGATAGCTACTTTGTATAAATTGTTAGACTCACCTTATCTTATTTTTAATTGCAAAACAACATTTTTGTGCAATTTATTCATTAGCAAATACGTATTATATTATTTAAAATTGGCTACTACTGTATGACATAAAAATATTATAGTTATATATAAAAATGCTTGTTAAAAGATATTAATTGGCTGAAAGTATATAGAAAAAAAGTACCTGAGACAACTAAAAAAAAGAAAGAATATTTGAAGAAAAGAAAAGATAAAAGAAATAAGGAACAAAAAAAAGGTAAAAGAAAGAAGGAAAAAAAAAGGAAATTTGAACGGGTCCAAATAGGTCCGGGTCCGGGTCCAGTTCCGGTCCGGACCCGGACCCGGACCTGCGAATTTTTTTGCACGGGTAATGATCGGGTCCGGGTCTGGGTCCGGGTCCGACCCGGTCCGTGACAGGCCGCTAAACGACCTAAACTAACCCACGACATGTTCCTTTGATTTGGTTCACCTGAGATCACGAACCTCATAGAGTAAGATGTTCTTTGGGTTGGGTATCTGTATAACATTACCTATTGATAAATCCTCAACTTTAGGTCAATTAGATCAAAAGTTTTCTAAGAGATTGTACTAGGACATGACTAATAAGAGCCACGACGGATGCATCTAGAGCTGCATCAGTAAGTGAGAAAATATAATATAAATCGGTTAGTTCATGATAGTATTAGTTGAAGTAATAAATGCAAATTCATGCATTGCTTTTGTAGACAAATTCATTTAGGCCCTAACCAATTTTAGCGCGGTCACGTTGAACTATGATGACTTGTGCTCAAGGGACGCCCATTCTCTTTTCTCCCCCTTTTTTTTTCTCCCCATTAACAACGTTATGGGAAAACATTGCAAGCGGAGGTGAACTTGGTAGGTTGAAGGATGGGGAGATCGATTAGAGTTTATTTCACTTCCATTTATTTCAGCTTTCATGAGATTGTTCTCTGTTTATTCTACTCTTTTTCTTTTTCTTTTTCTTTTATGGGTTACTTTTTGTGAGAATATTAATTACGTGATATAGTTTACATATGGTTTAGTTTTTTAAAAAAAAAAACAGAATAAAGAATCAAACCTTCATCGTTGGGCCTCTCAAAGACTTTTAAAAAGTGTAAATAGGCCCTAATCTATTGTAAATGTGTGAGCTTCCCCTAAAGTTAAATTTAACGGACAAAATGCAGACATGAATCAAACGGCCAGATTTGACATTGGGGGAGTTCGCATATTTTAGTAAAGACTCGGGAGTAGAGCTCATGTTTTAAAGGTTGAGGGTATTCTTCAAAACGGCGAAAACAATGGAGTTTTTTATGCTTTATTTAAAAAACCAAAAACCGGAAAAAGAAAAAGAAAAAGTTGTGCATACTTTTTTTAGAGTGCTCTTTTGATGAATTCTACAATAACATACAAGGAGATTTCTTGTACCTTTAACGAGTGAGTTCTCTTCTTTTAGTTATAACTTAAAACTTTTAAGCAAAAAAGTACTGATATGGACATGATTAATAGCTAAAACCCCATTTAATTACCATAAGTAGTGTGATTAGTTGGACCAGCCCTCAATAAAAACTTTCCTTGAACATTAGAAAAACTATACCCATAATCCTATATTAATTCTCCTACTACACAAGTCACAACATGTATTCTTGAATTTCTTTTATACTTCATGTACTCACTTAATTATACAAATCATTTTAGGAGTTGTGCACGGACTCCCACGTCAATCTTCATCATGAACTCTTCAATTACCTTGATCTGCTGCCTCATCCTCATTTCTTCAGCTATCTTTTCCGCAGGTTCATACTTTAATTTTTTGCCGATAAGTGTAATATACTATTGATATATAGGTGATAATTTTATTTGTTCGTTAATCTTGCAATGATATATAATTGGGTGCAGAAGCTTATGGTTGTACTCGAGTGTGACGCTTTTTGTGTTTGGGGACTCATACGCCGATACAGGGAACTGGCCGCGTTCGGCTTATTCATGGAAGGAACCATACGGTGTCACTTTCCCTGGAAAACCATCCGGAAGATTTTCCGATGGTCGTGTACTCACTCACTACATAGGTAATAAATTATTCCCAACCTTTTTTTGATTTGGACATTACAATTATCATTAACCTTTTGTATAATAATGTTCTATAAGTAATCTTATGATATTGAGATTTGATGCTTTGATTTTTTCTTAAGACCTACTGGTTTTATGTTTGATCACTTAATTAATTATTCTCAGTTGCAAATTCTCCATGGACATTGGGTACACATATTTTTTTATTAAGTACACAATTTTACTAAAGATCATAATGAAGGAAAATTAAACAATATAGTAGACTTCCAATCTGATCACATTTATATTCACCAATACATGTGTCTCCAAAGAGAATGAAAAGTTCTTGAAGAACAACGTGAAAAGGCGATTTTAATGAAGCTTCACCTAGAGCGGTTACTAATCCTAGCTATCTGCAACTACTAGGTGGTTGCAGATAATATTCATACTTGAATTTTTACCATTTCGGAAGATTCGTTGTGGCGCATTGTTTGATCAATTGGTACTTACCCTAATGACAGTTAAAACAAACCAAATTATAAGGTTTCATTGCAAAATTAAGCTTGGGACAACAGTAAGGACTAATTATGAAGATTAATTGTGAAACATAATATATATAGGTGTATCGTTGATAACTCGCCTAATCACATCTAAGCTACTATTTCACTAACTCAATTACTAGTCTTCGAATCGTTTATGACTACTATTCACATTCAATAATGACATTTGAGTTCAATAAACATAAACACATCAACATACTTTCTAAAAATTACTAATTTCAAATATGAATATTATCTGCAATCGTCGGGCGGTTGCAGATAACCAGTATCAGCAACCACTTGGCGGTCGTGCACCCTTGTTGCAACCGTTAGGCGGTCGATTGGCCACACGGCAACCGCCCGGCAATTGTTGATTCTGGTCGTCTGCTACTATTTTGGTTGGTTCGTTGTGACACGTTGTTTGATCATTTGGTAATGACCCTAATTATAGTTAAAAGAAGGCAAATTGTAAGGTTTCATTGCAAAATCAAGTTTGGGGATAACATTATGGACTAAGTATGATGACTAGTTATTGAGCATAATATATAGGTGTATTGTTGATAACTCACCTAATCACATCTAATCTACTACTTTACTAACTCAATTACTAGTTTTGTAATCGTTACTACTATTATTAACATGTAATAATGATATTTAAGTTCAAAAAACACAAACAAATCAAGATACATCCCAAAAATCACTAATTTTGAATATGGACATTATATGCAACCACTGAGCGGTTGTAGATAACCAGTACGAGCAACTGCCCGGCGGTCTCCAGGTATTCTCGCCACCATTAGGCGGTCGCTTAGCCACATGACGACCACCTGGCATGGGCGGTTGCTGATTCTGGTTATCTGCAACCGCCACGTGGTTGCAGATAATATTCATACTTGAATATTTACCATTTATGATGATTCGTTGTGGCGCATTGTTTGATCAATTGGTACTTATCCTAATGAGAGTTAAAACAAGCCAAATTATAAGGTTTCATTGCAAAATCAAGCTTGGAACAACATTAAGGACTAAGTATGAAGATTAATTGTGAAACATAAAATATATAGGTGTATTGTTGATAACTCGCCTAATCACATCTAAGCTACGATTTCACTAACTTAATTACTAGTCTTCTAATCGTTTATAACTACTATTCACATGCAATAATGATATTTGAGTTCAATAAACACAAACACATCAAGATACTTCTCAAAAATGACTAATATTAAATATGAATATTATCAACAACCGTCGGGCGGTTGCAGATAACTAGTATCAACAACAGCTCGGTGGCCGCGCACCCTTGTTGCAACCGTTTGGCGGTCGCTTGGCCACACGACAATCGCCCGACAGTTGCTGATTATGGTCATATACAACCGCCCGGCAGTCGTCTGCTACTATTTTGGTTGATTCGTTGTGACACATTTGATCAATTGATAATGACCCTAATTATAATTAAAAGAAGCCAAATTATAATGTTTCGTTGCAAAATCAAGCTTGGGGATAACATTATGGACTAAGTATGATGATTAGTTATTGAACTTAATATATAGGTGTATCGTTGATAACTCACCTAATCACATCTAATCTACTATTTTGCTAACTCAGTTACTAGTTTTGTAATCGTTACTACTATTATTAACATATAATAATGATATTTGAGTTCAAAAAAACACAAATAAATCAAGATACTTTCCAAAAATCATTAATTTTGAATATGGACGTTATATGCAACCGTCGGGCGGTTGCAGATAACCAGTACAAGCAACCGCCCGGTGGTCTCCAGGGCTTCTCGCATCTGTTAGGCGGTTGCTTAGCCACACGGCAACCACCCGGGCAGTTGCTGATTCTGGTTATCTGCAACCGCCAGGTGGTTGCAAATAATATTCATACTTGAATTTTTACCATTTTGGATGATTCGTTGTGGCGTTTTGTTTAATTAATTGGTACTTACCCTAATGACAGTTAAAGTAAGACAAATTATAAGGTTTCGTTGCAAAATCAAGCTTGGGACAACATTAAGGACTAAGTATGAAGATTAATTGTGAAACATAATATATTTATGTATATCGTTGATAACTCGCCTAATCACATCTAAGCTACTATTTCACTAACTCAATTACTAGTCTTCTAATCGTTTATGACTACTATTCACATGTAATAATGATATTTGAGTTCAATAAATACAAACAAATCAAGATACTTTCCAAAAATTACTAATTTCAAATATAAATATTATCAGCAACCGCCCCGGTGGTTGCAGATAACCTATATCAGCAACCGCTCGGCGGTCGCGCACCCTTGTTGCAACCGTTAGACGGTCGCTTGGCCACACAGCAACCGCCCGGCAGTTACTGATTCTGGTCGTGTGCTACTGCCCGGCGGTCGTGTGCTACTGCCCGGCGGTCGTCCGCTACTAGTTTGGTTGATTCGTTATGACACGTTGTTTGATCAATTGGTAATTACCCTGATTATAGTTAAAATAAGCCAAATTATAAGGTTTCATTGCAAAATCAAGCTTGGGGACAACATTATGGACTAAGTATGATGATTAGTTATTGAACATAATATATAGGTGTATCGTTGATAACTCGTCTAATCACATATAATCTACTATTTTATTAACTCAATTACTAGTTTTGTAGTCATTTATTACCTTATATTATGGTTAATAATGATTTTTCTTGTCTATAAACACAAACACATAAAGACACTTGCCAAAAATCACAAATTTTAAACATGAATATTATTTGTAACCGTTGGGCGGTTGCGAGTATCCCATTGTTGCAACCACGAGGCGGTTGTGAGTATACCAGTGTTGCAACCGTTGGGCGGTTTCCATACCAACTTTTGCAACCGTTGGTGCGGTCGCCACGCCTCCTAGCAACTGCTTGGAGGTTGCAAATTCCGCTGAAATTGGCAGGATTCGGGGGAAATTCAAATTTTCATAAAAATTCAAAATTTTCACCCAAAATCTTATATATATACCCACCATTCTTCCCTCTAATTTTTCATTCCCAAATATTATGCTCCCAAAAAATACCCAACATTTCTTTTATCTCCAAAACAAAACACCAAACACTCTTCTTTTCCAATCCACAAAATACACAACATTTCTTTTATCTCCAAAACAAAACACCAAACACTCTTATTTTCTTTTATATCTCCATCAAAAAACCCAAACACTTTCTTTTCTTCTATATCTTCAACAAAACACTCAAACACTTTATTTTCTTTTATATCTTCAACAAAACACTCAAACACTTTCTTTTCTTTTATATCTCCAACAAAAAATCAAACACTTTCTTTTCTTTTATATCTTCAACAAAAAACCCGTAACCTTTTTTTTTCTCCAAAACTAAACATCGAACACTTTTTTCTATTTTGTTTTCTTTTTTGTTTCACTTCTTTTTATTTTTGTTTCTCTTCTTTTCTTTCTGTTTCACCATATTAATTCAACAAAAAACAATAATATTCTAGAAAATTCCCGGAATATTATTGTTTTTTTGTATTGAAGAATATTATTTGCAACTGTCGGCGGTTGCGAACATCAAGATTTTGCAACCGCTAGGCGGTTGCGAGCTTCTTATGGACGTCGCAACCTTGAACCCTAAATCCTACGGGACTTCACAACTGCCAGACGGTTGCCATGCGCTTAGGGACTTTGCAACCGCATGGCGGTTGCCATGTTTATTAGGACACAACAACCACTGGGTGGTTGCTACGTCCATAAGGGCATGGCAACCGCCCAACGGTTGCCTCTCCCTTTTGGACGTGGCAACCGCCAAGTTCTATGACAACTAGATAGCGGTTGCCACGCCCTTATGGATGTGGCAACCGCCTGGCGATGGCCTACGGGTATTTACAACCGTCAGTCGGTCATAGATAATCGATTGATGGCTGCATATGGGCCATCCGCAACCACCCGGGCGGTTGCAGATGGCCCCATAATCTTGTAGTGTATATCATAATAACTAGCTAGGGTAAAAAGTATAGCCCCCTGTCTTATAGTCCATTATGCAGACTGACCCAAATCCTTAAAAATGAGAAATTTTTCTACTAACTTATTGGAAGACAAATATGGAGAAATACATAAAACCCCTCTTGTTGAAATTGTCTAAAATCATTTTGTGGTTCCGAAAACCTTAGACAAAACCCCTTTGTGGTTTATCAAATCATACACAAATCTATTCTTCAATTCCATTAGGGACGAGTGCATGTACACTTGCTTTGTGTGAGGCTAAGCTTGATTTTTGCATATTTTTTTCTTTAAAAAGTATATTATACCATATAGAATGCTTAACACAAAACCGCCAAATAGTGTGATGTGAAACCATGCACACAATCCAGAATTTTAATTTGTTTATAATAAAATAGTACATAAATTTGTCTAAACTGCCTCATATGACGAAAAAGAATCTTATAATTGGAAATTCTTAAAATATTATTTAAAAAGTGTAAATATATATTTTTTTTAAAAAAGTAAACAATAAATCTCTAAAAATTGCACTAAGAAAAATTTAGTCATTTAGAAAAAGTCAATCGAGTTACTTAAAAAATGGGATTTTCTACAAAATTCCGGAAACCACAAGGGAGTTTCGGATTTTGATCAAATTCAGGGGGTTAGGTAAATGACATGAGATTTTCCCATGTTCAACGACAACTTTTGATGGATGTTCTATCTGAAACGGCAAATTCTATGGAATATTAAGTCAAATATGAAATATTCCATTTGTTTTTTAGGAAACATTTCGTTTAAATTTGACCATATGCAAATCGATAATTTTTTAATAGATTTGGAGCAAATTTCAGTGTTCCTTTTAAGATTTTGGGACAATTTGCGAAAAGAGGTATACCATAGAATGTTTTACGATATTTTTTTTTGCCCAAAAATAAGGTGTACAATTACTCTCAACTAGTCACATGCACGTGCATCAAGACGCCCCAAGAGTTTTGTACATATATCGTAAATTTAAAGATGACACGGAAGTAGCACATGATTTTAAAACTTAGAAAAATCATGGCACCGAGGAAATAATAAAAATGAACCAATGAAAGTGATAATAGTAATAATTAGCAAAAATCATCAATGTGTTTTTCTATTTTTGTAAGGAAATAAAGAAGGATTAGTAGTAGTTGAGACTAAAACTATACCTCTTGTACAAATAGCTCTAAAACGTATAAAAATGTCACTAACCCTTCCAATCTATCGAAACGGTTACATGGATCATTGATCATCCATTTAAACTAAACACGTGATTGCATTGTCCTATGTTAGATTTGGCCTCAAGGGAAAAAAAAACTCTTCAAATGAAACAATAGTATGAGAGTTTACTGCGATTTGTTTTTTTTTTTTTTTATACATTTTGGGGCAATTTGTATAGAAGGAGAAACTAGTTTGAAGGCTTAATGCTAATTGTTCATAAATACACGACAAAAGTAGTGTTCTTTAACTTATGAATGTATGGCCTATCATATTTTCACGAATATTTTGTCAAAGAAAAAATTGTTGTTGTGACATAATTAAACAGTTTCAATCTATTTTAATGTAACTAAGTTCATGTACTCTAATAATGCTCGAAGAAAATTAAACTATCAAAACCAATTTGAACAAAGTGCAACATAAATGATCACGATATTAATTAACAAAACTCCTCTTTAATTTGTTTGAAACAGGAATTGCTAACTTTCCAAGAGGCGGTGATTAAGCAGTTGCTGTTGAATGTTAAGCGAATAAATAGTTTGGGAATCAACAAAATAGCTTTATCAGGGATCGAGCCATTTGGCTGCTTACCAGTAAATACTGCTTCAAAATTGTACCAAAATTGCGATTCACAATTAAATGACATCGCACTATCACACAACCAAATGCTCAAACGAAATTTGTTTGGTGGACAAAACAACAAAGTTGGTGCTCCGAAGTTTACATACATAGACCTTTACGCTGCTTTCACCTCTGCTTTGAAGGCAAAACAGAATTCAGCAGGTAATATTGCTAGAAAACAATTGTCTTTGTGTGTATATAAGGACATGATAATGCGTCATATTTTCATACACAACCTTAATACTTCAATGAAGTTCTAGTCGCCACAACTACTGTCCTCGCGAGTTAGATTTAACTTTCTAGGAACTTCTTGCATACATTGAAACTCTTTAGGGTTTCTAGTTAGGTGAATCCAAAGAAGATCATTCGATTTTGAAGTCAACATTTGAGAGTGATGGGTCAGTTTAGATTGAAATACCAATCAATGACATACATACGTTTTCCCAAGGTGGGCCAATACTTGAGCGTCGAACCCATGATTGGGACAACAAGCTTCTACTTATCGACCTATTGTGATTGTTGAGCTACTTAAGAGGAGCTCCTACCTCCATTGGATTTTGAAATGGCATATAAAACTTAATAGTTGCACATACTTAAATTTGGGTGGTCTGGCGTTTTTTCCTCAATGAAAAAAGTAATGCATTACATGCTAAAATATGATAAATTACTATTACTCATTGTAGTGTTCTAAATTCTAATATAATTATTCATATTCTTATTCTTGACATGATTTTTCTTTTTTATGATTGCAAGGAAATTCAACGAAGAACAATGTATTGAAGCAATGATGTGTTGGTTTGAATGGTGCAGAGTGTGGCTTTGTCGATAAGAGCGGGAAAAGAAAATATGTTGTGTGTGAAAATCCAAAGCAGTCTTTCTTCTGGGATTTTGTACATCCTTCTAACGAGGGCTGGCGTGATGTTTACACAGCTCTAATACCTTCTCTCAAACCACTTGTGTGATTAATTATGTGTTGCTATTAATACGCAAAAGTGTAAATTAGAAGAAAAAGTAAATGCATCAATACCTCGTCGTTTAGCCATTTTACATAATGATCTCAAAGCTTTTGAAAGAGGCCCCTATATCCCAACTTTTGTTAAAATGACAGTGTCAACATTTTCATTCGTTAGATTTTGCCGGTGGAAAGAGGAGAGTTTGCACATTATTTTGGGAAAACTTTGAGAGCACAATGCGTACGTAGCGGCCCAAATAATAGATTGGTGCTTTTATCGCTAAAAGGGGTTTATATAGCATTACATTTTCAATTATTCGAAAATTTTGATGGATATAAAATGACATTGAGTTATATAATACATGGATGTAGTTTGCTACTTTTAAAATTATAAAGAACTAAATTACTTTATTAGCTTTCACTTGAAAGTAATTTATTACATAACACGGATTAATTTGCCAAAACGTCCATAAATTGAAGATGTAAACCAAATATATTTATATGGGCGAAATATTATTTTTGCCCTTTAATTTTTCCCAACTTCAAGTTTTGCCCTTTATCTTTTCGGGCTTAATAAATGGCCGCTAATTTAATTTTTTTTTAATAAAAATTGCCCGTCGGGCTCAAAATTGGGCCAACTCCAAGCCCAGTCTACGTGGCAGTAGACCTGGCGTACGGGCGATTACCACGTAGCGCCACGTCATATTTTTTTTTAGATTTTTAAAATATATAAATAAAAATATCTATATTTATTAAAAACAATAAGAGATCTAACTCCTTAAAAAGATATATCTTATAATTTTAACTCCTTAAAAAAAGTTTTAATTTTAAAAACTTAATTTCTAATAACTAATAAATTTTAAAAAAAGTCAAAAAGCTAACAAGAAATTTTCCAACATTAACAATATTTTTCTTCCTCTTATAATTAAACCTTATCTATAATTCCATTTAAAAAACTTAATAGTTAAAAAACTTTAAAAAAACAGAAAAATGAAAAACAAAATATTTGCACCTTCAATGCCCCTCCCCCCAGTCCACCACCACGTCCACCCCCACCACATGTCCACCACTACCACACGCCCACCACCAACACCACACGCCCAATTGACCGCCTCCGAGACCCACCACCACCACAACCTTGAATTTCGCTGCCCTATTCCTCTCTCTCTCTCTCCACCACCCCCATCGAAACGAACTTCTTTGGCACCCGCCAAACTTCACTTTCTCCTACGCCACCACCAAATTCTTCAACAACCACTGCGCTCCGCCGCACTCCTCATATTCATCGTCTCCCTCACACACCAAATCTATGAACCACACTCATTTTTTTTCACTCTCAAACTCAAGGTTGTGCCACTGTGGTGGTGGTGGGCGTGTGGTTGTGGTGGGGGACAGGGAATGGGCATATCTTTTCTCTCTTTTGTTTTTCTCAATCGAAGAAGAAGAAGAATTCCTTCTTCTGTTTCTTTTTTTTTCAATTTTTTTTAGTTTAAAAAAGCTGTTATAAATTTTTTTTAGCCCAAAAATATATATCATTGAAATATTTTAATTTTTAATATTTACTAGTAAATATTGATTGTTTAAACATTTTAAAATAAACTTTATATTAAACTTGACTTTATACAATATTTTTTATGATTTACAACAATATATAATAAAATTTTATTTAATTTTGAATTAAAAATAAGAATGCAAAATCTTTACTTTTTTGTTTTAAATTAATTAAAAAAATATTATTTGACGCCACGTGTCGTCCTAGTGGCATCTTAGTCAGCTGCCATGTAGGCTAAAATTGAATCAAACCCAAATAAAAGCGCACCGGGTATTTTTAATTGAAAAAAATTAATTTAGCGGGCATTTTTTAAGCCCGAAAAGATAAAGGGCAAAACTTGAGTTGGGCTAAATTAAAAGGCCAAAAAAACATTCCGCCCTATTTATATACACACTTGCAATTTGATTTTTCATGAATTGCTTTACTTTCCTCCTTGACAAGAACTTTTATCTGTAAGGCCCAATTAATATATTGACTAGCTATAGCATTTCCAGCCTTTTTTTCCACATGGATATCTTTCAAAGCCTACACCTTTTCCCTTTATTCGATCTGTTTTCACCATCACCATGAATGAGATCTCCACTTTCTGACAATTTAATCTTGCTTTGCTGGAGATGGTATATTATTAAGTTTTCAGTTAATAAAATTAAATGTGAAAAAGAAAACAACCACATGGGAATAATTAAAACAAATAATCAGTTTAGCTAAACATTCCAGAAGTAGTGCTGTAGGAAAAACTATTTGGATGGATAAAATTTAAATGTGGCTCGATGCGCTGTGTGTGGAGTACTTTTCAGAATAAAAGTTATTTACTTATTTTAAGACAATTTAATAATAGTACAACTAAGAACCTTTTGCAAAATAATTTTAAACAGTTCAGAAGTATATATATATATATATATATTTCTGAAACAAATAAAGCAAGAAATGATCTAACATTGTAGCTTTCATGACCGCCTTCTTAGAGGAGCTACTTTGCTTCACATTAAAATATGTATAGATAAATGTTTTTGTCGATGCAAAATCAACGTATTACTATGAATGAGTAGAAATTGTAAAACCCAATGTGTTATGTATTAATTATTAGACGTAGTTCACTGCTAGCATAATGCCTTAATTATTCATATTCTACTATGAAGCCGTTTGGTTTCAAAATAAATTTTATCATCTTTTGGTGCATGTAGATTAGAAATGAGATAAAAACTTAGGATTTTGGGATATCTAATATGTGCCACCTTTTTGGTTGATGAGATTAAGTTCCAAGATAAATGGTTATCTCAATAATGTTTTTCTTAGTTTTTGCCATTAACTTTCAACTAACCAAAAAAATCTCTTTCTTAACCCTCTTTTAAAAAAAATGGAAACATATTTTTTTTTCAACTCAATGACATATTATATGTTTTTCTCACTATTATGTTGAACTTATAAAAAACCAAATCAAACAATTTCGTAAAATTTTGGCTTATTTTTATTATAATTGGATCACCTTTAAATAGAAGAAAAAAGCGAGAAAGACTAAATTGAAATTTTTGTAGCGCGCATGCGGAAAATAAGAATTGAATGCATTTGTACACCTAGTTAAATACTAAAAAATGAAAATATATTGTCAAAATAGATTTTGTACATTTGATTAATAAACAATAAAGTGATTATTCAAGGGATATATAATTTATTGTTAAATTTTGAATTTGGAGCTTTAATATAATATATATCTAATTATGTAATGAAAAAGAGAAGTAATTTATAAATTTATAAAAGGGTGTAATACACAATTTTAAAATAAGGCAAAATGGAGATTATTTATTTTAGGGGAGAGATGAGAATATTCACATTCTAAGATAAAACCCAAATGAACAGTAAAATAAGGCAAAATGGAGATTATTTATTTTAGTGGAGAGATGAGAATATTTATCTCACATTCTAAGATAAAACCCAAAAATCCAGGCATACCTCAATGTTGCCCGAAAAATCAATCTATAGAACCAAACGAGAGATAGAATGAAATAAACTCAGATATCACATTTTATCTATAGAACCAAATGACTTTTATATAGGCTAAATTAAAATACACTTCTTTTCTTGACTTATTGTTAGACGTCCATTATATTGGTCAACCTGTAATATAATTTTAATGTTACTATTTCCATAACTTAAGTTTGATCTTTGACATTATCATGTTACAATAAAAGATACACATTATATATATATATATATATATATAAGTATTAACATTTTCTTTTACACGCAAAAACTCTATTCACATTCTAATGGCGATTCCAATTGGGTTTTTGACCCAACACTCACGTGTTGTGTAAAACATAAACACAATTCACGTGCTACGTTAAGTAACACATATTATCTCCTGGCAACCTATTACAGTGTGCATTAAATAGACACATGCAATACATCTTTGTGTACTTTTTGTATGTTTCAAAACGCAATACATCTTTGTGTACTTTTTGTATGTTTCAAAACACCACCCATATTAGTGTTAATAATCTGTCTATTTTCTCATAAATGTTGTAATAACTAACAATATGCCTTTATATAACAATATTCAAGGATAACCTTTTTATTTGTGTTAACAATGGATATATAATGTACTATATTTAACATAGCAAATAGCAAAAGGGTAAATAAGAATACTTAATACTTATTTATAAAAAAATGGGTACTTATATTGACTGTGCTTATTTCACTAATCACTAAAAGCGTGTTTGGTTTCGACATTAAATAATTTGACTTGTTATTGAAAGTGACACTACAAAGCGAAAATTGTTTTATAATAATACATTTGGTTCGTGCGTTGAATTTTGATACTATAATATGTCTATTCACAATACCCTATTTGGTTCGATATATAATTTTATTTTCGGTACAAAGTAATATGAAATATTGATTTTACCCCCGCATAACCCCTCCCTTACAATGGTCATTTCATCCCAATTCACTCGCAAATCCACGCAATTCTTCTCTCCTTCTCTAATAAACCCTAACACGCAACCTCTCAAATTCGATGCGAGTTCGGTCACATTGGGTGAATTTCATATAGTCCGACCTTCATACCGTTGAGTCCCAATAACCCTTACGAACATTTGCACCGTTCGCATGTTTGAATCAAAAATGAATTAACTTTTGAAGAATATTGTTTCCATGTCACCGATTTGAAGCACAATCTGCAACACGATGCCACTTAATAAAGATACCTACTGATATATGTATGTTTCCCTCTCGTATTCCCGAAATATACTCATATGGAGTTGTATATTCATTAAGGTTGTTATATGTACATGGATGATTTAGAGGGATAATGAGTGTTTGTATTGTGGTGAAAGCCATATCTAAAACTAACACCTCACCCGTTATTTTTTTTTTTTTGCATTAAGATAAACTAAAATAGAAGCCCAAATCGGAGATTTTACAGAATAAGAGGGGCATACCCCAATCCAAAGCATAGTCTCAATCGACATAATAAATCAACTAGTTGCACCATCTAGCTAGGAAAAATCTAAGCTTTAGACTAGGTCTATGACTTTAGATAATACCCACAACACTACAACGCATCCTCTACTCTTTTACAGGAGTGTCCTTCTCCCATCTTGGCTACAACAACCTTCCTCTCTCATTGAATCCAGTCTATTTGTGATCAGACACATGGCTCTTTGTAGTGTAGTCTTGTTTATCTTCCAATAGATGGTCTGTTTTCCAAGAAATCAGTTGCTCTTCCTTTTGGGGGTTAAGAGAAGTAATATAGTAAGAATTAGACCTTGATTTGCAATATTCTTTTGTCCATTCTCTTGCTAGCATCTGTCAATCCACAAGACACAGAAAGCTCCCTATCCAGGAGGGTGAGGTACACCATTTACACATTTTCCAGTTTCACGGATTATCTTAGTAATTATTTTCACCTTCTTACCTCCCTTACCTTTCAATCTGAATAGCAACATATCTGCAATCTCTTTACATGCCTATTGAGGTGGTTGTTGTTTGCCTTCAAAAAAAATCATGTTTCTGGCCTTCCAGATAGCTGCTACAACTTCTCCCATGGCAGTTGCTATGATCTGGTAAATAGCAGCCCTTTTTTCCTGGACTTGTTGAAGTTCAATATCCATTCCTTCATATCCTTTGAACAATTCCTCATACATGTGCTATTTAGAACTCTGCATAACACTTCATAAGATAACAACGATGAAAAAATAGATGTTCATGTGTCTCATCTGAGTTATTACATAATACACACTTTAAGTCAGGCAAGTTAACATATTTACTAAGTCTGTCTTTAGTAGAAAGTCTCTGTTGGACAACTAGCCAGTGAATAAATGAAGCTTTAGGAGCCGTGAAGGTGTTCAATGCCTGTTCCCACCACCTCACCTCAGGATTAGTAGTGACAAAACAGTTATACAAAACCTTTTTCTCCTCCTTAATAGTTTTCCCTTGTTGCATCCCTGCTATTTTCTCCTTTACTATGTCTATGAGTCTCATTAGATATTTCCACCATGGAGAGTCACTTTGCTTTATCTCTACTTCTCATATATTCTGTTCTTGCAGCTTATAAGCCCTCACCCAACTTTGCCAAATAGTAATTGGTTCTTCTGTTTTGTCGAGCTTCAGGAATTGCATAATAAGCACTGTTTTGTTCCATCCCAACACTTCCTTTATTTGCAGCCCACCATTCTTGTGTTCTTGGCACACTTTCTTACAGGCTACTATGTGTTTTTTTCCTTCCTCCCTTCCAGACCACAAATAGTTTCTACATGTTCTTTTAATGCTTTTGATGACTCCAATTGGTATTGCAAAGATGTGGCTCCAAAAGTTTTGAATGCTCATGAGAACTGCCCTTACTAACTGTAATCTATGTGCATAGCTCAGCTTCCTTGCTTGCCAACTTTGAATTCTTTCCACTATTTTCCTGATTAAGGTTTCATATTTTGTTATTTTAAGATTTTTAGGACTCAATGGAATTCCTAAATATCTTATAGGAAACTTGCCTTCATTGAAACCCCAGACCCTTTGTAATTGTTCTTTTGTCTCATTGCTTACCCCACCTAAAAAGATGTTGCTCTTAGCTTCACTTATCTTCAAGCCTGGCATTTTTGAGAATTCATGCATGGTTTCCTTTGGCACTTTCATTGATTCCATATTTGCCCCACCAAATAAAAGGAGATCATCAGCAAAAGTCATGTGACACAGTTTGATTTTCCACACTTAGGGTGATAATGGAATGATTTCAGATCTATGTTTCAGTAATCTAGTCAAGTAATCCATACATAAACAAATAAACAAGGGGATAGAAGATCTCCTTGTCTCAACTTCTGCTTCCCCTCCATATTACCCTCAAGACTCCCATTAATGCAAAAAGAAAATATAGGGCTAGTTACACATATCATAATCAAATGCACAAACTGAGTATCAAGACCATAACCAGCCAACACTTTTTTTTAAGAAAATAACAGTTAACCGTATCATATGTTTCTGAAGATAAATTTTAAGCATAACTCTAGGGGAAATATTTTTCCTCCCATATCCTCTAACCAATTCTTGGGCCAGAAAGATGTTTTGGAAAATATCTCTACCATGAACAAAAGCTGACTGACTGGCAAGGTAGGACCAAATTAGGCACCATCTCTTTAAGTATATTAGCCAGCACCTTAGTGATGATTTTATACACTACATTACAGCATGCAATAGGCCTATACTCGGTTATTCTAGAAGGATTCTTAGTCTTAAGAATTAAGCACACAGAAGTGGTATTTATTTGTTTGAGTAACTTCCTTGTTTGGTGAACGTCTTGGACTGCTTCAGTGACCAAATCTTAAATTATTTGCTAGCTGGTCTTGTAGAACCAAGCACTCATTCCATCAGGTCTAGGGCTTTTCTGGTCACTCATTTGAAAAACTGCATGTTTTATCTCTAGTGAACTAGGGTTTAAGCTTCTGGTTCATATCTTTGCTCACCACTGGCCCCTGTTTGATAACATCTTGATCCAGCTCCTTTGTTTTTTGACACTTTGATGTTGATGCACTCATTGGAGCAAACTTAAAAATTCATAAGTAATTTGCAAATTTAGTTGTTTATCCCGCTGATTCGGTGATTCTTGCGAATTATGTACGATGTTTGTTGGCATGTTGAGTTTAACTACTTTTCATAATCAAATTTATCGACTAATGCGTATCTAATAATTGCTGCACTTGTTGTAACCGCATTGCTATTTTGAAAATATAAAGACCACTTAACCATATTTGGGAGGTTGTTTAACATTAACCAAATATTTTGCATTTTGGTTAAGCGTATTGTGTTTCTAGGTATAGTTAAAATTTGAGTGTCCTTTTGTAGATGGCTGCCCCCTACATTGTTTCTTGTATCTGTAGCCAATGACCTATGCTCTAACTAATGGTGGGAGAAACTGCAATGTGTCCTGGCCGTTATTATTACAAGTGCCCTTTGCACCGTGACCACCCATATTCCTTTCTTTAGGCCTTTCTTTAGGCCTATCACCTAACCTACCAAAATATGCTCACATAAAACATTATCCAACCACAACCGACGCAAAGTGCGAGTCGGGGGAGACGTTCATTTGTTTGAAGAGGTGAATCATCATTCGTAAACATCAACAAAGAAGAAATAAGTAGCGACTCTCGTACTGTAGGACACAATAGGGATTTTGGCTATCTCATTCCTAATGTATTTTAGAATGTGGACGATAGGATGGTCACTAGAGTGGCAGTCATGTGTTGTGTTGTTGCTTGAGTCTTTGCATTCTTTTTGAACTTGGTTGTCTTGCCTTGTATGCTCTTTTCCTCTTAAGTAGTATGAACTGAGCACATCGTGTGATTTATATTATACCTTGGTTGTATTGTAAAACTATGGATTTTTGCGTTAATCGTACTTTGAATCAGGCAGAATATTTGTAGCCTGATTATTTAGTTTTAATTATGCGCTTTTTGGCTCTATTTATTTAAAGGAGACTATCCATTAATTTGCCTCCAATTCTACCTGGATGCTTGATAATGGAACATATTCCAATTGTTTGGTTAATGATTGTGAACTTGACACGTTTATTATCGGGTGATGTGGTCTCTCTGAATATTGTGTCTATTTGTGAACATAATTCATATTCCGCACTAGTAGATGAAATGGCTTGTTTGGGTGTTCTGACGTTTGGTGTTCCCAATTTCAAGTAAAGTGCAGTCTTAATGGAGGCAATTGTTCGTTGTTCAACAAATATGACTCTTAGCATTCCAATGAGCACTATAAATATCGAATGAATCTACACAACTCCAAACCTCACTGAACAATTTGAGAAATCTAAATATGGATGTTGCCAGAGTCTTGGCCGCAACAATGGGAACTTGTTAATCTTGGCCGCAACAATGGGAACTTGTTAACCTTGGCTTAAAGCTATGTTTTATGAAGAATTTTGGTTTTATTGGGCTGTGATTACCATACTATTTTGTAAGATGATCTAGTTGGCATTTTCATGTGTTTCGATGTCTGGAAGAAATAATTGGAGAAGATGCTCATTCGGGGACTAGGGGATAAATTGAATCGTGGGAAATAGTTCACCGATGAGATGCTGCAGGAGATCCTGACTGAACTCGCTCCAGATTTGGCCGCGGAGGTGGGGATCGTTGTAACCCCGGATATGATCAAAGAGATGCTTATAATATGAAGACACGGTTCAACCTCTTTAATGATTTTTACCGTAGTCCCGAGATTCAATTCAATCCAAAAAAGAATGAGTTGAATATTAACCGCAATGATTATGATCATTTTGTCCGCACTGTAAGTTTCTCATCATTCATATGTTGCTATGTGTTAACTTCTGATTTTATTGACATTGCTCAACTTGCAGTCATCAAGACTAGATCGTCTATTCGGTATGGTAGGATTCAAAAATTAGGACTCGATCGTGTCCATGTGCCTTGTGCTCCTTCAACACTGAAATGATGGCAAGTTCTTCCTCTAGTGTCCACGCACGACGACACCCACTTGACTTGTTGTCATCATTCGTAGGTTGTAAATGATCTAAGTTGTTGCTTAATCGTGTCATTACCTGATTGCAAACATGTGTGTTTCAAACAATTTTCACACAATGCATACAAACTTGTGCCATACGAAGGATCATAAACAAGTCACGACATTATCACACAAAAGCGGTTTAAAAAGTCTTTATGCGTCTCCAAATGGCTCAACAAAACAACTTCATATCAATTTGTACATAGTCGAATACCGGCCGATCACAGAATCAACAATATTTCATTATATTACACGTCCCAATTGCCACAGATTTATAGCAAATAGGATAATCCACTATCAAATTATCTAAACAATCTAACAATATCATTGTCTGAAAATATACTTTAGTGACTTCAGTTCAAACCTATAACAAGAACCATCAAATTTCACGATGTCCCCAAATTAAAACCCTAACTATGAATCCCACATAAATTTTTAAAACCTTGTTCGAAACACTTACTGTACCCGCAAAATGTCAAGAAAGCAGCAATTTGCCAATTTACACAAATCGCATGTTGAATAAATCGCTAATTAGAAACCATAATCGTAACATCGAAGTTTACACAATTTCGCCAATTAGAAACCCTAAACCTAATACGCTCATTTGGCTGTGAGTTCGTACGCGTACCCAACACCAACACATAAAAAACACAAAAACAAGCTTCATATGTCACATTATAATAGTCATTTCGACACAAACGTATTCAGGCGACCCTTACCGATTCACGACGAAGGGTGGACTTGTTAGAAATCAGGGTTTTGCTGAATTATCGCCTCCACAATCGCAACAGAGCTTTTTGTAGAGCAAAAATGGAATTTGATTTAAAGTGATGAAATATTTTTGGGTCGTAAGTTGTTAATCAGAAATAACAACATAAAGAGTTGCTGCCACGAATTCAAATTTCAAGGGCAAATAAGTCATTTCATGTGGGCCAATTTTAGTGTCGCAATTGAGATTACATAATTGCTGGGCAAGGGGGTAGCGATTCTATTATGCACGATTAGCTTCTACAGTACCGAATATCCGATTATTAAGAAATTGACCCGATTTTTTTTACGTAAAACACGTGTGTTATTAAATCGAACAAACCCCGTTATTTTACTAAGAGGGTGTTTGGTTTCGATATTATGTAATACACAACTTTTTTAAAACGCGTCTTAAAAAGCAGCTTATTTTAATATGCGTTTTAATATGCACGTTTGGTTGCAAAGATAGTCGTCGGTACTAACTTGTAACTTTTCCTAAAAACTTGTTTGGTTAGATAGATTAAGCCATATTTGTGAAATTACCCATCTAAAATACCATTTATGCCCCCACCTTCCCCCCTTTAATTTTTCAGTCCAAGGTGTGATGTGTAGTCATCACTTTTATTTTTTCACAATCAAGACTCGTGAGTGCAATTCATATGCATTATCTTGCCTATATATTTTCCTTCCTGCTACATTATATATTATTTGGTCCAATGGCATAAACTCTCAAATGAAAACTAACTTCACACACCATATTCAAGTACACCAACATATAAATCCTATAATTCCAAAAAAGTCACACAAAAGATCGGAGATTGAAAAAAATGACCATATTGGATTCATGAATAATGAGTTTGTTAATTCTAATTTTACAAATGTCAATTGGATTTTTTTGAAACTTTAAACCCCTGCAGCCAACCTTCATGGGTATAGCTGTAAGGTTCATGTTCTCTTCACATTTCCTATTCAACTACTTGCAGTTATAAAAAATGCAACAAGATGACAAACACAAATTAAAAAATGCAAGAAAGCTCTTCACTACTGACAGTTATCAAATATAATGAATCAAGAAAAAAAAACCAAAAGCATCTGAAATGATAAAAAAGCTCTAGCACTTGTAATGAGCTACTTCAATTCATAAGATACCCAAGTCAAAACCAATCAATTTTCCAGTACGTGCTATTACAAAACCATAAGGCCTATTCAAAGATTAGTTTAAAATAGGCCACAAAAACATAAATGCAATCCTTCATACTATTATGAATCAGATTGCACTCATCAAAATACACATACCATCATAATTGTTTTACGGAAGCAAATGATTGATTAAATATTCAGAACCTACTAAAGTAACCAACTAGCACTAGAGTAACACCACCAGGTCACTCAGCAACTTTCTTCTGTAGGACCACCCTCAGATACTTGGACCTGGAGGCATCTGGCAGTGCAAAGAAGATATCAGCATCCTCTTTAGAATGTGCCAGCTTGTGTAGTAACTGGATCCTTTCATCCTCGTCAAAGTCGGTGAGGATAAGAAGAGCATTGTAGAGTCCCTTCCTCTGAGTAGTTGCTGCGTCATCGACAATATTGGGCTCCATGGTTTGCGCAGCAATGCGCTCCATGGTTTCATTAGTCTTCTTCACCAGTTCTTCAACATACGGCGGGACTTCAAGTGTGTTGATGTCAATTGGAGCAGGACCCCTTGGTCTCTTGAGCCCTTTCTCTTTCTTTATCTTCTTCAACAGTTGTTTGGGGGTTGTCATGGAAGGACTAGCCTGTGACGGACTTCCATTATCTCCACCTCCCTCATCCATCTCAAGATCAACAAAGTCTGCACCAGTCTGTGTGCTGTTATTCCCACAAGATGCTTGCCCACCATTGGCAGACTGAGACTGTTCCTTATTCAGCACATCGCTCACAGCTGCACTGATGTCTTCGGCACCATTCCCAGTTGCACGATCTTTTCCAAAAATTTCAGCCCAATCATTGAAGTAACGGTACACCTTGTTACGATAGCCATCAACATAGGGATGTGCCTAAAATATAAGACAACATCAGATTAAATATCAATATATAGGAAACAAAATCTCCCCAAGTAAGCTACATATATCAGTGACACAAATATATATTAAAAATCAGATTATACATCAATTTAACTAATCAGATTAAGCATATCTCTATAGATAAAAATATATATATATATATATATATATAAAGGAAACTATCTCGCTATCTCGTCCACATCAGTCCACATCTTCATCGCTATCTCGTTGCGAAAATCGCTCCAGGCCGGAGTATTTTGTAGACCATCCACAAAGTCTGTCGGGGGGTCATCATCGTCAGAGCTTGAGCTGTCCGAAGAGTCATCGAAGGGGTATACCGGCATCTGAGCTTTAATGAAGTTGTTGAGTAGGGCGGCGGCCATGACACATCTATTTTGTATCTTCAAGGGATAGCTCGACGGACGCTTTAGTATCTTCCATCTATTTTTAAGTTTAGCAAAGGCTCTCTCAATGATGCTTCTTGCCCTAGCATGCTTCCAATTGAAAATCTCCTCATGATCTTGCGGTACCACACACCCATCTCCCCACTCTTTTAGGTGGTACCTTCTCCCACGGTATGGGGCTAAAAAGCCAGAGCAGTTTGCATAACCAGCATCAACCAGGTAGTAGTTACCTGTACGCCGCCAAACAAAGTGATATCAGATTAAATGAAATTACCTTAAAACTGATTTCAAACTAACATGAATACACCTAGTAGTCAATTACCTTGTGGAACCCTGAATCCATTGGGAGGTGGTCTGTATAACGCGTCCATTAGTACCCTACCATCTGCAGCAGACCCTTCCCATCCACAAAGTACATAGACAAACTGCATTTCTGTGTCACATACCCCTAAAACATTAGTTTGGACCCTCCCTTTTCGAGACCTATATTTTAGCTGCTCACTCGTAGGGGTTGTAACGTCTACCATCGTCCCATCCAACGCCCCTAAGCAACCCTGTTGAAAGTGTAACAGTTATACTCAATTTAAAATGTTATAAATAATAAGAAAAATTCGTTGTGAATTAAAAATATACCTCAAAGTAATCCCACGGGTCATAGCAAGTATCATTGTCCTCGCTGATCGGCTTCGGCGTGACCAACATAAGTTGACTGGTCTTCAATAAAGCATCAAGTGTTTTTCTGAAGTATCGACTAACGGTCTGTCCAGACCGTTGCCAATTAAATCCTATATCCCTGTTGGTGTCGTGATGTGCCAAAATCTTTAGGAAAATTGACACTTGCTCCCGTAGCATCACAAACTTCTCATCCCTTAGACCACCAACCTCCCTAAGTAACCAACATAGCCTTAGAAAACAATTTCGATCCATGCGCAGTTGAGCAATGCAGTTAACGTCGTTCAACTCAGTCATTTTGTCCATGTAAATCTCGATATCTCCAATTTTCTCCAACATACTATACCGGATACCCATACGTCGTTGTGTATACAACAGTCTTCGTCGATGATTATGCAATACGATCAAATACATTATGATTTGGACACGTAAACTCATTAGTTGCATGAGGGCTAAAAACAATATTTTCCTTCTTTGATCCATCTGACAGATAACAAACACCGTTTCAAAGTTATATATTATATATGTACATGCATATATACAATACACAACACCTAATTCTACAGTCATATAGAAAATATGTAAATCTGGGCACAAATAATCTGGACACACACACACATATATATACATATATATATATACACACACATATATATATATATATACATATATATATATATATATATATATATATATATATAACAAGCAAACAAACATCCAGCAGCAATATAAACAGTAAAATACAAATTATATATATATATAACAGCAAACAAACATCCAGCAGCAATATAAACAGTAAAATACAAACCTTATTTGAGAAACTACCCGTAAAATACAAACATCTTTTGAAACTTTGGCAGGAAATAGTTCTATTCTAAATTATACAGATAACTAAAGCTAAAAATTTGTAAAGGAAATAAAAGATGTGAAATCAACAAAAATGCAAATCTCCAGTTTCAAACAACAACGTAGAATGATTCCAACAAGTTAAACTTTCAAGAAAGTGAAAACATATTATAATCCCCAAATCATTAATCTGTCCCTAACCATAAACTCCAAAAATCTACACAAGACGTCGTGAATTCACAAAATTGGTGGTGATATATATGTGTGTATATATATATATATATATATATATATATAAGGGAGAGAGGTACCTCTATAACCTTCAAACGCGAGCTTCGGTAGGGAAGAGACTGTCACCTACAAGAACGCGACTGTAATCGATTAACGTTGAGGCAGAGAAGAAGAAGAAAACGAAAGAATTACATGAAAAGGTAGAGGTTACCTTGGATCGTACGAAAATCGGCGGCTTGTACCTTGTAGAACTAGGGTTCTTTCTCCAGCTTCAATTTCCCCAAAATAAGGCTTGTGTGTGAAATGAGAGTGAAATAAGGTATGTGTAGCTTAATTTTGAGGGGTAAGTTGGTCAATTCATGAGGTCACTTTTGTAGACAAGAACTGATATAAAATAGTAACATGGTGAGGTAGAGATTGTAATATCAATTTTAAGTTAAGTCCGTACCGGGCTTTTGGTATTAGCTAAAAAGCCCAAAAAATTTATCTCACGAACCAAACGCGATATTAAGTGATATTAGATTGCTAATATCACTTAATACATGAAACCAAACACCCTCTAAGTCTTCAGAATCAAACACGCTCTAAACAACATGGCACATATTAATAAGGTTACCAGTCACAATTTAGTCTTGTTGTTCCCCATACCCCAAATCCCCAATATTGCAGGCTGACAGTCAAATTCCTCAACTAATATTCACAAGTACAGACAATAAAGTAGCTGGTATTAAATTTGAATATATAAAAAGAAAAGAAAAAAAAAAAGAAAAAAAAGATTTGAAACAATATAGTAAATTCAGGTTGTTCTTCAAAAGTTGTATGTGCAAAAGCAAAAGAGAAAAGCAGAAGTAGTTGTAGTGGACATGAGCCCACCAACTCAAATTATGTTCTTTTAATTTTTCCCATTCTGTAAATTTCACGCTACAATCATTTCAACTTAAATTCTTTGCTTTCAGTTGGCACTGCAATTCACCTATAGATACAGATTATACATACATGTGCCTTTATTGCCAAAAAGCAAACATTGAAATAAGCAACTTTGCTGCAAACCACACAACTTATTTCACACAATGTCCAATAAATCCAAGTAAGTGTTTCTTGTTTGTGTGTGTACTTATTAATATCAACTGTTTAGATAATTAATATATCAATTTTGAGTTATGGGGTTTGTATCGTGATAAAAAAAAAAAAAGAGTTATGGGGTTTGTAAAAATCTTTCCTTTTAACCTATATACTGCCTTCATTGTTCTATGACTAATTGGTAATTTCAGAATTCAAATGTTTATATGATTAATATTTCAATTCTGAGTTATGGGGTTTTTAAAAATGCTTCCTTTTTGCCTATGCACTGCCTTCAATTGTTCTATGACTAATTGGTAATTTCAGAATTCAATTGTTTATAAGATTTATCTACTTACTATTTCAATTCTGAGTTATGGGGTTTGTAAAAATCCTTCCTTTTTACCATTCTACTGCCATCATAGTGAAGCTTTCTGTTCTATGACTAATTGGTAATTTCAGAATTCAATTTTGTAATAATGTTCTGTTCTGAATGTCTGGTTAGTAATGTACTTTGAATCTTTAATCCCATGTGAAACACTGCGAAAAGACTCTTCATTTGCCCTGAATTCATATTGTTGTTGTAAGAAGAATCGAATCTTGCATTGTCTGCTTTAGTTAGAACACACAATGAATTTTGTGATTCTGGGACATAACGTTTAGGGTTTTATTTTTTTTTGCTTGTGTGTGTAGATCTGCTCTGTCTGAAACTCCTAACTCGATGGGGAGACCGGCAACTCCTAACTCGATAAGGAGACCATCAACTCCTAACTCGATAAGGAGACCATCAACTCCTCGTGTTAGCAAGACGAGCAGGGGAATGGATAATTCTAGTGCTGATTCGGTTTCTCCGTTGCAAAATGCCCACCTTTCGGTTGATCAATCTCCTAGATCTGTTACATCGAAGCCAATTATGGACCGCTGGTCTCCCAGACCAGGTACCCCCACTGATGTAAGTCGACCTTTTGCTATACTAAATCCATTATTTTGTTGGGTTCTATGTGGTAATATTTTTATAAGCATCTAGTAGTTGGTGAAACTTGTAAAATTTGGCTATATCTGAAAAATGAGACTTACACCCTAGAATTGAATAGTAGCAATTACACTTAGGAAAGTTAGTTAAACAGTTGTATCGATGCTTCAGCATTGTTTGTTGTGGTCTCTCATTGTTAGTTGATATGATCTTGTTCTCTTTCAGAAGAAGACATCTCGCATTTTGAAACCATCAGAACTTCAGGCAGAATTAAGTGTAGCGCAGGAAGATCTGAAGAAGACCAGGGAGAAGTTGATCTTGGTCGAGAAAGTTAAATCGAAGGTTCTTGCTGAATTAAAAGATGCCAAAAGATCGGCAGAGGAAGCAAATGAGAAGTTTAAGGAAGCTTGTGCGGCTCGAAAGCGAGCAGAAGATAATTTTGAGATTGAAATGTTTCGAGCAGTAGAGATAGAGCAGGTGGCAATTGAAGCTGCTGAGGAGAAGGAAGATGAGTGGCATAGGGAGCTTGAAGCAGTGAGAGAACAGCGTGATTCTGATCTTGCTGCTCTTCTTTCTGCCACTCACGAGCTTCAGAATGTGAAATACGAGCTTGCCATGGCACGTGATGCGAAAAACGAGGCACTCGGCCATGCTGAGGATGCAATGAAAATAGCTGAGATTCATGCAGAGAAAGTTGAGGCTATTTCTGCCGAGTTGAATTGCTTGAAATCTCTACTCGATTCGAGAGTTGAAATGGAGACGAATGAGAAGAACAGATTGGCATCAGAATCTGAAAAGGAGATAATTTCTCTGAGAAAAGAACTTGAAAAGGTGAACAACATTGAGAAGCTATTGGCAGAAAAAGAGGCCGCCTTAGAGCGAATTAATATTGATCTGGAGGCTGCAAAATTCGCTGAATCGTACACGCATAATTTAGTGGAAGAGTTGCATGAAAGGGTTGAGGAATTAACTCATCACGCTGAGCAAGCAAAGAAATTGGAGAGGTCTGCATCCGAATCTCTGGTATCTGTTTCAAAACAACTGGAAGAAAATAATGTTTCGTTGCGTAATGCTGAATCTGAGGTTTTGGCACTTAAAGAGAAGGCGGCCTTGCTGGAAGTCTCAGTTAGAAGGCAAAAAGGATATCTAGAGGAATCAGAACGTCGTATTGAACTGACAAATGAAGAAGCTTCTGAGATGGCAAAGACGGTTGAATCTCTTAGATCAGAACTTGAAACTGTAGAAGAGGAGAAAACTCAGGCGTTAAATAATGAAAAGCTTTCGGCTGCCAGTATACAAACTCTATTGGAAGAAAAAAACAAGCTTATATCTGAGTTGGATGCTTCAAGAGATGAAGAAGAGAAAACTAAGGCGGCGTTAGAAAGTTTAGCTTCAGCCTTGCATGAAGTTTCTTCCGAAGCCCGAGATGCCAAAGAAAGGCTATTATGTATTCAGGTGGAGAATGAAAACTATGCAACACAAATCGAAGATCTAAATCTGGTCCTTAAGGCGACAGGTGAGAAGTACGAAAGCATGCTCGATGATGCAAAACAACAGATTGTTGGTCTCACAAGTTCAATTGAACAGTCAAAGCATGATTACCAAAACTTGAAGGCTGAGTTGGAGCAGAAGGAGCTTCATTTGACGAACTCCGTGAAAAAATCTGAAGAAGATAACTCTTGTATGCAAAATGAGATAAGCAGACTACTTCAATTACTGAAAACGGCAGAGGAAGAAACTTGGGGTGCAAAGGAAGATGAAGATCGTTGGAGAAAATACTTTAAGGAAACTGAATCAGAGGTGATTTACCTAAAGGAAGTCGTTGATGAAGCAAAGGCCGAGAGCTTGAAAATTAAAGAAGTATCGATGGACAAAGAAAATGAATTCCAGAACGCTCTTCGGGAGAATGAGGAGCTGCGTAAAAGAGAAGTGGCTTCTCTTACAAAAGCTGGGGAGTTGTCTAAGTTGCTTGAAGAAGCTTTGGCCAAGAAGGAAACAGAAAGTAAAGCAGATCTTCACATGGTGCCAAATACCACAGATTTTTCCGATGGAGATGGCGTAGACGATGTGAAGCCTATGGTGGAATTCCGACATCAGCCAGAGGAGGAGCTACCTATAACGGAGAAGCTTGTTGAAGTTAATGATGTTCTCAAAGATGAAGTTGTTCAAAGAGTTTCTGAAACGGAGAACTCGAATGGGAAAATAAAAGATAACGAGCACAAAGAAAATGATAACGAGGATCCTGCAAATGTCTATCTTAAAACGTCTGAAAGCGTCAAGATTGGTGGAGAACATGAGGCAGAGTCCTTTGAAGATGAGCCGGACTCGAAAGCTGATGATGGTGATAATGTCAATGTGCTATCCTCGAAAGAAAACGGTGGAAGCTCGCCATCAAAGCAGCACGATGAAAAGGCGACGAAGAAGAAGAAGAGTCCTTTGCTTGGCAAGTTTGGAAGCCTACTTAAAAAGAAGAGTCCAAAAAAGTAGAGAATATAGACCCCAACCATCTATACATACTGGATTTTGTTTTTGCATTCTTGACTATGTTTGCTCAGCGATATTTTTGATTCATTTTTTTCTCTTTGATTTGGTACTTGAAATGTGTGCAAGTACAATAGGTCACTAATCTATAATTGAATAGTGTATTCGTGTGCAAATCACTCACTAATCTATTCTAATTGTCATGATTCAACTCCTCTTTCATTGTTTTTAGGCAAAAGCTATATAGCAAGTTCAAAGGCCTTGAGAAATTCATTTCCTTTTTTATTTTCCTTTTTAAAATGTCAAATGGGATAATTAACTAATCCACCAAAAATGTCTACTTTATTTGTTACTCTCATATTCTAAATTTCTAATAGCTTCTTATATATTTCTTATACTCTAAACATGTGTTGGTTTAAATCGGACCGAATCATTTCACACAGTCACACGGTTCGCTGCATGGTTTGCTTTTAAATAGAATCGAAATCGCACGCTCCCTTAAAATATCACACCAACAATTTAGTTTAGTCGGACCGCTTACCCCTATATATCAGATATCAGATATAAGTTGTTAATTAGTTTGTGGAGTAATAATATATTTAATTTCACCTCATGTACAAAATTGCAGACGTGTATTTAGAAAAAGTGTACCCCAAGCAATACTTCGTCTAAATCCTTTAGCAAAGAAAAAAAGAAAAAAGAAAAAAGAAAACCCTTTTCTCACAATTAAGGAAACGCACAAGATTCTTAACCCACTTCATCGTACTCCTACGAAAAACCTCAGCAGAATCGGACAAGATTATAGAGCTCGAAAAAGATGTGGATTGAGCTAATATGCGGTGTGGTTATTTGTTACTTAATAAAGCTCTTCTTTTACGAAGATGACGCCCTGCTCGATATCGATTCGTCCCATTCCAACGCCCTTTTTTCCGTCGCCAAAAGGTTTAATCTGGACTCTCTTTTTTTTTTTTCCGAAAATTATCGATTTTTTGTTTCAAAGTTTTGATCTTTTTTGCTTTTCCTTTGTGGGTTTTGTTTAATTTATGTAATAAGGTTGGAAAAGATCTATCATGGAAGCAAAGTATATGTTGGCCTCCAGATTCCTGACTCAGATTCCTCGACTCGTCGCAATATTGATCTTGTTCTCGTTACGAATCAGTATGTCGTTTCTTGCTTGCTCTCATTTTTGTTTTGTGGTTTGTCATATTGTGCTGCATAGTTGAGGTTATGGTTGGAATTTAGTGTTAAAAAGGGGAAAGCTTGTTAGGGGATGATTGGATGGTTGACCTATTGATCTAATTGAGTTTTTTCTTTAGAGAGGCGGCTGTGATCTCGATAAAGAATGTGTCTGGGTTTGTGTCTGCTGAGAAGGATGGTGATTGGGTTTGCACTGATGAGAAGCATCATAAAACAATTCGCATCTCGAACCCCGTAAGTACCTCTTCATTCTGATTGAGTTTGTCTTTCTATTGATCTAAAATTGAATTAACGCACCCTTTGTTCTTCCAAATGCTTAAACGTCGTAAGGCTAGCATAAGTATGGTGTTTTCTCCATTGGGGTTGCCAGGGGTTTGGCATATCTTGTTGCGTGATTGACGTGTAAAGAGGATGTGTATGTTTGTTTTGGAAGTAAATTTTCATTCTTTATGAGCTGGGAATTGTATCTTGTGGAGCTCTTCACATTCGCCTATTATCTTCTCGTGCGGTGCTTTTTTGTGTCTGTCAAGTTATCTGTCTAGCTTAATGGACCTGGCAATGACACTGCACAAGTTCATTGCATGTCGAATAATTAAAATTGAATGAATGGTGATATAACTGTTGGTTGGCTCTTTATCATTATTGTCTCAAAATTTACTTCAATAATAGTCTGCTCCAAAAGTCATCTTTTTTAAGTTTCAATCATCATTTGGAAAAGAATTTTGCTTATTACTTTCTCTTGCAAGTTGCTGGGACTTAAAACAATGCGGCAAAGTTCTTTTATGTAGGTAAATGAAACCAAACAACTGGTTTCCGTCCTTGAAGAATATCTTGAACAAAGGGGAGTTGCTCTTCCAGAAGGATATCTGTCCTACAAAGTCGTGTGCCCAAACCCAAAATTCCGGTATTGCGTTTCTTTCTTTTTTCCTTACTCTGCCTATATGGTGATTAAAAGTGGCAGATTTAATGTTTCCATTTTCCGCTTTTTTATTCATAACTAAAGAGTTGGACAACCGGTGTATTAATGGTGTGGATGTTCTGGTATGCCGCAATGTGTTTGCGTGAAGGACTTATGTTTGCCTAAAGACTTTTGTCCAACCTTATTTTTCTTTGAATTTTGGGACTTGAGCAGTAACTTGTCCTCGGTCAAAACTATCCTGTTTCATAACATGTCAGGATGTGTCAAACAAATTGTAAGGCTTTACTTCTATTCGGCAGCGATTTGATAAATGTGTAATGGTGATGCTACTCTTCATGTTTGTCATTTACCAACACCTCATTGCACTTTGAAATTTACAGAAACATTCTTCACACTGTTTTGTAATTTCGGAATGTAAAGTAACCTAATTGTAATGTGACTAAACGTCAGGGAGTTGCCACAAATCATCTGTGCCTACCATACTAAGTACTCTGTTAGCCTTCCGCTATATGTTGGTATGGGTACTATTTGTTTATACATTTTCTTATAAATAACTGTATGGTTATATAGGCATATCTGCAACACCGCTGTCCTGCTTTGATGTGGCTGAAATGTGTGAATAATTTTGTTCTCCTATTAGTGTCAACACCCTAGTTTAATCATGCTGGACTAGTTGGCTTAAGCGTAACAATTTTGACGGGCGATAGTTTTCTTTTTTGAAGTATATGTTTCATTTGTCGAACTTTAAACAGAGACAATATATATTTAGCAGATACAGTAGTGAAGGACTACAGGTTTCTTGCCTTCTTGATGCCTTTCTTTTGTTGGAATTTGAAGATTGGGTAAAAGTTACAGTTTTCCTTTGAAGCTTACCTTGAAGAAAGAATTGTGGATCTTTTGTTACTTTAGATGAGTATTTTTAATAGATCCATATATCCGAGAAACAGTTTAGAATCCTGGTGTTTCGGGTCTAGAAATAGTTAAAACACTTTCATATATCATGGTAATCTCTGATACGATGCATAAATATATAGTATCATTTGTTATACATGGGAGGCAGTTAAATATTTGATCTCTTTTACTAGAAAAACTCAAAATAAATAACTATTTGTCTTTTAATCAAATAAGTGAAAGAGGCCAGCTATAAAACATGATTTTTACAAGCTTAATGCTGAGGCTTCGAAATTGAAGTGGCTAATGAGTTGTATGCTTATGTTTGGAGTTTTGATGAATAATTTAGAAGAACAGGCACCACAATCATTAGTCACAAAGTTTTTACGCTCAGTCACCTGGATATGCTATGAGTCAAACAAGAATCACACGGAACTAACACAACTCTCTTCATCCATTGGTTCTGTTCAACAAAGTGTCTTCAACAGTTGATTGACTCCATATCATTATTATCCAAAATTTCAATTGTTCCTTCGTCCTTTTCCTTTTTTCTGAATCTAGAAGTTCTATACACGTTTGGTGCACATGTTGGTTGATGTCCTATATGGCTAATCCATTGTTATTAAGGTACTGATATCCTCATTTCTCACTTTCTTCTAGCGTTCACATACATCCTATGAATCACATACATTTCAAATACGCTTCTCTTTTAATCATGATGTTGATGTTGAAGTATTATTAGTAGTTGACATGCATACTCGTAACACTTTAGCTTGAAGCTTTTACATGTCTATGTGCCTTATAGAGCATGATCCATTAATGGTTCTCCATTTAGTTTTAGCCTGAGACTTTACCTCGTGCATCGCTTATTTGGTAAATATCAGGTCAACTTGAAACTCTTCTAGCTACTTTGTTAGCCTTCAATGCATTATTCATAGTTTATTAAACATTAGTAATGGGTGTGCTCTTGTTGGCAGTTCTATTCATGCTCACTCATTTCCACCTGAGGTCATTACTTACGATCAGTGGACAGAACTAAAACCTCAGCAGAGTTCGTACTCTGGATGGATAAAAGGTGCACTTCTTGGTGGAAAGAAAAAAGTTGAGGAGTCATTTTCTGAGAAGCTCAACTCTGTTCTCAGCACTGCACCGATGTGGGATAGGTCTGTTACGGTTCCAGTTCCTGATTATGCTACGACATTGCATTCTTTATGTTTTTAGAAATAGATGAGGAAGGAGCTTTATATTAGGAAATAACGTTAAATTGAGTTATACATGTTGGTTGGCCCTTAAGAGTCCCTAAAATAGTAGAGATTTACCATCTGCTATGTTTACTATTCCAGGTTAGAGCTCAAAGGCAACAAGAATGTTCTAGGAGAATTTCTTGAATTCAGAGGGAAACAAGATGACCTTCACGCACTAAGAAAGATCAGGAGATCAAAAATTAGTCAGCTGACGGTTCAGAAGATAAGCATGTTTGGTTTCGGTAATGTTCTTAACCAATTTCATTAGTTTGCCATCCGTCATGACTCATGCTGTTGAAAAATGAGGTAGTAAATGTGCGCATCACATCTGATAATATTTGGTATTTTATCTTATTGTATGGCACGCGCAGCTCATTCAACTGTCCAAGTTTTGTATGCCCCACGTGATTACCACGAAAAGTCTTCACAGTGGGAAGAAGTGACTGTTCGATCAAGCACGGAGGTAGTTTTTCAACAACAAGATACTACGAAATCAAGGAAGTATAAACTCTCTTCAGTTATTTCACTGGCGCTGAGTGCCTGAGTTCGAACAGTAGCCCACATGTTTTATATTGAACGATGAGCTTATTTCCCTTCTTCTATGTACTTAAATATGTTGTTTCTCCCAAATTGATGTCACGTTCTCACTATGATGATACGAAGGAGCCGTTACTTATTCCGATTAGTTCACCCTAGCCGGATTGACAGAAGGTGCTAAATACTTCCCTGCGTTATATTTTAGTAGCCATTTTGAGTTCACAAGTTGGACTCTGAGCCAACCGTTGGGATGCCTTCCCCTACTGAAAAAAGAATGTTAGTTTATGAAGTAAGAGTGAATTATTAATTATTATTACAAGGCATGGGATTAATCTTTGCCTTTCTTTGAGTTAGCTGGAGAACTACTTCATATTTACCTGAATTTTAGGGAAATGTATCAAAACTCTTATGGTAAATGTACCAACAACCAACTGTTCCATGAAAAGAGAAACTTGCAGTATAATAATAATCTATTACAAATTGTGTGAAGCATGGATCAATTTCTAATAAACGTTTCCTCGACAAGTTAGAACTGTGCTTTGTGGAAATAAAACATGAAAGTATCTAGATTCATTACAGCCACTGTTTTTATGATATACTTGTATTAGGTCTCAAAGCTGTGAAAAAACTACGAGAGTTTTTCAATGTATTATGGATTATGGGTATTGGATGAAACATTAAGAAAAACAAAATAAGTAGTCGATGATGGGAAGTCTGCGGGCAAACTTTTGGCCCTTAAAAGATTGCGACTGTTTTTAATGTTATTGGGGACTGAAAGTTTAAGAGAGTAAATCTTTTCTAGGCCATGGTGTGCCTTTTCACATCTCGGTTTAACCCTACTCCCAATAAAAGCAACGCACCATTAATATTGACAATGACAGCGCCGGTTTGGAGAGTTATTCGGAACAAGATCGCCACGAGGTGTGATATTCTGGAGTTGGAGTTAGATCAAAGCAAGAAATCAAAGCTCTTTAGAATTTGGACCAGAGTTGTTAGTCCGAACCATCGGAATAATACTCTTCTTTTATCAATAAATTTCTCGTGCTGAACTTGATGTCTAAAGTCTAAACATTCAATTTCATAGATACTTTAGGAGTTGGTGCTTAAATACATTTGGATATATTATTGACTTATTCAAGGACCAATAAGAGAACAGCCAACGCTAAAATCGTTAAGAATTTCAACTTATTAAGTGAACAGACACTCACACACATATCTACAGACGTATATATATATATATACATCTTCTATATTATGTGATTTAACTGTAGACCCCTTGCATCAACTCTATTATATTATAACTTTATAAGGTAAAATTTTGAAGCTAAGAAATATGAGGTAACAATATGGAAACACTTCTTTAAATGCAAAAGGACGTTTAGACTTTCAAGTTACCAAGCAAGACAACGAGCAATTAAAGCGTAAATACATCAGTTAACATCAAAGTCATACACTAGCAAAACAGCTTCACAACTGAATAACTGTTTCAAAAACCAATCTCTCTCGCAAAGTTTAACATGGAGTACAGAAACATCACACTATTGCATTAGATCGGTTTAACAGTAAGTCAAGCTTTGATGAGCAGAAACATATAATATCTATCCGCCAAGGAGACAACACCATGCGCCAAAATGTGACGATATCTACAAAAACGAAGCCAAATGCATAAGAATGAGATGAAACGAAAAACCTGTGTCACAAGATAAAGACATCTATGAAGTGTTTGGAATAGTAGTAAGATCACTGAATCATTCAAATAACAAGATAGTAGTTACTATACCTTGCGGTTGGTTAATGTCAAATTTATGTCACCAGAAGAAGTCAAAACGCGACATTTAGAACAAAGAAAACATACCCTTTTGCACCCAATGTCATTATCATACAAAGCTTTAATGAGGAATAAGGACAGCAAAAGAGTTTTTTAATTAGGAAGCTACGTATCAGGATTTTATGATGACTGGTAGTTGATTTCAAGCTCTTTTTAAAACTTATTTATGGCAAAGTGCAATTAACTTGGTTGAAACTTATACAGAAATAACTAGATACCGAATCTTCAAACACCATGATGTTAACACGACCAATTGAAGAGCTGCTCCAAGTTGAGAAAGTTAACAATGTATAAGGTTTGTTGACAGATTCTAGATTAAACACAGAGATCAAAATTTCCAATGCTTTCAATAAGTTGTAACAAAGAAGTAAGATGACAGATCAGATAAAACTAGCAGCCACTGGAAAATGCAGATATGAACATTCAAATGTCTTCACTCACACACACACACGCACACAACACACAGAGGGAGAGAGTGTGTCGTAAACCTCTTAAGTGAACACCACTGAAACGCAAGGTGAGCCTTTAGGATACATTGACAACATTTCTCTAATATCAGCCTTTGGAATCTGTGGCTTATCAACAACAGAAACGATGACTTTCTGAAGCTTCAGAGAATTCTTCAACAAAAACTTGACCAAATCAAGTTCATGTGTTGCACCAACAAAGCAAGAAAACTTTGTCTTGGCTAGGTGAGACAGCAAACAAGATGGCACATATCCAACCTCGTCAAAAGACGAATCTTCAGAATCATGTATTCTCGTGAACTGGAAAACGCATAATAAAGTAATGAATGAGTACAAGGACCCAATCTTTTTAAGCATGATTAAAGACAAGAAGAAGTTGAAGACAATGGAGTTTCAAGACAATTGCTTCTAAACAGGAGTAATGGTAGACTTTGTATCATAACTTACGTACCACAAAAATGCTGAGTTGTTTTAGATTTGGCGCCATATCAAGTAACTCTAGGAAAGCCTTAATAGTACTTCTTATAGACACTTTTAGTTCTTGCAGCCTATTAAACCTTGGAAGAGGAACTCCCAGCTTTAGCTGGGCATATGTCTTGGTAGCAACCACAAACAAAGAAGAGTTAGATAACTTCATAGCAAGACTAGGATAAAGTTTAAATATTCTGAAATAATTCAAAATGACCAATAATGTAGCAGTTATATAATGGAGAAACAGAATAGTGTAGCAGAAACCCACCTTTTTCAATTTACCACTAAGACGCAAAACTTCCAGGCCACAAAAATCTTTGATTGACACTTGAGAATGTGATGTGCTCGCTCCAATGAATGGATGACGACTCCTCGGCATATTGTAAATCGATGCATCGTGAATTGATGATATGGAGGATGCGCTCAAATCCAAATGATTGAGTTGGAAGCCGAGAATCAGAAACTTCTTGAGCCTGGCTCCAGAAACCTTGATTAGGAAACCATTTGGTATAGTAACAGGAGCTCGGGACATACAACGGAAAATGGCCAATGCAGGAGAGTTGATTTCCACACGCTTGACATCACCCCATGTAATCGACATTAGGATAAGCCTTTGAAGGACAGGTAATGTCAACTGCAGCAGGCCAGTACTAGAGACACACTCATTCTGGAACTGAACCGACTCAAGAGTCAAGGTTTTCAAGCTACAAAAATAGTCTTTAGGAGGAATTTTAATGATACAGGGAAAACAAAGTATTATAGAACTCAGTGAAGTCTTCTTCAAAAGGCAAGGCGGTAACGTAAATCCTCCACAATCAGGAGCCACTATTTTGATTCTCTGAATATTACGCCTCAATACAGATGACATCCATATTTTTAAGCGACAGGGGTCACGCATATGGCTACACGAAAGCTTAAAGCATTGAATATCTAGAGAATGAAGAAGTATCCTATCGACAAAGTTAACGAAACTAAGAGTATTAGGCTGAGTCGAATGTGTATCATCAATCTTTATATGATAAACTAAAGCCCATTTGTATTCCCACCACTTGGACAAGACACTAGTACGCACCGCATCTTTCATCGGCAAGAGGGACAATATGCAAGCTAAAACATCTTCGGGTAAATCGCTTACGCTAACTACGCTTCTATCAGTTCCTAGACGCGATTTTTTGCCATGCCATTGAGTGTTTCCACTCATAACTTCAACACTTAAATCACCTGATAATATATATACAAAGAAACATGAGAACCTTGTTAATTTTTAACACAATCCCATTACTCCTCGGTTACAAATTCATAGATATGCTACAAGCTGAAATTGAGGCATATGCTATACAAGATGGAAAATGCAGGGGCAGGTAGGAGCTGTAAATAGTTACGAAGAAAGAAAATTACGACATCTTTCAATAGAGTTCATAATCGTAAGAGCATGCACCAACAATGAATTATCACCAGCAGACTAGCAGGGAACCATTAATTCACTAGTAGATCTGTCATTCAATTAACAACTCATGAGGTTCATACGAGGAAACAGACAGACTACGAGGAAACCTCGTAAGCGTACTGCGTACGTACGTGCTTCATCGATCAATGTATTCTAATGATACTATGTCGTTTCACCAAAATCAGCTCAGTTCAGTGTGTGAAGAAACAAACCTGAACACGAAAATGAGCGCGAAATGCAGAGGGGCAGTAGCGTAATTTCACTACGTATTTAATAATTGGTGGAAATTAAAAATTCATTTTTTTTTTCTTTGCTTAAAAAAAAACTTATTAAATAGGAGAGATGACTTCTTTTTATAGCATAACATAATCCAACCAAAGACTTTTCTCATTCGATGTGGGTATACTAATTTGAGTTGTTAGTGTTGTAAAATAAATATGTAGCCCACTAATAATGGGCTGGCCCGTCGTTTAGCTTTAGAATAATTATTTGTTTTGATATATTTTGAATCTTTTTCCCCACAAGTTGATTGTCGCCTTTTTATTTTAATCTTGGGTGAATGTTGTTTTCTTTAGATTTGGAGCAGAATTAATGTTTCATAATTTTATGTATTGTTTTATAGTTCATAAAATCAACACTTGGACTAGAAGACGGGATTAATTAATATCTGTCAATCTAGTTTGCAGCACTGAATTCAAACGTGACACAATATTGTTGGATGAAACATAATAGTCTCTCTTAATTCGGATAAATGAATTGTGCCATCATTATTATTTATTCATCACCGTCGGCAACGACTAGACTGGGTGCGTCTAGACGAGGAAAAGATTGAGCTAAGTGACCGGCGACGGTACTTTCGAGATGTTAAGTATCTTCGTTGATGTTGTAAAGTGCATCGAGGCACTAAGGAAGGATGTTGGGTGAGATCGGTCAAGTAAGCAGTTAGTGGGTTTTCAAACTCTACTGGTGGGGAAATCACCTGGACATATATATAAGAAGATCGACTCGATAGGCGAGCACCGACCTGTCCGCCCCGTGCGCGACGATTGGGCATCCGCACAACTAGGCGACTCTCTCGGCGATGGATAGCCGAGGGGCCTATCGCAGGGACGTTGAGGGATGCACGCGATACTCGACTAGCAGGGGGCCGTTCGGGCAGTTAAGGCAGCGGGGGTCTTAACTGGGCGTGAGTTTTTCACGGAGTTACCTAATCCATTTAAGGGGGAGACCTTCATGCCCAAGCGAAAAGGAGCCTTCGAGCAAGACGATGACGCAAGCGGGTTAGAATTTGATCAAGACCCGCGAGGGACTCGTGTGTCAGTTGATGGGTTCGAGTCGAGCACGGGGGTTCGAGAGCTATGACGACGTGCGGTTGGGGCGACAACGCACTAGTGGGAACTAAGTGTCAGATCGATTGAACGACACGACGGTATGGGACGTCGATGCATATCATACGATTACACTAAGTGTTGGCTTAAGGACTTGGTGTCGTCCTTTCTCGGGAGGTCTATTAGAACGGCATGAGGGACTACGGGTGACGCCGAGTGCCGAGACCGAACGATATGCACAAGGATTATGCTATGGGTGGATGGCAACCCTTAGCGTGTTGCCATCGATAGTGCGATAGAGCGGTCGAGTGGGACCATCCCGATACGACGGATGCACGACCCGATATGACAGTGGAGGCCGATGGTGCCTCTCGAAGGATCGATTGAGGCCCAACCAAGTGGTACACTAGCTTAGTCTTCACTGGCCCTTGTCTCTAGAATAAAAACAACAGTAGGGTGGCGAATTCTTACCAACTCCTTGAAGTTTCTTCTGAAATCCTCATCTCCAGCCCCTTGACAGTTCCAGAAGACCACTTTCATTCCAGTATTTAAGAGATGGGTTGGATGGACTGGATTCTCAAATGGAATCCTTGTCTGTATCCCCATCACCTGTCTCAAGGTCTCAAGCATTAGAGTTCTCTGCATGTTCATCTCCCATGCAGTGAGTTCCATTCTCTCCCACCATAAGTGTTCCAGATCTAGATGCTCTATTCTGTGGACCTGTAGTTTGATCTTCCAGTGGATTGGAGGAATAGTTGTTACGTGTACTACTCTTTCCAACACTACAATGTTCTCTATTGTAACTGGCGCCTGAAACTGATTGTAGAAGGTGTGAAAAGCCCATGGGTGAATCCAGTCCCACCCGTACAACATGTTCTCCATCTTCTGGTGTTATTGACTTATTAGAGTTAGATATGATCTCTTTAGCAAATGAAATCAGGGAAGAACCTGAATCAAGAACTGCAAAATAACAATTCCCTTGTTTTTGTTCAAATTAGTGACTCTTGGCTTTCTCTTTACTTTTGTAACCATTGTACGTTTTGTAGTAACTGCTCCAGTCCTCAACTTCGGTCGGACTGAGAGAGGCTCGTAGAATTCTCCTAGATATAGAACCCTACTAAACTGAGTATTATTAACAACAGTGTTAGAAGTAACACCTTTGTCCTTATTATTAATGCTTGACTCTTTATTAGTCGGTTTAGATTGCTGATTCCTCTCATGTGTCACTTTTGACACATTTGAATTCTTGTTTTTCTTGCTCACTAGAATCCAGCTTCCATATTCCTTGTTCTTGGCCTTATAAGTGAGCTATGATTCTTTGCTCTCAGCAGTAATGTGTTTTGCTTTGTTAGGGTCAATATCCTCAGGACTCAAAGCATTAGATTGATGGACCTTCTTTTCACGTGAATTCTTAGAGTGACCAACTCTACCACATGGATATTTTCATACACCACTTGGTAGACTTTTTTTTTTCAATCAAAAGACCAAGTTCTAGTGGTTTATCAGGGCATATTTGAACACAAAATCTAGCAAAGTTGCCTCTTGTTGCATTAAATATATTGCCATCAATCTTGATTGGTTCCCCAATGCAAGAGGCAATGGACTGGACCATTGCTTCCCTTAAGTATTCAACTGGAAAATTAAGGACCCTAACCCAAGATATAGAGCAATCTATGACATCATTATCTGCTCTAAAGTTGGGGCACCCTGATTGAGAAAAATCCTCATGAAAGTTGTCAAGGTCCTTCGGACAAGATCATGTCTCTCTTATTGTGATTTAGTCCTTTCATCACATAGCAACCACGTCCCAAATCAATGAGATCAAAATTATTTTGAAGCCACCACATTAAGTCCAATCTTGTGTGTAGTGCTTTGTAGTACAATGGCTTCCCTGTGATCTTGATAATAATAGAGTCTTCCCATTGACGATGCATGCGTTCTTTCAATTCCTGGTTGATGTGAACTAGCTTGAAAGGAATAGAAGCATTAGGTTCTTTAATCTCTATGAGTATGCGTTCTTCAGCAGTTTTTGCCTCATCAACTCTAACATCAAGTCCTGTAGGGCGTTGCATAACCATATTTGCATAAGAAGGTTTCCCAAAGTTGATATTAACTTTGTCAGAATCCTCACTATGAGGCGACAAAACATGATCAGAACAATGGATCGTTTTTGAAGTCTTGATTCCTCATTACCATTGGAAGAGTTGAAGATGTAGACATAATCCTCTGGTATATTCGGCGGTGGCGTAGGGCCGTTGTTGGCCTCCATGTCTGAAACTTCATCGTCCATGGTAGTTTTTTGCGATTAAAAGTAGTTAGTATTTAGTAGCGGTTATTAGCGGTAATATCCATTTTGAGCGAGAGAGTTTTTTTATAAAGTTAATGATGTGCTTGAATAATAGTTATTTATTTTGATGTATATTTTAAATCTTTTTTTCCCACAAGTTTATAGTTACGTTCTCGCTATTTTAGTCTTAATTTTGGTAACTGCGGGTGGTGTTTTCTTAAAACAAAATTTTCTCTCATAATTCGGATATTGAATTGTGCTGTAATCATTATTCACGCTCTTTAATTTTTTTATTTTTTTTTCGAAATAAAAAATCTTTTTTTTCAAACCAATTATCATATATGAGATGCAAAAAATCATGCAAATTAGTTTGCAGCATCTCATGCTTTTGAAAAAAGAGGAAAACACTTGCATCACATTTGGTAATATTTGGTATTTTTATCTTATGTACCATGTATGACAAGAGCAGCTCACTCGAGAGCCCAAGTCTTGTAGTTTGAATGCACGTGATTACCTTGAGAAGTCTTCACAGTGGGAAGAAGTGACCAAAAAATTAAGACAAATGAATAAAAACGAATGCTATATGTAAGAATTTTTATTTTTAAGCAATACATGTACACTTTGAATGCATAATGTAGGTAATTAAACAGTATGGTAGTAACTATTAACTAAGCTCTATTCTCTCATATCACTTGCATAATCAACCATAAGTTTGCTCAATTTGTTATTCTTGATCCTCTGTCTATGGAAACTGTTATCATCCAACCTGCACAAAAATTTGCAAATATCATTACTTCTCATTCCAATTTAGATTCCCAACTCACTCCCTTTAAAACAGTTTACGATGAAACAATTCATATACGTACGTTTGTGAGGATGAAGATGGCAACAACATTGTCGCCAGCTTAACCGCGTCTTTACTGCAGTTGATAATGCCGTTGAAACATAGGTATCTGCCATACGAGGAGGAGTCCTCAAACACACAAATATGAGCATCCACCAAGAATTTGAGGTCCACCGTGACAAAGACACCATCTTTGAACATCTCCGCCGCTCCCAACAAGTAGGGATCCTTAATACTCAAATCGGGTTGCATCAGTAGCCCCGAGTTAATCGACACCATGTTCACTCCTCTGTCCATTGCAAGTGCCCAAGCTGTCTTCTCCGCCACTGTCTTTGATAGTCCGTGCCATAACTGCATCGTTGATCCAATAAGACTTAGGATTCTAAATAAAAAGGGAAAACAAAAATATTTTGGAGGACTAACTAGCTTGGATACCTTAAATTTCTTGCAAAAGTTGATGTCACTCCAATTCTTCTCATCAACGTAATCAGCTGGGAGGCCATTGCCGCTTTGGTGGTCTTTCCAGAAGACGGCTGTGGCAGACGAGGTGAAGACGACTTTATCGATGGTGTCTGTCTGTGCACAAGCTTCCAACACATTGTGAGCAGCTCTTACTTCCAATTCACCCATCAGTTCCTGCAAATCAGGAAAAAAAAAAGTGAATTCAGCACAAAATTCTAATGAAAAAATAATAAGAGCTAAGGGCAATGTGATAGCTTCAGTTGACAAACTACCCTGTGACAAAAGATAGTTCATTTTTGTTGTGTATTATTAAGTGAGTGACCAATACACTCTTGACCCTTCTAATGTTAAACTTGATTCCAATTTATTTTTTCCCTCAAATTTGAAGGTCAAAGAAAAGATAGACAAAATTATTAAAAAAAGAATCCATTTAGGGAGCAATACACTACACTTTTAAACTAGAGTCACAAAAATATATAATTTGTCAAAAACTCAAGAAATTAATATTAACTTGTATGTGAGATTATGGTTTACTGGAGGCAAATGGATTAATTGGATTGAAAGCATTCCGATCCAAGATCCAGTCCATTAAGAAGTGAATTTCGAATAGATCAGAAATGGCTCCTAAGTAAATAATACATTTGTGTCAATGTCGAACTACATGTGCTCCAAACTGTATTGTGGAGAGATCATTAGGTGCAGCCGCTGTAAGATGAAATGGTGTACCCAGTCGGTTATTGCTATAACTACACGATGGGGATTATATTAAGTGATTATTTCTTATAATTTTTAGGACACTCTTTTTATTGCTACAACTATACGATGGAGATTGTTTTAAGTGATTATTTCTTATAATTTTTAGGGAACTCTTTATAATCTCAACATTGTACCACGTCATGCAATGGTTCATAATACTTTTTCCAAACTGTTGGCGAATTCAAGCCACTGACTTTACTTTTAGGCGTACCAAATTTTGCCACACATAATTAGTTAGTATTTAATAACTCTATATATATAGTTCATTGACACTGAAGATGATGGCGCCTTTAATAATGAAATGAAGGAAGCACAAACTAAACCGAATAGTTAGCTACAGCCAAAGAAAACTAGACAAGAAGTAGTTATCGTGCCTTAACTATCTCATTGTCAAATCATTTATTAGAAATTACTACTTATAGGTAAACGAAACAATTAGAGTTGATTTATTACTATTTAGTAATTATACTACTTATAGCCAGGTCACCGAAAAAATTAATGTTCATTGATTAGTAACTAACTAACTATAATTATGATAATTAAGTAACTTTAGTTATAATCATAGACTTACATCGTAGGTGGGGTGGTCAGAAGGGAGCTCAAAGGAGTAGAACAAGGCAGAGCAACCTTTGACGGCCTCCATTATGCTTCCATAATCCAATAAATCCGAATAAAACACCCTTACATTCGTCTCATTGCTGTTATTCCACTGCAAGGCTGAATCTGCACATAGATACTAATTAATTAGTACACAATTATCACAAATAAGGTAAGATAGAAAATAATAATAATAATAATAATAATAATAATAATAATAATAATCACGAGAAATAATGGTGAAAGAAAGGTAAATAACAAGCAAAGTGCATGTGACACACTGGGTCAACTGATATAATTTGTTTATATATATATAATTTTTAAATGCCTATACGTGCAAGGAGGCTGGTCTACCTGTAATTCTGTATACAAATAATGATGGTCAAAATAAGACTTTGATATATTCTTTGAAGATTTTTCTGCAAAAACCACCGCTGTTTTATGCCTAATTGACCAAAAAAAAAAACAAAAGATGTACATGTTACTTTTATTAACAAATATGATTATTAATTAATTGGCAAGTTTCCCCACGTATAATCGTTGAATTTTTAGTTGCACAAACACGAGATGTCTCTCTAGTGTTATTAGATGTATATGAACTTATTTCATGTAAATTATGCAAGTTATCTGTATTCAATATTTAAGTTTATAATATACAAAGTTAAGTAATATTTATTTAAGAGTACAATGCAAAAAACATATAAAAATTAAACAAATGAGTAAATTGCTAATAAAAAGAAGTTATGATTTTTTTTGTCAATTTAATATAAATGATTGTTTGTGGTTTGAAATCACAATGGGTTTCTTGTAGGTTTGGGAAACAAGTTTCGTATGCATTTTCTCCCAATGACAATAATCTTATCTTTTTTACCAGACAAAAAAGCAACTTTAATTAATTATTAACAAATGGAGCGCTTGTCATAAAAATAAACACAAATGTATTCTTTTAATTTTTTTTGCTAATTAATCTTAACGCAAGTGTCAATACGAATTAATGAACTAAGTTGACGACAACAGTGAATTTTTCGAATAATTCAATATTTCGGAATTAGTTCGACAACGACGTATCATAAAAAAGTGAAAATGCAATAATAGAAAAGTCAATATATATACACACACACGAAAGTAATTACTAATTAGGCGGAAGCATATATACAGCTGTATGCGTCAGAATCATAGTCGTGGTAATGATGTAGTCATGAATTTCAAACTTATTACAATAATTTCAAGAAAAATATTGAAGGGTGTCCCGCAAAAATTGGCCTACCTTTAAGTAAATCATAAATGAAATAGTGCGAGACTATTTCATCATTAAACAATAAAGAAAAAATTATGTTTAGTTCATGAATGATAAAAAGTGCCAAGTAACTAAATTAATTACTTTTAACAAATGACATACATACATTATACATACCATGGTTGTGGAAGGCGGCGTGAACGGTGTAGCCACGGTGGAGGAGGCGGTGCACCAACGCCGATCCTAGTTGCCCCGATGCATCCATAACACACACCGTCTTATTATTATCATCGGACGGTGATGAGGAGGAGGAGTCCCATAAACTGGATGCACCGCGTGACATCTTATAATTACTTTTTATTCTCTAATTATACAAATAACCACTAAGATTTAAATTAGCTGTACGGAGCTAATTGTTGGAGAAAGAAACACACACGCACAAAAATAGATGTGTGTGTGAGTGTGTGTTTTATAAGGATGAGTTGTGGTTAGTTTTGATGTGGTTGGTGTATTTAAAGGTAGGGAAAGGGTGAGAGAAAAAAGAGAAAGGGAAATATTTGATTTTATTTTTATTTATTAATTTATTGGGCATTGAAAGGGTGTAGGGGTTAGCTAAAAGTTTTAGTTACTTACTAGATGGTTGTTGCCTGTTGGGAAGGTGGTAGTGGTACCGTGGTAGTTACAATGGGAAAAGAAGACCAATAATAGATATAGTGCTTGCTCATTTTTATTATGCTTTCTTGAAAGGTGAGTTCAAACTTCAAAGTGATGAAAGGCTAGAAAAGAGAGGTATCATGATCTCATTTGTAGTCAAGCACAAAAGTCTTAGATATTTTAGAATTATGATAAATCTTATAACCAATTTTTTTTTATATTAGGACCAGTTTTTTTCATATTAGAAACAAGATTTGAGGCAAAGGCCTAAAGTCTGATATTCTAATATTTAATATTTACATAATATATTTCCTATTAGAAAAATATATTAAACAATAATAATTATAATAACCATAATGTGAATATAAAGTTTAAACTATTTTGGTATAGATTATGTTGACTTCTAAATGATATTCATAAGAAAATATTGTACTTTCTATTACAATTTTTTTAACTCAAAATAAATAAAGCTTTCTTTCAGAATTAAATTACGATTTTGGATCTTGAACTTAAAACGGTGAAGTTGCGTTTAATTGCAAGTATTGTAGTGGGTGGAACGATGAAGTTGCCTAGAATTAAAATTATTGCAACCTTGTAGTGGAAAGAATATCACGTTAAAGGTTAAATCTTGTAGGGATTTATGACGATCAAGAGAATAGGGTTTTTGGAGCCATTTTGAAATTTAGATTAGATACGCATGTTTTTTAGAGTAAAGAAAAAATAGAATGAGTTTTTCCTTCTAAATATGTAAGATGGTCATTTTCTGCCCTTATTCAAAGTCATAACCTCTTTTCAAGCTTCTATTAAGCAATGACTTATGCCTTTTGGCATGCACACAATGCACCTTAGGCTTATATTTCATTTTTCACGGCGTACGCTCACAACACTAATGGCCCTACACATATAACTTGAGACGTTTTGATGGAAAATCTAGGCAAGCCTCAAATCACGGCTCAGAAAAGCTTTTAAAAATATTGATTAGAAATATGACGATACTATAATCACAAACAAACAGAACAAACTAATGTAGTGGAAGTTATTGGAAATTTATTTGACATGGAACGTTAAATAGCCACTTCTTAGCACGAGTTTGTTCAATCTAACTATTATTACAAAACGTGACAATCGCATAAATGAGTGTGGTACAACTAACGATCATAACTTGCATGTGTCATGGTGCATCAATAGGATAAACAATTTGTACTACTGCCATGTGTTTGTTTCCACACGATGCACTCACTTTTTTCCTTGTTGGTACCAAAACTTTTCACCATTCAGTGTATAGTATAGATATGGACAAAGTAGTCATCAGTTTTCTAGAAGATCATATTATTTTGATAAAGAAAGCATTGAATGAAAACAGAAAAAGCACAACATATACAATCAGGAAAGCAGGCACAGGCTGTTTCATACTGGACTTTGCAATTGACCACGTTAGTTAGTATAATTTAAGCTGGTCCAGATAAGAGGCCCATCAGTGTCACTTTTGTATCAAGGCTGCCACATGGCCCGTGTAGGCGTGTATTTAAGAACGGTCGTGTCTCTTTAATATCCACTTGCTTTGCCAGTACTCTCAACTATTTTTCTTCAATTATCTATTACTATATTAAAAAAAAAGCCCTCTCACTCACACAAAATAGCAGTTTGAATACCAACTTATATGTTTCCTAAATTACCCCTGCCTCAATCTCAACGGAACAAAAAAAAAAGAGCTGAAAGTCATTTATTTATCTTCTTTTAAACTACAACCGCTTTCTGCCCACGTTCACCACCTCCTGAAATGGATACGCTGCCTTCACCCCTGTTTCATCTATGGTTCTTCCATTCAAAAAGCTCCCGACTTCTTTTCAGTAAGGTATATAATTTGTGTTTAGTTTATTACTTCTTCTTCTGCTGGCTCTTTTAATTCTTTTCCCCATTCTATCACTTTGTATGATTTTGTGGATGCAGGTGTTGTTCATCACTGTTATTTAGCCAATTTACCTCCAACCCAGTCTATTAATTTTTTGGGTTTGTAAAATTCACTCCCTTTGCATATGCAGAAAGTTACTTTTTGATGATGCCTTTGTGCAGCTGATCGAGGCTTTCAAATTGTAAATTACAAGTAATTCTATACATTAATTTATTTTCATATAATTATGCAGATATTGTGAAACGAAACCCAAGATGTGGTTTTGCTAAACAAATAATATATAAGTGTAGTATTTTATGTATTGGACAAAAAATATATGTACAAACCGATTTTGAGTTTAGTTATTTGATTTGAAGGGATTAGCATATTTAGTGTAACTGTTGTGTAAAATGATCTGGAGTTTATAGCAGTGATTCAATATACATCGATTTATACATCATTAAATAGTATCATTCGCTTGAAAATATTTGTACACGGGAAACTCCGGGTTATCTGTCTGCTTCAGGGAAATGTAATGTATATTCTCTTTCTCTCTCTCGCTCTCAGAGAGATACCAAACTTCGACATGTTACTCAATTACAATCATTGACTTTTGGATTTTCTGAAATACAGATTCTTAAGATGAAGAACTGCTAATTCTTTTTTCATTCTCACTAGACTTCAAAGTTCAGATTCTTAAATGGATTTCGGAGGATCATCATATGATATCAATGAACTAGCTGCTCAAGCTGAGCGTGTAAGAACACGAGATCGAATTCGATCACGACAAAGGAGAGAAGCAATGAGTAATGAAGAAAGAGAAGCATATCTTTCTCAAAGACGCAGTTATTACCAAAGGCGGCGAGCAAGACTAGCAAGTGGACAAATGCAAACTGCACCCTTAAGACCAGGTCATTATGATGTCAATTTATTTATTTCAACTGTTTAATTACTTGGTTAAGTCTATAATGTATTACGTGAAAGTCTTCTGTCTAAAACTACCAATTCAACTATTCCAGGCCATGTAACATCAAGTACCAGTAACATGGATGTTGGAGTAGGTGGTGGAAGAAGTTATGTCACTCCATTGGTGCACAACCCATTTAATTCCGACACAGTTTCAGGAAATCAGTTCGAAGGATCAACGTCGGGTTCACACACATTGAATAGAGAAGGTAACCATAACTTCATTCACCTGACCACTTATAATCTGCCAACTTTCTAGGCTCTTTTAAAACTACTTCAAGTATATTTATTTATTACATCTTAGTGTTCTTACTTTTATTTTTAACTGAATTACAACTATACTGACTCTTAAGACCAGTTCGTAATGGTGCTGATTTCTTATTGTCAATGGTGCTGATTTCTTATTGTCAACTGTATAGTTACTTGGTTAACTCTATAAGTGTAGTACTTAAAAGTTTTCTCTCTGAAACTGCCAATGCAATTCTTTCAGGGCATGCAACATCAATTACCAGTAACATAGATGTTGGAGGAGGTGGTGGAAGAAGTTATGTCACCCCATTGCCGTATAACTCCTTTAATTTTGATATGGTTTCAAGCAATCAATTCGAAGGATCAACTTCACGTCCGCACATACTGAATAGAGAAGGTAACCCCAACTTCATTTAGCTCACCGCTTATAATCTACAAAGTTTCTATGGAACTCTTAAACTACTTCAAGTATATGTATTCAGCTTTGCATTATACACCGACGTGGAAATGCACAAGTTTTCTCAAATCAATACATGTCTTGATTGCATAGTAATAATTCTGAATAATTTTTTTCCAACGAAAGTACTACTATGATGTTTCTATTACATCACAGTGTATACTCTGATGATTAATAATAACTATCTTATACAGGTGGTCAAAGAAATGCTCCAGCGAGTGATGACGAAAATGAAGACTTAAATCTCAATAATGACCATCACAATGGAGAACCTATAAATTCCCATCCCAATATTGCTCGAGACTATACAGAAAGGCAAGGTTTCCACCCGTTTAAACTCCCACGTCCTACCATTTGTTGCTACTGTCAAGCAACATTATTTCATAATGAAACAAAGAATTTTTGCTGCAATCGAGGAAGGGTAAAGTTACCAACAATTCCTGTCCCGCGCGAGCTGCATGAATTATTCAGTGGTCAATCTGCCGAAGCGAGAATATTCAGAAAAAATATGCGGGCCTATAATCATATATTCTCTTTCACATCAATGGGTGTTCAACTTGATGAAAGTGTAATGAGGGGACAAGGAGTTTACACATTCAGAGCTCATGGATCGATATATCATCGAATTGGTACGTTACTACCTTTTCCAGGGTTTAGGCCACGATACCTGCAAATGTTCATATATGACACTGATAATGAGACTGAAAATCGCTTACTGGAAAACGATGGCTTAGATAGAGAATTGATTGAAAAAATTAAGCGCATATTGGATGCACACAATCCATTCGTTAAGACATTTCGTCATCTTGCTCAACGCCCGGATCTGCATCACTGTAAATTGATAATTAAAGAGAGACCAGCAACGGAAAGACAATATGTACTCCCTACTACATCCCAGGTAGCAGCTGTTATAGCTGGAGGCGATTTGCATGGTGCTACTGACAGAGATATAATAGTTCAAACGATAGGTGGTCAACTATTCCAAATTGCAGAATTCTCTGGTTATTATGATCCACTTCAATATCCTTTACTCTTTCCTTATGGAACATATGGATGGGATACTGAGTGTCGCACAGCTCAGACCTCCAAAATCTCCTGCTGTGATTACTATGCCTACATGTTACAGGCATGCAATTCTCTCTAAACTTTAATTGTTAGCTACTAGATTTTTTCTTCAACTTTCTTTTCAATATTTGATCACTTTTTTCTTTCTGTCTCATATAAATATGAACAGATTCGCATGAATAATCCGAGCATATTGCTTTATGGGGGTCGATTGTTGCAACAATATGTTGTCGACAATTACGTGAAGATTGAAACACAAAAACTGAGATTCATAAGAACAAATCAAGATAAGATAAGAGCGGAGTTATATCAAGGTCTCCAAGATTGTTTAGCTTCAGGCGAGAACGATGCACGTAAGTTATAGTCAGATTTATATTTCTAGAATATTATTTTTGTGAGTATTTTGCAGCATTTATTATTTTCTTTTATGCTGCTTAATATATGCCTTTTTCAACTAGGGAATGTCGGGCGTCGTACTGTTTTGCCTTCATCTTTTGTTGGAAGCCCAAGGAACATGTACCAGCGTTATCAAGATGCAATGACGTTGGTACAAAAATATGGCAAACCCGACATATTTCTCACAATGACGTGCAATCCGAATTGGCAAGAGATAAAAGAACAACTACTCCCTGGACAAACGGCTCAAGACCGGCCTGATTTAATGACTAGAATCTTTCGAGCTAAATATGAAGAACTTAAGAAAGATATCTATATACGAGGAGTGCTAGGAAAAGTTGCAGCACATGTCCACGTCGTAGAGTTCCAAAAACGAGGATTGCCTCACGTTCACATGTTGGTTATTCTACAAGATGATGACAAATTGAATACTCCAGATGCGTATGATCGCATTGTTAGAGCAGAAATACCAGACAGAGAAGAAGAACCTTTGCTTTATGAGGCTGTCTTGAAGCATATGATACACGGGCCATGTGGAGTAATGAATTCAACTGCTCCCTGCATGAAAGGAGAAACTTGCAAGAAGGCTTATCCAAAGCAGTTTGCGCTTACTACATTACGAGGAAATGATTCTTATCCAATATACCGACGACGCGACGATAACAGACAAATCCCATTGGATAGAGATGGAGAAAAGGTTGTTGACAACAGATGGGTGGTTCCCTACAATTCCTGGTTATTGCTGAAATATGACTGTCACATCAATGTGGAGATATGCAGCAGCATCAAAAGTATAAAGTATTTATACAAGTATGTGTACAAAGGACCCGATTGTGTGGCATTTGAATTACGCCCAGAACCAAAATATGATGAAGTTAAGCGATACGTGGATGGCCGATGGATTTGTGCTCCTAAAGCTTTTTGGAAAATCTACAAGTTTCCGATAAGTCGAATCTATCCTTCTGTCGTGCGTTTGCAGCTTCATATGCCGAACATGCAACATGTTCAGTATTACAGTCATCAAAGGGTTTCAGAAATACTTAATAATGAGCGATACTCTCGAACCATGTTGACAGAGTTTTTCAGAGTTTATAGCGAAGGCAGAGAAGCCAACAAATATCTATATAGTGAGTTTCCTAAATATTATAGATGGCTCCCAAATGTCAGAACTTGGCAAAGAAGAAAAACAACCCAAAAAGCTATTGGTCGGTTGTATACTGCATCACCAAATGAAGGGGAGAGATTTTATTTGAGGATATTGCTAAATCATGTTAAAGGGCCTAAGTCTTTCGATGATCTCTTAACAGTAAATGGGGTGCATTACTTGACATTTAAGCAAGCTGCTGAGAAACTTGGGCTTCTAGAAGAGGATGATAGTATTCGACAATGCCTAAAGGAGGCGAGATGTGTTAGAATGCCTTCTGCACTTAGAAGACTATTCACAACAATCTTAATCTTTTGTGAACCAACAGAAGTAAGAAGGTTGTGGGAGGAGAATTATAGCTACATGATTGAGGACTATTCTGCTTCGTCTAATACAAATAGTATATCAATTCAGAATAGGCTTCTCAATGACATAAATAATATTCTTCTGCAGCATAGCAGAAGTCTAAAAGAGTTCGACTTGCCTCAACTTACAGAAGATTCAAGGGGCATTTCCAGATTAGTCGATGAGGAGCACTTCCTAACAAATTCTGAAGATGACTTGAATGCCATTACTAAGCTAAATACAGGTCAATTGCTCGCCTTTGATACCATCAAAGAAGCAGTACTTAGAAAAGAAAGTGCAACATTTTTTGTGGATGGCCCTGGTGGAACCGGTAAAACATTTTTATACCGAGCCTTACTTGCGTTCCTTCGTAACAAGGGCCACATTGTCCTTGCTACTGCAACCTCAGGGATCGCAGCCACTCAACTCCCAGGAGGCAGAACTGCACATTCTAAACTAAAAGTACCATTTATTTTACATCCAAAATCGGTTTGCAACTTTAGCAAGCAATCTGAAATGTCTAAATTGTTTGAGCTTGCGTCTGCAATAATTTGGGATGAGACACCTATGGCACATAGAATGACTATCGAAACTCTAGACCGCACATTGCGTGACACTATGGGAGTTTCCTTACCTTTTGGAGGTAAAGTTTTGATTCTTGGAGGTGATTTTCGACAAGTAGTTCCAGTTGTGGTAGGAGGCACAAGGTCACAGTCAATACAAGCAAGCATAATTGAGTCAGATTTATGGTCAAATGTTAGGCTTCTTAGGTTGACAGATAACATTAGAGCTCAACATGATCAGGATTTCTCTGATTTTCTGCTTCGTGTGGGTAATGGTCAAGAACCTACCGTGCAAGAGGGTATGATACGTATTCCAGACTCTATGGTTATACCTTGGGAAAGTGAGCAATCCATTGATCAGTTAATTGCTTCGGTTTACCCCGACTTACACTCTCATAATTGTGATGTTGAGTACATGATGAATAGAGCATTGATTACTCCTAAGAATGATGATGTCAATAAGTTAAATGATAAGGTAATTGAACTATTTGGCAGTGAGAATGAAACTACATATTACTCTTTCGACTCAGTTGCTGATGATATACAGAATTTGTTTCTTCCTGAATTCTTGAACTCGCTTTCGCCTGGTAATCTTCCACCCCACAAGCTGACTTTGAAGAAAGGATGCCCAATAATGCTTCTACGGAATATAGATCCTAAAATCGGGTTATGCAATGGGACAAGACTTATTTGTCATAAATTTGGTAGAAATTTCATTGATGCTGAAATTTTGAATGGTGATTTTAAAGGAACCAGAATGTTCCTGCCACGCATACCTTTGAAGACCGCTGAAGATGCAAAAATGCCATTCGAGTTGACACGCAGGCAGTTCCCTGTACGACTAAGTTTTGCATTGACGATAAATAAGTCACAGGGGCAAACAATACCCCATGTTGGCATATTTTTACCTGATCATGTTTTTAGCCATGGCCAATTGTATATGGCTCTTTCCAGAGGTGTTTCTCAAGCTACAACAAAAGTGTTGGTTAGGAGCGGTAGCTTACATGGGCATGAAGGATTTTATACAAGAAACGTTGTTTATCCAGAGATTTTTGCAAAATTGCAAATTAATCACAATTAAAGGTACGTTACACAAATTGCAGATTCAATCATCTTATTATACTTTCTCCATTTATCATTCTTATCAAAATCTCCTTACACATAAGAGTCTTTTCTTTTTTGCTAACTTAGATAGTTAACTTTGTAGGACATACGTGTTCGTTGTTGTTATTTCAATATGTTCTCTTTCTCAATGAAAAAATATTGTGATGGATACCAATATATAAGATTAAGGTGACGATTTTATGAATAGACGGCCTGCTGATAACCAGTATCATCTAATACCTCCTATGACATATAGCATGTATAAAGTACTGGCGAAGCCATTGTACTTACCTCGCATTCGTTGTTGTGATAAAAGGTTTTTGCTTTGATGAATTTATTTTCTTCATTTAAGTTTTCTCCGACTAACTATAGGTTATTTGATGGACTTTCTTTCCTGCAAATTGACAACCAAGTAGTCAGGAGCTTGCAAATTATAAAGTCTTCATGTGAGTGTTACTAGCAATTGTAATAATCTTTTAATGAAACTTTGTCAGTTTTTGCTTTTATTATATGAGCTCTACTGACATTTTAATTAATCTTTCATTCTTTTGGATTGTGCAGGCTGGATATGGTATGATAAATAACCACCTTGATGTTGAATGAATTGTTTCTGATTGGCAGGTTACTATGTCTTCAATTAAATTAAAAGATTTTGGAGAGACGAGGCGAAAGTCAAGAGGAAATCTAAACTGCAGGAGATGCACATTGTTGTACATGAATTGTACTTTTTATACGATTTTTTAGTGTCATAATTTCAAGTTATTCCTATTACTTCATGATCTGTTTCAGAATTTCAATTGCTTATGAAGAAATATGGTAATTTTGCCTTTTGGAAAGAGTGGGATATTTATGATTTAATTACCACATGATTATTTAATTCGTACAACTGATTTATGAGAACCAAGTTTTGCTATAATTTCGTATTCCCCTTCTAAACGGGGTAATTTAATCTTTTTTCTAACGTTCTAAATTTTGAAATGATGTATGAAGAAAGTCTAATAATATTAATGTCCTATTCTATGTCACTGTTTTTCATTCTTTTTAACGTTCTTCTTTAATTTCTTCTCCAGTATTAACTTCCCATTTACATTTTGAGTCCTTACTGTTTTGATTTGACTGGCAATAAAATCTTGGGCAAACACAAATGAAAAATTGTGAGCCATAGTTGGTTAATAGTGGATGTTTCTTCCTTACATATAACTATTTGATAGTAGTTTATTCCTATTTCACATTATCTATCCTTACCTAGATTTCTCTTAATTTTAAAATGGTTTGGAAGGTCAACGTAACTGAGAACTAAAATAATTTAGACATTTGATAGATCATTATTTTAGATCTCGAGTATATCCAAGTATAATTAATTTAAATACTTAGATGATTAACTTAATTAACTGTGTACACCATAACTTCTACTAATCTACTTCCTAACTACTTACTCATTTTGTATTAAATTATATAAACTATTATATGCCTATTTATAAACTATCAAAGCACAAAATATTTGCACTCCGTCGGTTATATGTCGAAATTTCTTTAGTATTGGTTACGTTACACGCGGTTCCGCGTGTGTCAAAGTTGCTAGTCTATTAATATAAGCCAAAACATTTTGTGACACCATCGAACCAAAAAAAATATTTTAAAAACATTTTTTGAACTTTTTAAATAAATTAGCCAAAACTTCCCCACTTCCTTGAATTTTTTAACTTCCCGTATGGGAAAAAAAGATAAGCTTCAATTAGGAGAAAAATTGAATAATGAAACATCTCCTTATTTTTATTTTATCTAATCAACTTACACGATTTCTAAAATATAATTATTATCGGAAAAACTACACAGATTTTCTCTTTTCCTCCTAAAAAGATTCCCCACTTCCTCCACTTTCTCCAAACCTCTCGGAAAATTTATAATAAAAATAAAACTGATAAGATAAAACTGGAAAAAATAAAAACTCCATGGTGATCATTCAATGTTTTCTTTCCTCCCCAAAAAGGACCCCCCAAAATGTTTTCTGCACAATCCATTTACAGAATATAAGGTATTCTTTAAAACGTTTTGCATTGGTTTTATTGCTTCTTAAAGTTTCATATTTTACATTTTTTAGTTTTTTATGTGTTTGTTTTTAAAAAAAAATTGCATACTTCGAATTTTAATCTCCTGCATTTACATGTAAAGAGGCCGCTTCTTCGTACTGCTACCAATAAATTCATTTTCTATGCCACTCTATATTCTACAAGTGATTTTAACTATATTGGAATGAACAATGGAATACTCCCAATTCAATTCACCTGAACTTGATTATTCAAAAGTCAAAACTGATGTTAGGTTTTTGTTATTAGTATTCGTATGCTTTATATATTGTGATTAGTCTTTTCGTTTCCAATAATTTGAATTTTAAATTTTGCTTCTATCTTTGCAGGTTATATTTGGAGAATAAAGAATATATACAGAGATTTACAAAATCACATCTTAAGTAGTAAGACTAAGATCGTTGTTTTATTATTACTTCTACGAATTATATTTTGTTTATTTCTTATCAGGCTAGAGATAGATAAGGCCTACAGGATATTTTGCCAACTATACCGCCGATTTCTTTTTTATGGATCAAATTTGTTTAGATATTTAATCAATAAGTTTTGGTGAACAGGAGCTTGAGGTATAGCTTTTAAGGAAGACAAATGAGGTATTCTGCACAGTCCATTTACAGTCCATTTACAGAATATAAGGTATTCTTTAAAACGTTTTGCATTGGTTTTATTGCTTCTTAAAGTTTCATATTTTACATTTTTTAGTTTTTTATGTGTTTGTTTTTAAAAAAAATTGCATACTTCGAATTTTATGTTTTGGTGAACAGGAGCTTGAGGTATATAGCTTTTAAGGAAGACAAATGATATGATGCAATGAATTTGTGGAAAAGAGTTCGAGGTAAATATTTCTAACTTGCATGTAGTGTACGCAATTAAATTAATTTATGGCACTTTTGTTTTTTAAATTATCCTACGTAAATATTTAACTGTCTCTATCTTTATTTAATTTCTACTTTTGCTACAAATTTCATGTACAAAAAAATGTGAATTTGTCGGTTCCAATGCAAATAAAAAGGTATTAATTAGTCCTCATAACTCATAAGTTTATTGAACTGAAGTTCGTAAAATTTTCTCATTTATCTCCATGGTATTAATTGTACATTTAACCTTTGTTGCATCTTTCTATTGAGTTTTAATTACTCTTCTTTTTTCCTTTTTTAGTCACTCATGGGTAAGCTAAATGTGAATTTGTCGGTGTTCATGCATGCAAATAAAAAAGGTAATTAATCCTCATATATTTATTGTTCATAGCTTTTCTTCATTAATTTTTTTGGTATGATTGTGCATTTTTATTAGGCCCTGATTCTTTCTTCTTGGGTTCATTATTAATATTATTATTATTATTTTTGCAGATATAGTTTTCGTGTCAGGTACGACCGAGATTACTTAGACATACTATGCAGTATGCATTTAAATTGTATGTGGAAATCAATTGGGTAAATTAGATTGCATTGTTGTGAATTAAGTTTGAAGTTTTGACTTTAAACCCGGCGTCAATTGCTTTTCTAAATATTGATCTTTGGATTTCTAAATGATAATTGAAATAGTTTCTTTTAGTTATCTTATCATTTTTTTAATGTAGTGTAAAAAAAAAGCATGTCCCCACTTTCACTGAAGGAAAGATGATTTTGAGTTTAATCTCATCGTAAAACTCACTTTCTGTTACTGTCGAATACGTCTATGATTTAACTTCTTTCATCTATTTTCTCTCTTATATTTTCGACATGTTTTCTTTTTAATAATTAATTCTCAGTTTGTGGTCCCAGAGATCAACCGATACACCATCTAAAGAGTTACAGGATGCAGTGCGGAAAAATAAAATATTCCTTCACATTTGTTCTATATGAAATATCCAATTAATGTTGTTTGTCTCTTCAATTTAGTAATTTTATATCAATATTTTGTTGTTATTACTTATTAGTGCCCTTTTTCTCCACGCTGTTATTTATACATAAATAACTTTAACGTAATTTGTATGTGTATTTTTTAATTAAGTTTGAACGGTGGGTGATTTTGTGATGAATGTCTGATTCAAGTATTACAGTACAACTTCTCAATTCAATTGTATTAGAAAATTAAATGATGGTTGGGGTTATTAGTTTGATCAATGTATATGTCATATTTCAATAAAGTGATATATGTTGGATCTTCTTAGTGAAGGATTAGATGTTTTCTTTTTTTATTTACTCTAGCATTGCAACTGATCACCTTTACCTAATTATTTTAAGATCAAATCCTTTTCTTTCTATTAATAATGCTTCATGCACAAATACTTTTATTTTATAAATTTCACAAATTATGATTTTTAGAGAGAATTTCACAAATTAATAATGTGATAAAATATACTAAATGGTATGATTCCTACGTTGCACGCGGTCTTCGCGTGCACTTTTTTGCTAGAATCAGACATTCAAAATCTTTTTGAAAAGTTTTTAGCCTTCACCAAAACTCATACTCAGCTTTCCACCTTACAGAGCAGCTCTTCAACTCATCACTCAGCAGCTACCACTATTGCTGGTAATGACTCAAAACTTTTTTTTAACTCTATTGCCAATAAAGATTTTTGCACTTCAAATTGTTGGGTTTTGGATACTGGTGCCACTAATCACATGGTCTGCACTAAAGATTCTTTCTCTACTTACCCTCAAAAAGTGAATATATCTATAAAATTACCAAATAACAGTCACACTATAGCTACTCATAAGGGAGATATTCAAGTTTCACCTCTTTTAACTCTGAAAAATATTTTATATGTCCCTAAGTTCACTTTTAACCTTGTTTATGTATCTCAACTAACAACTTCATCTCATGTAGCAATCATCTTCTTCTCATCTTTGTGCCTATTGCAGGACATCTTCTTGAAGAAGATGATTGGTTCAGCTAATCTCCTACATGGCCTCTATCTCCTCAACTTTAATAATTGCACTTTGATTGATTGTAATAAGACTAGTTTGTCTCATGTTTTCTCTACCTGTAATGCCATTGTGGTGAACAAAAGTCTTTGGCACAACAGACTTGGCCACCTTTCTTCACAGATGTTGGCTCTTATTCCTTCTATTTCCAGTTCTTCATGTGATATCAAAAACTGTGATACTTGCCATTTTTTCTAAACAAAAGAAGCTTTCCTTTTCTCAAAGCACTTCTGTTTCTGTTAAAGCTTTTGATTTATTGCATTGTGATGTCTGGGGTCCATTCTCAGTATTATCTCATGATGGTTTCAATTTTTTTTAACTATTGTGGATGATTTTAGTAGAAACACTTGGATTTGTTTTTTAAAACACAAGTCTGAAGAGGTGAATATGATTGAGTCATTTAAATAATTCAGTGAAAATTGTACCGTTCGTCAAACTCTGGCGGTATATTCTTCCGAACAAAATAGTATTGCAAAGAGTTAAGTAGAAATATAATACTCAAAGAAATGCATGCTTATAACAACCGCAAAACATGTCGGAGATACTCTGAATAAGACATTTGTAATATAACGTCCTTTGAATTATGTTAAGGTCATGCACCTAGTTTTAAATTCTTAGGGATCTTAGATTGTCCATCAATGATTCCAATCTCTCACCTTAAAAGGACAAAACTATGAATTAAGTGTCGTATATTTTAATAAAAATCTCATATTTTGAGAATTGTTGTGAATATTAAAAAGGCTTTAATTTTTTGGTTAGTGGGAGTCAAAGTTTTGTAGGTTAGTGACCGCCCGACGATTGCAGATAACGTTCATATTCGAAATTAGTGATTTTTGAGAAGTATATTAATATTTTTGTGTTTAATGAACTCAAATATCATTATTATATGTGAATAGTAGTAGTAAACGTGTACAAGGCTAGTAATTCAGTTAGTAAAATAGTAGATTATGTGATTAGGCGAGTTATCAACGATACACCTATATATTATGGTCAACAACTAATCATCATACTTAGTTCTTAATGTTGTCCCTAAGCTTGATTTTGCAATGAAACCTTATAATTTGGCTTGTTTTAACTATCATTAGGGTAATTATGAATTGATCAAACAACGCGCCACAACGAATCATCCGTAATAGTAAAAATTTAAGTATGAATGTTATCTGCAACCTCCAGGCGGTTGCGAGATAACCAGTATCAGCAACCGCCCAAGCGGTCGCCATGTGACCTACGACCGCCTAGCAGTTGCGAGGAGCACTGGCGACCGCTTGGGTGGTTGAGGATATTGGTTATCTGCAACTGTATGTCGATTACAGATAATGTCCATATTCGAAATTATTGATTTTTGGGATGTATCTTGATGTGTTTGTGTTTATTGACTCAAATATCATTATTACATGTTTATAATAGTAATAAACATTTACAAGACTAGTGATTAAGTTAGTAAAATAGTAGTTTATATGTGAGTAAGCGAGTTATCAACAATACACATATATATTATGTTCAACAACTAATCGTTTACTTAGTCCTTAATGTTGTCTCTAAGCTTGATTTTGCAATGAAACCTTATAATTTAACTTGTTTTAACTATCTTTAAATTAATTATCAATTGATCAAACAACGCGCCACAACGAATCCTCCATAATAGTAAAAATTCAAGTATGAATATTTATGCAACCGCCCAGGTGGTTGCCATGTGTCTTAGCAACCTCCGAGCGGTTGCGAGAAGCCCTGACGACCGCACAGCGGTTGCGAGAAGCCCTGGCGACCGCCCAGCGATTGCGAGAAGCCCTCGCGACCGCCCAGCGATTGCGAGAAGCCCTCGCGACCGCCCAGCGGTTGCGAGAAGCCTTTGTTGCAGATAACATCCATATTTGGGATAACCGCCCTTATTTTGGAAGTATCTTGATGTGTTTGTGTTTATTGAAGTCAAATATAATTATTACATGTGAATAGTAGTAGTAAATAACTACAAAACTAGTAATTGAGCTAGTAAAATAGTAGATTAGATGTGATTAGGCGAGTTATCAACGATACACCTATATATTATGTTCAACAACGAATCATCATACTTAGTCCTTAATGTTGTCTCCAAGCTTAATTTGGCAAGGAAACCTTATAATTTGGCTGGTTTTACCTATCTTTAGGGTAATTTTCAATTGATCAAACAACACGCCACGACGAATCATCCGAAATATAAGAAAATTCAAGTTAGAATGTTATCTGCAACCGCCGGGCGGTTGCAGATATCTAGTATCAGCAACCGCCCAGGCGGTTGCCATGTGACTTAGCGACCGCCCAGCGGTTGCGAGAAGCCCTGGCGACTGTCGGGCAGTTGCGAGAAGCCCTTATCTGCAACCGCCGGGCGGTTGCAGATAACGTCCATATTCAAAATTAGTGATTTTTGGGAAGTATCTTGATGTGTTTGTGTTTATTGAACTCAAATATCATTATTACATGTGAATAGTAGGGGAAAAAATCACTTTTGGTCCTTTATTGTGGCAGAGTTACCGTTTTGGTCCCTTATTGTGGTTTTCTCCACATTTGGTCCCATATTGTGGCTTTCTGTTCCACATTTAGTCCCACGGCTACTATTTCCGGCCAAAATCGCACGTGACCGCACGTGCCGGCCAAAATTTGGGTTTTGTCCACATTTGGTCCCATATTGTGGCTTTCTGTTCCACATTTAGTCCCACGACCACTAATTTTTTTTATTAAAAATCATAAATCTAATAATTAACCTTAAAAAAAGAAAACAAATTTAATTTAATTAAAAAAAATAGGGAAAAAATCTTAAATAACAGTTTTACACAGGTTTTTTTAAAAAAAAAATCACAAATCTAATAATTAACCTTAAATAAAAAATGGAATTTAATTTAATTAAAAAAAAAAAGAAATCGGGAATAAATCTCAAATAACGGTTTTACACAGTTTGTTTTTTAATTCATAAATCTAATAATTAACCTTAAATAAAAAAAACGAATTTAATTTAATTCAAAAAAAATATTTCGGGAGAAAAATCTTAAAAAACGGTTTTACATAGTTTTTTTTTTTAAAAACATGAATTTAATTTAATTAAAAAAATAGGGAAAAAATCATGAATGTCGGTTTGACACATTTTTTTTAAAAACAAAATCTTAAATCAAATAATTAACCTTAAATAAAAAAACGAATTTAATTTAATTCAAAAAAAAATGTTTTGGGAAAAACTCATAAATGACGGTTTTACAATGTTTTTTTTTTAAAAAAAAATCAGAAATTTATGATTTTTTCCCGAATTGCTTTTGAATAAAATTAAATTCTTTTTTTTGTGGCAAAACATTTTTTTAAAAAAACTGTGTCAAAGCGTTTTTTTTTAATTCTTAAATTAATATTTAAGTATTTATGAACTTGTGTATCTACAAATATTTAGTATTTTGCATAATGCAAACAATATTGCCTTATAAACCTGTCACATTTTGTGAAAAATAATTAACCTTAAATCAAATAAAAAATTCTTTTAAAAAAGTTGAAAAAAAAACTGTGTCAAGTATATTTTTTTTAAAAAATAAAAAACTGTGTCAAAAAAAGCATTGACACAGTTTTAAAAAAAAAAAAAATTACGAAATTATTAATTTAAGTTTTGTTTTTTACGAAATTATTAATTTAAGATTTTTTTAAAAAAAACTGAGTCAAACAAAGAAAAAAATATTACAAAAAACTGTGTCAAAAAAACGTTTTTCCACATATATATATATATATATATATATATATATATATATATATATATTTTTTTTGGGTTTAAGTTTAATATCAGATTTATTGATTTTAAAAAAAAAAAAAAAGGGTCAAAGGATCACATGTGTGGGACCACACGTGCTGGGTCAAAATCCCCAAATTTTGGCCGGCACGTGAGGTCACGTGCGATTTTGGCCGGAAATAGTTACCGGGGGACTAAATGTGGAAGAGAAAGCCACAATATGGGACCAAATGTGGAGAAAACCACAATAAGGGACCAAAACGGTAACTCTGCCACAATAAGGGACCAAAAGTGATTTTTTCCCGAATAGTAGTAGTAAATAACTACAAAATTAATAATTGAGCTAGTAAAATAGTAGATTAGATGTGATTAAGCGAGTTATCAACGATACCATATATATTATGCAACGACTAATCATCATACATAGTCTTTAATGTTGTTCCAAGCTTGATTTTGCAATAAAACCTTATAATTTGGCTTGTTTAACTATCATTAAGGTAATTTTCAATTGATCAAACAACACGCCACAGCAAATCATCCTAAATATAAAAAAAATTAATTTTGAATATTATTTGCAACCGCCGTGCGGTTGCAGATAATCAGTATCAGCAACCGCCCAAGTGGTCGTCATGGTACCAAGCGACGGCCTAGCGGTTGCGAGGCCTTATAAAAGCTTCGCGACCGCCCGTGTGGTCGCGTTGCGGTCGCGGTTAATGGCGACCGCCCGGGCGGTTGGGAGGGGCGGTTGCAGATGCCTCCAAATCTTGTAGTGTTAAGAGAAAAGTATTGTTCTTGGTTCAGTTAAATGGTTTTATTGGAGAAATTAAAAATAAATAATATGTTGTCCAAGACTTGAGATTTATTCCGTTATTAATCCTATCTTCTAGTCTCGTGGCTAATGGCAAGCATGTTGCTTCCTGTTGAGGTCAATAATATTATTTGGCTGAACATTCGAACTCCTATTTAATTAATTGAGATAATTCCTAAAAGTGTTTCTTGATTTTTGAGGATAAAATGGAGCAACATATTGGAAGTTATAATCTGAATAGTGGAAACAAAGCTATGGATGTCAGGTATTGGAACTCGTTGACTTTAAACATAATTATACTTTACTTGGGTATTATTTCATAAACTTCTGATGAAAATGAGGTGATTCTTGGACATTCACAAAATCAAAATACGAGCAAAATTAATCATTGGGGTACAACTTCTATTTATGAATTTAATTGCTCATTACTCAACCTTTTCATGTGTTGTGTATTATATATTACGTACGCCTGTGATCCAACTGTACATTTGATCTAATTGAAATTTTTACGAGTTTATTGCGAAGCCTGTGTGTAAATGTTTGGTTCGCTTTTGCTTCTTTTGCGTTAAAAGAAATGGGTACATGTGTGGCTTTAGCAAAAATACTTGACACCTCGAAGGGCCTATATTTTGAGCATGTCCTATATATGAGTCATGCTAGAAAAATTTCAGAAAAAATTATTTGCGTCTATCGATCACAAACATATTTTCTTCTTGAATAGCTCAATGCTAATGAAGGGTCACAGTGGACAAGCAATACTCTGTGAAAATAAAATTAAATGATTTTGCCGTGTTATTTATTCCTTGATCTTTTCTTGATCTAAGGCTCTTATATTACCTTTGAAACCGATATGTTGGTTACACCTGTAACGTACGAAAAGGATGATGCACGGTCTTTTGAGTTCTGGCTTAACAACTTAAATCATATTTAACTATGATTTGCTCTATATGATTTTTTAAGCAAGGGAATTAAGTTACACCTCCACTTCTGTTACGCACCTTGAGGTATATATACATGGTGGAAGGCCCTGGTGAGTATCCTTTAATTCACTTATTTCATCCATGCATATTGTTTATGCTTGATTGTATTCATAAAATCACAAGGATGAAATTCGTATGTGAGTTATGATATGTAATTATACGAATTAATATCTGAATTAGTGGGGGTTATTCTCGTGCATGAGTTACTATATATTGGCAGATTTAATGCGGTATGCTTGATGAAATTACGTGCATCACAACTCTAAGGTTGTGAATTTTTTTTTTGTTTGTTTTTTGAATCACAGACTTTCATTCATCAATAAAGCCTAAAAAACAGAGGACTTCAAATTGTTCCAACAGAACAACAAAAACCAACAGTGCTAAAGAACAACCATGTACTCACTTAACAAAAGAAGCGAAAACTAAAAAGCTTAAAGCAAGAATTACTAAACATCAAAACCATCGGCGTGTTCGACAGCATTTCGTGCAAGTGCATGCGCCACCGCGTTTGATTCACGCCCGTACCCATCTAATAAAGAAGCCTTTGTTATCCTGCAACCTTCGACGCACGTCATTGACGATATTAGCTAGTTGCACATTATTCTCAGTGCCAAAATTAATATCGTGAATAACCTCCAAACAATCTCCCTCACATAACACGTTTCGCCAACCTTTATCAATCGCCCAGTTAACCGCACCCAACGCAACCCCTGCCTCAATCCCACCCAGATCCATAAAGAAGATAAATCGTCGTTGACGCCATGCAAGTAACAGCCCATTGCAGTCGTGTGCCACCAATCCAAACCCAACTTTCCCCTCGTCGACAAACCGCGCACTGTCAAAATTAATTTTAATAATGTCTCCCAATGGCGCCTCCCAATCCGCTGAAGTCCGGCCATCCAGTTCCCCCCGCTTATGTCTGAATCGGTTCATCCACGCCGTCACATAAATTTGTGCAAACCCAGCCATCTTGTCTGCTCGCCGTTCCTTATCCCCAGCAAGAATAGAATTGAGTTGCTCCAAATAGCCCAACAAATTGTGCACATAAGGCTAACCATCTTAGGTGAAGAAGACTGAAAAATCTGCATGACCCAATCCCCCACTCCCTCTGATTCTCGGATCCATAAGTTCGTAGGAATATTAGAGAGCGCCCATACATGTCGAGCAAGTGGACAAGCAAAGAGACTATGGCGCACGTTTCTTCACCCTCACAGCAAACCACACACGCCTTATCAACGCAAATTTTCTCCTCTCCAACTTCCAACGTGTCGGTAAAATATCTATGCAACAATGCCATACAAAAATCTTGATTTTATTCGCACACTCAATCTTCTAAATTTTCGTCCAAGAAGCATGAGGTTCAAAGATCGCCGTTGTTTCACCCGATCTCCTCAATAAACCATGTGACATAATGAGATGATACGCACTACGAAGCGAAAACATCCCTTTCTTCTCATAATGCCAAACACGTCGATCTCGATTACTACTATCGCCTAGATAATATGAGCCCCACATCGACCTCCCACAAGAAACCCCACATCAGCTCCACATCCCATTGCCCCGTATTATTATTGATCAAATCTGAGACCATGAGAAAAGGCTCATCCGGATCCACTGGAGAAATTGGTCGAGAAGAAATCGGGCGTGGAAGCCATTCATCATGCCAAACCAAAATATCTGCACCATTCTCCACTTGCCATCGCACTCCACGCTTCACCACAGGGATCGACTCCCAAATACACCTCCACGAAAAAGATGGCGCTGCCCCTAGTTGTGCGTCGAAGAAATCCACATTCGGGAAGTACTTAGCCTTATAAACTCGACTCACCAGGTTGTTCGGATTGGTTAGGATTCGCCACGCTTTCTTAGCAAGCAACGCAAGATTAAATGCTCTCAAGTCTCGAAAGCCAAGACCGCCATCCACATTGTGCCTACACAATTTATCCCATTGCGACCCAATGATCTTACTTTGATCCCCGCTACTCCACCAAAAATTACTGATAATGGACTCCATCTCCTTAATCAATGTATCCGAAAGGCGAAAGCAACTCATAATAAATGTAGGGATTGATTGCATAACTGATTTTACCAACACCTCTTTTCCTGCTCCCGACAACGTTTTACCTTTGTAACCCTGAGCCCGTTTCGAAATACATTCCCGAATAAAATCAACGTATCCGAAAGGTGAAAGCAGCGCATAATAAATGTAGGGATTGATTGCATAACTGATTTTACCAACACCTCTTTTTTTGCTCCCGACAACGTTTTACCCTTGTATCCCTGAGCCCGTTTTGAAATACGTTCTAGAACAAAATCAAACAGCTCCCGTTTGGATTTCCCAATCATCGACGACATACCGAGATATTTTTCGTGTTGCTCTGCCACCATGACGCCCAACAACCCACTCACCGCAACTCGCGTTACCTCATCCGTATTTTTACTGAACACTACCACAGATTTTTCAAGATTGATTTTCTGTCCTGACGCCTCCTCAAACCTCTCCAGGATATCTCTAATGCATGTCTTCGCCACGTTCGCGTCACAAAACAAAAGTGTGTAATCTGCAAACAACAAGTGCGGTATGTGAGGTGCATCACGGTTGATCCATACTCCTTTAATGGTTGCGCGCTCCTCGGCTTTAGCAATGAGGCTGAAAAAACTTCAGAAACAAATAAAAATAGGTAGGGGATAATGGGGCCCCCTGCCTAATGCCCCTTTCGGGGGAAAAAACACTAGACTCTCGTCCATTAAGTAAAATAGAATAAGAAACAGTCCGAACACCAAGCATAATAAGAGACACAAAACACGGATCAAACCCTAGTCTAAGCATTACCTTCTCAAGAAATGGTGACTCGACTCGGTCATAGGCCTTACTCATATCCAGCTTCAACGTCATATGGCATCGCTTCCTTGTCCTTTTATTTTTCAAACAATGGTTAATCTCAAAAGCCACCAAAATGTTATCCATGATAAGGCGACCCGGAACAAAAGCTGACTGAGAAGGGGAAATAATAGATGATAAAAACGGTTTTAAACGATTAACCACAGCTTTGGATGCAATTTTAAAACAAACGTTGCTGAGACTAATTGGTCGAAACTAAGTCATCAATTCACGATTAGGACACTTCGGAATAAGAATAATATGGGTAAAGTCAGCATAAGGATCAAGGACACGATTATTAAGAAAATTAAGAACAAAACGAGTTACATCCCCCCCCCCCCCCCCAATAATATCCCAAATTTTGTGAGAAAAAACCACGGAAAATCCATCAGGCCCCGGGGATTTAAAAGGATACATATCTTTAATAGATCTTCGTACCTCGTCTGCAGTGAACGGCTGGAGCAAGCTTTCATTCATCTTAGGTTGACTCTCACGTCCACATCTTGTAACACGTCCTCAATGGCCTCATCTGAAGGAACGTTGGTGCAAAATATATAAGTGAAATACTTCGTCGCTAGATGGTCAATCTCCAACGGCGACGTGTGAAGAACGCCCCCTCATCCCTTAACCCCTATATCTCATTCTTCTTCTGTCGTTCGTTTGCTCGTCTATGAAAGTATGTTGTGTTTCGATCACCCTCTCGTAACCACTGTACCTTCGCCCTTTGCTTCCAATAAACCTCCTCTGACTCTAGCATTTCCTCAAGTTTCCCATTGATGACCATCTCTTCTCGTTTGGATGCCGAAGTAATAGTTCTCGACCGAAGACAAACAAGTCCCTTCTTAAGTACTTCGATCTGCCGCTAGAGATCAATCCCATCAACCTTGTTCTAGTGAGTTAACCCCGTACGACATTCGTCAAGTTTCTCTTTTAACTCCCCCTCACCAAGTCCGTTCCAGCACCGCGCAACCACTTCCTTACACTCAGATTTCGCGACCCAAGCTGCCTCAAACATGAAGCGAGATGATTTCCTAATTCGTTGAGGTTGCCCCAACGTGTGGATAAAGATTGCATGGTGATCTGATTTTACCATCACAACGTGATGAACTCGACCACATGGAAATCTATCTCGCCAAAGCTCATCTGCGCAAGCTCGATCTAATCTCTCCCATACCGTACAAGGTGTAGGACGACGACTGCACCACATGAATCGAGGACCCTCACGCTCAACCCTGTCTCAACAAGTGTATCCCCAAAATTTCAAATCAACCAATTTGGACGCCGAGGACCCCCTCTTTTATCCGGTTGACACAAAATCTCGTTGTAATCCCCCGCGCACAACCAAGGGAGTCTTGAGACTCCCCGGAGATATCGTAATAAATTCCATGTACGCATTCTCTAAGGTTGTGACTTATAGTAGCAACTGATAAAATTGTCAAATTTAAATAAACCATTATCTTGACTAACGGTTCAACAAATTAAATTATTTTACTAAATCAAAAGCGTGCCTCAAAATTTTTAACTTCTTGAGTTCATATAAATTACACATTGGAGAATGTGGAGATAATTATTTTAAGTAGTGGGGGTTTGACCAACATAAGTTTTTGAAAAACTAAGGGCTCTTTTAATTATAAAATTTCGTTCCCATTGGTGTTATGAGTTTACTCTATGAGCATTTCATAAGATGAGGAGTAACAATGTGGTACCAAAAAAAAATTATGATTCCTACCTTATGGTTGACACGTTACTTAAATCATTAATTGTGAAATGCTTAGGATTGTGTTGATTCAAAATTTCCTTAGTCATCATATCACGAGAATTATAGTATGACTAATGCGAGCCCTTGAAAAATTGGTGAAACCTTATCTTACATATAGGGTTGGTGCATTACTTGGTGAATATGATAAATTTGTACGCACTTTTAGTTACTTGAAAATGTGAGATTTTTCACATTGGTAATGAACATTTCATGTGAAAAATATATTCTAGTTACAAATGATTTTTGTGTTATATAAACTAACTAATAGTGCAGTTGTGATGATGTATCATGAAAACTTGGAGCATCTTCTCTATGCTTTGCATAATGTTACTATATTGCATCAATGCAATAAAAATATTTTGTGAGATTAATTGGTTCCTAGTATGTGTGAGACTACTGGCCAATATTATACAAAGTGAGAAAAATGAATGGTTCCTAGTTGTAGGCTACTAGTCACTTTTGTGATTCCGAGTAGTAAGACTATTGGGCATTTTATTGATTATTTATGTGGGCTATGTGATCACATGATGATAAAATCATCAAATTATTGGTTAATGCTTGAGATGCATTACTTGTGAAAGTTTATGATATGAGCTCAATTATGCACTTGGCATCTGTGACGACCACGCCCCACGAGCCATGCTTCAATTCGAGTTGGTTCAGTGGTGGCCAGTCACTTTATCCAATCCAGACTAAAGCGCAACTCATAGGAAGGGGTCTCACTTGTTCAGGATCAAAACCATACACGTTTTATAAATTATATTTTGATATATATAGCGGAAGTCTTGGTATTACAAATAATGTGACTATTTTAATGGTTATGCACTAGTGACAAAACACGAATATTCCAAAATGCAAGTTTGAACAATTATTCACTTGGTCCATGCTCTCGTGTTGATTTTATCATGGGGAATGGACAAAAGAAACAATGAATAAGTTTTTAATGACTTAGTGAGATTCATATAAAAGAACTGGTAATGCAAGAATTAACTGTGACCTACTGAATACATTTCGGAAGTGATCTTACCGGTAGAAACAGTTCAACTAGGCAATTCGATGTAGCTATGGTACTGGAGTTTTCATAGAATAGTTAATGAACTTGTGCTTAACAATAAACAAATCTAGCCTTATGACTTCTACTATTCTATCTTATACCTCCCGACGAGGAGCGGCCTCGCAAACAATTAAGAGACATGCTCGAATACATGTCGATCCAGCACGCGGGTTACAACCAACTCTGACTGCAAGCGGCGCCTAGATATATGGGTATCAAGCGAGATTACTTAAACCGACAGTTCTTACTGCCCGGCAGTAACTCGACTTAATCTATGGGCCCAACTTCCCAAAGGTGTCTCAATGGATATAACAGATAAACAAATAAGCTAGTAAATCGGGTAATATTCGATGCTCTTTGAGCTACATGTCTCGAACATAGTTCGTTGCTCTTTGCACAGTTCAAGAACCAACATATGAGATTATATCAAAGAATTACCATGATTATGAATCAATATGATTAATAAATGATTGGATATGATTTAAGAACGAGTAAGAAAATAATGTTATGAGATGAGATATAAAAAACCGAAATATGATGAAATATAGGTTGTTCGAGGTTTGGTAATGGAGTAGTGACTTTTCTGACCAAGTTCCTTAGGGCCGGATGCCAAACGGGGCTAGAACAAATCAGAAATGAAACCTCACCTTTACTCGTACGGGGAACCTTGATGTCGTTGATTAGTTCGTCAAACCTTTAACAAATTTAAATAATGTTAATCAACTGAATTTATAATTTTTCTACAACAAATATTAGTATTTTTTCTTCAGTTCTGATGTTGGTGAAATTGAGAACATTTTGGTTAAGAATGTAGTTGTAATGTAAATCTTAGTAAATAACACACAAGCTTAATTTATGTCATTACACAAAATATGAAAATCTTAGATGATGAATTTAAAGAAAAAAAATAATATGCTTAAATTGAATATCAAATATCTATTGTTTTTACCACCTTGTTTATCTCTCAAAATTATCTTAAACAACCATATTTTTTTAAACGTATGACTGTGAGTATTCATGTTAAATTCATTTCGACGACAAGTAACAATAATAAGTAAAGTTTGATTAACTATCCAATTTGATGCATAATTAATCCTTAAAAACATATTACTTAACCAACTCTAAGAAAACTTGTCTTTTTAGCCTTTGATCAATTCAAAACTTTTAATAACCACACATCAAATAAGTATCATATGTAGTAACACCTTAAAAGGTATAACTTAGTCAATTATTACTTTATTTTACCTAGTAAGTTTAAAATGCAAATCCTTGTTTTATAACTTAAATATAAAGATATAAACATGGGAGATTTATCAAAACATGTGATAAGGAATGTTTATTATGATAAGTAATCTTATTTGATGGTTAGGTCATGAAGTGGCAAGAATGTCCTTGTAAGACTTATGAAAATAGTATGTTAAACATGATAAATATACCATTTAAATGTTATAAACAAAATCACAAAAATGTCAATTCATGACTATAAATCATAATAATATTATTGTAACTAATACTATATCATGTTAAATTTATGTGTGTGATAAATACTTGAATTATGATGGTGATTTAATTTATAAATTAAGAAAATAAAGGTTGTGCTAAATAAACTGAAAAATCACCGTAGTTTTGGTTTTACCTTTGATCGGACATCCAAATGAACTTGGTTTTTAAATATTTTTATGGTTTATGGTTTCTATCATCATGAGGGATGTGGGAATCCAAGATTTTGTGAAAACACAAAGGTTTGCTATGCTAAATAATTCTTGCAACATAAGAGTTGCTATCGGATTTCCTGGCAGCTGTTTATGATTTATGGATTATGCCCTCCTAGATCATATTATTTGAGAAAGATGTCTTCATACAAAAGATATAAGATATGAAAGAGAGTATACAGCCGAAAATTGGTAGTAAAATAAAGTTTATACTATTTGATATGATTTTTCTAAGGTGCAAAATCGACATTTTCTGTGCAGTAAACGTTTTGGCGCCTTTTTGGGTAGAAAATGGCAAGAGAAAAATCTAGAAAATTTATTTTCTAAACAAAAAGACAAAAAGAAACAACTTTTATTTCTAGTTACTTTTGCAGAATCGAATTATTTTGGGCTGAAAAAAATGATGAACAAGGGTTAGTATTTATAGGCGAAAATAGTAGTTTAATCATACTTATTTAGATCACACCTTGATTATTTTATAATAAATCATAAAATCTGAATTTAATCATGCTCTTAAGGATGTCATAGCTTACCTCATAAAAAATATGTCATGGCTTACTTCATTAATTGGTTAATTGCATATCAAGTCCCTCAATTATTTATTAAAATTCAAATATGTATAATTAGATTTCTTTGTTACATACATGTTTATTTATGTAATTTTTCTAGATAATTCGATCATCTTGGTTAAGATTTGAAATTGAAATATATATTTTAGGATTAGAGACCTATAAAAATAATAAAAGACTAACTTTTAAGTTTATGGACTAAAATACAAATTTTTCTAAACATTTAGGGTCAAAATAGAAAATTTCAAAAGTTCAAGGACTAAAATATAAATTTATTTTTTTCCTAATTTTTGGGGCATTACAACATCGATGCTGGATTACCTAGACCTTTAAAATATTTTTGGAGGTCAAAAACTCAAGCTTGAGTTAAAGGTCTAGAGGTACATCGAGAGGGAGGGGACGTGAGCCATGACATATTTTTTGGTGATACCCTACCTAGGGACTAGAGATCTCAGAAACTAGGTTAAAGGGACAAACGAATCATTGAGAAGTTTGGTGATAACATGCACTTAAAATGATCTTTAGATCATATGTCCCTCTTTATGGTGTGTGCATGTTTCCTATGACGATATGGAGGTTGAGATTATTTAATCTCTTAATGAGTTCTATAGACCTTATGGGTGGGATGTAATAGGCATGGAAGTATCCTTGATAGACTCACCTTTACGAGTGTGGAAGTGGGACCGCTTCCTTACGAGAATTATGGCTAATTCTCATAAGCTCTCATTAAAACTGGGATAAAGCACAAGGCCGTTAACGTGCTGGCTTGTGAAGAGAATTAGAACACTTGGAATATCATGTGTGCTTCATTATTCTACGTGCCCTCAAGGGTCATTGTTTAAAGGCTTGGTCCACTCTGATTCTAGTGCGGGAATTTTGTTGCACTAAGTGAAGGTTTAAAGGCATTGCCACTTTCATGATGCATGATATAATTTTTTATTAAAATAAGTGGGGGATTGTTGGATATTTTAATAAAAAAACTCATATTTTGAGAATTGTTGTGAATATTAAAAAGGCTTTATTTCTTTGGTTAGTGGGGGTCAAAGTTTTGTAGGTTACAAGCGTTGATATTATTGAGAAATAATGGGGTAAGACACATAACCTACACATTAACCACCCCTACTAATGTTATGGTTTAAACCCCCTACATATTGTGAACATAAAGATTATATTTATATACACATTTATTTATATTATATATTAAACCTCTTATTAATTTTGGTGTTACAAGACTAATGGCTAGTACACTATAAATAGTTGTCTTGCAAATCTTTTTTCAATGGAGAAATACATAAGAGTAATACATTCTTTCTAAAAGAAGTTTTATTCTCTACTATATGTGTGGGATATATAAATATAATATTGTGGGCAAAGAAAAGTGTTAGGCTACGCTTCAAATTTCTCTAGTAGTGGCTTAGTGTAGACTTAGAGAAATTAACAACGGAAGGTTGGGCTGGTTTAACCTGAAGGCGAACGTGCAAGGTATGATTCTAATGCATATTCTTCGTGAATAGGGGCGCGAATCGTCTTAAAGAGAGTTGTGACTTAGTATGTGCATCATTGCATCATCCCAATTTTACTTTAATATGGTTGATAATTTATCAACACTTGAGGTAATATTCATCCGATTCGCGCATGAGGTAATATTTTTTTGGGCGATTTATTATTTTTGCCCATTAATTTATATAAACTTCAAGTTTTGCCCTTTTTTTTATCGGGCTTATTTTTTGCCCGTTAACTTAAATTTTTTATTTTAAATTTGCCCTTTGGGCTTCAATCTGGCCTTTTTTTATTATATATTGATCTAAATTATAAAAAAATAGTATCAATTCAAGTTTATTAAAAAAGTTTATTTAAAATATTTACTAAATTTTTATTTACTAATGAAAACTAAAAAAATATTTATATTTACTAGTAAAAATTAAAAATAAATTTTTTCATCTTAAGGTATAATTTAAAATAAATTAATATGCTATATTTAATTTTATTATATATTATTCTAAATCATAAAAAATTGTATCAATTCAAGTTTATTACAAAGGTTTATTTAAAATGTTTACTAAATTTATATTTACTAATAAAAACGAAAAAATCTTTATATTTACTAGTAAAAATTTAAAATAAATTAATATGCGAGATTATATTTAATTTTATTATATATTGATCTAAATTATAAAAAAATAGTATCAATTCAAGTTTATTAAAAAAGTTTATTTAAAATGTTTACTAAATTTTTATTTACTAATAAAAACGAAAAAAATATTTATATTTACTAGTAAAAATATAAAATAAATTAATATGCAAAATTATATTTAATTTTCTTATATATTGATCTAAATTATAAAAAAAAATAGTATCAATTCAAGTTTATTAAAAAAGTTTATTTAAAATGTTTACTAAATTTTTATTTACTAATAAAAAGCGAAAAAAATATTTATATTTACTAGTAAAAATTTAAATAAATTAATATTCGAAATTATATTTAATTTTATTATATATTGATCTAAATTATAAAAAAAATAGTATCAATTCAAGTTTATTAATAAAGTTTATTTAAAATGTTTACTAAATTTTTATTTACTAATAAAAACAAAAAAAAATTATATTTACTAGTAAAAATTAAAAATAAATTAATATGCGAAAGTATATTTAATTTTATTATATATTATTCTAAATCATAAAAAATAGTATAAATTCAAGTTTATTAAAAAGGTTTATCTTAAAAAAACAAAAAAATAAATTAACTAATCATCATCTTCATCACCACCACCAGTCCCCCCCCACCCCGCCGCCGCCGTCACCGCCACCACCACCACGATCTTCATCAGATCCATCACCGAACACCACCACAATATTCTTCTCCACCACCACCCTCTCTCTCCCCCGATCGCTAGCAAGGGTTTTTCCTCAATCTTCCCCCAATCCGTCGCAACCCAACTCGAAATGGTTGTGGGTGGTGTGGCAGAGGTAGCGGAGATGGTGACGTGCGATGGTAGTGATGCAACAGTGGTGGTTCGCGATAGAGGAGTTGCGACGGTCATTCCCGGAGTTGCGGCGACATAGCAAGATCGTCAAAAGCAAAATCCATCCTAGAAATCGGATTCGACGACAACGACGAACTCGTCTTTGGAGAAGAAATCGCCTTCGAATTTGAGAAGGAGGATGGTAGCGGCGGCGAAGGGGCGGAGGAGAGGGGCGGTGGTGGGGGTGTGGGTGGGGGGGGGGGGTACGTGTAGGGCATTTATTTTTCTTTCTTTTTATTCTAAAAAAATCTGTTATAAATTTATTTTAAGTTTTTACTAGTAAAAAAAACTTATTTTAAATTTGTACTAGTAAATATAAATATTTTTTTAGTTTTTATTAGTAAATAAAAAATTTAGTCAACATTTTAAATAAACTTTTTTAATAAACTTGAATTGATACTATTTTTTATAATTTAGATCAATATATAATAAAATTAAATATAATTTTGCATATTAATTTATTTTAAATTTTTACTCGTAAATATAAATATTTTTTTAGTTTTTATTAGTAAATATAAAGTTAGTAAACATTTTAAATAAACCTTTTTAATAAACTTGAATTGATACTGTTTTTTTATGATTTATAATAATATAAAATAAAATTAAATATAGCATATTAATTTATTTTAATTTTTTTCTTGTAAAAAGAATTTATTTTTAATTTTTACTAGTAAATATAAATATTTTTTTATATTTTATTAGTAAATAATTTAGTAAACATTTTAAATAAACTTTTTTAATAAACTTGAATTGATACTATTTTTTTATAATTTAGATCAATATATAATAAAAAAAAAGCCCAGATTGAAGCCCACAGGGCAAATTTAAAATAAAAAAATTAAGTTAACGGGAAAAAAAAGCCCGGTAAAAAAAAAAAGCAAAACTTGAAGTTTATATAAATTAATGGGCAAAAATAATAAATCACCCTATTTTTTATGTATTTTTCTATTATATTTCGTGAAATGATCTATTTTATGCTAATTTGTGGAATATAACTTTATTTGTTTCTTTTTAATATTGTAAATAGTTAAACAAGGAACAACAATAAGAGAATTCACTACTGTTTTTTTTTTTTTACATCAAATTGCTCGGTATTAGAATTGTTTATTTGTTCACTATATCATTAAAGAATTGGAGGTTTTCTTACTCAAATTACAACCTAGAGATTTTTCTAAGTCTGGGCCAAAAAAATGTGCAATTTATGGGACTGTATTAAATATTTTTGAAATCCAATTAATTATTAGTTGAATGAAACTTGACTTCAACGAGTTTTTCTTTATTTCCTTTTGATGCGGGGTGCTTTCGTCCTGCTAACTAGGCACTCCACGTCAGACCAACTCAAGCTCCGTGCTGGTGCTGAGTTAGCTTTGAGTTCGAGAAACCTGCACTGTGAAACACCATACCTAAAGTGAGGGTTTGTTGATTTCGGACTGAACTTGGGTTGTGCCAAGCTGCCTACGTATCCCGTATAGGGAATCAAGCCGAACGTAGTTCATTGTTTCTCAAGATGCCCATCCGTGCTGGATTGGGCATCGCATAAGAGCTTGATGCGTGAGTAGACCATGATAGATGAGATGTTGTCGGACCGTGCTGGTCGGATAAGTTGCCAATCCGTGCTGGATTGTCATATGAGATGTCGTCGGACCGTGCTGGTCGGGTATGATGCTAATCCGTGCTGGATTGTGCATCATCTCTAGAGAGAGAAAGCTCTGACTTAGAGAGAGAAAGTAGAATGTAAATCATCTGTCCTTTTGCCTTCAGGGGATGGGGTATTTATAGATACCTCATGGGCCATTGGATGGGCTTGGCCTAGCTCCATTGGATAGGCTTAGGTGCTGATGGGCTTGACCCAACTTCATTGGATTTGTATAGTGGGCTTGGCCCAACATTAACAAGTTTGCACTCTGGGTTAGGCCCAACATTAATGAGTTTGTGATGTACCTTAGAATGCGATAATGCGACAAAGCGACAACCTTGTGCGACACGTGATCAAACGAGAGAATGCCAAGTGTAGATTCCAAAATATGCAACATCAGAAGTCCCCCACTTCGCAGTGTGTTATCACACATGGATAAGACAGTGGGAAGTAGATTAAGCAATCCTTGGTTCATATTTTGCTCGGCTTATTATATCTTTCTTGTCTTTGTCTCTTAATGTCATTATTGGATCTCGCATGCATGGCTTACATTGATGGCACACTCAATAGGCTCTTCACCAAGTTTATTTGGCAGGGCTTACGTTGATAGCCTACTTAATGGGATATTCACCCAATAGGCTCTTCACCTAGTTTATTTTGGTAGGGCTTACGTTGATAGCCTACTTAATGGGATATTCACCCAATAGGCTCTTCACCTAGTTTATTTTGGTAGGGCTTACGTTGATAGCCTACTTTATGGGATATTCACTCAATAGGCTCTTCACCTAGTTTATTTTGGTAGGGCTTACGTTGATAGCCTACTTTATATTTTACTTGGTAACCGTAGGCAACTTGCATAGCTATAATAATTTTTGTTAGTTGTTTCGGCCATATGCGGAGTCCCTTAGTTCCATACCGTAGTTGACAATGATGAAAGTGCCTGGAAAGCCTTGTGCGGGCTATTTTGGTGTAAGTTTCTTAATGAAGTATTGTTGATGTGAAAGTCGCTCAATGAAACTCTATTCTTGGCGCGGATTTCTTACTGAGGCATTGTTGCTGCGTAAGTCACTTCATGAAACCCTTTTAGTAGTTTGATGAAAAGGTACTAATTTGTAGTTTGATGTAGTTAGACTCTTGATGAAGTTCTTTCTGCAGTTTGATGAGAGATATGTGTTCATAGTTTGATGTAGTTGATCGAGCTTTTTCATTCATTGAGATAGTTGATATGTCGACATGCAACAATCACGTCGTACTAGCTTGCTTGAGTTGAGGCACGCGTCTACAATAATAGCATAGGTGACATCCCCCACTTGTTTGCTTTACAATCCCTCTTGGCTTGCACTTAATCTCTACTCTATGTGCCCTCTGTGATTTCAATCTTTATTGTGCACATTCTCTTGGAGTCGCATCCAATCTTCAATGGTTCTTGCCCTCTTTGCGATCGCATTTAATCTTGAGCGGCATGTACCTTCTCGGCGTCAGATTTAATCTTTAATGGTGCATACCTTCTAGTGGCCACATTTAATCTTCATGAAGCTATTTTTTTGAGCACGTAGCTTTTAAAAAAGGCTCAGTCGCAATTGGTTGAGGTTGAGATATTGGCTCTTCATGAGCTTGGAGAAAGCTAAGTCTTGTTCAACTTTAGAAAGTTAAGTCGTTACTCTTTGAGCCGTGATAGTTTAATCTTGACCTCCACTTAGTTATATTGATTTGATCATGCATTTGAGCGTTTGTATGAGAGCGTTTGACTATGCTGGCCAAATGACTAGGGTCAAAATTCTGGAATTTTGATTAGTGGTTCGTGTGATGCAGGCGCCATCTTAGTAGTTGATCATCGTACATCAACGTGGTGAACCGCACTAGAATACTTTGGAGATCATAAGTTCCCCAACTTCGCAGTGTGCTATCATACAGATTAGACAACGGGAAGTAATTTTAGTAGTTTCTAGTTTTATGTACCATTTTGCAATTTTACAGAATATGGATCTATTAGCACATTTTGTATTGGACTCTTAAATAATATCCGTCTCATGAAGGATCATTTTTCAGTTTTTCTATACATTAAAGTTCTTTGTGCAATTCTTCATTTCTCAAGGACCAATATGCAGTATTACATATGCAATTGTCCACTGCTGGAATATACTTTCAATTTCCCGTGACTTTAGTTGCTGAATTGTATGGGATCAAGTTGAATTCATGCCGTGGGCCCACACTTCAAAAGTAGAGTCAACATAAGTGGTTCATGTAAACTCACCACATGGGATTATTTCCCATTGTCTCTTCCAGGGAATTTTACGGAACAGAGTCCAGTATAAACTCGGCTTTCTCATCAAATTGAAACAGGAATTGTAGATAACTCTCTTGCTGTTAATATATAATATCCAAATCTTCACCAGAAACGTCTGTGGCTGAAATCCCTCTCACTCTCTTCCTCTTTTCCGAAAATTTTGCCTTATATTGAAATATTTTCTCCTCCTTACCTCGTTCAAGAGTTTCACGGATCATATAATTCTTCACGGGCTCTGCTTCCGAAATCTTCTATAAATAAAAGTATTTGCCTATTCTTTATTCATCGATCTGTTCGTCGCCGGAGAGTTCGTTAGCACCAGGGACTTCGAAGGAGCGGAGCGGGACGATGCTGTGAGAGTTCGTCTGAGGGAGTCGTTCAAAAAACCTTACTTGTTCTGGAGTTTGTTCGAGCGAGCACGAGGTGGAGATCAGGTGCAGCGCTGCGGGTTCAGTTCGTGCATGCAGGGAGGTCACAGCGATCGTCAGCAATCAAACGTTCGGAGGTTATGTGCTCGCGTCGCATGGAGTTTGCAGCTGCTGGTAGTGACGGAGTTCGTGCAGCCGGGTTTTCGGTGGCGGAGGAGATCGTGTCGTGGCTGCCCTGTTCGTCAGCGCAAGTTCGCAACTGCTCGGAGTTAGATGGTGCGGGTTTTCTGCGGCGTTGGTGCGAGGATTTCAGGCGTGTTGCCGTTTTTCGACTCGCGGAGTTCACACGGAGCTACTATTCACGCAAGGAGTTTCAGTGAAGTCGCTGGTCGTGAAAAGATTTCAGGTGGAGCATGCAAGGAGTTTGGCGGAGTTGCTCTTCGTGCAAGCTGAGATCGTTGGCGGCATTAATCAGCTAGTGCACGGCGAGGACTTCGAGTGAAGTTCGGAAAGTGGAAAAGATCGCATCGTGGCTGTTGTCTGGCGACGCCGTGACCGATTGTGAGAGAGAACTTGTATCTTTTCAGAGCTTTTACCTCTTTTATTTATTTAATACGATAGAGTCATACAGACAATATATATGTCTATAAAAATATGTTTATATTATATCATATTATATATGGAGTTTGCTACTTCCGTCACGCCACTTTCGTCAAATAATTTTGATTGTGAAACTCCTTTGCTTAATTTATGATTTTGTTATGTATTTAGGCGGTGTTCGGCTTTGAATAAGTGGAGCAATCAGCGAGAGAACTTTTCTTGGTTTCGAAAGGTTGACTTTCTCCTTGCTTTGCTCCTTGCAGAAGATTGTCAATGACAAACTTTGCGAGATTTAATCAAGCCACGCAGAAGGACGATCTTGCCAACCACGACGTACATCCAAGGGGTGATGACCGTCTCTCGGAAGAAGGAAGACGACCAGGTGAAAGTCAAGGGACTTGCGGTGGCATAGCTCTCAATCAAGATTCAAGGTGTCGAAGACGCGATGATGCTAGCATGGCATCTCGCGCCCCTTTGACGGGGAAAGATGATGGTGCCAACCATGAAGCTCGTCACTTGCCTGAAAGAAAAGGACCAAATGAAAGTCAAGGGACTCGTGGTGGCGTGGCCCTCAATCAAGATTCAAGGTATCGAACACGCGATGATGCTAGCATGGCATCTCGCATCCCTTTGTGTACGAAGAATGATGGTTCCAAACATGTCGCACGCCAAAGGAGTTATGATCGTCGTTCGCATGAAAGAAGAGGACCCAATGGGAGTCAAGGGACTCGTGGTGGCATGGCTCAAGACTGCAGGTCAAACACGTGATGATGCTAGCATGGCATTTCGCGTTCCTTTGACTGTGAATGATGATGGTTCCAACCATGAAGCTCGTCGCTCGCAGAACAAAGTGAGAGTAAAGGGACTCGTGGTGGCACACCTCTCAATGAAGACTTCATGAATCGAACACACGATGATGCTAGCTTGGCATCTAGCGTCACTTTGATGGGAAACGATGATCATTCCAACCATGACGCACACTCAAGGGTTGATGATCGTCACTCGTATGAAGAAGAGGACCAAATGAGAGTCAAGAGACTCATGGTGGCTTTGCTCACAATCAAGACTTCAGGCATCGAACACGCGATGATGCTAGCATGGCATCTAGCGTCACTTTGATGGAGAAGGATTGATGGTTCCACCATGACACAAGCCCAAGGGCCGATGATCGTCGCTCGCATGAAAGAAGAGGGCCAAATTAGAGTCAAGAGACTCATGGTGGCGTTTCTCCCAATCAAGACTTCATGCATCGAGCATGCGATGATGCTAGCATGGCTTCTAGCATCTATTTGAGTTGCTCTTCCATTGTTGGGGCAAGTAAGAGGCTTGCGAGGAGAATCAATATGGACGACCTTGCTCACGAGAAAACATATGATTTGTGATGCTGACAACCATATTATCCTACCACCACCATCAAAAGCGTCTTATGAACTTCATTGCCTTGAGCTAGGGAAGCCTCACTCAACTTGTTGGGTGCTAAGCTCTAGATTGACCGCGGGAAAGAAGTTTTTCCTTTATCCCTCTATTCTGGTTGGAACTTCAAGTAGCATGGTTGGAACTTCAAGTAGCACAGGTTGGAACTCCAATTAGCACAATAGGTGCGACCAGGACAAAAGGCACTGCGCCTCCACGATGGACTGTAGAGCTTGAATGAGTTGAGCCACATGTTGCGGTTTTGTAGTTGTTTGGCCTGTGGTTGTTGATTTGTCGTGGGTGGAGTTTGATTGTCGACCATCATCGCAATAACCTAAGCTTCATCAAGTTGTTTCAACTCTCTCAGAAGCTCGCGCCGAAGATTACTCTTGCTGCTGAGTAGTCGTAATGATGTATGTACTCTTAGTTGCTCTTGAAGACCTTGTCAGGGTGGTGAGCGCGTGTGTTTCTTCTACAGTGCAATTAGTGGTTTCCCACAGACGGCGCCACTGATGCGGGGTGCTTTCGTCCTGCTAACTAGGCACTCCACGTCAGACCAACTCAAGCTCCGTGCTGGTGCTGAGTTAGCTTTGAGTTCGAGAAACCTGCACTGTGAAACACCATACCTAAAGTGAGGGTTTGTTGATTTCGGACTGAACTTGGGTTGTGCCAAGCTGCCTACGTATCCCGTATAGGGAATCAAGCCGAACGTAGTTCATTGTTTCTCAAGATGCCCATCCGTGCTGGATTGGGCATCGCATAAGAGCTTGATGCGTGAGTAGACCATGATAGATGAGATGTTGTCGGACCGTGCTGGTCGGATAAGTTGACAATCCGTGCTGGATTGTCATATGAGATGTCGTCGGACCGTGTTGGTCGGGTATGATGCTAATCCGTGCTGGATTGTGCATCATCTCTAGAGAGAGAAAGCTCTGACTTAGAGAGAGAAAGTAGAATGTAAATCATCTGTCCTTTTGCCTTCAGGGGATGGGGTATTTATAGATACCTCATGGGCCATTGGATGGGCTTGGCCTAGCTCCATTGGATAGGCTTAGGTGCTGATGGGCTTGACCCAACTTCATTGGATTTGTATAGTGGGCTTGGCCCAACATTAACAAGTTTGCACTCTGGGTTAGGCCCAACATTAATGAGTTTGTGATGTACCTTAGAATGCGATAATGCGACAAAGCGACAACCTTGTGCGACACGTGATCAAACGAGAGAATGCCAAGTGTAGATTCCAAAATATGCAACATCACCTTTTATCTTATCAAACGTGCTATTATATTGACAACAAATTTATATACGAAAAAGCTAATGTTGCGGCGCCTGTATAGCGGATCGTCTCATGCATTCTTACATTACCTAATTTATGAAAACACAAGTTTTTTTTCTCTTCTTTCTGAGGAGTCACATTCATAATGAACATGATTAGAAATTGAAGAAACCTCAACATCGATCATCATCATTCATTATTTACAAGCCATGCATGGCTTCTAAGAAAAACTTACATTATATTTAATCCTCAAACATCCTTCTTATTATATCACGGTGGATGCAATTAGTTTATAATCTTATTGGGTGGAAATGTCGGTGAGAAGATCTTTCTATTAATTATTCATTTATTTGTCTTTGCAATTTATTATGATCCTCTGGAATCTGTTGCATTTCCATTTCGGACATTATTTCTTTCGATCTCTGAAGTTGACGTTTTATATGAAGAATATATAAAGCGATTTCTGAAATAACTAGCACTTTTAACGACGGAATTACGTATTAGCAACTTCAAGGTTTTGAATAGAGCTTTGATAATTTTACAAATATATAATATACCCTTTAATTTTTTATTTGTGTTTGAAGCCTCAATGGATGCTTTTGTAATTATTCAAGATTTATGTGAACTTTCTTTGTAGTTATTGAAGGGTTGTAGGTTTGATTATCCCTTATAATTATGTTTTACAGGAGTGTTATATATGGTGTTTTCTTTTTGTTACAGACAATTACAACTGTGAAAGTGAGCAATGTATCCCCAGGTGCAACCCAACAAGACCTAAAGGAGTTCTTTTCCTTTTCTGGGGTTATTCAACATATTGAAATGAAGAGGTGGTACATCCTATATTCCACCAGTACTTAATTAATTAAGCACACAATTATAATCTTAATTAATTACTATGAGTTGACTGAAATAAATTTCTCTACCCCATCCTTTTTTTTCTGTATAACTACTGTCCATCATTAACTAATCTAATAATTTGACTTCTTTAATTTTGTAGTGAGAATGAACGATCTCAAATTGCGTATGTGACATTCCAGGAACCTCAGGGATCATACACTGCAGTTCTTCTTTCTGTAATAATTCCCTCATAATAAGTCCTTTATAATTTGTATTTATTTTTCTATCTATTGTACCATTTTTCTAATTATGAATTGTCCTTTTAATTTATTTTGTTACAGGGAGCTACAATAGTTGATCAGTCAATTGCTATAGCCCTCGAACCAGACTACGTGCCACCGCCTTCTTCCGCATCAGCACCTGTATGAATCTTTTATCACTTCTTTTTATTGCCATTATTACTTGAATATTTATCCTCGATCAAATTATTGGATAAATGCATAGTTAATTAGGCCATCATCAGTCGTTGGAGACAAACATCACATATATTTCTTCATTATTTTCATATATATAAACTTAGTCTTCTTCACATAGTTAGTAATATAACTTTTTGGTTTTCTGTAATTTGAGTCATTAATTTTGTAACTTAATATAGCCATCCATCTTTATTTGCAAGTTACATACGTAGATTATTTTTCAATGTTATTCGTTATAAATATTTTCTTTCATATCCTAGTCGTAAAGTAAGTAATTTCTTATTTTCTATAATTCTATAATTTTACGCTTCACCATAAAGAATTACAATTTGATTACCAAATATTTGTTGCACTAGGCATCGGAAAACAATAAGACCGGTGGCGGTGCCGCAGAAGACGTGGTGACCGGCATGCTATCCAAAGGCTTCGTCTTAGGCAAAGACGCCTTCACAAGAGCCAAATCCTTCGACCAGAAGCACCAACTCACGTCCACTGCCACCGCAGCCGTCGCCTCCCTCGACCAAAAGATTGGCCTCAGCAATAAAATCAGCACGGGAGCGACCATAGTGAACTTCAAAGTGAAAGAAATGGACGAGAAATTTCAGGTTTCCGAAAAGACAAAATGTGCATTGGCTGCTGCCGAGCAGACGGGATCAGCTTTGATGAGCAATAGATATATATTGACGGGTACTTCGTGGGTTAGTGGCGCGTTTAATAGGGTGACAAAGGCCGCTGAGGAAGCGGGACTCGGGCAGAAGACTACGGAGAAAGTTGGTACGGAGGGGCAAGGGCAAAATGGGGCGTTGGAAGGTTACGTTCGAGTTGATCACGGGTCGGATACGCCTAAAGTTGTTGCGACGAGTGAAAATGGTGTGAGCGAAAATAAGGAGAAGGTTATTTAAATAATGTTTTTTGATTGGATTGTTCAACAGACTTTTGTAACACTTTGTTTTATATAAATTGAGCTATATGTGTTTATGACAAGTCTCTGATTGGCGAGAAATTTCGTGTATTATTTTAATTTTGGCCTGAAGAATATAAGAAAAAGATTGTTCTTAATTTGCTGTGTTTGGAGAATTAATCCAGGCTTCATTTTGGTGAGTTTCTCTTTTTGCTATTGAAGTTTGATTCGAAGTACGGATTTCAACAAACTCATATGTTGTGCGAGTTTAAGGATGAAGATGATTTCTTGATTCATAAACTGTAAGATTAAGAGGTAGATCTTCTTGGTGGCTTCATACTAGGAACAGCATAACTGCATAAGGGAGTAAGAGAGGCTATAAACACGGGAAAATAAGTGATCATATATAGTTTAGTTGTATTGTAATCATTTTGGTTCGCTAATATTTAAAACTTTTTTTGAAAATGTTTTGAGATTCTTTTAATAGTTCTGAAAATTCGGACAGATCATTGTCGTTGCGGTAGACGTGGAAAGTACGTTTATAATTGGTTCTATTCAGTAAATATGCAACAAAAGTGGTTATTGCTTCATTAATATCTAAAACATTTGATTATAACTGTATTATGGATTATGGCGGCTCAAATGTCAATACGTTCTCTTATATGAAGAGTCATTTTTGTAAATAAATTGACTTAAAGAGTAGTTAATTTGTAGAAATGGTTCTAGAAAAGCGATCAGAAAGTATTATCCGTTAAATATGTTAATGATAGTTAACAAACATCATCCGACCTTAGCTCAGTTGGTAGAGCGGAGGACTGTAGTCGGCTACAAAGCTTTGCAGCTAATCCTTAGGTCACTGGTTCGAATCCGGTAGGTCGGATATGTTTTTTTTTTTACCCTTCTTTTTCTTTTTTCTGGGTTGTAATTTTGGTTCAACTTATAATTCTTGCTTTATTTTTGCTTTACATTTACACTATTAGATACGTTTCTTTTCTTTTCTTTTTTTTGATACGATGTTTCTTTTCTTTTCTGGGTTGTAATTTTGGTTCAACTTGTAATTCTTGCTTTATTTTTGCTTCACATTTACTATTAGATTGATTAGATATTAGGATGCCCTTAAATGGCATTTTACCATCAAGTGCGCTTAAGATGTTTTTCTATTAAGTTTTTAACTCCGTCAAAAGGCCTTTAATTAGGTAATTCTTAGGTCACTGGTTCGAATCCAGTAGGTCGGATGTGTTTTTTCTTTCCTTTTCTTTTCTAGGTTGTTTTTTTTTCTTTTTTTTAAGGATGATTATTTCAAAAACGAAGTATATATATTTCTGCATATCACACAATTCATACTAAATTCTACAATGGTCTTTGTGCTCAAATGATTTTAGTCATTCAACTTTAAAAAATATATGATAAGTGATGGGTTTGGAACTCTGGGAAATCAATATCATCGAGGGTTTGAGGTTATAGTCGGATATATTGGCTTTCTCAAATAATCAATACGATGTTTTTTGTGGTTATATATTAATGTTTTTGCAGGGATTGAATGACGACAAAACCTCCTCGTAACATTATTACAGTTTACTCTTTCATTAGTACCGGATCAAGCAACATCCACAACAACACAACCCATCCTACAAATCTTACTCCTCCCAAAATTCTTTAACGTCATCAATTTCCACCTAACTCCTCACTCCCACACAACATAAAGCAACACAACCATGGGATTTCCTTGTGTAACTTCATCTGACTATAACCCTTGTTGGTTTGGAGGGAACCTAGGGGGTTTGGGTGTAATTATTGTTTTCTTTCTTTCATAATATATAGTGAGAATTACACAAACTAACTTGAAAAGTGCAGGTATTGAAGTGAAATGTTAGTCCAACATTCTGGTAATACAATGTTAACACAATGTGTGAATTTTAATAGAGTACCAATCACGATCCACACATTTACATAATTTATAGTATGTGCCAATTGTACAAACCACCCTTCATGTTTAAAAAATTAAACAAATGCCCCTTATATAAACAAAATAAAAATAATTAAAATAACCTTAAAACTTCAAATCATAGCAGATCGCTAACACTTTATTTTAACTTTCAAGATATTACTTGTTTCTTAAAGTATAGAAAAAAATCGGGGGGAAAACGTCATACTATACCCAACGTATTCGCATTTTTGCGAAGTTAAACCCAACCTTTTTTTTTAAATACTATACTCAGCCTTTGACTTTTGGAAAATACTATACACACACACCTATTTATCGGCCAATTTTTACATTTTACAAGGGTAAAATTGGTATTACACTGTTTCTAACGGCTACCTAACAGAAAAAAGTTTGGGTATAACATTGCAAAAACACGAATAGATTGGATCTAACAACCAATTCAACAACAAAAACAAAAAAAATGTCCAATAACCACCATTTACCACTTTGCAAGGACAAAAATACAAACTTTATCCTATAAGACCATACTCTTTACCAATCCAATTCAAATAGATCACAAATAAACAAGTAGGTTTTTATGTTGAAGTAGAATTTTACATTTCAATTTTGTTGCCTTTGTGAGGTTGAATCTTGGATTGTACTCTCTCTCTCTCTTTCTTTTCTTTTTTCTTTTTTCTTTTTTATTTTTTTTCTTTTTCAGACTTGAAAGTGGTGTTTTACCTCATCAATGTAAACATAATTGAGGTGTATTGTTCTCTTTGGACTTTTATTTAAGATAACTACTGAATAGTTCAATATAATTAAAAAAAAAACTGAAGTTTTATTCAGTTTAACTCCTCGTCTCATCCAACTTCGATCTTAGGAGGCGCGAGTATAATAACATTACAGCGAAGACAATTCAGTGATCAAGAAAAGAGAGACAAAGAACATTAAAAGAAGCAGAAAAGTTCAGCTTTTTTCTTCTTCATGGCACTTGTGCATGTGGCTTTCAATCATCTATTTCTCTACCACACTAGTTACTTTGTCCTCACTTCTTGCATCCAAGTAATGTGATACTCTCCCCATCTTTTCATTTAGACGTTTCACAACTTTCTTATGGTACTCTCCGCAGTCACAGTTCTCAATGAACTGACGAGACTCTCGTCTGTAGAAAGCAGCGGATACTTCCAGGAAAGGCTTCCCGTCTCTTCATGTTGAATAAATCGAGCAACATGCAGAGGCAACCACTACCACCGACCTACAAATAAAAATAATAATATTATCTTCCGACCAACACAGCTATGTGTACCCATTGACTTAATTTTTGACAGAATATCACAGAGCTAGCCTTTTACATTTGGAAGGTTGCTTATAATTATATGCTCCAATAGTAGTAAACTTTGATTTCAAATATATTGATGTAATTTGATTTATTCAACATTAGCAGCAGTCGACATACTCTTTCTGTTGAGATGTATAATTTTCTTGATTCGTGAAAGCATGGAGTTGTTATTAGTAGGAAACATGTATGTAACCACCAAAACGAAGAATAAACCATGCACTTTTTAAGAGCCCACCTCCAGAAGATCATCCGCCTGGACATGGTTAGCAATTTCATTCAAGTTGGCACCTGGAAGGTGTACTTTTGTGCCATTCTCACTCTGAAATACTCCACCACCTGCTGCCACTCTCCTAAGTAATTCTTGCATACTCTCTTTTTGGGGAGTTCAGCAAAGTAAGCCAATAACTTGAACCTACAAAACAAGTGAAATAAAGGCTCTTCCATTCCCTGACAGAGAGATATAAATGATCAAGAATTTATGAGGATCTTTTACATGAGGGGGACATTTTTTGGTGAGATGAGATAATAATGTTTCCTTAATAACCTCCAACAGGGACTTCCTTTGGAAAAGAGCAAATAAATAATTTTTTAGAGTAGTTAGCAGACATCAGCTGGAAAATGAGCACTGAATAATAATAGACCAACTCAAGAAGCCCCATAGTCCACATCACCTCAGGCCGTAAACTGCTACAAGCAGAAACTAATAATTTGTAGGTGCAGCCAATTACCAATTGAATTCAAATGCCAAAAAAAAGTTATTATATTCATACACACACACACACACACACACACACACACATATATATATATATATATATTTATCCATCTCAAGACACTAAGTAAATCACTTACACACACTATCATAATGTTGGTGGAGTGACCATGGAAATGACTTTATCACTCATTGTGCAGTGCATAACAGACAGACATATAGCTTCTTCCTGTACCATCAACCATGCTTAAATCTGAAAATATCACACTTTGATTCTACAACATGTACATAAGATACATGAATAAATAAGCATTTTGATGAATACTCCTCTCGCAATGTACTACAAGCACACGAAGTTTGAGCGAATTGGAGTGATTTTGGAGAAATCTTGAAGAATTGGGCTGAAATTTGAGCGAATTTGGAGTGATTTTGGAGAGAGCGAAATTAGGGTTCGAGTGTTTTCTCCAAATTGGAGCGGGAATAATGACACCTCACTCCTCAATTCCCTCCTAAATCAACGGCATCGATGAAATGTCTATTTTGCCTATTATAAATGACGACTGATGGTGTCATCATGTCGAATAATGAATTTTTTTGGCCTGACAATAAGTGTGAGTATAGTATTTTCCAAAAGTCAAAGGCCAAGTACAGTGTTACAAACAAAAAAGTTAAAAAAAAAAATTGGATATAACTTCGCGAATACGTTGGGTCTAGTTTGTCGTTTGTGTAATTTCTCAAACACAAAGCGTAGTTTATATAATTACGTCATATTTAAGGAGTAGTTTGTGTAACTCTCCCTAATATTTAATTTGTTTTTCTTTGCACTAATTTTTGTTGTTGGATCTTTTCTTTCTTCTTCTTCTTCATTAAACCCCGACAGTTAGTAATAGCTCTGAGGCTTTGGCAACCTTCACTTTACTATTCCGTTCCTCGGCGTCGATTAGTTTAAGTAATGGCGAACCCTAACCAAGCCCCAAAAATCTTATTAGCAAAGCCCGGACTAGTCACCGCCGGAAAATTCAACCGCGGCGGCGCCTCCGCCGACGACGAATCCGCCGCCCTGCGCTCCCGCCTCCCATCAATTGGCTCTCTCAACCTCATCTCGGAGTCTTGGGATTTCCAGATCGATCGATTCTTACCTGTAACCCTTCATTACATTTGTATTTTTCTCTTCTTGTTAAAAGGCTTTTTAGTTATATATGCTATGAAGATAGTTAAAATTAGTGTAATTACCTAATTTTGTGAGCTTTTAGATGAGACGGCAATTTATCAAAGTTGTATCGAAAAGGGGTTTTTGTGTTTGAGTCATTCGATGATCGGTGTGGCCTAACAGAGTATGATTAAAGCTTGCACGTGTGGATGTGCTGGAAAATATGTTCAAAGTATAAATGTGTTATCTTGCTATAATTTAATAATCGAAATTTCTCGTTTTGTGCAGTTTTTGACGGATAACACTGAGTTTACCGTGGTTGGTGTAATTGGTCCGCCCGGGGTGGGGAAGTCCACCATTTTGAACGAGATTTATGGCTTCGATTCTTCTTCGCCTGGTATGCTTCATATGTGTAGTATGTGCCTGTGAGTTGCTGTAATAATCGAGGATAGTAGTCCAAGTTTCGATCTTTTTTGTGTAGGAATCAAATGTTGAGAAGTTTGACGGGTGGTGTATGTTCCTGTAAAAGGGCATCTGCGCATATTTCACATGTACATATATGCATATTTGCATCTAATCTTCTGTATTATGAATTTGGTGAATGCGCTTTAAATTCGTATAACTTTCCAAATGTGTTCAATGTGATATGTTCTTGATAGCTTTTATATCCTAGTTTATCCTTCTTTCCCTTTTCGGGTTTGTGGGGACACTTTTTGTATATCATGAGAAGAGACATTATGATGCAAAATGTTGGTCTGCTCCGAGAAATGGGCTGAGTATTTGTTATATTGGCAGGCATGCTTCCTCCTTTTGGTGTTGAATCAGAAGAAACAAGGGCAATGGCGAAACATCTTACAGTCGGAATTGAGCCCAGGATTTCGTCGGAAAGGATCATACTTCTTGATACGCAGGTGGTGGATTTGTCGCCAACTCGAGTTCCATATTTAATCATCTATTGTTTTAAGTTAAATAATATGGATGAACACGTGGCAGTTCTCTTACTCATATTCATGATGTGCAGCCTGTATTCAGTCCTTCAGTTTTAGCGGAAATGATTAGACCTGATGGCTCATCCACCCTCTCAGTAATAAGTGGTGAATCCTTATCTGCGGAGCTGGCTCATGAAATGATGAGTATCCAGGTAACTGCTTTCACAAATTGTGACGACGGCAGCTCAACTTATTATCAGCCTACTATATTTTATTCTTCCAGGATTGGCAAAACTCGATGTAGTTAACATTTTTTTGTCTCTGCTGCAAGGGATCGTTTTAGCTTGGCATGCTACTTGCATCCATCTGTCACATAATCATCGTGGTATCTGAAGGAGTTCGTGATGCTAGCATGTGGCGATTGATGTCGACGGTAGGCATTTCTTCCGCTTAGACGTGCTAAGGGAGTTCCTAAGTAAAAGAAACTTAACATTTTTGGGCTTTAAGCTATATATGTATGTCTATAACTGAGTGCGGGCAACCATAAGGACGTCTTTGTTCAACTCCCTTTCTACAAATATATAAGCTTTTGCTCTTCCTTGTCGATTTTGCATACATGTTTTGTTGAGTCGATTTATATCTGTTATTCTGTTGCCGTAACTTCACAGTTAATATCCGACTTAGGTTGATAAATCTGTTTTTAGCTTTTGGTTGGCAACATTATATTTGTCTATTCCAATGACGAGAAATAATTTAGCTTATCAAGTACAATGGCAGCAGTTTTCAGATATTTTGCATGTTATTACCATGATACTCTGAATGCTTACATTTGGGCCTACCTTTTGTTTCTTGAGAGTGAATTAGTTAATTATCTTCTTCTTCATGTCCATTTACTATAACATAAAGTGGACATTCTGTGGGATTTTGAAAATATTTTTGTAATTTGTTGATGCAGGTGGATCTTCTAAAACATAGTATCCCTGATCCATCTTCTGTATCAATTTCTCAACCACATAACTCCTCTATCAGCTTTGACAAAGAAAATATAAGTAAACTGCTCGAAAGCAGGGATGAATACATTGCTTCTCCAGTTTTTGTCCATACAAGGTGAATTTGGCAAATTTATTATTATCTTGCTATCTTTTGCTGTAAGTGCACTAAAAAGTGGTGCCTTCACTTTTTGAACTTTGCCTTTTTGGCTGCTTCTTTTAAAATCAAAGCTTATCGGTTGCTAAGAAGAAACATTAGGTCTAGTTATATGTTTAATAACTAATTGACAGTATTTACTACGTTGGTGTTGTTACCACAATCTTTTTCCAGGGTTTGTGACCGAGACATTTCACCATATGACTTTCTCCATATGAAGAAGGCTCTTGCTCAGTGTTTCTGCTCTTCATCATTTATAAGATCCAAAGGCCAGGATGCGTCAGAAGACACTACCGCTTCTGCCATGGCCGTTGAAGCTCACAGTGATTCGCATAAGAACCTAACATTATTTCTTATTCCAGCAAAAAGTAAAGATGACTTGTCAAGGCCGCAACATGAAAGTTACGTGTTTGCGCTACGGAAACTAAGGGATCAGGTTTCGCTCTCTCTCTCTCTCGTGGTATACTCGTACAGTTTTTGCAAGAAGTTTGTGCGTATAAGCCTGGGATCGCTGAATGCTATAACACTTTTGTAGGTCTTATCTATGAGTGGCCCATCTTTCTCCAGAACTGTTTCTGAACGCGACTGGTTGAAAAATTCTGCCAAGATATGGGATATCATCAAGAATTCTTCGATCGTCGCTGATTATTGCACAATGCTTCAGAGTTCTGGCCTATATAGGAAGTAAACTATTGTTTGTATGAATGTGATTTGCGACATTCGGATTCCTAAGATTCCAGATTTGGAAATTTTAATGTAATGAGAAGTTCAAGACCAATTAGATGTCCATTTCCGTTTTATTCGAATAGGCTTTCACAGTGCTGCAATGAGTTTCTGTACCAAGCATGAACTCTCAACAAGTGTAACAGATTAACAATTATGTTCCAGGAAAAGATATGAAGGCATGTATGTGGAACATTATTGCAATATGCTGTTTTTGTTCCATTCCATTATTTGTACGACAAGAAGAAATGACAAATTTATTCCCGTACGCGTAGAAGTAATGACAAAATTAATTTTGCAAAAGTATACGAGGTGATACTTTTGATCTTTAACTATTTACTTTTAGTAATTCTGTGGCTATGTTTTCTAGCTAATAACACATTAAGATTTAAGGATATTAACAAAGAAAAACCTAATAATATCTAATAATTTCAAGACACTGACCAAATACAGTAACTAGTTTAAGTTAACGACAGAACAGTTACTTAACAGGGACATGATGTATTTTTCACTTTTTGTAAATATGAAGGACATATAAGATATGTCTGTTAACTTTCTCCTTCTATGTATTTGGGTTCAGTTTGAAATAGATAGAGGAATCACTCAGCAAAGACATTAAACCCTTTGCATGGAACAATATACTCAGTAATTTCTAACTCAACAAATAATCAGTAAGATATAAGAACTAATCAATCCCCTAACATATTTACATAATAACATTTGCAGTCAAAAGCTATATAACAAACAAGTGATCATGACTTGACTTTGCTCGACAACGCTGCTGTCGAAATGTACACTAAGTTCATGGTGCAGTTGCAGGTGATATAATTTGACAAATTTTTCCATGTCTGCAATCTTTGATCACCTGCATTACTGTATTTAAATTTTCTTCATTTTTGTTGTTGTTGCTGATTTATCTGTTTTTGCCTCCCAGAATATCCTCCCGCTTACTACCAACTTTCCAGAAGCTTATGCAAATGGGAATACTCAGGAGAAGGTGAATGTTAAGTTAAACTTAGATTTTTGTAGAGCTAATGACATTTATTTCATGTAGTATGTTACATAGCCACATAACCTCTTGTTATGTATAAAAAAGACATATGAGGTAGTTTTAGAAGGATAATGTGCCTATTTAACTAACAGATAGGGGACTTCTCTAGTTGTTGTACGAGTTATATACATATTTAACGTAACACATGGCGCAATAATCCATTTTGGTATCTTGAACTTGGACTCGAACTCAAATCTCTCTATTATTTGTACGTCCATGCATATATTCAGAACTTGGCATTGTTTCTCACACCATTTTACAAGGTACTTCTATTCTTTCTGGCAGTTTCTATATAGGTGCGTGTATATGTGCTCGTATATATATATATATATATATATATATATATATATATAAATACGAGCACTTAACTTGGGGCCAATTATTCCAATATGAAGAAGGCTAGATTTTCATTGTTCTCGGGTTTATATTTTGGGACATCTGAAATCTTGTCCCTTGGTATAAAGCTTGCAATATTTTTATTATCATAAGAGTATACGTTGAAGTTATTTTAAGTAAAGCTGTTGTTTTTACCACGCTTGGGGAAAAGATTGTTGCAGGAAAATGTATGAAAGATACACCAATATCCAATAACATGAGCTTGTTGAATTTTTTTGTAGTATTAAACTTGAGTATGTTGAAATTTGCTGTCTAGCATATCTTTGTGCTTTTGTTATTGGTATACTACATTGGTGTTTGTTGCCACGGTTTTTGTATTTATCATAATGGTTGCCTTGCTTGCTTCTTTTTTGTCGGACATTTTATTGATTTAATAACAATTTCATTATTCATTAAACCATTATACATGCGAGTTGGGGAGTTTCGTAGATCAGAATCGTGCAAAGTAAACTCTCGGAAAGAGATAGCTCGTCTTACCAGACAGGGTTTCAATGTTCCCAGGTAATTGGTGGGGTCACAATGGTCCCGCTTAATAACCAATTACCTTTGACAGGACCGCCTTTACTGTATTCTCACTAGTCACACCACAACTCCGCCGCCAACAGTTTAATGAATAATAACGTCGATACTACTACCGAAATAAATTTACGCAGCGGAATTACGAGACATACACAATAAATTACTTATACCTCTGTAAGTCGATAGTAGTAGCGTCCATGTTGTGTCGTTGATCCTCTGTGTTAAAACCCGGCAGCAAAACCTTTGCGTTCCTCGATCTCGGCGGTGGAATATATTACTAGAATAATATTCACCCGATCCACGAACTAAGAACCCCGACGATCGAAAATACACTTACTAATATATTAAATATATATTAGAGAGAGAGAGAGAGAGAGAGAGAGAGGGGGAGAGAGAACTTATTCTTCTTTTTGGTGTGTTTGAGCATCACCCAAGCTTAGCCTTTTATAGGCTCCAAAATGGTGAGAAAATTGATAAACAATTGTATCAATCAATGAAATTAGATTCCTCATAATTTGATTGATCAATAAATTAATTCAAGTTCACAACTTGCCATCAATCAATCTACCAATGTCACAAGCCATAATACATGCCCACATGGGCACATATCACGGCTACAACATCTCCCACTTGCACATAGTAGGCACAACCCAATCGTGCATCTCTCAGTGTATATTCATCGTCTTCATACTAGTTAATAGTTCGTGCGACCACCGAGAATACCTGTAAGGTCGGGAGTACTATACCAAATCTTCTGCGAAAGAAAACCAGCGTAGCACAATCCCTATGTCTTTTCGATATGCCCTAGACTCATTTGATCGCATCAGTTAAACGAATGCCTAATCCCTTAAGAGGTTGAACCTCAAGGCCATACTTTAACTCCAAACTCTCATGATATGTTCCATAACAATTTCGCATACTTAACGCGCAATTATTCGTTAACGGTGGACACTATCAGGGATGCGGTATAAAATAGTCTTTCTTTGCCCTAATGTCAATCGATTTTGGTTTGACTGCTTTCCCAGTAATGCCTCTTTAGACCGAATCTATCATGGTCATAGATAACATTCTAAAGTAGTTGTCATCAAATCCTCGATGTCATGACATAGTCAAAAGTCAATAAGAGCACTCTAAGATATGTAACTCACACAGTGAGGAAACAGGGAATTATTCACTCACTCTTACAAATGGTCGTCCATGCACATGTAGTATGAAACACATGCTGCGGTGGAATACTCTTTACACATAAAAGAGTGTATGTCTATCGACACCGCACAGATCTTATCCCAATCACCCTAGTGACTAGCTTGAGTCCATCACTCGTCCGCTTCGCATAGCGACGAAGAGACCTCACATCTGGCTTACTACACAGGCTACATAGATTTTGGGAGAAATCTATGTTCGATCCTTAACATCAAGGATCTCATCTTAATATCAAACTAAGGCGATGTATACTTGTATCAACCTCTCAACTCATCTTCTGCAAGACAAGTAAGGGACACATTTATCTCATCTCTGCTCGCTCACCTAGCGCCAGAGGCGATCGCTCGTGTGAAAGAGACGATCATGCCTGTTGACATACTTCAGTGTGTGTGTAAACATAAATGCTATATGGAATCAAACTTGAAATGAGCATCATATTGCATTAATATCCAAATGAAGTAAACAAATTAAGGTCAACTAAAACAATCTACGCAATCCCAAACTTCTAACATGAGTCTGAAAGACATCTCTAGCTATAGGTTTGGTCATTGGATCAGCAACCATGCGAGTCGTAGATATGTATTTTAGGACTACTTCATTTCTCGTTATCATGTCCCGTATGTAGTAAAACCTTAGATCAATGTGTTTGGTTTTTTCATGATACTTTAAATCCTTTGCATGGGCCAGAGCTCAACACTATCACAAAATATTGTTACTGGATCTGAGGCATCGGTTACAATATTTAAGTGCGTAAGGAATCTTCTCAACCAAACAGCTTCTTGCACTGCTGCAAAACATGCTATGTACTCAGCTTCCATAGTGGACAACGCTATACAAGGTTGTTTCTTACTACTCCAAGTAATGGCGCCATTGTTCAGCAAGAATACGTACCCAGACGTGGATTTGCTCTCATCAAGGTCGCTGCCCCAATTAGCATCACTATAACCTTGTAGCTGCAAATCCGAACCTTGATAGCAAAGTACATAGTCCATTGTTCCTTTAAGATATCTAAGAATCCTCTTGACTGCTTTCCAATGAGCAAGTCCTGGGTTCGACTAGAATCTGCTTACTAGCCCAACTGCATAACAAATATCTGGGCGAGTACACATCATTGCGTACATCAAGCTCCCAACGGCACTAGCATAAGGAACATGAGCCATTTTCTCTTTTTCGAATTGAGTCTTAGGACACATTTCTTGGCATATTCTCACCTTTGGCGATAGGGGTGTCGATAGGTTTGCAGATTTGCATCTGGAAGTGCTCTAGAACCTTCTTCAAGTAAGTCTGTTGGGACAAACTAAGAAGTTTCTTAGAGCGATCTCTACAGATATTAACTCCCAGAATGTATTATGCTTCACCCATGTCTTTCATTTCAAAGTTTGAAGACAACCACTTTTTAGTGGCGATAATCATCCATTTGTCATTACTCGCCAATAGAATATCATCAACGTACAATGATAATATTATGAAACTCCCTTTGGACTATTTGACATACACACAATGGTCTTCTTCAATCATCGTAAACTCATTCATAAGAATAGCTCGATGAAATCTTAAGTACCATTGTCTAGATGATTGTTTAAGGTCATAAATGGATCTTTTAAGCTTGCACACTTTGCGCTTTTGATCCTTGACCTCAAACCCCACCGGTTGATCCATATAGATCTCTTCATCTAGTTCTCCATTGAGAAATGTTGTCTTTACATCCATCTGGTAGAGTTCCAGGTCCAGGTGAGCTACCATAGATTAGGCGAATTGAGGCAAACCTCACAACTGGAGAGAATGTTTCCTCGTAGTCTATACCCTCTTGTTGGGTATATCCTTTCGCAACTAATCGAGCCTTATACCTGTCCATCGATCCATCTGACTTGCGTTTAAGCTTGAGAACCCATTTGCTCTGTATAGCTTTACGCCTAGGCGGTAGATCGACCAAGTCCCAGACTTGGTTTGTCCTCATAGACTCCATCTCATCATTCATTGCTTTTAACCATTCTTCTTTAACAGGGGATGTAAGAACTTCCTTGAAATTCTTAGGTTCTCCATCATCCTGCGGAGCCACCATAAAAGCTTCCTCTTCAATCTCAAAATGACGACGGGGTATACTTTCACGTGAGCTTCTATGCAGCTGAGAGACTTGTGATTTCTTTTCAAGTGGAAAGCTCCCACTCGAAGTCAAGTCACTCCCACTGTCCCTAGGAGTGTGAAGATTTTCTTCTTCATTCTCAACTTGACGACTTGGGGTCACTTCCTCTAAAGTCTCTTGGAGTTCTAGACTCCTATCAACATCACCCCTGTTAGGGAATTCATTTTCAATGAAGTCCACATCTCGTGACTCAATTTCAGTTACACTACCATCCTCACGTTCTCCAAGCATAACATAACCCTTAGGGCTCGTATGGTTGCCCTTATTAGGCCCATAATAAGGGTGTTAAACTGGGCTAAACAGTAAATTGGCTTGTTTGGTTGCTAAAGAATGAGAAGCGGGTCTCCCTGACATAATCTCACCGCCCCGCTCCTAGCGGCCATATTTAATCCGCCACCACCCCCCGGATTCGGAATCTCATCTCTACAGTGGCGGATCAGTTGCAGTGTTAAGTACCAAATTGTCCCCAAACTTCTAAATACCATTCCAATTATGCCAACGAAATTATTTACTGCCATTTTTGCTCAAAATCCCAAAGAACTGGGTGCGAATGAAATTCCTATGTTGGCGCCTCTCCAAGCAAAAAAGAAGAACGAGTGAACTCAGTGAAATCCTCTATAAATTTGGAACTTTGAGCAGCAATATCTGGGTCTGGGTGGCTCTCTGGTTCACAAGTTTTCTATACCCAGTACTCAACTTACAATTTATCTTTTAATCTATTCTGCACAAGTTTATTTCATTAGGGATTCACACTATTTTTTTTAAGAGAAAAACTAACGAGGACATGTTTTATTGGAGAAGAGGATGAAGAAAGAAGCAGTGGGGTTAAATGGGTAATTGTACGCGGGAATTGATGGAATATGCTCTTTGTAGTGACAAATCAAAAAATAAAAGACTTGTAACCAAACAAAAAACATGGCTGGTCAAATCGGTTTTTGTATGTGGGGCCAAGCTTGTATATGAAGCCAACCTGTTTATTTCTATCAGCCAACCATACGAGCCCTTAGAGTGTTCAGAATATCTTATAAAGATACACTGATTTCCTATAGGACCTAGTTTCCCATATCTATGAGAACTATTGAGAACGTATCCCGTAGAACCCCAAGGACGCAAGTTACTCAGATTTGGTTTCTCGCCTGCCCACATTTCGTAGGGAGTAGAACTAACTGGCTTAGAGGGCACTCGGTTAAGAATGTAGGCAGCAGTTAGAAGAGCATCTCCCCAAAAGGATATTGGGAGACTAGCATGCGCCATCATTGATCTAACCATCTCGAGAAATGTTCGATTCCTTCTCTCCGCTACACCATTTTGCCAGCGGAGAATAAGGCATCATCAGCTGTCTCTTGATTCCTCTTTCATCACAGAGCCTTTTGAATTCCTCAGATAAATATTCACGACCGCGGTCAGTTCGAAGAGCCTTAACGCTCGAATTCAATTGATTCTCTACCATTGCCATATATTGTCTAAAGCACTCAAATGCTTCTGACTTATGGGAGATTAAGTATACATGGTCGTATCGTGAATAATCATCTATAAATGTAATGAAGTAGACACCATCGTGTCTTGCCCTCACATTCATTGGTCCACAGATATCAGAATGAATAGATTGCAAAGGAAAAGATGTTATTTTGGCTTTACCGAATGGTTTTCTTTTTGCCTTCCCTATCAGACAGTGCTGGCATGTGGGAAGAGAGACATTAGCGAGATTTCCTAATAGGCCTTCTCGAGCTAATCTTGCCATTCGATCTTCCCCTATATGACCCAGCCTGGCATGCCACACGCTAGAATCTGCATTATTCGAAATAGCATATAGAACAATAGATTCATCGATGATAGGGTAATTCAAATCCATTACTACGAAACCATCACGAATAAAACCACGCTCGTACAAAGTGTTCGCAAGAAATATGGAAGCATTATTGTTTTCAAACACAAAACGAAAACCAAGCGTTAACAACGTAACCAAAGAAAGCAAATTTCTTCGAATATCTGAGACATACAAAACATCGTGTAGTAAAAGAAGGCGTCCGTTGCGCAGATCGGGCTTGTACGTGTCGATTCCCAGCACCGCAACGCAAGCTCCATTTCCTACTTTGATGTCTCGACTGCCAACAGGTACTCGACGGTAATCCACATATCCAATTCTATCCCGAGCTATGTGGTTGGTTGCCCTAGAGTCTACAATCCACGAAGGAGAGCTATGAACAACCATAACATAACTAGTTACATAAGCACTTGGGAAAAAAATTTAGAAAGTACCATATTCTGCTCAGTGCATTCACGAGCAAAATGACCTTCTTTGTTACAGTTGAAGCATACCCCCTTGGTAGCTTTTGCATCACCACGCTTGCCCCTTTTTCGGCACTGGTTGGTGTTGGAGGTCTTCTGAACCTGACCAGCATGCACTTCTGCCTTTTTTGCATGCCTGTTGCGTCTGGGCCTAAATGCCTCACGCGCTCTAGAAGACTCGGCCACATAAGTAGAACCGTTAGCATTGGCTGCCTCTAGGCGCTCTGCTTCCAGCTCTAAATGACGTGCCGCATCATCAAATGTTTTGATATGCTCACTATGCGTCATAGTTTGGCTCATGGTCTCCCAGGATCCAGGAAGTGAACGTATCACCGCCTGAACCTGTTGTTCGTCAGTCAACTCGTTACAGCAGACTTTAGTTCACGAATCATTGACGACATAGCTCTAAGATGCTACCTCATGATGTGGTTAGAGCGCATCTTGTATGTGTCAAATCTCATCGTTAAACCACGAAGTCTGGTGGCCGACGTTCCTCCATATTTAGCTTTTACATCGTTCCATAATTCTTTCGTCGTGCCGAAATTTTCAAATTCACCAATTAGATCATTGTGCATGCTGCTTAACATAGTAAAGCGCGCACATCGATCCTTTTTCATCCAGTTGTCGTAGGCGAGAAGGTCTTGTTGGTGCCTTTCAAAATTTTCAGCAGTGCGAGCAGATTCCATAGAAGCCTCAATTGTATGGGTAAGAGTCTCTAGGACCTCATGCTCGTTCAGGACATACTGGATCTTACGATGCCAAATGTCATAGTTTTCCCCATCCAATTTGTCTCCCTTGTTCAAATCAGCAATGATTCCCTTTGACGCCATTTTCACTAAATAAGTGGACAATTCGGGATATGATACACACACTAAATAATTTGCCGCGTTTATCTAAAATTAAATAAGAATAATTAATACACGTCGCAAGATCGAAAAAGTGATAAGCTTCAGAATCATCTCTTGCACCACATTGTCCAATTATAATTATTTAATTTGATATTCGCGCAAATTAACTTATAAGAGACTAAACCCGGACAGCCCTTCGACACGAATAATGCTCATTATAATCCCACATTATATTTCTCAATATATAATTAGCAACATAATTAAATAAACAAATTCATTTTATTTATTTAATCCTAACACCGGGTATCGAACAACGTAGGATCAAAATAACCATACGCTCTGATACCAATGTCAGATATTTTATTGATTTAATAACAATGTCATTATTCATTAAACCATTATACATGCGAGTTGGGGAGTTTCGTAGATCAGAATCGTGCAAAGTAAACTCCCGGAAAGAGATAGTTCGTCTTACCAGACAGGGTTTCAAGGTTCCCAGGTAATTGGTGGGGTCACAATGGTCCCGCTTAATAACCAATTACCTTTGACAGGACCGCCTTTACTGTATTCTCACTAGTCACACCACAACTCCGCCGCCAACAGTTTAATGAATAATAACGTCGATACTACTACCGAAATAAATTTACGCAACGGAATTACGAGACATACACAATAAATTATTTATACCTCTGTAAGTCGATAGTAGCGTCACTGTTGTGTCGTTGATCCTCCGTGTCGAACCCGACAGCAAAACCTTTGCGTTCCTCGATCTCGGCGGTGGAATATATTACTAGAATAATATTCACCCGATCCACGAACTAAGAACCCCGACGATCGAAAATACACTTACTAATATATTAAATATATATTAGAGAGAGAGAGGGGGGGGGGGGGGAGAGAGAGAGAGAGAGATTGTTCTTCTTTTTGGTGTGTTTGAGCATCACCCAAGCATAGCCTTTTATAGGTTCCAAAATGGTAAGAAATTTGATAAACAATTGTATCAATCAATCAAATTAGATTCCTCATAATTCGATTGATCAATAGATTAATTCAATTTCACAACTTGCCATCAATCAATCTACCAATGTCACAAGCCATAATACATGCCCACATGGGCACATATCACGGCTGGCAACAGTTCTGTAGTTAAATTAATTTGAGCCTTGTGCATTATACCCTTCACGGTCCTCCTTGATTTGGCCTCGTGTTGGCCGATGGACCATATGTTCACTGGATACAGTCTCACATACGAGTTCTAGAATCTTCGCAAGAGAATAGAAATGCACTCCTCATGGGCCTGGATTACCTCGTCAAGATTTCTTATGTAGACGGCTCTGAAGTTTTTAAGGTATACTTGTTTTGTCGTCTTAATTAAGGTTTCCTATACTTGTAACAGTATTTGCTCTTTCTCTTAGATTCATTAACTACAGGTCTGTTTGGACTACTGGAACTCCTTAGATTCTTTGCGTGAATTTGTGACAACAAATTAAATAATATACATCTGGCGTAATTATAAAAAAATCATGTAAATTATCTTTAGCATGAACCTTTACTAAATATTTTTTTACTGGCTAAGAGAACTCGCAAATTAAAAAATGACTTATAAACTAAAATAAAGTCGTTGGCATATATATAATAAATCCCATTTTCTAGTAAATGCATAAACTGTATATGTCAAAGAAAAAGAAAAACCATGTTAAACCAAAACTTGTTGAATAAGCAATTTCAAGAAGATATTTTTTTTAAGGATAAAGATAAAATCAATTGCAAAATTCTAAAGCTAAGAAACATAGATTATTTAACACTTTGAATATAGACTTACCTAATATTCAGATCCTGAAAAAGGTTAGATATTTTCATTTTTCTTTCTAAGTCCGATTTAGTGAACATAAGATAAGATCTACAAAAAATAAAAAAACATAAAATTGAATACTTGAAATGAAACGTAAATTGATGGGTATCAAGGCGCTTGCCTCGTATATATATCCAAATCTCCAATCCTGGTCTTTTATACTTGCTAGTTCTACCAATATTAGAACACCTGCACAATTTAGAACTTTAAAATTTAATAGAGAAAGTAATGTAATGAATAATCTGCGTAAAAAGAAAAATATAATTATGCAGTAGATTCAAAAGAAAGAAATGACTAAAGAGAGAGAAAAAGAAGTCATAATGTTCATGGTTTCTAATAAATTTGTACAAATGATAATTGAATTTAAATAAACAACAAGTTCGGAAGAATCGTGGGCGTCGCCGGCCAGTTACATAAATTTTGATTTTGATTTTGAATTTAAAAATTTTAATTGGTAACTAATTTTGGAATATTGAAAAATATTGAGGAATTTTGTTTCCGAAGGATAAAAAGGAGTGTAGTGTGCTTTATTTTATTTTTTGTTTTTTGATAAAAGCTTGATTAGGTAGAGAAACTTATGGAGGTGGTTATCGCATTATTAGATTTTAAATTTATATCTTTTTCTTATCAGTAAATTTATCGAGAAGTTCAGATACAAACATTATGATTTTAATTTTAAGTTTCTTTTTAATTTCCTACGGGGGAAGTTAAGAAATTTTTGAAAAGTGGGTAGTTTTGGACTTGGTGTCACAAACTACCTTGTGATGGCTTTGCTTATATTATTAATATATATATATATAAAGACGTGGAGACATTTCGACATTCTTCACCATAACATAGTGGTCAAATAAGTTGCAAAACTGAATCACTAGTCACACATAGAGAAGAAAATGCGAAGAATGTAGCAGACACGACAAGCTATCTCCAACCTACAAAATTGAAAGTCAAACGCAAAATTATCCTCATCTAGGGAGCAACTTACAAGTGTTTATCTTATCTACTGTAACATTTGATATATGGGTGACATCTGACATAGTAAATTAGGAGGAGGGTAAGCTACTTTAGAATCATCTTATAATTAACTCCTTTCCAAAATAAAAATAAGACAAAGTAGAGCCTCAGAGAACAAAAGTCACTCCAACACATTGAATCTCAAATGAGACATAAAACAAGCAACTATTGTCCATAAAAAACTCTACGCAATGATTATGTATTTATCTTGTAAAAGCGAAAACATAAGTTTCACTTAGGATGGTGTAATTATGGATCGTGGGCTGCACGAATCAAATTGGACCATAATGATAACATTAAAAAATGGAGAAAAGATGTAGTTGCACAATATCGTTTTGGAAGCTAAAGATATTCTTCTTTGAGGGTAATTTATCCATACGTGGATGCATTTGGATGATTGAAAGAGGAATTCGAGAAGAAAGGTCGGAAAAAGGGAAGATGCACGTGTAAAAGAGAAAGAAAACTACTTTTAGCCATAAAGCCGTTGCAGAGCAAAGCTTTTATATTTCTGAAATATTTATTTCGAATTTACTTTTTCTGTGTTCACTCTATTTAGTAGTTGGGGTACTTCTGTAATTCATCGAGTCTTTTGAGCATTAACAAAAACTTATATTCTATCTTAGTATTTAAAATAGCATTGTAGCCTTTGGAATGGGGAATGAAAAATGTTATTTTCTCTCACCTCGAATTCTCTCATTTCCCACCCCCTTGTATCATCTAATTTCTCATTCACTTTTTAATTTTTTTGCATCATGTTTAACGATAATAGTTGTTACAACGTCATGGAAAGAAGTTCATGACACCTAACTAGCTTCGCAATCAGACAAGCGCCTCGTTAGAGACCAATTATTACATTCATAAAGACTGTCAAGGTTGAGTGTTGTGAAGGTGCACTTGTAGACCAAGTGTGTGATAATTCGTGAACAATACCGCAATCAGAAGACATTTATTATGTGAGCAATCCGAATTTAAGGTTGTCTACAGATTTTCCTACTTCGAAGCAAAATTAATATTGCCCGTACCTCTTTTCATGACGATCAAGTTACGCAACTTTAATGAGAAGATTCTTTTTGAACACTTTATATACCCCCTTAGTTCATTTATAATAGACAAGTTATCTTAACATAATTCTCTATGTATCTCATACTTTTATTGTCCACAATAGCATCATTGTAATCCAAAACTATCCTTGTACTCAATGCAATTCAAATGACATCATATTTATCACCTTTTATTCGTTTAAGTACAAACTTTTCTAATTACTACGAGAATAATGTTACATCCCCACTTAATCATAATATCTTTAGTGCCTTGTACCAATTTAGAGCAATTAATGATATAACTCACTCATGCATTGACTTGAACCAGTTATGATTCCTAGCGTTTACGTTCGTCTTAGCTAAATATACGCCTAGCTCGACAAGCGCTGTTCTTTTTAGAATTGAGCCCTTACACTTTCTTCAAGGCATTTTATTTTAAACATAAGTCGCCGATAAAATAACCCTTGCTAATACTTGTCCCTTACGATAATCTTTAATTTATTAAGTTTGCTTTCCTCATGTTTTTTTAAGTGCAAGTTTTTTCTTCTACCATCTAATTTATTAAAAACTAATTTTTTTTTCTTTTGTCCTCGTGAACAATTCCACTTTATGCACAAACTGCAAAAGTCACCTAATAATCTAAGAAATGGCTGGAAAGAGAGTTTTGCTTGGCATTTGGCTTTGATATAGCTTGCTTGATTCAACATATTCACATATTGCCATCTTGTTTTTTTTATTGAGTTTATTTTCAACTTCTTTCTTTTATAGAATAAATCTCTATGTAGCTTCATTTTACTGTTCAATAAAAATACATCATCACTTAAAGTAATAAAGTATCTGTTACCACCTATCAATTGTACAAATCTTCAAATCATTCTCATCACTGTAAAGTACATCAAGGGATTCACCGTTTCTTTCAATTATTTAGAACGACGATCTTGTTATAATCGTCTCTATACAAGTTTCACAATAATGTTATTTAGTCTACCTAAAGAATTACAATTAATATGTCATACATTAAAAGACGCATGTCAATAATGAAAGTAGAAGTTGTATCAAAACTTGATAGCGTCGTTACGTTTATCTTCCATGTTTCTTATTTCCGACAACTCTTTCTAACATGAAACACTTATTCATGTTTCAGAAATCAACTTCATTCGAACGTCAAAGCAAAAACAACACATTGACAGTTCAACTTCAACCTCCTATGTTGACTCGTAATAAGCCCGTTTCACCCTTCCCACGTTTAACAACAACGACGACAAAGAGCAACTCGACACTCGATCGACTACTCAGCCCATATTGTTTGAGCCCTATCTTCGATGCTAGTTGGGCCTCATGACCCGTTTCATTGGGCACAAGTACAATCCGTAAACTCAGTTTCTCTCACTAAATAAAAAGGACGACACGAGACAGCAAAACCCCGTTCAAAGTCTCTCTCTTTCTTTCTCTCTCTAGAAATCCCCCCTCTGCGTCAATTTGAAGCTTTCTCTAAGTCCTCCCAACGTCTCTTCCCTCTCCACCTCTGCTCATTCTCTCGCACTACAATTTCTCTCTCTCTCTCTCTCTCTCTAGGGTTCAGTTCGGTCCGTACTACCGCGTGCTAGGGTTTTTGGATAGGGTTTATCAGTTGTGATCTCTCTGCCATGGCGGCGGAGAAGCTGAGGGATTTGAGTCAGCCGATTGATGTGAACTTGCTCGACGCCACTGTTGCCGCTTTCTATGGAACTGGATCTAAAGAGGAGGTTGGAAGCATTGTTATTTTGTCTTAATTAGCTATCAGTTACTGTATATGTATATACATATATCTGTGTGCATTGTGTTGTTGATTGCTCGAGGTCTTGGGGATTATGAAGAGAAAGTGTTGTTTGTCGAAAAAAGTAGGAGCGCAGAAGAATTAGGTTATTTTTGCCTTACTTGCACGGAATGTGTTGCCGGAAATTGTTTTACGCTCTGTTTTCTCGTCTTGCTGAGTAGCTAGAGGTGTTGTTAAGTGACAGTGACTGTTACTTAACTTAAATTTTAGCTGTATGAGTTAGTAATTGACTGGCATCTCCTATGTGTTTTTCCGTCTTTTCCTTCTTCTTTTAGTTGCTCTAGTTGTCGCGTTCTACAGATTTGTGAAATTTGCTAAAACCGTTATTGAGTTTTCGAATCATTTGCTTTGGTAGCGAATTGTAACAAAGTTAACTTTGTGAACTTGGACTCAGTATTTAGCTTTGAAATTTATAAGTAACGATTTATCGATCTTATCAGTGTCTTTTTTTGTTTGTTTAAACGTATCTTTATTATGCTCGTTATTTCGATTGACCTAGGTCGCATTCACATTTTCGTGTGATTTATGCTTTTAATAACTATCTACAGTTGGTAATTTATCCCTTAGGTTGTTTGTTGACTCGCGATTCACGAACTTTGGACTATAAACAGCTGTTTGTAATCATGTAGAACAGAATTATGCCCTAACACATCTCCCTGTCTTTCAAACGACTGGAGTTACTATAAACTATTCCATCAGTGATCTAACTTGAATGTCCAGTGGAGTTAATTTCGACTTCTTTCATGGATCCCACCATACTCTTACCAGGGTTACTAGAGTAATGGTGCAATTGTATAACAACTAAATTAGTTTAATCATTAACGGTGATACGATGCACTAAAAAATGCAACACAAAGCAGTTTCTAAGTTCGAGCATATTGTATGAGATCCGTCACTATCTTGATTAGATTGGAACAAGATTCTCACTTTCTTGATATATGTTTGGATTGTGCAAGATTGAGTGTCTCAAAAACATAATTTTTAATTAGATTAATATTGTAGGATGTTTTTTGATATGCAACTTGGACCAATAACATGCAGCTTGTGAATATTTGCTGAATTTTTTTTGTCAGTAAGGGATTTTCTGTTAAAATATTGCTTGAGCAGTAGAAAGAAAGTGGGCAGCTAGTGTGTTTTATATATTCGGCTGTGGAGCAAGGAAAAACTGGTAAATTCTTTGGCTGTTGCAGCTCTATTGATGAAATCGAATTACACTGTTTAACGTGCACAATTTTTGGGAAAGTGACATACCTGAAATTCACAAATTAGGTTTGATGATGCACTAACATTCTCGTTTCCAGATTTGTTATGTGGATTGTTTGCGTACTCCAGTTTATCTTTTGGCATTGGTGGATGTTGCTCATGCGTCTTCTTGGAACTATTCTCTGTGGATCAAATTTTTATGTTTATTTCTCTTTGTTATAGTATGCCCTTGATCGTGGATGTATTTGTTCTTGTATGCAGCCTATTCTTTTGTTATTAATTTCTAAGGCTCTTTGTGGCAATTTTTTTTTTCAATTTTTTTTAAAGATCCTGATTTTACATTTTTCAACAAATCAATGGTGGTTTTACTGCTGGTAGTCTCTGTGGCTTAAGGCTCTTGGTTTTTAATCTCAACATTTTATGCAGTTGACATAATATATATATATATATATATATATATATATATATATATTTGCCCAGAACTTACTGTTTTGTTTTTTCTCTCTTGCCTGACAGAGAGCGGCTGCAGATCATATTTTGCGGGATCTGCAAAATAACCCGGATATGTGGCTTCAAGTGGTTCACATTCTATCTAGCACTCAAAACTTAAATACCAAATTCTTTGCTTTACAGGTTTGGCATTGATGATAACTATGTCTTTGTAAATTTGATTTATACAACTGGAATTTACACAGTGCTTGTGATTTGTTCTCTTTACTGTTTGTGAACATGTTGACAAAATTGACACTTGCTGAACCTGGCATTTACAGGTTCTGGAAGGTGTTATTAAGTATAGATGGAATGCTTTGCCAGTTGAACAACGAGATGGCATGAAAAATTATATTTCTGAAGTTATAGTAAAGGTAATTAAATCCCCCATATTTGATGTCAGGTTGATTTCCCATCATTGAGTTGTCTTACTTGAGAATATCTTTGCTGATACTTCACCGTGTATGATTGTCTCATATTAGCTTTCAAGTGACGAGATCTCTTTTCGTCGGGAGAAGTTGTATGTTAGTAAATTAAACATTATCTTGGTTCAGGTAATGTTTTTAATCCTCCAACTGATTCTGTCGTATATTTTTGAATAATTCAGTTAAATCAAAGCATTCTGTTGATTAAATATTTGCATTGTATTATGATTGTCGTACTTATGTCCAGATCTTGAAGCATGAGTGGCCAGCCCGTTGGCGAAGCTTCATCCCTGACCTGGTTGCTGCTGCGAAAACTAGTGAAACCATCTGCGAGAATTGCATGGCCATTCTGAAAGTGTGTAGCTTTTTCCTCCGTTTGATGATTTATGTTATCTACTTCTAGTTGATGTAAATATGTTATGTTTCAGCTTCTGAGTGAGGAGGTCTTCGACTTCTCAAGAGGTGAAATGACTCAACTGAAGATCAAAGAATTAAAACAGTCACTGAACAGGTAACAATGTGAAGCAGTGTACTTTATGGTGACTTTTGCGTATATATTGTTATTTCTTAGTAAATTTTGTTAGCACGGTATCAGGCACATTCACTGTACATGTGCAATAATCATATTTAAGGTGGTAATTTTGATGTCAAGCTGTTTTATAATTTGTTTGCTTCCGACTCTTTAGATATTGAGAATTTCTGTTTGTCTGCAGTGAGTTCCAGCTCATCCACGAGTTATGCTTGTACGTACTGTCTGCATCGCAAAGAGCCGAGCTTATTAGAGCTACACTAGCTACATTGCATGCTTTCCTTTCGTGGATTCCACTTGGTTACATATTTGAATCACCGCTGGTTTGTATTACTGCCTTCCTTCCTTGGGTTGTTGTACATAAAGAAATTACTCTGATTTTTCAGTCTTTTTGGGATCATTAAGTAATATCTGACACCAATTTTTGTTGCAGCTTGAAACACTTCTGAAATTTTTTCCTATGCCGGCTTACCGCAATCTTACGCTTCAATGCTTGACAGAGGTATTCTATTTGTTTAATCACCTTTAAACTTCTTGATGGCTTATTTTGTTTTCAGTATATTTGTTTATCTTATGTCTTTGTTTTGCAGGTTGCTGCTCTTAGTTTTGGAGAATTTTACAACATGCAGTATGTCAATATGTATACTATTTTCATGGTGCAGATGCAGGTAAGGACCTTTGCGTTGTCATTACCTTGCACTTTGTCAGAGTTACTTGGTTTTATTAGATTTTGCTGACTATCTGTTTTTCCTTCCCAGACCATACTTCCGCCTACGACCAACTTTCCAGAAGCTTATGCAAATGGCAATACTGAGGAGCAGGTAAGTGCCTGAAAGTGTGAAGTTAAATTTCCTTTAGATCTCCGTGTCTTCAAGGTGAACTTATTTCTCTTTTACTTTCCAGGCATTTATTCAGAACTTGGCTCTGTTTTTCACGTCGTTTTACAAGGTAATTCCCCTTCAATTCTATCTGTCACGTAGCTAAAAATGGTGCAACGATATATCCGTGCTAAAGAGCGTGCAATGATGTAGACCCCTCAATCATTGGAATGCGGGTATCATTTGTTGAATAGTGGACAAATGGTGTAATTGTGAATCAGTGGGTGAGTCATGATATATGAGTATTTAACCTTGGGCTCAATGCTACCAATATGTGAACGATGCTATTTTTTCATAGCTCCACGTTCTGTTCTATAACAGCTGGAATCTCTGCCCCTGGGTATAAAACTAGCACTATTTCGTTTAAGGCTGTTGCTTCATTTACTGCATATAATATTTTCCTAGCTAGAGTATGAATATGGTATAGTGTAATGCTTAGTCATCTTCTGAGTATATGTTGCCGCTTTTATTCTTCATATACAATTGCAACTGGTGTTCTTTGTCACCATTTATCTATTCGAATGGTGAAACCTTACCTGCTCGCACTTTTCTATTGTTGAATTGATTATGCTCTCCATGACCCTCCTTTATTTAGCCTGCCGCTGATTTGTGAAGTTATTGTTTCATGGATACAGTCTCATATACGAGTGCTAGAATCGTCGCAAGAGAATATAAATGCTCTTCTCGCGGGCCTTGAGTATCTCATAAACATTTCGTATGTGGACGACACTGAAGTTTTTAAGGTATTTTTTATTTATCGTCCAAAAGTTTCTTATACCTGTTTGGTTCTTTTTTCATTCTCTTTATTGACTGCAGGTTTGTTTGGACTATTGGAACTCATTAGTTTTGGAGCTGTTTGAAGCCCACCATAATTTGGAAAGTCCAGCAGCAACTGCAAACATGATGGGACTGCAGGTGTTATCATAGATGAATTCCTTCTTTCTTCTTTAATCTGAAATTTAGAATGTCGCAACGTGAACTTCCTTGTGGTGATTTCTTTTACCAAGCAACTTTCGTATTATGTATGATTCTCTCTTCGTTATTTAAAAAATGCACTTTCAAACCTCCTGACAGTTTGCTACTTCTCCTTCTTGGTATAAGATAAAACATTAGTTGCAACAAGGGCAGTTACATGGAATGATAAAAGCTTAACTTGTGCAACCTCTTAATTTACTGGTGTTCTGCACCTGCCCCTTCCCAAACTCTTGAGCTAAACGGTTTTGTGATTTCGTAGCCGATTAAGGTCTTTGCACGTGCGTGTATAGAAAACTGACGGTATGCTTTAATTTGAACAATGTTGGTGCATATAAAGGGAACAGTGGCAGAGAAGTCTGTGGCTGTTTCTGTGCGTAGTCTATCAATAGAGTATATGGATTTCATGCGTGTCTGTGCCTGACTCTGTTTACATTGCCAGATGCCAATGCTTCCAGGTATGGTTGATGGACTCGGTTCACAACTAATGCAGCGGCGCCAACTTTATGCTGTTCCAATGTCAAAGTTGAGATTACTGATGATCTGTCGCATGGCTAAGCCAGAAGAGGTTCTCATTGTTGAGGATGAAAATGGAAATATAGTTCGTGAAACTATGAAAGACAATGATGTGCTTGTGCAGTATAAGGTCCACAATTTACTTCAAACTAAATAGTTACTGCATTTCATCTTTTTCCCTCTAGTCTTGTGGAGGTTGACTTATATTTGAATGGTTTATTGGATTGATCTACGAACAGATAATGAGGGAAACACTGATCTACTTGACGCATCTCGACCATGATGATACTGAAAAGCAGGTTTGTTTTATTATATTCTCTCTTTTTACACCTGTGATTCTGGAGTGAGCATGTTATGTGTTTAAGCCTTTCGATATAAAATTACTTGGTTATAATATGCATTTTACTTCAAACTGTACAAATGCTCTTTTTTTGTGAGTAATTATCATTCTTTGGTAGATTCAAATCGAGCTTTTGTTTACGATCTTGCTCGTACGGGAAATTTCATACATGATCATTTACAAGTCCTAATTGCAAGATTTATGCAACTTGATCAATTCTGATTGAGTTCAGGTATGACTTTAGGTGACGTAAACAAATATACTCTGCCTCCGAAGTCTGTTGAGAAATAACCAAGGATACAACGTGGCTGATTTAGAACTATAAATTCCTTCTCATTCGTAAAACTCTGGCTTTTTCGGGCTAGGGTGATGGGCTGATGGCTTTTCAAAATATGTAGAGCCTTAAATTCAAGGAGTTTTTGATGATAAAATGCAAAATCGACTTGTTACTTGCTTTTCGCGTTGGCTACTCTGTTTGCTATGAATGTTGCACAGATGGCTTGGTGTGTTATGATCTATCCCCTTGGTCTCTCTGTGTATGTGCTTTTTTAGTAGACCGTCTGTTGATAAATTCTGTTCTGTGAGAAACATATTACCTGTGCCAAACTTCCATTTGAAGACTTCACGGCCTAAAATAACCATTACTGAGCTATAGTTGGTCTGTATGCATAAAGAATTATGGAGTTGTTAGTTACAAATTTATGTTTTCGCACTAATTCTATTTGTGAAATTAATTTGGATGTTGTTACAGATGCTGAAGAAATTAAGCAAACAGTTAAATGGAGAGGATTGGACCTGGAACAACCTCAATACACTGTGTTGGGCAATTGGATCTATATCTGGGTCAATGGTTGAGGAGCAGGTTAGATTTTCTTTATAATTATTCGAATTTCTGGTGCTGCTTAATATCACTTCAAGAACTTTCTTCGCTTAAAGATAATTCTGATATAGACGTACCTTGTTCCGACTTTCCGTGCAGGCATGAGTTGTTATTTTGTGTTATATATATATTACTAATGTCAAAACTAGTCTGAGAACTATTATCCTCTTGGGTTGTTTCTTTGTTGCCTTGGTTACTAGTCCATTCATGGGAAAACCAATTGATCTTCGACATGTTCGTTTGCTGTTTTGCTGTATGAGCATGAAGTGCTGTATTTTTGTGATGTTTATTAACAAGTAAGCTGGTATTGTACTGTATGTTGTCATCCTATAATTTTTTGATATGGTGTTTTCCGTTTATTTTATTTTATTTTGTACTTAGTTTCGTTTTGCAATACATCTTTCCAGATTTTCATGATGCCCCAGATCGTATGGACAACTATGTGTGACTGGGTGGTCGTGTAATTTTAGTTTGATATACATTTGAATTCTTGTGGATTATGATCAACTTGTGTGTTGGATATACTTCTCTCTTATGTTCAATGATTTCTTTAAATATATCGATGCAATGTAACGCTTTAACTATCACAATAGTTTTGTCAGTGTCTTTTCTTATGGAAAACCGTTGGCATACATTATACTTTTAATATTGACAAAATTCTCATTTTGGCAGGAAAACAGATTCTTGGTGATGGTGATTCGGGATTTGTTGAATCTCTGTGAAATCACCAAAGGAAAGGACAATAAAGCCGTCATTGCCAGTAATATTATGTGAGGATCATTGTACTTGTACTTAAATATTGACCAGACACTGACACAAATTTCAATGCTGCTTGGACTTTATCAATATGATTATATTTTCATTTTATTGATGACGTGAGAGTTAAAAATTGTTATTGATTTTGTCAAAGCTTAACCCCCTCTCATGTTGCTCTTTGATGGGTGTGCAGGTATGTGGTTGGGCAGTACCCTAGATTTTTGAGGGCTCACTGGAAGTTCTTGAAAACTGTTGTGAACAAATTGTTTGAATTCATGCATGAAACTCATCCAGGAGTCCAGGTTTGATATAACAAGTGCTTGTTTCAAAGTTAATAAAGATGCATGTTGGATGTTATAGTGTTTTTAACGCTTTTAGATTTCCTTCTTCATCCTGCAGTTCAACTGTTAATTAGGCTCTTATTGCTGTTCTCTACTGATGGTGTAAATACTATGCGCTAATTTTTAGGACATGGCATGCGACACATTCTTGAAAATTGTGCAGAAGTGCAAAAGAAAATTTGTCATTGTTCAGGTTGGTGCTGTATCTGTAATCTGAGTAATGGGTTAAGTACGCAAAGGACATTATGAATTAAAGATATTGGCTGTGCTTATGACCTCTTTGCCAGGTTGGAGAAAATGAGCCATTTGTATCAGAACTCTTAACAACTCTTCCTACGACCATTGTAGATCTTGAGCCTCATCAGATCCACACATTCTATGAATCTGTAAGGCCTCCTTATGTTGCATTATATGTTGTATGGTTTGATTGTTTCACTATCCGTGTAAGGTCAGGCATGGCCATAACATTTCAAAAGTTCACTGTTTAATGTTGCACTTTTTCATTTAAGGTGGGTCAAATGATCCAAGCTGAGTCTGATCCCCAAAAGCGAGATGAATATTTACAGAGATTGATGGAGCTTCCAAATCAAGTAAGATTCTTGCTCTAAATTAAGCTCCTTGTTTCACCTCTGTTTGGCTTTTCGTCCTCTAAATTTTATACATTATCATATGTATGGCTTGTACTATACACTGTTTGCTACAGAAATGGGCCGAGATTATTGCACAGGCGCGTCAGAGGGTGGATTATTTGAAAGATCCAGATGTGATAAGGGCAGTGCTTAATATATTCCAGGTATGTTATCTGAATAAGCAGTTTGCCTGGGTAACAGTGTGTATTTATTTGATCATGTGATCGTTATAAACGTGGGCAACCGCAACTACGTGTCATGACACTGATTTATAGATATCAGTTCTCTTGCGGCCTCCAGAATTTTGGGTTCAGTTAATTTAGTTTGATCATCTCCTTACAAATAGTGTTTGGTGTGTGGCCATCCACAAGTTTTTGTTTCATTGCTCTGCAACGTGATGTTATCGTATTCTCTTCTAACATATTCATTTAATTTGGATTTTTAAGTTTCTATGAAAAGTCAATGAGCTTTATGCTTTTATGATTTTCATTGGTGATCTATTATATAAGTGACTTAACCCTTTATTATGGGCTTATCTAGGAATAAGAAGTTGTGGGCCACATTTGTTATGTGGCATTTTAGTATTTCATTGATTACTCTGGGTTCTGTTATCTTTCATCTTTGGTTCACTCTGTGTGCCCTTGTTCCAGACAAATACCAGTGCTGCCAGCTCTCTTGGAACATATTTCCTGCCTCAGATTTCTCTGATCTTTTTAGACATGCTCAATGTGTACAGGTTAGTCTAGTTTTTTAGAGTTTTCAGTTTCTCTGCTGCACTTCTGTGACAGTACTTTGTGTGTGCAACTCTATGATGATTAAGTTTTTTGTTGAGTTCTGCAGAATGTACAGTGAACTTATATCAACCAGTATTGCTCAAGGAGGGCCCTATGCTTCCAAAACGTCAATTGTGAAACTTCTACGGTGAGTTTTACGCCTGGTAAACTTCTACTTCAACTGGCAATGTTGGTATTTATGGTTATCATGTCCATTTCTAACAGCTCAGTGAAGAGGGAGACACTAAAGCTCATTGAGACATTTCTAGATAAGGCTGAAGACCAGCCTCATATCGGCAAACAATTTGTGCCTCCAATGATGGACCCTGTACTTGGTGACTATGCCCGTAACGTGCCTGATGCAAGGGAGTCGGAAGTTCTCTCTCTTTTTGCCACTATCATAAATAAGTATACATTTCTCCTTATGTTTTTAATTGTACATATTTTTTTCTGTGACTGTCGCCGGACTAATTTTGAAACTTTCTATCAACTTATCCTGTGATACTCCAGAAATACTAGTTTTAGGTAACTACAATTGTGGAGAGCTATATATTTAACTACAATTGCCACTTTTTAGGAGGATTACTGCTTTCTGCCTCCTTTCCCATGCTAGGGGCATTGATGTTTGCCTGCCTCCTGTTTTGCCATTAATATCTTGCTCTTTCTTTGTTTAGGTATAGAGGGGCAATGATTGAGGATGTTCCGAGGATATTTGAAGCTGTTTTCCAATGCACTCTAGAGGTTAGTTGATGTCCCCTTTCATCTATGAATCACAAATCGGCGTTTATAGTACTTGAATATGTAAAGCTTTCTGATTATTTTTGGCTGCTGAAGCTGCAGTGCCGATACTATTGAGTTTTATTATACCCGCGGACATGTGTGCAAATTATTATGTTTGTAAGCAGATATTTTTTTGTGCATTTTATGCATTCCTGTCAAATGCGATGTTGATGTAGACTTATAACTCAAGGTGATGACGCGTTAGGCTTTTTGTGCATGGTCATGAAGTGTTACCACAGTTTTTGGAGATTCTTTCCAGCTTGTATGTTACCACAGTTTTTGGAGATTCTTTCCAGCTTGTATACTTATCTTCCCTGATGTTAAATGTTCTGTGTTTGACTTCATGAATGTTGTCTTTGTAGATGATAACAAAGAATTTTGAAGACTATCCAGAGCATCGACTCAAATTCTTTTCACTACTTCGGGCAATAGCAACACACTGTTTTCCTGCTTTGATCCACTTGTCTAGTGAGGTACACAACACCATTCTTCGAAGCATTGTCCATTCTTATTCATGTGCAAATCACATTTTCTTTAACATATCATGGACAAGTGTTGTCCCATTTGAGTATTGATGCTTTATTATAATTACAATATTTGATTTATTGAGGTGTTTAACTGGTTATGTTCAGCAACTAAAGCTTGTCATGGATTCTATCATTTGGGCTTTCCGGCATACTGAACGAAATATTGCTGAAACTGGGCTCAACCTTCTATTGGAGATGCTGAAAAATTTTCAGGTGTGCTCTTTTTGGTTTTAATATCTATGCATATTGGGTAGTTTAAACATTTCAGGCAGGCTCACGTACTACTTTGCTCTGATGGCTTTGCAGGGCTCTGAATTTTGCAATCAGTTTTATAGGACTTATTTTGTGGCAATAGAACAAGAAATCTTTGCTGTCTTGACCGATACCTTCCACAAACCAGGTTTTAAATTGCATGTCCTGGTGCTGCAGCACTTATTCTGCGTGGTAATGTGTCTTTCCTTTCAGTTCAGATTAGTTTCTGTTTTCCTTTTTTTATAGGGAAGCATATGCTTACTGGCCTTTAACGGGAAGTCGCTAGCGGCTTTTTCTGTGAATCTTTTATCAGTCTTTTTTCGAGTTTTAATCACTTGCCAGAAAGCATGCATGCTAACAACAGTGGTTAAATTACAGCTGGAATCTAGTTCATTGACTGAACCGCTGTGGGATGTGGCTACAGTCCCTTATCCTTATCCAAATAATAGCACGTTTATTCGCGAGTACACAATTAAATTGCTGAGTTCATCATTCCCCAACATGACAGCAGCTGAGGTATTGAAGCAAGACTTGCAGACAGAATTTGGATGCACTTTCAAAACGTGATATATGCATTGACCTGTATCGTGCTTTATTTTTGTAGGTTACACAATTTGTGACTGGACTTTTTGAGTCAAGAGGCGAGCTTTCTTCATTCAAAAACCATATACGAGACTTTCTTGTGCAGTCGAAAGAGTTTTCAGCTCAGGTACTCGTGTCTCATAGTTACAATTGTTCATGGCATTCTCATGCTATATATATTCTTTAAAGACCTTCTACCCCTTCAATGCTAGGAATACTATTTTGTTGATAGGTTCTTTAGTGTTGGTTTTTTTCATGAACGAAGGTTCGATTTATTAGTTCATTATCTGGGTGCCACTTCTTTTAATGTGTTGGTTTCGACGAATAGATTGAGAGCTCGAAAACTTCTACGGCTCCTGCGCACTCGATAGTTTCCAAATTGATAAGATACCCCCATATTAAATGGTTTGCCTTGGTCCTTACTACATATTATATGCACATATCGACTTTTAATTTCTTGTTGCAGGACAACAAAGATCTTTATGCTGAAGAAGCTGCTTCCCAGAGAGAAAAGGAGCGACAACGTATGTTGTCCATTCCTGGGCTCATTGCACCTAATGAGATACAAGATGAAATGGTGGACTCATAATTGTCCCCAAAATGCTGCTTTTGCTTTTAACTTAAAAGAACTTAGGGTGGGGCAATCACATAGTCTTCAGTGATACCAATTTATGGAGTTCAACCTGTAATTTTACCTCAACATTTTTTATCTGCCCGCGATGTTTTATCTCATTTGAAGTGATGAAGCTGTTGGGGCTTAAGAGAGGCTTTGGTGGTGAAGAAAGTAGATGCTGGGTTGTAGAGCGTTTAGGTTCTAATGTAGGAATACATCATCATCGTCATCTTTCATGCCTTTATCCGATTTGTGGGAGCTCTGTAATTCAGGATATTTTGTTAGGACCGCCTGAGCTTTGGCACTGTGCCTATTGTGGCTCTGCTCAGAATTTGATGTATACATACATTTTGTGGGTCTGTGTAGAAAAAATCTTTTTTGGTTGGTATAATTGTTCGTTCTGGATTTCAGAAAGGTTTAATATTTAAACAAAAAACTCGCACTAATTAAGTAGACTTCTGTTTAACAAAAGTGAGGTTATTGCGGCTCATTATGAAACAGAACTGCTAATTTGATGATTTATTTTTGTCAGGAATCTGTAGTGGTCCTCGTGTAAAAATTCAATGTTCGCAAACTAATCATAAGCTGAAATCTGTGGAGGTAAAGATTTTGCATAAATAAATCATTATCCTGAATTTAGTAAAACAAATAAATACCTATTAGTGGGAAGCATTTTGGTGATTGGTAAACTACTAAGAACGGACCGGAAATTCGACAATCGAGTTCTTTTTAAGGCCTGATTCGTTTTTGTTCCTTATTTCCAGATATTTTATGACATGCCTTTTGGAAAAGATTGTATTTATGTTGATTCGAAATTGCATCTAGATCTGAGTTCAATTCTAGAACATTGATCTCCCTATGAAATTGATCAACAATTATGTGCTGGAGAAATGATCGCTCACCAAAAGTCACATTTTTTTGTTCCTCAAACAAAACGGCATTTTTGTGCCGTATGTATTTAGACTTTTCTTTTGTTCCCCTTTCTTTTCCAGGTCCAATATTTTGCTCGAACGTCTTTGTTTTCGTCTATCTTATCTTCTCTGCTCTTATTGAACCTACTCAAAAAAGAAAGAAGAGAAATTTAGCCATGTTTTCCGAGAGAGGGAGCCTTCTCATGCTAGCAGCCTTTTTACTTCTAGTCGACTGCTTTGTGATGAGTTCTTTTATTTCCTTTTTTCGCTTTTTTATTTCCTTTTTTTCCTCGTTACAAGGGAGGGCTAAAACCCAAAGGTTAAAGCCAACAACTATTACATGTTATCATGACCTTTATTAACATTCCTCTAACTTATGCCACCGACATCCTTGAATAGAAGATTAGAGATATATCATGAGGTGGTTGTTCAAAAGTGTGAAGCTCGAATTTGTGTCGCAAGTTAGCAAGTCCATCGACAACAAAGCATAGTATTACAACAAAGAAGTATATTGCTCTTAATGAGACGATGAACCCGTAATCAACCTTTGAACTTGAAAATCAAATCAAAATGGATCTCGATTTATGACTGACATACTTAAATCGAATTGTTTGACTAGTCCTGAAACAATTATTTCACCATACTCTACCAAATATCTTATCTTGCTTTACTCATAAAAAAGAACTAAACAAAAATATACCACTTGAATATACCAAAAGTTGCCCTCATGAGAATCTTTTCATAAAAAATTTAACCGGTGATGGAATCATCACTTCCACTTTCCCCTTTCTTCACAAATAAAAGTACCAGCTCCTCCAGTATGTGAGCTCAACATGAGATGGAATTTTGAATGAAAATACATTGAAGGTGCCGAGTGAAAATGTGATATCGTCATCTTCATAGGCGGTGATTGAGAATGATTCAAAATCAACTGTTGGTGGTGGTGTCGAAGATGTCTACGTTGAGGATATCACCGCGGAAACTTCATTACTCTATGGACTGTTACTTGCCAGGTTATTTTAATTAGAAAAAATGTTTTTCAACAGAAATCGTATTCTTATATTTGCATTAACATTAGTATTTTTGTGTTGTTGTCCATTTCACTGAGTTGTGAAATTGTTGGATCGGGATTGACACAACTTCAAAGATCAAGTTAAGTTGGCGTTGCCTAAACTTGATCTTAAACAATCTTCATGATAGAGTATAATGTGCAGCGTTATTAAAGAACACAAGAAGATAAATTTTCAATGGTTTATAATAAACTATCAGCCATCTAGTCGTAGGCAAAATAACCAATTAAGGTTTTAACAAAACGTTCCTCACAACAAAATTACTCACGCTCTTTTGTAGCTCGGACTCAACAAAGCAGACAAGAATCTTCTCCATAAATCTAATCTTAGACTTAACTTGAAAACTCACAAACTTTACAAAGCAAGAAACACTCAACAAATCTCATGATGTAATCTCTCATATTAATTAGCACTATTGTTTCTTATGTCTTCTTGATGTACTTCACACCCTATATATAGGTTTTTCCAAACTTGATTTCCAAGGTGTGTTTTACACAGAATTGGTAACTTATGTTGTTTTATAGTTGAACTCTTCTTTCATTCTTGAACTTGATCTTCTTCTTGAATAATAGTTTCCTTTATTAGATTGAGTTCTAATAAGGAAATACTCCTTCTTCAATTTAGGGTTTATCCTGAAAATATTCCTAGTTGTACTTGAACTCCAAAACTTTCCTTCTTTGAAACCGCGTGGGTTTGACCATTCAATTTCCTCTTGAATTATGGAAACTTCAAGGAAAAAAATTAATATTGGTACCTTAATTTTCCCACTAAACAGGCTTGGTATCTTAACTTGTCCAACCTCGCAAATGGTACCCTAAATTTTATTTCTCTTCAAAAGTGGTACCACCGTGGCGGGAGCTGCATAATTTTTGTCCCAAATGCACATATGGATCTTTGTGATCTTAGAATAAGTGATTGTGAGCTGAAATGGGAGGGATAGTTGTGACAATGAGAGGGATAGAGTAGTTTTATTAATCTTTTTATTTAATTTATTTTTGTTTATTAATATAGTTAGCAAATCTATTTGGCCAAAAAAATGGTTGAAGTCCGTAATTCTAAGGTCAACGAAGGTCCACATGTGTATTTGGGGCAAAAAATTGTGCAGCTCCGCCATTGGGGTACCACTTTTGAGAAGAAATAGAAACATAGGGTACCATTTGCAAGGCTGGACAAGTTAAGGTATCAATTTTGCTATGAGGCCAAGTTAAGGTACCAACGTTGATTTTTTCCGAAACTTCAATTAGGAAACTTATAATGCTCAGATGTTGTTGGACATAAACAAAGACAACTAGATCAGTGGAACTTGATTAATAGGTGAATAAAGGCAAAACAAAAATAAATCAGTTAAAAACAGACTGCCACAACAGTTTCTGGTTTCAATGTAGTCGTACGGATGTTGTCTCAACATTCATCCAACATTGCATCCAGAAAACTTTTTTGTTGGTACGTGTTTTCAGTTTAAAATCTCGTCGTAGTACATTGATTGGTTCTATATTATTTTTGTTGTTGATAAGGTAATAAAGATTGCACGATTAATTGCCTTTTTCTTGTTAAAAGAGAATATAGTCAAATTACTCTTTTTAGCAGTTTCAGTAAGGATCACAAATTCATTTTGTAGTAAGTAGACGCATTATAAATATACAACAAGTCTTGTGGTTGTGGTTTTTGTGGTAGTTATAGGGATTTAAAGAGTTATGGAAGATTCATAACTCGTATATAATACTATTATATATATATATATGTGTGTGTGTGTGTGTGTGTGTGTAAAAGCAATTTGAAAAGCTAGCGTAATGTATATAATTTAGAGAGAGAGAGAGAGGCATTAAATTTAGTGGGCACCAATGCTAACTGTGAATGAGAATTATTTTGCTTCCCATAAACCTCATTTAATGAGATAGTTGGCTGCATTTGCAAATCAATTAAACCACCGTACATGTTTGAAAAAAAAAAGTTTAAAAAGTTCCATCAGTTGTCAATGGATTCCATAAATACCAAAAGAATTTGGTTGTTAGTCTAAAAAAAAAAGTTTCTTCTACGCTCATTTTCTCCTATTCATCTGTTATATACTCACAAAGCCTCTGCAACAATCTCTTAGGTTCTAAATCGTCTTCTGGTGATGTCACTCCGCAATGTATATACATTTAGGGAAAAGCTTATTTGAATTGAAATTATTTTTATTTTGAGTAAATTACAGAAACTGTACTGAACCTTGAGTAAACTTTGAAGTCATTTTCATTTTGAGTGAAATGCACAAACTGTACAGAACCTTAGTAAATTAGCTAATGTGTAGAGTATCGACTTGTATGGGAAATTCGCATTATATCATGTCCGTTTATAATTCATGTCTTTAGCCGGCCAAAGCTTGTATTGAACTTGAAGAACAATGTACTATCTTTGTATCAATCCATGATGTTTGTATGTGTGTTTGTATGTGCGCATTTTTTTTTATACTTTTTCTTCATTCTTATGTTAATTGTGTTTTGGTGTTGTTAGCTGCAGTTGGTTTGGACCAATAACAACTCCCCCCGATACTCCACCGCAGTCTATGATGACCGTTGCTAAATTCGCAACATCAGATGTTTCTAATTGTATTGATCTTGTGACACCATCACCGCGGGTCACGAGTTCTAACACACAATCCATTGCTGATGATCCCACCCCCTTCTGATGAGGGGTTGTCTGGCATGGGTTACATAGCCACATAACTTAACGTGTGAAAAGAAATAGGAAAACTAACTTGTTATATATAAAAAATACACATGAGGTGGTTTTAGAAGGGTAATGTGCCTATTTAACTAACACATGGGGGACTTCTCTAATTGTACGAGTTATATACATATTTAACGTAACACATTGCGCTAATAATCATTTTCAAGATAGATGGAGTTTAAAGAATTTCAAATACAATTTTTATCCTATTATGTCCTGTTGTTAAATGCTGCAATTAGCACTTGCATCCCCTTGACTCTGATGTGACCTTTACTCTCGTACATTGTTCATGGATTTGATATGTTTGTGTATTTCCTTGTAGTTTGATCATATGAGAAAGCAGGGTACTCGGTTAATAGTATACAGCCATTGGGAAAATGATGAGGGTGGAATTAGACTTAGACACATATCTACGTGTATGACACTTGTCTTATTTATGTTTTATGTAGGTGATTTTGTGTATTTTATGACAGAAATCCTCATATTCATTTTCTTTTTCTAGTCTAGGATATACAAATAATAGAGGTCAACAGAGATGAAAAGAACATAGATATGGCCAAGAAAGACATGGACTCCAGGCATTTTCTCCCATATTAACATTGTTAAGAGTAAAACACTTCACCGATTTTGCAAATCTACATTTAATAAGCACCCATTTCAAATAACTTCGTAAAAATCAAATATTTTTGTTAAAAATGTAGTGAAGATCCCTTGTTTAATTTATTTTTTTTCTTTTCTTACAGAATGGTTCTGTTTGTGGTGTGTTTGTGGTGTGTCGAAAAGTTTGTCATTGAACCACAAAGAAAAGTAGCAGCTCCTCCGGTGGTGTTAGCTGATGTGAGCCCCGCTAAAGCAATTGTAGCAACTCCTGCACCTATTTATTTAGCACCTTATAACATCTCGTCTTGAGGACTCTCCTCACGCTTTTTCATTCACTTTTTCTATTTTTTGTGTTCTTATTTTGGAAGAAGCTATCTGGATTTCAACGCCGCAGCACCGGCTCTACGAAAGTAAGAATCGATATTGAATCTTTCTATGGGCTTTTCTGATCTCATTGTGGACGTGTAGAGAATAGAGATAGGCACCAACTCTATGCAATAACGATCTCACTCTTCAAGACATATTCATGAAAAAATCAATCTACGCCATGGAAGTTTTATTGCTGAATAACGTCAGATGGAATTTTGAATGAGAATACATTGAAGGTGCCGAGTGAAAATGCGTTGTCGTCATCTTCATCGACGGTGATGAGAATGATTCAAAATCAACTGTTGCTGGTGGTGTCGAAAATGTCTACGCCGAGGATATCGCCACTGAGGATCACTTAATTACTCCATGGATTGTCACTTAATTAGAAACAATGTTTTTCAATAGAAATCGTATTCTTATATTTCCATTCACATTTGTACTTTTGTGTTGCTGTCCATTTCATTGAGTTGTTTGCTGGTATGTGTTTTAATTGCAAAACCTCGTCGTAGTACATTGATTGGTTATGTATTCTTTTTGTTGTTGATAAGATAATAAATATTGCAAGATTAATTGTCTTTTTCTTGTTAAAAGAAAATATAGTCAAATTACTTTTTTTAGTGGTTTGAGTAAGGATCACAAATTCATTTTCGTTATTATTCAATCATCTCTGTTATAGTAAGTAGACTCATTACAAATGTACAACAAGTCTTGTGGTTGTGGTTTCTGTTGTAGTTATAGGTATTTAAAGAGTTATGCAAGATCTGTAACTCGTATATATTACTAATATATATACGTATAAAAGCAATTTGAAAAGTTAGTGTAATATATATAATTTATGGAGAGAGAGAGACGCCCACTATGAATTATAATTATTTAATGTACAATTATGAATTAGAATTATTTTGCTTCCCATAACCTCATTTAATGAGGTAGCTGGGTGCATTTTGCAAATCAATTAAACCAATGTACGTGTTTGAAAAAAAAACTATAAAAATTTCCTTCAGTTGTCAATGGATTCTATAAATAGCAAATAATTTGTTTGTTAGCCTATAAAAAAGAAAAGAAAAATTATATTCTGCTTTCATTTTCTCCCATTCATCTGTTATGGACTCACAAAGCCTCTGCAACAATCTCTTCGGTTCTAAATCGTCTTTACAAAGTCTCTGCAACAATCTCTTCGGTTTAAAATTGTCTTCTGGTGATGTCACTCCACAAGGTATATTTGTTTAGGGAAAAGCATATTTGATTGAAATCATTTTCATTTTGAGTAAATTGCAGAAACTGTACTGAACCTTGAGTAAATTTTGAAGACATTTTCATTTTGAGTGAAATGCAAAAATTGTATTGAACCTTAGTAATTAGCTAATGTGTAGAGTATCAACATGAATGAGCAATTCATATTCTTATTATGTCAGTTTACAATTCATGTCTTTGGCCGGCCAAAGCTTGTACTGAACCTGAAGGGTAGTGAACTCCTTTTGTTTCAATCCATGATGTTTGTGTGTGTGTGTGTGTGCGCGCGCGTTTTTTTTATACTTTTACTTCATTCTAATGTTTATTGTGCTTTGGTGTTGTTAGTTGCAGTTGGTTTGGACCAAAACAACTCCCACTGCATTATGGTCCCCCGCGCTTCAATTTTTCGCCTCAAGAAATTAAATTTATACCTGATACTCCACCGCGGTCTACAATGACCATTGCTGAATCCGCAACATCGGATGGTTCTAATTGTATTGATCATATGATATTGTCATTGCGTGTCAAGGGTTCTAACGCACAATCCACTATTCATGATACCACCCCCTCTGATGAGGGATCGTCTGGCCTGGGTTACATAGCCACATAACATAACATGTGAAAAGAAATAGGAAAACTAACTTGTTATGTATAAAAAATACATATGAGGTGATTTTAGAAGGGTAATGTGCCTAATTAACTAACATATAGGGGACTTCTCTAGTAGTTGTACGAGTTATATACATATTTTAACATAACACATTGCGCCAATAATCATTTTCATGATAGGTGGAGTTTAAGAATTTCAAATGCAATTTTCACCTTATTATGTCATGCTGCTAAATGCTGCAATTAGCACTTGCATCCCCTTGACTCTGATGTGACCTTTATTCTCCGAACATTGTTCATGGATTTGATGTTTGTGTATTTCTGTGAAGTTTGATCAGATAAAACAGCAGGGTACTCGGTGAATAGTATACAGTATTTGGGAAGATGACGAGATTCTCCTGGAATTAGACTTTGACACATATCTACGTGTATGACACTTGTCTTATTTATGTTGTGTGTAGCCTGATTTTGTGTATTTTATGACAGCAACTCTTATATTTATTTTCTTTTTCTAGTCTAGGATAAACAAATAAGAGGGTTCAACAAAGATGAGAAGAACACATATATGGCAAAGAAGTACTTGGACTCCAGGCATTTTCTCACATATTAACATTGTTACCCATTTCGTAACAAAGATGAGAAGAACATAGATATGGCAAAGAAGTACCTGGACTCCAGGCATTTTCTCTCATATTAACATTGTTACCCATTTCGTAAATCTTGTTTAACAAGCACCCATTCCCAATAACTTCATAAAAAACAAATCTTATTGTTAAAAATGTAGTGAAGATCCCTTTTTTAACTTACTTTTTTTATATTCTTACAGAATGGTTTAGTTTGTGGTGTGTCGAAAAGTTTGTCATTGTGTTCACAAAGAAAAGTAGCAGCTCCTCCAGTGGTGTTAGCTGATGTGAACTTAACATCAGATGGAATCTTAAATGAGAATACATTGAAGGTGACGAATGAGAATTTGTTGTTGTCATCTTCATTGGTGGTGATTGAGAATGATTAAAAAATATTTGTTGATGGTGGTGTCGAAGATGTCTACGCGGAGGGTATCGCCACTGAGGATTACTTCATTACTCCATAGACTGTCACTCGCTAGGTCATTTGAATTAGAAAAAATGTTTTCAATAGAAATCGTATTCTTGTATTTGCATTCACATTTGTATTTTTGTGTTGTTGTCCATTTCATTGAGTTGTTTGTTGGTATGTGTTTTCAGTTTAAAATCTCATGATAGTACATTGATTAGTTCTATATTCTTTTTGTTGTTGATAAGGTAATAAAGATTGTACGATCAATTGTCTATTTCTTGTTAAAAGATAATATAGTCAAATTACTCTTTTTAGTAGTTTGAATAAGGATCACAAATTCATTTTTCGTCATTGTTCGTTCATCCATGTTGTAGTAAGTAGACTCATTACAAATGTGCAACAAGTCTTGCGGTTGTGGTTTCTGTTGAAGTTATAGGGATTTAAAGAGTTATGGAAGATCTGTAACTCGTATATAATACTAATATATATATAGATGTATGTATGTATGTATAAAAACAATTGGAAAAGCTGGCGTAATATATATCATTGAGAGAGAGAGAGAGAGAGAGAGAGAGAGAGAAACTTTAAATTTAGTGGGTCACCGACTCTTACTATGAATTAAAATTATTTAATGTACAATTATGAATTATATTTTGCTTCACATAAACCTCATTTAATGAGGTAGTTGACTGCATTTGCAAATCAATTAAACCACCATACCTGTTTGAAAAAAAAATACTTTAAAAAGTTCCATCCATTGTCAATGGATTCCATAAATAACAAAAGAATTTGGTTGTTAACCTACAAAAGAAACAAAAAGTCTCTTATACTCTCATCTTCTCCCATTCATCTGGTATGGACTCACAAAGCCTCTGCAACAATCTCTTCGGTTTTAAATCGTCTTCGCAAAGCCCCTGCAACAATCTCTTTGATTCTAAATCGTCTTCACAAAGCCTCTATAACAATCTCTTCGGTTCTAAATCGTATTTTGGTGATGTCACTACGCAGGGTATATTTATTTAGGGAAAAACATATTTGAATTGACATCATTTTTATTTTGAGACACTTGCAGAAACTGTAGTGAACCTTGAGTAAATTTTGAAGTCATTTTCATTTTGAGTGAAATGCATAAACTGTACTGAGCCTTAGTAATTAGCTAATGTGTAGAGTATCAACATGTATGGGCAATTCGCATTATATCATGTCAGTTTATAATTCATGTATTTGGCCGAACAAAGCTTGTAGTGAACTTGAAGAGTAGTGTACTCTCTTTGTTTCAGTCCATGATGGTTGTGTGTGTGTGTGTGCGCATGCATTTTTTTTAAACTTTTACTTCATTATTATGTTTATTGTGCTTTGATGTTGTTAGGTGCAGTTGGTTTGGACCAAAACAACTCCCCCTGCATTTTGGTCCCCCCCGCTTTAATTATTCGGCTCAAGAAACTATTGTTATTCCTCATACTCCACCGCTGTCTACGATGACCATTGTTGAATCCGCAACATCAGATGGTTCTAATTGTATTGATCTTGTGACACCATCACTATGGGTAGGAGTTCTAACGCTTAATCCACTGTTGATGATCCCACCCTTCTGATGAGGGGTCGTCTAGCCTGGGTTAAAAGCCACATAACCTAACATGTGAAAAAAAACAGGAAAACTAACTTGTTATATATAAAAAATACATATGAGGTGGTTCTAGAAGAATAGTGTGCCTACTTTAACGTAACACATTACGCCAATAATTCTTTTCAAGATAGATGGAGTTTAAAGAATTTCTTTACCTTATTATGTTCTGCTGTTAAATGTTGCAATTAGCACTTGCATCCCTTTGACTCTGATGTGACCTTTACTCTCGTACATTGTTCATGGATTTGATGTTTGTGTATTTCCTTGTAGTTTGATCATATGAAATAGCAGGGTATTCGGTTAATAGTATACAGATGTCGAGGGTCTGCTGGAATTAGACTTTGACACAGATCGTCGTGCATAACACTTATCTTATTTATGTTGTATGTAGCTGATCTTGTGTATTTTATGACATAAATCCTCATATTCATTTTCTTTTTCTAGTCTAGGATATACAAATACAAGGGGTCAACACATATGAGAAGAACATAGATATGCAAAGAAGTACCCCGGACTCCATGCATTCTCTCCCATATTAACGTCGTTAAGGGTAAACACTTCACCCATTTCGCAAATCTGTCATAACAAGCACCCATTTCAAATAACTTCGTAAAAATCAATTTTTTTTGTTAAAAATGTAGCGAAGATCTCTTTTTTAATTTGCTTTTTTATTTTCTTACAGATTGGTTATGTTTGTGGTGTGTCGAAAAGCTTGTCATTGGGTTCACAAAGAAAAGTAGTTGCTCCTCCAGTGGTGTTAGATGTGAGCTCAACATCATATGAAATTTTGAGTGAGAATACATTGAAGGTGACGAGTGAAAATGCGTTGTCGTCATCTTCATCGGCGGTGATTGAGAATGATTCCAAATCAACTGTTGGTGGTGGTATCGAAAATGACTACGCGGAGGATATCGCCACTGTGAATCACTTCATTACTCAATGTGTTGTCACTTGCTAGATCATTTTAATTAGAAACAATGTTTTTCAATAGAAATCGTATTCTTATATTTGCATTCACATTTGTATTTTTGTGTTGCTGTCCATTTCATTGAGTTGTTTGTTGGTATGTGTTTTCAGTTTAAAATCTCGTCGTAGTACATTGATTAGTTCTGTATTCTTTTTGTTGTTGATAAGGTAATAAAGATTGTATGATTAATTGTCTATTTCTTGTTAAAAGAGAATATAGTCAAATTACTCTTTTTAGTAGTTTGAGTAAGGATCACAAATTCATTTTTCATTATTGTTCATTCATTCATGTTGTTGTAAGTAGACTCATTATAAGTGTACAAAAAGTCTTCTGGTTGTGGTTTATGTGTAGTTATAGGGATTTAAAGAGTTATGGAAGATCTGTAACTCGTATATATTACTAATATATATATATATATGTGTGTGTGGGGGGGGGGGGGGTGTGTGTATAAAAGCAATTTGTAAAGCTGGTGTAATATATATATATATATATATATATATATATATATATATGAGAGGGGGGGTTAAATTTAGTGGGCACTGACGCTCACTATGAATTAGAATTATTTTGCTTCCCATAAACCTCATTTACTGAGGCAGTCGGCTACATTTGTAAATCAATTAAACCATCATACCTGTTTGAAAAAAAAACTTTAAGAAGTTCCATCAGTTGTCAATGGATTCCATAAATACCAAAAGAATTTGGTTGTTAGCCTACACAAAAAAAAGTTTCTCCTACTCTCATTTTCTCCCATTCATCTGTTACAGACTCACAAAGCTTATGCAACAATCTATTCGGTTCTAAATTGTCTTCACAAAGCCTCTGCAACAATCTCTTCGGTTCTAAATCATCTTCTAATGATGTCATTCCGCAAGGTATATTTGTATATGGGAAAACGTATTTGAATTGAAATTATTTTTATTTATAGTAAATTGCATAAATTGTATTGAACCTTTAGTAAACTTTGAAGTCATTTTCATTTTGAGTGAAATGCAGAAACTGTACTGAATCTTAGTAAATTAGCTAATATGTAGAGTATCGACCTGTATGGGCAATTCGCATTATATCATGTTAGTTTATAATTCATGTCTTTGACCGGCCAAAGCTTGTAGTGAACTTGAAGAGCAGTGTACTCTCTTTGTTTCAATCCATTATGTTTATATGTGTGTGTGTGTGCGCACATTTTTTTTGTTTTACTTTTACTTCATTATGATGTTTATTGTGCTTTGGTGTTGATAGATGCGGCTGGTTTGGACCAAAACAACCCCCCCTGCATTCTGGTCACCCGCTCTTCAATTTTTTGCCTCAAGAAATTATTGTTATTCTTGATACTCCACCGCGGTCTACGATGACTGTTGCTGAATCTGCAACATCGGATGGTTCTAATTGTATTGATCTTGTGACACCGTCACAGCAGGTCAGGAGTTTTAAAGTATAATCCAGTGTTGATGATCCCACCTCTGCTGATGAGGGATCGTCTGGCGTGGGTTACATAGCCACATAACCTAACATGTGAAAAGAAATAGGATAACTAACTTGTTATATATAAAAATACATATGAGGTGGTTTTAGAAGGGTAATGTGCCTATTTAACTAAGAGATAGAGGACTTCTCTAGTTGTTGTATGAGTTATATACATATTTAACGTAACACGCTGTGCCAATAATCCATTTTGTTGTCATGAACTTGAATTCAAACTCAAATCTCTATACTATTTGTATGTCCAAGCATATATTTAGAACTTGGCATTGTTTCTCACATTATTTTACAAGGTACTTCTATTATTTCTGCAGTTTCTATATAGGTGCGTGTATATACATGTGCCATATTAAATGGATGCGACATGCTAGGGCACTTGTAAATCAACCAACAAAGAAAGTTACACTAGTCACGCGTGAATCTTACATGCTACCGACCACGATTGAGTGGTGGTTTCTTCAAGCCCGAGTTGTGCACTCATCAGACAACCCATTTATAAGTGTAAGATCTTGGATCTATGTTACTTGTAATCTGATGCAGTTGCACATGACAATAGTTGCAACTGCACTTTTAAGTAAGACAGATAACAGTTCTTTAATGTTTGAAAGTTGTTTTACTGTTGCAATTGTGAAAAGACAGTTAAACATAAAACAGTAAAGAACACAAAGGTTTTAACGTGGCTCGGTCCAGATGGTCCTAGTACACGAGGGTTTGCACCCAAAAGTTTGACTCAAACAATACCCTACTTAAGAATTACAGTGTAGGTTTTACATCAACTCAAATCTTAGACTCCCTTTAATATTTGCAGTTGCAACACCTATCCCTCAACTATTTTTGGCATACTTGAATGAGTCGAAGATCACACTAAGCTACTACAAAGTTCCTTTGACTTAATGCTCTTCTCTAAAAGACTTTGACTCGATACAAGACTGAATCACAAATTATCTTTTTCAAAGTGTTCTTCAATTGTGTCGAGTCTTCTCCTTATATAGGCGCGACAGAATCTTCAGCATATCCTCAGTTGCAATCCGCAGAATATCTTCTTTCCTTTCGTGATAAGCGCACCGATATTCTTGTTGCAATCCGAATATATCTTCTTGCCTTATCCAATAGATTCTGCATGATCATACAAGATATCCAAATGAACATGCCTACTAATTATGACTAGATACATAATACGAAGATAAATATAAGTTAATCTTTAAGGTAGGAAAATATCTTATAGAAATATTATCAAGATAATTACCATCTAAGATTTAACTTAACCTAATGATTTAAAACAAAAAAAATATCAATTAAACTAAGTTGGGTTGATCGGATCTAAGCCCAGTCCGAGTGAGGGAGACGACCCTAACAATCTCCCCATTTGGATTGTTTTGTCAAAATCATTGACACATGGGCACAAGAGGTTAGAACAAGATATACCAACAAAAAGTTCATAGCAAACCAAAGTGCAAACAAAGTAGTAGTCCCAAAAAAGTGGCAGTTGCAACATCGGTGCAACCATCCGACAAACGACACAAATTAAGATTGTTCAGAGTTTAACGAGTTTGCAAAAAAAAAAATTTGGGGTGCTCCCCTGACTTGCAACTCCCCCTCAACTCTTTTTCTCCCTCTTTTTGATAGAACAAATCAAGGAGTGTCGGTGCCTAACTGTTCCAACAAGCGATCAAGCTTGGAGTCCTGCAGCGCCAGAGATGTGCTCATCTCCTCATGCGACTTGGTCAACCACTCAACCAGGTTGTTTAAGCGTGAGAGTTCCATGTGGACACCCTCAAGGCTGGCAAATGCATCTGGTAAGAACCCAATACCCTTCTTGGAAATATTGCCAATTACAACCGGGGATGGTGGTGGTTTGTTCAGAACCTTGGTACTAGCCCACATGGCCTGGACATGGGTGAGATCCTCCCGCTCTGCCTTCAAATCTGGGAACTGAGCGGTCAAAACCTTGTATATGAGAGATGGGAAACCGAGCGAGATATGCAAATTTGGAAATGCCTCTCGATAGATACGCTCAAAAACAAGTTTACCCAAGTTAATTGCAACTCCAGTGCTAATGCGGAACAGGACACTTGCAACCTCAACACTCATAGTTGAGGTTTGCGAACATGGCATCCAATGACAGACGAGAATGCGAAACAAAATATTGTACCTGGGGTTGAGATCGCTTGTGGTAAGGGGACCAGAAGGCCAAGATCTGACCGTCCCACCAGTGAGCTCGCTGGTAACTTTGTTCAGGTTCTTCTCCAGTCGCAACTCGAATATAATAACTGTGTCCACGACAGGGGCCTCTATTTCAGTAGAGAGTAGTTCATCAGTAAAAGGGCACACATGATTGCGGATAAAAATGACATGATGCTGGAGTGAACCCTCTGCATCAAGCTGAGTGGTGAGGTTGGCATAGAAATTCTGGACCAGCACATTTTCGTAACTGTCGGCTTTCTGAGTTGTAACTAGCCAGCCCCGTTTCCTCGGTAAAGTAAGAACATCAGTCTTGGCATAAAACTTTTCTTCCAGCGGGCGTTCTTCAATCAATGGTTGTTTCCTATACCCATTGAACCGTACGTAAGCTGTAGGCGTATATAATCGATCGGAGTGACCACGAATAGCCTTCAAGGCCGTAACTGCAGGTGCAACCTCTGGCAGGACGAACTGAGTGTCCACGACTGGTGGAGCAGCCTTTTTGGGCTGGGGAGTGGATCGAACCTTCTTTGTTGGAGGCTCAATATCCGTATCCACCTCATGTGGATCGTCCTCGTCGGAATCAAGTTCAGAGGCAGATTTTTTAAATACTTTGTGCAAACACTGACCGCGGACGGGTTTGCAAACATAAATCTTGGTCCGCTTCCTGGTTGCAACTCCAGGGGTGGAAGAGGTAGGTGGAGTATAGGGAACATCAGCCACATCATCGAAATCACCGTGTGGGATGGTGGAATCTCCCACTTTTGCCTTCCCTTTGGCCTGAGCGAATGCCCTTGCTGGTGACGGATCCAATGGCTGAGCAGGAGAGGAAGGGGATTGAGGAGTATCTTCCTCAGTGTGAGGAGTGAAGTCTTCTTCAGTATCGGAAACAGTCGGTGAGGGTTGAGTCGGAGGTGGAATTGTTTGCAGGGGATCCATGACGATGGATTCGTCGGAGTGTGAGGCGGCGGGTTTCTTGACTGAACCACCCATCTACCAGAATACAACAAGCTATAGAGAGAAACCGTGAGATATGCTTTAAGAGAAGAAGATAAAAGAGAGTAATGGGAAGTAATGACTACAACAGGTAATAAACAGATTCCCTAACCCTAGAATTTAGGAGAAAAACTTTCCCACCAAATGCAATCTCTTATCCTAAAACAAGAAAAGCTTTCATTTAGAAGCATAAGTAAGAAGATATGCAAAATCTAGAGAAAAGATAGAGACAATTCAAGTCGAGATAATCACAAGGCGACACCATCATATCTTAACAAACTTTGGCAAAATCTCCTAATGACACACGAAAGGAAACACAATTGAGGAGAAGTTGAGATCCTACAATTACGTAGAATTGAATCCAACGACAGAGAGCCACAGGGAATTGAATTAACCAAAGATAATTACAAATTCCATAATGATACTAAGTCCAAGGATATAAACTGATATCACGTAATCTCCTCAGTTGCAACTTTGCACAACACACGCTCAACTGGTAGCTTTCACTCTAACACATTTGTGAACAAGGTAGCTCTTTTCAATGAGTAGGAGCGTGGGATAGAATTGATAGCTTTCGCACTTGTTTCTTGTAGGCCAAGTAGCTTTTTTCAGTTGCAACTGAAAGCTGGTGTGACGATCTTTAAATAACTCACCTTGCGGTGTATGTCTCTTTCATATGGTCATTTTTTTTCTTTTTGAGAGACAATCTGTTTCTTTCCCCCTTTTTGTTGTACATTGAGAGTCACTGAGAAGAAAAACATATATATCAATCCAAGTCTGGGAACCACTCTTCATGATGAAATAAGTCATTAAGTCCAGAGAAGTTACCCTTGGTTGCAGCAGTGTCCCTATTGCAATTCACATAAGGCAGGTGCCCAACGACTTACGAAGGTGCTCAAATCTTGTTACATCGAGAGCCTTTGTAAAAATGTCTGCAAGTTGAAGGTTAGTACACACATGATAATGTAATGATATCTTATGTCTATATGCTTGGTACGGGAGTGTTGGACTGGATTTTTAGATATGTTAATTGCACTAGTATTATCACATTAAAGAAGGATTTCATTTTGATCAATACCATAGTCTTGCAACATTTGTTTCATCAATACTAACTAGGTGCAACAGCTACCTGCGGTAATATATTCAGCCTCTGCTGTAGAAATGGTTGTAGAGTGTTGTTTCTTACTGAACCAAGAGACTAGATTGGCTCCAAGATAGAAACATCCACATGTTTTGCTCTTGTGATCATCACCACATCCAATCCAATCAGCATCACTATAACCTACACGAGAGATTTAACTGGGACCAAAATCAGTTGTACCAGAAATGTAACGAATGATCCTTTTAACAGCCTTGAGATGTGACTCTTTTGGGTCGACTTGATAACGTGCACACACTCCAACACTGAAGCATATGTCGGGGTAACTCACCGTGAGATATAACAGGCTTCCAATCATGCTCATGTAGAGGCTGGGATTCATTGAGATGCAAATTTCGTTCTTGTTGAGTCGGTGCAATGATTCCATGGGGGTCTTCATTGCTTTGGGATTGTCAAGCCCATATCTCTTGATTAAGTTCTTGGCATACTTAGTCTGAGATATGAATATTCCATAATCATGTTGTTTGACCTGTAAACCAAGGAAATATGTGAGTTCACCAACCATACTCATTTCAAACTCATTTTTTATAACATATATGAAGTGTTGCAACTCGCTAGGGGACGTGGAGCAAAACACAATGTCATCTACATATATTTGTGCAATGAGAATATGAGTTCCGAAATGTTTATAAAACAGAGTTCGATCCACACTTCCTCTAGTGTAACCTTTTTCAAGAAGATGAATGGTGAGTCTCTCATACCAAGCACGAGGTGATTGTTTGAGACCGTAAATGGCTCTTTTAAGTTTCAAAACATGGGTAAATGAGGGTCAACAAAACCTTTGGGTTGTTCAACGAAAACTTCTTCATTTAGAAACCTATTTAGAAAAGCACTGTTGACATCCATTTGAAATAGTTTAAAGCGTAAGACACATCAATAGCTAGTAAGAGACGAATAGATTTAAGTCTTGCAACTGGTGCAAATGTATCATCATAGTCAACTCCGTCGACTTGAGTGTAGCCTTGTGCAACAAGCCTCGCTTTACTCCGAACAATGTTTCCAAGTTCATCGGTCTTATTCTTGAAAATCTACTTTGTTCCAATGATGTTCACGCTTGGTGGTCTTGGCACCAATTCCCGTACATCGTTTCTTTCAAATTGATTGAGTTCCTCCCGCATGGCCTCAATCTAAGCTTCTTCCAACAGTGCTTCCTTCACATTTTTAGGTTCAATATTGGAAGTGTAACTTACAAATCGTACCATCTCGTCATACCTTTTACGCGGGAGATATCGTGTACGAATACCTTCACTCATCTCACCAATGACTGCCTCGGGTGGATGATTCCTCCTGATGTGAGGTGGAGCTTCTAGATGCTATGTTATTCGTTCATCTCTAGAGAGGGGTCTGTGGCTTATGTGACCTCAGGGTTAGTTACAACTGGTGGATTCACATAATCAGTTGCAACTGGGGAGTGGTCTGTAAGTCATTGGTCGAGTTTCATCCTCTTCTTCTGACTCAATCAGCTCTGTGATATTGACTTCTGAGGAGGTTGATGCAAAGTCCCTGTAATCATCAAATTCTACATTAGATGATTCTACAACAGTTTGAGTTTGCATGTTGAACACGCGATAAGAGTGACTGTTGCGAGCGTAACCAACAAAGATACCTAAGTCATATTTGGATTGGAACTTACCTCTAGTTCTCTATCATTGAGTACATCGCAAGCACAACCAAAAATGTGAAAGTGATGTACACTAAGACGTTTACCTTTCCAGATCTCATATGTTGTCTTAGTTGTACCTAGGCGTAGATACATACGGTTTGTAACATATCATGCAGTGTTCACTGCTTCTGCCCAGAACTTAAGAGCTAGCTTCTTCGAGTTTAACATAACTCGAGCCATTTCAACTAGTGTCATGTTCTTTATTTCTACTATACCGTTTTATTGTGGTGTAATTAGGGATGACTATTCATGAAATATTCCCTTATCAGTACAAAAATTATTAAAACTGTAATTTTCAAATTATTTCCCATGATCACTTTGGATCCTTTTGACTGTTAAATCCTTTTCAGTTGCAATAACGTTGCAAAGGTTTTTGAAAAACACAAAAGATTCATTTATTTCTTTCAGAAATTCAACCCAAGTGAAACGTGATAAGTCATCAACACACAAAAATATGTAACGTTTACCAGAGATACTTTCCTTCTGGATTGGCCCTACAAGATCCATGTGGAGAAGTTCTAGGATTCTTACTGATGGGGTGTATTACAACACTACATGGCTGATCTTCTTCTGTTTTCCTTCAAGGCATGAGCCGCATTTGCCAAGTGGTTTAGGACCAAGTTTAGGTAGTCCCCTTACGACTTGGTTGTTGAAGAGGTGTGCAAGGGATTTATAGTTGATGTGGCCAAGCCTTTGGTGCCAGAGATCTGCAAGATTGTATGCACTAAAGTTGCAAGTTAGTGACATGTTATCAGCTTTACAATTAGTCATGGTATAGCAGTTTTCAGTACTTCTTAACCCTTGTAGTACCCTATTTCGAAACTGATCAATAACCTCGCATTCATCTTTGGTGAACCAAACATATAGATCATCATCACAGAATTGGCTGATACTAATGAGATTATCATGCAGACAATCAACGTAAAAGACATATCTGAGTTTAGGGAATCCCTTCACGTTCAATGTTCATTTTCCAAGGATTTTTCCTCGGTTACCATCTCTAAAAACCACATCGCCATTTTGTTCATGTACGAAGTTACTCAAAATGCTTTTATCCCCTGTCATGTGCCTACAACAAACACCATCAAAGAACCACGAGTTAGAATGTAAGGCACATTGAGAAGTAGAATTGCAAGCAGTAAGATATGTAAGAGTATTGGTTGATTTTTCAACCCAAACTCGTTTTATTGATGTCTCTATTGCAACTGGAGTTGCTGTCTGCTTGATTTTCTTCTTCCTTCGGTTCTTCATTTTCCTTTTAGTTTGCACTTCAGGCTTGACAGACTGGGATGTGTGGTGTGTTTCCCAAAGTTGATAGCAGTATGGTCTGATATGTCCTTGAACGCCATAATGGCGACATGTTGGCACAAACCGTCCTCTTGGGAATCTGCTAAAAGAAACAAAGTCAGAAACTGGTAAATGAGAGTTACAGCTTAGATGTACCTGATCCTAAGATAGTTGCATATGTGAATAGTCAAGTGGAATTTCAACTCCTTTGGGTGTCCGTTCCTTCTTTGATATAGTGATTTTAGTATCTCCAAGGGACTTTGGGTTGATAGGATCAATATAGCCGACTCCAGTTTTCCCAGTTGCAACTTTCTAAGTGTCCAGAACCTTTTCTAGATTGTCAGTGCCTGGAGTGAGTAATTTCACATTCTTGACTAAAGTATCCAACTCCTTTTGAGTGAGATCACACACATCTTCCAATGCTTTGTGTACTTTGTGGGTTGTGTCAAGATCATCATATAGACGATTTCTTTCCCTTGTGAGTGAGAGAACTTTTCTTTCAAGTTCCATGATTTTGTTGTTCATTATAACTGGACTGCCAAATGATGAAACAATTTTGAGTTGAGCCTCAAGTTCAGAATTTTTTTTGAAGATGGTATCCACATCGTCTATTGGATCCAGGTCATCACTATCTAGTGAGTCGCAATTGGATTCTGTCAATTTTTGGATTGCAACAACCATGTTGGCTCTAGCGAACGGAATGAAGATGAGAATGCAACATCAATAGATTCTTTCGTTTCTTATTCGCTTTCTTCGGATTCGTCATCGCTCCATGCAAGTAGAGCTTTATTCTTGTTTTTCTCAAGAAGGTTAGCACAATCATCCCTTTTGTGTCCAAATCCTTGGCATTCCCTGCATTGAATACCCTTTCCAGACCTTTTGTTGTCAAGTCTATTAGTAGCGAAAGGCTTTTTAAAATTATCAGAGGGACATGCAACAGGGCTAGAAGGGTTACCTTTACCCAAGTGTTTGTTCATTTTATTGAACCTTTTTGTGAGGAGAGCGAGTGATTAGACCAGTTTGGTGTTGGAACTGCTCTGAGGGAGATTTGCTTGCAATGCCACTCATTTGGAGATGTTGTCTCTATCTCTCTTGAGTTTCATTTCACATGCGGTGAGGGAACCCATGAGATCAGCAAGGGATAGAGTGTTGATGTCTTTTGCCTCTTCAATTGCTGAGACCTTCATTGCAAATCTTCCTGGAAGAGATACCATAAGCTTTAGCACAATTTTGGATTCTGGAAAGTCGGCTCCAAGGATGGTGGATTCACTTTCTAGGTGCATGAGTCTGGAATGAAACTGTGTAATGGTATCAGTCTCTTCCATGTGCACGAAATTGAACTGGTCGTTCAACAGTTGCAATTTGGACGCCCAGACTTTTGCATTTCCTTGGTGCACGTTCTCAATAGCATGCCAAACATCTCTTGCAACTTCGCAGTTATAAATACTCTTATATTGGTCGTAATCAACTGCAACTAAGATAATATTTAAAGTTATAGAGTTATAGTTTGCAAGGAGTTCCTCTATGTTACTTGTAATCAGATGCAGGTGCACTTGACAGTAGTTGCAACTGCACTCGTAAGTAAGACAGATAACAATTCTTTAACATTTAAAAGTTGTTTTAATGTTGTAATTGTGAAAAGACAGTTAAACATAAAACGGTAAATAACACAAAAGTTTTAACGTGGTTCGGTCCAAATGGTCCTAGTCCACGGGGTTTGCATCTAAAAGTTTGACTCAAACAATACCCTACTTAAGAATTACAATGTAGGTTATACATCAACCCAACTATTAGACTCTCTCTAATATTTGCAGTTGCAACACCTATCCCTCAACTATTTTCGGTATACTTGATTGAGTCGAAGATCACACTAAGCTACTCCGGAGTTCCTCTGACTTAATGCTCTTCTCTAAAAGATTTGACTCGATACATAACCGAATTACAAATGATTTTTTTTCAAAGTGTCCTTCAATTGTGTCGAGTCTTCTCCTTATATAAGTGCGACAGAATCTTCAGCAGATCTTCAGTTACAATCCGTATAATATCTTCTTCCATTATATGATAAGCATGCCGTAACTCTGTTGCAACCCGAATATATTTTCTTGCCTTATCCAATAGATTATGCATGATCATACAAGATACTCAAACGAACATGCCTACTAATTATGACTAGATACATAATATGAAGATAAATGTAAGTTAATCTTTAAGGTAGGAATATATCTTATAATGATATGAAATTATTATCAAGATAATTACCATCTAAGATTTAACTTAACCTAATGATTTAAAACAAAACAATATCAATTAAACTAAGTTGGGCTGATCGGATCTAAGCCCAGTCCGAGTGAAGGAGCCGACCCTAACAATAAGAAAAGAGATGTCGACACATTCCCATATTGCTCACCATAACATAGTTGTCAAATAAGTTGCAAAACTGACATCACCATAGAGAAGAAAATGCTAAGAGTACAAAAGTATAGTCATTTAGGGAGCAACTTACAAGTCTCTAGTCTTATCTACTATAACATGGAATATTTGGGTGACATCTGACGTAGTAAATCAGGACTCGGGAGGAGGGTAAAAAATACATTAGAATCATCTTATAATGAATCTCCTTTACCTAATAAAAATAAGACAAAGTAGAGCCTCAGAGAACAAAAGTCACTCCACCACATTGAATCTCGAATGAGGCAGAAAACAAGCGACTCTCCTCCAGAAAAAACTCAATGCAATGATTATGTATTTATCTTGTAAAAAACAAAAACATAAATTTTACGTAGGATGTTGTAATTATAGACTGCGGGCTGCACTAATCAAATTGGAACATAATGATAACATTATAAAATGTAGAAAAGATGTAGTTGCACAATATCGTTTGAAAGCTAAAAGGTATTCTACTTTGAGGGTAACTTATCCATACGTGGATGCATCTGGATGATTGAAAGAGGACTTCGAGAAGAAAGGTCGGAAAAGCGAAGATGCACGTGTAAAAGAGAAGGAAAACTACCTTTAGCCATAGAGCTGTTGCGGGGCAAAGCTTTTATATTTTTGAAATATTTTTTCGAATCTACTTTTGCTGTTGATATGTGTAATTCACTTATTGGGTCGACCCATCTCAGGGCTAACCCAATCAAGAATCGACCAACGCTCTTTTCATATCAGGGATGGACCCCGATATAACTTCTGATATCGAGTATCGCATTCGATATGGTACAACGCATGTGGAAGTCACGCGTGTGATCCCTGCATCCCGAGATCTATATATATCATGGTTCCGCTAAACAAGGTAAGCTTCATTAATTATCCACAGTGTTCATACGTATATCGAATATTCATATTCGATATCGAGCCTTCACCCGATATCCATACCCGACATATCATCCGATATTACATCCGATATATATACTACTCGACATACACTTTCAATATATAACTCCGATATTACTCACCCGACATGGCCATATCCCCGATATCAGCCACATCCCCGACACAGAAGAGATTCGATATCTGCTTAGATTCGACATCATCCTCGACTCCTCCAGCCAAGCATCCAAGTGTTACTCTGAGGTGTTCTGGACCTAAGTATACCTAGAACTAACGATATTGATAGGAGATCTGATTTGTAATAGATTTGTTATCATCTTGTTGTAATCCCGCACTTCGCTTATAATATACGATATATTATCAAATTCGTTGCGTTCACTCTATTCAGTAGTTGGGGCACTTCTGTAATTAATCGAATGTTTTGAGCATTAACAAAAAACTCATATTCTATCTTAGTATTTAAAATATCATCGTAACCTTTGGAATGAGGAATGAAAAATGTTATTTTCTCTCACCTCAAATTCTCTCATTTTCCACCCCCTTGTATCATCTAATTTGCCATTCACTTCTTTAATTTTTGGCATCGTCTTTAACGATAATAGCTGTTACAACGTCATGGAAAGAAGTTCATGACACCTAACTAGCCTCGCAATTAGACACACGCCTTGTAAGATACCAATTATTATATTCATAAAGACTAACAAGATTCAGTGTTATGAAGGAGTAAGTGTAGACCAAGTGTGTGATAATTCGACAATAATACTGCAATCAGAAGACATTTATTATGTGAGCAATCCGAATTTAAGGTTGTCTATAGATTTGCCTACTTGAAGCAAAATTAAATACTCCGATTACCTCTTTTCATGACGATCAATTTATACAACTTTAATGAGAAAAATCCTTTAAACACTATATATACCTCTTAACATTCTCTATGTATCTCATACTTTTATTGCCCATAATAGCATCATTGTAATTCAAAACTATCCTTTTACTCAATGCAATTCAAATGACATCATATTTATCACTTTTTATTCCTTTAAATCATGTAATTCACATACAAACTAATTATTGTTACATCCCCACTTAATCATGATATCTTTTGATTAGTGACTTGTATTAATTTAGAGCAATTAATGATATAACGCACTCATGCATTGACTTGTACGAGTTATGATTCCCAACATTTATGTTCGTCTGAGCTAAATATACGCCTAGCTCGACAAGAGTTTTTATCTGAACTAAATTTACGCCTAGCTCGACAAGAGTTTTGTTTATTCTTTGTTCTTTTTAGAATTGAGCCCTTACACTTTCCTAAAAGCCATTATATTTAAAACATAAGTTGTAGATAAAATAACCTTTTTTCTATACGGTAATCTTTAATTTAAAACATAAAAGTCTCTCTTTCTCTCTCTAGAAATCCCCCCCACCCTGCGTCAATTTGAAGCTGTCTTCTTAATTTCCAATTAAGTCCTCCCAACATCTCTTCCCTCTCCACCTCCGTTCATTATCTTTCTCTCACTACAATTTCTCTCTCTCTCTCTCTACACAAATACATACATACACACTAGGGTTCAGTTCGTTTTGTACTACCGCGCGCTAGGGTTTTTGGACAGTATTTTGCTAGGGTTTATCAGTTGTGATCTCTCTGCCATGGCGGCGGAGAAGCTGAGGGATTTGAGTCAGCCGATTGATGTGAACTTGCTCGACGCTACTGTTGCCGCTTTCTATGGAACTGGATCTAAAGAGGAGGTTGGAAGCATTGTTATTTTGTCTTAATTAGCTATCAGTTACTGTGTGTATATATATATACATATATATGTGTGCATTGTGTTGTTGATTGCTCGAGGTCTTGGGGATTATGAAGAGAAAGTGTTGTTTGTCGAAAAAAGTAGGAGCGCAGAAGAATTAGGTTATTTTTGCCTTACTTGCACGGAATGTGTTGCCGGAAATTGTTTTACGCTCTGTTTTCTGGTCTTGCTGAGTAGCTAGAGATGTTGTTAAGTGGCAGTGAGTGTTACTTATCGTAAGAACTGCGGCTTTTTCTCAAGTTTTAGCTGTATGAGTTATGAGTGACTGGAATAGAGCTCAAAAGGAGGACTCGAAGTTGAACTTAGTAGAATTCGGATGATTTGAAATAATGAGTTGCAAGTGACTGGCATATTCCTATGTGTTTTTTCCGTTCTTTTCCTTCTTCTTTTTAATTGCTCTAGTTGTCGCATTCTACAGATTCGTGAAATTTGCTAAAATCGTTATTGAGTTTTCGAATCATTTGCTTTGGTAGCGAATTGTAATAAAGTTAACTCCGTGAACTTGGACTCGGTGTTTAGCTTTGAAATTATAAGTAACGATTTATCGATCTTATCAGTGTCTTTTTTTGTTTGTTTAAACGTATCTTTCTTATGCTCGTTATTTAGATTGACCTATAGGTTGCATTCACATTTTCGTGTGATTTATGCTTTCAATAACTATCGACAGTTGGTAATTTATCCCTTAGGTTGTTTGTTGACTCGCGAACTTTGGACTATAAACAGCTGTTTGTAATCATGTAGAACAGAATTATTCCCTAACATCTCCCTGTCTTTCAAACGACTGGAGTTACTATAACCTATTCCAGCAGAGATCTACCTTGAATGTCTAGTGGAGTTAATATTAGCTCCGAAATCAGATTCCACCATACTCTTACCAGGAGTACGAGATTCATGGTGCAATTGTATAACAACTAAATTAGTTTATTCATTAGCGGTGCTACAATGCACTTAAATATGCAAAGCGAGCAGTTTCTAAATTCGAGCATATTGTATGAGCTCTGTCACTATCTTGATTAGGTTGGATCAAGATTCTCACTTTTTTGATGTGTTTGGATTGTGCAAGATTGAGTGTCGCAGAAACATAATTTTTGATTAGATTAATATTGTAGGATGTAGTTTGATATGCAACTTGGACCAACAGCATGCAGCTTGTGAATATTTGCTGAAACATTTTTTGTCAGACAAGTGATTTTCTGTTCAAAACAGTGTATTGCTTGAGCAGTAGAAAGAAATTGGGCAGCTGATGTGTTTTATATATTTGGCTGTGGAGCAAGGAAAAACTGGTGCTGTCGCCGCTCTATTGATGATATCGAATTGCACTGTTTAACATGCACAATTTTTGGGAACTGAAATTCACAAATTGGGTTTGATGATGCATTAACATTCTCGTGCCCAGATTTGTTATCTTTTAAGAGCGGGTGTGAATTGTTATTTGTACTCCAGTTTACCTTTTGGCATTGGTGGATGTTGCTCATGCGTCTTCTTGGAACTATTCTCTGTAGCTGGACCAAATTTTTATGTTTATTTCTCTTTGTTATAGTATGCGCTTGATCGTGGATGGGCGTTTTGTTATTGTATGCAGCCTATTCTTTTGTTATTAATTTTTAAGGCTCTTTGTGGCGATATATATATATATATACATTTAACTTATTTTTAAAGATCCTGCTTTTACATTTTTCAACAAATCAATGGTGGTTTTACTGCTGGTAGTCTGTGTGGCTTAAGGCTGTCATTTTTAATCTCAACATTTATGCAGTTGACATGATATTGGTTTTTTTTTCTGCCCAGAACTTACCGTTTTGTTTTTCTCTCTTGCCTGACAGAGAGCGGCTGCAGATCATATTTTGCGGGATCTGCAAAGTAACCCGGATATGTGGCTTCAAGTGGTTCACATTTTATCTAGCACTCAAAACTTGAATACCAAATTCTTTGCCTTACAGGTTTGGCATTGATGATAACTGTGTGTTTGTAAATTTGGTTTATATAACTGGAATTTACATAGTGCTTGTGGTTTATTCTCTTTACTGTTTGTGAAGATGTTGACAAAAATGACACTTGCTGAACCTGGCGTTTACAGGTTCTGGAAGGTGTTATTAAGTATAGATGGAACGCTTTGCCAGTTGAACAACGAGATGGCATGAAAAATTATATTTCTGAAGTTATAGTTAAGGTAACTAAATCCCCTATATTTGATTTCAGATTTATTTCCCATCATTGAGTTGTCTTACTTTAGATTATCTTTGCTGATACATCACCGTGTATGATTGTCTCATATTAGCTTTCTAGTGACGAGATCTCTTTTCGTCGGGAGAAGTTGTATGTTAGTAAATTAAACATTATCTTGGTTCAGGTAATGTTTTTAATCCTCCAACTGATTCTACCGTATATTTTTGAATAAGTCAGTTAAATCAAAGCATGCTGTTGATTAAATATCTGCATTGTATTATGATTGTCGTACTTATGTCCAGATCTTGAAGCATGAGTGGCCAGCCCGTTGGCGAAGCTTCATCCCTGACCTGGTTGCTGCTGCGAAAACTAGTGAAACCATATGCGAGAATTGCATGGCCATTCTGAAAGTGTGTAGTTTTTACCTCCGTTTGATTATTTATGCTATCTACTTTTAGTTGATGTGAATATGTTATGTTTCAGCTTCTGAGCGAGGAGGTCTTCGACTTCTCAAGGGGTGAAATGACTCAACTGAAGATTAAAGAACTTAAACAGTCACTGAACAGGTAACAATGTGAAACAGTGTACTTTATGTTGACTTTTGCGTATATATTGTTATTTCTTAGTAATTGTTAATAGTGCGGTATCGGGACATTCACTGTACATGTGCAATAATCATATTTAACGTGGTAATTTTGATGTCAAGCTGTTTATAATTTTTCTGCTTCCGACTCTTTAGATATTGAGAATTTCTGTTTGTCTACAGTGAGTTCCAGCTCATCCACGAGTTATGCTTGTACGTACTGTCTGCATCGCAAAGAGCCGAGCTTATTAGAGCTACACTAGCTACATTGCATGCTTTCCTTTCGTGGATTCCACTTGGTTACATATTTGAATCACCGCTGGTTTGTATTACTGCCTTCCTTCCTTGGGTTGTTCTACATAAAGAAATTACTCTGATTTTTCATAGTCTTTTTGGGATCATTAAGTAATATCTGACACCAATTTTTGTTGCAGCTTGAAACACTTCTGAAATTTTTTCCTATGCCGGCTTACCGCAATCTTACGCTTCAATGCTTGACAGAGGTATTCTATTTGTTTAATAACCTTTAAACTTCTTGATGGCTTATTTTGTTTTCAGTATATTTGTTTATCTTATGTCTTTGTTTTGCAGGTTGCTGCTCTTAGTTTTGGAGAATTTTACAACATGCAGTATGTCAATATGTATACTATTTTCATGGTGCAGATGCAGGTAAGGACCTTTGCGTTGTCATTACCTTGCACTTTGTCAGAGTTACTTGGTTTTATTAGATTTTGCTGACTATCTGTTTTTCCTTCCCAGACCATACTTCCGCCTACGACCAACTTTCCAGAAGCTTATGCAAATGGCAATACTGAGGAGCAGGTAAGTGCCTGAAAGTGTGAAGTTAAATTTCCTTTGGATCTCCGTGTCTTCTAGGTATACTTATCTCTCTTTTACTTTCCAGGCATTTATTCAGAACTTGGCTCTGTTTTTCACGTCGTTTTACAAGGTAATTCCCCTTCAATTCTATCTGGCACATAGCTAAAAATGGTCCAAGGATATATCCATGCTACAGAGCGTGCAATGATGTAGACCCTTCAATCATTGGAATGCTGGTATCATTTGTTGAATAGTGGACTAAAGGTGTAATTGTGAATCCGTGGGTGATTCATGATATATGAGTATTTAACCTTGGGCTCAATGCTGCCAACATGTAAACGATTGCTATTTTTTCGTAATTCTCACGTTCTGTTCTAAAACAGCTGGATCTCTGCCCCTGGGTATAAAACTTGCACTATTATAGCTGTTCTACAGATAGTTGTTTAAGGCTGTTGCTTCATTTACTGGATATAATGATTTCGTAGCTAGGGCACGAATATGGTATAGGGTAATGCTTAGTCATCTTCTTAGTATATGGTGGTGCTTTTATTCTTCATATACAATTGCCACTGGTGTTCTTTGTCAATATTTATCTATTTGCATGGTAAAAGCTTACATGCTTGCACTTTTCTATTGCTGAATTGATTATGCTCTCCATGAGCCTACTTTATTTAGCCTGCTGCTGATTTATGAACTTATTGTTTCCTGGATACAGTCTCATATACGAGTGCTAGAATCGTCGCAAGAGAATATAAATGCTCTTCTCGCGGGCCTTGAGTATCTCATAAACATCTCGTATGTGGACGACACTGAAGTTTTTAAGGTATGCTTTAATTGTCGTCCAAAAATTTCCTATACTTGTTTGGTTATTTTTTCATTCACTTTATTGACTGCAGGTTTGTTTGGACTATTGGAACTCATTAGTTTTAGAGCTGTTTGAAGCCCACCATAATTTGGAAAATCCGGCAGCAACTGCAAACATGATGGGACTGCAGGTGCTATCATAGATGAATTCCTTCTTTCTTCTTTAATCTGAAATTTAGAATGTCGCGACGCGAACTGCCTTGTGTTGATTTCTTTTACCAAGCAACTTTTGTATTATGTCATGATTCTCTCGTCGTTATTAAAAAAAAATGCACTTTCAAACCTCCTGACAGTTTGCTACTTCTTGGTATAAAATAAAACATTAGTTGCAACAAGGGCAGTTACATGGAATGATAAAAGTTAAATTTGTGCTACATCTTAGTTTGCTGGTGTTATGCACCTCCCCCCTCCTAAACCCTTGAGCTAAACGTTCTTGTGATTTCGTAGCCGATTAAGGTCTTTGCACATGCGCGTGTATAGAAAACTGACAATATGCCTCAATTTGAACAATGTTGGTGCATATAATGCATATAAGGGAACAATGGAAGAGAGGTCTCTGGTTGTTTCTGTGCGTAGTCTATCAATACATGGATTTCATGCCTGTCTGTGCCTGACTCTGTTTACATGGCCAGATGCCAATGCTTCCAGGTATGGTTGATGGACTCGGTTCACAACTAATGCAGCGGCGCCAACTTTATGCTGTTCCAATGTCAAAGTTGAGATTATTGATGATCTGTCGCATGGCTAAGCCAGAAGAGGTTCTCATTGTTGAGGATGAAAATGGAAATATAGTTCGTGAAACTATGAAAGACAATGATGTGCTTGTGCAGTATAAGGTCCCCAATTTGCCTTTAACTAAATTGTTACTGCATCTCATCTTTTGTGGAGGTTGACTTATATCTGAAAGGTTTAATGGATGATATTCGAACAGATAATGAGGGAAACACTGATCTACTTGACGCATCTTGACCATGATGATACTGAAAAGCAGGTTCGTTTCATTTTATCTCTCTTTTTACACCTGTGATTCTGGAGTGAGCATGTTATGTGTTTTAAGCCTTTCGATATAAAATTTATTTGGTTATAATATGCATTTAGCTTCGAACTGTACAAATGCTCTTTTTTGTGAGTAATTATCATTCTTCGGTAGATTCAGATTGAGCTTTTGTGCACGATCTTGCTCGTATGGGGAAATTTCTTTCCCTGATTATTACAAGTCCTAATGTCAAGATTTATGCAACTTGATCTATTATGACTGGGTTCGGGTATTACTTAGGTGCCAAACAAATATCCTCTGCCTCCGAACTCTGTTGATAAATAACCAAGGATATAATGTGACTGATTTCAAACTATAAATTCTTTCTCATTAGTAAAACTACCGTAGTTTTTTTGGGCTAGGGTGATGGGCTGATGGCTATTCAGAGTACGTGGAGCCTAAATTCAAGGAGTTTTTTTTTTATCATAAAATGCAATTTCGACTAGCTACTTACTTTTGGCGTTGGCTACTCTGTTTGCTATGGATATTGCACAGGTGGCTTGGTGTGTTATGATCTATCTCCTTGGTCTCTCTGTGCATGTGCATTTTTAGTAGACTGTCAGTTGATAAATACTGTTCACTGAGAAACATATTACCTGTGCCGAACTTCCATTTGAAGATTTCACGGCCTAAAATAACCATGACTGAACTATTGCTGCTCTGTATCCATAAAGAATTATGGTGTTATAAGTTACAGATTTATGTTTTCGCACTAATTCTATTTGTGAAATTAATTTGGATGTTGGTACAGATGCTGAAGAAATTAAGCAAACAGTTAAATGGAGAGGATTGGACCTGGAACAACCTCAATACACTGTGTTGGGCAATTGGATCTATATCTGGGTCAATGGTGGAGGAGCAGGTAAGATTTTTTCTCTATAAATAATCGTATTTCTGGTGTTGCCTGCTTTAAATCACTTCAAGAACTTTCTTTGCTAAATGATTATTCTGATATTAGATGTACCTTGTTCTGACTCTCCGTGCAGCATGAGTTGTTGTTTTGTGTTATATACTACTAACATCGAAACTAGTCTGAGAAATATTATCCTCTTGGGTTGTCGCTTTGTTGTCTTGGTTACTGGTCCATTCATGCGAAAACCAATTGATCTTGGACATGTTCGTTTGCTGTTTCGCTGTATGAGCATGAAGTGCTGTATTTTTTTGCTTTTTATTTTTAAGTAAGCTTTTATTGTACTGTATGTTGTCATCCTATAATTCTTTGATATGGTTTTTTTTCTTCGTTTCTTCGTTTTTTTTTTGTATTTAGTGTCATTTTGCGATACATCTTTCCAGATTTTCATGATGCCCCAGATCGTGTGGACGACTATTTGTGACTGGGTGGTCGTGTAATTTTAGTTTGATATGCATTTGAATTCTTTTCGATTATGATCAACTCGTGTGTTGGATATACTTCTCTCTTATGTTTAATGATTTCTTTAAATATATCGTATGCTATGTAACGGTTTAACTATCACAATAGTTTTGCGAGTGTCTTTTCTTATGGAAAACCTGCGGCATAAATTATACTTTCAATATTCACAAATTTCTCTTTTTGGCAGGAAAACAGATTCTTGGTGATGGTGATTCGGGATTTATTGAATCTATGTGAAATCACCAAAGGAAAGGACAATAAAGCCGTCATTGCCAGTAATATTATGTGAGGATCGTTGTACTTCTTCTTAAATATTGACTAGACACTGACACAAATTTCGAGTGCTGCTTGGACTTTATCAATATGGTTATATGTTCGTTTACTAGATGATGTGAGTTAAATATTGTAATTGAGTTTGTCAAAGCTTAACCCCTCTCATGTTGCTGTTTGTTGGGTGTGCAGGTATGTGGTTGGGCAGTACCCTAGATTTTTGAGGGCTCACTGGAAGTTCTTGAAAACTGTTGTGAACAAATTGTTTGAATTCATGCATGAAATTCATCCAGGAGTCCAGGTTTGATATACCAAATGCTTATTTCCAAGTTAATAAAGATGCAGGATGGATGTTATAGTGTTTCTATCGCTTTTAGATTTCCTTCTTCATCCTGCAGTTCAACTGTTAATTAGGTTGCTATTCTCTACTGATGGTGTAAGTACTATGCTCTAATGTTTAGGACATGGCATGCGACACATTCTTGAAAATTGTGCAGAAGTGCAAAAGAAAATTTGTTATTGTTCAGGTTGGTGTTGTATCTGTAATCTGAGTAATGAGTTAAGTACGCAAATGACATTATGAATTAAATAAATTGGCTGTGCTTATGATCCCTTTTACAGGTTGGAGAAAATGAGCCGTTTGTATCAGAACTCTTAACAACCCTTCCGACGACTATTGCAGATCTTGAGCCTCATCAGATCCACACATTCTATGAATCTGTAAGGCTTCCTTATATTGCATTGTATGTTTTAAGGTTTGATTGTTTCACTCTCCGTGTAAGGTCAGGCATCGCCATAACATTTCAAAGTTCACTGTTTAATGTTGCACTTTTTTCATTTTAGGTGGGTCAAATGATCCAAGCTGAATCTGATCCCCAAAAGCGAGATGAATATTTACAGAGATTGATGGAGCTTCCGAATCAAGTAAGATTCTTGGTGTAAATTAAGTTCCCTGTTTTACCTCTGCTTTGCCTTCCGTCCTCTAAATCTTATATATTATCATCTGTATGGCTTATAATATGCACTGTTTGCTACAGAAATGGGCCGAAATTATTGCACAGGCGCGTCAGAGGGTGGATTTCTTGAAAGATCCCGATGTGATAAGGGCAGTGCTTAATATATTCCAGGTATGTTATCTGAATAAGCAGTTTGAATGGGTAAACAGTGTTTATTTATTTGATCATGTAGTTGTTATAAACATGGGCAACCACAACTATGTGTTATGTCACTAATTTGTAGCTATCTGTACTCTTGCGGCCTCCAGAATATTGGGTTCAGTTAATTTAGTTTGATCATCTCCTCTTCTAATGTATTCATTTATTTTGGATTTTTAAGTTTGTATGAAAAGTCAATGAGCTTTATGCTTCTTTGATTGTCATTGTTGATCTATTATATAAGTGACTTAACCCTGTATTCTGGGCTTATCTAGGAATAAGATGATGTGGATCACATTTGTTATGTGGCATTTTAGTATTTCATTAATTACTCTGGGTTCTCTTATCTTTCATCTTTGGTTCACTCTTGTGCCCTTGTTCCAGACAAATACCAGTGCTGCCAGCTCTCTTGGAACATATTTCCTGCCTCAGATTTCTCTGATCTTTTTAGACATGCTCAATGTATACAGGTTTGTCTAACATTTTTTGAGAGTTTTCAGTTTCTCTGCTGCACTTTTTTGAGAGTACTTTGTATTTGCAATTCTACGACGATTTAAGATTTTTTTTGAGTTCTGCAGAATGTACAGTGAGCTTATATCAACCAGTATTGCTCAAGGAGGCCCCTATGCTTCGAGGACGTCAATTGTGAAACTTCTACGGTGAGTTTTACTCCTTGTAAACTTCTACTTCAACTGGCAATGTTGGTATTTATGGTTATCATGTCCATGTTCAACAGCTCAGTCAAGAGGGAGACACTGAAGCTCATTGAGACATTTCTAGATAAGGCTGAAGACCAGCCTCACATTGGCAAACAATTTGTGCCTCCAATGATGGACCCTGTACTTGGTGACTATGCCCGTAACGTGCCTGATGCAAGGGAGTCGGAAGTTCTCTCTCTTTTTGCCACAATAATAAATAAGTATACATTTCTCCTTATGTTTTTAATTGTACATAATTTTTTCTGTAACGGTTTCCTGCTCCATTTTGAGACTTTTGATTAACTTATCCTGTGATATTACAGAAATTCTAGTTTTAGGGAACTACAATTGGGAGAGCTGTATATTTAATGTAGAGATGTTGATTAATTGCCACTTTTTGGGAGGATAACTGCATTCTGCCTCCTTTCCCATGCTAGGGGTGTTGAAGTTTGCATGCCTCCTGTTTTGCCATTAATATCTTGCTCTTTCCTTGTTTAGGTATAGAGGGGCAATGATTGAGGATGTTCCGAGGATATTTGAAGCTGTTTTCCAATGCACTCTAGAGGTTGGTTGATGGACCCCCCTTTATCTATGAATCACAAATTGGCGTTTATAGTACTTGAATATGTAAAGCTTTTTATCTACGAATCACAAATTGGCGTTTATGGTACTTGAATATGTTAAGCTTTCTGATTATTTTTGGCCGCTGAAGCAGCAGAGCCAATATTATTGAAATTTATTATACTCATGGACATGTGCGCAAATTATTATGTTTGTAAGCAGCTATTGTTTTGTGCATCCTTAGCATTCACGTGAAATGCTATATTGATGTACAGGTTCTCATTTTCTTTCTGTAGTGTTTGTTTATGCCTCGTACACAACATTCTGCTTCTCAGTATTATCTGGGCTTGCTTTCGTAATGAACATAAGGAGTTAAGGTTATTTTCATTCCACCTATGCACAAGACTAAATTTTGCCTCACCTTTCGGGCCCTGAATAAAAATGTCATTTTCTGCGGAATTTCTTTTACCCCTCTGCGCTCTTTCGAAGCCGCCTATTGCTCCTATATGTGTCTGCTTTCTCGAGCATCTCTCTCATCTAAATGCTAATTGAGATCTGTGTGAATAATGATTTACTGCTGGAACTACGTGAGATATTTTCAAGACGAGATTTCTCAAAGGTGATTTTGACCTGTGGTGTTCATTGAGTATAGCAGATGATCCTTTTATGTCGTTTGTGGATGACTTTTAACTCAAGGTGATGATCCGTTAGGCTTTTTGTGCATGGTCATGAAGTGTTACCACAGTTTTGGAGATTCTTTCCAGCTTGTATACTTATCTTCCCTGATATTACTGATTTTCCCGTGTTTTTGATACCATAATGAACTGTGTTTGACTTCAATAATGTTGTCTTTGTAGATGATAACAAAGAATTTTGAAGACTATCCAGAGCATCGACTCAAATTCTTTTCGCTACTTCGGGCAATAGCTACACACTGTTTTCCTGCTTTGATCCACTTGTCTAGTGAGGTACACACACCATTCATCGAAGCATTGTCCACTCTTATTCATGTGCAAATCACATCTTCTTTAACTTATCCTGGACAAGTGTTGTACCCATTTGAGTATTAATGTTTTACTATAAATATTTGATTTGTTCGAGTGTTTAACTGGTTATGTGCAGCAACTAAAGCTTGTCATGGATTCTATCATTTGGGCTTTCCGGCATACTGAACGAAATATTGCAGAAACTGGGCTCAACCTTTTATTGGAGATGCTGAAAAATTTTCAGGTGTGTTCTTTTTGGTTCTAATTTTTCTGCATATTGGGTAGTTTAAACATTTCAGGCAGGCTCCCCTTACCACGTTGCTCTGATGGGTTTGCAGGGCTCTGAATTTTGCAATCAGTTTTATAGGACTTATTTTGTGACAATAGAACAAGAAATCTTTGCTGTCTTGACCGACACCTTCCACAAGCCAGGTTTTAAATTGCATGTCCTGGTGCTGCAGCACTTATTCTGCGTGGTAATGTGCTTTTCCTTTCAGTTCAGTTCAGTTTTTGTTTTATTTCTTTAGAGGGAAGCATGCTTACTGGCCGTTAATGGAAGTCGCTAGCGACTATTTCCGTGAATCTTTTATCAGTATTTTTCGGGTTTCAATCACATACCACAAAGCATGCATGCTAACAACAGTGGTTGATTACAGCTGGAATCGAGTTCGTTGACTGAACCGCTGTGGGATGTTGCTACAGTCCCTTATCCTTATCCAAATAATAGCACGTTTATTCGCGAGTACACAATTAAATTGCTGAGTTCATCATTCCCCAACATGACGGCAGCTGAGGTATTGAAGCAAGACTTGCAGACACAATTTGGATGCACATCCAAAATGTGATAGATGCATTGACCTGTATCGTGCTTTACTTTTGTAGGTTACACAATTTGTGACTGGACTTTTTGAGTCAAGAGGCGAGCTTTCTTCATTCAAAAACCATATACGAGACTTTCTTGTGCAGTCAAAAGAGTTTTCAGCTCAGGTACTTGTATTCTCATGGTTACAATTGTTTATGTCCTTTTCATGCTTTATATATTCTTTAAAGACCTTCTGCCCCTTGAATAGTAAGAATGCTATTTTGTTGATAGGTTCTTTAGTGTTAGTTTTTTCATATATCAAGGTTTGATTATTAATTCATTTCGGTACCACTTCTTTTATGTGTTTGGTTTCGACAAATAGATTGAGCTTGAAAACTTCCAAGGCTCCTGGGCACCTGATAGTTTCCAAATTGATAAGATACTGCGGTGTTAGATGGTTTGCCTTGGTTCTTACTACATATTTTATATGCACTTATCGACTTTTAATTTGTTGATGCAGGACAACAAAGATCTTTATGCTGAAGAAGCTGCTTCCCAGAGAGAAAAGGAGCGACAACGTATGTTGTCTATTCCGGGGCTCATTGCACCTAATGAGATACAAGATGAAATGGTGGACTCATAATTGTCCCCAAAAAGCTGCCTTTTAACTTAAAGAACTTAAGGTGGGGCAATCACATAGTCTTCAGTGATACCAATTTATGGAGTTCAACCTGTAATTTTACCTCAACATTTTTGATCTGCCCGCGATGTTTTTTTATCTCATTTGAAGTGGTGAAGCTGTTGAGGCTTAAGAGAGGCTTTGGTGGTGAAGAAAGTAGATACTGGTTGTTAGAGCGTTAGATTCTGATGTAGGAATACATCATCGTCATCTTTCATGCCTTTTATCCGATTTGTGGGAGCTCTGTAATTCAGGATATTTGTTAGGACCGCTTGAGCTTTGGCAGTGTCCCTATTGTGGCTCTGCTTAGAATTTGATGTATACATACATTTTGTGGGTCTGTGTAGAAAAATTCTTTTTTGGTTGGTATAATTGTTCGTTCTGGATTTCAGAAAGGTTTAATATTTAAACAAAAAACTCGCACTAATTAAGTAGACTTCTGTTTAACAAAAGTGAGGTTATTGCGGCTCATTATGACACCGAACTGCTAATTTGATGATTTATTTTTGTCGAGGAATCTGTAGTGGTCCTCATGTAAAAATGCAATGTTCGCAAACTAATCATAAGTTAAAACCTGATGAGGTCAAGATTTTACAGAAATAAATCATTATCCTGAATTTAGTAAAACAAAGAAATACCTGTTAGTTGGAACTTGGAAGCAATGATTGGGGAAACAACTAAGAACGGGCCGCAAATTCAACAATTGAGTTCTTTTTTAGGCCTGATTCGTTTTTGTTCCTCATTTCCTGATATTTTATGACATTACTTTTTGTAAAAGATGCCATTTAATGATTCGAAGTTGCATCTAGAATTGGAACAGCGAGTTTAACTCAATAACAATGATTTTTCCTTATGAAATTGATGAGTGTTTTTTGTCAACAAGCGTCACTGTGGGCACAATTATGTGCTGGATAAATGATCGCTCACCAGTCACATTTTTTCCCTCCAACAAAATATATATTTAGCCTTTCCTTCTTTTTTTCCCACATTTTTCTTTTTCAGGTCCAATATTTTTGCTCGAGGGTCTTCGTTTTCGTCATTCTTTATCTTCTCTGCTTTTACTGAACCTACTCACAAAAAAGAAAGAATAGAAATCTGGCCATGTTTCCCGAGAGAGGCCTCCTTCTCTCAGGCTAGTAACTTTTTTACTTCTAGTCGACTGCTTAATGACGAGTTTTTATGTTTGTTTTTTTCCTACCCAAAGGCCATAGCTAATAACTATTACATGCTATCATGACCTTTATTAACATTCCTCTAACTTATGCCACCGACATCCTTAAATAGAAGATTAGAGAAATGTCAGAAGGCGACTGTTCAAAAGTGTGAAGCTCGAATTGCAAATTCTGTTGCAAGTACATCGATACCAAAACAATATTACAACAAAGAAGGATACATCGTTTAATGAGATGATGAACGCATAATCAACCTTTAAACTCAAAAATCGAGTCAAGATGGATCTCGATTTATGAGTGACAAACGTAAACCGAATTGTTTGACTAATCATGAAACGCTTATTTCATAATAATACTCTTAACAAATATCATAAAAAAGAAAGAAAGAAAAATATCCCACTTGAATATACCAAAAGTAGCCCTCACCTCATGAGAATCTTTTTCATAACAAATTTAACCGTCACTGGAATCATCCATCACTTCCACTTTCCCCTTTCTTCCTTCCTAACCACTCTTTTTTATCGACTCATCACTACCAGTAAAAAAAACACACAGAGCTCCATTTGTGTACGTTTCATTGTTCTTCTCCCCAAATAAGATATGTTGTGATTTTCCCCTCAACGTAACAGAGACATGTCTTCATGCCAGACCTCAACTACTATGTTCATTTGCCCTAGAAAGAATCCCCTAATTCTGCGCAACAATCGATTCTTCTTCGCTAAATCTCCGTCGAAATTGGATCAGATCGTGCCGAGGCTCATCGTTTCTTCGTCGTTAAGCTCGGTTCTCACCTCGGGGAACGTAATCGCTGCGGCTGCTGCGGCAGGCTCGGGCTCGGTTCATGGAGCGGTGACGTCCGCTATTACGCAGGTCGCGGTTACTGCGGTGGCGATTGCGTCGGGGGCTTGCCTTTCGACGAAGGTTGATTTTCTGTGGCCTAAAGTGGAGGAGCAACCTGGTAATAATATATGTAACTCGAATTTTGAAGTTTCTGTTGTGAATTTTGAACGAATAGAGTTTTTTATGCCGTTATTAAGAACGAGTAAAAGAGCACTGAGTGACGAAACTATTTGTGCAGTGTGATACTTACTAGTGATTCCACAGAGATTTATACCGATACCATAGATTCGACATAGAAATAGTTGCGAGTCGTGAGTTGCATCTCAGAAGTGAAAGAAAAAGTATAATCTCTTAATTTCCAAAACACTTCAAACTAGTCCACCTGAACCAGTTTAGTTCCACATCATTACCATTTCGAAATGCTTTTAGTTTGCACGGAAATGGTTAGTGCCTACTATTTTAGAAGGTAGTTCAAGAGCTCTTTGGAGTTGCAATTTAACTAGAATTAGATCCTACAGAATAGTGTCTGCATTTCTGAATTGAAGACGACTAAGTCAAACATACTAAATCATGTCAAAATAAACTGTAATGAAGCATCCCACACACAATGGTCATAGCATTCCATCATGTTACAGCATGTACGATAACCTTCAAATATAAGCGCAAGTTTGAGAAAATATGATATAGAAAAGAGATCGAAAGATATTTATCTAGTTTTATCATGAGGTACCCCAGGCTCGCGGTATTTAACTTTTCTTTTGCTTTCACCATGAGTGCACAAATTTATGACTTCTAAATTAGCAGTAGCCAAGACGCTTATACTTACATCTTATCAAGGATATATTTACCTCCATCCCTACCTTTTGTCTGCTTGCATATGGACATACATGCAGACAAAACAAATTTTTACATATTATGATGTGTGTACCTATTTTCGTTGTTCTTGTGCTCTGCTTCTTTGAAATTAATGTTGCTGACATCAAGAGTTGCATGAATTTTAAAGTGACCTTGAATTACTGGCATGCAATTAATCGGAGAAGTAAGTGATTTTTTTTTTTTTGAATCCAGTTAATGATTCGTAATTTTAAATGCCAAAACATTTATGCATATCTTTGTATTTTGATTTTTTTTTTTTTTTTTGTGATGTTGTAACTCAGAATAGTGTCTCTCAAGCGATACTTACTTCAATTTGGTGTAAATTTGTGCAGGATCCTTAATCCTTGATGATGTAGATGTCACTGGGTATCCTATTTTCAATGATGGCAAGGTTTACGATCTCTACTTGCATCTTTTTATGTGAAGCCAATATGGTCGGCTCCTGCTGTTATGCTATTAAGATTCTGAATCTTTGAAGGCAGGTGCAAAAGGCAATTACATTTGCTAGAAAAGCTCATCACGGTCAGAGAAGGATGACAGGCGAGCCCTACTTGTCTCACTGTATTCACACAGGAAAAATCTTAGCTGTCTTAGTTCCGTCAAATGGGAAAAGGGTATGCACACCCACTCTCCTTTATCTTCTCACTTGTTGTAAAGTTGTACACCTTCATGATGTTTAATCTACTAATTGTACCATATGGAATAGCAAGAATGGTGACATATATCATGTCTTTTTATTTGAAATAAGGCATGAACTCTTTTTCATTTGGGTGAGACGAGGTTTTCTATACTACCTGAAGAACAATACCAGTATACAACATTAGACATGCAATCAGCTCACTTTGGGGCACCCCTCAGAATTCAGCTGACAAAGCTACATCTCTAGTAGTAGCTGAAAAACTAAAGCGCTATAATCGGCCTGCAAATTGATAGATCCATGTATCACTGTCTATTGATCTGAGGAAAAGAAATAAGACTTGATCTTGAAGTCTTTATTTCAACCGATTAGACTTTTGCAAGAAAATATTTGTTGGCATTCTGAAAAAAAAAATGACATTTACTCCAAGATAATTGAGCTTTAATTTCCTCATATTGATATTTTGAAGTAACCTTAGCTTTGGTGTAGGCTATTGATACAGTGGTTGCTGGAATCCTCCATGACGTTGTCGATGATACTTGTGAGAGTTTGAACAACATAGAGCAAGAGTTCGATGCTGATGTTGCGAAGTTGGTGGCTGGAGTTTCCAGACTGAGTTATGTCAACCAGGTAAGGTGTGCGATATATCAAACTGCGTACCTAGTCTCTAGTCCTTAATATGATGGGGTTACCAGTACCGTTTGAACTCTCCAACTATTTGTATTCTAGATGTCATTTTTTGAAACATGTCCAAATGTTTTCCTTCTCCTTTAACCTGTCAATTATGCATGATGTGAACATGAATAGCTGTTTTCTTTGTAGTTACTGCGCAGGCATCGTAGGATGAATGTGACTCAAGCCACGTTCAGCCATGAAGAGGTAAATACATGCATTGCTTATCCTTTTAGTATATGCTGAAGTGATACTCTTCAGTTGCCAACCCTGTGATAGCTCTCACATTGCTACTTCGCTCACATAGGTGGACTTGGCTGATAAGATTTTAAATTACAGAACTAATAATATGATATCAAAACTATTTTTTGACTGTATAATGGGCATACTGATCACGAAGGATTCTGATGCCAAGGGGTGTGCGTGATGGGTTAGAAACAAGCTGCCGAGAACTAGAGATTAAGTTTCTGAAAAATTTAACCAGTCAGTTCACTATAATTGCTAGAAGGGGTAACAGCTGTTTAAGATAACCACGATTGAACATGACAACACAATTATGATGGGTATCCCTTATCTTTCACTGTTTGTCTTGAAATATATGGGATGTCAATACGATGTGATACTCATTTATTTGGGAATCTAATGTAAACCTTATTTTGAGTGGAACTAAGTCAATGTTTCAAATATTTTACCAGTGGCATTTCTTGTGTTCGTCCCAGTTTCGGGCAGACTTTCTCCCGTGTTTGTAGTTAGATGTATGGGATGTTAATATGATATATTACTCATATATTTAGGAATATTTTAGTGAACTAAGTCAAATTTTCAAATATTTTACTAATGGCACTTGTTGTATTCGCCACCCAGTTTGGGGTAGATAAACTATTTGGCTTAAATGATCCTTATTCACTGTTTGTATATTAAGAATGGGATCTTAGTATGATGTACTACGCCTATATTTCAGGTGTCATGCAAACCTTTTTTGAGTGAACTAAGTCCGTCGTTCAAATATTTAACTAGTGGTTCTTGCTGTATTTGGCAACCAGGATACACTATTTGTTTAAATGATCCTTCTTTGGTTTGTTTGTCAATTAGTTGAACTTCGCTTATTCATTTCAAAAATTTGCATTATGTTGGTTCAGTTGGCAGGTAAAAGTGGTAAACTTGTAGTGCTTTTATCTTTTTGAGGTTGAATTTCATCTGTTTCTCACCACACTGTTCTTTTCAGGCAAATAATTTACGAGTGATGTTGCTGGGCATGGTTGATGATCCACGTGTCGTTCTCATAAAGCTTGCAGATCGTCTTCATAATATGAGAACAATGTGCATACTCTAGACTTTGTTCTTTTCTCTTACATACGTTCTTCCTTTCTGCTTTTCCTTTTTGGTCTATAAATTATATGAATTGAAAATTTCCCATGTGTAAATTTTAGAATGTTGAATTTACAAATAACAGAGTCAAAAGTAATCTTGGATAACTAAATCTGATTTTGTTTTCTGCTAGCAACAGAAATGTGTGCATTTAGGGTCTTATCGTTGATAACATTTATTGCAGGCATGATGAATAAAATTGTCGTAATTGGTCGAGATTTTGGGATTCACATTGGTCATTATTCTTTACCAACTATACCACCCATCACATTCACAAGATATTCAAATATGTAGTCCAGAATATAATGGTTCAAAACTTTGAAGCAAGTGGAGATACATCAAACTTAGTTTACATTTTTTTGACAGTAATTTTTTCACGTTGACACGTTAATGGACTACATACAAACCCATTATCACATTTTCCAATGGAAGCTTACTTTTGGACTTCCAATGTTCGTGCAAAAACAGAGATTTGTTGTGTCTGGCGTTATTTTGATTATGGGCCTTTTGTAGATATGCTCTGCCACCCGCCAAAGCTCAAGCTGTGGCAGAGGAAACACTAGCCATTTGGTGTTCTCTTGCTTCCAGGTTGGGTTTATGGGCCCTTAAAGCTGAACTTGAAGACCTTTGCTTTGCTGTCCTTCAGGTTTACCCTCTGCTTTGTAATTTAAGAATTATGAAACTTCATGAAAGAGGCAAACATGAGATATTGTTTCTTTGATACTTCGTCCGCTGGTAACATCTGTATTTGCATTTTATATGCAGCCTAAAGTATTTCGCCAACTGAGAGCTGACCTGGCATCCATGTGGAGCCTCAAGAATAAATCAAGCAGTTTGAGAAATATTTCTATGAAGTCCAGCAATTTTATAGATTTTCATGAATGTGAAGAGGCAGTTGACTGGGATGAAGAAAATGCCAGCATGAAGGTAACAGTCTTGATGCTAACTTGTTGTTTCTCACGAGTTTTTTAGTGATATTGTAGTCAGGTAATTGATGGACAATTGTGACATAATATCTTTAACTAACAAATGCAAACATTGACTGGTGGTATTTTCTGAATTAATCGACTTAGTTTCTTACATTACACATTCAGCGAGAAAATTGTTTATGATTTAAAATGTACTTTGCTGAATTAACTATGAGGCATCGGGTAATTACCTCCCTATTTTTATTAGGTGTAGACTTTGTGATCATCGGTATGTTTTCAGGTTTGCCATATTATTCAATTTCCACATATGAATCTACTTCTGTTCAACCTGCAGGTTCTTCTTCAAGCTGTACTCCCATTTGATCTCTTATTGGATAGAAAAAAGCGTGTAAACTTTTCTAGAAATCTCGCAACATGCTCAGATACACCCAAAAAGCCCAAGGTTGTAAGGGATGCTGCCGTTGCTCTGGCTTCTCTAGTCATTTGTGAGGAAGCACTGGAGAAGGAGCTATTTATTTCAACATCGTGGGTCCTATATTTCGTTACTACAAATAAAGATTTCCTTTATATAGTTTGACAGAAAGCACGCTCGATGCCACATATTTACTTTGTCATCTGTGTTTGCAGTTACATTCCAGGAATGGAAGTGACTTTGTCCGGACGCTTAAAAAGCTTGTATAGCATCTATAGTAAGGTAAGCATGGAGTTTTAAGGTCTATTGTACAAAACAATACAATCGTGTATTTCTTTCCGAGGTCAAGTTTAGAGTGGCTATGTTAACTCACTGAGTTGTGACATCTTCTCGGCTTTACTGATGTCTTCATGGAACAAATACTTGTTTCTATTAAGTCTTCATATTTGAGCTAGTGAAATCTAATGTTAGATGTAACAGAGGTATATGTAAAATGGATTACGAGATAAAACATGAGTATATTGTTCAGGAAATACACCAAAATGCTTCAAATTCTGGTAGGGAAATATTTGTCTGGCTTTACTTGCTGGGATTCCTTGGTTACATTGCAATACTTGTTTTTTCAGTGCCCAGCATTTTACATTTATCTTCTGCTATGATACATGTCAACATCGGTTTTCTTAAAACTTTGATCTGTTACAATGTCTATGATCAGTATCCAGTTTCCCAGGGTATCACTACCATTTGTCATCCTTTGTAGTATAATCAGGATACGGTGGATCTTTTTAAACTAACTCCTCTATTGACTTCTTTACTCGTCAGATGAACAGAAAACATGTTGATATTAGTAAAGTATATGATGCCCGTGCATTGAGGGTCATTGTTGGAGATAAGAATGGGACGTTACATGGACAGGCAGTGAAATGCTGTTACAATCTTCTTAATATTATACAGAGGTATCTGTGAACAGTTGGCTTTCTTCTTTCCTTGCCTCCAATCATGTGAGTTGGTTTCATAATCAAGGGTGATCATTATGTGTTTCTTTTATCTGCAGACTTTGGACCCCTATTGATGGTGAATTTGACGATTACATCGTCAACCCAAAACCAAGTGGCTACCAGGTCTAGGATTTGATTGCGAGTACCTTTTTTATTTATCATGATGCCATACTATGTGGTTGCAGAAGCCACGGGTTTGGTGCAAGAATGGATGCTTTGGAAAAACTTCAGGGGCATTCATATTCCATTTTTTTTTCTTATTTCTATTGATGATACCTTTTCCTGATTTCAGTCACTACACACAGCAGTACAAGGTCCCTACAACTCTCCTTTGGAAATTCAAATAAGAACACAGGTTTTGATTGTCAAAATTATAAAAAAATATTATTAGTGGCACCAACTCAATTTTCAATGAGATTCTGATTTCCTCACTCTAATTTCTCTTTTTCCTCAGAGAATGCATGAATATGCTGAGCATGGGCTTGCGGCACACTGGCTTTACAAGGAAACTGGGAATCTTTTGCCTTCCAAGAGCAGTGCAACTGATTCTGAAGTGGGAGATTCCCTAGTCTTTGCGAAGGAGATAGTAGATCAAGATTATACAGAGGATGATGCATTATCAAAATATAGCTTGCTAAAAGTAGGGCATCCGGTTCTCAGAGTTGAAGCTGGTCACTTGCTAGCTGCAGTTATTGTCAGGTATGCAATTATTGATTTCATACTGAGTTGTAGAAATCTAAACTTAGCTGACTTGTGCGTGAAACTTTGGTCATCCAGAGTAGAGAATGATGGAAGAGACTTGCTTGTTGCTGTAAGTTTTGGGTTAGCTGCTTCTGAAGCAGTAGCAGAAAGAAGATCTCCTTCCCAAATAAAAAGATGGGAAGCTTATGCAAATTTGTATAAAAAGGTGACATTTTTGTCCGATGAGATCTAGGGAATTATGCTTCAGTATAGACACCAAAGTTTACTTACTTTACGTTTTATAGGCCACAAATGATAATTGTACTTAACTCTTGAATATTTGTATTTGGCTTATTAGGTGCGAGCTTTTTCTCTATGTATTTCAATATGAGAAGTAGAGTTCCATGGTTTTGTTTATTAGAACCAACAATTTACCCATTTCTAGGTGTCCGATGAATGGTGGTGTGAACCAGGACATGGAGATTGGTGTACCTGCTTGGAAATGTACACTCTTTGTAGAGATGGCATGTACCACAAGGTATGTGAGGCCTGCATTTGTCGTTTTCCGCCTTTAGCCGTTTCTCATACAAGATGCATGTGTGTTCTACTTTTCTTCTTTCCTTGGGTAGTGCCTTTTGTTCTTAAAAGCATCATCTGCTCTGCAGCAAGATCAATTTCAGCGACGATTGCCAACTTTCATACAAGTCATTGAGTTGACGGAACGGGAAGAAACTGAATATTGGGATGTTGTCTCCGCTGTTTTCGAAGGAAAACCCGTGACAGATGCCGATTCTTACGAGGAGAAAACCAGCTTTGCCTTCAATCCAGCTTTGTTGGACACTGGCATCAACAACAAGGTGAATATGGACATTGCATAATAATCATTGTTGCGATTACTACTTTGATTGATGCATATCCCTAAACCAAAATTGCGTCTCACAGGTAAAGTTATTGAGAACGATGCTTCAGTGGGAGGAGCAACTGCGGTCTGAAGCCGGTCTTCGGCAATTAAAGGTCAGCTATACAAATGCTGGATCACTTTCCCTGGGGGAGGTTGCGGTTGTGTGTTGGCCAGACGGTGAAATAATGAGATTGAGAAACGGTAGCACGGCAGCTGATGCTGCTAGAAGGATAGGACTTGATGGGAAGATAGTTTCGGTTAATGGGCAGTTGGTGGTGCCTAACACAGAGTTAAAAGATGGAGATGTAGTTGAAGTCAGAATGTAAATAATCTTCAGTTAAAGACATGCCTTGTGGATATATGTAGATATTGAAACTGTTGGGGCGGTTAGTATGGGAGTTTGTATCTGCCATTTAAAAGTGTAAATACAACATTGTGCTTTGATACTCTTTAAGGAAATTATGGTATCTTGATTTCTTCACCTTCTGTACGCTGTTGTAATTATTGGCTTATTTTGTGGTGGATTTTCTTTTTCCTTCTCTAGGAATGTTTGCTTGTGGAACGATGAAATTTGATCAATAGAGCGCAGAATATTATTTTAGAAGTTATATAACTTCCACAAGTACCCTTTACATTTTGAAGTTCTTTAATTTTTTAAACCAAAATAAATGAGGCACACTTTTATTTTCTTAAGCAATTTTAATTTATTTTTATCTTTAATACATAATAATGAAGGCATAGATTTGCGCTCAACGATATTTCCCAATTTCCAGTCAAAAATTAACTAAACTACCGACTATAACACGACGAAAGTTGTTATTTCGCCTCATCTAGGGTTGTGCAAAAAGAATCAGATCGATCGAATCGGTTGAAAATCGATCGAATGATCCGATCCGAGGATCGAATCGAATATTTGATCCGACTTTTGATTTTTGCCTTAGGATCGAACCCCCATTTGATTCGATCCTCGATTTTAGAGGCTGAGAATCGGATCGGATCGAATACTCATCTTATTTTTTAAAAATAAATAAATATATAATAGTATATATAATACTATATTTTTATCTATAAAGCTAAGCCTATTAATGCTACTAAGATATTTCTTTATATAATGTTAATATTATATTTTTATATATACACATACCTAACATATTTTTCTTGGTCCATTTGAAAGTCACGTTTCTGTCTTTGAGAAACATATACAATTGTAAATTTGCAACACCTTTCTCTCACCATATGAAAGTGAATTTTGTAATTCAGTAACTCTGTTTGAATATTGTGGTTTGTCCCATTGATATTAAATTAAATAAGAAAAAAAAGGATCGAAATCGAATCGAATCGGATCGAAATCGAATGATTTTGGATCGAATCGGATCGTTTTAAATTGATTCGATTTCGATCCTCGTTTCTCCAGGATCGAAATCGACTTCTAGCCTCGATTCGATCCGATTTGATCCGATTCGATCCAAATGCACACCCCTTCCCTCATCTTATTAGAATACTAGAAACTTTGACACACGCGGAGACCGCGTGTAAACTATATAAATTATCAAAGAAATTTTAATATAACACATGTTTTAATATAGTTTATAAAATTGATGCAAATAATAAGAAAATTAAGCCCACATTACAAATCAAGTATGAATTAGATTTGCTAAATATGTGGAGGAATTTTAGGAGTTGTGGTAGTTACTTATTTTAATTCCTTATTTTTTACTTGTTGAAAAGTCAAAGCAGGGGTATTTTCGGAAACTCAAAATTTGGTATCCAAACTGTCATTTTGTGAGTGTAAGGGCTTTGTTTTTATGAGTGTAAGGGCTTTGCTTTTAATATAGTAATAGATACGGCGATTTTTTATTTTTCTAATTATTTTAGAAGAAGATTAGGTAATTTCCAACTATTAAATTGATAAATAGTTAAATAGCCCATGGTCAAAAAATACCAAAAAATATTTGATTTTTTAACCGTGAAAACAAGTTATTACTTTCAACTTTCAAGGAATACATTTTCCAATCATTTTTAAGTTTTTTATCTAACTAATTAAGAAAATTTAAATTATAAAGTTGTCAAATGAACCAATATCATTAGAAAAAAAAGGACATAGTTTGAATAGTTAATTAATTAAAAATTCACCTAGTGATATTTGAGTTAATACATATAGCTTGAGTTAAGAAAATAAATAATTAGAGGGATATTTCAGTCGTTGATTGACTTCTATGTTGTACGGATACTCCAAACGGTTGAAAAATACGGTGTCAGACACTCCTTGGATATCATTAATCTTAATTGGAGTGAAAAATTTACATATTCATTGTTAAAAATAAATTAAGGAACGACTCTCGCATTCCATTAAATTGATACGAAAATCAACCCTTTTTAAGTGTCAGCTAATTCTTAACCTCAATAATATTTTAGTGGAAATCACAAATTGTACTGACCAAATAGCATTATCTTCATGGATGGACGTCTACATTATTATGACATTGACGCAATAATACTAATTTAAACTAAGTAATAACATATATTTATGCACAAAATAGTTATTGTCAGTTTGTCACAAATTCAAAATAATTATCTCCGAATTGAAGTCATCCCAATTCCAAGTACGTGTGTCAGATATTCGAACAACTAATAAAAGGTAATTTACTAATTAATGTTCATTACAGAATAAAATGTTATCGCTAATGAATTCAGATTTGAGAGCACTAATAATAAACCCACTGAAAAGGTAAAAACATTCAACAAGTCGTTTTGACCAAAACACCCCGAGTAAATTGAAAGGACGTAAGGACAATTTCGTCAAAACCAATTACAACGGCTACAATTACATTCCCCCATACTATGTATGATATAGCCGTTACAACGCTGTAAAAAAATGACCAAAATTGGAAACCCTAATAACGAAATTGGATTAATATATATATAAACCCCTCTTCTCCACTGACCAATCAACCAATCTCTCTCTCTCTCTCTCTCTCGAATTTCACGGGAGGATCTCTGCCGCGCTCTTTGTTCTAACAACAGCTCGCTTCAATTACTTGTTTGTTGAATTGAAATCCATTCGATTTCACTTGCTGCTATTTAATTTGCTCTTGTGTTTTGTTTGGTAATTATATATTATTATTATTATTGTCTGTATATTTGTTTTTGTGCTAACGGGATGGAAACAGGACTAAGTAACGAGACCCGATCGCGATGCCCGCTTCAAGATCAGTTTTTGCAAAGAAAAAATTCTAGAGAAAATGTATGTGTTCTTAATTTATTAGTTTTATTTGCAATGAAAGGATTCATATGTTAATTGTGTTTGCTTATTTGCTACTTGATTGTTAATATAGATGCTTGCATATATTGTTAATTGTGTTTGCTTATTTGCTACTTGATTGTTAATATAGATGCTTGCATATATTGTATGTGTATCCTATTGTTTATTGAGGAAATAACTTAACTAATTACTTCTTTTGTGAAATGAAATCGTAATGTGCTGTGCTTGCGTCCACAATATAGGAAAATCGTTGACGACCTTTGCGTAGTTACATTATTCGATTGTGTTGGTTTCGAATACGAGTTAAAATTATATGTAATCCTGTTGCGTAGTTACGCTTACTCGGTTTTTATAGATGTATCCTATCGGTTTTCTAGATCAGGTTGAAGTTGAGGAGATAGCTTATTACTTTTCTTTGTGAATGAAAAAATCTTTATGTGCTTCCACAGTTTAGGGAAATCGTAGTTAGTTCTACTCGATTTTGTTGGTTTTGGATGCGAATTTTAGGTGGGGCGTCTAGTTTGGATCATAGTGGTTTGTGTGTTACTCATCTTTTGCTCTTTGTTTGCTGCACAGTTGGACAGGTTCATACCTAATCGATCGGCGATGGATCTGGATTATGCGCGTACCATGCTTTCACAAGGTAATAAAGGTAAGGAAAACCCATCTGTTAACTCTTCTCCCTCCAAGGAGGCATACAGGAAGTTGCTTGCGGAAACATTCAACATGAATAGAACACGGATTCTGGCGTTTAAGAACAAGCCGCCAACTCCGGTGGAAGCGATTCCAACTCAGTTTTCGTCGTCTGTTCAGCAAGTTAAAACTGCAAAACCCCGTCGTCACATTCCGCAGGTTGGTGCTGTTTTGATTATGTACCTATGCTCTTACTTTTTTATAAAAGGAATGATAAGAGAGTTTCGTGAGATTCCCATGTAATTGACACAAATTGCGGGATATGTTTATGCAGACTTCTGAGAGGACATTGGATGCCCCTGATCTTGTGGATGATTACTACTTGAACCTTTTAGATTGGGGAAGCAGCAACGTATTGTCTATTGCTCTTGGAAGCACCGTGTATTTGTGGGACGCTTCTAATGGAAGTACCTCAGAGCTTCTTACTGCCGATGAGGAAATTGGACCCGTGACCAGCGTCAAATGGGCTCCTGATGGAAGGCATATTGCCGTCGGTATGAACAATTCTGAAGTTCAGTTGTGGGATTCTACTTCTAATAAAATGGTGAGTTGGCTTAGTCAGTACTCTGTTTGTTGCTTGTTCTCTCTAAGTAGTCAATTTGCTCACCCTAGTGCTATTGCTTCTGCAGCTGAGAACTTTGAGGGGCGGCCACAGTTCCCGTGTTGGTGCTCTTGACTGGAACAACCACATCCTAACTACAGGAGGAGCTGACGGTCAGATTATTAACAACGATGTTCGAGTGAGGTCCCACATTGTTGAGACTTATCAAGGACATCATCAAGAAGTCTGTGGCTTAAAGTGGTCGGCTTCCGGCCAACAGTTGGCAAGTGGTGGCAACGATAATCTCCTTCACATTTGGGACAGATCTGTGGCTTCATCAAGTGCTCCAACTCAGTGGCTTCACAGGCTTGAGGACCATACTGCTGCTGTTAAAGCACTTGCGTGGTGTCCGTTCCAGAGCAACTTATTAGCCACCGGTGGAGGTGCAGGTGACAGGTGCATCAAGTTCTGGAACACGCACACTGGCGCGTGTTTGAACTCTGTAGATACAGGCTCCCAGGTCTGTTCACTTTTGTGGAACAAAAATGAGCGGGAACTATTGAGTTCTCATGGTTTTACTCAGAATCAGCTCACCTTGTGGAAATACCCTTCAATGGTGAAAATGGCAGAGCTCACTGGCCATACTTCTAGAGTTCTTTTCATGGCTCAGGTACTGATTGTGTTCCATCTAAGATAGTTGATTGCCGAGATTTTTATCAAATGCGACGCTCACCTATTTTCTTCATCTTTTGTACTCAGAGTCCTGATGGATGCACTGTCGCGTCTGCAGCAGGGGACGAAACTCTTAGATTTTGGAATGTGTTTGGGACTCCTGAAATGGCAAAACCTGCACCAAAGTCAAATCCCGAGCCATTTGCTCACGTCAACCGTATTAGATAAATGGCAGCAGTAATTGTGATTAGAAACCTTGGCTTTGGAACCTGCAGTTGGGGGTAATTGTGCTTTGAACTCAATAGACGCTGGGTCACATGCCTATTCTCTTCTAGGGAACAAAAAACGTAACGTGAACTATTGAGTTCTCATGGTTTACTCCTGTATCAGCTCACCTTGTGGAAATGCCCATCAATGGTTAAAATAGCACAGCTCACAGGTCCTACTCAGGTACTGCTTCTGTCACCTAAGAGTGAGAGAACTTTTATGACATTTTTATTAAAACCAACATCCACTTATATTTTCCTCGTCTTGTGTACTCAGAGTCTAGATGATCCACTGTTGCTCTGCAGCCCGGGACTAAACTTCTTAGATTTCGAGATGTCTTCGTGGCACCTGAAGTGACAAAACCTTAACTGATGTCAAAAGGCCTGGCCATTTGCTCAAGTCAACCGGATTAGATAAATGGCAGCGGTGGAGTGCTAATTGTGATCGAAACGTTGGCTTCGAACCTGCTCGCTCAGATGAACAAATTAAGTTAGAGAAATCTCTATGTAAAAGTTTTGAGCTGATTTACTGTACAAAGTGTGAAATTATTAAGCTTTTTTTCTTTCTTCTTTTATTTTAGGAAATTGTATGAATGTGTGCCATCACAAGGCTCCTTCAAACCGAATTCACAAAGACTTTATTTATTAGTTTATCACAGCTCCTGGTTCTACTGAGTACTGATTTTAACTTTTTTCCTTAGATGACAAAATCATGTAATAAACTAACATTAGAATAGCGGATTAAATAACCTAAATGCTAATTGACCCCAGCTGGTTTCAAAAAGTTAACACAGATATATAGCTCATTCGAAAAGTTATAAGACAATGCAAATAGTTCCTTAGTGTATTTGTGCCCCTATAACATCATTCAATTAGGGATAAACGCTAAGAAGAAAAACACAACAAAACAAACAGGGGGATTATTGGGACTAGAGATCATTTATTGAAAGTTTTGTCACCATGAAAAATGAGAAAGCTTTTTAGTATGTTGTAATAATTGTAAGGCTTTGAGTATATGGTGCATGAAATTTTCTTCTGTTATTTGAAAATCTTTTATTACAGCTCAACTTAGTCACTTTCCTCTCGCTAAAGCAACATCGGCCCGAAACAGTCTCAGCGTTCGGAAGCCTCACAATTCAACTGTATGATTATAATATTAAAAGATAGTATATATCCCAGATTACATGTAAATAGATTGATTGTGTTCATTTATGTACCTCGGTACCTTGTGAAGTGTAACAAGAATGATCAGGGACTAATTTCTTACAAAACACAATTACCACACTGAAAAATATTGCTATTGGCACTCCACAGTCAAGATTCATCAAAACCTTAGCCCTCAATTTACAGGCGGCTAGACAACAAAAACCTATCGAACTCTTAAAGACTACACAATCTTAACTGAAATTAAAGGAAGCAATTTAAGTAATACCTAATCCAAAACTAAAGGAAACAACCCCCATTAATCTCATCCGTCAACATTTAGACCATCAGCAAATTAGTGTTTACACAAACTGCCGCCTCATGTAAGTGTCTTCATGGACAAAAACGGGATCTTGAGTATTCTGCGGGTGAGGAAATTGAGGATGTCCCATTGCAATGCCACCTTGAGTAGGAGGGACAGACGCATTCCATGGATCACTTCTGTTTTTTCCCGAAATCAAGATGATATAATAAATGATCCCGAGAACAACGCTAGCAAGCGACAAAACCGCAGCTCCAGCAAAAACACCCGGTTTTACGACGTAACAGTAATAATTGCCAAAGTACATATTCTCTTCACCATGTTGATCATTAAGGGCCGCACCAGTCAGCAACAAAAGGAATGCTATCACAAACGTAAACCTGCAAGTACATTACCAAATAGAACTTCACTCAAAAACAGAAATTTCGGGACGAGGAATCAGCGCAGTGTTGTACAAAGGATAACAAATATAATGCTCCTTACAAGTTACAATGAACCAATTAGGAATCCAAATGTCTATGCTAAGCATTCAGTTTGTGAAACTGATTACATTAGCAGTATTAATTGTTCCAAACGAGATGAGATTTCCAAAAGAGCTAACTACAAGCAGAATAAGCAATAGAGACATGTTGACATAAAACAATGAGTGACCATCAATTCACGAGCCAAAAATATTGTAGTCATCGCATCTTTGGACCAACTACTCTGATTGGTAAAATCATCATAAAGAACAAACAAGGTATTACTTACTCATGCTTCATTTAATATGTCTCTACTTGCGCCTTTTAGCTTGGTTAGGTTTTGAACCTAAGTAGAAGATGTCACGACGACATAATATAGGATAAACATTAAGATTATACATACCAGGAAACGACAAAGCAGACAAGTGCAAGCGTCCAATTAGAATTCGATTGGTGCGGGCCTTTTCGACAACATATGCATCCAGTGGCAACATTGATGATTATTTGAGCAATCATAAGAGCAACAGCTGCAGTTAATCCAAGCCCTAGAGCAGGGCTCCTTGGATATATACAAGTAGAAGGAGTTGGAAATTGGACCTGGTCACCCTGCATAATAGCAAACAGTCTTATTATAAATGGATCTAAAAATCATAACTTGTTCGAAACTAATAACATCCACCCGACAGCAGAGGAAACAGAACACATGCCACTTCATTTCATTGTATAAAAGCAAATGACACATTAATTATTTTATTCTCTCCCGATACCATATACTCGGGTTTTGAATTAGGAGCACGGATAAAGAAATCAACATGGATGACCCCCCATATCTGAGCTAACAGAAAAGAAATGCTGAGAACTTCATCCATGCCTTAGAGAGTACTTTTTAACCCCCTAACCTAGACGTGGATAATGCCAACGGTGGTGATGGGCGTTATTGTAAACACATGAATAAGTTACAGTGTTCCAGATTGGAAAATGTTTCAAGGAATGCACGTAGTGCCGCAATCAGTTAATGATCACTAGCCCTGCGCGTACTAAAGAGCTCATGACTTGCAATTTTGTCATAAGTAAAGAAAACGTGAATGCATTCTCAGAAATCACAAACCACAATCACACCAACAGCCCTTTGTTTCTCTTACTGTTACGGTGTAACCAGAGGCTTGTTTCTATCTCATTTCAGAGCAAGCACAAAAAACAAACATAAAAGAGGCCTGCGAAAAACACGCAGAAGGACCATGATATCTTCTTGTGCACACTAATTCAACTAATTCACGCGATACCAAAACACTGCTTGACCAGTTCATAATTTAATTGTTGATAGCTTACACGTGCCTAAATAGCCAGCAACCAAGACGAACGACTTACGAAAACGACTAGAAGCATTGCAAGAAAAGAGTGCCCATGAGATGAGTAACGCAATTCTTTTAAAAAAAAAAAAAAACTTTCATACAAAGTGTAATATTATCTCATTCATACAGAAAAGCAATTAATGACTATTATCTTCATCAGCAAAAGAGGTCGCATCGCATCGAGAAACCCCAACCTTAAACATTCAGAAGAACAGCAAAGCAAAGTTTCTACGCTCAGCAAAAGATTGAGCCTTTATAACCCTCATGCTAATGAAGCTAACATTTCAATCTAAAATAAACTAAGCACATTTCTTTATTTTAAAAAGAATATTAACAGAATCAGATTCTTTAATCCCCTAACCTAAACCGACAAAAAAAAAACAATCATTTTCCTTAAAATCAAACAAAAACAAGAAACAAAACAAAAGCATACACACAAAACTAATAAGTGAGATTCTACTAATACTAAGTAATGAGCTGAAATCACACATACTTGAATCCTCTTAGCTTCAGCAGCAAAGCCTGTTGCAGCAGATAAAAGCCCTAACAAACCAACCACACAGCACACTATAACAACGTTTCTCTCCATTTCTTGATTTCTTCTCTCTCTCTCTCTCTCTGCTTTCTCTCTTTAAAGGGTTTTTTCCTTTTAGTGGTGGGAGTTTAAAGGAATGCTGAGAACCTCGAAAAGGGACAGACTGTTGGTTTGTCTTTTTTCTTCTTACTGAAATGTTAAAGTGAAGGAACTTAAAAAAAAGAAAAAAGTAGCTTTTATTAATGGCGGTCCAGATTTTATATGAAGGGCAATATTGGAAATTTAATGTCCCTTGTTTTTTTGTTTGTTTTTTTTTTTTTTTTTTTTGTAAGACATGAAATGCAAAGTCCTTAGACTACATCATTCTCTAAAAAGGATAAAAACTCGAGGAGGGGATTGGGCATGAATCGAAATCCACTCTCATCTCTATAATGATTCTTTGCAATAGCATCTGCGAGCATATTTTTGGCCCTTGGGATCCATCTTATTTCGTAGTCCCATGGCATGTGTAGGATAATACGGCATTCTTCCACTTTTTGGTATAACGGGTCCGCACTAGTCGTGCCACAAACAACAAGATCAATGGCCGCCTTGGAATCTGATTCAATCTCAATCTTCGGTACACGTTTATTCCATGCCAACTCGAGACCAACTCTCAGCGCCTCCAATTCCGCTTCCAAGACCGTTGGCCCCTTAATTCTATCCGCAAACCCCCATAACCATATCCCTTTGTCATCTCTCAAGACCCCACCGATCGTACCACGATTTTGTGCATTTAACACGCTTCCGTCAATGTTGAGTTTTACCCATCCCGGCTTCGGTTTGGTCCATCCCCCACGGATCACAGTAATCCTCTTATTTTTCTGCGCCGTCCAAATATCCATGGTAAGCAGCTTGATTCGATTGAGCACCACGTCTAAACCAAGCCTCTTTTCTTTAAACGCTTCGTGGTTGCGCGCCTTCCAAATTTCCCAAAGGCTTGCGACAAAGATTATTTGCCATGGAATATCGGGAATCACGGAACATGAGCAGTCCACGATTGTAAGATTGACCTTCAACCATCGGTCGTCCTCCAGTTGCGTGAATTTCTGCCACAAGCTCGGGGGAATGAATTTTCTCCAAACTTTGCTCGCGTTGCTACAGTACCTAAGTATGTGAATGACCGATTCTTCCGGGAATTTGCACGCTGCGCACACGGCCTCGGATGCTATCCGTCTATGCATACGTAATTGGTTTGTTGCCAACCGATTTTGCGTCGCAAGCCATAGGAAATACTTCAGCTTGTTACCACACGGCACCCTCCAAATCCAGTCAACGCGTTTGCCACCCCCACTTGACACCGAATATTCCCTATGTAAGGCTTTATAAGCGGAACGACACGAGAATTGTCCACTAGCTTCCTCCCCCCAGATCATCCGATCCTCCTCTTCGGTCAACAAAATATTTTGTGTAACAATTTTCTCCTTCCACTCGTTTGAAATCGGCGTCTCAATCCAATAAAATCTCCATGTCCCCGTATCATCAATAACGTCCGCCAATTTAAGGCTAAAGTCCGCCGATCGAATATTCTCAATGTCCTCATGGAGTGCACGCGGACCAATCCACCTATCAAACCACAACGAGATGTTCGTCCCCTTACCCACTTTCCATCGCATAAATGGTTTGATCAAAGCCATGCACCTTACGATGCCTTTCCATGCACTACTATCCGCGGGTCGCATAATATATTTGGAGAGCGTTTTCCCCCGTAGGTATTTTGCTTCCATAAACTTCGACCACATGCTCTCTTTGTTACTTAGGATATTCCAGCAAAATTTGGATAAGAGTGCTTCATTGTTCCTCCTCGCCGTGCGGATCCCCAAACCACCATCTTTCTTCTCATTTGTGACTCGCGGCCATCCAATAAGGTGGATCTTTTTATTTGTTTTTTAGTTTCACTTGTAATAATGTTAATTTTCCATAAATTTAATGTGAAAGTAAAATTGGTTTAGATTTGAGATGGGCAAATTACAAAAATTAAATAGGTAAAATATGAAGTGTTTGAGTTTAGTTTCTGACTTTCTTCCTTTTCTTTTGGATTTCTTCTATACAAAGGAAGGTAGTTTTTCATTTTCATGGTATTTCTAAAATAAACATTGTCACGTTTATCACGTAACTGATAAGCAATGTGCAAACTTTAGTGTAAATTAATTAATGTTCTGGAGAAGATATGGTTGAACGAGGCGTCGAGTCGAGCCAATATGAGAGACCTTTTTGGGGCTAAATTTGCGGTAGCGTAAACTTCATCAGAGCTTTTCTGATTCCGATAAAATTGAGAGTATTGTCATGTATTGTGTTTTAATTAAAATCATACATGCATAAATAATGAAAATCATTACAAAATCTGGTCAACGAGAATCCCCGTCTAAGAAACAACAAATAGGGAGATTTTGACCGTTTACGTGTTTAGACCAATTACACAAAAATGATCATTTAGCAAAGTTAGGGGTTGCATAATTCGAGTTACGGGAAATAGATTTGGATTTCTATTTAGGCCAAAGGTTCCCAAATTTACGAATAGCAATCATGAGAGGAAAAATGGTTTATAGGGTAGTCGTTGAAGGATCCATGATAGAGCTCTTGAGCTCGAGACAGTCTCATTCAAGCATAATTTGGCAAGCATGAAGGATGCCGAGAGCTTCAGAAACAAGGGGCTCCATAAATAGGTGGAAAGCAGTTGAGGCGAACAAAGTAGAGTTGTTATAATCTCTAAGGATGAATCCGGTGTAGGCTTTTTCTTGCTTGTAAGAGGTGTTAAATTTATTCCACCGACAGTTATGACCAAATACGAGAGATCATAGTCTTTTTCTCCAAATACTTAGTCATTTGTCAGTATCGATGATCGTCTGTCATATAGTTAGCCAAAGTGGTAGTTTCTCAAACAAAAGAAGATGGGAGAATTGCATGTTTTGCCCGCTAACTATTGGCATTGTTGTAATTACTCTCTCTAATTTCGGGTTTTACAGATGTTTGGTAAATACTTTTTCTTTTTTCTCTGTGTCGAATATGCCTCACTCCGGTCAGAATAGCCAACACAACAAAAAGTGTGTGCTTTTGCGTTGTGGTGTCACGACCCGACTCTCTTGTAACGCAGTGGAATGATTTTTTGCCCGTGCGGCACACAAGTTTTCGTATCCAAACTTGTGCTATGACTTAGTGTCGAGGTTGTACACCCGTCATGTGATACGCCCCATAACACACATGCATTCGACATCCAGATACAAACTTACGCCCCGAAAGGCACATGCCTCCCTCTTGTACCCATTCGTCTCACTGCATTGCGCTCACTAGCTTCGATCTAAAAAACACATCCCGGCATCGCACCAAAGGTAGCAACACTCGTCCATTCGAAGGACCATTCAGTCGTAGTCACCTCATTCGAGTTCTACGCCTGGCCAACGTTAGCCTCACATGGCAACCATCTTGGGCTTCACTTAAGTCCCCACTCTCGATAGCAATAGAAGCACTCGTAGCTTCACGCCTAAGTTGAAGGTCTCCAAGCACCTACAGCCGAATCCTCGTGCTCAACATTCGATCCCCACACTCGGAGTCAACCGTAGTCCCTCGTATCGTTCATTCGTGTCTCGCTCGAGACAAGGACCATGTTGTGATCCTAAGCCCACATGATATGCTATCTTATTAGCCTTGTGCATCGTCGTCCCAACGATACACGCCTTAACTTTAGGACCTTCGTATAAGTACTTGAACCCTTAGTCCCAACTACGAATAGACCATAAGACTGTTGGAATGCTTGTCTTATGATCTTATTGACTTAGTGACATTCTCGTTCCTTAAAATCGTACCGCATAGAAGTCCCTGCATATATATAAGCCACCATCACTAACGGAATCCCAACGAAGAGCCCGTAGGCTCAACATTGCCCATTTAGTTCACAAACCAAAACGGGAACTAAGACTCGTTCTTCACGATTCCCTTAGCAGGCTCTTGGTTCCTTACGGTCCCAAGAGATGCGCATTTAGTATCTTTATATTGCTATTTAACACGGGAGAAAATGGTTGCCTTCTCACCAATTCCAAGCATAGGAAGTATGTCGCCCATTTTAACCTAAACCGCAATTAGCGTTAGCCAACGGACCGCCAACCTAACTCCCAAACGGCTTGGTCATTCTTCCTCAAACTTTGTGGACACCATCCGAAGATGTCCTAGGAGCTTCCTACCAAGTTTCATTCAATTATACCAAGTATAAGTCCTTTAGATCATTGCCCAAGTCTTCGTTTGTGCATCTCCACGGACCGCCAACCAAACTCCCAAACGGCTCTGTCATTTCCCTTGAAACTTTGTGGAGATGTTTACAACACCCCCACGGACCTTAACCTCAAATATAATTGCATTTGTTGGAGGGAAAGTCCTATGAACCAACGCACAAAGCCGTGGCGCCAGATGTTTACAACACCCCCACAGACCTTAACCTCAAATATAATTGTATTTATTGGAGGGAAAGTCCTATGAACCAACGCACAAAGACGAGGCGCCAGATGTTTACAACACCCCCACGGACCTTAACCTCAACGTATGTCCTAGTGCCCAGTCCGGCACCCAACGTCCTCCCTGGCGCCCAACGCCACATCCAATCCACCATTTGTCCATCACTCGCCACAGTGCCCAACCATCATCATCTTTGGTGTCCTGCCTGGCACCCGCCATCCCATCGACCGGCGTCGAAGTCGGCACCCAGTCTTTCCTTGCGGCCAACGCCCTGCCTAGCGTATGGGCCTTCAACAGTCAGTTATGGTCAAAACGGTGACCCATAACACGTGGTCCTGCCACACATGAGGGAGAATGTGACTATGACATATTTTAATAAACTTAAAATGCTAAATGTTTAACTTTAAATAAAAAAAAAGTATAATTTCAATTTAATTGAATATTTTCAATTCATAAAAAACTTAATTTTTATAATTATCAAAATAACAAAAATGAAGAAAAAAGATTTCAATTATATTATACATTATTAAGTATAATTTTGGTTTAGTTAAGCTTTATTTTGGTTAGTTTATTTTACGTAAATGGGTACATTTATAGGTGTTTAGTTAAATTACCTTGTGTATTTATATTGTGAATAATACCACCTTTAGATGCAAGTAGTGGAGGTGTGTTTTCTCATATACAAGGCGCGGGTAAGTTGTTTACTTGGCACAACAAATGTGTAGCTTGTCTATTTATATCATGCAAGATAATGTGCGTATTTCACATAGCACAAAAGGTGCAGTTAAATGCCATTATGCTCTTTTCTTACATCTTTGAATTCTTTCGTTTTTTGTATGAAGAAGAAGAAATGATATTTTTGCTTTAAAGACTTTTGCTCTATTATATTCACGTAGATGGTGGCTTTATGTTTTGGGATATCATTTCACCCATACAAAAAAAAAAAAAAATTCATCCTGAAATTGCTTATGAAGTATGTATTCTTGTCAATCTAATATCTTCATTGTCACGGGTTGAAGTTTCTTGTCTTTCCACGAGAAGTACAGAAAAGTTCCAATTTTAGTTCTACTGTAGTGAAAATACGCAAATCTTTATTTAAAAATAAATGTTTGCTTTTTATGAATAATTCGAAACATGTCAAAAAAGAATTTGAGACACCTCGAAAAGATTCTAATAATTAGCTGATTGAATATAGAGTTTCAAAATAAAATTTGATCCATGATCATTGTGTACATGCAAGACTTTTTGATAGCCACGCGAGAAATGTACATATATAGTCCAAAAATATATCGATAATACATGGATACTCCAACAAGTTTTAGCTCAAAAAATTCATTATTTATTTTTTGTTAATATGTTACATAATGATCACACAAGTCTATGATAAGTGGGTCTACATGTCACATGTTTTGAGAACTTTTTCTTGATAATCAATATGCTATGAAACATATCTCAAGCACATAGCACATGAAATATGCGTATTGTTGTAGACAATTTATTAAATAGATCCGAGGGATGCTCTTTAAGTGCGGACATTCCTATTTTTGAGGGTCTTTTTAAGTCAAAACTGATAGCTGCATGGACTTGTTACTTCATAAATCGCCTTCAAAGATGTAAGATACGAGAGAAACCAGAAGGGTCGTCAATCGATACGACTCTCCGATTAGGAACACCATTGTTCCCTTATTTTGATGGAGCATAACTAGACTACAAGAAATATGGACAATATCAACGCTCTTTTGTGGCGCTTGTTACAGGCACGGTCAAAACATTTTGTCATGGGCGCTTTTCGAAAAAGCTTTATTCTTTACATTTAATGGCGCCTAATTTAAAAAGCATTTGAATAAAAAGTTGAAGCAACGCCTTTAGGAAGCGCGCAATTTATTTTGGTGTCTAGGTTAGCAACACCTATTGGAGAAGTACCATCTTCTCAATGAATAGACTGTCGCCTTTTATTTAAGCGTTATAAATTTGCATTAAATCACAGAACAATTTCACAAAACAATCAACGACTTCACGAATCTAGAAGACTCGTTTTTAAGGTCTGACTTGTACAATACCCTTAAATCTAAAAATTAAAAACCCCTAAATCAAATTGGCTGATCCTCATCGTTTTGATTCTAACCCCTATGTCTATATACAAGAGTTGCAATATTGAGGCATACTAAGTACATCATGCTAGTTAACGAATATACAGCAATGGGGGCAATAACAAAAATATCTATGGTGTCATCAATAAAGAAAAAGGAAATTCTAATAAAAATGATGACAACTAGCGTTTATTAATTATATATTGTGATACGAAAGTCGAAAACTATGGAAAGGCGATACATTAGTACTGAAAATATGTGTATGCTAACTCTTGAGTTCATCAAGTACTTAATAAATAAATATGTACGGAATTGGCTGGGACAGAAACTACACAATATCACGTGCCGTCGGTCAGTCGGCGGCTAATCCCAGATTAACAGTATTAAACATTTAAACTTTTAATTAACTAAAAAATGGATAACGTCGTTACAATATCCAACGTTACAGCACGACTCCACGTATACATCTAAATGGATATTCCTCCCTTCATCTCCGCATAAACTCATTAAGTAGCTGACAAAATCAACCACTCCTACTTAAATTTAATTACAGTTTCTAGATTGGGTCGTGTTTGGAGATTGCCCGAAATCAATATATTAAATGGAAATTCGGGTCAAAAGAAGCTATATAGTTAAGTTAGCTACAAAAATTATTACTTTAATGTGTTTTTCCGTCAACTAATATTTTCACTAACGTGTTCCTGAAAAAGGAAAATAAACAAAACCTTACTATATAGTCGATGGTTTCTATGTAATTTTTCAAATGCGTCGAAATTTTTTTAATGCTCTAGAAATTAGCGTACAAGTCAATCATCAAAAAGTAAATTAACATACAAATAATCTTCACGTTCATTTCCATTATAATCTTTAGGTACATCTGGAGCATATCAAAATGTCTAAAAATATTCCAAATTTCTTTTTTCATTATCAAGCATTGAACTACTACTTGAATGTATGGTTATCTTCCATAAAATTACAATCGTCAATGCTTTACATAAGTGGTGGTCAAAACTCAAAGGATTTGAGACAATTGTTGGGGTAGAAATTTCTTATTTAATGACAATAACGAATTAAAATAGTAGGAGAATTATTTACACTCGATTTTAGTAGGACGAAAGAGAGGTTGTAGTGTGAAGGTCTTTCTCAATTTTGTCAAATAGCTGAAGTTTTAATGAAGAAACGTGATATGTTAAATGTGTTACAAGTGGTCTTTTGTGGAACCTTTTTGGAGGTTAAAAACTTTGAAACAACAACAATCACACATCGATATGAAGTAATAATTTTTCATTTTTTGATAAACATATTGTTAACGGGTTTGGAATTATTCCCTACTTAACGGAAGATATTTATTTGGGTTAGAACGCCCTGTCCGTGATTCAGAGATAATGATAGGTGGAAATGATAACAATATTTGCAAGAATATTCCCTTCCTTTATTCACGGAACTTTTCCTCCTCTCTTTCTGTGTACATGAGTATCCAATTGTATTTAGTAGGCTAAGTTAAGTTGTTGTTTTTCTTTCTGCTGATTACCTCCCTTTATATAGACTTTGGTAAGGGCATGTGTCATTGTGCATGTGTTTTGGTAAGGACAAGTGTTGTTGTTACCTTGATACAGGTGTGAAAATTAGGATAATGTTTATCTCTTATCTACTAGGCGCTGACTGGATTGGTCTTTGTGTCTTCTGATATTTCCGAGGGCTTTTGATGTAGATTGTTTTGATAGAGCTATTCTTCCGAGGGATTTTATTTCTCTTTCTTGATTTGGGTCTTTTCTTCAACAATCAGGAGTGATCTCTGTGGGTGTAAATGTGATCTCCGAGGACCTAGCGTGATCTCCGAGGGCTGTATTTGCTTTATTTGAAGTGAGATTTTTTCATCGGAGTTCTCGGAATATGTTATCTGAGCACTCTGTTATTCACTTCTGATTTTTCTCCAAAAATGGGTCCTCGGGTGATGGTCTGAGTGTCGTCTTTTCCGAGGAGTGTTCAGCAAGGAAGTTTTCTTGTAAGGTCATGGGACTCGGGGTCCATTGTGGTCCCTCTTGGCGTCTTGGTGGATATCAGAGTCGTGCGGATCCATCGGGGTTTGCTCTTTTTCCGATGCCGTGTTGATATCTGTTTTTCATTCACCGTTTGACTTTCCAAGGGATGCTTATGTTTCTCCTCGTGTGCTCTTGTAAACCTTTTTGGGTCAGTGACCGAAAGGTAGGCAATCCTCCGAGGGGTTTTCTTTATAGGTACATCTCATCGGAAGTACTCGTGACAATAGTATTGTCCATATACTGTTTTTTCCGAGTAAGAGTAATCTTCTTTATTTTATTTTTAGGGTTAACACTAGCCCCCCCAAATTTCGATTGTCCTCGTAGAGACATACGAAATTTTAATCATCGTCCTCAGTGAGGCGAGCGGTTAGTTCTTGTTTTGGTCTTCTTTATATATATTTTTTCGAGGGAATATGCATTAATTTCAAAAACGGATTATATAGAAATTACCTTCTTGCCCCTGGGGGTACTGCCCTCACACGTGGAGGTTTCGGAGCAGGGGTTGCAAATAGCCGTTGATTGGCTTCAAACTTCAAAATATCTGACCGTTGGCAACGGTCAGATATGTAACGGCGTGGCGGACGCGGAGCATACGTGGAGCTTTAAATATGCTCCACGTGTGGGAATTTTGTGACCGTTTGGTCTTTATACTCCTATAAATAGGAGAACTATTCATTCCCTTCTCCATTCTCTCACGACATCTTTCTCTTACGGCAATAATCTCCTTCTCTAATCTCTATTTTTCATCTTTCGCACTTCAAATTCTCAGCAACTCTACTCTTTCTTTTTCTGTTCTTCAAAAACATTCCTCTTTTGCCACTGTATTGATGGCTTCTTCCGCCAACACTGATCCCGTTGTCGCTGCTACCTCTTCGGAAGTTACTGCTCCGATCGATTCTTCCGCGAATGTGAGGAGTATTCCGGTGGGAGTTGTTACTCGTAAACGCAAGGGAGAAATTGTTGCCGCTGCCGAGGGCGGCGCCACTTCCTCGAAAAAAGCTAGGGTTCCCAAATCGAAGGAGCCGCCTCTTCGGACTTTCGCTAAGGTGGAAAAGATGCGGAATATTGCTACTCGTAAGCAGGTAGCGGATCTGTTTACCTCAACCGGGGTCCTTCAGAAGAATATGGTATTCCGAATCCCGACGAAGGATGAGAGGGCATGTTATCCTCCTCCGGGTATGTTGACAGTGTTTTTTGCCCAGGTCAAGTACGGGTGGCGTTCATTTATGTCATCTTTTTTCTGTGAGCTTTTCAAGACTTGTAATATCTGCCCGAGTCAAATGGTGCCGAACGGTTTTGCCGCTATTTGCATTTATGTCTTCCGGTGTCAAGTGAATGGACTAGAGTGCACGGTGGACCATTTTCTTTCGATCTTTGATGTGGCGGTGTCACCCGGGGGGTATCCTTTCTATAACTTTCGTCACCGGGACAACACGGGGGATTCCACGAAGAGAATTTTGGGTGCGACAATTTCCTCACACAGCGTCTGGAAGAATAGATACTTCTTCGTGGGACCTGTTAAGGGTGAATGAGATGTGCCCTTCGACTGGCGAGAGGGTACTACTCCCGTGCGTGCTTTGGACCAGGAGGTGGTTTTATCTCCTATAATTTCTCAACACAAATTGATGGAATCAGAGGACTTCACAATGTTATATGAGACCTCCGGTCTCCACTACGTAGTTTTTACCGACGACGCCGTGGAGAGGTCTTTGTCTTTGTCTCCCGATGCGAGGAGTTTTTTTCGTAAGTCCCTCTATTTACTCTTTTATTCTTTCTCCGAGTACAGCAGTAAATTATGCTTATACACGTTATTGGTGGGGTTGATGCAGGGGAGGTCATGGCGAACTACTACCTGCAGTCGAGTCCGAGGGATCCCACCCCTAGTGGTGTCTCCGAGATACCAGAGGAGGGTGATCACGAGGAGGATGAGGTTAATGCTCCCGAGAGTAGGCATATGGGTTCAGAGAAGGGTGGAGTTCACGAGGACCATTCCCTTCTATGCATGGATATGACGGGGGTCATCAGGAGCGTTGTTCCCTTGCGCCAAGTAGCTCCTGCTTCTTGGGATTTAGCTTTGGTGCCCGTTTCCAAATCCGAGTCAGGGAATTTACCTGCATCTGAATCTAATATAGGAACTTCTCCGAGAGTTTCCGAGGAGGGGATCTTTCCGAGTGTTACCGAGGAAGAATCTGCTCAGAAGGTTACTGAAGTAATAGACTTGTCTTCTGAGGGCCCTTCTCCTCAGCCTCCGACAGTTTCCGAATCTGCTCATCGTGGTAAGTTCTTGTAAGGTTTTAATGTGATTTTCATATCTTACTCGTAACACTTGTTCATGTGTTAACGCTTTTTCTTTTGATGTAGTGGCTATGGATAAAGGAAAAGCTCCGATGGTAGAAGAGCCTTCATTATACGGTGAGTATCCATTATTCGTCCTCTTTCCATAATTTTTTCTAGTTTCATTCTCTTTATTACTGACAGTGAGTACCTTTTGTAGAGGAGGATTTTCTGGCACAATTTAACATTCCCGAGCAGGAAGGTTTACGAGGGGATTCCGAGGATACTCAAGGGGAGTTCGATCCTTCTTCTGAAGACAGAGATGTGAAGGAGGGGATTCTGAATTCACTGTTGGGAAAGACTAGTCCACCCACAACAGTTGGTGGTTCTCGGGCCGTGTTTACGAACTCAGAAGTGATGACTCCAGTAAAGGATGCGACTCCTCCGAGGGGGCATGTTCCGGTGACTTTGTCCCCGAGGGGTCATACATTCCAGGAGTCCGCCCCTCCCAGTGGATCCGGGGGGCAATTCTCGTCTCGGACGGTGGGGGAAGCTTACCAGGATATTCTCCGGTTCTTCGCCTCCTCCAGTTCAACACCCGCCGAGGGGTACCAATTTTTGTACACCAGTCTTAACTGGTTGGGGCTCATGGTAAGCTTCTCTAAATTAATCCTCTGAAATTACACAATATATCTCTGTTAAATTCTTTATTGTTAACTTCTCTGCAGATCGGAAAGACTCGGGAGGCCGTTACTGCCGTAGAAGAACGTGGTCGGAAGGATATAGAGGAGGTGGAAGCTCTCCGAGCACAATTAGCACCTCTCTTGGTTCGGGACAAAGAAAGTCAGTCGAATGAGGAGGTTCTCCTTACTAAAATCTCTGATTACGAGTTTGCTCTTCAAGAATCAGAGAAGGCGAGGGCGGATTTGCAAGGTAACTTAAGCGCTGCCGAGTCCGCTTATAAAAAGATGGAGGCGTCCGAGAAGGCTGCAGCAGCTAAGATAGCTCTTCTGGAGAAGGAAAGGAAAGAGTCCGAGGGGGTTTTTACTGCTCGTATTGCGGCTCTCGAGAAGGCGGTGGCGGACGGGAATGAGAGAGAGAGGGTTCTCCAGGAGACATTGGGCCAAGTTACTGATAGGGCTGAGCCAGCTGAAGGAAAGTTGGTAAACTTTCTTTCTCCCGAGGACGTGCAAGCTAAGGTGGATGCAGCCGTTCAATTCGCTCAGCGGGAGATTTCACGACAGCAATCAGGAGTATCCGAGATGCCTTCTCACGAGCTCTTTACAGGCCACCTTTTATGGGGTTATTTGGAGTGTGCCAGATTGGCTAAGTCTTTGGTAAGGTCAGATGTTGACTTCCCCAAGTCTTTCGATCTTCGCAAGTTAAAGAAGCCAACTCCCGACGACTACCATTACTTTGTGGGGAGGTTTGGGGGTTTGCTATCTTCTCGGGATTCTCCGACACCGTCCCCGATGCGCTCTGCCACAAGTCCGAGTCCGAGAGCTAGTGGTTCCGGGGGAGTATTTTCTCCAATTTCTCGTCTTGCTCCACTAGGTACCTCCGCCGAGGAGACAACTTCTTCTCTCCCTCCTTCCACGGGGGCTTAGTTTTATTCTTTATTTTTTTGGCTTTTAAATAAATGTTCTTTGTATCTATTACCCCTTCCGAGGGCTCTTCGGCTTAAATAAATAAATATTTTTGTTCAATTTCCTTTTTTCTATTTTTTGTTTTTATAATTAAAATTCAACTAAATCAGATAATGATAATTCTTATAAGGTTGATGACTAAGTAAGCTTCCAAAGTAGGAGGTGTTGCTTTGCATGGTTAAGTAGGGTACGTGTCATTCTTAATCAAAAAGTTTTTCAACACGTGTCCCTTAGTTAACATAATAAGAGTCTAAACTTCTTCTTTTAACCAAGAGTTAGAGAGTATATATGTACTTAGGCTCTTTACCAATTATGCACTTATCTCTAATCTTATAATCATAATTAATCATTGATTTTCTTTCAAGTTTGTCCATAATTGCAAGTACGAAGATAATACTTACCTGATAAGATGATGCCTCCTTATTATAGAAGAAGCGGTTCAGTTTCGTCTTGTGGTTCTTCTCGGGATACCGCTCGGAGTCCTTCTGGATCATCAAGGGTTCCTCCGAGGGACAATCTATCCGAAAATCAGGCGACACTTGGTGCTAGTTCCTCTCTTGGGGTAGCTCGTAGGATTCCATCTACAAATTCACGTAGAGTCAATCATATCAGGGAGATATTCATGGGCAGGGAGCCCTATCCTTTGGCGGATGAGTCTTCGGAGTTCGATTTGATTCCTCTTAACCCGTCCAGATTGATAGGTAGAGGACGTGTAGGATCCACTATGAGTACAGAATGTGAGAACTCGGTAAGATCTCTTTTCACTGGTTATAACTTGGATTTCGAAGATTATGACATAATAGTGCCTTCCTCGGGCCAAAGGGCTTACGCACCCCCCTCGGGTTACATGACCGTTTATACCGAACAGATGCGTTGCGGGTTGCGGATGTTTTTTCACCCCTTTTTCCAAATACTTTTTCGGTATTGGCAGGTGTGTCCGAGTCAGTTAACACCAAGTTCCTATAGCCATTTGGTGGGGTACGTCCTTCATAGTGAGCTTTTAAACCTTCCAATGTCCCCTTATCGGGTGGGAACAATATTTACCCTTCGACCTTGCTCAGAGGGGACTCCCTTTTTTAGCTTGACCTATAGGGACAAGGAAAATACCTTCACTCGTGTATCCAGTTCCCACTCTTGTAGAGGGGATTGGAGGCGGAGATTTTTCTTCGTCCGTCCGAGAGGTCAGTCAGCCAGATCATGGGGGGTACCCATCCGATGGGGTCTGGGATATATTGCTCTCAACCTTGAAACACAAGGGCAAGTGAGGGAGATATTGCTTCACTCGGGACTTTTTTCTGGTTCTTATGACATATCCGGGCTACTGGATTTCCCCGAGGCCTTGATTTTGGCAGGTTTACAAGAGGGGGTGGAGGGATGTGCCCCTACTTCTCGTCCTCTTCACAGTAACTTTCATTTTCGTAAGTTTTACTAACCTTTCTTTAACTTGTAAACTTTATGGGTGCCCTCGGACCGTTTTCTACTGGTATCTTTTTGCAGGAGCGGAGATGGGAGCCTTTTCCCTCGGATCTTCTACTGACGTTTTCCTTGGGAGAGCATTGCATGGTAGTCCTGGGATGGCGGAGGTTGGTAATTCCGTTCCTCTCGTGAATGAGGGCATGGTTGAGATTTCCTCGGAGGAGGAACCTGTAGCAGCCCCCCCCCCCAGTCAGTTATATAATTCCTCCGGGGCCATCAGATACGATAGCAGCTCTTTCCCAAGCAGACTTTCACGGGAATCCTATAGTGTCACAGCCTATTCCTCGTAGCTCTGCCGTGGTGAATGTGTTAGAGGAGTATCTTCTCTCCCCTGGCACAGAGGTCTTGCAGCCCCGGGAAGATATCCCTGATCGTATTCCTGTACCACCGCCCGAGGAGCACCCTTCCCTCGGGAGAACTCTTCCCCCCGGGGATAGTCAGGATGTTTCTCTTCTTGGATCAGAGGTGGGATTTTGCCGAAACTTTCTCAGCGGTTTATTGAACGTAACAGATTGTGAGCTGATAAAAACCCTTTCGGTACCCGTTCTCCAAGATTTAGCTTGTAAAGACCTGTGAGGTATTTATTCATTTTATTTAATACTAACCTGTCGTCCGGTCTAATGCCATTCGCTTTGTTTTTCGAGCAGATTTATATGGTGCTAGATGCTCTCGGTTCTTACGGAAGTTCTTCTTCAGATCCAGGCTTAGTATATCGTCGTCGGGACGAGTTAGAGCGAGGTCTCTTGGAGGCTCAAGTGGAGATAACTCATTTGAAGGAAGTTCACGAGTCCGCTCAGGAGACTCATATCCATGCGTTACAATCCGAGAAGGATAAGGCGTGGGAATTGGAACGCCAATTAGTGCTTGAAAGAGCCCGTGTACAGAATTTAGGAAGGAGTCTTGAGGAGTTACGTAGTCAAATACGGTCTTCGGAGGAGCAACTAACGCAGGCTACGAGGGAAAGAGATGCCTTGAGTCAGCAACTATTAGGGATAACTTGTTCCCGTGCAGTAGAGGTGATTATGGCCCGAGTCCAGGCCGTGTTGGAAGTGGTGGGTCCATCCAATCCTCGGGAGTCTCTTCGGGGTGAGATGTGCGATTTAGTGCATATTGGTTATAGATTGTGCCAAGATGCCGTACAGGCTTTGCCGGAGTTTCCCTCGGGCTTGCTTCTTCCTGAGCTCAACATTCGTCAAATCTCCGAAGAGTTTCCTTCCTCACCTATTAGAGATTCTGCAGTCGGAACTGTGTTCCTTGATGACCCAATCTTTCTTTCCGAGGAGCAGCGCCGACGTCTTATCCGAGAGGGAAAGCGTCCCATGGGAGGGACTTAGCTTGTAGATGAATGTTATATAGTTTAGTTCATAATACAGAGGGTTTTTAGTGTTATCGGGTTGTCCCGATGTCTCATATATAGAGCCATCATTTTGTCGGACAACTCTAATTTCTTTTGTACTATAGCCCCTCGTATATGAACACTCTTTTTATTCATGTATGGTTATTACATTAAGCATAGTACTTTCTAAGGTTGCTTGAGTTCCACGTGTTGCGAAGTATTGCCTCCTCGGAGTTGGCGAGACGATAAGTTGTCGGCCCTACAATTTCCACTATCTTATAGGGTCCTTCCCATCGTGGATCTAATTTGCCCACATTCTTGGAAGCCCCTACTCGTTTCATCACTAAATCTCCAACTTGAAAGGTTCGGGGTTTTACCTTGACATTGTAATATCGTGACATCCGAGCCTTGTACTCTTCCACTCGGAGGGCTACTCGGGTTCTCTTTTCTTCGAGCAAATCAAGGGCGAGGGCTAGATTCGAGCCGTTGGTTACTTCCTCGTATTCCTTCACTCGCCAACTTTCTATTGAGACCTCCGAGGGTAAGACAGCTTCACATCCGTAGGATAGACTGAAAGGGGTTTCACCCGTAGCAACGTTTTGCGTGGTCCGATAGGCCCACAATATCCCGGGTATTTCTTCAACCCACTTGGCTTTGTGCCAATCAAGCCGGGATTTCATGTTTTTCAAGAGGGTTCTGTTGGTTCTTTCTACTTGGCCATTTGCTTGAGGGTATCCCACTGAAGCAAAGCGGTGTTTTATTTCCCAATGATCGCACCATCTTTGTAACCCTTGATCTGTAAACTGCAAACCGTTGTCACTTACCAAACTCCGAGGGATTCCAAAGCGACAAATAATACTTCTCCAAAGAAAATTGATAACAGCCCATGCGGTTACTCTAGTCAGGGGTTCCGCTTCCACCCATTTGGTGAAGTAGTCAACGGCTACTAGTAGAAATTTCTTTTGACCGGCATCGGGAATAAGGGGTCCCAGTATATCAATACCCCACTTGGAGAATGGGCAAGGGGTCAGATGGGGTTCCCAAGGAGCTGCGGGTTGATGGGTCCGAGGGGCGTAAGCTTGGCAGGATTTACACCTTTCGGCATGGCTTTTGTTGTCTTTGGCCATCGTGGGCCAGTAGTAGCCTTGTCGAATCAAGCGTCCGACCATGCTTTCGCTGCTGGTATGGCTTCCGCATACCCCCTCGTGAGTTTCTGCTAAAGCTAGTTGGGCCTCCTCCTCATTAAGGCATCGAGCATGAGGACATGAATAAGTTCTTCGAAAGAGTATCCCATCTTTGAGGAAGTATCAGAGAGTTTTTCTGAACATCATTCGCTGAATATTCTTGTCCGAGGAGTATCCCTCGGGATTCTGCAAATAGGCCTTGATAGGAGTCACCCAGCTAGATGAGGGATCTGAAATGGTATTCACCTCTTGGCCTTCGCTCTTTTCAGATTCATTGACATGAAGTAGAGTAATCTTCCGAGTATGTATTGCGCCTGTTTGTGTAGCCATTTTGGACAAAGCGTCCGCCTCTTGGTTTTCTTTTCGGGGAATTTGAACTATATCATATTCTTCAAACCATTCGGACCTTTGACGAACAACTCGGAGGTACTCTTGCATTCTTTCTTCTTTTGCCTCATATGACCCCTTAACTTGCTGAACAATCAGTTGGGAGTCACTATGGAGGAGTACTCTCTTCATTCCCCCTTCCCTTGCTAGTCTCATACCGATAAGGAGAGCTTCATACTCGGCTTCATTGTTAGAGAGGGGGTAATCTATTCTAACCGCAAAATGAAGTCTTTCCTCCTCCCCTTCTTGATTTACCAAAACTATTCCAGCCCCCCCATGTGTACTTACCGAGGATCCGTCTACATATACATGCCATCGTGGCTCCTTTTCCTCGGATCCAATGCCCGTAAGTTCTGTTACAAAGTCCGCCAGAACTTGCGCTTTGATTGATGGTCTCGGAGCATAGGAAATATCGTACTCAGTAAGCTCTTCGGCCCATTTTATCAGTCTCCCTGATGATTCAGGCTTGTTAAGAATTGCCCTCAGGGGGTGCTTAGTTAGCACGGTAATTGGATGGGATAGAAAGTAGGGACGTAGCTTACGAGCCGTAGTAACCAATGCTAGAATGAGTTTCTCAGTTAGGGTATATCGGGTTTCGGCTCCGAGGAGGGTTTTGCTGACGTAATATACCGGGTGATGTTCTCCATCTTGTTCTTTGACTAAGACAGCGCTAATAGCCTCTTCTCCGACTGATAAATACAGAAACAACTCTTATTGGGGTATAGGTTTTACCAGCAAAGGTGGTTTTAACATGTACCTTTTTAATTCTTCGAGAGCTTCCTCGCATTGGGGGGTCCACTGAAATTCCTTGACATTCCGAAGTATCTTGAAGAAGGGAAGCCCTTTTTCTGCGGACTTGGAGACAAATCGACTCAACGAGGCCATTCTTCCAGTTAACTTTTGGACATCTTTTACCGTCCTCGGGGTAGGTAACCCCATGATAGCTTCTGCTTTTTCGGGGTTTACTTCGATTCCCTTCTCCGTAACCATAAATCCAAAAATAATTCCTCCTCGGATACCAAAGGAACATTTTCGAGGGTTAACTTTCATACCAAAATTGTTCATAATGACCAACGCTTTCCGTAAGTCCTCGGGATGCTCTTCGGCAGTGTTACTTTTAACTACAGTATCATCTACGTAAACCTCTACTGATTTCCCAATAAGTCCTGCGAACATAAGACTTACTAACCTTTGGTAGGTAGCTCCCGCGTTCTTCAGCCCAAAGGGCATGACTAGATAACAAAATGTGCCTGCATCTGTGATGAAGCTGGTCTTATCTTGGTCAATAGTCGCCATCGGGATTTGGTTATACCCTTGGTCTCCATCTAAAGTTGATAGTAGCGCGCATCCTGCGGTAGAATCAACTAGCTGATCTATGCTCGGTAAGGGATAACAATCTTTTGGGCATGCTTCATTGAGGTTGGTAAAGTCAACACACATTCGCCATCTTCCTCCATGTTTGGGTACTAGCACGACATTAGCTAACCATTCGGGATAAATGACTTCTCGAATTTGTTTCAAACTAAGAAGGCGTTGTATTTCCGAGCGGATAATCTTGTTGCGCTCGGGTCCCATTTTTCTTTTCTTCTGTTGGACAGGTTTAGCCCCGGGCTTTACGTTAAGAAAGTGTTGGCATACCTTATTGCTGATTCGTCCGGGCGGCCCCCCTTCCCACGCAAAGAGGTGATGGAATTGTTTGAGAAGAGAAATCAGTTGACCTTCTATGATTGGAGCCATATGGGTGCCCATTTTGATTACTTTCTCAGGGCTTCCTTCTACTAATTCCACCATCTTTAATTCTTCCACAGGTTGGACTCGGGTTTCCTCGGTTTTACACTTTTTGCTCTTTCCGAGTGAGGGTTCTTCCGAGGGAATGGCATTCATGCAGCATTCTCTGGCTTTTGACTGACTTCCTCGGACTTCTCCAATTCCCGAAGAAGTGGGGAATTTCACTTTAAGATGTAAAGTAGAGGGGATAGCCTCGAAGGCCCGAATGGATGGTCTTCCGCAGATGACATTATACGTTCGTGAGGATGCCTCCACTACCCAAAACTTGATAGGTTCCGTCCTTCGAAGGGCTCCCTTCCCCCATGACATTGGAAGAGTCACCGTTCCGAGGGTTTGGCAGGCTTCTCCTGAGAATCCTACTAACGGGACCTCAACGGTTTCCAACGTTTCTTGTTTCAACCTCATAGCAAGATAGGTAGGTAAGAAGAGTACATCCACGGAGCTGCCCGTATCTATAAGGATCCGTTGGATTTCATACCCGTAGATGACAACAGAAATAACCAATGGATCTTCGTGAGGGTATATTACGTCTGTAAGGTCCTCGGGCCCGAAAGTGATACTAGGCAGTTTTGACCCTTGAATGGAGCAGACAGATAATCCTTGCTCTGCTCGTCGGGCTTCTTTCAGATATTTCTTCTTTTTACCCTGAGGTGCCATGGAGATTTCACCCCCTTCTATCATATTGATAGTTCTCCCTGTCGGGGGATTGCTCTTATACGAGTCAGGTGGAGGAGGTAGACTCTGATACCCTGTCGTTTTCTCTCGTGAATTTTGCCGGCGGTCTTTAATTCTCTCTTGGGGTCGGAGACGTCTAGTGGTCCCCTCTCGTGACTTCCGACTAGGCGTCCTTTCTTCCCTTTCTTGCTCCTCATCTTCCCTTCGTGATCTCTTCCAAACATTTACCTTGGGCTCCTCGAGGTTATTTTCCTTGAGGTAGTTCTTCAAATACCCTATCTCTAATAGGCGGAGCACTTCTAAACGAAGGGTAGTACATTCTTCCGTAGTGTGCCCATAAGTTTTATGGTATTTACAATATTTCCTAGTGTCCTTGTCTCGGTTAGGAAATTTAGTCGGCCTGGGCCAGTGTAACTCGTTGCTACCCCTCATTATATTGAGCACTTCTGGTGGAGTAACAGTCATCGGAGGTAGGTGCACGGGTCGGAGGAATTTCTTAACCACTCCTCCTTCATCTTTGCGCTGAGGAGGTTTTCCTTCCTTATTCTTTTCTTTGATCTTTGCTTCTTTCTCCACACGCTCTAAGTGTTCATTATCCTCCTACTCCATTTGTTTCTTTGTTCCCTCGGCCTCTTCCATCAAAATGTGTACTTCCGCCTTTTGCATTAGCTCATTCATATCCGTCATACGATTTCCCATAAGGTATCTAAAGAAGTCTCCCGTTCGGAGTCCCTGAGTTAATATGTTCGCCATGATGGTCGGGCTAACGTTGGGTACATCTAGTGCTTCATCCGTGAAGCGCTTTATATAATCTCGTAAAGATTCATCCTTTTTCTGTTTAATAGTGAAAAGGTGTGTAGCAGATTTAGGGTACCTTCGGTTGCAGGCGAATTGTCGTACGAACAAATGAGCTAATCGGTCAAAACTCGTGATGGAACAAGGTGGAAGGTGAGTAAACCAGGCTTGGGCCCGCCCTCCGAGGGTAACAGGAAATACGCGGCATAACACGTGGTCAGGGGCGGAAGAGAGGTCCATTCCGGCCAGGTATTGATGGATGTGATCCTGCGGGTCCCTTCCATCAGCTTCTCCGGTATATAACGGGATATTGACAGGTCGCATCCCCGAGGGGATAGAAGCTGAAGCGATTTCGGGAATGAAAGGAGTGGTCTTGAATGTAGGATCCTCCTCAGGGACCATGGTCTTCTTGAGGTCACCTAATTCTTTTCGTAAATCATCCATCATTCCCCATAAGGAATGTTCAACCTCTCCTCGATACTCCGAGGGGCGAGAAATTTCTTCCCAACTCCTCACTGGAGTTCCTTCACGACATACATACCTTCGAGGCGTTTGTCGGGGTACCTGTTGCCACGGATTCGAATTTGGGTCCCACGCCATTGGAGGTGCGTCTCCTTCCGAGGGGAAATTCCTGGTCTCGGGGAGTATTGAGGACATATGTCCGAAAGGTTCACCCCTCCGGGGTGTTCGTGCAGCATCTATAAGTCTTTCATAAACAGATCGGGGAATATTAATAAAATCTCTAGTACCTGATTCGTAATTGGACAAAGTTTATTATGAGTCGCTGTTCGAGAAAGGAAGGTTGTCACTTTCGAAAAGATCATCCATCCTAGCTGACGTCTGCTGAATTCTCTCGAGGACAGATGTTATGGCGTTCCCACAGACGGCGCCACTTTGTTAACGGGTTTGGAATTATTCCCTACTTAACGGAAGATATTTATTTGGGTTAGAACGCCCTGTCCGTGATTCAGAGATAATGATAGGTGGAAATGATAACAATATTTGCAAGAATATTCCCTTCCTTTTTTCACTGAACTTTTCCTCCTCTCTTTCTGTGTACATGAGTATCCAATTGTATTTAGTAGGCTAAGTTAAGTTGTTGTTTTTCTTTCTGCTGATTACCTCCCTTTATATAGACTTTGGTAAGGGCATGTGTCATTGTGCATGTGTTTTGGTAAGGACAAGTGTTGTTGTTACCTTGATACAGGTGTGAAAATTAGGATAATGTTTATCTCTTATCTACTAGGCGCTGACTGGATTGGTCTTTGTGTCTTCTGATATTTCCGAGGGCTTTTGATGTAGATTGTTTTGATAGAGCTATTCTTCCGAGGGATTTTATTTCTCTTTCTTGATTTGGGTCTTTTCTTCAACAATCAGGAGTGATCTCTGTGGGTGTAAATGTGATCTCCGAGGACCTAGCGTGATCTCCGAGGGCTGTATTTGCTTTATTTGAAGTGAGATTTTTTCATCGGAGTTCTCGGAATATGTTATCTGAGCACTCTGTTATTCACTTCTGATTTTTCTCCAAAAATGGGTCCTCGGGTGATGGTCCGAGTGTCGTCTTTTCCGAGGAGTGTTCAGCAAGGAAGTTTTCTTGTAAGGTCATGGGACTCGGGGTCCATTTGTGGTCCCTCTTGGCGTCTTGGTGGATATCGGAGTCGTGCGGATCCATCGGGGTTTGCTCTTTTTCCGATGCCGTGTTGATATCTGTTTTTCATTCACCGTTTGACTTTCCAAGGGACGCTTATGTTTCTCCTCGTGTGCTCTTGTAAACCTTTTTGGGTCAGTGACCGAAAGGTAGGCAATCCTCCGAGGGGTTTTCTTTATAGGTACATCTCATCGGAAGTACTCGTGACAATAGTATTGTCCATATACTGTTTTTTCCGAGTAAGAGTAATCTTCTTTATTTTATTTTTAGGGTTAACACATATGATTTGTGATAAACATGGAGCTTTGCATTTATTAGTATAGTGTTGGGCCGAGCCACAAAAAAAAAAAAAAAAAAAAACCTTGCCACACACAGCTCTTATCCAACGCCCTGACATTGTGTCATGAGCGCGGCCGTCGCCCTACTGGCGCCCAGCCGCAGGCGCGGCAGTCGCCTTACTGGAGCCGAATCGCAGGTGCGGGCGACTGCCCTACTGGCGCCTAGCCGCAGGCGCGGGCGACGCCTTACTGGCGCCATGACAACATTTTGAAGACCCGATCGAAGACCCTTCGGAAGTCCCTTTGTGGGCAAGTAGTCGGACCCTTCGTGGGCTTAGTAGTCGGCATGTAATTGGGTGGGAACCGAGTCCTATATAAGACTAAGGCAAAGTTCTAGTCGAAGTATGGGCGCTCGGGTCCCACCCAAGCAGTTAGCAGTTTTTCTTACCTTGTTGCTGAAAGGATTATTTAATTATGTATTTCATATGTAGGGAAAAGAGAGTTGAAAGTTGAAACAAACATTGTACTAGATAACTGTTATTCAAGCAATATAAGCTCTTGTAACCTACCCGGCGATTCCTATTTATTGTTGTTAGATAAATGGTTGCCACGATGTTGGATTGAATTCTAGTTGTTCCTCGAAAAACCGTTCGTAAGGAACGCGAGTGTGACGATCAACGAAAGCGAAGGCGGAAGTATCTCGATTACGAGTTACCGGCCGCACGGTGCCCCTTTATTCGATTAATTAAAGTTGCCCCGTGACAGGTGGTATCAGAGCCTCGGCTCGTGATCCATCGGGTTCGAGGTATAATGTCTAATACATCGGTAGCAAGTGGACCACCCCCAGAGACGACAAAGAAGTCGGGACCAACGAACCGAGCTAGACTCGAGTCGTTGGAAGAGTTCCGCGACTCAGTGTTAGATAAGATGGAGCATTTCTCGACGGACTTAGTCGAGCTCCACTCCCAAATGCAAGAATGCAGGGAGGCGTGCAAATTCCTCACGGAAGCCCTTAGCGGCGCTGGTGGGTTGAACGATTTGCGGCAAACGGTAGAGGGACTGACCCATCAAGTGGGAACGCTACAAAAAGCAGTTAGCAATGCGCCAGCCAGGGCGCCTGAACCAGTCCCTAGGCAAATCTCGCGAGTTCCAGAACCAAGGAACTATGGGGGCGCGAGGGATGCCCGAGAGGTAGAAAACTGGCTCTTCGACATGGAACAGTATTTTGTTGCCACCCATGTCGAGGACGAAGAAGAGAAAGTCAACACGGCCACCATGTATTTGGTCGAAGATGCCAAACTATGGTGGAGAATGAAATATAAGGATGTGTTGGCGGGACGGATTGTGTTGGATACGTGGGAACGGCTGAAAGAAGCCATTATGCAGCAATTCTTCCCTGAAAACGTGGAGTACAATGCTCGAAAGGCCCTACGAGAACTAAAGCATACGGGCTCGATAAGAGACTACGTGAAAACCTTCGTAGGACACATGTTGGATATTAGAGATATGTCGGAAAAGGACAAATTGTTCACCTTCCTAGAAGGTTTGAAACCGTGGGCTCGGCTCGAATTGCAACGACAAAGGGTGACCGACTTTGCGTCGGCCCAAAGTGCCGCCGAGTGTCTTAGTGATGTCCCTTGGTTCGACCGCGAACGAGAACCGAAGAAAGACGTTCGCAGCGGACCAACTAATGCTCCTATGCGCCAAGGCGCTAGAACGTTCCAACCGAATATGGGAAGAGGTGGGGGAGACCGACCCGCTAACTCCCAAGGAAGCACGTATCGAGCGAAGGCTCAGAACGCGGGAACGTCACAACCAAAAAGAGGATGCTTCCTTTGCGATGGTCCCCATCTAATCCGAGATTGTTCGGGCAAACGGTTGTTGAATGCCTTGTCCACGATAGGCGAGTCGTCCGCCGCTAAGACAGTAGATAGTCTCGATCATGAGTCGGAAATGGGCGAAGAGCTCACTGAAGAGGACGACAACCTTGGAGCCCTAACAACGTGGTGCGTGTCTATCTCGCACGCGGAGGGCAAGGAAGTCGTGGTGAAAACGGAAAGAAGCCCCAAACGACCCAAAAGAAAAGCCTTGATGTATGTTGACGTTAAGATCAACGGCATACCCCTAAGGGCCATGATCGACTCAGGAGCTACCCACATCTATCTAGCGAGCACGGAAGTCGGTCGACTCGGGCTAGTCACGGAAAAAGCTATTGGCAGGGTAAAAGCCGTCAACTCCGCGGCCCAGCCAGTAGTTGGAAAGTGTGCGGACGTGAGCCTTAAGATAGGTCCTTATTCGGGGAAGCACGATTTACAGGTAGTCATCATGGACGATTTCAAGCTCATTATTGGGTTGGATTTCATGAGACAGACCAAGTCGTTCCCTATGCCCCACGCTGATTGCCTAATGATGTTGGGAGGCGCGCCCTGCGTTATCCCAGTGGTATTCGAACAAAATAGTGGGAAGTGCCTCTCGGCCTTCCAATTCGAAAAGGGATGCAAGAGAGATGAACCGTCGTTCCTTTGCACCCTTAAACTGGAAGAAATCGAAGAGGTAACTGGGCCTATCCCGGCGCCAGTGAAAGATATCTTGAATGAATTCGAGGATGTCTTGCCGGACGAGTTGCCTAAAAGATTGCCGCCTAAGCGGAATGTAGACCATGAGATCGAACTCGTCCCGGGCACCAAGCCCCCAGCTCGGGCGCCCTATCGGATGTCCCAACCGGAGCTTGTAGAACTGCGAAAACAATTAAGGGACTTGCTCGAGGGTGGTCTGATCCAACCCGCAAAGTCGCCTTACGGTGCGCCAGTCTTGTTCCAAAAGAAGGCCGACGGGACCCTTCGAATATGTTGTGATTATCGGGCCCTAAACAAACTTACCGTGAAGAATCGGTACCCGATTCCGCTTGTGGCGGATTGCTTCGACAGATTAAGTCGGGCAAAGTATTTTACTAAGATGGACTTGCGGTCGGGGTATTGGCAAGTGAGGATCAAAGAAGGTGACGAATCTAAGACAACCGTCGTTACGAGATACGGAGCTTTTGAGTTCCTGGTGATGCCCTTCGGCCTCACGAACGCCCCTGCAACGTTTAGTACCCTAATGAACCAAGTATTGCAAGGGTTCATTGATGAGTTTGTTGTCGTATATCTAGACGACATTGTGATTTACAGTGAAACGTTGGAGCAACATGTGGCCCACTTAAGGAGAGTATTCCTACGCTTGAGGGAGAATGAATTATATGTGAAATTATCGAAGTGCTCCTTCGCTCAAGCAACGATTGACTTTCTAGGCCACATTATCGAGCGAGGAAGGATTCGAATGGACCCCAAAAAGATATGCGCGATAAAAGATTGGCAACCACCGAAAGATACACACGAGCTAAGATCGTTCCTCGGGTTGGCCAATTATTATCGGAAATTTGTGGAAGGTTATTCGGCTACGGCTAAACCGCTCACCGACTTGCTGAAGAAGTCGACGGCTTTCGAGTGGACAGCCCTGTGCCAAACTGCCTTTGAAGGATTAAAGGCAACAATTACTTCGGACCCCGTCTTGGCCCTCCCCGACATGCAAAAAGCCTTCGAAGTTCAGACCGATGCGTCCGACTTCGCACTTGGGGGAGTGTTGGTGCAAGAGGGGCACCCGGTTGCCTTCGAGAGTAGGAATCTTAAAGACGTGGAAACACGATACTCAGTTCACGAGAAGGAACTACTAGCGGTTATCCACTGTTTACGAACTTGGCGGCATTATCTACTAGGGTGACCTTTTGTCGTAAAAACGGATAACAAAGCGGTGAGTCATTTCTTAACTCAACCGAACTTGACAGGGAAACAGGCAAGATGGCAGGAGTTCCTGACAGAGTTCAATTTTAATCTCGAGTATAGACCGAGAGCGAGTAACCAAGTGGCCGACGCCCTGAGCCGTCGGGCCGACTTGGGGAAAATAACGGTAATGACCGTAAGTGATGTGACGACATCAATCAAGGATCGACTCCGAGAGCAACTAGGGAGTGATCCAGAAGCTAAGGTCTTGACCGAGCTAGCTGAACAAGGGAAAGCTCGGCAATTCTGGTTGGATAACGGTCTACTTAAGACCAAAGGCAATCGATTCTATGTTCCTAAAGGTGGAGACCTTAGGAAACTGTTAATGACGGAATGCCACGATACGATGTGGGCAGGACACCCCGGAGAGCAACGCACGTTAGCGTTGGTCCAACGGGCGTACTACTGGCCCAAAATGGCGGACGATGTTGAAGCTTACGTCCGTACCTGTCTGGTCTTCCAACAGGATAAACCCGATCGTCAGAAAAAGGCCGGCCTATTGCAACCTCTTATGGTGCCAACGCGGCCGTGGGAAAGCATTTCGATGGATTTTATTTCGGGTTTACCTAAGGCAGGCGACTTGGGAACGATCTTCGTGGTAATTGATCGGTTCTCGAAGTATGCTACGTTTATCCCGGCCCCAAAATACGTTTCGGCAGAAGAGACGGCTCAACTCTTCTTTAAGCACATCGTCAAATATTGGGGATTACCGAAAGATATCGTTAGTGATAGGGACTCCCGATTCACTGGCGTGTTTTGGACCGAGCTATTCCGGTTACTTGGTTCAAAATTGAGCATGAGTTCGAGTTTCCACCCGCAGTCCGACGGCCAGACGGAACGTTTCAATTGTATGTTGGAGGAATACCTCCGGCACTTCGTTCATGGCTCGCAAAAGAGTTGGGTGAAACTACTTGATGCCGCCCAAATGTGCTTCAACGCCCAAAAGAGCTCGGCCACCAACCGAAGCCCTTTTGAAATTGTAAACGGGCAGCAACCCCTCCTCCCACACACCGTAGACTCCGATCCGAATGCAAAGTCGTCTCCCGCTCGTGAATTCACGAACGAGTGGGAGCGAAGCATCGACATAGCCCGGGGATACCTTGAGAGGTCCCAACGACGCATGAAAAAGCATGCGGATCAACATAGACGGTTTGTTGAATTCCAAGTGGGAGATCTTGTGATGGCTAAGGTCCCGGACCCGCGATTATCAAAGGCATCACGTGGCCAAGACCCACAATTGATGCAAAAATATATCGGACCCTTATCAATCACCAAACGCGTCGGTAAAGTGGCCTACCAGGTTACCTTACCCTCGTGGTGTAAGGCACGCAACGTCCTTCATGTCGGACTGTTAAAACCTTATTCGGCAGACATGGAGGACGAGGCACGTAATCGACCCAGCCGACCCGAGATGAAACTGAAGAACTACAAACGGAGAGTGCCGGAAGTGCTCCTAAGTCATCGCGTTGTTCCAACAAAGAAGGGCAACGTTGAAGAATACTTGGTAAAGTGGGAAGGTTGCAGCAGTGAAGAGAACACCTGGGAGCGGGCAAAGACCCTTAAGCCGCCGCAGAAGCTCATTGATTCGTTCAAAGCTTCGTTAGCGCCGGGGACGTCGCTAACTTAGGTGGGGGAGAATGTCATGAGCGCGGCCGTCGCCCTACTGGCGCCTAATCGCAGGTGCGGGCGACTGCCCTACTGGCGCCTAGCCGCAGGCGCGGGCGACGCCTTACTGGCGCCATGACAACATTTTGAAGACCCGATCGAAGACCCTTCGGAAGTCCCTTTTGTGGGCAAGTAGTCGGACCCTTCGTGGGCTTAGTAGTCGGCATGTAATTGGGTGGGAACCGAGTCCTATATAAGACTAAGGCAAAGTTCTAGTCGAAGTATGGGCGCTCGGGTCCCACCCAAGCAGTTAGCAGTTTTTCTTACCTTGTTGCTGAAAGGATTATTTAATTATGTATTTCATATGTAGGGAAAAGAGAGTTGAAAGTTGAAACAAACATTGTACTAGATAACTGTTATTCAAGCAATATAAGCTCTTGTAACCTACCCGGCGATTCCTATTTATTGTTGTTAGATAAATGGTTGCCACGATGTTGGATTGAATTCTAGTTGTTCCTCGAAAAACCGTTCGTAAGGAACGCGAGTGTGACGATCAACGAAAGCGAAGGCGGAAGTATCTCGATTACGAGTTACCGGCCGCACGGTGCCCCTTTATTCGATTAATTAAAGTTGCCCCGTGACACAATGCAAAGCAAGCCAATTTTCAAATCTTCCAAACAAACCCTTCCTCTGTGCCGTTCAACCGTTACGGTCAACAACTCAACAAGTATACATTTAATTACTAGTGCAACTTTATAGTTACTAAAATCTATATACTTATTATTAATATAAAGAAAACTAGGTGGCACCAATCTTTTGATTTTTTTATTTACACTTCATTGCATAATTAAATTTTGTTATTATTTGGAATATCACTGTAATTTAATTTAGCTTTTACATTATTTAAAGCTCATTTAAGGAAAAAGAATCATTACATATATAGATTTTCTAACTTTACATGCTTAATCTTTACATATTTAAGCTATAATTTTTATCATTTAAATTAATTGTATCATACTTAAAATAAACTTTTAATCAAGCGGAGACTGCGTGTAAATATTACTAAAATCTAAAAAAATAAAAGAAACTTTTTCGTATCTTAACTCTTAAGTTCTTAACTTAACGTGCATCACATCATATCTGTATAGTATTTGAATATCCACCTAAAATGTAGTAATTTTTTTATTAAAAATAACATAACATTATTATAAAATTCAAAAACTAGTTGTCTTCTTATCCAATGAAGAGTTGCGGCAAGCAAGTAGACTTTCCTAATATTTGTAGAAAATATCTCACAAGTTTAATTTAATTTAATCAATCAATACTCATTCATATCATATCATATAATATAATATAATAAAATAACGCCCCATTTTTTCCCATTATACGGGGTAGGTACGAACCAAAAGTTTCAATATTTTAAAAACAAAATAAAAAAAGAAACACAAAAAGATAGCATGCACCGTACTCCATATGATACCGCTCCCCTCACTATAAATAGGCCACACTTTTCTTCAAATCTCATCATACTTGTACACTGCACACTACACATACTTTCTCTCTCTAATTTCTGTTACGAAAAAGCTTGTGATTGTTTGTATGGCAGCTGGTAATTTGCAGAATCGCGGACTCGTCAGCTTGGGGAAACGATTCGTTGCTCAGATCCGCACTGAATCTGTCATCATTCCTTCGCTCTCCCTCAGGTGATCTTTTGTGTACTGTACGGCATCTACTTTTCTAGGTATATCCGTACATATGTACGTATTTCTGTTTTTGTATTTGTTTTCTTTCTGCTAAATCGGCGATCGGTTGTTAAATGTGAAAAGATGAGTACGAAAAATAGCTCCGATTCTCCGAGCTTTGACCGATTTTACGATTTGTGCGGTTTTTATTAGATGATTAATAGTTTCATGATTCTGGTAGCTTCGATTCGATCGTACGGATTTTAGTGAAGAAAAATATTCTCGAACGGATTTTAGTGAATCATACACGTGTTGGATAATTACGCCATTGATTTGAAATTTGAAAGGAGAAAGTGTTTTTTGGTATACCGTGTGAAAATTGATTTCGTGAAATGATGTTAAATTGACACTGAAACTCATGTTCAATGGAGTTATGAGCTTTGATCTGCAGAAATATAGTCCTATTTTGATTTGATTTGAGTTACTTTGTGTGATGAATGTGAACATGTGATATTAGTGTTAATTCTCATGTTAACTAATACAATACTCCTCTGTTTAATTTTTTGTTTCTCTGAATAAGGAAATCAGATCTGAGATTGTTATATTTCCTCTAATGAGGGGCATATTTATTCCAAATGCTAGCAACTCTGTTTTGCACCTATTTATTGTGTAGATTTGTTGTTCATAGTTTTCTACTCTTCAACTTTGTACCTACTCATGTGTGTTCATTTGTATTAATTATAATTAATTAATAGATTTTTCTGGAACTGGTAATATTATTGTTATGTTTGGAATGTGACTGATAGTGCCATACTTGTCTTGTTGCTATTGAGTATTGATGTTTCCCATGGAATATATATGCTAAAACTGAGACTTTCAGTTTGATACAAGTCAAGAAAATATTTTAATTAAAGTAAGAAAGAGACTTGTTAGGTGTGAAGTGTGGCCCACACATAGCAACTTGATTAGTATATGGCACTTAACATGTGGGTTGAGTCATTTACCCTTTACAGTGACATTTTGATCATGACTGGTGTTGAATCTTTCCTTTCATGGTCCTATTCACATCGAGTTAACTATTGGAGTTTATGGGTTCAAAGTTCTATATATGTTATGCAATTTTGCATTTCTTAATTGCATTATTAATACTAATTAGAGAAAAAGTAAACACTTGCCAATCTAGTTAATTATCGACTACATTTTGTTCTAGATTCTCCAAGATCTCAATGTGTTTTTGTCAACTCTAATGTTCTTGTTTAATGTTATTGTTTGCATAACAAAAGGAAAAAGTCTGATACAAACTCTGGTGACTAGTCCATACTCTGAATTATTGAAGTCTAAACCACAAAAGAATCTCACAGTTATATGATTAAAAGGTAGTTTGATAGAGTTGGGTAGGTAGCATGTATGTTTTGTGTTTTGGTCATGTGACCATATTCGCTTTCGTTCTTAATAGTTAACAAAGTCTGGTAGGTAAGGTTATTTGCTGTTATGATCACGTGAGCATTTCCTCTTTCCATTCTTAATTGTGACAAAGGTCGGTAGGTATGTGACCATTAGATTAACCCCTGTGGCAGGCACTGAATATCTAATAGAAGATGAAAACTATGTTTACCTAGTATGTCCGCCAACCTGCCTAATCTTTAATAGGTATAGCAAGTGGTGCTGAATGGGGGCATCTTTTGGTAATTAGTTTTATATAGCTTCATCCTTTTATTAGGCGACAAAGAAATGCTCTCATATACACTCAACAACCACTGTCTGTGTTTAATGATTTTATTCTTTTAGATTTTTGGTATCACGGCATTGTATACGTATTTGCTATTTATCTATCCTTGCTGTAAGTTAATCATCCTATGTGCTTGAACTGTTTAAAATAAGCAGGAGGAGCGTGCATGGTTCTGTCTACGACAAGAACCCTGAGGATCACGTGCATTCTACTGTGGTCTCGGACCATGTGATCGATAACCAACCTGATTGGAGTCCCCATCCTAAGACAGGGGTGTTTGGCCCTGGAACAGATCATTCAGGTGCAGATCGTGGTTTCCATGCTAGTGCTAGTGAAGACACCGTGTTGGAGCAGAAAGCCTTCTTCCGCCCTCTGGAGGATTTAGACAAGCCAGAGCAGGCCTGATTTGCGGTAAAGAAGATAACCCCGCCGCTTCTATAAATAAAACCAATAAAACCAAGCGGGTGTCGAGTGGGTCTATGTCTCTAATATGTATATCTAGATATTAAGGCAGTGGTATCGACTATGGTAGAATGGTACTTTTGGTGATGTTCATAGAACTTTATGAGCGTGTGACAAGTTGTTATGCCATGCGTTGTTTTGCTTAGAGTCAATGTATTGTCAACGTTGCTCGTTGATAACTATGTTACTCTTATTGTTCTCTTCTTTATCCAGTCCTCTTTATTGTTTCCGCTTTATACAGTGCATTTAATCCTGCTTTCGCAAAACCAGCTTGAAAACATAAAACGAGGTCACTACAATGATAAGGATAAAATTTGTGGTTGTTGAATTGTCTCGTTAGGGACATTATTACAAAGATGTAAAGATTTTAGCTACCACCTTAAGGCTTAAAACAAAGTAACTTCGGGAATTTTCCTAAAGTGGCAACGTGACTCAAAAGGAAAAAGCAACCTTTCCCCTCTTTTTCCGTAGTTTCGCTTTATCCACAAATCACATTTCTTTTTCAAACGTTATTACATAGCAAGAAAAATACACAAATTGACAGCTTTTATTTGTCTAAAATCTAAAGACACAGACTGAAAGTTCATTTTATCCAAATTTTGGGGAATTTTGACTTTTTGGTCCTTTATAGTAACCGACTTTCAAAATTAGTCCTCTATAGTGCCTCGGGCCGATTTTGGTCCTTTAAAGTAACCCGAGTTTCGTTTTTGGTCCTCCGACAGACAATTTGACCGGAGCTAATTTTTTATTATTTTTAAATTCTTTTTATTTCTTTCACATGTGCAGGGCGCACGTGTGAAATTTCCTTTTTGAAATTGCATTTCAGTAATATTAAAAAAACACATTTTTTAACTTAAAAAGTAATATATGCCAAAATTTAAAATATATGCTAAAACACAAATCAGAGCCCCAATTTTTTAACTCCTCAAGAACCCTAATTTCCAAAGAACTCTAATTTCACAAGAACCACAAATCTTCTAATTTCCAGTGGCTTCAACAATCAACAATTCAAAGAAAAAGGGGAAGAAAAGGGGGGAAAAAATCTAATTCAACAATCCTAATTCCCTCGCGGCGGCAGCGTACGTGAGAGAGAGTGGAGATTGGTGGCGCGGCGTTGAAGACTGGTGCGAGTGGGTGGTGGTGGCGCAGCGTTGAGGAGTGGAACGGCGACGTTTTGGAGCTTGGAGTTGGAGTTGGAGTTGGAGAGGGAGGATTTGAGCGAATTAACGTCGGAGAGGAGAGATCGGAGATCATTGACGGCCATGATGAAGTCCTGGTAGTGAGCGCGGCAAACATCTTCGATCTCGAATTCCTTGGATTTGGAGAAGTGTTTGAGGTGTTGGAGCAGGGTTTCCGGTTTGCCGGAGGCGAAGACTTTGCGGACGAAGGGGGCGAGGTCTTCGCCGTTGCAGATGGCGGAGGAGAGGAGGATCTGCTCTTGTTTGTCCGCCGTGTCGCCGTTGTCGTGCGTGGTGGAGAAGACGACCGAAATCCGCCGTGAAGGGTGGAGAAGACGACGTCGATGGAGATTTCCGGTGGAGAAGACGTCGTCGGCGGTGGGCTGTGGGTGTGTGACCGTGCGAGAATGAGTGTGTGGTGTGTAATGTATTTTTTTAATGTTTTTAAGGGTTTATTAATTAGTTTAAATATAATTTTATTTTGTTTTATTTTGTTTTTATTTTAACCTTAAGAATCGCTGGAGCGATTTCTAAAAATTTGGAAAAAAGTCTTCACACGTGTGTGCTACACGTGTGAGAGGGTTAAATTGGTCAAAACACACATTTCCGGAGGTCACATGCCGTGCACATGCGGATTTCCGGGGAATAAAAGAATATTCTGCTGCCGGAGGACCAAAAACGAAACTCGGGTTACTTTAAAGGACCAAAATCGGCCCGAGGCACTATAGAGGACTAATTTTGAAAGTCGGTTACTATAAAGGACCAAAAAGTCAAAATTCTCCAAATTTTGTGTCTGTATTTTCCAACCTTATCTTTTTCTCAAAATTTTCTTGATCCACTTCACAGTGTAGACAAAAGATGATTGTGCAAAACAGCTGGGATAACCTGGGATAAGATAAGCAGCGTTCTTATTTAAGTGGTGAAAATTATCACATCAGATAATGTGGTGGAGGTATGTATGAATCCTCCAACAATATTGGCACGCTACTATTTAAAAAAGAAAAAGCTATATTGGCCACGTAGGAGAAGATAAGGTTGGGTGTACGGTGACCTTTTATGGCTTTGTAAATAGTGAGTGAATTGCCAAAATATCACTATTGAAAAAACTATTTCCCAAAATATCACTCTCTAAAAATTATTTCCCATTCTATCACTCATTTGCCACCTATTTGCCACCTATATTGCCACATGGATAGGTAAGTTGACTGTCATTATTATTATTATTATTATTATTATTATTATTATTATTATTATTATAATATGACTTCTTTTAACGCATCAATTTTACTTCAGTAATTTTAGGGTAACAGAGGAGTTTGCAATTATATCAAAATTTTTACAGATCCGCCACAATCCGCTGAAGAAGGCTACTGTTCATCTCTCCACTTCACCAAATTTAAAATTTGGAGCAGGTAACGAAAATCACCTTGCTTCTTTCCTTTCCTTTGCCAAATATGCTACTTCTTTATAATTATCTTTTGAATATTTTAATTGTAATGAGCTATCCCACATTTATGTTTAGATGTATGAGAAGAATTTCAGAATTAGAATTCAGACCCAATTCCAAGCATTGATAATGGGCCTTAATTTTTTCTTTTTACTTTGTTCAAAGATTCTTCACTTGAGCTCTAAATTGTTTGCAGTTAAAGTTTTTTTTTTTTGAAGTGTACGTTTACTTTGATTCTGGATTTTCTTTCATACTACAACTGTGAATTTTGTTAATCGTTTGTTAGATTTCAAGCAACTTTATTAATTCGATCTTGATAAAATTATAGTATTGATGTCATGGATTAATATTAGTGTAAAATTATACTTATTTCAGGTCCTTAAATTAATGGCAAAGGACGATATAACACTGTTATGTTATTGGAACGGGCGAATTATATCGGGTTCTCATGGACCTGCATATGAAGGTTCTACGCCAAAACTTATCAAAGCAAGCAGGCGAATGAAATATAATGGTCTGGTGGATAAAATATATACTATCACAGGTTTTAGTCAAGAACAAGTGCAAATCAAGATTACATGTAGATATCCAGGTAACTTTCAACAGTACCTAGCACTTCCTGTTGAAGATGATGATGCCTTAGATATTATGTTTGATGTGACAAAGAATCCAGAAATTAATTGCTTGGAACTTTATGTGGAGGCAATCCCTTTAAGCGTTGTTGAGCAAGTAAATGGTCCATTTACGCAGCTGCTCACTCAAGAGGCTGGATTAGTTGATTTTAATTTTGATTTTGGTAATGGTAATGGTGAAAATATCCACAATAATCAGCAACTTGAATCTGAACAGTGTTGTGACAGTGGCAATACTCATTTACATGGACCCAACTTGGCAAAAGAAAATGAATGTGTCCATCCTATTGCTGCTACAGAAAATGGTGGTGTTTTCAACAATACTCCAACATGTATTGTTGAAGAAATCGTTGCAAGTGAAGGGAATCGATTTGTTACAAATGGAACTCAAATCACCAATGATCTGCTGGATGACGATTTAGAGGAAGCACAAGAAGGAATGAATGAAGATGATAAAGATATTATTTATGAGAAAGCACCGATCCCCGAGTTTACCAACATTAACAAAATTGATAACGCTGTGATTGATGTATCAGTGTCTGGAAAAGAAGCAACTCGATCAAAAGAGAGTGAAGAGTTGTATGTAGGCCAACGGTTTGCTACAAAGGCTGAGTTACAATATTTGGGTGCTTAAGTGTAAACAAGCACCTAACTGTCCTTGGAGATTACGTGCTTCTGTTCCTCACGGAGTGTCATTCTTTGAAATTAAGAAGTATACTGGACCTCATACATGCCTTAATCCAATTATTAATAGGGACCATGTGCAATTAGATTCTGGATTTGTGGCTGGTCAAATAAAATCATTGGTGAAGGCTCAACTCTCAATTACATTGACAGCTATTCAAGCAGTAATTTCTGAAAAGTTCAATTACGATATCTCTAAGAAAAAAGCTTGGAAAGCAAAGCAAAAGGTAATTGTAGAGCTTTTTGGAGATTGGAAAGAGTCATATAAAATGTTGCCGAGGTATATGGATGCGTTGGTGCGAGAAAATCCAGGCACAATTGTCCATTGGGATAAAGAATTTGCAGAGAGAAATCCAGGGCATGAGATTTTCAAGCGAGTTTTTTGGTCATTTTCAGCTTCAATTGAAGGGTTCAAGTATTGTCGTCCAGTCATTAGCATTGATGGTACTCATCTTTATGGTAAGTACAAGGGAACTATGCTCATTGCAGTTTCCTGTGATGCTAACAATCAATTATTTCCACTTGCATTTGCAATAGTAGAAGGGGAGAATAATGATAGTTGGGGTTGGTTTATGGCATGCATCAAGGGTTTTGTGACTCAAAGAAATGGTATTTGTATCATATCTGATCGACATTGTGGTATCATAAATGCTATGAGCACACTTGGTTTGGGTTGGACTGAGCCACAAGCTTATCATCGATTTTGCATTCGTCATTTGGCAAGCAATTTCAACCACAAGTTTCATGACAAGATATTGAAAAATCTTGTGTGGTGGGCTGCAAATGAGAATCAACTCCGAAAGTTTGATAGAAGAATGGATACAATAGAAAGAATAAATCCCGAAGCTCGAAGATGGCTTGAAGAAATACCTTTAGAAAAATGGGCTATAGCACATGATAATGGTCGTCGATATGGTATAATGACGACAAATTTGTCTGAAGTATTCAATAGTGTGCTAAAAGGGGCTCGTTGCTTGCCTGTTACAGCTCTTGTGCAACTTACATATTATCGAGTAAATAACTACTTTGCTGTTAGACGACAATTAGGAGTAGAAAGAATTTCTACCAGGCAAAATTTTACTCCTTTTGTTGACGGAAAGATTGGATCTAATGGAATAAAGGGAAGTGGACATGAAGTTGTTATGTTTGACAGATTAGCGGGGACATTCAACATAAAGACAAGCCGTTCAAGCTCTAGCAACAAAAAAGGGAACACCATCCAGGTTGTGAAATTAAATGAGAACTTCTGCTCATGTCAAAAGTGGCAAATATTCGGATTTCCTTGCTCCCATGTTATGGCTGCATGTCAGAATTGTAGTTTGGATTATACTTGTTTTGTTAAAACCTGGTATGCACTTACTACATATCAAATGACATGGGCACCTTTATTGCATCCTATTCCTGATCCTGCTTATTGGCCTTCTCCAAGGGGAATGATACTCTTACCTTCGGAACATATGAAACGTACTACTAAAGGTCGTCCTAAGTCTACCCGTTTGCACAATGAAATGGATGTTAGAGAAGGTCGTTCAACTGTGAGATGCGGTAATTGTAAACAAGAGGGCCACAACAAAAGAAAGTGTCAACAACCGAGAGATGCAAGGTGCAATATTTATTTGCTATATGTAAATATTTTTTTTCTTTTCTAAATATAAAAAATAATAATTGTTTATCCATGTTTTGCAGGTTATAAAGTTGCTGGGAAGATGTGACCTTTTTTTTTTCCAGAGTAGAGCTACTGTTAGTTGTTAAACTATTGGATAAAATAGTTCTTATGGTAAAATAGTTACGAGGTTATAAAGTTGTGTGTTTTAATTTGTGGGTTTTCATATGTTATTTATGAATCTTGGTACTTAATATAAATTACTTTTTTCATACATTTGTTAATACACCTGCAGATTGATTGGAGGTTAAGTGTAAATTTTTTTTTTTGTTGATTGTTATAACTCACATGTTATTTTTCAGTTTTCAACTGGTTGGGAAATTACTGCAGATTTATACTTCTTTGCCATTTAATGCTTTTTGTTGATTATAAATACACCTGCAGATTTATGCTTTTTTGTCATTTAATGGCCAAAGAGTTCAAGAAGTACATAGTATTAGAAAAAAAATGGTTTAAATTTAATATACAAAAAACTTTGGTTGAATTTTATTAGAGTTTTTATTGGAGAATTTAAGGAGAGTACTCTCTTAAGTTTTTGTGGCTAGGTGCATACATTAGATAAATAAAATTAAGAATAGAGTTAATTGTGAAATGTTTGAAAAAAAAAAAAGAAATTTGGACGCTGCAAGTGCAAACATTAAAGAAGTCATACAACAGTCAACTTACTTATCTATGTGGCAACATAGGTGGCAGATGAGTGATAGAATGGGAAATAGTTTTTAGAGAGTGATATTTTGGGAAATAGTTTTTTCAATAGTGATATTTTGGCAATTCACTCGTAAATAGTCCTGTCCTTTGTCGGTACAAGATATTATATTATTCTTATAAAAAATCAAACGGTTCAGATGTTCCCACAAGTAAGCCTATATAGGATAGGACAATAATCATTAGATCAAAGAGGAATACATTTCGATATCAAAGAGGAACACTGGAACATAACTATTTAAAAGTGAAGCTATATGCCAATGCTTTATAAACATTATCCATCAATTTACACCGGAACATAACTGTCTAATTCTGTGAATCCTGCACCTTCAATCCTGTAGAATATCATAGATGGTAAGAAAAAAATTCAGCTAATTATTATTAATAAAATGAATCAACAAAGAACTACTGCAGGCAAAAGTGAATAAGAAGTACACTCAACACTGTATGGAGACCAATTACTGAGAGGATAAAGGGTGAACATCTTACTTGTGTGTAAAACTCTTGAGAATTCGAATTCTTTTTTCTGGTTAGTTAGGAGTTGAAAATTACTTCTGAATTCTGATATCCATTCTAGCAGAAGTATCAAGAGTGTCGAGACCATGCAAACCGGAGATGCATGAACACGAAAAAAATCAATGCCTACGCTCAAGGGCGATTAGAGCAGATTTGAGCATTTCTCTGGCTTTTCTATCTGGTGAACATCCGGAGGACTCCATCTCGTTGTATATCTTAGGGACCTGCCAGGAAATTAAACAAACTACTTTTTCAAAATCTTGACAACCGCTATAAGTTCTTATTTTGTATTTCACTCTTCCTTTTACATATGGAATAAGCAGAACTAATTAAACAAGCTGGCCATGATTACGTCAGCTACGAATACTGGATGCAAAAATGTGAGGATCCCCTACATGTCCATTTAGTTATCTAGATCATGATTCAGAATTTTAAGCAGCACGTGAGATTAAGGTTTGAATTGTTATGCCAAACTTACCATACAAATGGAATGGAGGTGGATATTGCACATAATGAACAAATGGAAGTAACATGTGCTGTTTTTATCGAAAGATTAGAGCATGTATCAAACGCTTGTCGCGTGTGAATGTAAGACAGCATCGAGGGCCCCTATGTAGTACAACTCAAACTCTTTCACACTTGTGGATTATGAAATGTAAAAGATAATATCGTAATGATGCGCAGAACTGATGGATATGTCCACATGCACTAACAACGACACAATAATAATTTGAACAATGTGATAGCTTTTCTCGACCTTAGAAATAGTAGATTCTTCAATCCTAAGCACTAACTTTGAGAAGAATGAACATAAACATACACATTGCATGGAACGACACGCTTAACATCATCTGCTTCAAGAGATCTATATACCTGCTCAAATTTCTTTGCCCAGAGAAATGCCTTCATTAGTGTGCTGTAGGTCACTACATCAGGACTAATACCCTTCATAAACAAAAATGTCCAGTTTCAGGATATCTTGATTATGCAATATGAACAGAAGTATTATATGTTTGAATTACAACTTACGCTCTCTCTTATATGGTGATATATTGATAGTGCTTGCATTGGACGTTTGGCTGTAGCGAAAGCATTGATCAACACATTAAGCATTATCAAGTTCGGTTCGATACCTTCTGCCTCCATCAGCTGCAGAACCTTAACAGTTTGTTCACACAACCCCTGAGTTTGAGACAATACATAAGCAAACTTGACAAGGAAAGACCAGTACATATAAAACTCATTTTAATAATACTAATTTATCAGTAATTTAGTAAGCTGCTAATTTGAAAAGGGAGGCAAAAAACAATTAGTCCCCTATAGCACTGATATCGATCTTAAAGATACAAGTTGAGAGTTCGAAAAACAAAACTATGTAGAAATTATCGGCTTATTCCAATTCCTATTAATGGTATAACGATTGGCTTATCTTAAGCTTGAATGATGAATTTGATCAAGCTTTTGTACAAAATCACTCGCCTCAAAGTCAGATTAAAATTATTTTGGAGTTTATGTAATTCATCATACTTGAAAATTCTCACACCTGTACTGTGGATAGGCATGAAAAATACAATGCACAAAGAATTAAGAGGGAAAAAAGACCTGCTGAGCATAAGCATTTGCTAGCACACAAAACACGCTAGGCGATAACCGAACACCTTGTGATTTCAAAGCAAGTATACGATCCTCAGCATTTTGGAGATTCCCATATTGCCCATAAATATCAGCCAATACGGCGTAAATGGCGCCAGTACTTTGTTGTCCTTTGCCTCTAATACTCTCAAAGATTTTCCTTATAACGTCCCACTTCCCCTGCTCCCCTAAGCGAGAAATTATAGTCATAAGAATATTCGGATCCGGGTACATCCCTTGTTCCTGCATCCTACCAAACAAACCGAGAGCACCGTCCAAATCACCAAACTTGCAATGCCACCTAATCAAAGAATTCCACGTCTTAATATCCGGCTCTATACCCTCCCTTTGCATTTTCTCGAACACCTCCAACGCCTCACCCAATTCTCCATACTTCCCAAACGTATCAATAATACTATTATATATCCTCCTATCCAACCCAACCCCCATCGCTTGCACCTCCCCCACGACCCCAATCGCCTTCTTCCACATCCCATTATCTCTATAAAGCTCGATAATCTTACTATACACAAACGAATTCGGGTAATATCCCTTCCCCTTCATCTCACCAATTACCCGCCACGTATCGTTCAACCTCCCCGCACTCACATTGTAATCAATAAGTATCTCAAACGTCTTCCGATTCCAATTCACCCCCAACTCACGAGTCGCCCCCAACACCTTATCCGCCAATTCAAGCTGGCCTTTTCTCAAACAGCTGGTGAGCAGGGCATTGAAAAGCTCGATTCTAGGACGACATCCAGAAATCGTCATTTCCTGGAAAAGCGCGTCGGCTTCCAATGTCCTCCCGACGTTACCGAGTGCAGTTATCAAGAGAGAATATGAGAATGAACTCAGTTTTAACCCTAACGCCTCCATTTGCGAGAGGAGTGCCATGGCGTTGTGGATTTCTCCGTCTTCGCACATTTTACGTATCGTTGAATTGTACGAATCGCACGTAACTTCCTTACCGTCACTGTTGGAGGTCTGAGGAAGAGTAGTAACTGAACATCGGACGGTTTTTGAATTGGATTTGTTTTGAAGTTTGATTCGTGAATTTGGTGATAAAATTGGGAATTTAGGTTTTGAGTGTTCGTTATGCCGCGAAAATTGAAAATGGGGGAAAGTGATTGAGCGAGGTTTGACGAGTAGGAGATGATTCATCATCTCCATTGATACATTCTTCTTCGCGGGGAACAAAAGTACAAAACGGTTAACTGAAATTGAGTGGCTTAGTTTGCATTTCCCACCCGGAGACTTTATATTTATTGTCAATTTCACCCCCCAAATGTTTTTATGAAGTTGGTGAAGAGTGGTGTTGGTGAAGAGTGTAGTACTGTCTAAAGGTATGATGAAGTTGATGAAGAATAGTAAGCCTCGTGCACAACACTAGCACATTGCGAATTAGTTTTCATGCAAATGAGTTTTGTACGGGAGGAGAGACAACTGCACTGGACAAGGCGAGAATAACCTACTTCGTACGAAGAGAGCATTCAACCTCATATCAGTTAAATAGAGACTCAACCTCGTATCATGATCAATCAACGGCTGCCTCGTACGAGGACTACTCAATATAATGAAAGAGCTCATCATGATTGAAGATTCAATCGCAATTATCCGGTATTATTGGAGCATCATTACAACAATAGGCTACATTTATATTTAATTATAGGAAAAATATTTCAAGTCTCTTATATTTATCCCATCAATCACTTATTTATCCTCAATATTAATTTGGTATTGTCAATCCTTTTAAAGAACCATCAAGAAGTATCACGATGTCGTTCCTTCTCCCATAAGAGGGCTTCATAAGCAATATTCTTATGATATTTTTCGTTCTCTTTTCAACGCTAATTGGCTTCGAGGGTGTTAGAAACATCAAAGAGTTTAAGTTTAATTTCCACTTACATCAAAACTTGTTCGCAAGTGCACGAGAGATGAAGAGAATCACAATTATATCTTCATTTGACATTGTAGCAAACGATTGAGTCTTGCATATAATGGACAACATATTTTCTAGTTGAATTAACAGAGCTTCCTTTTCACACAAAGATGATTCTCCATGATTGTGTCATGTATTTGTCTCTGAGGTTGCCACAATCTTTTCCAAGGCAAAGTACACGTGTTAGATCCCTAAACATAGATGTGTTAGATCCCTAAACATAGATGAATTGTACTGAAACCTTCATTTAACAATGTCCAATCAATCGTATATCCATAAAATTGGATTCAAAAGTTATACGAGGTCCTTATAAAATAAATGATCCAATGCCACACACTGTAACATGTCAAAGTCATTTGTGCCATCAAAATTTTCTATCAAAGTCATTTGTGCCATCAAAATTTTCCATTTCGAACTTGGTGCTGGAGAATTGTTGGGACCATCGATGGATGTCTCCTTGGTAGGTTTTTCAGCCATTGAAAATGCCACATTCAAGGGATACACATTAAAACTTGGAAAAAATGAACTAAAAGCGTTGGAGCCAAAAACCTCCCATATACAAAAACTCCAAATAAGAAAGTAGAGCTTATAATTCTGTTGGAAACGATCAAAAACTTTAGGCAAGTCGTTTGGCCTCTATGGAAACCAATCAAACTAGCGAGTTTTCGTTAAATAATTACGAATTGAGTTTTTGGCAAATGTTTTAGCAACTTTGACCGTCGCCCCAAAACCTTTTTAGCGGTCGTAAAATGTCAAATTAGGCTAAACTTCATAGGCCATTTGCTCAACATTCTTGTCATGTATCTTTTGTAAATAGAATAAGGTTAAATTAGTTTAATCTTTTTTCCTTTTTCCTTTGGGATAAAAGAGTCTATTAGTTTCATTAAAATCAGATAAAAGTTGTCCCAGTACTCCAGTTCAGTATTATCAAACAAGTAGAATTAAAATTGGGCCAACATGACAGGCCCAATATAGTGTAAGTAAATAAACCCATCCAAAAACTAGGGCTTTCTTCCTTTTCACTTCAAATATAAAATCAGAAACCCTAGCTTCTGTTAGGAATTTAGCAGCTGAATCGGAAGTAAGTGCTCCACCGCCGTTCCGTCACCTAATCCACCGTAAGTCGAATCCCTAAATTCTTAAAACCACTGCTTCAATTGATTTCCACCGTTTGCTGAATTGCGAAATAGCTTCACATTTTTTTTTTTTTTACTGAAAATAGTAATTGATATTTCGTTATTATATTTGGTAAATGATTTGTACCTGTCATTTCTAAACTATTGCTTAATATATTGGAACTTTTTCGTTGTTGTACTCTTATTGCTCACCTGCTTTATTTGTATTAATTACCAGTATGTATGCAATGCTGTTGAATAATGAAAATTGTTTATTGCATCAAGTAAGCGAATCATTTTTACTGGATATATATATATATATATATATATATATGTTCGTTGTAATTTGTTGAAGAATGTGTTTTAATTAGCGGTGATATGATTAGTTAGTGCTTATAAGTTATTTAATGTGATTTAGGTGAACCATGAAGCACAACAACGTTATCCCCAACGGGCACTTCAGGAAGCACTGGCAGAACTATGTTAAGACATGGTTCAACCAGCCCGCCCGCAAGACCAGGAGAAGGATTGGTAATCACCGTTCTGAAATTTATTCGTTGTTGAACGATTGATTGAGATAATCTTTCTGCCTGCATATTGTGGCGATGCTTATTGTTTGTCGTTTTTGAAATATGATCGTCATGTTCAGCTAGACAAAAGAAGGCTGTGAAGATTTTCCCCAGGCCCACTGCTGGAGCTCTTCGCCCCGTTGTTCGTGGACAGACACTCAAGTACAACATGAAAGTCAGAGCTGGTAGGGGATTTTCGTTGGATGAGCTGAAGGTGAGTCTCGCTTTATCGTAAACTGTTTGTAGCATATTGGCATATTTGTCGTTGTTAAGCTAGTTCAATGTATATTTAATTATCTCTTTTGCAACAACTTACAATTCAGTATTATTCCCGCATATCAATTATACCGAATCTCCTCCCTTTTGTTTATTTGCCCTTATTGACAAGCAGTGTACTTTTTTAGTTACTTTGTTCCTAATATATATTCCATCAGTCTATTTCCATGTGATTGGTTGGAGGAGCTTCAACTAGTAGTATCGTAACGTCTGTGATTCCTACTCGTGTCGATGTGCTTTCTGTTTTCCTACTGTGCTAGCCTTTTGTTTGAGCATCAAATTGCTAAACCTCTGACTTATTCGAGTGTTCGTTTGATTTTCATTAACCAGGCAGCTGGCATCCCCAAGAAGCAAGCACCAACTATTGGCATCTCTGTTGATCATCGCCGCAGAAACCATTCCTTGGAGGGTTTCCAGACCAACGTGCAGAGGCTGAAGACATACAAGGCCAAGCTTGTTGTCTTCCCAAGACGTGTCCGCAAATTCAAGGTACAGTAAACAATTTTCATTAAGAGAAATAAATTTGATTGCTAAGTGATGCTGAAACTTAACTCCTATTCTTAATTTGCAAATAATTTGATACTCCTGCAGGCTGGTGATTCTACTGCTGAGGAGTTGGCAACAGCTACCCAAGTTTCTGGTCCTATCTTGCCAATTGTACGTGAACAGCCAACAGTTGAGCTTGTTAAAGTCACAGGAGACATGAAATCATTCAAGGCTTACGACAAGCTGCGTTTGGAGAGGACCAACGAGCGCCATGTTGGTGTTAGGGCCAAGAGGGCAGCTGAAGCCGAGAAGGAGGAAAAGAAGTAGAAAGAAGGCAAAGGAGGTAGTGAATGTCAGTATCCTCAAGTTGGACCTTTTTTGTTTCATTTTTGTGTCTGAACCTGTCTTTGGATTTGCTTTTATCATTAGTACTAGCAATGACATGCCAATGATGTATGAATTATCCAAGATACTGCTATCTTTACAGTGCTTTGATATGGATTATCTTTTTCCAAGCTGCGGTTAAGGTCCTTAATCTTAAAGTTCCTGTGAAAATGCTTGCACTGGCATTTTGAATTTGTTTTGCTGTTTTAACATGCGTTGCAAGTGAAAATAGATTGATGCAATTTTTATTCTGTTTTTGTGATGTCTGAACTATGATTGGTACCTTGCACGGATGTTACTCGTTTGGGTGGGTTTATGTTTGGGTGGTTTGACATTCGCGGCTCGTGCGTTTATCAGATGGGATTTGTATAACAAACTTAAACACTAAATTTCGTACAAATAGATAAAATCTTTAGTTTGGTTCATTTAAAAGCTCGTGCGTTTATCAGATGGGATTTTTATAACAAACTTAAACACTAAATTTGGTACAAATAGATAACATCTTTTGTTTGGTTCATTTAATAGAAACTGGTACATCATTCATCAATTTCGTCACCTTGACGATGACTAATTACGACTAATTCCGTCCATTATTGAGATACGCTTGCACACGCACGGACAAACATCATATCTACTCTATTTATATAACATTAAAGAATCATCGACCTTTTTTTGATAGGTAAAGAATCTTTTTTTTTTTTTTTGAAGACGATAGTAAAGAATCTGACTTAGTTATTGTAAAGTGTAGGTCAAAGTGTCGGTTGATAATAATAATATGTCAAAGGTGGAAATGATTTCAGTCTCATTATTTTATCTGCAGAAATTTTGTAATGTTTAATTTGTACTCTTGTTCCAACCTAGTTTTATATTATAATTTTTAATGATTGGTGGATTTGTGATTTTTTTTCTCAAAAACTTTTTAGAAACATTATTTTGAGATCCATGCCGGTGTTTCTTGTAGCCGACCGTGCGTGGTCGTGCCTGAGACTACGTCCGGACGGCGACCGACCATTTGCTGTTACATACTTACATTACATAAGTCGCTGATTTCGTCATTGAGAAGTTTCTAGGGTTTCAAAATTAGAATAAACTGTTTACATCTTATTATATTATATTTTTCAGCATTTGAGGAGTCATAAATATGTGTGAAATGATTATAAACATTCCTTTGAAAGTAAATATATGTTATAGAACTCATGCTGCCTAAACTGTGACGTTATTGTTCATTGAATTGTTCATTGAAGCAAAGTTACACGGTACGTGATCTATAGTTACATTTTCTTAATAAAAGTTATATTAATAGATAAGTAAATGTTTAATTAACATATATAATTATGAACTGCAATTTTGATAAAAGATTTACGAAAGAAAGACCTAAGGAGACATCTTAGAGTAAGCATATAAAGTATAAACACAAGTCCAAGTTCAATTTCAAGCGAAGGCAAATATAATTTAGTACGATCCTTCCTTCTCATGAAATGAGATATATACGGGCAAGTCAAGTATCAACTTGATCACTTGAATAATCTTGATACTGCATTAGAAATATGAAACTTCTCGTGTTTTCTGGTAAAATGACTTTATTAGAGAGAGAGACAAAATTCGTACAAAATACAAATTCATTTTCAAGTGATGTGAGGTAAGATTCAACAACAAAAAAATCACTTCAGACAACCGTTATTTGATGAAGAGTGAATACAAGTTGGATATTGGTTAATATGTAATTATACGAGGTTGATGTTTATAATTTTAAAAAGGTGTTGTTATTTTAAACTTGTGTTATACCACGTCTCCTAAGGATCGATTGAACACGATCATTTGTGAAATGAATATGAAGAAAACGTCACTCGTGCTGTATCTTGCACATAAAAAGCAGTGTTTCAAAATAGGACTGAACAAAGAACCGTGAAACCACCAGTTGAACCATGAACGGTGTCAACGCGATATATTTTTCTTTTGTTCATCACAATTATATATGTCTAATTCTAAACTATAACATCTAATCTATAAGATTCTAAACAAATATGTTGTATCAAATCTTAAATAACATACGTAACTACAATATCTAAATTATATACGAATACATGATTTTGGCCAATTTGGGTGGTTTGAACTGCTTTTTGAGGACCACGATTCTTTGTGGTATTCCAAATCAGACAAGGTGTCAACCACTGGTTGGACCAACATACCCAGTTTGATTTTCAAAATACTAATAAAAGTGAAGAAAAAAGTTAGAAAACAAGAAAGTTACATGAATTTGACATTACATGCCACTTACTTAACCATAAAGCACCCGAGACCCACACTTATTGAGCAATAACCGACTCCATTACATAGCTCATAATTAATCCTTTCTTTATACGATCCAACACGAGTACATGGAAACAAACGTCCCCTCTAATCGACTTGCGAATATGGATCACTGTCTCACTTATGGTATTTAGTGTTTTGAAATCCCACTAAATTCTATTGTACCTTAATTGTTTGACATTTTTAGTAATACCAGCCTTCCAAATATCTCGCACTTTGAATTTTCTTTCAAGGTTCTTCCCCTTTCTCCTGTAAGAAAAAAAGAAGAAGAAGAAGATCATTGATGAATTTAACATTTCGATGTCGATAAAAAGAAGCTTTTAGAAAATTCCATCCAATCACAACTCACAATTTGTCTTTTTGTCATTTTGTACATGATTTTTGCATACCATTTACGGTTGATAAGAAGTGTCCAGTGATAAGAACTCTCATATATATATATATATATAAAAGATTCAATAACTTTATTTCATGTAGCATAATAATTATCACAGACCAGTGAATATAAAAATCTTTTGTCAGCCTCTCAACCGGTTCGTTAACCCACTTACCCATCTCTCTTCAACTCAACAGAACAAATTCACCATGTAAGAAGATTCTTCTTCCAATTATTTAAAAACTCACCACTCCAACTCCATTTCGTGATCAAGATTCAATCTTTATCACTCCAACACAAGTTGGGTCCAAGCAAAATCTATTCTTTTTTTTTGTTTTAAGCAAAAAAAAAAAAAATGGCTGCAAATTTGGGATCTTTAAGACAAAGTTTTTTAGGCAAAGAGAGATTGCTTTCAAGAAAGTACAATTCTGGGATTGGGTACAATGATTCTTTTGTGGCCCACGAGGGTTGGTTGCGTCGATTTTTCCGAACCATTGGTGAAAAGTGGTCAAATGATGTTGTCGGAACTGCAATCAGTGCTTATGAAATGGGAAGATCCGACCCGAGAAAAGTGGTGTTTGCTGCTAAAATGGGCTTGGCTTTGTCTTTGGTGTCTGTGCTCATCTTTTTTAAAGAGCCCTCAACTTATATCAGCTCACATTCCATTTGGGCCATATTGACTGTTGTGGTTGTGTTCGAGTTTAGTATTGGTGAGTTTTGTCATTTTGAATCATTGCACTTACTTTTGTATTTTATTTTGAAAGAAGCAATTTTTAGCTATTTTGAGTATGTGTCCCATATGGGCTGTTTCTAATGTTTGTGTTTTGTTTGATTTGTTGCTTTTGAACTCATCTTGGTGGAATTTGGTAGGTATCCTGATTAATTGGGCAGATTTATTGCTCTGTTTGGAAGCTTGTGGTCTTATATGTCTTGCTTTTGATAAATTTGTGATCTTGTATGTGGTATTTATGGATTGCTATGAGTACAGGGGCTACATTAAGCAAAGGGTTTAATCGAGCATTGGGGACCATGACTGCTGGAGCTCTTGCTCTGGGGATTGCATTTTTGTCCCAAAAGGCTGGACCTATGCAAGAAGTTTTCATAGTCGTCAGCATTTTTATTGCAGGTCGGGATCTTTCTCGCATTTAGGCTAATCGATAGATATTGATCGTGTGTTTTGACATTTTGATTGTTACTTGTGTTTCAGCGTTCTTTTCGAGTTATTTGAAGTTGTATCCAGCTATGAAGCAGTATGAATACGGTTTCCGCGTCTTTCTCTTGACATTCTGTATTGTACTGGTATCTGGAACTTCGCATTTCATTGCGACAGCTGTTTCTAGATCGTTGCTAATTGCTGTTGGAGCTGGTGTTTGTTTGGTAGTAAATGTCTGCATTTACCCCATTTGGGCTGGTGAGGATTTGCATAAGCTGGTCTTCAAAAATTTCAAGGGAGTCGCTAGTTCTCTGGAAGGTGAACGATATAGTTTCTGTTCAGATGCTGTCGAGTGTTTAGTGATACTTCTTTCGTGGACGTTACATTCTTGTTTTAACTGATATGTTGTATATTGTCTCTTTTTCAGGCTGCGTAAATATGTACTTGGAATCCATCGAATACACCAGAATTCCTTCCAAGATTCTGCTCTACCAGGCTTCTGATGATCCTTTGTACAAGGGATATAGAGCTGCCGTTGAGTCAACTAGCCAAGAAGAGTCTCTGGTATGTTTCTACATTTGGTCGAGCTCACCCCGAGTAATTGAAATTTTGAGACAAAGGGATATCCAATGTGTATTATTTTTATCGGACTTTTGTAGTTAAGTTTTGCTGTGTGGGAACCGCCTCATGGTCGTTACAAAATGTTCAATTATCCTTGGAGCAATTATGTTAAAGTTAGTGGGGCTTTGAGGTACTGTGCATTTATGGTGATGGCAATGCATGGGAGTATACTTTCAGAAATACAGGTACTTTAGCTGGTGCTTTTTCTTCTTCTCATTAGTGAGCTTACGTGTATTTAATTGCTCGTGTTAAAATGTAGAGATAGTTACACCTACATCTGCTGAGGTTTCCCGTACTTTTGAATAATTACAATGACACCATGCGAAGCACCACGAACATGTAATACTAGGGAGTCTATCTGTAATTTTTTCGAACTTCATGTGGTACATCATGCAAACTTCAAAGACAGTCTATTTGATAATATATGTTTACTTTCATGGCGTGCTTCTGAAAGTTTTCAGGCATGGGAAAAGCTTCTTTGATAAGACTAAACTCCAGGTGTTCTCATTCAAAAAAATTAATCTGCAGGCACCAGCTGAGTTAAGGCTGGCTTTTAAGGATGGGATTCAGAGAGTTGGCACCGAAGGAGCTAAGGTGTTACGGCTGCTCGGTGAAAAGGTTGAAAAGATGGAAAAACTGAATCCAGGCGACCTTCTCAAAGAGATTCACGATGCTGCGGAGGATTTGCAGATAATGATTGACCAAAAATCTTATCTTTTCGTAAACGCAGAGAGTTGGGAAAGTGCAAAAAGACCTACCAAATTTGCAGATCCCCAACAGCTTCAGGAGCTTAAGGATAGTGAGAACAGGCCCTCTCTTGTTAATTCACCATCGATTAGTTTAAGGTCAACCCACACATTACGGACCTACGATTCTCGAATGCCAAACATGAGCAGAAACACTTCACATTGGGGTTCAGGAGAAGATATGCTTAAAAACCAGACAATGTGGCCTTCACGTCTCTCACTTTTTGGCGATACCATTCTCAATGAACGTGAGGTCCGGACGTACGAGAGTGCAAGTGCTTTGTCACTTGCGACTTTTACGTCTTTGTTGATTGAGTTTGTTGCCAGGCTTCAGAATCTAGTGGACTCTTTTCAAGAACTAAGCGAGATGGCTAAATTCAAGGAGGCCGTTGAATCAACCGAAAAAAAAGTGGTTCTTGGTTTATGGGCTCGGTTGCGCAAGCTCATATGGTGAAAACGATTAATTTTCTCTGCTTTAGCTTTTTGATTGAGGTGATTATATTGTTTGATCAGTGCTGTTTGGTGATTGGTGAGTTCTTTGAGATGGTTGTACTATTTTGAAAATCACAAAAGAAAGCTAAAGTAATAATGGTGTTTATTGTTGTATATGGAAACATGTGTGGTGTTACACCTCGTTTAGAAGGAAGATTTTGTAGCTTTCCAGGTGCCACTGTCTCAAGGATATAGTGCAAAACTAAGGGAAGATATGTGAAGATTGTACATTTGACTTTCATAATCTGTTTGTTATTTGTTTTTTTTGTACTCTCAAATTGAAAAAATTATTTCATACAACCGCTAAATGATGACATGACATGGTACAATAGATGGATGAAATTTTTTGGTTTCCCCAAATTATAGCGTAGTAACTTCGCCACAACCCATCCACTTGTGCATTAACATCCACTTGTGCATTAACATCAATGATTGCACCACCTCATCGTGCAACAGATGCATTTAAGCAATTTTGTATTTTTCATTGTCTTGTACTTTTAAGTTGATTGTACCACATAATTGGCATAATTTGTAGAAACTTAATTAAGATATTATTATTTCATATACACAAAAATTAAAGGAGTGATTTTAATAATAAAGAAGTTAGAAAAGCAATGAGGAAAGCTTTATGGTATAATATTCGGAAAGAAGATTTAAACCGTTTATCTTTTTCTTTTCTTTTCTGATGGGCTTCCTATTAAACCGTAAATTATTAGTTATTAAAAAACCGTAAATTCTGACTATTTTTTGTAATTTTTTGTGTACTTTAATGTAAAGTGAGAGAGAGAGAGAGTAAAGTAGAGAGAAAGGACAGGAGAAATAAAAGGAAGGATTTCAGTGCATTTTTCGTTATATTCCTCAAATGAACAGTACAATACTTAAATAGAAAAGGAAATAGCTTATTAACGGTAACAATTCCCCTCAGATAATTAACGGTAATACTTTCACGCAGCTAAAGAGTAAAAACTAAAATTAAAAACGTCAACTAAATTAACGGTTGAGATTGAATCAGATGGCGCAATCCTGGCCATTAATCTGGTAGCTTGCAACGGATCTTTCTCCTTCAAAACGACGTCGTGGCCCGCTGATCCACCTTTGATGATCTTGTCTGATTTAATGGGATCAACGGTCAGGATTGGGTTAACCTTAGGTGAGACGACGCCGTTCTAAGTTACACAATTGAGTTTTGTCTGATTGTCACTCGATTCACCCAAATTGAAGGGTTTCTTCTTATCTATTTTCTTCTTCGATTCAGCTATTTTCTTCAGTAACTTTTGCTCCCGACGATTAAAAGCAGCCACTAACCCTTCTTCTTCTCCCACTTCATGCAGGTACATGACATTACCCGGGCGAGCAAATTTCCCTTGTCCCCAAGGGTCGAAAAGTGGAAAGGTGGTCTGGATGTGCGCGTAATCTTCCCAAGTTGCAGCGCTGGGGTCGAGATTGAACCACTGCACAAGGATTTGAGGTATGGGTATTTCTTTTGATGGCTCTTTTGTCAAGAACTTCAATAGGTTGTATTTTAAACTTGCCCTCCAGATCTGTGCATGGTAGTGTAGGGTTTGGTATTGTTGTGTTGTTGAGGCGTTTTTTGAGTAGTGAAACATGAAAAACTGGATGTATTTGTGAGGTAGGGGGTAGGTTAAGTTTGTAAGCCACTTTTCTAATTTTCTGAAGGATGGTATAAGGGCCATAGTATTTGGCTGATATCTTCAGGTTCTTTCTGAGTGAAACAGTGTTCTGTCTGTAGGGTTGGAGTTTTAGGAAGACTTGGTCTCCTACTTCAAAACTCCTTTCTGTCCTTTTGAGGTCTGCAAATGACTTCATCCTGTCTTGTGCTTTCTGTAAGTTTTCCTTAAGTAGAGTCATCATAGCTTCTCTCTCCTTCCAGAATTCTTTGACTTCCTGTTGTGTTGTCTCCAAATAAGGTTCCAGATCCAATGGCTTGGGCTTGTACCCATACAATGCCTGGAAAGGGGATATTTTAATGCTTGTGTGGTGGCTTGTGTTGTACCAAAGCTCTGCTAAGCTGAGCCACTTGGTCCACCTCTTGGGGTTGTCTGAGGTCATGCATCTCAGATAATTCTCAAGGCATTGGTTCACCCTCTCAGCCTGACATTAGATTGAGGGTGATATGCTGTGGTGAGGTTGAGCTGGACTCCTAGTAGTCCGAATAGCTCCTTCCAAAAGCCACTTGTGAAGACATTGTCCCTGTCAGATACAATGCTAATGGGGAGCCCATGTAGCTTATAAACAGAATCTAAAAACAACCTAGCAACTGACTGAGCAGAGTAGGGGTGAGATAAAGCACAGAAATGAGAGTATTTTGTTAATCTATCAACTACCACAAAAATGACACTTTTGCCCTCAGAATTAGGCAACCCATCTATGAAATCCATGGTCACATGTGTCCATGCCTGTTGGGGAATGGGGAGGGGTTGTAGTAGTCCTGGATAGGAGTGGTGATCATGTTTGTTCCTACTGCAAATATCACATTTGCTTACATAGTCCAGGACATCATTTTTTAGTTTTGGCCAATAAAACATTCTCTTAATCCTTTCATAGGTTGCCTGACTCCCTGAATGCCCTCCAATAAAAGATGCATGCAATATAGATAAAATACGTTGCCTCAACTCAGTGTCTGAACCAATGCATATTCTCTTTTTAAACCTTAAAATGCCATTTGTTAGTGAGTATTCAGGAAATGCATTATTATCCAGAGTTTTAGAAGATATGATAGGAAAAAATAGGGAATCATTAGTGTAGCTAGACCCCACCTTGCTTACCCACTCAGGCTGAACTGTTGTGAGAGCATTGACACATGTTTCCACATTCTCCTTTCTTGACAGGGCATCAGTAGCCCTGTTTTCTGTCCCCTGTTTGTACTGGATTTCATAGTCCAGTCCCAGTAACTTTGCAATCCACCTCTGTTGAAGAGCAGTGGTGATCTTTTGCTCTAGTAAGTATTTCAAGCTCCTTTGGTCAGTCCTAATGATGAAGTGATGGCCTTGAAGATAGTGTTTCCACTTCTGAATGGACATTAATACTGCCAAAAATTCCCTCTCATAAATAGATAGCATCTGATTTTTAGGACACAAGGTTTTACTTAAGTATGCAATAGGCCTTCCTTCTTGCATAAGGACAACCCCCACACCTGTTCCACTTGCATCTGTCTCAAGAATAAAAAGGTTTAGTAAAATTTGGTAAGGCAAGAACATGTGATTTAACCATGGCTTGCTTGAGATACTCAAAAGCTTGTTCTGATTCAAGGGTCCATTTGAACCCATGTTTTTTCAGCATGTTAGTTAGAGGCCTACTAATCAACCCATAGTCCTTGACAAACTTTCTGTAATATCCTGTAAGTCCTAAGAATCCCCTCAATCCTTTGATATTTCTGGGCTTAGGCCACTGGACCATATCAGCAACTTTAGAGGGATCAGTTGAAACCCCTTGATCACTAATTATATGCCCTAAGTACTCAATACTGGTTTTCCCAAAGTCACACTTAGTTTGTTTAGCATAGAGTCCTTCTTTGGATAAAACATTTAACACAGTTTCTAGATGAATCATATGATCAGACCAAGTCTTGCTATAAATAAGTATGTCATCAAAGAATACTAAAACAAATTTTCTTAAATATTGTCCAAAAATTTGATTCATTAGAGATTGGAATGTGGCAGGAGCATTGCATAGGCCAAATGACATAACTAAAAATTCATAGTGGCCATGGTGTGTTTGAAATGCAGTGAGGTACCTATCTTCTTTCCTCATCCTAATCTGGAAATATCCAGACCTCAGATATATTTTAGAAAAATATTTGGAGCCATATAGTTCAGCTAGCAGCTCATCTATAACAGGAATAGGATAGTCACGCTTTATAATTAGAGAGTTTAGATACCTGTAGTCCACACATAGCCTCCAAGAAGCACTTTTTTTCCTCACTAATAGGACTGGAGATGCAGAAGGACTCTTGCTGTGCTGAATGACTCCATCTTTGAGCAATCCTTTAACAATTTCTTCAATTTCTCCTTTATAAGCATAAGAGTACCTGTATGAGTGCTGATGTTTTGGGACACTTCCTGATTTTGATATGATCTGATGTTCTGTTGTCCTCTCAGGTGGAAGTCCATTTGGCTCTTGAAAGACTGCTTTAAACTTGTCTAAAAGAGGTACCAGTTCTACATTGATATTGTTTTGTTCATCAATAGAGATAGCAAATACCTGACTGTTGGGTGAAGCTTGTAGCTTTTGGTGTAGTTCCTCTGCTGTGATGAGTTTGCATTCTGACTTAGTTTCAATTTCTTAAAAAATTGTTTTAACCCCTTTGATTTTCAAACTAATGGCCATTAAAGTGAAATCAAATTTAACTGGTCCAACCTTTTTGAACCAATTACAACCCAATATTATATGGCAGCCTCCCACATCAATAATTTTAAAGTTAAAAGTAAATGTGTAGCCTTGTATCTGCCAGGATAGATTTTGAGCTTCTTTGTCACTAATTAGATGCCTGCCATCAGCAACCTTGACCAGTCTAGGAGTGACAGAGGTAAGCTTACACCCTAATTTCTTAGCAATGTTATGATCTAGGAAACAGTGAGTAGCTCCTGTGTCCAGTAGTATGTGCAGTAGCTTACTAGATATAGTACCAGCAAGTTTAAGGGTACCTTCCCCTTTGCTACCAGCTAAGGCACATACAGAGACCTTAGGTTGTATGTGATCATCAGTCCCTTCTTCAGGGTTTGCACCTTCCAGTGAGAGGAGGTATTCATCTTCTTCCTCTGGGGATAGTTGAAGAGAGTATAACCTGCTACTACATTTGTGGTTAAAAGTATAGGGCTCTTCACAGTTGAAGTAAAGCCCCTTTTCTCTTCTAGCCTTCATTTTTGAAATGCTGAGGGTTTTCCTTGCATTTGTCTGGGGTGGTGGGTTGATTGTTAGCTATTGGTTGTTTTTGAATTGATGGCTGGGGGCAGGCGTGTACTCCATTTTCCTCTGATTACTTCCCTGGTTAGGTGGCACCCATTTTGCCTTAGATTTTCTGCCTAGTGCCTCTAGTGTCCTCTTCTGTTTCTTGGCTAGGTTCATAGCCTGTTGGAGATTCTGAGGCTGAAACATATCCAAAAAGGACTGCAAATCTTCCTGTAAACCACTCACATAACTTGCTACCAAGTAGCTATCAGACAATCCTCTACTATCAAACAGGTGTAAATGTGATATGAGTTCTTCAAATTTTTCATTATAAGCATCTAAGGAACCTGTTTGCTGTAATTTGTGGAAATCTGCAATGATTTTGTCTTCCCTTAAATCTTCAAACCTAGCAGCAATTAGTCTTAGGAAAGGTTCCCATTATAAGCCTGCAATTTTAGCACTATAGTTTCTATACCAGGTTGTAGCTTTTCCTTCAAAATTAATGGTAGCTAGAGTAACTTTTTGATTCTCAGTTAATCCCGGATTAAATGAAAAATACCCATGACATCTAAGCATCCAATCCATTGGATTAATCCCATTGAATTTGGGAAAATCCATTCTGGGCAAATTATGCATTGTTGGATTGAGATTAGTGCCAGTATAATACATTTGATTGTTTTTACCAGGTGACATGGTTGAATGTTGTTCATTTGTTTTTCCTGATGCTGGTTCCCATGTCTGTGACTGGTTTTTGTTCATCATTTCTACCGCCTCACCTAATTTTACCATCTGAATTCTGAGTGCAGCAATAATGGAACTCATTTCCATATGATTATGTTCTGCTTTGCTAGTCTGCTCATCCAGCTTTGATTTGATGTCCTCCATTTTATCTTGCAGATTCTCCCTCCTCAGTGTTTCTTCTTGGGGTGACAAATCAAAACGCTTCTGAGTTTCTTGCAATTCTCTAAGTGCTGGCCCATTTCCCCCCATGTTTATCCGAGGAAAGGAGGCTCTGAATACCAAATGTTATATTCTGACTATTTTTTGTAATCTTTTGTGTACTTTAATGTAAAGTGAGAGAGAGGGAGTAAAGTAGAAAGAAAGGACATGAGAAATAAAAGGAAGGATTTCAGTGCATTTTTCGTTATATTCCTCAAATGAACAGTATAGTACTTAAATAGAAAAGGAAATAGCCTATTAACGGTAACAATTCCCCTCAGATAATTAACGGTAATACTTTCCCCCAGCTAAAGAGTAAAAACTAAAATTAAAAACAGTAACTAAATTAACGATTGAGATTGAATCAGATGGCGCAATCCTGGCCATTAATCTGGTAGCTTGCAACAGATCTTTCTCCTTCAAAACGACGCCATTTAATTAAGTGACTTCTTCCACGTGGCCCGCTGATCCACCTTTGATGATCTTGTCTGATTTAATGGGATCAACGGTCAGGATTGGGTCAACCTTAGGTGAGACGACGCCGTTCTGAGTTACACAATTGAGTTTTGTCTGATTGTTACTCGATTCACCCAAATTGAAGGGTTTCTTCTTATCTCTTTTCTTCTTCGATTCAGCTGTTTTCTTCAGTAACTTTTGCTCCCGACAATTAAAAGCAGCCACTAACCCTTCTTCTTCTCCCACTTCATGCAAGTACATGACACAGATTGCTCTAAACATGACAATCTATGATGTGTGGACTGGAGGTCTTTAATCAAGTTAATATTATCCAGCTATACTATACGCATCTACTGATTAAAACTCTAGTCGATATGATAGTCTGCGTTTCAATGTCTGAACCTGACAAGAATCTCACAATTATGCATAGAAACTCAATCTGATGATCCCTTTTTAATTATGTATAAGATAATTTGGTAGGTAGGATGCATGTTTTTTTTTTTTTTGCTGTTTTGATCATATGACCATTTCCACTTCTATTCTTAATTGTGACAAAGGTCGGTAGGTAGCACACTTGTTGTTTGGATATGTGACCATTATTAGATTAACCCTCACTAGTCAGTGGCAGGCACTAACTATTTGGTACAAAACAAGATGAAAACTATGTGTACCTAGTATGTCCAACTTGCCTAATCTTTACATAATAATATCTTGGAATATAGGTAGTATAGTGAGTGGGGCTAAATGGGGGCTTTTGTTTCTTCTCAATGCAGCTTCATCCTTTATTAGGCAACAAAGAAATGCTCTCAATTTTCATAACAACTATGGTCTGTGTTTAATCATTCTTTTTAATCATGCTATTGTATATTTTGTAGTTCTGGTTGAGCCTGATGGCGGACGAGGCTTCCTTTTCACGGCCTATGAAGGTTCTTTACAAACTGATATTTGTATATGATTAATTGAACATAATAATTAAGTCTAAAAATTGTAAAATCATGTTTTTTTTCTTTTTTTTTTCTTATAAAAGCTTGGGATCTGCTATCATGAGTACCTCTACCGTACTGGGCGTCGTCGGTCTGCTATGGCGATGGCGATGAGGCTAAATATAATCATGGAATTCCTAACTGTGCCCACGGGTGAGAGGCTGGAGGTTTGGTTTGCTGAAACGTTGGTCCCACATATTCTGGTGAGCCGTGGTACTTAAAGTTATCATGATTTTTTGCTTTTTCAAACTGCAATACTTATCGAGTTAAACACAAAGCATTGCCCATGGTGAACCAGTGGTTGGACTACCGGGACAACAACAACAATTGGTCGCTGTACAACAACCAGTAGTCGCTGGATTGAGCATTAGAAAGAGGTTGAAACCATCAGACGTGGCTCACAGTTCTGGGAGGTTTCTGTTTAGCAAATAACCGCCATTTGAACAGAACATCTTGAGTCGTGTACTTGATAGGTTTCCGAATTTTGCTGAAGAAAAAGAAGCTCGAATTAAGGTTGAGTTGCAGGTATCAGGAAACTTCTACGTAATGTTCAAGAGATATTCCGGGGGGTATTATGCCCTATCTCAAGGGTGGCTTGATATTGTGGATACCTTGACTTTGCTGCCAGGACAATTAATTGAGTTGCAGTGGCAGCAGGGGGTGAAGAGGCTGTGTTGGAGCTGAGACGAGTTGCCTGAGTATAAAGCCTCGGATTAGGAATTATGAGACATTGTATAGAGCTGAGTGTTGAGTATTCATCAATTTTTTGTTATTTCCGATGTCAGTGAGTTTGTTGAAAAATAGAATTGTTTACATTTTTACTTAGTTTGTTATTTGATTCAATTTGACTGATTTGCCGGTATTTCAATCTGATTGAAAATATTTGAATGGTGACAGTGGGGTAACATATCATAGTTCTTTGGGTGTTGATCTGTGTAGAGGGAGTGATGTTATGATTGGTTGTACATAATTGTGATAATCAATTATGTACCTTTGTGATAATCTGTACATCCTATTTCTTTGGTGTTGATCTATGTAGATGGAACAATGCAAGGGTTGTTCTTTGCATAAGGCTGCTGAGTAGCACTGGCGATTCTTTCAGGAATCTAGTTGAAGTCTTGCCGTGAGAGTTTTGTCAAAATGCTCTCGGATAAACAGTTACGTGAAACTGAAGAAATTAAAGCAAAGGCTCAGGTTTCTCATTCCTAGCCAGATGACCTTATTTTGACTTTTACCATTTGAAGAGCCGAAAGGTGAAAACTCCATATTATTCTTTTCGTGACCTTGAGTCTAGTATTTTATGAGATTTTCTTTTGAAACTGTTAGAAAATATGAGATTTATATATGATAGAGGTGTTGTAGGATAGTGAAGATTTGTATTTGTGTTTATGTGGATAGTGGAGGAGAAAGATAATTTTAGATGTAGTGGAATGTTTAGAAATTTAGAGTGTTTAGAATATGGAATACTTATCTCCAAAATCTTTAGATTGTATTGCTCAAATGTTTTGAGGATTGGTTTACAAGATTCACCCATGGGGTGCATTTATAGGTGTGGGAAGAGGTATCCAGAACCCTCCCATTACATCATTTCTAGACTTCTCTAACTTGATATATTACAAGATTTCTCTAGATAGATTTCTAGCATATTCCTTGAATATTCCTTAACTAGTGTAGTATGGACTACTCTAGATTCATCCATATTATTATTACAATTACATAGATATATTTAGAATACTATAGATTCTTCTAGAAATGCTTCATAGTTCAATACTCCCCCTTGAAGTATTTCTCGGATACTCCAAGCATACTCCTTAGCAGTTGAAATCGATCTCTTGAAAGTGTCTTTGTGAAGATATCGGCTTGTTGTTTTTCCGTGGGGCAATACTTCATCTCAATATCTCCACTTGCTTGGACTTCTCTTATGAAGTGATACTTGATAGCAATGTACTTCGTTCGATTGTGTTGAACTGGATTCTTGGCCATTGCTATAGCTCATTTGCTATCACAGTAGATCTCTGTAGGCCCATTTTGTGGCTGTCCCATGTCTTCAAGTATTCTTATTAGCCATATAGCTTGACAAGATGCTCCTGTTGCTGTAACGTATTCTGCCTCGGCTGATGATTGTGCAACAGACTTTTATTTCTTTGAACCCCATGATATTATACTTGAGCCAAGCTTGAACGCATACCCAGACGTACTTTTCATATCATCCACAGATCCTGCCCAATCACTATCAGTGAAACCTGAAAGGTTTCCTTCTGAACTTGGTTTATACCATATGCCGAAAGTATTTGTTCCTTGCAGATATCTGAGGAGTCTCTTTGCAGCTCCAAAATGTGTTTGGCTTGGGCTCTGCATAAATCTTGATAGCAAACTTGTCGCGTACATGATGTCGAGCATCGTAGCTGTTAAGTATAATAGACTTCCAATTAGGCTACGATAGATGGATGCATCTACTTGCTTCGTTCCATCTTTCTTCTTTAACTTCTCATTCGGAACCAATGGAGTAGCAACGGGTTTGCATTCTTCCATCTTAAATTTCTTCAACATATCCTCAATATACTTCTTTTGTGATAAGAAGATACCTTCTTCTTCTTAGCTTATCTCCATTCCAAGAAAGTAGTGCATCAATCCCAAGTCACTCATCTCAAATGTGTTCATCATGTCTTTCCTGAATTCTTCAATTAGCTTTGTGTCATTCCCTATTACGATTAAGTCATCAACATAAAGAGAGATGATGAGTATATTAGTGTTACCTTGGGACTTTATGTAGAGAGTTGGCTCATTTTTGCTCCTCCTGAATCCTTGATCGATAAAATATCCATCGATCTTGCTATACCAGGCTCGAGGTGCTTGCTTAAGCCCGTATAGTGCTTTCTTAAGTCGTAAGACTTTTCCTTCTTTCATCATGAATCCTTCAGGCTGCTCGACGCATACTTCTTGTAGCTCTCCATTTAGAAAAGCTGACTTCACATCAAGTTGGAAGATTTTCCATTGTTTTTGTGCGGCAAGAGCAATGAGTGCTCTTATCGTATCCAACCGAGCAACTGGGGCGAATGTCTCTGTGTAGTCGATCCCCGATAGTTGAGCGTATCCTTCGGCTACAAGCCTTGCCTTATGCTTTTGTATAGAACCATCGGGATTCAACTTTGTCTTGTATACCCACTTGACTCCAATTACTTCTTTATCTTTAGGATGATCAACCAACTCCCAAGTTTTATTCTTCTCAATCATCTTTATCTCTTCCTCCATAGCTTTAACCCATACCTTTTCTTTAGATGCTACTTCGTAGTTGGGTGGTTCCAAGACAGTAAAATTGCAAGTTTCACACACACACACACACACACACACACACACATATATATATATATATATATATATATATATATATATATATATATATATATCACTTAAGGACCTCATCCTTAGTGGCAGAGATTCTGGTGATGAATCGCTTTGTCTTGGAGTATTAGTTTCTAAAGAGGATATAAGAGTCGTACCTGAATTTTGTTCGTCATCCTCGTCATTGTCTCACGCACCTTCTTCTTCCATTGGTGTGGATATACATCTCCTCTCTATATTCTTCGTCTCCCAGGCCGCTTGCTCATCGAACTCAACATCTCGACTTGTAACAAGCTTCTTAGTCTCTAGATTGTAAATTCTGTAACCTTTTGACTGAGAGCTATAGCCGAGGAATATACCTTTCTCCGTCTTGTCTTTTAGCTTGTGTCTCTTTACGGATGGAATGTGGACATAACATACACATCCAAAGACCCTAAGATGTTTGGAGGAAGGCTTCTGTCCAGACCAAGCTTCAATTGACGTCTTGTTGAGTACTACTTTTGTTGGACACCGGTTAAGTAGATAGACCGAGGTGTAGACAGCCTCTGCCCAAAACATCTTTGGCGATCCTTTCTCAGCGAGCATGGATCTTGCCATCTCCATCACCGTTCGATTCTTCCTTTCCGAGAATCCATTTTGTTGTGGAGTGTAGGCGACTGTTAGTTGGTGCTCCATGCCTTCATCTTCACAGAACTTGTTAAACTCCTTAGAGTTGTACTCCATACCTCGGTCACTTCTTAACTTTTTAATCTTGTGACCGCTTTGTTTCTCAACAAAGTTCTTGAATCTCTTGAAGATTCCAAATACTTCTGATTTCTCTTTAAAGAAATATACCCAAGTCATTCTTGTATAGTCATCTATGAAGAGGATGAAGTACCTGTTTTGACTTAGGGAAGGTGTTCGCAATGGGTCGCATACGTCAGTGTGGACAAGCTCCAATATTTGTGTTGCTCGCCTTATTTTCTCCGTTGGAAATGGTTGCCTATGTTGCTTCCCGAGCATGCACCCTTCGCAAACATTCTCATTCTCGTTTATAAGTGGGAGGTCTCTCATAATTTTCTTCTGATGAAGTAGTCGTATGGCATTGAGATTAAAATGTCCAAATCTCCGATGCCATAAGCTTGTGTCGTCAGGTTTTTCTATCATGGCTTTATATTTGGAATATTGCCAGTGAATAGGAAAGTTTATGTTTCTTCCCATCTTCACTTCAGCAACCTCCACATTATTTTTCAAGTCATGAATTCGACATAACTCCCCCTTAAAGTGAAGCGAATATCCGTTCTCCATCATTTGGCCAACACTTAATAGATTTTGATCAAGACTAGGTACTAAGAGAACGTCTTTGATAAAATGCGTACCTTTCCTTGTTTTGATGGCGACCGTACCTTTACCTTTCGTCTCCATCAATTCTCCATTGTCCATCTTAACTTTAGTCTTGATCGATGTGTCTAGATCACAGAAGATCCTCTCGTTGGATGCCATGTGATTGCTACATCCGCTATCGATGTACCAATCTTCTTCTTTCTTCTCGATTGCAGATTGACATGCATATAAGAGATGTTCCTTCTCATGTTGATCTTCTGAGTAGTTGGCTTGATGATTCTTCTTTAATCGACAATTTCTCTTCACATGCCCAAACTTCTTACAATTTTCACATTGTGGCTTTCCTCGATGGTAGCAATCTTTTTCTAGGTGATTAGTTTTCTTGCATATTTGGCAAGGGGGGTACTCACCTTTGGTCTCCTCGCACTTTTCTTCTCGTTGCCATCCTCGCGAGCCTCCTCCGTCTCTTGATTTTTTGTTTTTGATGTTGAGCTTTGATTGAAAGGCACTCTCAAGTGAGCCTTCATGTTGCCTATTCATCCTTAGCTCATGTGCTTGTAGGGAGCCCAATAAATGTTTGACCTTCATTGTTGATAGGTCCTTCGACTGCTCAATAGCGGCTACGGTGGGATCGTACTTCTCAGGAAGACTGATCAAGATCTTTTCGACAATTCTTTCATCGAAAATGTTGTCTCCATAAGCTCTCAATTGGGTGACGATCTCCATAAGTTTTAAACAATAATCCTTGGCAAGCTCCGAATCTTTCATTTTAAGATTTTCTAGATCTCTTCTCAGGCCTTGTAATTTAGTAGTTCTCACCTTAGCATTACCTTGGAATTCCTCTTTTAAGGTGTTCCAAGCTTGCTTTGCGGTGGTGGCATTTATTATTCTTGAAAATATAGATTCACTAATGCCTTGTTGAATAATAGAAAGAGCTCTAGCATTTTGGAGTCTTAGTTTCTTGGAACTTACCTCACTTGTCGAAGACTTGGCCCCATCACTGAAGCCTCGAGACACTATAAGCTAGAGAAATTCCTATTTGTTTGATTTTCCTGCAAAGAGACGATAATTTCCACCTGGATTTCACGCGTAACATATCTTATTGAATTCCAAAGTGGCATCTACGAAAATGGGGGCATTGGGAGTCACTTTGCCTAGTATGAGACCTTAAAAGGACGGATTTCTGAGAAGTTTTTGTGACCATGGGGCTGGCTAATGTCTTCTTCAACAACATCCCATAGATCTTGAGACTCGAGGTATGTCTTCATCCGAATGCTCCAATAGTCGTAGTTTTCTCCATTGAACAATGGAGTTGATTCCATAATGCGAGGATTAGCCATGACGCCCGTTCTAGATCGAACAAGCTCTGATGTCACTTGTTATAAAATATGAGATTTATATATGATAGAGGTGTTGTAGGATAGTGAAGATTTGTATTTGTGTTTATGTGGATAGTGGAGGAGAAAGATAATTTTAGATGTAGTGGAATGTTTAGAAATTTAGAGTGTTTAGAATATGGAGTACTTATCTCCAAAATCTTTAGATTGTATGGCTCAAATGTTTTGAGGATTGGTTTACAAGATTCACCCATGGGGTGTATTTATAGATGTGGGAGGAGGTATCTAGAACCCTCTCATTACATCATTTCTAGACTTCTCTAACTTGATATATTACAAGATTTTTCTAGATAGATTCTTAGCATATTCCTTGAATATTCCTTAACTAGTGTAGTATGGACTACTCTAGATTCATCAATATTATTATTACAATTACATAGATATATTTAGAATACTATATATTCTTCTAGAAATGCTTCATAGTTCAATAGAAACTGTTCTGAACTTTGCATGCCAGGATTTCTTTGGTCCTATGTTTGCTTAATTTTTAAGAATAGAAGGTGGCAAAATGAATTTCCTTCGATTCTTTTCCTTTGGCTTTCTGCTGGTTAGATACATGGGGAATGGGTGAGGTGAACATTGACAAGAACGACTCTTTGGTCGAAATCTTTGAATGCCCCTATGCTTACTATGTCTAGATGGTCTTTTTGTTATCCTGATTGATGAGGTATAGGTGAGATCAATACGACCAGCTAATGAGTGCTATTACATTTTTTCTTTTTCAAACTAATGGGTTGCAACTTGCTTGTAATCGATGATGGATCAGATCAGGTGAGTCACTTTATGTTCACCTTGATATGCTTCTGACTATGTGTGTGTTGTAGTTTGGTAGAGGATTGAGAATTACCAAATTAGATGATATTTTCTTTTCTGTTCACAATATGAAATGCATAGTGGAAACAGTATATTCAAGTCTTGTAGTGACGACATATTTATAACTTGTAAGGACTTTATTAATTACGAACATTGTTTGCCTAATTATAACCATTACCTGGCCTTGGTATTCTTTAAGTGGTTGAATTGGGCTGCCGGGATTTACAATCCCTTGTATCTTTTTTGTCGTTCCAATTTTAAATTTAATCGAGGACGACGATCACAATGGCGGTGAGGTGAGGGCCAATTACGTGAATTGGCTAATAGACCGTTGCATTGGAATTGAGTAAAGATAATAAGTCGCCTGCCACGTCTCCTTAATATGTCGGTCCTGGCTTGCGTGGCGTGAAAGATCTCGCTGCCTTTTTGGTCCTTGTCAAGAAGAAGAATGACTTACGTCTTAATCGAGGAGGAGCTTTGCAGTCTTCCCTAAGAGGAGGACATTACTTGTTTGCATCGGGTTTTCTTTGAGTTGTTGCATAAATTAGACAAATGCTTGCTGAGAATCGAGGAGGAGGAGGAGTAAGTAGAGGTTCACATCGGATGCTTCCATTATCTGGCAATCTTGAAGGAACTAAATACTATCTCAAAGCTTTACCAGGGTGCCGAGGAGGAAATGTTTCGAGAGACTATGAAGCAGAGGAAAGTTGCTTTATCTTATCTCATTGTTAGGTTTGTAAAGAGGACGACTGATAACCATAACTGGATACTCGAGGCCAAGGAAGCCACCAACTTTCAGACACGGAAGCATTTGGCTATAATGATGCTTCCTAAGGAGGGTAAGTGGGCGAAGAAGCGGCTTATTGATTGCTCCCACATGTTTGCAGAATAGTTAGTACATTGCTCGTGCAGACCCAGGAGTTCTGCGTGATGGTATATCCATAGAATTCAAGGACAAGAGGGGCACAGGCTATGGTGTCATAAGGGAGTGGTTGTACTTGGTATACCAAGAAATCTTTAACCCTTAAAACACCCTCTTTATGGCTTGTCCTAGCAATTGCAGAAGGTTCTTCCCAAATCCAGGTGCGAAATTCGTTACTTCTTTTGGCACATTTCATAGACAAATTATAGCTTATTTTCTTGCATCGATATTTATGTGGCAGCATTAATGATTCTACGTGTTAATAAAATTAGACACACAACATTGGAGATGTTTTGGAAATGGCACAGTGATGATAAAGAAAGAGAAGAAAGAATCTTCATGATTATGTTGTTGAAAACAGAAACAAAATATCTGATATTAATTAATGAATTAACCATTACAAGGAGGTCCCTATATATAGGGTTCAATTACGCTAAAGACAAAAATGTAACAACCAAAATGATTAAGAGAATATTCTCTATATTATGGTCCTAAGGCATTTATCCCTCAGCTGCGTGTTCACACTGGTGTAACCATCAGATTTCATGCTCTGATACTCCCCCTCAAGGCAATAGTATATGTTCAATACTCCTGTCTTGCTCATTAGTCTTCTAAACCTCTGAACGCTCAAGCTCTTAGTCATCATGTCTGCTAACTGATTCTCAGTGGACACATGGAATAACTTGATCACCCCCTCTTATAACTTCTCCCTTGTCACATAACAATCAATCTCTATATGTTTGGTCCTTTCATGATACACAGGATTGGAAGCAATATGAAGAGCAGCTTTGTTATCACAGTATATCAGTCCAGGCTTTTCATGTTCATAACCAAAATCCTTTAAAAGACTTTTGATCCACACTACTTCACACACTGTTGAAGCTAAGGCTCTGTACTCAGCTTCTGCAGAAGACCTGGACACTGTGTGTTGCTTTTTGGACTTCCAGGAGATTAGTGCTTCACCTAGGAATATGCAAAAACCAGTCACTGATCTCCTTATGTCAATGCAAGATGCCCAGTCTGCATCACAATAACCTTTGATATGAATGGAGTTGTTAGCTGGAAAGAATAGTCCTTGTCCAGGTGAGGTCTTGAGGAATCTTACAATTCTGATAGCTGCATCCATATGACACTTTTGTGGAGTGAAGAGAAACTGACTTAGGGATTGCACAACATAAGATATATATGGTCTTGTGATTGCCAGATACAACAATCTCCCTATCAGTCTTCTATACTCAGTAGGATTAGCAATAACATCTCCCCCTGCTTGAGATAACTTCAAGTTCTGTTCCATTGGAGTAGGTGAAGCTTTACCAGCAAGCAAGCCACAGTCTTCAATGATCTCCAATGCATACTACCTTTGATTAATTAGAATCCCTTTTGAAATTCTTGCAACTTCAATTCCAAGAAAGAATTTCAGAGGTCCTAGATCCTTGAGTTTAAAGTATTCTCCTAGATAACACTTCAAAAGTTGAATTCCTTGAGGGCCATTACCTGTAATTACAATGTCATCAACATATACTAACAACATTATGGTGCTGGATCCAGAATGTTTAACAAAGAGTGAGTGATTAGCACTAGATTGTTGAAATCCTTGTTGAGTAATTACAGTAGTGAGCTTTCGATTCCATTGCCTAGAAGCTTGCTTCAGGCCATAAATGGATTTGTGAAGCTTGCATACTAAGTTCTCCCCCTCAGGAACAAGACCAGGAGGTGGAACCATATAAACCTCTTCATCTAGCTCTCCATAAAAGAAAGCATTGTTCACATCCAATTGATAAAGATCCCAATTATTTGCAGCAGCAAAAGCGAAAAAACACCTAACAGTAGTGATCTTGGAAACTGGGCTAAAGGTTTCAAAGAAGTCAAGCCCCTCCTGTTGTGTGTATCCCTTAGCCACTAATCTGGCTTTAAACCTCTCCACAGCTCCAGTGGAAGTGTGTTTAATTTTATATACCCACCTACAACCTATAGCTGACTTTCCCTGTGGTAAAGACTGCAAAGACCATGTGCCATTAAGTTTGAAGGCAGACAGTTCATCTTGCATGACAGCCTGCCATTGAGGATCTAAGCAAGCTTGTTCATAAGAAGTAGGAGTGCTTTGAGAAGCCACATAGAGAATGTAAGAGAGTTGAGGAGAAGAAATGTTTTTAAAAGATAAGTTGAGAGAAGAAGAAGAAAGAAAACCTGAGTGTGAAGTTACTGCAGTGGAGTCTGATGGGATTGCTGAAGCAAGAGCAAGTTGGCATTGATAATCTGCCAAGTGACCAGGAATCTTCTTAGTTCTAGTAGATCTCCTGAGAGAATGAGGTGAGGGTGGTAGAGGTGGAGCAATAGGAGATGATGTAGTGGGAGAAGAGGATGGAACATGAAAAGATTGAGAATGATGAGGATCAGGAGTAAGTTGTGTGGTGAGTGGATGTGGTGGAGTGAAAGCAGTTCTGTAATGTGTGTGTGTGTGTGGGGGGGGGGGGGGATCATCATGATATATGGGAGGTGGAGGAGGAGTGAGGGTAGGAGCAGGTGCAATAGAATAAGGAAATTGATCTTCATAGAAAACAACATCCCTGGAGATGAAGAAATGGTGAGAAACAATATCATACATCTTATAACCTTTGATATTGGCAGGATAACCAATGAAGACACATTTGGTGGCTCTAGGGTGAAGTTTGGTGGCTGCATGAGGTAATGTAGTGGTAAATGCAAGGCAACCAAAGACCTTGAGGTGATTGTAGTTAGGAGGTTTGGAGTAGAGTATCTGAAAAGGAGTAAGGTTATTGAGGAGGGGAGTAGGGGTTCTGTTTATGAGATATGCTGCAGTTACTACACATTCCCCCCAGAAAACTAAAGGAAGATGGGCTTGAAACCTCAGAGCCCTGGCAACATTGAGGATGTGTCTGTGTTTGCGTTCAACAACAGAGTTTTGTTGGGGTGTGTAAACACAACTCTGTTGATGAACAATCCCATTAGCAGAGAAGAAAGCATCTGTTAACGGGTTTGGAATTATTCCCTATTTAACGAGTTATTTTTGGGTTGGAACGCCGATCCCGACCCAAGGAGATTGTTGGTTTTTATTGATTTGGGGCTGGACTCGGATATTTTCCGAGGTGCCTACGTATCCCCCGATTGGGAATCAAGCCACTCGTAGTTCTTGTTCTTGGTGTTGATTATTTGGAGTATGTCGATTTTATTGATTGTGTTGATTTTATATCTGTTGAAAGAGTTTATCTTTGTGAAGCCTTCAGAAAGAAAGGAGTTCGCCCTCTCCTCTGAAGCCTTTTTTAGTTTTATAGAGAACATGAATTCCCTTAGGAGCGCGCCCCCCCTTTTCTCTCTGATCTCTTATCTCTACCTTTCATAGAAGTCTTTTAGGAACAAGTGTCACTGTGCATGTGTTCACATGTGTCATTATGCATGTGTGAAGAGATAGGTTTTATCTGTTTGGTATATCTGCTGACGGGGTGCTGACCAGGATGAATTATCCTCTCCGATAGCTTCAATGTGCTCTGATGAATTGGCTCCTTGGTTTTCTTCTCTCCGATGGGCGGTACCTATCGGAAATGCTGGATGAGTGGGAGGGAATGCTCGTCCGATGCTGTTGTAGTTCCGATAGTGGTCCATTGTTAGGTTGTCTTCTTCTGATTTGCACTCCGATAGGTGTTTCTAGGTTTTGATAGTGCATTTTTATCGCGCTTTGGTCCTCGGGATGAGTTCTCCGATAGCTTTTAGACATCGGAGGGTGTATGGGGTGTTCTCGTATTCTGGGGGACTCGGGATCTTCGCCGTGTGATACGGGTATTTTGCGGTTACGAGTATAAATCATATAATAATCTCCGGAAATCTTAGTAATCAAATTATGGTATGTTTTAAGCACGTGGATTTTTACCCTGTTAACAAAGCCCCCAGTTTTTAGTGCAGTCTGTCATTATGACTGCACTAGAAACTTAAAAAGTCGAGAGTTACGATGGTTCGAGTATCGCAAATTTTTTAGAGAGGTATCGTAGCCTCTTGTATCGGAGTCGTTTAAGGCATTGGTTTCGAGCCTTTTAAAGTATACGTTTATTTCGCTTTTTCTGGTCGGAGATATTATAGTGTAAGACCGATAGCTATTAACGTTTTTAACGATTCTTTTGAGGTATCGTAGAGTTATTTAGAACCTTGTAGGTCCTTGTCGGTTATTACATCGTGAACGTCTCGTAGATCCTCGAAAGGCATCCGAGTCTCATATAGGACTCAAAAAGCCTTGGTAAGGCATCAGGGAACTATCTTGGGGTATCGTAGACCTTCGTCGTTCGACGTTTATATCTTTTTGACACAAGCCCCCCCAGTTTTTTGCTTACCTTAGAAGAGGCGAGGGGAATATCGTGGTTGCCTTCTTAGAGGCGAGAAGTTTTTTATTTCCGATACCTTCGTTGAGGCGAAAAGTTTTTTATTTACTTCTGATGCCTTCGTTGAGGCGTGCCTTCATTGAGGCGAGAATTTTTTTACCCCCGATGCCTTTTTTGAGGCGAAAGGTTTTTTCTTTCTTCGTGTTGCCTTCGTTGAGGCGTGCTTTCATTGAGGTAAGAAAATTTTCACCCCGATGCCTTCTTTGAGGCGGGAGGGTTTTTCTTTCTTCGTGTTGCCTTCGTTGAGGCGTGAGTTTTTTTTTTTTTTTTTTTTTTCCTCTGTAGTGGTCCCTCTTGGCGCATTGATGGATATCGGAGTCGCGCGGATCCATCGGAGTTTACTTTTTTTTTTTCGATGCCGCGTTGATATCTTTTCTTTATTCATCGTGACTTTCCAAGGGACGCTTAGGTGCCTCTTCGGGTGCCACTTCTTACCGCTTCGGGTTTGTGACACTCGGTAGGCCTCCTCATCGGGAGTGTGCATTCCTCCTCGGAAATGCATGTGACGATACTATCGTCCATATATTGGTCCTCATTGGGAGTGTGCATTCCTCATCGGAAATGCATGTGACGATAGTATCGTCCAAGGGGTTAATCCCTATTTTTAGGGTTAACATTTTGGTTAATTCCTATATATTATTTTTTAAAATTTGAACTTTTTACTTCGCATTTTAGCATTTGTAATTACTTTCATGCTTTGTAAACATTTTTTCGAGGAGTCCTCGACTTTTGATGATTGTGCAACTATTTTGTCCTTCATTCTATTTTGTCTTTTTCGTGCTAATAGTCATCATAAATTTTCAGCACTTATAAATACTTGGACCCTCTCCTTAGGTGTAACACCCCAAAAATTAGGAAGAAAGTTAATTTATACTTAATCATTGAACTTTTAAAATTTCTATTTTTGACCCTAAATGTTTAGAAAAATTTGCATTTTAGTCCATAAACTTAAAATTTAGTCTTTTATTATTTTTATAGGTCTCTAATCCTAAAACATATATTTCAATTTCAAATCTTGACAAAGATGATCGAATTATCTAGAAAAGTTACATGAATAAATATGTATGTAACAAAGAAATCTAATTATACTTTGAATTTTAATTATAAATAATTGAGGGACTTGATATGCAATTAACCAATTGATGAAGTAAGCCATGGCATATTTTTGATGAGCTAAGCCATGACATTCTTAAGAGCATGATTAAATTCAGATTTTTTGTGAATTAATATAAAATAATCAAGGTGGGGACCTAAATAAGTATGATTAATTTACTATTTTCGCCTATAAATACTCACCCTTCTTCACCATTTTCTACAGCCCAAAATAATCCGATTCTGCAAAAATAAGAAGAAATAAAAGTTGTTCCTTTTTGTGTTTTCGTTCGGAAAATAGTTTTTCCAGATTTTTATCTTGCTATTTTCTACCCAAAAAGACGCCAAAACTTTTACTGTGCATGAAATGCCGATTCTGCACCTTAGAAAAATCATAACTAATTCTAAAAAAATCCTTTTTGATCAAGGCCAACGGATGAATACTCTCCTTGGTGTCTTCTATCTTTTGTATGAAGTCATCTTTCTCCAATAATATGATCTAGAAAGTCATAATCCAGAAATCGTAAACTGCTGCCGGGAAATCCGATAGCAACTCTTATGTTGCAAGAATTATTTATCATAGCAAACTTTTGTGTTTTCACAAAGTCCTGGATTCCCACATCTCTCATGATGCTAGAAAACCATAAAGCATAAAAAGATTTGAAAACCAAGTTCATTTGGATGTCCGATCAAAGGTAAAACCAAAACTGCGGTGATTTTCAGTTTATTTGGCACAATCTTTGTTTTCTTAATTTATAAGTTTGATCGCCATCATAATTCAATGTATTTATCACACACATAAATTTAACATGATATAGTATTAGTTATAATTAGATTATTATGATTTATAATAATGAATTGACATTTTGTGATCTTATTTATAGCATTTAAATGGTAAATTTATCATGTTTAACATATTATTTTCATAAGTCTTACAAGATTATTCTTGGCACTTCATGACCTAACCATCAAATAAGATTATTTATCATCCCTTATCGCATGTTTTGATAAAACTCTCATGTTTATATCTTTATATTTAAGTTATAAAACGAGTATATGCATTTTTAAACTTACTATGTAAAATAAAGTAATAAATGACTAAGTTATACATTTTAAAGTATTTTTTCGTATGATTTGGTGTGTGATTATTAAAAGTTTGGAATTGATTAAAGACTAAAAAGATGAGTTTTCCTAGAGTTAGTTAAGTAATATGTTTTTGTTTAAACTCATCATCTAAAATTCTCATGTTTAGTGTAATGACATAAATTAAGCTTATGTTTTATTTACTAAGATTTACATTATAACTAGGATTCTTAACAAGAACATTCTCAATTTCACCAACATGAGAATTGAAGAAAAAGTACTAATAATTGTTGTGGTGAATTATAAATTCAGTTGATTAATATTATTTAAATTTGTTAAAGGTTTGACGAACTAATCAAAGCCATCAAGGTTCCCCGTACGAGTTAAGGTGAGGTTCTATTTCTGATTTGTTCTAGCCCTGTTTGGCATCCGGCCCTGAGGAACTTGGACAGAAAAGTCACTATTCCATTACCAAACCTCGAACAACCTATATTTCATCATAATCCTGTTTGGCATCTCATCTTATAACATGATTTTCTTACTCATCGCTAAATCATATACAATCATTTATTATTTATCATATCTATTCACAATCATGATAACTCTCCAATATTGTAATCTCATTTGCTGGTTCTTGAATTGTGCAAAGAGCAACGAACTATGTTCGGGACATGTAGCTCAAGGAGCAACGGATATTATCCAGTTTACTAGTTTGTTTGTTTATTTGTTATACCCATTGGGACGCCTTTGGAAAGTTGGGTCCAGGGATTGAGTCGAGTTACTGCCAGGCAGTAAGGACTGTCGGTTTAAGTAATTTCGCTTGATACCCATCTATCTAGGCGCCGCTTGCAGTCAGGAGTTGGCTGTAACCCGCGTGCTGGATCGACATGTACTCGAGCATGTCTCTTGATTGTTTGCGAGGTCGCTCCTCGTCGGGAGGTATAAAGTAGAATAGTAAAAGTTATAAGGCTGGATTCGTTTATTGTTAAGCACAAGTTCATTAACTATTCTATGAAAACTCCAGTACCATTGCTACATCAAATTATCTAGTTGAACTGTTTCTACCGGTAAGATCACTCCTCGAAATGTATCCAGTAGGTCACGGTTAATTCTTGCATCTTTTATATGAATCTCACTAAGTCATTAAAGACTTATTCCTTGTTTCTTCTGTCCATTCCTCAGGATAAAAATCAACATGGCAACATGGACCAAGTGAATAATTGTTCAAGCGTGCATTTTGGAATATTCATGTTTTGTCATTAGTGCATAACCATTAAAATAGTAACATTATTTGTAATACCAAGACTTCCGCTGTACATATCACAATATAATTTATAAAATGTGTATGATTTTGATCCTGAACAAGTGAGACCCCTTTCTACGAGTTGCGCTTTAGTCTGGATTGGGTAAAGTGGCTGGCCACCACTGAACCAACTCGGATCGAAGCATGACTAGTGGGACGCGGTCGTCACATTAGGCCAAATAACCATAAAGGTTTTAACAAAACGTTCCTCACAACAATTCACTCACGCTCTTTGTTGATCGGACTCAACGAAGCAGACAAGTACGAACTACTTAACTTCTATGAACTAGACTTAAATAGTTGATACAAAAACTTCGCAAAAGCAAAACAAAGACAATGCAAAGAATGATTAATCTCTCAGATTATTTTGCACGATTGTCTTGTCTTCATCTTGATGAACTTCACATCTTTTATAGATTTCTTGAATCTTGCACGCCAAGATGTGTTGTTCACAACTTTGGTAACTCTTGTTGTTTCCTTGTTGAAATTTGCCTTCTTTGTGAACTTCATATCTTTCCTGAATATGTGTTTCCTTTATTACTGATCTAACAAGGTAACACATCTTCTTCAATTCGGAGAATCCTGGAAAGAATCGAGTTGCAGCGAACCGCCAATATTGTTTCCTTCTTTTGCAAACCGTGTTGAGTTGACTATTCAACTTAGCTTGAATTATGAAAACTTCAAATAAGGAATCATCCATAGTTCTTCCTTATGATTAAGATACCTTCCTGGACATAAACATAAACAACTAAAACCGTGGAACTTGATTAATAAGTGAATAAAGGGAAAACTTAATTTTGGCAACTAAAGAGCAGTTTTCACACAAGCTCTCGGGTTTCAATGTTATCCTCAATGTTGTCCCAACATCGTCTAACATTGATTCCAGAGAACATTCCAGAAAACCCTGCACTTTCAGTAACCTTACCGTGAATCCAGGAGGTCAATTTCGAAGTAGTGGAAGTTACATATTTTCTACTAGTTTACTGTACTATTTTACTTGCAGATTTTATAATCATCTTTGAGCTCTGGCACCTATGGTCACCTTTTTTATTTTCAATTGAAACTTATGGCTACATTTCCAGTCCACATGCATCTCTCAAACCACTATTTGGTTGATAGTCAAATATATGCTTGATCATGAATTTGGTCTGTGGTTCATATGTATTACGATTCTTGTAAACTAGAACTTATGACCGATCAAATAATTTGCATTTTATGTATGGTTTTCCATTTGCAGCGTCTAAGGTGGACCCGTTGCACCTGGAATATTTTGGCTTCTCTGGCAGGGTTGTTGCCTTAGCATTGGTGCATAAAGTACAAGTCGGGATCGTATTCGATCGTGTTTTTTCCTTACAGCTAGCCGGATACAGTATTTCAATTGAAGATATTCGGGATGTCGATCCCTACTTGTATAGTAGCTGTAAGAAAATTCTGGAGATGAATCCCGATGCTGTAGATCAAGATATCTTGCGTCTGACATTTGTTCATGAAATCGAAGAGTTTGGGAAAAGGAAAGTGGAGAAGCTTTGCCCCGGTGGAAGAAGCATGGTTATCAATAGTAAAAACAGGAAGCAATATGTTGATTCTCTTATCCAACATCGTTTTGTTACAGCTGTTGGTGGACATATAGCACACTTTGCCCAAGGTTTTACTGACGTTATGAGCTGTGGATCGCTCCAAAGATCCTTTTTCCAGTGCTTGGAGCCAGAGGATCTTGATCGCATGTTATATGGCAGTGAAAGTGCGATATCTGTAGATGATTGGATGGCACATACAGAGTATCATGGCTTCAAAGAGACCGACTCTCAGATATCTTGGTTTTGGAAGGTATGCTTATCGTGTTTAATTCTTTGTTCTGCCAAAAAAAATAAAAAAAATGATCTCTCTTTATTCAATTGTTCAAAATATTTGGTCTTGGTAATTCCTTTACTACCAGTTCTGTGTGGATTGTGGAACGATGAGCGACTTTAAGCCAGGTTTTTTATCGGGTGTTGTGTGTTTGTCGTTAAGATTGGGGCATATATAGAATCTGCTAGAACACTTACTTCACGTAAACTATTTGGCTGAACTAAGATTTATTGTTTGGGTTGGTTTTGCTCATACACCTTACGAAGAGATTCTGAAATATGTTAGGAAATTATGTTCTGCGGAAATATAATGTAGAGTATATTTCCCTCCATTTCTTTGTTATAGGAATTGCTGATAGTGATGACTGATGTAATGTAGAGTATATTTCCCTCCATTTCTTTGTTATAGGAATTGCTGATAGTGATGACTGATGACTTCCATGTGTACATAAGTCATTTTTGTTATGATATCATTCTATTTTCTGAGTGCCCTTGAAAATTCCAATAGATAAAGAAACATAATATCCAGTACTGATTAAAACTAGTTATAATGCTATCAGGGTCGTAATTACTTGGCTGTCTTTTTTTTACCTTTATTCTTTTTATATCTGTGATTTTTTTTTCCTAATTTGAACCATCAGGTTGTTGAGTGTAGGGGTGGGAGGGCCGGGCCGGGCCGGGTTCCCGCGACCCGACCCGACCGGATTTTCCCCGGTCCGGGGAAAATCCGATGGGCAATCCGACCCGTTGTTGTGGGAGAAATTTCCCGCAGCAACACCCGCGGATCGGATCGGGATCCAAGGTTGAATCCCGATCCGACCCGCGGGTCCTAATTTTTCCTGTATGAGGAAGGAGACGCCATGGATGAAGCCTTCATTTCCGATGAAGGAGACGCCATGGATGAAGGAGACGCCATGGATGAAGGTGACCCCGCCGGAAAAATCGGACTGTTCCAGCTGTTCCATTTCCGATTCCGATTCCAGCTGTTCCATTTCAAAAAAAACACACACACACACACACACAGCAACACAAACACACACACACACAGCAACACAAACACACACACACAACAACACAAACACACACCACAAACACAAAAGCTCACCAACTCCGCCGCGCCATCTCCGCCACGGAAGCTCACCATCTCCGCCACGCCGAAACCCTAGGTATTTTTTCGGAATCCCGGGACCCCGACGGGACCCCAAAATCCGCGGAACTCCCGCAATCGCGGGAGTTCCGCACTCCGCGGTGCGGATCGGGAGTCGCGGCGAGCTCCCGATCCCCGCCGATTCCCGATGGCCGGATTCCCGATCCCCGCGGGAATCCGGCCCAACTCACCCCTAGTTGAGTGCATGTCAACAGAGCAGAAAAGAGCTCTTCTCTTCTTCTGGACCTCCATAAGATATCTACCTGCTGAAGGTTTCACCCATTTACCTCTCAGCATCTACAAGACTTCAGAGTCCTACGATTACCTGCCGTCATCTCGGACATGCTTTCACATGCTTTCTTTCCCGGCTTACCCTTCTCAGGCCATGATGCGTGACCGTCTCCAAGTAATTACTCAAGAGCATGTATGTTTCAGCTTCGGAGATGGTGCTGGCTGACTCACAAACGAAGGCTTTCTCAGTTACATATATAAATAAAAAAATAATAAGGGCAGCCCGGTGTACGAAAGCATCCCCGCAATGCGATGGTCCGGGGTCCTAAGGGGCAAGCCTTCCCATGTCAAATTTGACTAGAGGCCGCTCCCAGGACTTGAACCCATGACCCCCTCTTTGTCACACAACAACACCTTTACCGGTGCGCCAAGACTCCCCTCTTCTCAATTACATATATAAGTTACTGTATTTATCTCATACCGAAAAGGCAGCAATGATGATCTTCTAAGTGCCTTAGCTCTAGTCTCTAGAACTGTCATCTCTTTGGCTAACACTGGTTTCAAGTCTCCTTTTTTGTGAAGGTGTGTACATGCTGCAAGGCCACGTATACTCTTTTTTTGTTTCTAGAGTTTTATTTATTTATTATGTGGATTGGTGTTTGGTTACCAAAAGGAGGAGGAGGGCAAGTTCAAGTTGTGGTACATGTTTGTAATCGTGTTTCGAAGTCTCCTTTTTAGTTTGTTACAGAATTATGTCTGTTTGTCATAGACTTCCTTTCTTATTGTTCTATCTATATTGTCAGACTTCTCAAAAATCAGCAATTATTGTAATCTGTATTCTCCAAAATCCCTTAATTTAGCCTATCAAAACTTTTCAATCAGCAATGAAGCAAAAATGCTGCAAAGAAAAGGGCAGTAACACTACGGGCATTACTATATTCACTGCTAAAACTCCCAAAACTAACGAAAACCTAAAAGATCGTCCCTACTACGATGATACATCCTGCTGTGGTTGAACGACAGCTGTAGATTTCTGGGATGGTTGTGGGGACAATTCAGTCGTTTTTAGAGCCTTCTCAGGTGAAAGAAAGCATGCATCTTTTTGAGAAAAATGATGGTATTGCATACTACCCTTTCCCTGCACTGAGTTCTTTTCTGCAAATAACAAAAAAAAAAAAAAATGATTTAGAAGCTACATAATGTGGTTGCTTGCAAGTATATGCTAGTAACTTATACATTACCTGGGGACGAGGAGAGACCAAGCTTGGTAAGAATTTCTTTCTTAACACATCCATGTGCTAGCTTCTCTGCGGTGTCGAATTCTCATCATTCATGATTTCATCTGTTCTTTATTTGTAGTAAGCTTAATAAATTCCTTGACCAGTTCAGTCTCCGGCTTCCTATGGACGCCCCAATACACTTTCCCATTTGAACGAATTGAATGGCCAACAGAGCGCCAGGAGTCCAAGTGTAACCTGCAAAAGGGAATAGCAATAGCGAACTTAGACTTAATGATACTAACAGGTCTCTAATGTCAACGTAACTCATGAAGATTAGGTAAGGAACCAACTTTCAAATATTGCTAGAGTTGCAGAATCAGGCTTTCCTTTCAACCTCAGTCGAGCATGACTTAGATGTGGTTGCTTTGGTCACAGGACCATCATGTTAAGAAATGGAAGTCTTGCATCGCTCCATGAGTGAAGCGAGAGCAAGATGTTTTTTGAAGATGAGCTTCTTCCTTCTCCTTGCGCCTTTGATCTTTCTCTGCTTCCTCTTCAGCTGTTTTTGCATGCCGTGTTCTTCCTTTTCACGGCGTTTCTCCTCCTCTTCCTCATAATGCAACCATTTCAGCTCTTTAATTTTTCCTGCAAATGATGATTACGAAGATAAGACGACATGAAAGAGATATTCATCTGAAATATATATACAGAGACAACCCCACCATACAACTACAGCATCTAGCAAGGAAAACAAGAAATGAACTGATGCGTTTACATAATAATATTTAAGGGACTAGAAAGGAAAAGTAAATTTCTTCCAGGTGAAATAATTCAACAAATAAATTACCAAACATTAAACTAAGTAACAGTCTTAACACCACAAACCATAATAATTTGCCAGGTGACTTATATACAAGATTTGGTTAGACTGGAAAAAGGTATCAAATAACACAATAAAAAGAAAAAAGAGAAAGATATGAAGAAAACAACACATATAGGCAAACCAAATAAATGAAACTAGTGCACTCCATTCTCCTTGGACGACATACATACATTGAGTTTCTTAACATAGTACGGAATTTGGAATATGCAAATAATCATGAGAGCTTGCTGGCATTCAAACAGGTATATTATATTCTGTTAAACTAAACTAAATTAACCACTTTTGCAAAACTTACGATTTCAGTTGTTACTAGCAACTGCAGTCTGCATGCATATGTGTGTTAATTATAGTCTTGAACACTAGGGAAGTTTATGATTTCAAGCATACTAGAGATTAAAAGTTTAAAACTAAAAAATAAATAAAATATGGGATAGTCATAGAAGAGACCCCCAAATTGATTTAAAAAATAGCTTTTTGGAAAAAGTTAATCTACAACGTTACAAGTATAGAATGATCACATTTTTTCCGTGCGTGAAAAGTGTTAGATTATATTCAATAATCTGATAAGCGGGCTTTACAAATTAAGACAATTACATTAAAAGGCTAATTATTTATATTGGACTAATTAAGTGATCTAATTAAAGTGTTCAATTAGTATCTTAATATGTATGAGCTTTGTAATGTGTAATTCCCTGTTGTATTTTAACTAGGGTTTATGGGGGCTCTAGTTAGTTTACTATATAAGGTTATAGGGTCTTGGTCCCCAAGGCTAATCTTGACTACTCTTCTACTCCATTTCCATCAATAGAGAGAGACCCGTAAAGAGAGATAGATTAGTATATGGAAGACCAAAGTCCCACCGTTCTCCTGTAAAAGCTTATCTGTATGGATCAATGTACGCCGCTCTTATCTTCTTCGTTAATCTTGGTAATCTAGCATGAGAATGATTCATGTATATTTAAATATACCACTAACAAGTGGTATCAGAGCTATGATTCATGTTAGATTATTAGGACTGATCATATTTATCGTGGTTATCGAACTCTATGCACGTGATGACTTTGGTGTGTTCATCGTATTATGTTTTGGGATTTTATTCATGTTATGTGTGTTTTGGATAATCATAATTATATGATTGTTGTTGGATTCGTCGCGGATCAAGTATATGCATTCTTTCCAGTAGCCACGTTGTACGGATGAAGGATATATTTTTTGTTTAATCATGTTACTGGAAAATGCATGCTTTTATGGAGGGACTATTCAGTAATTAACCAATTTAATATAATAGAAAATAGGAAAAGATTTATTCTTCTTCTTCTAAGGATTCAAGAACTTCGCCGCTACTCAACATCGGCTGACTTTTACCGCCTATGCTATATTCGGTCACCATCAGGTTTCGATGACCGAAATCCGGTGAGAGGTGCAGGTGGGGCAAATCAGTCGCTGTCACTAATTGTCGCCCCCGTTTTGTCTTCAGCTGAATATTGAGGGATCTTTTTTTTTATCGACTGCGACTTGAGGTAGTGATGGTGGAGGTGAAGATCAATGGAAGGAACAACCGCGTTGTTTGAGATTGGACGGTGTTTGCTGCGTCGGCGACATCGTTTTCGTACGGTCAAGGCCGCTATGGGGTCAATGGTTTGATGACTAAGGTTAATGCCGTTGCGGTTGTGGCGGTATATCTCACAAACCATGATGTAGATTGTAGAAGATGAAAGGAATGAGCTGGGTCTCTTTTGTTTTTGACCATAATTTTTGTTTTTATTTGTTGGGCTAAAACTTCTAAATTCCTTCGGTTGGATTATCTCAAGCCCAACCACTTATGCCCAATTTCAGTAATTCCAGAGCCCAATCCAGTCATTAACTTCCTTTGATTAAATTATGTGATGTAAATAATGTCTAAAATCTATGCGGAGATTAATCGGCCCAACGGAGGGTTAATTTTCTGACTAGATAGCAGGTGTTAGCTAATAAAGATTTTTGACAAGTTAGGATTTATTCATGCATATAATATTTCGTCCTAAAAGAAGTTATATTATTGGCAGGATTTTGTTGTCGAATAATTATTAACGACATATAATAATTATGTGATAATTAAGGTATTCATGCATATAATATATATCAGCCCAATGACAGATGTATTATTTTGGCAAAAAATTATTGTCAATATTTATTATTATGGTTTGAGAGTAGCACTTTATAATATTTATTCTTGTCTAAAGACTAAATTTCAGCATTGTGTTCGGTATCTCATAATGATTCACCTAACTTCAGTTCTTCACATAATTTAAATCATTGGTGTTATCATTATGGGGTTGCATGAAAATAAAGTTAACTTATATTCCTTATATGAAGTGCCCTTTTTACGTCTATAAAAGCATGTTCCTTGTTTGAACTTTTAATTAGTGCATTTGGTGTATTTGTCAAATTACATGATGATGCATGTAGACTGTTCATTAGGTGTTTTGCCATAGTGCGTGCTTTTATTAGTAAATGAATTACCTCGTTCATTTATGTATGAAGTTATATGGTATAATTTTTGGTGCATGACTATATTTATATATGGTCAAAATTTGGTAAATTCTTGGATTGGGCACTTGCTTTAAAACCCCGTGTCCTTTATTTTGAAATAAATGGGTTGAAACAGAATGTTGCCAACGTAGCCTCTTGTGTTTTAATTTATTTATTTTGAGATAATAGTATGTGTGTGTTTCTTGTTTATGCGGTTGGTGATCGGTCCTACGGAAGGTCTTTGATTGGCAAAACAAGGAATGCACTTGCGGGAATGATGTGTAATAATTATAAGGTTTCCATGTGGACAACATATCGGCCCAACGGAAGGTTATTGTTTGACATGATTTATTATTAGCATTTGATTTCTGCATGGAGAGTACCACTTTCAAATTGAGCTTTCTGTCCAACGACTAAACCTCGATGTCGTGCTAGGTATCTTGTTCAATGGGCCCACCACACTTCTGTTGATTAAAATTTATGTCTTACATTTTTGATAAGTTTTTCATGTTATGATATGAATTTCTATTAAGTGAGCTTATGTAATCTGTTTGTCTTTTATTAGTTATTATTTTTGTTGTCAATATTATTGCCAACATTAACTCAATTCTGGTGCTTAATGACACAACTTTAAGAGCTGAAAAGAGAGCATTCTGTTAGTTCTCTGTTGCATGAATTTAGACTTAGTGTTAAGGAAAGAACAACCTACTTCTCTTACGGAGACAAGTTCCATTCAAGTCAAAGTGAACTTTGAGAAGTGGGAAGGTTCTAATAACCTGAGTCTGAATATACTAAAGCGCAACGTTTTAGAAGTATCTAGGTTCAGTATGTCATATGTGGTATTTGTAATTATTTTCCTTCAAGAAAATAAAAAACTTTTGTAACGAACGAAAGGATTGTGACAAGCAAGCTTTTAGCTAAACTTGTCCACATAAGGTATAAGGATGAAGGAAACATTAGGGAGCACATTATGGGGATGTCTAACATTGCTTCAACTTAATGCATTGAAGCTTGATATGTTTGATCATTTGCTTGTGCATTTGGTACTTATATCCTTTCTTGCACACTTTGGTCATTTTATAGTTTAACTATAATACTCATAAGGATAATGAAATCTTAATGGTTCATTTTATAGTTTGTGCAAGACGAGGATAGATTGAAGCGTGAAAAGACTAAAAGTGCTCGTGTTGCAATTACCTGTTAAAGCATTAAGCAAAAGAGGACTAAGAATAAGGTTACTGCAGTAGGAACATCACAAGCCAAGACTCAAAATAAATGACTTGTTTGTTTCTTTTGTGAGACACTAGGACTAGTGAAGAAGGATTGTTCCAAATATGCCAAATACATCTTAGGCGTGCAAAACAAGGGTTGCACTCGGAGTCAATCGCCAAGTGATGTTGAGAGAATCATTTATATTGGGCGATGACAAACAATTTTCAGTTGAAAACATTGGAGCACAGTTAGATTATCTTTTGGGACTAGTCATTTAGTTGAATTAAGAAAGACTTGCGTAATACTGTCATTTAGACGGGTAAGGTTTTATTTCTTTTGGACAAATTTGGTAATTCTTGTTCATTTAGAAATAATAAATTTAGTCTTTTACTTAATTCTATTTTGGCTACGACTAGTACCTTGATCGATAAACTATGTATGCTAAAACAATTGCTTCAACTAATAAAACCCTACAATAAAATCAAGAGGCACTAGAAGTCTGTAGTATACACACTATGTGATTTAGAATCTGAGTCCTTCTTTGAGACAGAAAATCTAAGATATCTTGAGGATGTTGTATTTGAGGGGGGAGATAGTGTTGTCTTTGCAAGACAGCAATGAGGACTCGCCTACAGAAATCCCTACCTAATATCAAGAGCTTGCTTCAAAAGAGCAAACACAACTACCTCAAGAGGAAGTGTCACTTATGTGATACAAATAAGTATTACTGTCAGTGGTATCACAAGTATCATCAAGTCATTGCTTCGTGCAATTTTAAGTTCAATACACTTGATACTTGTGTATATCACTAGTTTAGTGGGAGTGATTTATAATCCTAATGCTCTGTGTTAATGACATACTTTTCTGAATAAATGAGATACAAAATATTCATTTTGCTTCAGAAATTGAAACTTTTGTATGTTCAAGCTTGTATGCATCTAGATTCAGCGTACATAATTGATATGTTGGGCAATTACTTAAGTGAACCCGTATGGATCGTTGGATTGCAGCCAAATGGGTTATAAGATATTTAATAAAAAATTACATGTTCATCAATTGTAAGTCAAAGAATCAGGAGACCGTTTAGTATTCTGACTACAATATGGGGTTGCCAAATGATCTAACTCTTGCTATTCTATATGCTATCAAAAGAAGCTATATTTTGAAAAAGTGTTCAACAACACTTATAGGTTCTTTCGGGGTAGCATTATAGTTAATAGCTTGTTATGTGGTAACCAATTTTCTGATATGGCTGTGAAATTTGTCACTGGGCTACAAGTTGTGGATAAGCTTTGAAAGACCACTAAAGATTTATGGTGACAATATATTACACTTATATATTTGAACAAGAGGAGTTCTTCAAAGTCTAGCAACATAGGCATTGAAGTATCTAATTGTTATAAGAGATTTCAGAGTCAATTAATGTTTAATGAGTGTATAGAAACAAACGTTATGCTAGCAAGCCCACTTATAAAGGTTTGACACTCAAGGTCTTTCATGAGCATATTGCTTACACGATTGTTGTCTTATCTTACTATATGCGGTTTTAGTGGGAGTTTGTTTCATGTGTTTGGATCATTTATTGACACAATACATTGGTTTATGTATGTTAAGTTTTCTGCAGAAATAGGTTGATGGTTTTCTTATTATAGCTCTGAATATATTTTATTTGATTATATTTCACTGTGGTTTGACATAAGGTTTGAAAGACTAAGGTTTGATCTCACAAAGGAATTTAGGACCAATTGGAAATAGGCATGATTAAGATCACATTGCATGTAATTCTATATTACACATCCATACATGATCTGTATCATTGAGTATATTTGGTATGCGTGATCATTGAGGGTCGAGTTACGATTAATGTAACAAAGGCCGCTTTGGTTCCATGTTGGTATATGAGATGGATAAAGATTGTTTTAAAAAGATACTTCGACAATTAGCAAAACTTGTGTACACCTAAGGTTATAAGATGTAATTGTCGTTTGAATTTAATTTGTAGGCCAAGTGGGAGATTGTTAGATTATATTTAATAATCTAATAAGTGGGCTTTACAAATTAAGACAATTACATTATAAGGTTAATTATTTATATTGGACTAATTAAGTGATCTAATTAAAATGTCCAATTAGTATCTTAATATGTATGGGCTTTGTAATGTGTAATTCCCTGTTGTACTCTAACTAGGGTTTATGGGGCTCTAGTTAGTTTACTATATTAGGTTATAGGGTCTTGGTCCCCAAGGCTAATCTTATGACTACTCTTCTCCCCCATTTCCATCAATAGAGAGAGACCCGTAAAGAGAGATAGATTAGTCTGTGGAAGACCAAAGTCCCACCGTTATCTTGTAAAAGCTTATCTGTATGGATCAAGATACGCCGCTTTAATCTTCTTCGTTAATCTTAGTAATCTAGCATGAGAACGATCCATGTATATTTAAATATACCACTAAACAAAAAGAGGATATTAATAATTAATGTAAGAGGATACCTTATTTATTTAGTGATTCTGATAGGAAGAACCACGAAAAAAAGGAAGATATATTAATTAGTTTCTTGATTTGAGAAGGGTAACATAGTAAAAGATTGCTTTGTATTAAGAAATTTTGCTTCGTATCTCCTTGTGATCTTTATGTGAAAATTAATTTTTTCTTTTTTGAAATCATTTAATATGGTAAAAAATTTACCATTGTATTCTTTATTTTGTTTTAAAAGATAAATCCTGACATTTTTAGAAATTTGCTATATAAAACGCAATTTTTTGATTTGGCAATATGGCGAACCTACCACATTTCTCCTCACGTTCTTCTTATAAAAAGCTTCTATATACCACGTTATTAACAGTAAGAAAGAAAGAACGAAAAATAAAATGTCGAAGGCTTGTGTTAGCATTATTGCATCACTACTTTTGTTACACTTGAGCACCATATATGTAGCTGGTACAACAACAGTCAAAATCCGTAATTCCATACCAAATGAAAGCATTAGTGTCCATTGCTTTGGTGCAGTTGATATGGACACACGTTTGCTCAAATACAACGAAGTGTACAGTTTTCAATTCAAAAGGAACCTTATCAACTCAAATAAGTATTGGTGCACATTTGTGACCAAACATGGATCTGGAAATTATGGAGTTTTTACAAGCGAAATTTATGATAAATGTGGCGATGAGTGCGATTTTAATGTGAAGGCGAATGGACCTTGTTTGTTGGAGTGGGTTCATCGTGATGCTGAGTGGTGTCAAGCATGGAAGAAGATCAAGGGTGCCAAGATATAAATAAATGTTATACCAAATTATTGATTGATGATATACAATTTCTTTTTGAATAAGAGATGTAACCATCCTTTTTCCAAATTATTTTTAGGTTCTTTTTGTTTTATATTTTTTATAAGGCAAATGATATAAACAAATGGAGCAAATTCTTCAAAGAAGAGCAATATTTTACTTTTTTTTTTTTCAATTATGCAATTCTAAAATCTAAACTAAATAAGGCAAGAATCATTATTTTATACATTTGAAACCCATCTCGCTTTCTCTCTCCTTTTTATTGGGAGAAATATTGTCTTTTTTTTAAATAATTTAAATATTATACCAAATCAAAAATAAAAGTTTGTGATGGGATAGCCACCATCACAAAAGCAAGAATTGATAAAAAAAAATCACTTTGCGAGAAGATAGCAATAATTATAATCATACATATTAAATATATATTAAAAGAAGAGAAAATTAAAATTCAAACCTAAAATATATTGACCAACAATTTGAAGCTAGCAAATATAATATAAAAATAAGTGTAATGCAATTAACAAATAAAACTAGTCCATGTTTCTTGGCATAAATCAAGACGTTTCTGCAAAGCCAAAAAATGATACGCTTATATTCAGTGATTTATTTTTAATAACCATATTTTGTGTGAAGATACGCTTAATCAAACCAACGCTAACAAGCAAAAACACAACTAAAAAACATCAAAACCATCCACATCTTCAATGGCGTTCCTAGCAAATTCATGTACCACCATGTTAGACTCACGATGAACTCACCTAAAATAAAATCCCTCGTTCTCCCGTAACCTTACTCGCACATCACGCACTAGATTCAAAATGCGCGCATCGCCCGTGGAATCGTGAAGGATATCATGAATCACATTTAAGCAATCTCCTTCAAACAAAACATCACCCCATCCCTTCTCAATCGCCCATTGAACCGCAGCCGACGCCGCCAAGGCTTCAAAACACAAAGCATCCATTAGCGAGAGTACTCGACGTTGACGCCAAGCAATAATCTCTCCGTGATGGTTATGCGCAACCAATCCAATGCCCACAACCCCGTCATCTAAAAATTGAGCGCCATCAAAATTTATTTCAATCACATTCACCGTTGGTTTTTGCCAACAATCCTCCTCCCCCGCTATCTTTTTTCGCCCCTTTCGTCCATTGTGTGTCAACCATGTTGCTGCGTATGTGTTAGCAAAGCACGCCATCTCCATAGACTTCCTTTCCTTTTCCCCCGCCAACACTCCATTGCGATTGCCCCAAATTGTCCAACATACCGTCGCTATAAGGCCGCATAGCTGAGCATCTGCTGTCCTCATCACACGATCCACCCAGTCGCATATAGGTTCCATCTCTGTCTTCCACAACACTAGCGGGATATTTGATATCTTTCCAAGCTTGCCTTGCAAGGGGACATGAAAATAGCGAATGATGCAGTGTCTCCACCTCGCCGTGCAAACAACACACATCGTCTCCACACAAACACCCCTTCTTTCTAATTTCCATCTCGTGGGAAGGATATCATTGCAGCAACGCCACAAGAAGATTTTTATTTTGCTTGCGCACTCCACAATCCATATTTTTTTCCACACAACGTGAGCTATGGAGACCGATGAGTCCTCTCGTGCGCCTCACCCCAGCCCTTGTGCAACAATTAAATGATATGCGCTACGGACACTAAATTCGCCCTTTTTCTCATACTGCCACACCTTTCGGTCCTCGTTGCTTGCATCCCCCAACGGGATTTTTAATACCACCCCGACATCCACTTCCCATAGAAATTGTCGCAGTTTTTCTACATTCCACCACCCCGTGTCCGGATCAATTAATTCTGTGACCATCATGAAAGGTTCCTCCGTGCTCACTGCTGTTATCGGTTTGAACGACCGCGGACGAGGCATCCACACGTCGTGCCATACGGAAATCAGTTCCCCGTTTCCCACTTGCCAACGAGTTCCCTCCTTCACAACCGCAATATCTCCCCAAATACTTCGCCATGAAAAAGAAGGATTCGCCCCTAACCGAGCGTCACAAATATCCGATTGAGGAAAATATTTGGCTTTATAAAGACGACTCACCAAACTTGTAGGATTCATCATTATTCTCCACGCTTGTTTGGCTAGAAGAGCCAAATTAAAACCCCCAATTCACGAAAATCGAGTCCCCCATCAACTTTCCATCGACACATCTTTTTCCATGCTAGCCAATGAATTTTATTCTGCGCCCCGCTGCTCCACCAATAATCACTAATAATAGACTCAATTTCTTGAACTAGAGAATCCAGAAGGCGAAAACAACTCATGAGGAAAGTTGGTATAGATTGCATTACTGATTTAATAAGCACTTCCTTCCCCGCACCCGAGAGAAATTTTCCTTTATAACCCTGTGCCCGTTTCGCCACTCGTTCTCTAATGTAATCAAAAAGTTCCTTCTTTGACTTTCCCACCACGGATGGCATGCCCAAATATTTCTCGTGTCTCTCTGCAATTGCTACCCCCAACACGGCTCCAACCTCACGCCTTGTCTGATCATCCGTATTTTTGCTAAACACCACCACAGATTTCTCAAGATTTATTTTTTGTCCCGACACAGCCTCAAAATTTTCCAAAATATTTCTAATGCACTCCGCTGACCTCACATCCACATCACAAAAAAGCAAAGTATCATCGGCAAAAAGGAGATGCGAGACAGTAGGCGCATTGCGACTGATTTTAACCCCTTTAAGCTCGTCCCTTTCCTCCGCTTTTGAGATAAGCGCTGAAAAAACCTTAGAAACAAATAAGAACAGGTAGGGGGATAATGGATCCCCCTGCCTAATTGCCCTTTCGGGGAAAAAAACACCCGACTCTCGCCCATTAATTAAAGTAGAATATGAAACAGACGTGACCCCAAGCATAATTAGAGAAACAAAGTTAGCATGGAAACCTAACTTGAGCATTATCTTTTCCAAAAAGGGCCACTCGACTCGGTCGTAAGCCTTACTCATATCCAACTTCAGCGTCATATGACATCATTTTCCTATTCTCCTATTTTTAAGACAATGATTGACCTCAAAAGCCACAAGAATATTATCAGTAATTAATCGCCCTGGAACAAACGCAGCTGAGATGGGGAAATAATAGTAGGCAAGAAAAGTTTAAGACGGTTAGCAAGCACTTTAGAGGCAATTTTAAAACACACATTACTGAGACTAATAGGGCGGAACTGGGACATCAATTCTAGCTCAGGGATTTTAGGGATAAGCACAATGTGAGTAAAATTAGTAGATTTGTCAAAAACCCTGTCATTCAAGAAAGCAAGAACAAAACGAGTCACATCTACCCCAACAATATGCCAAAATTTATGATAAAAAATCATAGAAAAACCATCAGGACTTGGAGATTTAAAAGGATACATATCTTTGAGAGCTCTTTGGACCTCCTCCGCTGTAAATGGTTGAAGAAGGTTGTCGTTCATCTCATGGCTAACTCGTGCGTCGATGTCCCGTAGCACAACCTCAATTGCCTCGTCGCTGCTCTGTGGACCGAAAAACATTACCAAAATACTCCGCTGCCAATCTATCAATATCATCCGGGTTCGTGCGCAACTCTCCCCCATCATCTTTCAGTCCCTTAACCTCATTCTTTTTCCGACGCTCACTCGCCCGACGATGAAAGTAATCCGTGTTTCTATCTCATTCCCTCAACCATTGGACTTTAGCTCGTTGTTTCCAATAGACCTCCTCACTCTCTAACAGCTCCTCAAGTTGCTTACTTAATCTAACTTCTGCCGCCCGTGAGTTTGGTGTAATCTCCCCCATACGTAGTTGGCCTAATTCCTTTCGGAGATGCCCAATTCTCTGTTTGGTGTCGACACCGCTGATTTTAACCCACTTAACCAACCCAACTTGACACCCTTTCAATTTTTCATGTTACTCGCGGTTGGCCCCTTCGTTCCAACACTGGGCCACAACTGTCTCACATCCCGTTTTCATAATCCACGCGACCTCAAACCTATCGTTTTTTGCTGTGAGCCCGACCCTGATCCCCCCTAAATCGGGCCAATAGTGAGTGATGATCTGACCATAACGTGATCATATGCTCAACACGCGCGAGCGGGAAGAGCTCCCTTCATCTCGTGGAAGCGCACACCCTATCCAATCTAGCCCAAACTGTGTGGGGAGTCGGTCTCCGGTTGCACCACGTGAAGCGAGGTCCACAAAAATCAAGTTCGCTTAAACCCGTATCCACAAGCGTGTTATGAAAATTGCGAATAAGCCAATTTGCTCGTCTCAGACCCCCTTCTTATGCTCATGATTCAATATCTCGTTAAGTCCCCCACGCAAAGCCATGGCAATGTCAATACCCCCTGAAGATGCCTTAATAAGTCCCACGTGCGAATACGCTGAGTCTCGTCTGGTTCACCATAAAACCCAGTAAACCGCCAATCAATTTCACCATCTTTCCCTATCACAATGACGTCGATATGATTATCCGACATACTTAACAGTTGAACTTCCCAATCTTTATCCCACAAAAGTGCAAGACCCCCAGAGAGGCCTTTCACTTCGACACAAACACCAAAATAATTAAACCGCCTTTTGCGTTCCTCTATTTTCCTTGTATGACACTTGGTTTCCGACAAGAAAATTAGAGGGGGGTGATATGTGGTAACTAGCTGACGTAGTTCCCGAACTGTCCAAGGGTTCCCCAGTCCCTGACAGTTCCAAGCTAACACACTCATTGGGTGTGGCGGGACTGCTCAGCAGTCGCCGCCAATAAGAATTCAATATCAGATGATAGAGCCTCTAACCGCGCCCGTTTCTCCACTACGTTCTCAGTATCCTCCTCTAAATTAAAACCCCGCTTCTTACAAGCTATATACTCTTGCGTGACCATTGCATTAGTAACGACTCCCTCTCGCCTAACAAGTCGCATCCCATTGTCTCGTCGCTGCGTGGTCACATTGATGCGTGTTGCGACTGCTGTAGAAACACCAACATCCGTTTTCCCTACCTTCTCGTCCCTCAAGTCCCGAATAATATTTTCACAAATATGCTTTACCCCGATGACCCTCAAAACACTATGATCCCCTTGCTGCCTGCCCAACGAATTCTCTAAGTGCTGCACCAGCCCCGCGTTCTCACCCCTTGATGTAACTTCCTCGCCCTTCCATGTATCGGTATCACACCCTGTTCGCTTGGGGATCAAGATAGCTGAAATAGTACGTTCCGAGGACTGAGATTCCGCATCCTTGTTAGCGTGCCAAGACTGATTAGTTCGAGTACGATCCTGTGAGAAGAAACCACGGCTTTTATCCCTTTCCTGAAACGCAGAATTTCCCGGCCAACCTTTGTCTGTAAACCGCTGCCCCGCAACACCTGTTCAACTCTGATTTTCCCGCAACCAATTTCCATACGACATCTGAGTATCACTATTCAATTCCACATTATATTTCTCCTCACAGTCAGCGATGATATGCCCAAAACCCCGCACAAATAGCAGAAATTAGGCAACCGTTTGTATTTAAATGAGACAATCATCGCCTGCCCCTCCTTGCCCCTAACTTTCATGAAACGGAGAAGAGGTTTTGTGACATTGATCTTGACTCGGATTCGCATGCTAAGGGCAGAGGACTCCACCAGGTCGACGTCTTCCATTATCCCCAGCAAGTTACCAATAGCATGTGCCGTCGCGGACGTTTGGCAAATTACCGGGATATCATAAACCCGAACAAAAAAACTGCAGAAATCTAAGTTGGTCTCTGCTGGGTTTTCATGCTCTCCAACATTCGCCAATACAAGTACGTTTTTATGGAATGACCACGGACATCCATCCAGCACCCGAGACTTATCAAGTTTACGGTAGAACTGAAAGAGGAAACGGTGATCGTTATTCGCGTGATCTCCAGACCTCGACCAACCCTAAATAATGATTTAATCATAGTGCAAAAAGAGTTGAAATTTGCAGCTTTTCCCGACAACAACCGCCCCACAACTACTAGATCTGCTCTTGCGTTATGCTGCTCCCAGGTATCATCAGGAAGGAGAAAACCATCCCCACCTCCATCAACATCCGTGAGTGAAACACCCCGACGTAACAGATTGCATGCTTCGTCCATGCTTACGTCGATTCAACCACGACCGTGACATGAAACTTGAGTACCGAGTTAGCCTTGAGATGAGCCGCTTTCCAACTCTGCACGCACGTACACCGGAAAAGAAGACAAAAAAAGAAAACAAAGTTAGCAACCAAAAAAACCTAACTGACACCTGATGGCCGACGGCTAAAGTCGACAAAAAAGAAAACAAAACGAAGGAAAAAAGGAAACTGAAAAACCCCCAGGAAACCCTAGCGACTCGTTAATCGAAGACGGGAATTAGGAGCAGGAAACTGGTGTCAATGCCGTGAAAATCGTCAACGATGCTGCGCCAAGATCGGAGAAGACCTTTCCGGAGACGACTTTTGCCCTAAAGTTAGGGACGAAAAACCCTCATGCGAAGGACTCTAATGAAGAACATGTTTATCATTTTTAGACATATTTGAGCATACACGTACATACAAACACACACACAGACACACACACATACACACACACATATATAAACACACATACAAACACACACACACACAGACACATACACACACACGTACTACCATGAGGTATAGAGTAATTACAGAGACCATCATCACGTTTAAGAAATTATACAAACACCCCTTTGTGGCCAATTTTTGTACATAAATTATTAAATTTTGTTGAATGTAAATTCATGCTCTTTATTTATTTTAAACAAAAAATAAAAAATAAATCAAATTGCTCGGTAAATAGAAATTAACCTCATTTGTTAGAAATTTGGTTTTTGCTATTATTTAAAGTTTTAAGATTGTCTTAATAAATTTGTTATTTTTTTATTCCATACTTGTTGCATCATGCATGATGAGGTGGTATGTACAACTAAGGCTTGAGATTTTGGATTTTTCTTTTCTAAATTGTAGCGCATTAATCTCCTCACAACCCACCCACTCGTGCATTGACACCAATAACCGAATAGCTGCAACACCTCATCTTGTAACCACTGCACCTAATAATTTCTTGTCAAATTGACTTTGGCGTTTACGGAAATAAGTGTTTGGTATGATGTAATCTTCGCCTCAGAGATGATACATACACTACAAAAAAAACAAGTCAATAGGGACCGTTCAGGCGGTCCCTATTGACCCCCTTACGGTCGCAGAAGGTCAATAACGACCGCATTACGGTCGCTATTGATCGGTCGCTGTTAAGTGTGGTCGCTTCTCATCAGCGACCGATTTTCGGTCGCTACTGAGGGTCAGTAGCGATCGAAAATCAGGGACCGCTTTACGGTCGCTACTGATGGAGCAATAGGGACCGCCTAGCGCTCCCTACTAATATTCATATATTATCTATGAATATTAGTAGGGACCGTCGAGCGGTCCCTAATAGTCTGCGCAGAAAATAAAAAAAAAACAATAATACTTCAGAAATTTTCTGAAATATTATTTTTTTTTGTACAAATATTATTATAAGAAGATCAAAACAATAAAATAGAAAAAATTAATGTAATGAAATAAAAGTATTACTAAATGTAAAAATATGAAGAAAAATGACTAATAACACATGAAAAACAACAAAAATAGATGAACAAAAATTGAAGGAAAACAAAAAATACATGAAACAAAAAACCAGTGAAAGATAAAAAATAAAATATGTAGATCCAAAATAATAGAAAAGAAAGATTGTGGTTAAAAGAAAAAAGAAAACAAAGTTTGTGTTGGTGGTTTATGTTTTGAATTTGGAAAAAGAGAAAAAAAAAATCGTGTTTTGTATTGGTGATTTATGTTTTGGATTTGGAAAAAGAGAAGCAGAAAAGTTTTTTTGTTGGGTGTTTGTTGGACAAGAAGATAAGAAGAAAAGTTTTTTTGTTGTCTGTTTGTTGGAGAAGAAGACAAGAAGAAAAGTTTTTTTGTTGGTGTTTTTTGGAGATTAATGAAATTAGATGTAAAAGTGGTGAGTATATATAGTGGGAATGGTGAAATTTTCAAATTTTCGTAAATTCAAATCCCCCCCCAATCACGCCTAAAATTTTCGCAGAATTTTCAAATTTTCGGATTTTTTGACCCTTGGGCGGTCACAAATTCGCAATAGCGACCGCAAGGCGGTTACTAATATTTAATAGTGACCGTCCTGCAGTCACTATTATGTTGGTCCCTAATAATATTCATCCTTTAAATTTGATTTTTTTAATGATGTTGATGTGTTTGTGATTCTTAGCAACCAACCTCATTATAACATGTGAATTGAATTAATACATGATTACAAAACTAGTAGTTTAGTTGTGAAATAATAGATTGAATGAGATTGAGCGAGTTATTAACGTTCAACATATATTTCATGTTGTACAAATAATCATCACTAATTAGTTGTAGTTGTTATTTGTTTTTATGCTTTACTTCACTAATGTTAGCATAGATATGATTATGAGGTTCAATCATTAGATCAACTAATCATTATGCTCACGTGTATATATAAGTTGTAGTATTAGGACATTTGCCGTTCTAAATAGTAAAAGAATCTTCAAAGCGGGCCGTTTCCTCTATGTAATGTTTGGATTTACAATGCAACGTTGTAATTATTGTTATTTTAACTATTACTATGGTAATTATGAACTAAACAAACAACGCAGCACCTCAAATCATCATAAAATCACGATTTTAAAAGTATGAATATTAGTAGGGACTGTCCGGTGGTCACAATTGGGTCAATAGGGACCGCTATGATGTCACAATTGGGTCACTTGCGACCGCTTTGTGGTCCCTACTAATATTCATACTTTAAAATCGTGATTTTATGGAAGGATTTCGACGTGTTTGTGTTTTTTAGCAACAACCCCAATATTAAATGTGAAATGAAGTAATTAATGGTTACAAAATAATTGATTAAGTTATTCAATATTAGATATTGAATGTGATCGAGCGAGTTATTAATTTTGAACCTATTTTATTATCTACAACTAATCATCATATACACCCTAGTTGTTATTGGTTATTAACTTATTATGCTTTAACTTCATAAATTAAAGTATATACATCATTACGCAGTTCAATTAAAGTATAAATATATGTACGTAATCATTCTCTCTCTCTCTCTCTATATATATATATATATATATGATCGTTGTCGTTGTATATATTAAGAATTTTCAAAACGGGTCGTCCCATATATAATGTTTTGATTTGCAATGAAAGATGTGTAATTATGGTTGGTTTAACAATGGATAGGATAATTATCAACTACACAAACAAAGCATAACCTCAAATCATCGGAAAAATCTCATTTTTAAGTATGAATATTAGTAGGGACCGTCCAACGGTCACAAATATGGGCAATAGGGACCGTCGAACGGCCCCTATTGACAACGACTAGTATCAATAGGAACCGCCTGACGGTCCCTGTTGACAAATTTGGCCAAAATGTCTGCCAATGGGCCCAACGCCCGCATTGCGGACGCTGAATATTACCAGCGACTGCAATGCAGTCGCTGTTGCCTTCAACAATCGTTGAAGGCTAGCAACTGCATTGCAGTTGCTACTGGGCGGTCTTTCTACTGGGCGGTCCCTAAAGACCGCCCAGTCTTGTAGTGATATACAACGAAACCACTCAATAATCAATACAAAGCAATTATGTTTTCATTACCATCTTATAGTTAATCAGTACACATATACCAATTTTGTTTTCTTTTAGCATCTTGTCCTTTTAAGTTCAGTGTACATGTCAAAGTATTTCCTTATTTATTAATCATATCTTAATTATAGATTAGATACCTTCTACCACTAATAAGATTTTTTTATTTACATCTACTCAGGTGCAATTATTATCTCTTATATCAATAAAAAACACTACAAGAAATATATAACTTAAAACTTGTTATCTAATTTACTCGAAACAATTTGCGTTTCGACCCACAACCCAAAACTAAAATATTAAATACTCTTAATTTAAAGAATAAGGTTATATTTTTGTGACACTGCACATTATAAAATAATGAAATTATATATGTTAGAAGTAGTAATTCGAAGATGGAGTGAAATTCCTTTCGAAACTTGTGCAGATATTTATATGTATAATAATCATTTTTCTTAGTTATTTCAAAATGATTTTGTTTTGTTTAAATGAAAATAATATCATAGGTAGTTACAACTTTATATATAAATTAAGGGGTCGTTTGGTTGATCATTATATGACCTTATATGGGTTTTTATATGGGTTAAATAGTATTTTTTGTAGCTTTGGTTGTACATTACTAATTCAGGGTCAACCCACCTTAATATGAGTGACCCGGTTATTAGTATGGAATATAGTAAGGAGCTCCCCCAGCGTTTTAGGAAAGTGACTTGAATAGTTAATTGCAGCGCCCAACGAAAAGACATATATGTCCCTGAAATTACGTGTAAAGTTTCTAAGATAACCCTCTTCACTGATTCATTGCTGTCACCTACCATTTCACTTCCCTACCAAATTGACCTGAGCCCATAAACCCTAAAAAGATTGCCCAACATTACCTTCCAAATTCTTGTAGAAAAATCATTTGAATTTGTTTCCCCAAATATGAAGACCCCGTAAACCCTAAATCGCTTTCATTAGGCCAATTGCAAACATCTGCGCTGCATAATCACGTAATTCCTCTAACTGGAAAATTTCGATTTCTTGTAATTTATTAGTGTTGACTCGATCATTGAATTAATTCGCAAACCTCAATTTTATTTGTCACATTTCCGAATCCCTATTCTGGACAACTGCATGCAATAATACTTCGGCCCTTGCTTGTTTTGTGAGGTAAACTTCTTAATGATGTAATTATTTTTTTCCAGTTGTTAATACGTATTACATTACAAACTCCTTTTGGTCTGCTAAGATGGCGATTGACTGTTTTTTTTTCTTCACACGGCTGTGCATTGCCAGGACCAATTCTCGAATTGAAATTCCCAGCACAAAAAAAAAAATTTGAACAGGTAATTCATCCTCACTCGACAACTAGTTACGGCTGTTGAAAATTTTGTTTTTTTAAAATCAATTAAAAGTTACCCTGACCTCATCTCCTTTCCTTGCATTTAATTGCATCTTTTCTGTGGCGGCGTTGGACATTCCACTGTCAAGAATCATTATCCAGGGTCAATCAATTTTGCAAGTAATCTCTATGAAACAATATTGAAGCCAATTATTTGAGTAAAGCTTGAGTATATGGCTGGTCTATATGAGGTTATTATTCACAAGTCGAATAGTTGGACTGATTGGGTATAAAATGTTGGTTTTAGTAGAAAAATAATATAAACAAATAAAAATTACGGATTGGTTCATGGAGATGATAAAGGGTAAAATAGACTTTTGGTTAGAATTTTAGTTAAAATGGGTGAGTACAATTGCAACCAAAAAAGAGTATAAAGTGTGGCCCACAAGTGATAGATGAGTACATTATTACCAACCAAAGTTGTTATATAAAAAAAAAAGTTTTTATAATCTTGAATAATAAGGATTTTAAGAGGTGTTAATACGAAAATGGCTAATAGGTCATATTGCAACCAAACGTGCTCTAAGTGTTACATTACATGCATGAGTCCTTTTTAAGTTTATAATTATTTTTCTTTCGTAAATTGTAACACGAGTTTATGGGACTGCATGTCTAGTCTTTCTATGAGAATTTATGATCCCGGAATACTTATGTTCTTTTTTTTTTTTGAAAGAAATTATAATACCGACCGTCATTTTTTTATTTAGAACTGGATTTTCTGAATTTGTCTGGGATTTTGAATAATCTATTAATTTATAATGTTAAGAACTATTTATAGTTCTAGGGCGTAACCTTCTAACTGAAAATTTAATATATAATATATATATATATATATATTTAATTACTTTTTATTGATCATGAGCTAAAAATCTATACTATCTACAAAGGAAGCTATGTGGATATCAATCTTTTGATTTCCTTATTTATTTCTCAATTTCACATTATTTAATTTATTATTAATTTAGATATAGTTATAAAGTTTTGTAGCTTTATCATTATTTAAACCTTCTCATTAAAAAAATATTATTACTTAATTTCCTCTTTACATACAAAGAAGGTTAAGATAAGTAAATTTGTCATCCATATTTAAGTTATATTCTTTAGAATTAAAAATTAATTATATGGTAATTAGTTTTTGACAATTGTATTCTTAGTTCTTAAAAAAATATATAAATTCGATATTTTTAGAAATTATCTCTAAATGAGATTTTTTTTTTTGATTTGGCAATATCGGCAGCCTATACCATATTTCTCCTCACGTTGATCTTCTTATAAAAAGCTTCTATTTACGACGTTATTAACACTAAGAAAGAAAGAAAAAAGACAAAGAAAAAAAACAAAGAATATGTCGAAGGCTTGTGTTAGCATTATTGCATCACTACTTTTGTTACACTTCACCTCCACATATGTAGTTGGTTCAACAACAGTCTCAATCCGTAATTCCATATTTGATGAAAGCATTAGCGTCCATTGCTTTGGTGCAATTGATATGGACACACGCTTGCTCAAATACAACGAAGTGTACAGTTTCCAATTCAAAAGGAATATATTCAACACAAATAAGTATTGGTGTACATTTGTGACCAGACATGGACTTGGTAATTATGGGGTTTTTACAAAAGAAATCCATAAAAAATGTGGCGATGAATGCGATTTTAATGTGAAGGAGAGTGGGCTTTGTTTGTTGGAGTGGGTTCATCGTGATGCTGAGTGGTGTCAGGCATGGAAGAAGATCCCAAGTTCCCAATAATACACAGTTGATTTTGCATAAGAAATCTTGACCCTTACCTTACCTTTTCTTTTTTCTTTTTCTTTTTTTATGAATATCACCTTACCTTTTTCGAGATTATGTTCGTATTCTTTTTATTTTTATTTTCAATAAGTAAGATTATGTTTGGTTTGAATTATGCTTTGTAATCTTGAATGAGAAACTTTTACCCTTACATTTTTCCAGATTATATGTTTTTGGGTTCTTTTTACTTTTATTTTCAATAAGTAAGCCTATGTATATATTTATTTATATTCAAGTTAAGATGATAATTAGATTTAAAAATAATAATTAATATAATTAGTATGAATAGAGGAACCAATTGTTGAAACACACATCGAATGTGCTACTTTCGAGTCATAATCCACTCAATAGTTGCTTACAACCGTACACAATATCAAAAAATTTGTGTTGATGCTCGGGTCTTAACAAGCTCCTCGAAAGTTGTAGCATCTTGTCACAATTAGTTGCAGTCATATTGTGCATTGTCTTGTTTGTCATGAATTTTGGATACACATTTTAATAATGTAATATGATCAACACCATCGTGAATCGATTCTTTTGCAGATCGCAACATCTTAAAAGATACTCTTGGCTACTTAGTGAGCTCATTATTTGCAACAAAATTGTAATTAACATTTTTAAAATGCCCCTCAAATGCATAATCCACCATGTCGCTGTAACGACCCTTGGTAGCCTGACTAGTGGGAGCATTACCGGATGACTGCACAGTGTCGTACATATTCGACTCTTTATAGTTGACACTCATAGTCTCACCTTGACATACTCATACATAATATTGTGGCACCTTGACATACTCATACATAATATTGTGGCACAAGTCCCTTACTGTAAATGTGATATCTAATCTCGTCGAGATTCCCGAACTTGCTATTACGACATTTTGTGCAAGGGCACCTAATAACGGAATCGGTTCTAGGAAATTAAAATTAATATTTCCACTACTTATATCATACCTCCAACTCCGATCTTTGTTATTGTACATTTTGAATCTACATATAACACAACAAATACAACCCAAGTTCATGTCAATAAATATACTTTAATCAGTTTCACTATTAATTTCCTAACCATTCCATAGGACTACGTAAAATAAACAACAGATTCATAAATTAACCTTATTACTGCAAAATAATTTTTGTAAAAAGAAAGTTTAGAGAGCACACCTCTATAATGCCTATTTCTTGAGAAGAAAGAAAACTAATGAGTTGTGAAGATTTTTATTTTTTAAAATAGCGTAAATTTCCTAACCATTCCATAAGGAGAACTAGAAGTTTAGATCTAGAATATGAGGCTTGAAATAAGGAAGAAGAAGAAAATTTATGATGTAAGATAACAAAAAACTTCAAGTGAGAAATCCCTTGGTGGATTGCTGTCTGAAAGCGAAAACTTGCTACTTGGGCCGCAAATGCAACAAAGAAATCGCTAGTTGAGGCCCATATCATCGATCCACGTTATTTGTGCTAGTTTGTGCTTCTTCAACGGTCCAAGTCATGGATTCGCGTGACTTGACAAGCAAGAAATCGCTAAACGCGAGGTGCTGGATACCAGGCCTATCTCTCACTCAATAGATCTATCTAGTCCGATACGATACAATACGAGACGATGGAATAACCAATGTTAGCGACGAAGGGATTGTTTGCAAGAGAAGGTTGTCCAGTTAAGATACGAGCAAGAAATCGCTAACTGGTTGCATATGAGAGAGACAAATCGCCTGCTGGTCTGAGTACGAATTTTATCCCATTAATTAACTTCTACAGACCATAACCCACTTCCACCATTTCATTCTTCAAACTCCTCACATATTCTTCAAACCTCTTTAATTAAATTTCTTTTTTTTGGTAATTTTGGGGATATATTTTGGTTTTTGTAATCATACGTATACATATAAACTTTGAGTTGTTTTTTTTATAGATTTTTTGTCTCCTTAATTAAACTTTTGCTACACTTTATAGTTTTTGATAGTTTGTATAATACTTGATTGATAACTTTTGCTACGATGTTTGTTGTTTAATTTTTTATTTCTTATTTATGTTAAGTGTTTATATATATATATATATATATATATATAATATAATTAAGTCGTGCATATAATTTATATATGACATAAGTATAATGTGGCGTTAATATGCGCCACAGTTTTTTAATAATTTGTAAGTAAGAACAACTAGGAAAAAGTCGTTAGCTACTGTAATTTATAACGCAGTTATATGTGCAACAGTTTTTTAATAATCTGGAATTAAATAACGGCTAGCGAGAAATTGCTAGCTACTTTAATTTATATATAAATGTGGTAATCAATTGTCGCGTTTATTTAGTATATTTTCGAATTTCTATTCAAATTATTTGGCTTGGAATAATGTATGCGAGTTAAAGAGTTGGCAACTGAAAAATCGCTTGCTCTCGGTTGCACGTATTCGCCTGCAGGCTGGCAGATTCTCCTTTTTTCTTTTCCACATGAACTAGCTAGCGATTTTCGTCTCACAGGCTTCAGCCGAGTGGACTTCTTCCGCTCGCTGCTGACACAAAAACCTCTAATCACTGTATCGCTTGCTGATTTTGCTTTCTACGTTGCACTAGCACGTTTTTGCTAGCTACTATACCAACAAGGACAACGACGGTTATTAAAGCCTGATATTGTATTTTTGCTAGTTGTTTTTGTACTAGCAAACGAAAAATAAGTGTGCTATTGATTTCACTGCAGCTAAATTGCAATATTGTCGTGAAGAAAAGAATCTACACAATAATAGTTTCAATTTTCAACCCCTACAAGCACACTAGCTTTATGTCACAACCTTTTCAGTATAGTAGCTTTAAATTGGGTAAAATAAGCACTTTATGTCATGTATTTTTCTTAACAAGAGTTTCAGTACTACTTGAAAAGAGTAAAAGTTCTAATACCGACCAGTTCATGAAACTAGTATTAGTATATAAAGGCCATGGAAATATATGTTTTCTTAACCCTTGTTCTAGTTCAAAATAATAAATTATAACATTTTTTTCTCCAACAGCTAGCTTGCAGGGAAATAAATTAGCTTCTAGGCCTAACTCATTAACAATTTATGGCCATAAGTTGACTTCAAATGCCGTCTTAAGGAATTATAACAATGACGCTCGTGAGCCTTGTTAGAGCTAGTGACATATATATATAAATATCTTCTAATATTTGATAAAACTACTGTAACACCCACAAAAAAAGGCATAAGAAACATCACAAAATAAACCTGAATTTTTACGTGTTTTCATTTGGAGTTCCTAAGGCGCCTCTTTAATTTTTAGGCCTAATCGCCTAAGTGAAATTAAATATCCATAGATTCAAGTAAGCAATATTTTCTATTCAGTGAAGTTACAGAAATAATGTGTGCTTTATCACATGTAATCTGATTACAGATTACTTAAATCTCTTGTTTGTTCAATTGCTTTTAATGCTACGGTTACGAAACGGGCAAAGACAATTCCACTATAAATCACTGGGGCAGCAAATTAAATTAGTCCTCTACAAACTCAATATATTAATATAACCAAAGTTCACAATAGGAGGATATATCCAAGATGACTCTATTGGTAAAAATGCTACTTTTTTCTTCACTCGTCTTAATCTCTAATGCTGATAAAACTGGTAATAATAACTCACCACCAGTAGTAACATATGCAAAAACACACATGACCGTCGCCAATGTCATCGTGGGCGACGCGATTACCATCCACTGCTTCTCTGGAGATGACGATCTTGGATACCATCAGCTTACGTACCTACAACCATTTTCATGGAACTTCCGTTATAATATCGGTGGGACGACTCAATTTTTCTGCACCATCCAGACACAGTTTGGTTCAGGCACTTATACGGTTTACGATAGAGATATAAGCGTGAATCGATGCGGCCTCGATTGTTTGTGGCAAGTCCAATCCGGTGGTCCATGCTTGCAGCAACGCGTCGGGCTGTGGTGCCTCCCATGGCAGAAGTGAACACATATATACCTGCAAGTTTTATATATATGCATGCATGTTAGAAGCTCCATTATCTAACCAAGCTTGTTTTAATTCAAAATAAACTGAATATTGCAATTAAATTAATCCATATTGCTGCCTTCCATAATTCGTTTTTTCATGTTATGTGTAAAGAAATCGACAGAGATCGATTTCACGAAGCATTGTGAAAAGAAAAGAATGAAAAGTATTATTGAAAAAGAAAAGTTTATTACAGAATTTAGAGAGAGAAATTGAGAGTTTGTGTTGTTGTTGTAATTGAATTGATTGAGGAGAATTGTGGAGGAAGATGAGCTTTATATTCCAGCTCATCAATCCGTACAAGAGGAGGAGATGATTACTTAATTATGACTAATAACTCTGGCTTGCTATTTATGGAAATAATTAGCTAACTAATTAACAGAATTATGAATATTTGCTATAAAAGGAAAGTGTTAACAAAAGCTAATTTCTTGTTGATTTAACACCCCCGCAAGTTGTGCATGTATGTTGAGGAGGCACAACTTGAAAGTAAGGTGCTTGATTGCTGGAGGAGGCAGAGCCTTGGTGAATATATCTGCAAGTTGCAAACCATTTGAAATGTGAAGAACTTTGAGCTGTTTTTGTTGGACCTTCTCTCTAACAAAATAGCAGTCAATCTGAATATGTTTGGTTCTTTCATGATGGACTGGGTTGCTTGCAATTGCACAAGCACTCTTGTTTTCTGTAAGAAGTAGAAGTACCTTTGTTTGAGCAACAAAAAGATCTTGAAGTAGCTGACTGAGCCACACAACTTCACAAGTTGTGATTGCCAAAACCATGTATTCTGCTTCTGTGGATGAGCGGCTTACTGTTGGCTATTTCTTGGACTTCCATGAGACTAAGGAATCTCCTAAGAACACTGCATACCCTGATATGCTTCTTCTTGAATCTGTGCAACCAACCCAATCACTATCTGAGAATGCCTTTATCTGCAAATCTGACTTTGATGAAAGAAATATTCATGATCCAGGAGAAGCTTTGAGGTATCTTAGAACTGTGTGTGCTGCAGGTAAGTGGTTGGTTGTTGGATTTGCCATATGTTGTGTGAGGCACTGTATGCTATAGCTTAGATCTGGTCTTGTGATTGTCAAGTACAATAACCTGCCAACAATTCTTCTATATATAGATGGATCAGAATCATTCATAGATAGTTTAGTAGAGTGATGTATAGGAGTGTTTGCAACCAAGATATCCTGTTTTAGACAGAATATCAAGTGAATACTTTCTCTGGCACAAGCTTATTCCTTCTTTTGATCTTGCAACTTCTATTCCCAAAATATACTTCAATGGTCCAAGATCTTTTATCGTAAACAGATTATCTAGATGCTGTTTGATCTTGTTGATTTCTTCTATATTATTTCCTGTAAGTATTATATCATCCACATATATGAACAATGCAGTAAAGGAAGTAGTGGTTGAGAGAGTGAACAGTGAGCAATCTGAAACAGTTTGATGAAAGCCATATGCAATAAGAGAGGTAGTGAGTTTGTGATACCACTGCCTTGAAGCTTGTTTTAGACCATAGAGGCTCTTTTTGAGGAAACAGACTCTTCCATCATTTTGTTTCATATATCCTGGTGGAGGCTTCATGTAGATTTCTTCTTCAATTTCACCATGCAGGAAAGCATTGTTTACATCTAATTGAGTTAGAAACCAGATCTTTGAGGCAGCTACTACTATAAGAACTCTCACTGTTGTCAACTTTGCCACTGGAGAGAAGGTATCAAAGTAGTCCAATCCCTCTTCTTGTGTGTATTATTTGGCAACTAGTCTTGCCTTGTATCTCTCTACACTTCCATATGCTTTATGTTTCACTTTGAAAACCCATCTATATCCCACACAGTTAGCATTAGCTGGTAGTGTTGTTAAGACCCATGTGTTTGTCTTTTCAAGAGCAATGAGTTCTGCTTTCATTGCTTCTTTCCATTCTGGAACTTTGCTTGCTTGAGTGTAGTTCTTTGGTTTCTGTACTTGTGTGATTGATGCGGTGAAAGCTTTGTGAGTAACTGGCAGTTTATCATTGGAGATATATTGTTCAATAGGATACTTTATTGTGCTAATTTGATTAGCTTTGTGTAGAGATTGGGGCAGGAGATAGTTGTATCCATATAGGTAAGCTGGTGGTGTTATGGCCCTTGAAGACTTTCTTGTAGCTGGGACAATATCAGTTGTTGAAGGGTCATCCACAGGAACTTGATCATCATTATGAGAATGCAGATCAGTGGAGTTTGATAAATTGTTTGAGTAGGAACTTTGAACTTCTGGTTGAGCTTCCAACTCAGGAGTTTGTGGTTCTTGATATGTTGAGGAGTTGCCTGGAGTAATGTCATTGTCTTCAACTTCATGTTGTTCATTTTGTACCTGATCTTCATCAGTATATACAATAGCAGTAGGACTAATAAAGGAATCAGTGCAAATAGGTGAAGAAGAATCTTTGTTAGTATCATTATTTTTGTTTCTTGGATGATTCTTATAGGGATATATATGCTCATGAAAGACAACATTTCTTGATATCAGAATTTTTTTGTTGAGCAGATCATATAAGAGGCAACCTTTTGTGCCTTTAGGATATCCTATAAACACACATTGAATAGCCTTAGGATCAAATTTAGTTCTATGAGCAACAATTGAAGAGGCATAACATAAGCAGCCAAAGCTCTTTAACAAGCTATAATCAGGAGCTTTGTTGAACAATAACTCATATGGAGATTTGTTTCCAGTAGTAGGGGAGGGAAGCCTGTTAATTATGTGAGTGGCAGTAGAAACACAATAACTCCAGAATTCTAATGGGACTCCGGATTGAAATCTTAGAGCCCTTGGAACTTGCAATAAGCGTTGGTGCTTTCTCTCAACCATCCCATCCTGATGTGGTGTTTCAACACAACTAATTTAGTGAGATATGCCAAAATCATCATAGAAACCAGAAAGAATAAATTCACCACCATTATCAAACCTTATACATTTGATAGAAATGCCAAATTGATTTAAGACAAGCTTGTAAAAATTTGACAAATGTAGTCTGACTTCAGATTTCTGTTTTAACAAGTACACCTTGAAAAGTCATCAACAATGGTTTAAAAGAACCTAAAACCTTCTCTAGAAGTTATAGAAAAGGGCCCACATACATCACAATGTATTACATCAAAAGCTTCATTAGAAACAGAAGTACTATGACTAAATGATAACCTCTTCTGCTTAGCTAAGTGGCATACTCCACAGTGAGTTTCTTTTGTAGAATGGGGAACATTGAGGTGGGGAATGAGTTGAAGTTTATTGACATGAGCATGTCCAAGTCTATAGTGCCATATATTTGTAAGAGTAGATGCTGAATGACAAGATACACCAAGTAAATCTAACACATAGAGGCTTTGTTGGAGCCTAGCAAAACCAGTCATCTTACTAGTTGTTGTGTCCTGTAACACACAAGAGGAAGACATAAAATGCACAGATGTGTTAGTGTTAGTGGCAAGTTTAGATATGGATAGCATATTATAAGAAAATATGGGAACTAACAAGACATTAGTTAACAAAATATCTGGTAAAAGCTAAACATTGCCTATATGTGTGGCATAAGTCACTGTATTATTAAGCATATAGACAACAATATTCACACTTTGTGGAGTATTAACACACCACTTTGTGTCATTAATCATATGATCTGTAGCTCCAGTGTCTAAGATCCAATTATTTGACTTATCGGAATTGTAAGTTTTAGAATTTAAAGCTAAGGGTACTGAGATACCAGTTGAAGTATTAGCAACAAAGTGTTGAGAGGACTCTACTCCAACTGGTGATGTCTGGACCTGATCATGAGCTTTCTTAAATGCCATGAGTTGTTCAAACAAGGCTTGATCTGCTGAAATGTTGGGCTTCTCAGTAGCAATGTTAACTTTTGTATAGTTTGCAGAGTTGTTTTGATTCTTTATCTTGCCAATGGGTCCTTCCCAGTCTGGGGGATATCCAATGAGCTGAAAATAGTTGTCCACTGTGTGTCCATTGAACCCACAATATGTGCACCTCATCTTCTTTTTGTCTGCTTTATTCGGCTGGGATTTGTAAGGCTTGCTAGTGGAAGCATGTGAGAAGCTCGATTGCTTGTTTGTGTTGTTGTAGTGTGGTCCTTCTGGCATAGTTCTTTGTCTAGTGAACATGGCCATTGACTCTGTAGGAATAGCATTAGAGAACAAATCTCTTTGTTGCTCTTCTTGCAACATGAGAGAGTAGACTTTGGACAAACTTGGCAGGGGAGATATAGTAACACATGACTTCTAACTCCAGAATAAGTGTCATTTAATCCATCAAGAAACTTCAAAACAGAATCATACTATTGCATTTCAACCATGTTCTTATTGACATTACATGTACAAAGACCCCCCCCCCCCCCCCCCCATTTTTTTGGATTTTTTTTTATATATATGTAATATATAATATATATAGATATATAAATATATATAAATTTCGAATGGACTGTGTATATTTATAAATGGGCTCTTCAATTTTATATATAATAATGGGCTGATTTTAATTTTAAAGTAGATGGGCCTTTTAAGTAAATGGGCTGGTCCATATATATAAATTAGAATTAATGGCTTTAATTATATTATTACAAAGATTAAGCCCCAAACTGCAATTTGTATAATAAAATAGAAAGAAAAGTCACGGCTGATAGTTTAGTTTTTCAATCTCTCTTCCAGACTTCCAGTGAGCCTCTCTGTACGGATATATATAATATGTAGTGTTAGGAAAAAAGAAAAGGAGCAGAATATATAAAAAATAACAAAACAACTTTATTCTACACTTAATTAATTCGTATGTGTTGAATTTGATTATATTTTAATATATTTCTTTGATACGCAAAGAATCAATGTTGTTCAAATTAAATATATATACGAATACCTTTTATCATATTTGTGAAGAAAATATTAGCTTCAAAATATGTAAAAGCGTATATACAAAGTGTATCAGATTTTGCATTGCTTTTATCTCGTTCAAATATGTCTAAAAAGTTTAGTCTATAATATTTACCTTGATACATATATATTTGATAAAAAAAATGTTTGTTTGGTTATCGTTGTTGTTATCGTAAATACTTATTAGTGAATTTTTCGATTAAAAACAAAAAGTTGATACAAAAAATTTATTGTACGCATTCATCTTCTCTAAAACCTCCAAAAAATCCCGTTCAAAACAACACTTTTTTCTTTACTTAGTATTCCAAATTTTTTTCTCTTATTTCTTTCCTATTGTTCTCCCAAAAAATTTTTTAGCCCCCCCCCCCCCCCCATATTCGATAATGCTGATTTTCTCTTCACTAGTCCTCATCTCTAATGCTGATAAAACTAGTAACAACACCACCCCACCAGTAACATATCCAATAACACACATGACTGTCACCAATGTCATCAAGGGCAATGTGATAACCGTTCACTGTTTCTCCAGAGACGAAGATCTTGGATACCATCAGCTTAAGTACCGAAAACCATTTTCATGGAGCTTCCCTTTTAATTTCTTTGACCCTACTCAATTTTTCTGCACCATCAAGACACAGTTTGGTTGGGGCAATTATACGGTTTACGATATATATATAGGCGTGAAACGTTGCGGCTCCGATTGTTTGTGGCAAGTCCAATCTGGTGGTCCGTGCTTGCTGCAGCGAAGCGGGGGGTTGTGGTGCCTCCCATGGCAGAAGTGAAGTTAGACATCCCTATATATGCATGCATGTTGGAAGCTTCATAAGTTAACCAAGCATGATTTAGTCAAACTAAATTGAATATTTTAATGAAATTAAGCCATGTCGTGTTCAATTTTTACCTTTTCTTCAAACTACGTACTCTGAATAAGTAGTTCCACACGGCTATAGTAACGAGTTTCATAGAACATACAATTACGATTCAAAGAAAAACAATCTCAATAAAAAAATGCCACAATTACGCGTTTCATAAAATAAAAGTTAGGATTCAAAGAAAAACAGACGCTATAAAAGTGCCAGTAGTCACGGGTTTCATAAAATATAAAATAAGGATTCAAAGAAAAACATCTCAATAAAAATGCCGAACAGATTGATTAACAGCATAGTTTAATGAAATACAAAACTCTTTTTTTGCGCAGTCCATAATATTATTTTACATAACAAACATTGTTTCATAATTTTTTTCGAGCTATTATTTGATATTTTTAAAAGAAGAAAAGAATTATAAAGTCAAATCCATAAGTAGAATACAAGACAATGATATGAAAAAACGAATAATCTCGATTAAATACCAAATAACTTAAGCAACAGTATAGGTTATGGCGTTATGCGATGAACAGTTGTATTTTTATTTTTTTTTGGATGAGTGACGTGCAAATAACACTACCAATATTTTACAGTATTCTTCTATCTACTCTTTGATATTTCACATGAATATTTAGAGTCAACCAATTCGTGACAATGTCATGATCGTTAACTATTTTTGGATGAGTAATGTTCGAATACCTATTGCATAATTAATGATACTATTTAACAACACAAGCAATGTTTTATAATATTCTTCTAACTATTGTTTGATATTTCACATCAAATGTTCTAGACTCAACCAACTTTTGACAGTGGCATGATTGCTAATTATGAAGATAAATTTAACAAAAAGAAAACTATCTAAAACTTATTGCGAATGAGAGAAGGTAAGCAATCTCATCCTACAACTAGGCAAAAGTAAAGAAAATAAAATAGTTTTGAATAGTTTTTCAAAGTTTTGTACTACATAAAGTATGTAAGAGTAAGGCAACAAGTTTTGTATATAAAAGACATACGTGATATAATTATAGCAATCTAAGATAGAATCGAAAGACAAGTGTACAACATTTTACTTTTAAAAAAAATAAAAAGGATAAATTTGCCCTTTGAGGATGAAGTGAAGCATGACTCTCACATGCCCTTGGATCTCCAATTAAAGATGATGACACTGACAAGAGGGCAATATACTTAATATTTTGAGTGTTATAAAATAAACTTCGATGATAAAGGAACAAACTATCAGCATATTCCTGTGAGAATAGAAAATAAAATAAACCTTCAAGTTTTTTTATTTTTTTCTTCATGTCACTTGTGCATATTACAAAAACCGATGCTCCAAATTCTTAAATTTAATAACTCCTATCATTCCAATTCATTATCACACATTCTTTTTCAACATCTGTAAAGTAGTTGCCTTTTGCACAAATTACGAGTCTTTTAGCTAAAGTCATCTTAATTTTGAAGTTCCACGCTAACACTAAGTATAACCCTTACACATGATGATAAAAAGAAAACAATTGCACTTGTAATTAATAACAGAGTCTGGTTTGTTCAACATCAACCTAATTCTTAAGTAGCTCCCTAGTATCCCTACAATTCTTACCAAACACACACGTCGGATTCAAACAAAGTCACCTGCCCAATCACAACACCTGAAAGAACTCTAAAATATTATGAATCACGTGAAGTAGATCCGGTCTGCCTACCAACTTGTGTCTATTATTATTTATTATGCATTGAAAATATACAAGTGGGAGTTTATGAACAGTAATAATACAAGTGGGTTTAAAGAGCATGTAAAACACCAAAGATTGGAGTAAACAGATCCAAATGGTGGTCCACGTAATACAAGCCCCCAGAAGAATATATATAATTATACATCATCAACAATAATGATGATAAATCAACACTTACATTATTTCAACTCTTTGACAACTTATTCTTCAAATTTTAAAAAGAATGAGGATTGCATTCCGTATTGTTTAAGTACAAAATCTTGATCTTTGCATTGATTTTTAAGTACAAGAACTATACATATAAAAACCGCAACACCATCCATCCAGGTAGGAAAAGCCATTGATTTCGGTACTAGTCTTCAAAAAAAGCCATTAACTCCAGCTCAAGAAAAAGATTTACATGGGGAAGGTTGAGAGTATATATAAATAAATAAATGCCTACCCTCTTATTTATCATTATTTATCTTATTTATCACGTGACAGGCGTAACACAAAGATTTACACCTTGCACGTGATGTGATGTGACGTGTTGAAAATTATACATAAATAAATAAATGCCTACCGTATCTAACACTAGGATGAGATGGCAAATTCAATGTTAGAAAAGATAAGCATTTATTTATTTATTTATATATAATCTCTAAAAGATAGAAACTCTAGACAAGTTAATTGTGCAGATTGTGCTCACGTCAGCAATTATGATGACATAACTTATTCTTGACACATGCCAAATTATATTTAAAGGGATAATAACATTTACATTCCCTGCACAGTGGTCAAATAAAAACAATTTCACCTATAATTCGAACTAATCACAGATACCCCATAAAAGTTGAACATCAAGAGTAGACTCTCTTGTAGTTTAAATAATAACAGAGATGCCCCAGAAACAATGAAACGTATCACACATTAACTCCCTACTTTTCGGTGTTTATAGAGCTACAGGGGTGTTTTTGTAGCTATCCCAGCTTTAAGGAAGGTTTCCATAATTAAGATGAACCTTAGGGGCTGTAGATGTTTAACCCAAATTAAACTTAGGTTATCCTCTCACTGGGAAACCAAGACGTGTGGCACCACTGAGAAAATTAATCTTAATAATTTGCATCGATTGAAGTATGATGACTTCATTATGTATTGTTGAAGAAAGTGTTCACATTCCTAAAGTAGAAGGTGCAGTTAAAATCTATATATATATGTGTATATAATAATGCCACTGCAGTGCATCAGGCCTTCCTTATATAGTATCATTTCCAATTGTGTCAATTGCCAAAAGAAGTAGAACCAACAAACTTTAAAGTAGAGGGAACTTCCAGTGCGGTAATTTCATTCTGTCTGTTTCTCTTTCCATTCATAGAAATTGTTTGCCATTTACGACTATTCTTCTTTTGTTTGCATAGTATGTGTTTCATATTCCAGTTGCCTCAAAGCGACATAACATATTATTATGTGTTCTACTTTCAGAAAATGAGCCGCAAGTACATGGAAACACTACATGAAGACATGAAAATAGAGAATGCTTCATTCAGAGTGAGTGTCACAGTAAACGTGACAGCATGTCATTTGATCAAATTATACTGTTGTATAATCAAATATTTTTTGGACAGAAATCACAGGTGCTTTCCAGCAAGGAAAAGACAATTTGTTCATATAAGACACAGGAGATATCAAGGAGTCCTACTAACCCTGCAATGGAGTTTCTGTGTCGGTCATGGAGCCCATCGTCATATGAATTCCTGCAAGAATTTTCAGCCAACGTGAGTATAAATGAACTGTATCTGCTTCAAGAATTGGGGGTGTGGGGGAGGGATGGGTCAGATGAAAAACATACATAACTGAACTTACCTGTGAAACACAGTATGACTGAGTTACAATATGACTTTGAGAATTTCAATGCAACATCTAGTTGTGAGCTCCACCATGAAACAGCTAATCAGTATAACGATAAACCAGATACGTATCAACCAATTAACTGCTAAACTGCCTTACGATGGCAAGTTTTGTTAATAACCAGGTCATGAATAATATCAGAGTAAGTCAGAGCAAAGCATTAAGACTGAATTCATGCATTTTTGGTCATTTATGGCCCCTATATCAGTTAAGTTAAACTGTTTATTATACAGAAATTCTTGCGACCTAGTGACATGAATGACCAAGATGATGCATACTCGAGAAGAGAAGAGGGAATAAGCACGATAGCTATGGATCAAAACAATAAGGTAAACACACATTTAGTTAAAATCTGAAGCTCTGAGCCAAACAAATAAATGATGTCTGGTTCACAACTTTCAATTTATTAAAGAGAAGCATTTTGATGTATAGATGGGCTTAAGTCACTCAAAGACATGGCTGAAAGGCAAATCACTGACTAGATTTATAAGATCGCGCAAAGAGAAGAAGAAGGATGAAACACGGCTCCACACAGCCGAATTACACGCCGCTCTTTCACTCGCACAGCTTGCTGCTGCCATTGCTGGGATCAGCAGCAGCATAGGATCACAAGAGAACTCTCCACTCCAAAACAACACGCCTGGAGCATGGGACCAGGATATCAGCAGTGTACTCTCTACTGCTGCTGCACTTGTAACCACAGCATGTGCTGAAGCAGCAGAATCACTAGGTGCCCAAAGGTCAAAAGTTAGAGCGGCTGTTGACTCAGGCATGGCCATTCATACTCCAACAGATATGATAGAAGTTACCGCTATGGCAGCAACATGTAACTTTCTTACATTCTTATTTGTACTAACATCCAATTTCTTCTCCTAGTTAAATGTGTAAGAACTTCTTAAGATAAATATTACATAAAGGAGCTTACTGACATACTTCCTTTTACCAATATCTAAATTCTTGTACAATTCGAAAGAGGTGTACGAAAATCTTGAGATCAAATATAATAAAGCATCTTCTGTTACCAGGTTTAAGAGGAGTATCTCTTCTCAGATCAAGAGCCACGATGAAGACCCTTCCTGGGATTCAGGATATGCTTAGGATAGGTACTCACATATGGATAATTATGCCTTCAGGTATAACTTCACCATGGATCAATATGATTTCGGGAAATTACAAAATTGTTCACTTTTACTACTGAATATGTGCTGATATTACGTAAGTAAATACCTTGCAGGACGCAAAGAATGCACTAGGGTCACTCTCTATCCAAAGCACGACCAACTCGTGTTGGGTTGCAAAAAGAAGTACCTTGGAGGGGTCCTGACATCTACAAAAGAGTGTAATGTCTTCTTTACTCAGCAGAAATTTACAACAGTCTCACACACCCCTATCAATCTATTATCTACGTCACAACGTTCTTTGTAAATAAAACCGACAAAGACACTCCCACGAAAAAAAAGAACCAAATATATGTATATTACATGCACACACAGACACATACGCATAAATAGGTTACACTTGTTACACGACCTTTTTGTCCTCCGTCATGGCTGCTTTCTTTTGACCATTTTTCAATGCTACTTGAATATGATTTTATATCAGCTTAACCAAAAATAATAGAAAAAGATTTTTGTTCATTTGATGACATTAAAATTTACGTTTACACCTTTAATTTTCCAGATAAGGTGACCAACGTCATGGAGGAGAGGCCCCGGCCAGCAAACTGTCTTATATGTTTGAAGACTCAGAGTGGTGTTTTTAAGCTGCTTTTTGAGGACGAGATGCAATCAAGAATTTGGATATCAACCATTTCCAGTCTCCTGGAGATAAACAGCCCAAGTCGAGATCAACTTCAATAATCCAACCTAGAAGCAATCAGCTTGCTAGCAAAACGTGTTAGTTTTAAATCCCTTTATTGTCATGGAAAAACCAACCATAATTTCTATCTTCATAGGTAAGACCGTCCAGCATTGTAATTGACCATTCACAAAATAAGGTGGGTTGCCACATTTTGGAGTCAGATTTACACGAAAAAACCAGCACCAATAGTCATAATTAAAGTTGTGTATCATAATATAACTCACCTAAAGACACAAGCCTAATTCCTACTCTAACATTCATGTTCCCATCCCAAGAAACCTTTCCAAGAGTAAATTTGCATTTAATGAATGAATTCTACAGCAAACGTATGTTGTTTTCGTATATGAACTCAAGGACCAACAATTACAGAAAGACATCAATAGAGTGAATACTGTTATACCACAAGCTGCAAACAAAATAGAGAATACTAAATCCAAACGCGTTGATTCAGTCAGGAACATCCACATAGAAAGAGTAACACACAGCTTCCATCCATTAGTATTCATAAGTCATGAGAAATAATAGGAGAACCAAACCACTACAACTGGAGTTGGTCTATAATCTCTATTAATAGATGATTTACCCAATCCACATATTAAGATGAAAATACAGCATTTGCAGGGGCGGGCACCAACCATAGGTTATTTAACCTAAACATGCAACGAACAATAACACTAGCGATACCTAAAGCCAAACTGGTGCCTAGTCGCATGATTGAGAAATATCCTTGAACGGGGCTTCATGGAATTCAAGTAATATTAAACATGAAAAGCAGTTTTAGTCGAAAATCCAGCAAGCATTGGGCTAATTTAAGTTGCATATGATAAATAAGTCACCTGAAGACGCCTATTCATTCAAATAGCCTAATTACTACTCCAACGTCGCGGGAAAGCTCTCCAAGAGTAAATTTGCATTCAATCACAAATTCCACAACAAATGTGACGTTGCTTTTCGTGTGTGAACTCAAGGAACAACGATTGATTACAAGAAGATGTCGAAAATATCGAAAACAGTAGTAACACCAAACAAAATAGACAACAGTATATCCAAATTACGTCGAATCGAACAAGAACACACACATATTACGCTGAACATACATACAGCATTTTGCAGGGGCGTTGATTTATTATTTAACCTAAATATGCAATCAACAGTAATACAAACTCCTATTTTATAAAATCATTGAACAGTTTCGTGTAATTCAAATTAATGTTTAACATCAAAAGCCAAAAAAGGGAGGCAACAGTTCAAAAGATATACAAACCTTGATCAAATTGTGCCATTTGCTCTCTATTGCTTACATCAATTGCGTTTGTTTATTTGATGCGTAATAATAAGCATTAAACTTGGGTAGGTCGTCTTTATTTTTTCTATTTTTTTTTCTTCAAATAGTATCTAAGGTGGGTCTTAGATTATATGTTGCTTGTTTGATTTCAATTGTACCCTTTGTCCAAGAAAGTTGTTATTAGGGAATCCGTATCAAAGGATTCTCCTTCTTAGTTTAGAAGATTGTTGTATATCCTATATCTTGTATATCTTTAGATAGAATTCTATTTACTTATTTTATGGCAAGACCACTTGTATAAAGTCTTGTAATCTATGTATTAACAACTGAGCACAATAATATACAAAACCTTTTATTTCTCTACATGGTATCACGATTTGCCTAAAAGATCACGCGATCTTTCTCCCGATCCTACCCTAGTTTCATCCGCCGCCGCCATGTCTCAAGAGTCCACCACCTCCGGTAACGTTGACAAAGGCGACACCGCCTCGCCTGGCCCTCACGGCCTCACCTCCAACAGCCCTCACGACATCAAAACACCCGCCCTCACGACACCAAAAGCCCTCGTCTACGTTACCGCTAACCAACATTTTCCTCTCAAACTCATGACTTCCAACTACCTGTCGTGGCGTTTGCAAGTCGTCTCTCAACTCAATGGGTTGAACTTGCTTGGTTATCTTCAGGGAACCTATCGTTGCCCTGATCCGTCCAACCACGAGGCGTACACCCTCTGGTTTCAACAGGACTCGCTCCTTCTCGGAGCCCTTGTCGGTGCTATATCGGATGATTTACTCCCACTCATCTCTTCCGCTACCACTTTCTCCGCCGCATGGGTGAACCTCATGCACAACTTTGCTCGACCCGATCGCACCAGGGTAATGGCGCTCAAAGACGCCCTTAATTCGGCCACAATTGGGACTCGTTCCGTCACCGAGTTCCTTACCGACATCAAGGCTAAGGTTGATGAAATAGCCCTGATTGACCGCCCACTCCATGTTGACGACGTCACCTTATATGTCCTCAACGGACTTGGTGCGGCCTACCGTGACATTGCCACAACCATTCGTCTTCGCGAGCACTCGCTCTCTTTCTCAGAACTTCATAGTGCCCTTGTGTCGCATGAAGCGTATCTTCGACGTCTCGATAGTGCGACGTCCTCTCTTGTGGTCACGGCCAATGTGGCTGCTCCCTCCTTGCATGGACGCGGTGGGGCCCCTTATCATTCCCGCATGCGTGGTGCACCGCCAAACCGTGGCAACTCTCACTCCCGTGGCTGCTCGAACCGCAATCGTGACCAAAATCGAGGTACTACTAGTCACTCTTCTCGTTCCTCGAACTCACCCTTTAGTAATGTTCAGTGTCAGATTTGCGGTCGTTATGGTCATATTGCTCCTCGGTGCTACAATCTCAATTCACTATTGCCCACGGCCAACTCTGCTCGCACACCGCCGCCGTCTCAATCCTGACCCGGCCAAGGCTCTTGGCTAGTTGACTCCGGAGCCTCTCATACGCTCACCAATGACATCAACAATCGCACGTTCCACTCAGAATATGATGGCACTGACGAGGTTCAGATTGCTGATGGTCATGGTATGTCTATTACTCGTGTTGGTTCTTCTCAGTTATGTTTTCCTTCACGCACGTTCTATTTATCTCATGTCTTGCGTGTTCCGGCAGCACAACATAACTTATTATCTGTCCACCAGTTTACACGGGAAAATAATGTCTCTATGGAATTTTTCGCTGATTATTTTCTTGTTAAGGATCAGCCTTCGGGGGCACTTCTGGCGAAGGGAACTTGCAGCGATGGTGTCTACCATATTCGTCCTCCCTCCTATTACGTGCAGTCTGCCGCCCACCTTGCTACTTTAGGAGTTCGGACGTCGTGTCATGGTTGGCATTCCCGTCTTGGTCATCCGACCGCCAAGACAAGTTTATCCTTAATTAATGATTTTCAACTGCCTTTGGTTAATAAATCCTCTGCGAAGGAGTTGTTTTGTGATTCTTGCCACTCTAGCAAGTCTCATCGTTTACCATTTGTGGACTCGACTTTTACTGCTTTACATCCTTTACATTATGTCTATGCGGATGTTTGGGGACCTAATGATATCTCTCTTGATGGGTTTCAATTTTATGTCATATTTGTGGACTTGTTTAGTTGATACTGCTGGTTTTTTCCTTTAGTTGCAAAGTCTCAAGTTTTTGACGTATTTCAACATTTTAAACCATTGGTGGAAAAGCAGTTTTCTCACAAGATCAAGAATTTTTATAGTGATAATGGGGGTGAATTTTTGGCACTAAAATTTATGCTTGCAAAATCGGGTATTAGTTGGCTTACCACGGCCCCTCACACGCCCCAACAAAATGGCATTTCTGAATGACGGCATCGTCACATAGTTGAAACGGGGCGTGCTCTTTTACATCATGCAAAATTGCCTAACTATTTTTGGTCATTTGCACTACAAATGACTGTTTATCTAATCAACAGGTTGCCATGCTCTGCCATTGCTAAAGTCTCGACGTTTCATAAATTATTTGGCTAGCCTCCTAATTATCTCAAGTTTCGAGTCTTTGGGTGCCTTTGCTATCATTGGCTTCGTCCATACGAGCCCGGCAAGTTGTCTTTTCCATCTCGACCATGCATATTCCTTGGTTACTCTACGTCATAAAGTGCATACAAATGCTGGGATCCGACACTCAAGCGACTCTTCATATCTAGACATGTCCGATTTTGTGAGAATGTTCTCCCATTTACAGATCCATCCCCACTTGCTGCACCTAGCCCGTCATATCCTTGGGCCAAGCCCACGGTGCCCTTGTCCGTGGTCCTTCCCTTGGACCGGCCCGTCCAACCGCCAGGCCCCCCACCAGCCCCTTCCATGGCCTAACCTCTGATCAGGCCTCCGGCCTAATCTGACACCTCAGCGGCCCCGGCGGTCAATTTCGACCCACCAGCGGTCACTTCGGCCCATCCCCATGCCCTAGCAGCCCCGTCGGCCCATCTGGGCACCCCCACCGCCACTTCGGCCCGTCCGGACGATCCAACGTCTCCCGCGGTCTCCTCGGCCCAATCTCTGCACCCAGAAGTCCTCAACACTCATTGCATGACCACTCGGTCCAAAAGTAATATTTTCAAGCCCAAGCTCATTCACTTGGCCACTAAGCATCCGTTACCGCCGCCTATTGAGCCTACATCCGTGGCCCTTGCTCTCAAGGACCCGAATTGGCGGACCGCCATGTCTGATGAGATCAATGCTCTTTTACGCCATGGTACGTGGGACTTAGTTCCTTCTCATCTCGCTTCTAATATTGTTGGGTGTAAATGGGTCTTTCGGGTCAAGCGAAATTCGGATGGCATTATTGATAAATATAAAGCTCGTCTTGTGGCTAAGGGCTTTCATCAACGCCCGAGTCTCGACTATGTCAAAACATTCAGCCCGATGGTCAAGCCAGTGACCATCCGTCTTGTTCTATCTCTCGACGTCACCAACTCTTGGGTTATTCCCCAACTTGATGTGAGCAACGCCTTTCTTCACGGCAATCTCACTGAAGTTGTGTTCATGCACCAACCTCTGGGGTTCACTGATTCTTCACGTCCCGATTATGTGTGCCGCCTTCACAAGTCTATCTACGGCTTAAAACAGACTCCCCGGGCTTGGTTCCAAGCTCTTCGGGATGCCCTCCTCCGTCTCGAGTTTCTTCAGTCGCGGTCCGACTGCTTCTTGTTTATTTATCGAGATGGTGCCACGGTTCTATTTCTCTTGGTTTACGTTGGCGATATTATTTTTACGGGCACGGATCCCGCTCTCATTAAGTCTTTCATTGCGCACCTTCAATCTACCTTCGCCGTTAAGGATCTTGGCCCCCTCTCCTATTTTCTTGGGATTGAAGCCTTACCTTGCAAAGAAGGGCTTCTACTGTCGCAACACAAATATATTCACGATCTTCTCGATCGTCATCACATGGATGGTGCGAAGACTGTGTCCACTCCTATGGCCACCAATGTTGCAGCTACATTTCTTGCCTCTTCTCCGGACTGTGACCCTCACGTCTATCGCCAAGCCATTGGCGAACTTCAATACTTGTCACTGACTCGGCCCGATATCGCCTTTGTTGTCAATCGTTTGGCTCAATTTGTTTCATCCCCGACCGAACTGCACTGGGCTGGAGTCAAGTGTGTGCTTCGCTATCTCAAGGGTACTTTCACTCATGGGATTCTCATTCGTCGGGATTCTCCTCTTACTCTCCGCGGGTATTCTGATGCGGACTGGGCTGGGAATCCTCATGACCGCTCCTCTACAACTGCCTTCTTGATCTTTCTTGGCAATAATCCGGTGTCGTGGAGTTCTCGCAAACAACGAGCAGTGGCTCGCTCGTCAACCGAGGTCGATTACCGTCCTTTAGCCACGGCCACGTCTGAAATCTGTTGGATTCAGAACCTTCTCACGGAGTTGCATGTCTCTCCACGCAGTCCTCCCACCATCTTCTGCGACAATATTGGCGCCACTCACTTGTCATTACATTCGGTCATGCACTCCCGCATGAAAACACATTGCCATTGATATTCATTTTGTTCGTGACATTGTTTCTCGAGGGCTACTCAACGTGTCTCACATCAGCACTCATGACCAACTAGCGGATCTCCTCACAAAGGCGCTTCACCGTTCCCGGTTTTACCTTCTTCGGTCCAAAATTGCCTTAGCCGATGGAACGACAATTTTGAGGGGGCGTATTAGAGAATCCTTTATAGTTTAGAAGATTGTTGTATATCCTATATCTTGTATATCTTTAGATAAAATTCTCTTTCCTTATCTTGTGGCAAGACCACTTGTATAAAGTCGTGTAATCTATGTATTAACAAGTGAGCACAATAATATAAAAAGCATTTTATTTCTCTACAGTTGTCACTAGTCACCACTGACATTGAGTTGAGATTCTTAACTAAATCTATCTCCACACTCGTGACATTGCCTCAATCAACATGTGTGCCCACCGATCTTTGTGGATTTCTAAATCGAGTATTTCATCATTAAAGAACTTCTTATCGCACACTCTGTGACCTGTTATGGGGCAGTGACCGAGTGACCCATATGTTACATCCTGAGTTAATGGATAAGAATCAGCCACATTGTTATTTACATGATTAAAATGAGAATTAGGTGGCTTAAAAAATAGGGTAGAGCTATAATCTTAATTATTTTAATTTAGCATGCATTCTTGGATATAAATAGTATATCAACTCCATTCCGAGCAAAAAAAAAATTCGCAAAAGTTGATCTCCTACATTTCTAGTTTATGAAGGAAAAAAATATACTCCAGCCCTGAAAACATTATTCTTTATGACTTAAATATGATCACATAAGAGTTATCTTAGACCCCTAACATTCGAGACTTTCAATATAAATATTAAAAACAACTTTCTTTCTTTTTTTCTTTCTCGATTACGATTTTACATGTCCTATTTGTAACAGTGATGAAGAAACTTGTGGATGTAATGATTTCTATATTTTCTGTAATTTTTTGATAAGAAATAAACTAAGATAAATTCATAGGCTGTGAATAAGAAAGAATCAAGAGAGGAAAGAGATTAGTTGCAAATTTCCGAATGATCATTTCCACAACGTGCCTTACATCTTTTGTAATTATAGTTTTCACTACCAGACAAATTACTATAATTACTATAACTAACAGGGATAATAAGTAATTGGACTAGATACTAAAATTGCTAATTAATAAACGCGATTATTAAAACGCTGCTTGCTTCTTCCAGATTCTCGGCTCCAGAAGATCATGACACTTGTGCGAATCTTAAGTGTTGCTCCTCACGACGTCGTATCCCTCAATTAGAATTACATCAGCTCAACTGAATCATCAGTCAATTTCTCCCCGAAGGTAGGGTTTTTATCTCCTTTTTCCATTATGTTTTCCTCCTTCAATCCTTCTTCTAATTTGTTAATTGTTTCATGCAGGATCATTACATTACCCCCGGGACGACCAGATCATTGTCCCCAAGGATCAAATAAAGGAAATCGAGCCGCAATTACAATGTAATCTTCCCAAGTAGCAGAGGAATGGTCCGAATCTGACCATTGCACCAATATCTTAGGTATGCCGATCAACCCTCGCTGAATGAAACGTTTATCGAGAACCAAGTGAGGATAAACCTTATATGAATCATCAAAATCTGTAAAAGGCAGTATATGACTAGGGATAATTGCAGGGCTGAGCTTTTTCTTGAGTAGAGACACGTGAAACACAGGGTGAACCTGTGCATTAGGAGGTAGTTGTAGTTTGTAAGCTACTTGTACAATGTGTTCCAGTATCTTGTAGGGCCATAGTACTTACAAGAATGTTTAGGATTCTGTTTGAGAGCAACAGTATGTTGGCGAAAGGGTTGTAATTTGAGGTACACTTCATCACCTACCTCAAATACCCTGTCAAACCTGTTTAAATCAGCAAAGTGCTTCATTCTTTCTTGCGCCTTAGTCAAGTTAGACTTAAGGAGAGAATTCAGCCTTACTATTGCTGCAATAAGATCCTTAGCCTCTGTCTGAGTAGAATCCAAGTAAGAACTGACAAAGAAATGATCAACTGCAAAACCATATAATGCTTGAAAGGGGGTCATTTTGAGGCTGGTATGATAATTAGTGTTGTACCAGTACTCAGCTTAAGGGAGGTAAAAACTCCTATTCTTAGGGCAATCAAACACAAATGCCCTAAGGAACCCTTCTAAACACTGATTGAGTCTCTCAGTCTGTCCATCATAGTGAGGATGATAGACAATGCTCATGTCCAGACTTACCCCTAAGGAGTTAAATAATTCTTTCCAAAAATGATTAGTAAACACCTTGTCCCTGTCACTTACAATACTGACAGGCATGCCATGCAACTTAAAAATGTTGGCCATGAATAAATGAGCTACATCATTAGCAATGTAAGGGTGTTGTAAAGCTATAAAGTGGTCAAACTTAGTAAATATATCTACCACCACTAGAATCACAGTCTTGCCACCAGACATGGGCAAACCCTCCACAAAGTCCATAGCTATGTGGGTCCAAGCTTGGGCTGGTATAGGAAGAGTTTGAAGCAACCCTGGGTAGGGGTTATGTTCAGTTCCCACCCTCTTACACACATCAATATTATACAAATTGATGAACGCACTCCTTCAATTTAGGCTAGTAGAACATATGTTTAACCCTCATATATGTTCCCAGATTACCAGAGTGTCCCCCAATAGGAGAGGCATGCAAAGTAGATAAGATCTGTTCCCTTAAAGCAGTAGAAGAGCCCATACAAATCCTCTCTTTAAACCTCAAGACACCTCCAACAATAGAAAAATCAGAATATGTGCTAGGGTCTAGAGTCTTGACTGAAATGATGTTAAAAAAATATTGATCTCCATCATAACTATCAATAACCCGTTGGATCCAAACAGGTTGCACCACATAAATGGCTACACACTCTCTCCCCATTCACTGAATTCTCATAGACAATGCATTAGTCACATTGTTCTCAATCCCCTTTCTTATATTGAATGTCATAGTCTAAGCCTAGAAGCTTAGAAACCCACTTATACTGCAAACTGAAAGTAATCTTCTACTCAAGTAAGAACTTTAAACTATGTTGGTCTGTTTTGATAAAACAAAATGAGACCCCTGCAAATAATGCCTCCATTTCTGAATAGCCAGCAACACACCCACAATTCCCTTTCATAGATTTAAAGTAATTGGTTCTTAGGGCATAGAACTTTACTCAAAAATGCAATTGGTCTGCCTTCTTGCATAAGGACATGACCAATTCCCTTCCCAATGTCATATGTCTCAACCACAAAAGACTTGGAAAATTCTAGTAGAGACAAGACAGGGGCTTGTGTCATCACTTCTTGGAGCCTGGAGAAAGCCAGCTCAGCTTCTGAAGTCCAAATGAACCCATCCTTGCTTAGCATCTGAGATATGGGCCTACTAATAATCCCATAGTCCTTAATGAATTTTCTAGAAACCCCATTACTGCATTAATTGAACCAGGTTTAGGCTAGTTCTTCATGCACTCAATATTACTAGAATCAGTGGCCACCCCTTCCTGTGTGATAATGTGTCCCACATACTCAATCTGGACTTTCCCAAAATCACATTTCTTCCTCTTTGCAAACAGCTGATGTTTTCTCAACAATTCTAACACTACTTGCAGATGTTGCAAGTGGGAATCCTAATCCTTGTTGTATACCAGTATGTCATCAAAAAAAAAACAAGAACAAAGTTTCTCATGTGATCTGCAAATACCTGATTCATGAGAGACTGGAATGTAACAAGTGCATTGCACAAGCCAAAAGGCATCACCAGGAACTCAAAGTGTCCATGGCGTGTTTAGAAAGCTGTCAAGTATCAGTCCTCTTCCCTCATCTTAATCTGAAAGTAACCAGATCTAAGATCTATCTTAGAAAAGAACTTGGCCCCATGGAGTTCATCCAAAAGCTCAGCAATAATGGGAATGGGGTGCCCTTACTTCACAGTTAAAGAGTTGAGGTATATGTAATCCACACAGAGCCTCCATGTTAAGTCTTTCTTCCCCAGTAGCAAGACAGGGGAAGCAAAAGGGCTCTTGCTATGCTTCACTACTCCTTTCTTGAGCATAGTTTTAACTGTGTTTTCTATATTATCCTTTTGAGAATGGGAGTACCTGTAAGGGTATTAATGTTTAGGTGTACTACCCTCCTTTAGGAAAATCTGATGGTCAACACTCCTAGATGCTGGTAACCCCACTGGCTCAGTAAACACATCCTCAAACTGTGACAAAAGTTGCAAGAGTGCAGTGTTTTCAGAGTGATCATCACTGATAGAAGTGATGGAAAACACATTTCCCTCTAACTCCACTTCTTCATATTGTAGCAGTTTACTCATAGCTTGATCAGATATGATGTGACACTCAACACCATGTGAAATGGCTTGGTAAACAATTTGTTTTCCTTGAGAAATAACACTAAAGGCCATGTTAATGTAATTTAGTATGATAGGGCAATGTTGTCTGAGCCAATCCCATCCTAAAATCATATGATGGCCTAGGGAATTCAAAAGTGTACCCTTGTATAGTCCAATTAAACCCCACTGCCTTGTGCTCACTTATCAACTGCCTTCTATCTGCAACCCTTAGCAGCATATGATCAGCCTTATCCATATGACAACCCAACTGTTCAGCAAAATCAGCATCCAAGAAGTTGTGAGTTGCTCCACAATCAATCAAAATGAAGACCATGTGTCCCTTATAATCACCAAACAGCTTCATAGTATTGAGGTTAGCCTTACCTCCAATCATATTGAGAGAGACCTCCCATGTGTCTTGCAAGGCCCACTACTAATAGTTAGAGTGGTACTCTTGGATGGTATATAGGAATGCCTCCTCCTCTTCTTCACTAAGCAGCAAATACAAGAGCTTAATCTGGCACTTCTGTCCAAACACATATGGTTCATCATAGTTGTAATATAACCCCCTATTTCTCCTAGCTCTCAGTTAGGGCTTCTTAGTAGTAGGGTGACTAGGAGCAGTACCAGTAGGTTTAGTTGGTGTCACTTCTAGCTCAGTAGGTTTCCTTATAGGGTTGGAGTATGTTGGGTTGTAACTCTAAGGCCTAGACTTCCTTGCTGCCTCATTAACCCTCTTCTGCTTATTGGCTATTTCCATAGCCTGTTTCAGGGTTTGGGGATCAAATAGTGATACTTGTGTTTGTAACTCCTCAGTTAAGCCACTTACAAAACAAGTAACATAATGCTCCTCATCAAACGCTCTATTGGACACAATTTATAGGTATAATTTATGCTCTTCATACTTCTCAATATATTCCAGCAATGACCCATATTGTTTAAGCATGTTATAATCAGAGATAACACTAGCCTCCTTAAGGTCTTCAAACCTCTCATAGACTTCCTTTAAGAACCCATCCCAGTTCAAGCCAAAAAACTTTGTTCGATAGTTTTAGTACCACACTGCAGCCTTCCCATCAAAGTGTAAGCTAGCCATAGTCACCTTCTGAATGCCAGATGTTGTAGGAACCAACTTAAAATAATTAGTGCTTTTAATCATCCAATCCATAGCAGCAATGCTATCAAACCTAGGAAATTCCACTCTAGGACTAGGTAGTGCACATTGTAAAGTGTTAATGTTGTTTGTTCTAGGGGATCTATCCATGCTATTACTCTGAGATTGTCCATCTTCTCTCTGGACCGAGGAGGAATCTCTCATAACATGTTGATCCCTAGTGGTTTGGCTCAATAATCCAACAATATGGGACAGCTGGATCTGTAGTCCCTCGGTTGAGTTGGCAAAAGAATTTTGCCTCTGGTCAAATTGAGACATACATTCCTCCATTGTTTCATCCAGGTGTCTGATGTGATCATGGATTTGGGTGTTCAGTAACCCAATCTACTCTTGAATGTTAGTCTCCATCATTGTGCGTTTCTGGCCCTCCTCAAGTAGTGGCTGGTCCTTTTTTTTTGGTTTTCTTATAGATCCTTCAACCTAGTATCAACTATGATATTACCCACGAGTTGAACCGACTATGATACCAAATGTAATGATTTCAATATTTTCTGTAATTTTTTAATAAGAAATAAGCTATGATAAATTCATATGCTTGGGGAAGAAGAAAGAATCAAGATAGGAAAGATATTAATTGCAAATTTTTGAATGATCATTTTGACAACGTGACTTACATATTTTGTAATCATAGTTTTCACTACCCGACAAATTACTATAACTAACAGGGATAATAAAGTAATTAGACTAGATACTAAAAAATTGCTAATTAATAAGCACGACTAATAAAATGCTGCTTGCTTTTTCTAGATTCTCGGCTCCATGAGATCATGACACGTGTGCGGATCCTAAGCGATGCTCCTTACGACGTCGTGTCCCCTCAATTCGAATTACATCAGCTCAATTGAATCATCCGTCAATTTCTCCCCAAAGGTAGGGTTTTTATCTCATTTTTCAATTCCATTTTCTTCCTTCAATTCTTCTTCTAATTTGTTAATTGTTTCATGCAGGATCTTTACAGTGGACTTCTTCTCTCGTCCTTCACTATCCAAGTTTGATCAGTACACGATTGCAATGTAGCCTCAACTTAAGCCCAAAATGTAGGTAATTTGTAGGCCGGGTCAACTTGAAGGCATATGTATTAGTTCTTATATATGAAAAAGAACAGTCCAATACGATTACACCAAAAAATGAAGCCATATGTCTCACTTATGTTTAGTCTACTCACAAATATTTTTTAGCCAATAATAAACCCAATGGTCCTTTTCAATATCAACACTAAAGAATATAAAATTAAAAATACTAAGCCCCTGTTTGGTTTTCATCTCTTAGACATTTGAGAATTTTCAGAAACCAAAAAAAAGTGTTTGGTTTTGGCATTCTGAAACGGCCCAACACGAGTTGAAAATGGCCCATTCGTTGTCTCCAAAACTCATGATTAAAATTAAGTGGAAATTAGGCTATAAAGTAGCTTCAACTTTCTGCAATATTGTCAGCTGTGATAGCTTCGAAAAGGTGATAGAGCCGAAAAGCTCTGAACTGTTCATCAAAAATGTGCCAAATCTTCCCTCCAAATTCCCCAGCTCAGGAATAACACCATTCAGCAGCAAATCCAAAATTTATTCAGTCCAAACATCCAAGATTCGAAAGTTTTCGTTTCCCCCAAATAATCTCATATATATTACAACCCTCACTCTCATTATTTCCATTGCAGCTTCCATTGTTAGTTAAGGTCAGTGAAATTGTTCCAGTTCTTACACATTATAATTTCATATATATATATATATATATATATATATTGCTTTTCTTGTTCATTACTGGTTATTAATTTGATGTTTTTTTTGAGGTGCAGGTACCAACAAATCCGTTCTTTGCCTGCAAATTCATAAAATGTTAAATTTTTACCTCGCCTCATGTTGATTTATGTTCATATGACAAATATCTTTGCTTATATTACTGTCCCTGCTTCATGTATTTGGTGTGTGCATTCTCCACTTGTGTTCACATGAAGATATCTATGCTCAGTTAGTTATAATGTTAGATGCACGGAACATGGTCCTTGAATCCTTTATGCATAACTTTGAAAGGTTTCTTAAAAATTGATCTACAATGTATGTTGTGTCCTAGATGACATATTCTTCTCTTGGATTATGCCACCTTCAATTAGGGAACTTATATTGTTGTTCCTTGGTATTAAGAGATGTTCACGTACATAATGAAAGCCAACTAAAGTCATATACTTTTATGATGTGTGACTAAATGCATAACTAAGTGCAAAGTAGCTTAAAACAGTTTGGCAGAATGGTTTCTGATATCAATGTTGGATTGATGTGGGATTAACATCTTTCTAACATTGCAACCAAAACACTTTGCAGTTTCATAGTTCACACATTTTCCCTGTTGTCGTGTTAGTACTTACATATGATTGTTGAGTGTTACTAATTGGTAAAGTTAATTGAGGTTTAGATGGTTAATCACCACGGTGGAAGGGCCAAAGGTCCCCCAATCCAACCGAAGCGCTCTAAGAATCAAGATGCCTACTGGGATGATGAAAACGAGCATTTTTTCATTCGTCTTATCTACCAGGAGTTTGTGGCTGGTAAGCTGATAGGAAGCACCTTCACCACCGCAACTTGGAACGATCTGGCGAACGCCATGAGAGCGAACTGCCCGGTCAGGTTTGATTACAATATTGACCAGCTCAAGGGCAAGTACAATAGGCTGAAGGTCCTATGAAGGCACATTCAGATTGGCAGGGGAAAGACTGGTGTTGGTGTTGACCCAATGACTAGTATTCTGGATTTTGACAACAAGCTTTGGGCACAATTCTACAAGGTAAAATGTCAATCATTGTTTCTTTCAGCCTATATTTCTAACGTTGATAATTTTGAATGCAACCTTATCTGATTATCGGTTGACACTGTGCAGGAAGATCGCTCAGTCATTGCTAGCTTCAAGCGTGGTTGTCCAAACTGGGACTTGTTGGAGGAGATTTGGCACAACCGGGTTACCACCGGCAACATGGCCTGCTACTTTGGATAGGGGGTTCTGATTCTGAGGACGAGATCACGCAACTTGGTGATATCGAGCAGGTTGCTGGCAGGAGTTCGGTGTTTGATCAGGACAACCTTCCCGATGGTGGTGACACTACTGGATACACACAAGACGCTTCCTAATATGAGTCTACTAGTCTGAATCCCCCTAACGCCATTGTGCCTCCGCCTCCTGTGGTTAATATGACTCATTCTCAGTTGAGGCTTGCAACCAGGCACGCCCCAAGGAAACGTTCTGACAACCCTACTTCCAGAGGCGCTATGTTGGACACTACTCTTAGGTGTTTGAATATGATAAACGAGGCAAAAACGGCCAACAACATGCAGTCAATGGCCATCCAGATTGGTGATTGCGTGGATGCATTGTACAAACTGGATATCAAGCCGAAATAATTGTTCTTCGAAGCCATCAAGTGCTTGAAGGACAAAGAGATAAGGATGTTTTTCATGAGGATCAGGGAAGAGGATCGTCGCAAATGGGTGATGCCTCTACCGGTTGAACAAGCTCCTACCAACATGAATACGACCCCCTAGAGTAACGTTGCCATCATGTGCGTTCGAGGCCCAATCTTTTGAATTAGACTTGAAGTCTATGTTGGGTCTCCGTACGTCCATCTTGGAATATTACCTTGTTGTTTTCTTTTGTTTTTGATTCTAGCCGACAGATTGTGAACTCTTTGTATGTGTTGACAATCGTTAATGCAATATGCTTATGCCCTTTTGCTATGAATGCATCGTGTTTGTTATGATTTTTATCAAGTTCTGAGGACTTGACCAGTAAATACTGGTCCCCTTGCACGATTATTATGGTTCTCTTAATTCGTCGATCTTTATAATTTGTAGAAATGGATCTCGGCAGCGATAACACTGTGTCGACCCATACCGATCGAAGCAACAATGATAGCGACAATGACCTTAATGATTTTATGTTCATTGGTTTGTGTTTGGCCCCCAATTGGTTTTATCCAAAGCGCCCTAGGAATAACTTGAAAATAACAGGTTCGAGGTGGCTGATGGAACTATTTCTTGGACACGATGATCAGTTCTATGATGCTTTGCGGATGAATCAGGACACATTTTACACGTTGCACGACACGCTAAAGAACCATTACGGCCTGACTAATTCGAGGAACACGCAGGTACAGTCCATGGAGGCACTAGCGCTTCCAACACTCAATGGAAACCATTCACCACCACGTGCGTAGGGTGATGAAGGTCATTTTAAACATGGGTTTAGGGTTTAGGGTTTAGGGTTTAGGGTTTTTAAATTTTTTGAGGCATTTTTAAATTTTGTTTGACCATTATGACAATAGCCTCCATTGATTCACGATAGGACTGCGTTGGTGCAATCGACGGTACACATATATCAGCACACGTGCCCATGCATCTTCACACGGCGTACATCAACCGAAAAACAACTTGAGCCAGAATGTTGTTGTTGTGTGCATTTTCGACATGAACTTCACTTATATTGATGCCAGTTATGAAGGTTCGATGAACGGCTGTAGGGCATTGCAAATGTCTATTGACAGGGACCCTTCCTAGAGAAATTCACCTGGCGACAAGTATTATTTTGTTCATTCGGGCTTTTCGTTGTACACTTGTTACGTGACTCTGTTCTCATCTGGGCGGTACCATCTATGCGAGTTCCAAAACAATCAGCCGATTGGAATGGTGGAATTGTTTAACTACAGGCATTCGAGTCTCCGTAATGTGATTGAGTGTACTTTTGGTGTGTTGAAGATGCGTTTCCCGGTTCTGAAGAAGATGCCCAACTACAGTTTAAAACATCAGGCTAAGATTGTCATGGCCTGATGTACATTGTACAACTTCATCCAGAAAAATGGAGGCAACGACGATTTCTTGTTTGATTTTCACCCAGACGATGTGTACCGCGCGAGTAGCCTAATATCGCGAAGTTGGATTAAAAGCGTTCTTGCAGAAGCGGTAGCAATGGATTGTAGAAGGGCTGAAATAGCACGGGCAATGTGGGACGACTATCGCAATCAAAATGGAGCCATGTGATTTAAAAATATACCATAACTTGTCGCTAGCCTGCGGCATGTTGCATATTTTGGATCGGGTTTAGCCACCCTCTTGCTACGGTCTTTATTTTTGAACCTTGTGGCATATTGTATTTTGCTTTAGCACAATGTCCTTACATATGTTGATGTTATCCTTAATATTTGGTGGTTTTGATTTCTATTTAAGCCGAATCTACTTTGAGCTTAGCCCTTTCTATTCGGCTGTTCTCAGTCCAATTGCAAGAATATTGGTTTCATTGTTAAAGGGATGTTAGGTTAACATGAAAATCAGCAAATTCATACAGCAGCCCTTTCAATGTTATTTCAAAGTATATCTAGTCCACAACCCTGAACCTACAATTTTATAGATAAGACTCAGTTAAGGCCCAAACATAATCTTTTTTATATAACCACCATTGTTATTATGCATGCATGGACCCAACACACGAGTTTAAATTATTATATATAAAATTTTTTTTTTTGATTGGGTAATCAAACAATCCGATTCGATATATCTAAATAACACTTATTCTTGATACTATCATGCCGCGAGCTTGTTGACCATTCTTTTTCAAAAATCGTGTTAATTCCTTGTTGTCCTTAAAACAATTTTATAAGGAACCAAACATAAATCCTTATTAACCCAGAGATTACATTTAATTAACGATATAAGGTATACAACAGGATAATAAGTTTTAGTGGATTACATTGAATAAATAAAAGTCATATTGGGTCTTGACTTCTAATATATATACCTACCAATATTTTGGGACTTAATCAAGCATTAAATGTAAACATTTTGGGCGGTTAGTTACATGAGAGAAAAGTATTGTGTATTAATATTAAGACAACTTCCACTCTCCAAATCGTTCACAATCGTGCCATAAATCCCCTTTCTCTCTCCACTATCCACTAGTGAATCAAACTTCTTGCCCTAATTTGCTACAATTTCAAATCTCCCTTGAATTCTATATATTCAGACAACGATTCGCAACTACCACCCCGTGATATTAGTTTCAAACGATATGGATCTATTTTTATCAAATGGCAAGCAAGACCCCCTTGGATACACTTACAGATATTGCGTTGAACAAGGAAGGAACTAGCCCACCCATCAGTTCTCGCGCGTGCAGAACGGTCGCTCGGACAGCAGCCAAAGTTGCTACTAAATCAACACAACTTCCCCGTGCAGGACTGTCAAAGACAGTCAAAAAGGGGGAGGGAGCCTCCAATGTTGCCCCAACAGCAGAGGCCAACATTCCCAACCCCAAGAAATATGTGCCTGAGGTAAATGTTGATAAACCTAACCCTAGCTGTGACAACCGCACCCTACGAGCCATGCTCCGATCCGAGTTGGTTCGGTGGTGATCAGTCACTTTACCCAACTCAGACTAAAGCGTAACTCATGGGAACGGATCTCACTTATTCAGGATCGAAACCATACACGTTTTATAAAACATATTTTGATATATACAGCGGAAGTCTTGTATTACAAACAATGTGACTATTTAATGATTATGCACTAGTGACAAAACACGAATGTTCCAAAATGCACGCTTGAACAATTATGCACTTGATACATGTTGTCATGTTGATTTTTATCCTGAGGAATGGACAGAAGAAACGAGGAATAAGTCTTTAATGACTTAGTGAGATTCATATAAAAGAATTGGTAATGCAAGAATTAACTGTGACCTACTGGATACATTTCGAGGAGTGATCTTACCGGTAGAAACAGTTCAACTAGATAATTTGATGTAGCAATGGTACTGGAGTTTTCATAGAATAGTTAATGAACTTGTGCTTAACAATAAACGAATCCAGCCTTATAACTTTTACTATTCTACCTTATACCTCCCGACGAGGAGCGACCTCGCAAACAATCAAGAGACATGCTCGAGTACATGTTGATCCAGCACGCGGGTTACAGCCAACTCCTGACTGCAAGCGGCGCCTAGATAGATGGGTATCAAGCAAAATTACTTAAACCGACAGTCCTTACTGCCCGGCAGTAACTCGACTCAATCCATGGGCCCAACTTTCCAAAGGCGCCTCAATGGGTATAACAAATAAACAAACAAGCTAGTAAACCGGATAATATTCGTTGCTCCTTGAGCTACATGTCCCGAACATAGTTCGTTGCTCTTTGCACAATTCAAGAACCAGTAGATGAGATTACAATATTGGAGAATTATCATGATTGTGAATAGATATGATAAATAATAAATGATTGGATATGATTTATCGATGAGTAAGAAAATTATGTTATAAGATGAGATGCCAAACATGACTATGATAAAATTTAGGTTGTTTGAGGTTTGGTAATGGAATAGTGACTTTTCTATCCAAGTTTCTCAGGGCCGGATGCCAAACCGGGCTAGAACAAATCATAAATAGAACCTCACCTTAACTCGTACGGAGAACCTTGATGGCTTTGATTAGTTCGTCAAACCTTTAACAAATTTAAATAATATTAATCAACTGAATTTATAATTCACCACAACAATTATTAGTACTTTTTCTTCAATTCTCATGTAGGTGAAATTGAGAACGTTCTTGTTAAGAATGCTAGTTATAATGTAAATCTTAGTAAATAACACATAAGCTTAATTTATGTCATTACACTAAACATGAAAATTTTAGATGATGAATTTAAAGAAAAATATATTACTTAACTAACTCTAGGAAAACTCATATTTTTAGTCTTTAATCAATTCCAAACTTTTAATAACCATACACCAAATCATACGAAATAACACCTTAAAATGTATAACTTAGTCATTTATTACTTTATTTTACATAGTAAGTTTAAAAATGCATATACTCGTTTTATAACATAAATATAAAGATATAAACATGAGAGGTTTATCAAAACATGTGAAAAGAGATGATAAATAATCTTATTTGATGGTTAGGTCATGAAGTGGCAAGAATAATCTTGTAAGACTTATGAAAATAATATGTTAAACATGATAAATCTACCATTTAAATGCTATAAATAAGATCACAAAAATGTCAATTCATGATTATAAATCATAATAATCTAATTATAACTAATACTATATCATGTTAAATTTATGTGTGTGATAAATACATTGAATTATGATGGCGATTAAACTTATAAATTAAGAAAACAAAGATTGTGCCAAATAAACTGAAAAATCACCCCAGTTTTGGTTTTACCTTTGATCGGACATCCAAATGAACTTGGTTTTCAAACTTTTTATGCTTTATGGTTTTCTAGCATCATGAGAGATGCAGGAATCCAAGATTTTGTGAAAACACAAAAGTTTGCTATGCTAAATAATTCTTGCAACATAAGAGTTGTTATCGGATTTCCTGGCAGCAGTTTACGATTTATAGATTATGCCCTTCTAGATCATATTATTGGAGAAAAATGTCTTCATACAAAAGATAGAAGACACCAAAGAGGGTATTCAGCCGTTAGCCTTGATCAAAAAGGATTTTTCTACAATTAGTTATGATTTTTCTAAGGTGCAGAATCGATATTTCATGCGCAGTAAAAGTTTTGGCATTTTTTTAGATAGAAAATAGCAAGATAAAAATCTAAAAAAGTTATTTTCCGAACGAAAACACAAAAAGGAACAACTTTTATTTCTTCTTACTTTTGCAGAATCGGATTATTTTGGACTGTAAAAAATAGTGAAGAAGGGTGAGTATTTATAGGCGAAAATAGTAATTTAATAATACTTATTTAGGTCCCACCTTGATTATTTTATATTAATTCACAAAAAATCTGATTTTAATCATGCTCTTAATGATGTCATGGCTTAGCTCATCAAAAATATGTCATGGCTTACTTCATCAATTGATTAATTGCATATCAAGTCCCTCAATTATTCATAATTAAAATTCAAATAGGTATAATTAGATTTCTTTGTTACATACATATTTATTCATGTAATTTTTCTAGATAACTCGATCATCTTGGTTAAGATTTGAAATTGAAATATATGTTTTAGGATTAGAGACCTATAAAAATAATAAAAGACTAATTTTAAGTTTATGGACTAAAATGCATTTTTTCTAAATATTTAGGGTCAAAATAGAAATTTTCAAAAGTTCAAGGACGAAAATATAAATTTATTTTCTTTCTAATTATTGGGGCGTTACACTAGCCCTGGTATTGTTAGTGATTCACTTGATGGGAAGAAAGTGGGTGCTTGTAAAAGGAAGTGGCCACCCATCGGGCAAAGGAAGTCATCCAATGCTACTTTGCAAATGGAAAAGAGAAGAAAAGTCGCTTTTGAGAGGCGAGAAAAGAAAAAAGCTGAGCTCTTGAGAAAAGGGAAGCAAGTTGATGTAGAGGAGGTTGAGGTGGTCCATGTTGAGGAAGATGCGGGTGAGGAAGATGCTGATAGGGAGGAGGATCTTATGGAGCGGCGATTGGTGATGACCAGAAGCAGGATGATGACACCTTCGTAAAGGATGATGGAGAAGACGAATTGTACATTGACACCCAGTGGAATGCCTATCCTAGTAAGCTCTCTGGGTCTAGCTTATATCTGAATAAGGAGATAGAAGACAGTCGACTTATAATAATTGCATAATATTTAATGCAATTTTTGATTGGTTATAAACCATAAACGTAATAACGAACATGTATTTGTATAGCATTAAAAATGAAACGATACTTTATGAAAAGCGTTGTGTTCTTTTTATTCAATGCACATCAGGCTCAAACTTTTAACGGGTTAAATTATCAGCTCTGGCATGGGTGATAATCAGGAACCGCATGAAAGGAGGGTCCTGGTTTCAATGTTATCTGAATGTTGGGCCAACATCCATCCAACATTGCGACCAGAACAGTTGTGCTTTCACAATCAAGTTGGGAAAATGTGTGTGTAATAGTAATGTCGAGCATGACTGCGTAAAATATCATTAACCTACGAATATTTGTCATACCGTTTAACACGTCCCACCCATCTATAGAAATGAGATTGTTTACTATATAGTATATATGAAAGATCAATGAAGAATCCGTATTACATAATTGTTGCTAAAGTTTATTTAATTTTATCAAAATTCCACACTTCCTATATATATATCGGAAATCTCACATGAAAGAGATCACCAATTTATGGACGTATCATGACACTAGTAAATAATCAAGTTATGTCTGGGTAAACCAAAAATATGGAGACCCAATAATCCCTATATTTACTCCCGCTAATAGGTTGTAGTACGACACGTTAACTTACGCGAGTCAACGTTGATTGATAGTAGCAGTAACTAGTCAATATAAAAGGCCGTTGTTACATGAAAAAGTCAAACAAATGAGGTCCAAAAAAGTAAAGCGTAGCTTTGGACTTCTTTTTTATAGGGTTATGAACGTAACCCTATAATACGTAGTAGGATAAGTACACCGACCTCTGTGGGCATTAATTTAACAGGGTTTTGATGCTTAGCCACATTTATTAAATAAATCAATCTACCCGGATGCATGGATAATTATGGCACTATCGCTGTAAGGGGTAACCTGATGGGACATGCAACTCCTTATAAAATGCATTCACACCACATGAACGTGGGCATTGATTCATATTACAAGTCAAATTGCAAAATCAAAAATTAAAGACTACGCAGCAATGCAGCCGAAAGACAATGGCAAGGACATGATCAACAACTTCGAGTATGGAGAAGAAAGCTCGGGCCCTCTTCTGAGGATTTTTCCTAACATACAGGTAATGTGGCCAATTTAAATGGAAGTTGGCACTAGCTATACCGCGAGGAATGCGCATTTCATTATATTATGTATCAATGCATGCTACGTCAAATAATGCTTTTTTTTTACAATTGAGCTAGTGCTTATGTTGATCAAATGTCCATGTTAAAATATTGACAGTCACACGGTATGTGTACGATGCGAACCAATTTGGCTATATACAAGTGGGGTTGGAACCGTTCATTGGGTGAGTGTTATATAAACACCTTGTACTGCATTGCAAAAGAGGTCAACGTATTAACGCGACATGGCGTCGGTAACGCACTAAGCCGCGTTCTCTTTATGCTATGTTATTCTCGTCCCTCCCTCGTCATCACAATTATTGATGTAATCAATCAATACCGAACATTGTGTAGGAGGTATTGCGACTTTCAGGAGTATATTCGATCGTCGGGCGTAACCATTAACCCTACGGCCAACCGTGTTAGCGTATCAAAATCAGAGGTTCGAAAGAACGACGTAGAGGTAACGAGCTCGACAGCAATTGCACTTAACTTAATATTATAGACGCAGGGATTCATAGTTAACTTTATTGTTTTGCTTGCGTAGGATAACATGAGGAGGAAGTTCTTTCGCAATCACGGTTTGCTGCTTTACGACTTAATGGAGTTCATTTTCGGAGAAAGAGATGCGCAACCTTCAAATGATTATTAAGATAGGACCGTGGTAGGCATGCAATGGAGCAACGTTTTGAGGCTTCATCGATAGTTTAAATTATTACCATGCTTGAATGTTACGTGTTGCATATAACGTAGTTATCAAAATATAGTGATCGCACCTATGTTTTTGTGATCAGAGAATCTAGTTCGGCAAGAGAAAATTGTATGCTCTTATGTATTGTTTTGATTAATCCCACCACGATGGGATGATAGTTGTGATTGAAAGAAGCTTTTTTTTGTGTGAGTCGTCGACCCTTACAAATGCAAACTTAGTTAAGACGCTACGAAAGGAAAAACAACAAATATGCGGCCAGGCTTGCAACAAAAGGCAGGCAAATACAAATAAATTTCCCCGGGCTGGATAAAACTAGAACTTCAATATTCAAAGGGATAATATAATATCAACGCACAAGTAATTTAAACTGGCGCAAGAGTTAATAAAATGGTGCAAGAAATTAGGGAGATATAAGTTGTCATATTATCCAAGGAAATTTATTGTCGGAGGTTATTTTGTATGCTTATATCGTAATGCTTAGACTGAGTGCTTGACAAACAAAAAAAATTGGAGGTTTGTATATTAGATGTGATGATTGCAATCAAATTAGTTGACTTGTGTATTTAATTAGGTGGGAATACTGTCAATTCAGCAGAGATAGTACTATATTAACAAAGTTTGTTTGATAGATTGGGGGATTCATAATTATGGAGTATCCATAGCAATCCCGTCAATAGAGTTACATGATTGCATTAAAGAAATCACATGAAGAGTTGGCTTCTACGTGATTAATGTTTACCACATTTTATATTTATCATATATGTAGTGGCAATTGTGTGTAGTAATGGCAACACAAAAGTCTTATCATCAAAGTTGACTTTTGCTGGGAAGATTATATAACGCATTCAACATAGGCATTATATGCACGGTGGTTCGTACCCTTCACTTTTCATCAATATTACTAGAAGAGCTACAATGGAAACCAAGTGTAGTAAGGAACAACATCAAGACAACTACGAGTACGAACAAGGCAGCTGCAACCCTCGTTTGGATGAATTCCCAAAAAAGGTACACGAATAGACAGATCTGCTAACGCATGTTTTTTAAAAGTTGATCTTTTCTCTCATTATTGAACGAACCTGATCGCGATCCTGAATAATTACAATATTTTACCAAAACTCATATGATATGAATAAATACAAGTAGCACCCGATGCCCGGGCCATATTTAATGTTCTTCGCATGAGTGGTTGCATTCATCGCTAACATCGGCATGTAATGCTCTTTGTTATGACCTCTGGTCGTATTCAAAGAGGCCTAAAATAGTCAACAGCTGCGGAAAGAGAAAAAATGCAACACGTTAAAAAAACAGTTTAAAAAAATAGTTTGAACACATTCTGCTTTCAATGTTGGCAGGATGTTGGCTCAACATAGATATAAAATGTTTTCAGTACACTTTACTTCGATCAAAAATATTGAATGTAGTATTGAATTATGGGTATATATACCCAAACTACAGTCGCTTTGAATAATTTCAAGCTTGGGAAAACGTTGATAATTCGTATAATGTGTTCCTTATGGTAGTCATTAACAAAGCCCCTAACAAGACGACATACACTTTTTATTGTGATCACGAATACAACAAATTTAGACGCGCATTCAACTTAAATGGGAAGACCATCTATCTATATACAAAGGTTTTTGGCACAGTTCGTTGGACGAGAGCTACATAAGGACCTTACAGAGCGCAGCCAAAGAGCTTGACATTTCAACCCCGACCGGTCTCGAAAGTGCTTTAGATAGCATCCACTTTATTCTAGGCGAGATTCATTCACTAACCGGAATAAACTAAGTGTTAGTTTAGAGACAGTACCCGACTATTTGGATGTGATACCAGTATTTTATGGAGTTCATAAACTTGCCCCTGGGTAAGTTTCAACTGGCAAACAAAGCGGGTCAACATAACAAAAGAATACGAAATGTCATACAGGTTGAAGGTGTGTAATGACGCGCCGTATCCTCATTTTGATAAGTACATTGTGTTATATATGCTAGCAGTGTCTACTCAGGATTTGATTTAAACGTGCAGGAATACGCCGATAGGAAACTCTTCCGCAATTACGGTTTGCCAGAGTATGAGTTGATGGAATCCATCTTCGGCGATAAGTGCGCGTATATTGCCCTAGAGAAAAGGATAAGGCAGAGGCACATATGGTACTATGATCTAGAATTTGAGGAGGTTAAGACTGAATATGGCATGTATTATTTGGAATAGTTAATTTCGTATTATGACTAACGTAAACTCAATATATGAGTAATGGGATAATATCAATTATGTTTGTTTTGTTACATATGGTGATTTATATGTATCTATTTAATTGTTCGCTTGTACCAAATATAATATTATGCTTTCGGATAAAATTGATACATTTTTGGAGACAGTTATACTATGTCACGGATTCAACTAAAATCATATAAAGAAGCCAACGAATTTAAAGGAAATTAAATTTGAGTGCACAAGATCTCGAAAATCATATAATTATAATAAGTTTATTCTAATTATGTAATTATTTAAATATTCAAGCATGAATACAAGCACTTAAAATTCAAAAATGTTGCATTAATGGGGCATTTAACATGGTATTCAGGAATTGAAGGCAAACCAACCGTTTTTTTATAAATGAAGTAACCCTTTTTTTAAATTTAATCATTTTATTTATGTAATCATTAGTTAAATAAAGCAAATAGCTTTATCAGTTGCTTTATGTCACTGTCGCTCCTCGGTTGAAGCAAAATGCTACATTTTCCCACAATTTCACATTGTTTTTTATTCAACTAATTACTAATGGCGCCCAAATATGTTGGTAATTGGCCGACATTATTTTTTCTGAGAAGCCCAATAACTCTTAAAATAATTTATTTTCTAAAAAAATATATGAGGAAAAACCAAACAGGGTCTAAAGAGGTTAAACAAGTCAAAACCCTTGTCTGATCACGATGTTGAAGCAGTCAGTTAAGGATAATTAAAGAGTCCAAAAAGTTTAAACTTCACTTCCCACTTTGAGATATGAAGTTTTCAAATATATCATTTTTTTTTGCCCGTGGAAAGTGGAAACTTTGAAGTTTGAAGAGTTTTTTTCATGCTTTTTTTTCTTCAAATAATAGTCGAAGCCTGACCTTTTTTATGTGATTGTTGTAGCCTATGATCTTTGCAAAGTGCAAAATTCTAAACAAGATTGAGTTGAATAAAAGAATTTCCAAACTATAACTAAAGAGAAAAAAGGTCAAGTAAAACATGACTCATTACTCCATTCGCACTAAGCTATTCTATTAGCCACTTCACCAAAAATAAATCAGTGCAGATGGAAATTATGCTGCTTCAATTTTATTTTATTTTTCTTATATATATACATATGTCTACTGCTAGTGATTTTTTTTTTACTTTATTATTTTCTTTTGTTAACTAAAGTTGAAGGATCAAACGAGGTCTTACATGATTTTCGTAAATAATCGTGAATTTTGGATCATATATCATAATTGTGAGTCGTATATATTGTATATTATCTTTCTCGTGTGAGACTATTGTTCGTTTTAACATAACATTGTTTTTTTTCCTTCTTAAAGAAAAGAAGAAAACAACACTATCATTATCATTAGAAACTGTGAGTTAGCACAGATAGCTTAACAACTTGCCAAAACGTTGATTTAGCCAAAAACAAAGCAACCATACTTGAACGATCAGATTGTCTACAACTTGTCAGTTCGACCATTAATTCATGCTAAAATTTCATGGTTTATTCGTTCTTTGATGATTATATTGTCCCGGAACTTTTGCCCTCTTATGTTCAAACACAAATATTACTGCAAACATAGTTGAAAATAATAATTTTGTATGTTGAGGTCTTTATGAACTCGCGGTCTTCTCATTTGTATGAGTCTAATATTTTTTTTATGTTACTTATATGGCAGAGATCACAACAAAAGAATCATTTGTATCTAAAACATTATGATTGCTTTATCTAAAAAATAATAATTTAATATATATAGCACATGATTAGTTGACGATGTAGTCAACCAAAAATGTTGTTAAGTTGTTATTTCGCAATCTTTGAATTATAAATAAAACACTTGTTAGTAAAAATAAGTTCGAGAACACTCATAATATCGGATCTGGTTGTTTACTCATTAAGTTTCTTTTGAATGGAACTACAAAAATAAAATAGTTCACACAATCGTGATGATTACATGGCTGTGGCACACCAATCTATGGAAAATAATTCTACAATAGAAGATATTTATATTTTTTTTCAGTTTGGTGAATGAAAAGTTGAATACCAATCTTGAAACTAGGCACAAGAGGGACCCATATGTAAAATTATGATTTGATTTAAAAAATGTTGATGGTGTCTAAACCAGTGTTGTTAAAGGGGAGAAGCGTAAATGATGCATTTTTCATAGTTAGAGGCGAGACGTAAGCCACGAGGTGTGGGACGTAAGTCCTAAATATTGTCATTTTAATATATGTTAAACATAATATTATAAAATGAGTAATACAAAGAAATATGGAATAAACCAAAAATAAACTTATAACCTTCAAAATATTCGAAATATATATGAGTTGAAATCTAAAACAAAATTGCTCATATGCAAAAACTTAAAAATATTAGTGAACTCTTCACAATTCACAATACCATTTATAAAAAGGCTTTCACAAAAAAACCATACGAGAAGAAATATTGTAGTTCTTTGGCTTTTTGGAAATTAAGCAAAAGAAGTGATCATATTCATATCATACTTTGATATGATCACGTTATGGAAGAAATCTTAAAATAATGGAAAGAATTGAAGAAACAAATTAGAAAACTCAGGTCACGTATGACATCATATTTTTTCACAAATTACAATTGTAAACTCTTGTTTTTTTTTCTTTCTTTACTTCTCTTTTGGGCCTAAAGTTTTGAGAGTGGGTCAGTTTATGTTTTTTTGTTCATTTTTGCACTCGGTAAATAAGAAAGAAAATAAAAATACAAGCAAGTTTGTGGGGCATTTGTAATCATTTAGGACGCTCGCTCGTGCGTCTTTTGGGTTGTGGGGTCGTGCGCCACACAAAAATGACGTCCTAATATTAGGTCGAATGGCGTTTTAAGGCCATATTTGCCCCGGGCGACCCCAGCTGCACCTGAGGTGCGCCTTTCAAAACCGATGTCTAAACAACTTTTTTATATTTAAATAATGTCTGCTCAAATGTCTCAAAGACTCAAAACAAGTTGCTGGGTCATCCGTCATCATACTAAAAGAAAAGATACAGTCGAATGTTGTGGTGGACATCTTTATTTCGTTTTCTTCTTCCTTTAGCCTTCCGAAAGATTAACACTTCAAAACTAAAATAGTTATATAAAGTATAAACAAATGAAAGTAAGCCACAAATAATTTGCAATATATTTGAGGTCAAGCTAGTGTTACTTGTTAGCTATACAATTACAATAAAATAAATGGCACGAGAGCACACGCGTCAATATTATAGATACAATTGGTGCCGTTTCGCCTCGATTCGTATAAAACAAAAATTGTGTAGCCGTTAACTTAAGAAAGTTTCGGTCAAAAAAATTTACAAGGTCCTAAACTAGTTTAGGTCAATAAAGTATTCACAAATGCGACACGCCGTTTTTGACCCAAAATGATATATTTTGGGCTTATTTCTTTCTTTTAGATGTGGAAATTTCTACTACAGGGTTGGTTGGAAGTATTTGCAGTGTGCCTTAAATACAAGTTCTACAAAAGTGCACCTTAAATACAAATTCTAGTCACGTAATTTCCCCCTTTTAAGGTAGTAAATTGATTTTGAGTATCTTCACAGGTCAAAAAATTACCATTTTGTATATTTTACGTCTTATTTCATGTATAGTTGTTTATTTTGATGGTTAAAAAGAGCAATCGGTTTTATACAAGTTACAATGTACAAATGTTCACGGAAGGAGTATTTATCAAAAAAAAAAAAGTTCACGGAAGGAGTGAGTACAACACGCGTTTATATACATTTCACAATATTCAAGAACACACGTGCCTAAACATACAACTTTGGAATAGCAATGGACAATCCCACACGTCCCGACTGAAACTGCCCAAAGAAGTTGGTGTTGCACCAATATTGTATAATTTATTTCAATTGATTTCTATTTATGAAATTAGAATTTCTTTGGCTCAATGAAATCTACATTTTGTGTAGATGAACCTAGTATATTTAATTGTTCAAAACTAATTTGGATGAATGAGAAATTAAATGATAAAGTGAGCTAGTTAAGATATAATATAATGATGGAAGAAAAAGAAATGAATAGAAAGGTGAAAAGTCACCATCCCACATGGAAAAAAGAGAACTAACTTTTACACATTATTAGTTGCTTGTTTGTAATAGGGGTTTGGACCCCAAGGCGTACCACAAGTCTTTGAAAGGGAAAAAACTTAGATGGATTGTGCTTCAATTCAAGCCCACATGCGCGCCGCCGTCCGTTCGGACCGGGTCGGGCCGGGGCCAGGGCTTGAGATTGAGCTTCCCTATCAAATACTTATTTTTTTTTGACAAAGTTTAATTAAATAATTAATTAATTGTCTGAAAATTAATAAAGCAATAAATTAAATAATTAAATCGTGATTAGGTGTAAGAATCTGGTCGATTCAGTATGTCTAGTGGCTAAAAATCTGACGGAAAAGTCCAGTCAGCGAACAGTCACTTACGCACCCAGTCAGCAGAAATCATGACACATTTCATCCGAATAGGTGTACAGTTAGCCAAAGTGGTGCAGATTCTGGTGGGAAAGTTTTGACGTGGAAAGAATGTGTCCGTCTAGTCACCCCCTAGGCCCACTTTCGTCATCTATAAAAGCGAGCCTCTTCCTCTTCCAAAATCATTCAATCAAATACATTCTTTCTTACTTTATGTTTTGATCCGAGAGTTCAAAACGTTCTTTTGTTTTGTCGTTCTTAATATTTGAAGTGATGCTATATTAAGAGATAGTCGAGTCATCTTGGGAAACGAATTGCCGATCAAACCGTAAGCATCGAGCGGGGCAACTATCGTTTTAAAGAGAGAAAGTTTAACTATTGCCTCAACTTTAAATATTGGTTTATTTTTTGTTATACACCCTTTACGCTCAACAACAAGTACGTCAGTAGCGCCATTACTCTCGCAATATGTACAAGAGACTTGAATAGGTGGCAAACTACATTTTTTTTAATTTTTTGTAACTAAAAACTTAATATAAACCACTTCTTTTTTTGCAAAGTCATTGTCTCTCACCTATCAAATGCAATCTTTTCTTGCATAGTTATTGCTTCGTTTAGCCAAGTGCAGCCCACTGTAACTTACAACTACCAAAAGTGTGTTATTGACTTATTTCTATTTGGGGTAAATACATAAACTCCACTCATATCCAAGAAATTATATAAAAACTCCTTATGTATATTGCTGAGTAAAAATTTATGTCCTTCATTTAATATGCATAAAAGTAAAAAATAAAATCAAAATTACGAAGAAAAAAAATCCCTTATTTTTTATTTCTTAAATCTGAATAAATGGGACTTATTCTTTAATATCTAAGCTATCTTGGTGTATTTTTCATCCTTAAAGCATAATAAATGAGGCACATCAATTTATATTAAGCAAACAAAATTAATAATTTCTAAAAAAAAATCAGTCATAATGGTAATTGTGTAATTTTTGAAACAAAAAGAGGTATTATTATATTATCTCACACCTCATGGCGTGTTCGTGTAATAATTCTCCATTCTTTTCGTCCTTGGTAAAGGCGATCGTGCAATAATTTAGACATTAATATGTTGAAGTTGGTGTCCATTTGAATTTAGGTGGCACTTCTCTAGGTGCACAAGGGGCAGGTGGAGGGCATCAAAGTAAATTCCTTTTATTTATTTTTCAAATATTAACATTTGTGTGCACGTGACCGAGATTTACTTGAGAATATCTAATTCATAACCTCAGTGTTTTTTGTTTTTTTTTCCTTAACAATAACAACTTTATCTATACACTAAGCCGAAGCCATAAAATATATAACGATAGTGAGGGGAGTTGACGCTGGCGAGAGAATTTCGTATGAGAGCGTTTGCTTGCACCCATTTATTGTATGACAAGATATTATAGAGTGAAATTAATCCTATGACATATAATTAATATTATGTTTGCTTGTTAAAAAAATACCCATACAATCATAGTACTATATCCAAGTACAATGTTTGGTTACGCCACTTAAAACAAGCATTAGGAAGATTAATTTATGTAAACCCTAGTATACCCCTCAAATTTCAAAGGTTTTTAAACATACATATCTAATACATTTGTCACCCCCTTCTCACATCAAACTTACTGCGCGTTCCCCGGTGAAAACCCTAAAAATCACACCAGGCACAATTTGTCAATAGATCGACCATCCCTATTTGGCAAAACCGCGATTGAAGAATTCGGTGATAATGAAGAACACGCGCAAGGGTGAATCGTCGTCCTATGGGAAAGGAGGTCGCGAAAACCCTAAACATACGACTTGTCAAAGGTTATCAAGAGGAAATCGATTACCGGTGAATCGTCTGCCGTTGAAGACGCCAACAAACGTTCAACCTAGCAAAATGCCGTTAAAGGTGTGACTTTTACCCACTTCCACTCATATTTGCATCCAGACTTGTTATATGATATGGACCAATTCAGTTTATCATATTTCGTCAAATTATTTGAATCCTTTTTACATTTTAATTATATAGGTGAGTGCTTTGGTTATATCTAGTTGGTTTTGCTACACAACAAAAAACTTACATCAAGAAATTACATAAACAAAGTCAGGGGAGGGAACTATATGTATAGATTGATGATAAAGGTGATAATATGTTGTTTAGTCTTAAACCAATTATTAATATTTAAATTGAGCATTATAGTAGTGCAGAAAACCCTACATTGTATCCGGGCCTGCATTAATGCAATGCGGTTGAATCAGTGGGTACTATGTGCTGATGAATGGTACCGCATAGTGGTTACTGCAATTAGGGCAAATAGTTTGTAATCCTTTAGTATACATACGCATCGCCCGCGTCATATAGTTATATCTTACTATTAATTGCGGTTCATGAATTGCCATATAATGTTAAATATCAGGGGATGCTTAGGATAGAATCGCGGTTGCAGCGTAAAAACAGATAGTAAGTATCGGCAAATGCACTTCATTTATATGTAGACTGATTATCATAATTAGATGCATATTGTGTGAATTAAATCGTAATTTATTTATGCAGCCACTACAATATGTCCCGCTTCAAGAAAGTGAGTACGAGGCTGAGCAGTGGGTGCCTTGGCGAACTGAAAAGATGTGGTCTATCCTAGCTGACATTGGCGCGAAGAACAAGATCAAGGAAGAAAAGGAAATGGAGAGGGCACTTAACTATACCACAGAGCGCTTGAACAATGATTGGGGTCTTAAATTCCCCGACGATCTTCGTGTTCGCCATCTGTTCATTCGTTCAAGGTTTCTTTTCCTGAGATTCTGGAACTTTGTTGTGTTTCATAAGCTGCCATTTGATTGGGATACCGGCATCGTCACAGCAACACCGGCCTACGAACCATACATCATGAGGGTACGTATGTGCTTATTGTCCCTACTACTTTGTAATTCTTTTGAACGCTAGCTTTCCTTGCTTAATATTCTATCCTTGGGTGTCCATTCAATGACCTTTCACGTGTTTAAATCGTAGGAAACTATTGTTGAGAGAGAATTTTGCAGTACTGGGTTGCGCAACTTAGGTTATATGCACATTGTTTTCATACAGAACGATGTCGCTTACTTGCGAGAGGAACAACACTTTTACTATGTTCGCGATAGCCTTCTAAATCTGCCCATTGATCGCTTCACATGGATCTATTTCAAGGAGGAGAGGGTGTTTGATATACTGGTTTCGTTTAGCTCACATGTGTGTGGAGTGAATACCGTCGAGGGACTGGTGAAGTCACTAGCCTATGCCTGTGAACAATTGAATGTCGACGCGAATAAGATTCGCCGGTTAATTCGAAGAAGGCGCTATCCCTTCATGGAGTTTTACGAGTTCATCCTGGAGCACGATCTCTCCAACTGCTGGAAATGTCGTGGTCTTGAGTGTTGCGTGTCTGAAATCTACCACCAGATGACAGTGAGTATATAAAATTGTGTTGTTGCCACTTTTATAGTACGTTAATGTTGGCTCTGTACCGTTTCATTTTTATGAAAGACGTACCTGGATGCCTTTGACTCACTAATTATCCCCCACTTACAGAGTGATGCACAAGAGTACTATGATACACATACCCCAGACAACTACCGATTACACCGCAAATTCTACATAAGAGAGGATGCCAGTTTATTCCCCGAAGAAACACTCGATTTCACCAGAGACCTACCCCTAGTCCATTATGGTTTCTACTTCGAATAAAGATGAGGAATGTGTTTTCCAGGTGAATCCTTAATTCCTGGTGAGTCCTTAAGTCATTGAGTTGCATGTGGGACTTACCTAATAATGCAGTACACTTTACAATTAATTTATTTATTCACTTTTACTTTTACTTGATATGTTGATGTTTGCTCAGTTGTACCTTCAAAAATCTGAGCGGAAGCAAATGGGCTTGTCAATTTCATATGTGGTAGGAGCAATCTTGTTGATTATCTCCGCAAACGTTTATGTTGTGGTTTGAAAAAGTTTCGGGCGCTAATTTGCAGTAGATTATTACATTTTCATACCAGACTAAAATTTGTACATCGATTGCTATTTACATTACTAATCGCCTATGCGAAATCTTGGACGTAACCTCACCGTTTATACTGTTAATTGCAGCAGGTACGGAAAATGACGTCTCCTTTCTGAAATGCCTGATGCAGGCAAATTTTGTTTCACCAAGTGTGCGGAGACTGCCATAATTGTACTACTTTATTTGTACTTTCAAGGTTTCAACCTAGACTCTGTATTTTGGACCCCCGTCCCCATCAGTTTATTTTGCATTTCCTTGGTTTTGTACTGGGAAAGTAGTCCCATACTATTAGGCAGTATTTTGAAACCATGTACCATACAGTTAACATATTTATGGGATTGGTTTTGTTTGTTTAATTCGTATCTAATTATGAATGTTTTCCGGGCTCTCTGTGACATATGTTAACATTCGTTTGGTAAATGTGGTACACTAAATTCAGATTGATGCCGTGTTTCTAACTGTCAAATCCTAAGATGTAAAATTGCTTTACATGCCAAGTTTATGATACTAAAAATCTATTTTGTGGCCATTCACATAAGTATCTTCTTTTACCAGCAACTCATTTGCGCTTGTGTATATGTTAATTTTTGGTTTCTTACTAATTTGCAATACTACTATAAATGCGTAGTGTAAAGATAGAAAGCATGTATTTGTATGCAGCTCTCCTAGTTGCTGCAACTCATATATGCTATTTCAGTTCTTTACCAAGCTACTACTCTAATCAAAGTTAATGTAGTGTGCAACCGGTCGGTGTAAAAGTGTAGAAATGGAAACTAAGTGGTGCTCTACTTGTAGTCAAATGTAACTGTCAAAAAAATTACTTCTGGTTAAAAATCTTTATTCTGTGCACGATCGAATTCACTTAACAAAATCAGTAGTATCTCATTATCAAATTTGCACAACATAAACTTTGAAGACCCACTGTTTTAATCTTATGGTTTTTTACAAAACGTCATGTCCGAAACAAGAACACAGCCATGGAAACGCTGTGGCAGCGGATGCTAGCAACTTCACAGGGTCCGGATCCGGAGTTCCCTGTCTTCAATGCACAACGGATTTTATCCAATATTCAAAAACCACATTACCGCAATCAAAAGAGGCAACGACAAACCAACGAAGTGCCATCCTCGGACATGCATTCAATCAAACACCGAATAGCAAGAACCAGTATACTCTGAAGTCATCCTACGCAGAAATCGTTTTGAATAAAGTCAGACCGGACGACGTTCGTGTGAATGATGGCAAGACAGCAGAGGAGAGGGAAAAGATTTCCATTCAAGAACCTGACCAATCCATCCCGTTCAAGCAACTTTATTTCCAACCGAAACTGCGAGACATAATGCGCATGCAATGGGAGGATTCCATCATTATGAAGATTGGATCATTATGAAGGTTATGGAGAATGGATGCTTGTCCTTCACAAGATTAGTTGGTTCATGCAAACAAAAGAAGTTGTGCACGTATGTTAAAAACAAACTGCCATGAATGCAAGTAACAGAACTGGCATGAATGAGGTGGTTGCTGTCAGTAATATTCACAACTCTGGCAATCAGGAGGGTAAGAAGGATCCAAAGGGTAAGAAGATTTCTGCCCGCAACCATCAACCCACAACTGAGAAAGAACGTGGCCATGCTGGCACCAAAGACGGTTATCCAAAAATAATAGGAAGACCAAGAGTCTCCCCCTTAACTTCGACTAAAAAGGCTCTTCATCTACCTTCTCATGATCCATTTGCCATTCTATCTTCCACCTCTTTTGAACCCCCTGATTCAGATAAAGAAAACTCCATCATCATTACCTCTCATGGCTCACAACTTCCCCTTGCATCTAGAGGAAGACCAGGAACTCCAACCCTGGGAGTTTGGAACAAATCTCAACATCTTTCAAGCCCCCATGATGATGTCACTAACACAAATCTGGAACAGACTGCTCCAAGTGACATCAATTCTATCCACTGTCTGGGAGATAGAAACAATAATGTACAGGTTAAACAGATGGGACGACAACCATCACTGGTGGCAGAAATTTCGGTTGACAGAATGGGAAGAGAACAGACAACATGCTCTGGCACAGGAGATTATGAATCAACTTGTTCAGTCAAGCCATGGGACTCCAGTTGAGAACCTTGTCCACCTTGCTCATCTGCATAATCCTTCCATGAAAGTTGTGAGTTGGAACTGTCAAGGAGCAGTTGACTGGGAGTTCAGCCGAAACCTCAGGGATTTGGTAAGACTTCATCAACCCTCTGTGGTGTTTATTCTAGAAACTAGAGTTACTCCTCAGGAAGCCTGGGAGATTGCACCATTCCTGGGATTTAACAGATATGAAATAGCTCCAAACCATGGCATGTTTGGAGGGATATGGATGTTGTGGAACGAGCATGACGTCGAAGTGGAAATCATCAGCTCACAATTCCAAGCCATTCATGCAATAATCAGACCCAACTCAACCGACACATGGAGGCTTTCAGGAGTGTATGTGAAACCAAGGAAAGCAGCAAAGCTCAAAGCTTTTGAGGGCATTATTAAACAGGCAAGATGTGAACCTTTGCCTTGGTTTGTAACATGAGATTTTAATGAGATTAGTCTCTTTAATGAGAATCTAGGTGGCAGAACTAGAAGCACAAGTTGATTACATTTCTTCAATTAGTTCATAGATAAGTGTAATCTTACAAACTAAACATGCAATGCAGTGGAGGAAAAAAATCTTATGACTTATGCAAGTGTATATCTTACTGACTTATGCAATGCAGTAGATTACATAACTTCAATTCCTTCATACAGAAGTGTAATCTTATGCAATGCAAGAGTGTAATTTGACATACACTTACTCTGAGTTTTTTAGGCAGGTAGGAGTCCAGGGTAACGAGTCCTCTCCACAGTTGATCTTACAGCTTTTGATGTAAAACTTTGATCCATTTTCCTTATCTCCCAGGCAGAGAATATTTTGGGAAGAGGTATGATATGTGTAGTCATTCCAAGCAGATTGCTTTTGAGGAAGAATCTTACTTACAGCAGTTTTAGGGTGTACTTAACAGAATATTACTAGCTTAATATTCCCAATGGATATCTATGGGTCTGAACTCCAGCTTTTAACCTTTAATACAAATAGCTGCTGATAGGAGTTCAAACTTGAATTCAAGTCATGAAGGATGGCTACCCTCTGACATTTGAACCGTGAAAAGAACAACTCTTCAAATAATGTGGAGGATACAACTTGACACACTGCTCCATGGAATAAAACATCACACCATCAGAGAATATGTTACTTTTTGCATAATTACACATAAGAATAGCTCCAACCAACAAACCTTCACTTACTATATAATGTAACCAAACACTCCATGTTAACAACCAAATTCTTCAAAGTAACCAAACATAACATACACAATGAATCCTATAAACCCGAGGCCACAATCGCACTTCTTCTATACTAGCACGTGGATGTATGGCGTCGATTGTACGTTCATTGATTACCTCATCGAGGAGAAAGAGCATGTTGCTGCATGCCATGAGTTGCTAAGCATCCGCGAAATGATAAGGGTTGCAATTAATAAGGTGAACGCAGTCCACAACACCCTATTCACCTTTAGGCAAGGTCTGCATCAGTATCGTAAGCTCGAGCAACGTTTCACTGTTTTCCAATTCATCATTGGTCTAAGCTCGGTGTATTTTGATGAGACAAACAACGTTGTTCATGCCTTTGAGGATTTTGTATGGGATTATGTTGTGCTGGTAACAGTCCTTCTTCATACTTTAGATTGTTAGAGTTTATTTGTATTCATTTGAAAACAAATATATTTTGCAAAAAAAATCTATTTTACAGAAATACAAGATCGGGGAGGCTTACATGATTGAGGGGGAGCCGGTGTGGTACAATCTATGCAAGTTGTTCGGGGCCCCTACACCAACAACTCCCTCTGCTGGACCTTCCAATCCCCCGGGTCCAGCAACTCCTTTCGTGGACTTGACAACCCCTGAAAATTCTGAAGCGAATGGGAGTGATTGCTTCTGGCCTCCAGCCCCGCCACCGCCTAATGTGGAAGATGTTATACCAGTTCCAAGTCGGACGTACTCTCCACCTCCTCTTGGTGTCCATGTATTCTCTAGGGAAACTTTCGACGTTCTCCATTCTGAAACGGATAGCGACTTCTGGGCAGATGTGCTAGACGAGGCAGGTGCATTACGCCCGACTCCAACATTGGTTGTCGACGAAACTCCCGCACTCCCTACTGTGGATTCACACGAGCTTCGTGAGGGTGGTAGACAAAGACCCCTATTCCGTATACCCGAGAATAGAGTTAGCAAAGACGATTGTGCTATTAATGAACGAACTCTTCCCGTATTCTCAAACGACCGCACGAGCTCGCAAGGATCATCAAATTCAGTCACAAGTCCATGGCGTAACAACGGTATTGGAGGTTATTTCAAAGGTAAGGACAAGGTTTAATTTCCAATGCGACAATAAACACCATGGTGGTTCCAACAAAAGAAAGGAGATATATGGTACTGAGAATCGTATTGAAGATGACAACCAGACGATTTGGAAGGTTTTGGATGCATGGTTTTGAAAACATTTCTGCTTATATAATCTAGGTTTGCTTTGGTTTATTGTTGTATAATATGCCTAGTCGAAGCCATATTATAACTAGATGCCTATTATGTATTGTATGTTGTGTATAATATGCCTACTCCAAGCCATATTATAACACTACTAGATGCCTATTATATGTATTGTATGTTGTTTTTAGTTGTATTTGCATGTAAGATGGTGTGAACCCGAGTTCCCCATTTTTTAATCAAGGCTTGTAATATTCAATATTGCTGAAGTTGTGATAGGGTGTAGATTGCTGTTAGTGGAATTGCCATTTTGCTTGTTATAATGTAGCTGCTGTGTTTCATATGATGCCTAGGAAATTTTCTCTGTTACACTTTCTGGATTACAGAGGTGTGACCAAGGTTGGTGAACCATGGAAACCGGGACTACAAGGTTACTACTGAAGGAGATTTAACAAAAACGTTAATTACTCTCTTAATAATGCCACATATGGTTCACTAAGGAAAACCATGTTTTATACCATCCAAGCCACACCGCAGCTGATTTTATAATTACATAAGTACAGTACTCCATCATCATGTGGAACTAAACATTCCATATGTTCCCATTCAACAAATAATAAGGTACTATAGTAATTAGACTTTTTATAATCCCAAAAGATTACAGACATTGTCAATGATCTATTACACAACTCCTATGAATGTTTTGTTACAACTCCTATGACCTCAGGGATCACAGGCAAACATGTACTAATACCTGCCAACCACCTCGTAAAGATAGGTGAATTAAGGACCAATATAAGATTAAACTATCTTACAATCCTTCAACAAAACAGATTGACAAATATTAACAAATATATGAGGTAGGAGCAAGTATTGTTTTGACTCGACACTAGCCCCACAAAAATATTAAGCCACTCAATTCCATATATTACTGGCCATTACTCGTAAACGCAGTCCCAGAGGATGGATCAAGTTGGCCGGTAATTACCATGTCAACATAAGCAAAACGACACTGACTGTCCATGCCGAGGAAGAAGTACGTTGACTGGCTGTTGATAGCAATCTTATGTGCGACCATGATGCGCAACTGCAAAGGCATTACTCCAAGGTCCGCAACGGCATTGAACACTAGTTTACTCTTATTAGGTGGTGAAGACGGTGCAGCGGGGCCAGGGGCATTAGCCGCTTGAGATGAGGTGCTTGAGGTAATCACCTTTTCTGCCATGTCACCAAGCCTAGCATCGCTTTTCTCAAAAATACTACCAATGAGAGTTACAAGTTGTTCGGGAAGAGTAATAAGTTCGCGAGCCTTACGCTTCTTCTCGTTTGACTTCCCCGATGTGGCTTTATGTTGGCTGCTAGCTCCTTGATCTTTTGCAGTTGAACTGATATCTTGGAATTCAAAAGGGTCTACCAAATCGGCATCTCTCTCCAGGCCTTTGGATTCATATGTCCCTGCGTTTTTTCCCTTACCCTTCGCACCGTTTACAACATGAACATCGAAAACCTCGTCATACACCTCGTGTGGACTTTCTAAGTCGAGCACTGCATCATTGAAAGTTTGTGCCGCTTTTCCATCGGCACGGTCATTCCCGAATATCTCGCACCACGCCTCGTAGTAAGGAAAACTTTTGTAACAAAAAGTTGAAACCTCGGGGTGTTGCTGTTGCATCAAAATTTCTCATATAAATAGTGTAGTGAAAGCAAAATGCTGTAAACAGTTAGATAAGAGAAAGTAATACACATAAACCTAATATCCAAAACATATCAGCTGACCTCCCGGTATAAAACTATCTATATTTGCAACACTTTAAAAAAAAATTGTGCATCAAGAATTTGCAGATGTGTTACAAAAAAAACCCCGGTAAACAAATACTAGCAAATGTTACAACCATACTTGCAGAGGCATGTTTAGTGACATAACACTACTAAAACACATCATGAATTTTTCTTTAGCAAGCTTCCAGACATTGTTTCCATTATTTAATCCATGATGCAACTTATTATTCAATCTATCCATTCTAGTCTATCTCAAAACTCAATGTTTCCCAAACAGTTTTTTGTCCATTTGAGGGTCCACAGTTGCATAACAGAAATTATGGTGCGAATAAGGATATTAACTTTTGAACCTTTGTCAAATTCATGTAATTAGGGCATTCTATAACCAAAAAACCAAGCATTCTCTCCCATTGTATACAAGTCAAAAACACCTTCTACATATGGACCATAATAAAGATTCACAGCATTATAATAACTAAGGGGGGATTTATAATAACTAGGAAATACAGAGGCATATTTTTTGTGCGCAAGGCAGAGCTAACCTTAGCATATGCATTCCATATGTCGTCCGATGGTTGGTCAACCATCATTGTAGAGGCATGGAAACCAAACCCTGAACAATTGAACATGGCGTGTAATGGACCAAACGTCTTTTTCCACACCGTTAGTTTTGAGTTGATGTGTTTTTCTGTCATCGGACGACCATGAGGGAATTTTTGCCCCATTATCAGCTCTAATTGGGCTGAGTAACCAGGCCTGAACCCATTCTCAGCACGCCAACCATTGGCGCATAGCTCCTTCAACGCATCAATTAGAGCCAACTCCTCAGGTTGGGTCCACACTCTCCTCGTCCCTCCGGGTTTTTTGTAAGGAACACGGGCAGTCGGGCAACTGCTTTGTGAGTATGCCATTGTTATAATTCTGCAAGTTGTCAAGTAATAAGTATTAAAAAGGTTGCTCGCCAGTGTATAAATGAAGAGACAATGTACACCAACCCAAAGATAATCACCATGTTAAAAAATGTAATAGACGAGGTACCAGGCAACAGAGACAGTGATTACTTAACTATTGGTTATTTTTGTGTAGAATAGAAACCATTTATATAAATCAACAATTCAAGAGAAGTGACAGATTTTGTCAAATCTTCATACTTACTATAATGCCTGCAAAACCAATATGCCATCACAACAAACCAAGTAATCACAAAATGATTACATATATATGTTAATTCTTCCAGATGCTTCATATGCTTGACAGAATATTAACAAAGGGATTTTCATAATGCCCAAACTGTAAATTTAATAGCATAAATCAACTACATTCAACTGGTGTACGTTTAGGACATCAATGAGGTACCAAACAACCAAATGAAAGGGAATAACAAATCTCATCAAATACAATCAATCATTAGGTAAATTTAAGGTTTTAGCAAACTAAACAGCGTTAGAACACGCAACTTCTTCAAAGTGCCAGCCAACCAGTTCTCTAACCATTAAACAACTAAAAAGATACAAATCACTAACGCCTCCTCCTAGCAGCCTGCCACTCGTTATACATTTGGGTGGCCATTGTTTCCCGAAAATTATGCCAAGCTTCAGAGGGCTCTACAACGTCGATATACCCGGGTTCGGGGTCCATATTAGATGGTGACCTTGGGTAATCCTCTTCTAAGATTGCATTTGGCATGTTTGTCCGAATGAAATTGTGGAGTAGACAACAAGCCATTATGATGTGGTTGTGTCTCTTAATTGGGAACCACGAATGTTTTCTTAATATTCCCCATCTCCCCTTCAACGCACCAAAGGCACACTCAATCACGTTCCTCGCTCTAGCGTGCTTGAGGTTGAAATACTCTTTGTAGTTTTGTGGGGTACGTTGACTAGTTTCTCATTCCTTCAAGTGGTAGCGAACTCCACGATAGGGCACAAGAAACCCCTCGCCATTTGTGTAACCACCGTCGCCTAAGTAGTAACAACCTAACACGGTTTACATAAGGTGGAGTGAGACTGGTTATTTAGGAAAATTAGTTGTTTCCAGTATTTTTTGAACATAAAATGTAATATTTAAACGTTTTCAAAATGTACTCGATTTTACCGGTTGGAATTTTTAGCGAATCTGCCCGAGTGATTGCGTCGTGCAACACACGACTATCAGCTGCGCTACCTTCCCACCCAGCGAGAATGTAAACAAACAATCCATTCCGGTCACAAACCGCAAGGACATTGGTGGCCACTACTTTCTTCCTTGTTCGGTATCTACCCTTGTCCACTACCGGAACTCTTACTTGAAAAAAAGAACCATCAAGCGCTCCTAGGCAGCCCTAGTGATTTTTTACAATGAACAAGACCACTTTCAGACTAAACTTTGTTTTAAGTAAATATAAAAAACAGCTGATATGTATTTAATTTGACATTTGAATGTTGAAACAATTACCTCGAAACATTTCCATGTGGGGGCTATGTCGTCGGGGCCAATTGGTTCCGGACGCGACAACAATATAGTGTGACATTTTAACAAAGCCAATAGAACTTTCCCAAACAAACGACTAACTGTTTCACCCGATCGAATGTTATGACCTCCAATAATACGGTTTTTGGTGTGATGTGATAAGGTATCAAGAAACATAGATACTTGGGCCGAAATACCTACATATTTAGTTTCTTCTAAACCACCGTAGCTATGGGTAAGTAACACAATTTCATGAAACAGTCTCTATTCATTCTTAGAAAATTCTTCACCTTTTTATCTCCGCAATTCAAGAGCTTGTCTAGATATTTAATTTGATGTGGGATTCGGCGGAGAATACTATAACTGTCTACGTCCTAAACGACCAGATTCATATAAATAGATTACTACTAGCACAACAACAAATAATGACACCCTAAACAAGGCTTGGTGCATCAAGAACAAAACAAACAACTTCTCTCGTGGACCCATTCGAACCTGTTAAAGATAAACATAACTATACGGTCATGTTTTATATATTTCAATAAACACATATTTCACGAAATCTGTAACGACATTATAGCAAATTTACTAGCAAATGAATTGGATATAACTGATTCTTTTTCTGCAAATTTAGATTCTGGATTTGACAGGATAACTTGTATTCTGTCACAAGAACACAACAAATACATTATAACATCTGACAAATACTTCAATTCTTAGAACGCAGCAAAATAGATTACCAAATGGCCAATTTCCAGAGGGGGTAAAAACAGAACTTAGCAAGGTTTTTTGGACAAGATAATCTCTCTGTAATCACTGTAACATCAGTAAACAAATTTACATGCGGATTTCAAAGGAAAATTGGCAAATGCGCAAATAATCAAACTTTTCTGGCATACGAACAACATTGTGCACAAAGAATTTGCATTCTGATCTTCAAAGCAAAGACCAACAAACATACATATGAAAACCGAACGCAGCAACTCTGATAATTCAGATCCCCCGTTGATGCTTCGTTAACTGTTCGTAAGAAGTAGATTTCAGTGATGAGTACAACAAATTGAAGCAAAAATACTAACAAGAAATCCCAAAAAGTTAAAAAAAAAATTATGAGAAGAGGGATTACTGTTCACGCCGTTTCGCACCTGCGCGGGGAAACCCTAAAATGTGAGGAAGAATGTGTAGGTGAGTCTTGTGGCCAATTTTTGGGGGGGGAAATTAAGGGCTAAATCGTCAATTCGTCAGGTGCTGGAAACCGCGATTGACAATCGGAGGGGGGGTAGCGATTCTCAGACGTGCGATAACCCCTTCTTGGCCCACTTATCGGCGGCGGCGGAATTAGTTTTAGGTGAAGCCAAACTCAAGATAACTTGCGGTTTAGTAAACTATCGGACATTGTCGCTAAATCCAAACGCTCTCTATATGTACAAGAAGTATCCATAAAGTCGAACGATTATAAATTAGGTGGACAACTTAGTTAAGTTGCACAAAAGAACACCTGCAAATAGGCCTGTTATGGGCCGGGGTCCCGCCGGGTCGGGACCCCGGCCCACTGGACTTCGCCGGGACGGGAGGTGCATGGGAGTTCCCGTTCCCTCCCGCCGGGAACACTGTTCCCGGTGGGCGGGATTCCCGGCCGGGACGGGAGGAATCCCGGGTCCCGGCCGGCAGTTTACAGGTGCTTGGAAGGAAAAGTAATAACCAAATGAAGAATGAAAGTAAAGAATAAAAATACAATTTTTAGTAAAAAATGGCGTGACCTGCAGTGAATCTTTGTCCGTAAATATAAACTTGTAAAGGTAAGAAGGAATCTTTTAATATATACTGCATTAGCAAAAAGTGAGAATAAAGCAGACCTTAAATTTGTTCCTTCTCCAAAGTAGAAACAAAAACAATACAGGAAGAGTTTTCTACTTCCTTCCAATGTCCAAAAAAATTAATTATATTACATAAACCTCTGTCACTAAATAGTTACCCTTATCCCTATAAAACATTTCCATGAAAAGAGACAAAACACATCGGTGAAAGTAACCACACTGTGACTATCAAGAAAGTAGAGAATAAAAACAGACTTTCAGAGTTTCAGGTTCACGCCTTCACGGGCTGTCCCTCTAGTCAACAACCTTTGACCCCTCGACCACACGCCACGTGTCCCTTCCACCTAATTACTCCCATTTCTTAACTTTTTAAAAACACAAATCCTGTTCGAAGTCTGCCATTGCAAACTAGTAAGAAAAAGAAAGCACACTCTAAACAAGTAAATTGAAGATGGCTAATGGACAATACCTCCCCGGGATCCGGCTCGGATCCCGTTACCTCCCGGCGGGAGTCAAATCGGGAGCAAATTTCCGGTTTAACCGGGAGGTAATTGGCCGGGTTTTTCCCGGATCGAGAAAAACCCGGCGGGTCGGGCTGGAATCCAAGATCCCGACCCGGCCCAAACACCCCTACCTGCAAAGACGATACATACAAGCTCAATTAGTTATCTCTTTTATTAGCACATTGCGCGAACTTGTTTGCGTAATATATACAAAATACCAACAAAGTATAACCTGGGTGTTATAAGCATATAACATTTAATTAAGTATCTTAATCATCAAATATATATATTCATTTATTCAACTAAGTGCAGTGTCACCAGATCTGTTGCATCTGGAAAAGTCCAAGTTGGTAGACCACAGTAGATGCAATTAAATATTCTTTGTCATGTCAATTTTTTCACTTGTAGAAAAATTGTACATACATACATACATACATACATGACACATCAGCAAAACATAAATTATCAGCAAAATTAATAGCAGCAATAATAATACATTAATTAATAAATATATATATAATTATTTGAGGATGAAATGACCTCACCTGATCTCGCCTGACCCCATTTCCTCAAATTCCCACTTCCCCAATAATAATAAAAACCCCAATTTCAGCAAATTTGTACAAAAATCAAAATAAATTATCACACCTTTCTTTTTCAATTTTATCCACATCATCATCATCATCATCTGATTCTGCACGGTTGATCCGACGGTCGGGAATCGTCGTTCCGATGGGGGAATCGCCGTCGATAGCCGATGAGGTGGCGAGGCTGGTGGAGCAAGCAAAGGAGCTGCAGGAAACGGCGTCGTCTCTCATCTCGCGCACCTCCGGCGAGGAGGACGCGCTCCGCCAGCGCGTGGCCTCACTCGACTCGCACATCAAATCGCTCCGTTCGTCTGTACGGAGCTCCGAAAACGCCGACAAAGTATGCTGTTGATTGGTTATTGATGATTTATATGCTTGCATGTTATAATAGTGAGTGTGTGTGTGTGTGTGTGTTTGTGCGTTTTCTGATGAGTGTTTGTTTTAAGTTGGAAGAGGAGCTGACGAGAGCGAGGTATGTGTTGAGCGAAGGCGACGCCGCGGCGTTTCTACCGAACAAATCTCATGGTATTTTGTGTTTATTTGTTGAAGTTTTGGTGATTGATTGATGGATGAGTTGTTGGTTTATTGTGTCGTGATTTTGATGTATGCAGGGAAGTTCTTGAAGATGTTTTTGGGACCGCTGAACGTGCGGGCGAGTAGGAAGGATGTGAAGTTGAAAGTTAAAGAGGAATACAATCATTTCAGAGTATGCTTCTTCATCCAACTTGTGGATATCTCATTTGGTTTTGATGTGTTGTTATTTGATTTTGGTGACATATTTATCAGTATATGTCTATACACTTATGGCTTGGACGAACAGAATAGGATTACGGAGTCTCATTGCTAGCCTGGTAGATTAATCTGTGTGTCGTTTTAGGATAACGGAACTTGGACAGCTCTTCTAGTTTTTGATGATTGGTGGCATGTACAACTTGTGGAAAACTTCTTAGCAGAACACTGATTACTAGCTTATTGAGTTTATATATTGCTGTGAACTAGAATCTAAAGCAAGTATATTGTAAAGAGATTGGTCATAAAGTTGGTGCATTGTTTAATTCGCTTGATATTGCTAGTCAGTATCACAATGAAGCGTTTGTACCGTCCTGTTTGCTAAAAAGATCGTATTTGTGGCAGGATAGAACAGCTTTTTTGTTCCTCTTTTTGCCTTCACTGCTGCTTATGTTAAGGTCGTGGGTTTGGAATGGTTGTCTTCCTGCATTGCCAGTTCAACTTTATCAGGTAGGACGTGGTTAATGTTTTTTGTGAAGTCTTGTATGTTTTGTTATGATTTTATTCAGAAGTGCTAGAATTTATACCCCTGAAACTTCTTTCTCCAGGCATGGTTGCTGTATCTCTATACAGGTCTGGCTTTACGAGAAAACATTCTGAGAGTTAATGGAAGTGATATACGCCCATGGTAACTAAATATGGTTCAGAAATTCTTTTCACATAATCTTGACTGCTACATCATACTTATCATTTGTAAAGTAATTTTGTTGTTATATGTTTCTTTATGAACTGTTTTAATAGTTCAGAACACTTCGTCGTTTTCTTTTGTTGCTTCTGGTGATAACGAGAGGTATTGTTACTGGAAAATGGGTTTCAAGTTTATATATTGGAATAATGTGCGAGCTTTAGTTGAGGAAAAGCTCAACTGTAGAAGGGGTTCCTTTTTGTGGTGGTTAGAGCAACCTGACATGGGTGCAGATGATATTACTTGCTTGACCCACTTTCTTCAAGGAAGAAGATATATTTTGTTCTGCTATTACTTATCCACATGCGTCCAGTTCGTTTGCTAAACATAAATGTTATACAGGTGGATCAAACATCACTACTGTGCTCTGGGTATGGCTCTCATTAGTCTTACCTGGGATATAGAGAGGGGTCCTGATTGTGCTCAGAAACAGGTGATTCAATCATGCACCAATCTACCTAACGCAAGAATTTTCTTCTTGTGATGCTTGCTTAGTTTTCTTTGGTTTCTCTCTTTTAATGTTTTGAAATGTAAATGGTTATTGCAGAGAGGTGTAGAGCTATTTCTAAGATGGGCAATCATGCAGGGAGTTGCCATGATTCTTCAGAATAGATATCAAAGGCAGAGACTGTATACACGTATTGCACTTGGCAAAGTAATAAATTTAGCTTCTCTACAACATTTAGATCGTCTGTCATATGCTGTTCTATCGTCCATCAGTGTTTATCTCAAGATATGCCCCTATTCTGTACCTATATTCATTATTTATGCTTGTTGTCTGATGGTTGGGCACTTGTAACACAATTATGTTTGATCAATATATCTCTATAGGTTTCTTCTGCTTTCATTACGAAGTGGAAAGGTTTTTAATTTAGCTGGTGTTAGTTTCAATTGGACTGTTGTAATATATATCCGAAAAGGGTCCAGCCTTTTCATCTTGTAGGATATCTGGAACGAAGCTCTGTTTGCAAGTACTTTTAGTGTAATATATGATAGTAGACAGCTTATGATAGAGCTTATCTTCCATCAATCCTAGTAATCTCCTCTTCTAGTATTAACAATTTTCTGGTTACTGTTTGATTCTAGGCCAGGAGAATGGATGTTGTTTGGGGAGAAACTGCTGGAGTTGAGGGTCAGTTGCTGCTGTTATGCCCTATACTTTTCATCTTGCAGGTATATTAAATTGCCAACTTACTGTCCAGGATGCTTTTTCACAAAAATGTACTTTAATTGCCACTTTTGTGAACTTAGCTGATTTGTTTAGACCACAAAATTCTATTGTGACTCTGTTTCCAGGGCTTTGAAGCCTATGTCGGGGTCTTGTTACTTAAAACTGCCCTTGCTGGAATCAGCTCGGAGTGGCAGGTAAAGTAATCATCTAAAAGTGTTTAACTTTGTGAATATATGGTTAGAATTTACCTCATGTCCAACAAATCGTTTCTTTATCAACTCTAGAGTAGTGATAATGCGTTTGATTAGCTATTAACGTTAACCATTTCAGGTGATCATCTGCGGGATTCTCCTCATAATCATGGCTGTAGGGAATTTCGCGAATACGGTGCAGACCCTTGCAACAAAGTCTAGGGTTAAGGCGAAAATTAAGAAAGATAAGAGTAGGCAAGAGTTGAACCACGGATCTGATGATAAGAGTTTATGAGAGGGATGATGCTGCAATTTCTTCTTGACAATGTTGTGACCTGTGAGTAGGCTTTTGATGGGTTTCTGATGGTGACTTGAAACTTAGGATTTAGAATCAAGACAAGTATCCTACTCTTGTACCAAGATGTTCAATTTGTTCTCTCTGGAACACTGTGTGCGTCATTGTTTTTGGTTTTATACAAATGTAGAAGCTTCGGTTGCACTTAGCCCTTGTGAGGATTTTGCCTAGATGAGCTTCGGATAATGCTTCAACTATCTTATATTTGTCATTCTGTATCAAACACTAATGTTGATTCCTAGTGTAAGATTTGGCATATTGCCACCTATTTGCATATCGATGAAAAAAATGGAATTCGTAGTGATCTGTTGAATTGTTGATGATCCTGATCCCAGTTCCTGCATGAAAAAAGAAAATAGGGTGGGCCCAAAATTTGAAGACCTTTTGTTGTCCCAACCAAATAATTTCCAGCTTAACTGCAGATTCTTTTTATTAGCCTCAACTCCCCGGAGTGGATACCATCCGACATCAAGATAAACAGATCTTCAAGCATATAGTAAAAAAGCTAAGGACACTCAAATTTAACAAGAATTCAAACACTCGAAGTTTAAGAAGAATTTAGAATCGAAGGAAAATGTAAAACGAAAATGCCAAGACAGGAGACTGTCGCTGTCTCAAAACGAAAATGAAGTACAGAAAGCTTTCTTCATTCTGTGCAGACATTCACCATTTTTAACCGAAACTCAACGGTGCTCCATGATTGTTCATTTAAATCGAACCCCATTTTTGGTCTCTTCCAATTGGCCCAGACAATAGTACTAAATCAGAAGGTGAACTTGTCTGGAACAGACCATACTTCTGCAGAAGTCTTTCAACCAACATACCAGCAGCATATGAAACTCCTGAGACCATAATCCCCAGTATGACAAAGTTCAACACCGTTTTTAAGTAACGCTTTGGGGGCCTCTGCACATAGGCTCTTCCAATGGCTAGCATCAAAATGCACAGGAGAGAAACCGCTGCCACTACCAGAAGCTTGAATTCCTTGTCGTCGCTCTTACGGAACGAGACACCATACACAACTGGAGGCAGTAAGCCAAATATGATGTATGATGTAATGGCCACAACTGCATGGAGTACGAAATTCTGCCTCCGTCCCAGGAGTTCTTTATAGCGATCTCTCGGCTCATTTATTTGATTGGAAATTTGAGTTGGAGCTTGGCCTGTGCTATCACTACGCAGTTCCCAAAGCTGCAGAAGAATCGTATAAGTGACAAAGTGAGCAAATAATGGTAGAGAAAACTAGCAAGTTCAAGTCCAGTAATCTATACTGGTCATTTCATAGGCTACTTACATTGTGACAAATAATGAAAAGTCCACCAATGAGATTGGCCATTCCCAGAGCTACAATGTTCACTGTGGAAAACGTGAAAGTATTACAACCATAATCCAGCACTACATTGACATTTTGATTATGTCGTCTTATTTAATTATTTTGCAGTCAAAAACGACTTTAGAACAAAAATAGTAAATATCTTGGTTAATATGAGAGAAATTCTCCATGTATCTAAGATTGCTTTAGATAAAATGGTCATGGCTAACTTACATGTAGCAGTGTTACCACCTGCTGCAGATGACACAACGCTTAGGCTAGTAATTGATTCAGCCAGCCCACCATATACTATGCTTTTAATTACTTCAATTCGAGTTTCTTTTATCACTTGCGTTCTTTCACGATCACCAACAAAAATTTGGGTCCCTGGCACAGCGGATTCTCTCGGAGTGATCGTACCATGCGGAGTTTGATATGAGTCTACTGGCCGTGGTGTGCCTATAGTTATCACCGTATCCTTCCCTGGATCATATATCAAGACAATTAACTCGAGCCATATGGGAGAAATGAACTGTTACGTTCTTGAAACGTGAATAACATATATTTTATGATATCTTATAGCATTCTTTATGCAGCTGCATGCCTAAATCTCATCACCATTGTCACTTGTCCTACCTTGTGCAATTGAGACTCCATCTACTGATGAAAAACTATCAAATATCGTTGGCTCTCTGGGATGAACTTCGTACTTGGTATTGGTTGTTATCTGCTGCGAGACTTCTGTTGGATAAACTTGGCCTGTTCATACAAAGAGAACACCAGTCATTAAGAGGACTCGGAGAATTGTACTTCACAAATCTTGTATGAGAGGATAAATAACTTCTCAGTATCCCATCCTTTAATTATGATTCATTCAACATAGTTTTGTAACACAAACAATTACTAATAGGAGTGAACTCATGAGAAGCATTTTCACATTACAGTATAAATAGGACAAAATTGATTGAAAGAATGACTAAATACCGGAATTGCTACGTGCGAAACTTGTATGTTTATTTTCAACATATTCAGTTTGAATAGTCGTTCCAACATGTTGCTCCTCATGAGGAATAGCTACTGAAATATTCAATTTCCCTTCCGAATCTGATCCTGTAGAATCCGAAGGCGGCACGAGCTTGCTAACATCCTTATCTGAAGAAGCGCCATTCAATATATAAGAAAGCTGGAACTTTAAACTCGGTAAAATTCTAGCAGTCTAGCCTATGGCAAGTACAATAACTGTCACTTTATTGAGAGAGAAATACACAACACGCTTGGACCTCTTTTTGGCTTATAAAATGAACCCGTGCCTCCTAATGTATTTTCGAATATTTCCCATTCCTCTGAAATCTCAGGGGCAGCAGATCCTTTATTTGAGGAAATCGGTAACTTCAATCCACCTTGAGAAGATAAGATGGCATCATCAGCAGATTCTTTTTGAGTCCCCTTAGAAGGTGCTGTGACCGTAACTGACAAATCATTGTCATGATGATTGACATGGACTTCTGTGCTAGATTTAGGTTCCTTTAACTGATCGTTGCTGTATGTATCGAGCTGTTCCATTATAGCATCTGTTACAGCAAAAAGAAGAAAAAAAAAAGTTATTTACATAGCCATCCATCTCAAAATTATATAAGAAAACTGCAGAGGGACGCCAAGCGAAAAAAAATATTTGTTGAGCATGAGGGAAAATAAATTGAAATAAACAACATCAAGAAGCAAGCTCTAAAAAGGGTTGTGGACGGATAATGCTAATTCATTATCTATATAGAGTCAGAAAGACCTCGTAGTTACAACAATATGCGGCTCTATATCTAAAACAAAATGAGATATTAATGTTGCGTTTATTATACAGATATAGGAAAAAAAGAGACTCGTAATCGTCATTGGCGGGAAGAAGAATTTGAGAGGCTTGTAACCTGCTAGAACAACTTTCAAAAGCTTATATATATATATATATATATATATGATTCAGTGATTAGATCACAAATCTTCTTTTTTTTTTAGTTCAAATGATTAGAGTATCTGGACATATAAGACTCGACAATCAGTACAACTCTGTAGTCCGTCCATCTTAGTCCAGTAATTAGACTATGAAAATAAATAAGATTATGAAGAAAAGAACGTGATGTTGAAAGGGAAATGAAAAATTGATTGAAGGATCAGCAAAGCTATGATATCCAGTAATACTAGAAGACAATGTTGCATAATTTTTCAAGGATATAATTCTTACAAGTTCAGAATTTGAATACGAAAGTTGAATTAAAATCTCATACCTAATTTCTCCATAGTTTTATCTAATTTGTCTCCTGCACCAATCATCACTTTTCCATTTAGTGAAGGTTCTGGCCTCGGAAGACGTAAGTTCTCGTCTCCCCTATCTAGAGTACCATTGTTCTCCGTAGTCCCTACAACTGCAACTCCAATATCACTTGTTTGTTCATTCATCTTTGAACTACTTCCTGCGTGTTAAAGCAATGAGTTTCATAAACATATTAGTGTACAACGGAGACACTCACTTGACAAATAAAAAACTCTGAAGGATGAGCAATAGGTTAGGGAATTCCGTGTCTCAATTTAACACTGACATGTTCATAATGCGAAAGGAGTATTGTTTAACGTACATGAGTGTATTGTCTCTTTGGATATGTAATTGGAGACTGAAGACATTACCTTGCTCAATTGTTGTTGCCTGCTTGTTTGATGTAAACATGAAGCTGAACCAGTTCTTTTTAACGTTTGGTACACGTTCATCCACAACATTTTCTTTCAGGCGTTCACCCCCACGTCCACCGAATAACTTGAATCCATTCCCTAATATTCAAAGAAGGTTACAGTTTCAATTTTGCACCCGGATTTATAGATTCACTACAAAAGCTAGAAATGTATATGGTTTCGTGGAACAGGTGCTCCTCAACATTTAGCAAAGTTACGGAAGTTTCACTACCCGGAAACTTATGATGTATGCATGGATGTCACTTGTTCAGCTTTTTCTGCCAACAGAAATACATACAAAAGCACAAGAATAAACTGCACAAATTCTTAGTAAGAACCCAGCAGATTTATAAAAAAAGAATATCTGTTATTGATAATGACAGATAGTCATCAGGTCCCAAATAAAAACACCTCGCTTCAGGCTTATTAGCTAATTTATTTTATTCAAGATAGACAAAATAAAGCCTCAGTCTCAAATACGTCATCATGGATTGCTATTAGTTAACAAATAACAAAACTGGAGCATAATGTTGCAACTTTGCAAATAACAAGTTACAGCATAAAGCTTCATCCATATTGAGAACACGTACCCGTTGGAATAAAAATGCTGAAGCATGATAAGCATCTGAATATATCAGGACATCTTTCACGTTCATCGTCATCTATCGTCGGAATTCTACTTTCATCTAGATCAACTTCATCACTGGACTCTTGAACCGAGCCAATTCCTAGCTTGGTCTCAGTTGCAACTTCTGTTTTGTTTCGCTTAACTTCTTCCTCAGAAATTCGGATTCTGCGTTTTCTTTTGCGAAGAATAACTCTTCTTGTAATACAAGAATTGCAATTAGGACAGTATAAATCATGTGACTTTTGCTCTTTCAGAACTTTTTCAACATCTAAATCTGGTGCTTCAAGGTCATCCTCATTCGTAAGGTCGACACCTGCACTTTCTATCTCATCCTCATTTGTAAGGTCCACACCTACACTTTCTATCTCAGTAGAAGACTTATCTTTCGAACTTTCTTCTTGGGAGAAACTTTGAGAAGGTTGAAGATTTGGACTCAACAAGCCATTATCCGCAAAATGTTCACCATTGTGGTTGTTTATTTCCTGAAAAGTGAAATCACGAGCTGCGATATCCAGTTTATCATGTCCAGTATCTTTTTCGATTTTCTCCGCTCCAGTATACTCAGAAGCAGGTTCAACACCTGAAATCATATTTAGAGTCAAACTCTGTATGCTAGAACCATACTAGATAGTTGCACGTCAAACTCCGCAATATAATATATAAGGCAATGCAAGATAGTTAATTGTACGAATTTACAGTATTAGTCAGGTACCTGAGATTGCACATTCGTTAGTAACTTGCAATAAAGAGAAAAAAAAGTGAAAAGAAAGTATTCACTATGTTTTTTTCCTTCCAAAATGGCATTCAAAAATGTGGATGTGAATAATTCAATAGCCAAGTCTTCCAGCTAAATTATTAGAAAACTATAATTCATTCTTAATTTCTTATATATGCCTAGTTGTTCTCAGGTAACAAGACATGGGGGACAGCGACTACTTCATTGACTAAATCGTTAGTCAAGACAGAAACGAAAGTGAAATAAATGAGTTTGACGGCCAATAGTCTGTGACAATGTGAAAACCAGGAAGTTTTGATTGCGATCCATTATACACGTCCTGTGACTTGAATACATACAATCACGATGCTGCTCAATTTATATGCATCTGCAGTATAGATATCATAATTTATGTGATCTGTAAAATACAATTGAACAATGTAGCTAATACTGTTTCTGAAGTTAATTCTTCCTCTAGCTGGATTATACTCTCAGTGACCCATCAATATGGCCAAACACGTGAAATTCTAAAGCGCCATTTTCTGAAGATGTGCATCTTTCCTAGAACATAAATTGCTCACATTATAAAAACATTTTAATTATCAATGTAGCTTTCTAGTGAGTATCCACTATCCACTGACCTTCAGTTTCAAAATTAAAAGTTCCGACTTTCATCAGCTTATGCAATTGGCCTTTATGGTTTTGATTATGGTCGACACAAACACTTCCATTCTGATATGTCCAAGTGCAGATTCGACACTTCCATTTTCCTTCAGTCACGAAAAAGAAGTGTGACAATTCTAATAATTGCAAATATGTGCCTAAAGCTACGTCGAATGTAACTAACTATATAACTCTATCCAAAAGGTCAATTAAGTTGAGCCTTTTTCTTTTACTCGATGAATCATAAAACTAGTATTGGAGTAACTTCGGCGAGAATAATGTAATGGAACATAGTTTCCTACAAGCTAATCACAGACTTAATAAAAGACAAGAAAAAGAGATGATTCAAGAAAAGCGCTCTTAGTTGCAGGGACATCCAACCATGGCCAGAATATAAGAAACACAAATTTCAAGAAATAATCAGCCGCTGTAGTTGCTCGAGATGCTAAACCTTCTGATCTACAATTGACCTCTCTAACAGGCCATATTTCTAGATCAAACAACTTATGCGATGATTCCCAGACCTACACTCAAATTTAGTAAAACTGAAATTTAGACATACTCTGCCCAGTGTTCCAAAACTCTCAACAAATAGCTGACCTCTGTCACTACCTCAATACACTAAATCGACAACGCATACAGATAAGCTCGATACTCCTTAGTTATATTGCCTGCAAACATTCAGAGCTAATCTACTTGACAAAACGGTAAATTTAGACAGTGAAGGGCTTAATCAGAAACCATCGCTTTTCGAAGAAAAATAATCCTACTCTATTACAAGAAAATGATGAAAACAACAACTCTCAATTACCTCAGATACAGAGCATATGTGATCTCCTCTCCTACTGCTAATGGAGAACTACATCTCATCCACCACACAGATCAAGTTATATAAAGATCATTGATTAGAAAACAGTATATACAAGGAATTATATAAAAAGAGAAGAGGGCCCTTCCTCATTTGTATTTTACAGACAAGTAGGGCTCAAAAAGTGAGCATGGAGTGTGGGGTTAAGGAACAAGAATATTACCAAACTTCTCACTCCAATCACTTACAAAGAGTCTGTTAACCACATCACATAATCCATTAAATATATAACTACTTCACAAGTAACAGTACAGAAAAATCAAATCTTGAGAAAGAAAAAGCATTTAACTAAGTACAACACAAACTCTAAAAAATTATACCTTCAACTTCATCATGGAAAACAAGATTCTTTGACTTTTGCTCCCCATTTTGGGATTCTGGCTCAGTTCCAAGAATCCCATCTGGCTCCTCTTTTTTCTGGTCAACTTCAAGAACTGAATCTCCATTTTCAGTTAATAAAGATTCATTTTTAGCATGCCCATTAGTATGTGTTACTCCATTACTCACTTCCAAATCACTTTCAACACTCTTGTTGTTGTCATTTTCAGTTCTTGATTTTCTCACTAACGGAGTACTCTCCTCTTCTACTTGTTCTTGTTCTTCCTCCACCTCAAATAACTCCTGTTTTTGCTCTACTATTTCCATACCTCTCTCTCTCTCTCTCTCTCTCACACACACACACACACACACACACACACAAGAACAAAGAGAGAGAAAGTTACTTAAGTTACAGAAATGAGATGGGATTTGTCAAAGATTGAAACTTTACTTAGTTTATATATATGGGATCACTTGAATTTGTTTACATTACTGATCTATAAAGACTTTTTTTTTAAAAAGATTAATGTTAGATCATGCAGCATTGCGTGGAATTGTTGCAGAAAACTATACAAATATTAATTTATTTTGTAACCTATGCAAAAATGCAGCTGGGTGAAGAGGACAGTTGGGAATGGGAGTCTTTGTGATCTTATCTTTGAGAGTTGAAATTTAAAATAAAAAATAAATAAAATGAAAGTTGTAATTTTTCTAATTTTGGGAAGCAATAAATGATGTATGGGGGTAGTGGAAACAAAAGAAGTATTGCATTGTACATTTATGAGCCAGTCCCGACTCATATTCCTATGTACATTACTTGGCCTCGGCCGTAAGTTATTAATAAAATATAGTTGTTAAAAAAAATACTTCATTTCAGCTAGTGAGTAGTACTCATGGTATTATGGTAATTAATGTGGGGGCACTCAATTTATTTAGTTTTCAAAAATAATTGTGAACGTATTAAGGTGAGATTTTTTATTTTTTTTTGGCAAATACCACCACCAATTACTTTTTTGATAAAATTAACTTGGTACTCTAAGTAAATTTATAAAATTAATGAGTAAACTAAGGGCTAATAGAAAGCTTCTTCTTTTTTCTTTGGTGTGTTCTTTGTGATAAAAATAAAAATGTTCAAACTTTGAAATAGACAACTTTTATTTTAAAAATGTCTGCCATCATTTATTATTAATGTGAAATAATGAAATAGACAACTTAGCCAAAGAAAAAGAGGATCAAGTAAGTGCCGCCGAATTTGTGGGTCCGATGTAATATTGAAAATTGAGATTGTTCAACTTCAAATTATATACCCTAACTATGTATTGACCGTTGATTATTTGTATGTGATTTAAGTAAGTAATTGTATAATAATTAACAATATAATTTAGATCTAGTATATCTTGCTCGTGTGAGGGCGTGGCGTGGCGTGGCTTATCTCTGCATATATGGTCATGTGAACGTTCTGAAATCAGGATGGAAATTGGTACTATAAATTATTTAAATTTTGTGTATTGTTGACCTACACACGATCAATCAAACACCTCTTCCAATTTGGTTTAAGTCAATGTTAAGTTTATAATAATATAATATTGGACACGCTAGTAGGGTAAGTTAAATCACATCATGTTAGCTAAAATTAGGATGGACACAAAGTGATGATAAATCACGGAATCACTATTCTCTCATTTAACATTAACTCATGAACTCTGTTAAAAAAAAGTAGTAACTCGTGAACAAAATACTCAAGTCATTTTTAAAACTAAAAAATAATAATACATGGTCTGTAAAATAGATAATGAGTCAATCAGCAGCACGAGGTAACTCTTGTTTTTTTTTTTTTTTGAATTGGTAACTCTTAATTTGTAAGTATTTTTCACATTTTACTGTTACACACGTACCTTATTTTGTCAGCTGGTATTTAGCAAATCGAGGACACTCGGTGTTGTCTTTGTCTGGAAAGTAATTCTATTTTTATCTTCTTTTTTATAAGTACTTCTTTCTTTCTTTCTTTCTTTTTTTTTTTTTTTTTAATCTCTTGCTAATTATATCAAAAAAAAAAAAATCTCTTGCTAAAGAAAACACGTTTATCATGAACTACTGAACTAGTGCGTCCACAGTCACACTCAAATATTTGGCCCACCCACTTGCAGCTTTCGTGTTATGTTGTTGTTGTTTTTCGATTTTTAATGAATATTTTTCGTGTTTGTTTGCTTATATTGGCGTACGAATTCCTGAGTTGTCTAACTCACAAAATTGATTTCTAAATTTGTCTTCAAGCTGTGATTTCGGTCTTGGTCAGCACTAGAAATTGATAAAAAAAAAAAAAAACAACAACAACAACAACAACAAAAGATTCAGTATTAGGAGAAAAAAAAAAAATCGATCCCCATCACAGTTCACACCCACAAGTGTGAACTATGAATCACCAGTGCACCACTCATTATGGCCAACTGACAACAAGCTAAAGTACCCCCAGAAAAATAAATGTAGGTTTAGATTATTATAAATGTTTAGAATTCAAAGGAAAATAAAAAAGAGTAATATTATTTATCAAACTATTTCTTATTTCATAATATAAAGTGTGTATTACAAAGAGTGAAATAGCCTTCTATTTATATAAAGGCTTGGAAGGCATTCCTTAGAGTTTCCTAATGTGGGACAAATGATCATTCATATTTATACTTATTTTATAACACTCCCCCTTAAATGTCTGGTCCCAGGAGAAATATGCTGAGAGAAGCTGCCTCGTTAAAAACCTTGCTAAGAAAAACCCAGTGGAAAAAATCTTAGCGAAGGGAAAAAGAGTGCAGTGCATATTTACTCTCTTTGATCATTACTTCCATTGATATCTTTGAAACGTCGCATTCCAATCTTGTGCACCAGTTTCTCAAATGTTGATGTAGGGAGGGACTTAATGAATAAATCTGTCAGGTTATCACTTGAATGTATTTGTTGAACATTGGTTTTGCCTTTCTCGTAAAGATCGTGAGTGAAGAAGAATTTGGGCGAAATGTGCTTTGTTTTATCCCCTCTAATAAATCATTCCTTCAATTGTGCTATACATGCTGCGTTGTCTTCATAAAAGGTTGTTGGAACTTCTTGCTTGGTCGGCAAACCACATGCTCCAAGAATATGTTACGTCATAGATCGTAACCAAACACGTTCACGACTAGCTTCATGAATTGCTAACAATTCTGCATGGTTAGTTGATGTAGCGACCAAGGTTTGTTTTACTGATCTCCATGAAATAGATGTTTCACCACAAGTGAAAACATACCCTGTCTGAGATCGTGCTTTGTGTGGATCTGATAAATATCATGCATCTGCATAACCAGTTAGATCCGATTTGGACGAAGATGAATAATACAATCCTAAATCGATTGTCCCTTGAAGATATCGAAAAACGTGCTTAATGCCATTCCAATGCCTTCTGGTTGGGGAAGAACTGTACCTTGCTAATAAATTCACCGCAAATGATATATCAGGCCTCGTATTATTAGCAAGATACATTAGCGCTCCGATTGCACTAAGGTATGGTACTTCTGGACCGAGTAGTTCTTCATCATTTTCAGATGGTCAAAATGGATCATTTTTCACATCAAGAGATCTCACAATCATATGTGTACTTAATGGGTGTGCTTTATCCATATAAAACCGCTTAAGTACTTTTGAGGTATAATTAGATTGATGAATAAATATTCCGCCATTTAAGTGTTCAATTTGAAGACCTAAACAAAATTTTGTCTTTCCAAGGTCTTTCATTTCAAATTCTTTTTTCAAAGAATTCATAATTTTTGATGACTCTTCATGAGTTCCAATAATATTAAATCATCAACATAGACAACAATGATAACATATTCAGATCCGCATCTTTTGATAAAAACACAAGGGCATATAGGATCATTTTTATAACCTTCTTTCAACAAAAATGTACTTAAGCGATTGTACCACATTCTCCCATATTGCTTTAATCCATATAAAGATTTATTTAGTTTAACTGAATAAATCTCGTTACGATTTAAAGCTTGTGCTTCAGGCAACTTAAATCCTTCAAGGATTTTCATATAAATATTATTTTCCAAGGATCCATAGAGATAGACTGTAACGACATCCATTAATCGCATTTCAAGTTTCTCACGTACTGCCAAACAAATCAAATACCTTAGGGTAATTGCATCAATTACTGGAGAATATGTCTCTTCATAATCAATACCCGGTCTTTGCGTATATCCTTGTGCCACAAGCCTTGCCTTATATCGCACAACTTCGTTATTTTTATTTCTTTTACGTACGAATACCCATCGATATCCTACTGGTTGTACATTATTTGGTGTGCGAACCACACATCCAAATACTTGATGTTTGGCAAGTGAGTTTAATTCAACATTGATTGCGTCTTTCCATAAGGGTCAATCCTTTCTACGCCGACATTCTGAAATAGATGTAGGCTCAAGATCATCACATTCTTCCATAATATTGACCGCTACAGTGTAAGCAAAAATTTTATCATTGTGAATATTATTGCGATTCCATTTGTTGTCTGTTGTGACATAGTTGATTGATATTTCTTCATTTTCAGTAGGTTTTGGCGACTGCGGTTCTTCTGGAACCTTGTCATTTATGTCAACAGGTTCTGCGAGAATTGTTGTTTCTTCTTTTTGATCATTTTCAACATGTCCTCCTTTTCTTTTTCGAGGATTTTTATCTTTGGAACCGGTAGGTCTACCTCGCTTTTGTCGTGTTTCAGACTCATTGGCAATACTTGGTTGTCCTTCAGGGACATCAATTTTAATTGGAGCATTTACAGCTGGTATATAAGACTTAGTCACTCGTTTCGGATCAGTAAATGCATATGGCAACTGATTCGCAATATTTTGCATATGAATTATCTTTTGAACTTCAAGTTCACTATGCTTTGTACGAGGATCTCGAATTGATAGCGATAATTCTCTCCAAGAGATAGTCTTTTCCAACTGTTTATTCTCTCCCCCTAATGTTGGATAAATAGATTCGTCAAAATGACAATCAACAAATCTTGCTGTAAATAAATCTCCAGTCAATGGTTCTAAATACTTTATTATAGATGGAGATTCATATCCAACATATATTCCAAGTCTTCTTTGCGGACCCATCTTTGTGCGTTGTGGTGGGGATATCGGAACATATACCGCACAACCAAAAATTCTCAGATGAGAAATATTTGGTTCTAGACCGGAAACCATTTGTAAAGGGGAATTAGCATTATAACTTGTTGGCTTGATGCGTACACATGTTGCTGCATGTAAAATAGCATGTCCCCAAGCAGAAGTGGGAAGCTTAGATTTCATAATTAATGGTCTTGCAATTAACTGAAGACGTTTAATAAATGATTCAGCTAGACCATTTTGTGTATGAACATGAGCAACGAGATGTTCAATATCTATTCCAATTGACATGCAATAGACATTGAAGGCTTGGGACGAAAACTCACCAGCATTATCAAGACGTATTTTCTTTATTGTATAATCAGGGAATTGTGCACGTAAACGAATTATTTGTGCAAGCAATCTCGCAAATGCTAAATTGCGAGTGGATAACAAACACACATGTGACCATCTAGTTGATGCGTCAATCAATACCATAAAGTATTTAAATGGCCCACACGGTGGATGGATAGGCCCACATATATCACCCTGAATACGTTCAAGAAATTTAGGATTTTCATGTTTGATTTTGATTGGTGATGGCCTTGTGATTAGTTTGCCTTGAGAGCAAGCAACACATGAAAGTTCATTAGATTAAAAAATCTTTTGTTTTTTCAATGGGTGACCAACTGAATTCTCAATAATTATTCGCATCATTATTGAACCAGGATGGCCCAACCGGTCATGCTAAATTTGAAAGTCATTAGTAAACTTCTGGTTTACTGTGGCATAAGTTTCAATAACTTTGATTTTGGTAAAATACAATCCTGGTGTCAAAGTTGGCAACTTTTCTAAGACATATTTCTTTCCAGAAACAGTATAAGCAACATAGAGATATTCATTATTTCCTTCCTCTTGTGTTTCAATATGATATCCATTCAAACGGATATCTTTAACACTCAATAAGTTTCTTCGAGCCTTCCGAGAAAATAATGCATATTCAATTACCAATTTTGTTCCTTTCGGTAGTAAAATAGTTGCTCTTCCGGAGCCATCAATTAATTTTGTAGTACTAGCTATAGTACTGACATTTGCACTTTTCATATTTAAGTGAGAGAAATATTTTCTATTATTGAATATAGAGTGAGTAGTAGCGCAATCTGCTAGACATATTTCTCCTTCGTCGTTTGAAGATGTTGCCAAATTAATTTCCATGTTTCTAAAAATAAAAGAGTAAGGAGATATATATTAAAAACTTTTATTGAACTTAAAAACGGTTATAAGAAAATCGGAAACACCCATGACAACAAACAAAGGTACATATAAGATAATATTGAACTTAAAACGAAACAATATGCTGAAATGGAAAAACTAGACTTTAAGACCATTTAGTTATTCTCAGAAAACACCATGTGTCCAATTCCACCTTCAGGGCGGTCAAGATAGTCGGCAACATCATGTTGTGCCATGTCAAACTGTCCGTGTTCATTTGTATCTTGAACATAATTTGTTTCGATATTTTCACCCCTCGCCTTTGATGCTTGGTAAAGGTCAACAAGGTGTTTTGCTACTTTGCAAGTTCTTGACCAATGGCCTTTCATACCACATCGGTGACAAATACTTTCATAAATTTTCTTCGTCGACCCATCATCTCCATTTTTCTCTGTCTCATTATATGCTCTTTTATTATGGTCATTTTTGAAGTTGTTATTACGACCTCTTCCTCGGCCTTGACCACGTCCACGACCACGTCCATATCCACGTCCACGTCCACGACCACGTCCATATCCACGACCACGAAAGGAATCATGGACAAAAGGATTGTGTGATGTTGCATTCACTTCAGGGAATGGGGTAGAACCAGTGGGACGAGATACGTGATTTTTCATCAACAACTCGTTATTTTGTTCAGCCACTAAAAGACATGAAACAAGTTCAGAATACTTTTGAAAACCTTTTTCACGATATTGTTGTTGAAGAATAATATTTGTGGCGTGAAAAGTAGATAATGTTTTTTCGAGCATATCAGCATCAGTAATAGTTTCTCCACATAATTTCAGTCGCTGAATAATTTTACATACTGCGGAGTTGTATTCTCCCACAATTTTAAAATCTTGCAATCGAAGGTGTATCCAATCATGTCTAGCTTTAGGAAGGATAACAGCCTTACGATGCTCAAACCTTTCTTTGAGACAAGTCCAAAGTTCTGCATGATCTTTGAGTGATACATACTCCCCTTCTAATTTTGGAGTAAGATGGTGAAGTATGAAAATCATAGCTGTTGACATTTTATTTTGTGGTAATGTGTTACCAGTTTTAATAGCATCGGCAAGGCTTTTAGCATCCAAGTGCAATTTTACATGCAATATCCATTGTAAATAATTATCTCCAGATGCATCCAATTGCACAAACTCTACGTTTGAGATGTTTGACATGATGACTATAATATAAACAAAATAACATAAGAATCGTGATTTTTAATGTTTCATAAATAATACAACATTATTACATGAAGAAAAACATAGTAATAACCGCAATATTATAAATGGAGGTATAACCATCCTTATTTATAACAAGGGTAATAATTATAATAATATAGGAATAACCACAATATTATAAATGGAGGTATAACCATCCTTATTTATAACAAGGGTAATAATTATAATAATATAGGAATAACCGCAATATTATAAATGGAGGTATAACCATCCTTATTTATAACAAGGGTAATAAAAATATCAAATTGTGTACCTTTTTTTTTCTTTTGGAACTCAAACAAGAATGCCGACAAAATATCGAGCCTCTCGTGCTGATAACATATTATAAATGTTTAGAACTCAAAGGAAAATAAAAGAGAGTAATATTATTTATCAAACTCTTTCTTATTTGTAAAATGTGTATTACAAAGAGTGAAATATCATTCTATCTATAGAAAGGCTTGAAAGACATTCCTTAGAGTTTTTAAATATGGGACAAAAGATTATTCATATTTATACTTATTTTATAACATAGATCACCTTCCAATAATTTCCTACCAACTTGTTCTAGAACCCTGGTTGTCACCTGCACAAATAATTAATTGTCTTTTAATTGCGTCGTGCTGCCATAATTTCTAGAACTATGACTAGTTCAGATTAAATTTTGGGCCCACCTTTATGTCAACCTTCTTAATCTTGAGGAAAAAATGTATATATATTTGGGAAATATCTAATCAGTGATCAAGTGTAGACCATTGACCATACTAAATTAAAAACCCTTGCGGCACCGATATCATATTAATTAACGGTATGTCTGCTAATAAGAAGGACACACTTGGCATGGTTTTGCTCTAGTAAAGAAGGTTGTAGTGACTAGTGACATTATATAATAAGCTTTATTTTTGGTGAAACCTTTAGTTACAGTGGAATAGGACACTGAGGAATGGCCAATGGCTAATATTCAAACTTCTTGTCCCAGCCATCACCATTTAATAGAACTAAAATTCACTGTATTTTAACTCGTTCATATATTATTGTATTGAGTTGTAATATAAAAATTTCAACTTATCTAAATAAAATCTCTGTAGTAAAAGTGGTATAACCAACAAATCTGGCGTGGTTCACAAAAGTGTAGAACGATCAGCATGAAAAAATATGACATTTTATAGAAAATAATATAATATATCAACTTATTGAAAGCTAAGCTCCCAAAACGTGTCCTTAAATTTGAGCCTATTAGGTGGTGGTCTGAAAAGATTTTACAACATAGAATTAACTTTTGGGATCCACATAACATTTTTTCTTTTTGTATTTGTGATTTCTGAATGTGCTTAGATACAATTAGGGGTGTGGCTCGATTTATTCAGTTTATTAAGTTTCAGTTCTTACATAATTAGTGTTCTAGTTATCCTATTACCATTTTTCTTAATTTAAAAATAACATTATTTATTTATTTTAATGGTTCCTATATCTAATTATTTACCCAAAAAATTGAAAATCAAATCGAAGGGAATTTTGATCCGCAAGAATCAAATCATTCGATAGATTGTGAACATCTAATTGTTTTGCACACCCCTAAAAAGATGCACAAGCGCCATCATTTTTGAAGTTCTAAGGTTCCAAAATCCTAACACATTATGGTATAATAATGGAAAAACCAAATGTACGTTATAATGAAAGGCAAATCCAAATCCTTGAAATTTATTTTAATTTTAAAGCCAAACACACCTCCATTTAACAAAATATGACTCCATTCTGTTTTCTACGTCTTCTTGGCACCTCAGTGACCGGCGACTCAAACTGTGGTGGATGAAACCAAAGAGGAAAAGACATTTTTCCATGTCACAATTATATTACAATACAGGCATATGCGGAAAATATTCCTCAAAAACAGTTGGTCATAAACTATATTTAAAATGGTCAGGTAAAACGAACCCGTTACAGCACATTTGCATGCAAACTGCAAAGTAACAAAGACAAGCCCAAACAATGCAGACTATGAAGATTGTAGCTGAAAATAAAGATGAAACAGAGTAGTTGACGAAGGGTTTAACCTCTCAAACCGTGCCATTTCATAAGCTGCTGAGCCAAGCAGATAAATTCGATTGGATTTTGATGATATTGGGCACCTTGGGTTCTATGGTCCATGGACTTACTCAACCTGTCGGATATTTACTGCTCGGCAAAGCTCCCGATGCCTTTGATAACCACGTTGACGATATCGATCAAATGGATATTGCACTGAATAAGGTAAATAAACTTATTAAACACTTAAAAAAACTGACATACAATTATTCTTATTTTCCTAGCACGAATAACTAAGAAACATGATCCTTCTGCTTGATCAGGTTGTTCCATACGTGTGGTACATGGCTATCGCTACATTTCCAGCTGGGGTACTAGGTGACCTTATTATGAACGAAAAATGAAGCCTGAATACGATATATTGAACTGTAACAACGACAACTAAAACAATACTGTTAAGAACATAAGAATTCCATGGTTAAGCAATCCAAACAGCCAGAAGAAATATTCATTATTTTATAGAGATGTGGCAGCGCTTGAATTAAGTTGGTGCAGCAAAACTTTACCTTTGAAGATAAGATTGTACTTCAAATGCAGAGATTGGATGCTGGATGTATGCAAGTGAAAGACAAGTAAGACATTTAAGATTGACATATCTAAAAGCTGTTCTAAGCCAATAGGTTGGAGCCTCTGCTACCAATTTGACCAGTGGGAAGATAATCAGTGGTATCAGCAGCCACATGTCTATCATACAAGATGCAATTGGCGAGAAGGTAACAGGCTCATATTCTTGCTAATACTTACGTTTGCGACTCTGTCTATATTATATTGGTAACATATACTACATACGCAACACTTCTGTTAATTGAAAATCATGAGACACCGTTGCGAGCACTATTGAGCCGTTAGCAGCTCCATTATAAATAACAAACATTACAGTATTACCATGAGCTGTGGATCAACCCAATGGCAAACATTGTTATATTTGTATATGAAATATTAAATTTCATGTGAGAATGTGAAGCACTATGTTAATGCAATGTGAAATTTTAATGTGTAAGTATCTGTTCTATTTTAATGCATCTCATAAAGGATATAGTTGTTAACAGCTCGTGCATCATGAATCAAAATTTCTCCATTTTGCATGGCAAGTGTCAGAAAAATCGCATCTCCAACCCAATGGAAGCAAAACTTAAATGATAATTTTCAAGGTCATCAGTCATTACAACTATTTTCATGAATTTTTTTCGAAAACTTTGAAAGTCTCTCTAAAAAGTTTGAAAAGTTTTTAATATTTACCAGGTGATGACATAGATTGAAATCAAAAGTCTAAGTGAATATTTCTAGAATGCATATAACTGTGCCAAAAAAACACATTTGTTTTATGCAACATATCTTACTGCTGATAACTTTTACAAACCTCGAGTATATCAAATATAGGATCTAAACTTGATTGAAATGACAGTGATGCAACAAAGCCTACAGTGGATATCTTTCCGGGTGCCGTTTCACTCAGTACGCAAGCTTTCACAAACCAACTTAGTTCCAATATCCTAATAATTCAACTAGTTCCAATGGATCTATACTGAAAATCTAATAAGCACAAGCAACTCATGCATGTAAGCACCACAATATTTTCAAACATACAAGCACACAGAAAAAGATAACTTACAGTATTTTCCATTTCAACTAATACGATCTCTCTTGCCAACAGTTGGGGCATTTTATATCATGCTTTGCGACTTTCCTATCGGGCGTCTTGATTGCTTTTATCTCCTGCTGGGAAGTGTCACTTCTTGCATTATTTGTTGTTCCCGTGATTCTCATAATTGGCGCCACCAATACAAAAACGATGAATGCTGTTTCAGTAATGAGGATGCCAATCCTGTTAGAGGCAACAGCAACAGTAGAACAGGTATGGCACAATATAACTAGTCACAACTCGAGTTATAATCTTCTACTTAACCGAAGTCCAGTTCATTGAGAATGCTCTTGCTTTGCTGTGACAGTCCATCTCCCATATTAAAACTGTGTACCGGGAGTCGGAGTCATGTCAACAATCAAGGGTTCCGCTGTTGTATCTGTCAAACTTGAATCTGTATTAATTGTTAATGGAGTGAGGGATGATTTTGTTGAGTTGCTGTGTTTCTTCTTCTTTACAGTTTGGTTTTTCTTACTTCGCGCTCGATCGGCTTTGGAGACGATTTCTGAGACTGTAAAACCTGCAATCTCAAAGTTGCGCGCTCTTTGAGGAAGCAAAGCATTTCGAACAACTACATCGACTCCATCGTATGTCCAAACGCCTAATAGAGCCTCTCCCTTTAGTCCAATGGCAAACCAACCAAGACCTGCGGCGGCAATGTCCACAGAACTTGATTCCCACCAGTTACCACTAACCTGATATTCTCTCTTCACCCATTTTCCTAGCTCCTCAGCTCTCCCATCTCCAATTGGAGGCTGAAACAAGGAAATTTCACAACATAAATCAATTACTTGGAGTTCATCTGTAATGTTTCTTCAAGTTTCACGGGAGCTCGTGTAACTATCCAAACAATTAGGGGATGTTTATCAATTAATAAATGTAATTATCCTCAAGTCAAATAATATACAATGAGTATATCATACTTGCAACTGACGGCCAAAATGTTCTTCCTCCATCGTGCAAGCATTCTCTGTCTTGCCCATATGTAAAGGAAGAACAGAAGATGCCCATACAGTAACATATACAGATTCTGCTGATGATTCTTCTATGTCCAACCTCAGTAGTCCACCAATATGAATGGAGTTTCCTGCCTGCCAACATCAGACAATGGAAGATCATTGACGAAACATTTGATTCTAAAAGGCAATCATTAAAAAAGTAAAAACAAAGAAACATATATAATTTGAAAAAGTGGCACTGACGTTCCACGAAGTAAAAAATCATTAAAAAAATCCTGATTGAGGATAAGCAATTGAACTTGTTTCATATATAACGTGTTTTCAACTAAATTGTAAATATGCTAACACTAAAACAGACTTATATGCTTCTCATATTGTTAACAAAAGAGTAAAGTAAAAAGTTAAGCAAATTCATAAGATAAGTTTTTTCAGTCTCCGTCATCTTCTTGTATCCACGTAAATTCATAAGATAAGTCTTTTCTTTGCATCTGGCCTTTTGCCAAAAGAACAAGGAAACTTTAGCTTGGTGCAAAGCAAGAATTGCCTCCAAACTCTATGATATTCACATCTTATATTGAGTTAAAAGGAAGTCAACAAGAAATGATTGCTGGATAAGGAACAAAACTTTGCACCAAACGACATGCAAAGAGACCACGAAAACAATAGACAATTGCCTAGTAACAACTGAAATCATGATGTTACTCCAAAAGTTTGTGTCAATTATAAATAGTACCAGCTAATTCCAAATTAAAAAAAGTATAAACAGTACCTACTAGAAGATATAAAACAAGAAGAAAAGTCTGAACTACCATAGTCACCATACACCACATCATCCAGAAAGGCACTGTTGCCAAAATTGCATTTGTCTATCTTAAGTTCGGATTATGTTCTGGAATTGATCGAACAAATCAAGCAAGACGGAGCAAGCATTCAGCAGGTTTAAGAAATATCACAACAGTTGAGCTATTTCAAGCGAAGGATATCGATCAGCATTCATTATCAGCATATTCTATTCACTAAGACAAACTTTAAGCAATGAATGAGGAACACGAAAATCAATGCACAAGAGTACTAACTTTGATTCTGTAAGTCCTGGGCCTCAACTCCTTCTTGACATGAATTAGCTTCTGCTCCTCCATTGTCAATCTAGTCGTAATCTGATGAGGATGCAATAGTCCTGGAGTATCAAACAACTTAGCTTTTCCAGGAAGCACCCCCTCTACCCTTACAATTCCCAAGGTGGTACCAGGCACTGGTGCCTCTGTTAAATGAGTCACCTTTGTGCCAACACACTTCCCTATTGCATTAATCAATGTACTTTTTCCAGCATTTTGAGCCCCCACTGCCCACACATTTCCTCTCTGCCCAGCAAATTTAATAACGTCGTCCACCAAAGTCTTCACTCCCCAGTCCTTAACAGCACTGATCAAGTGCACACTGGTCAACTTCCCTGCTCCGCTTTCCCTTGCTCGTGTTCGAACCCAATGCTCAAGTCCAGTTGGTGATATGCTGCTCGGTAAAAGATCAATTTTGGTGACAACCAACAACAATCTTGGTACATTTCCGGGCTTCCCTTCTTTCCACGACCGACCATTCTCATCGATTGTCTTGGACACCAAATTGGCCACCTTCTTAGGAAACGATCCATCAAAATCAGTAGCATCAACCACCAGCAAAACCACAGTTCTCGCCCCGCTTACCGACATCAGCCTCCTGCCAACGGTGTGGTCAAAATCAAAGTCCGGCAGCAAGTTCTCAACAGTCGGGTCTGCAACCTTAGCATAGTGCCTCAAATTGTGACACCTGGAACAGACAACGGGTTTCCCAGTACCCTTTTCCTCATTGTTTACACTCTCTATCATCGTCTGAGAAATTTTATCAAACACCTCATGATCAGTTTCGAAATTCTCGAGTCGCTCACCTTCAATCATCTCATTTGCAAAGCCCCTTTTGAGAGAATCCGAGATTTCAGACTCGTCAAAAATGGGAGTCATTTTTTTGAACTTTTTGTAGGTGGGGTCCTTGTTTGAGGGCTTAACGAAGAAGCCAGGTTGTTGAGGGTCAACATCTTGCATGGAGATACCGCAACCTGGGCATATGGGGAAGACTTGTTCGTCGTAATTTCCATCCCTGGTGAGGAGGGAAACGGGTAAAGATTGTATTTTTATTATGGGTTGGGAAGAGAAAGATTTTGCGAAGGGTATGAGGGTTTTAGTAGGGTTTTGGGGAAAGGGTGAGATTGGGTTGTTAGATACAGGTCTTGTGTATGTATAGGTGGCGGCATGATGAGAGAATGGGGAGATAAGCCTTTTGAGCTTTGATCGTGAGAGAACTCTCACTACCATTTTGTTTCGTGTTTTCTTCTTCTTCTTCTCCAATTTTGTTCTCCACTGCAGAAAGAAGAACAAGAGGAAATCAAAAAAAAAAAAAACTAGACAGAAAAGATAATTAGTACATATAATAGTAATCATGAATGAACAATCAATAACACCCTCATAAATCATAATCATGAATCAGTAGACAATCAAACTGCAACACAAACAAATTTGTTATTTGCTAACACAAACAGCAACACAATAGCTAACATCAAATCTGATATTTTTCTAATCACAAAATAATCAATCAAAAGTAAAATTCTAACATAAGTCGAGCTTTCAAACACCCAAGCACAATTATCATAGCTAAATCGAGAAAGAAAAAAAAAAGATGGAGAAAAAGTACCACAGTGTACTGTTCGGTGGCGTCGCTGTGTCGTCGTGGCTTGAAGCAGCGGGGTTGAGGTGGTGGTGGTGGTGGAGTTGGGTGGTGACTGGGATGATTGAAAGTAATGAAGGAGAGGTGGGGTCGGAGTGGGCAGCTGAAATTAAACCTAGAAATGAGGGGGGTGGGTGTGGGTGGGGGGGTTTTATTTATTTTTTAGTTTTTAATATATATTAAAGGTATAGAATAGAAAGCCCTTCTGCATAAATAATTAGTTGTCTTTTAAATTTTAATAATGGCGCCATAATTTCTAGAATTATTTTATTACTAGTTCAGCTTAAAGATAATTAATTAGGCCCAAAAAATAATAATATATATTTGGGAAATATCTAATCAACGATCAAGTGTCACATACCAAAATGAAAAACCTTAGCTTGTGACACCGATACCATATTAATTTAACGGTATTTCTGCTAATTTAACGGTTTTGTTGTTAAATAGACTTTAATTGGTTGAACGCACAATAATCACGATATAGATTCAATACATAATGTAAAAGGAAAATACCTCCGTTTATTGTGAACGTGGTAGAAACTTTGATATCCGTGAACACAAACTCCTCTTGCAAGAAAAGTGCATTAAATAAAAAATAATTCTATTAATTAATCTTAATATGATTAGGTAACTAGAATATGTAATTAACATATATTCCTAGAAAACCTGAATTCATAATACCAAAATTATGGGAAAAAATACTATCAAAATTATCTTACATTTGTTCCAATGGTTACATTTGTTCCAAGGGAGAAAGTTGTAGTGAGACTAGACGATAAGCTTTATTTTGCTCTGAAACCTTAAATATGTGGTGGATATATGGTGGAATATGACACTGAGGAATGGCCAATGGCTAACATCCAAACTTCTTGCTATCACCATTTAATTAGAACTCAAATCCAATGTCTTTAATTGGTTTATATTTTATGGTGTTGAATTGTAATAGAGAGTACCAACTTGTCTAAATCAAATCTCTCTAATAAAAGTTGTATAACCAACAAATTTGGCATGGTTCGCAATTGCTCCAACATTTTCATTTTATTTTTGATAGAAATAAAAATATATCACCTTATTGAAAGTTAAGTTCCCAAAACGTGTCTTAAATTTTGGGCCTATTCTTCAAATATTTACGAGCATTCTTTTTTTTTTTTATATTTTTGTGATCACTTTTTTTTTGTTTGTTTGTTTTTCCTTTTCCATTTGTACAGTATTTCTTGTTTTTTTTTTTTTTTTTTTTTTTTTTGCATGACGTGGGAACCCGCAGCCGCTACCCTTCGGGTGCGCACTGGGTAAACCCTCGGGTCGACGTAATAGCCTGCAAACCACGCCAACCGAGATAAACCACACTAGGCTAACCATGTGTGACAGGCTCTGACCCAGAAGGCATAGAATCAGAGTTTTACTATCCCCCTCTGGGATTCGAACCTGAGACCAAGGAAAGTTTCCTTTCCTCTTTAACCACTGGACCAACCCACAAGGGGCTGTATTTCTTGTTTTTGCTTGTAGTATAAACACAGTTAAAGTAGTGTGTTTTGATTAAATTGATGGAATAGACCACTGATATTCAATTTGTGGGGCAGTGGCAAGTGGGGGACAACACTTAATGGTGTAGGTCCCCCCACTTTTGTAAAATGATTGAATTGTGCAATTCAATCACTTCAATTTCACGCGTCCAAAGCTTTGCACTGCCTATAAATAGCAGTGCAAAGCTCCTCATTTGAAGTATCCAATTCAGAGCAATACTTTGCAGTGTAATATTTTCTCTTTCCTCTTGTAATATTTCTATATTAGTGTGAGGTGTATTCGGGGAGTGTTACGGGTAAAAAGGCTCTGTGGGGATCGTTGGGTTGAGCGAGAAATTGTGTAGTTGTAACAATTTTCTACATAGTATATTTTCGTTCGGGTCCCGTGGTTTTTCCCCGGTTTTGGAGTTTCCACGTAAAATCCTTGTGTTGTTACGATCGTCATATTTTATTCGTATTTGCTTCGTATATCCACGATGGGTAAATCATGGGGGTGCGTATTTGTCGACTCAAATACCTAACAAGCGGTATCAGAGCCCGGGTACTGCTGGAGGTGGAGCTTTTATTGGGGTGGAGCTCTGGTGTGATAGTAGTGTGAATAAGCGCTGATAAATGCGGTTCTGTCAAAGGTAATTAGTTATTAAGCGGGACCGTTGTGACCCCACCAATTACCTGGGAACCTTGAAATCCTGTCTGGAAAGACGAGTTATCTCTTTCCGGGGGTTTACTTTGTGCTATTTGGATGTACTTGAAATTCACCAAGGCTCACTGGTGCAATGTCAGGAAGCAAGGGTATGAGTGCAGTGAGATTTGACGTTGAAAAATTTGACGGAAAAAATAACCTTGGCTTGTGGCAAGTTCAAGTTAGGGATGTGTTGATTCAGTCAGGGTTACACAAGGCTTTAAAAGGAAAGGTCGCTAAAGGTAGCGGCACTACTAGCACGAGTTCCGAAGCAGCTGGTATAAAAGCTGTAAAGGACGATGATGATTGGGAGGATCTAGATTTGCGAGCTACGAGCGCAATTCGTCTGTGTCTGGCCAAAAACATTCTTGCGAACGTGCATGAAATTTCTTCGGCTAAGGGACTCTGGGAAAAATTAGAGAGTTGTACCAGGCGAAGGGCGTGTCGAATCGCGTGTACCTAAAAGAGCAGTTTCACACACTGCGAATGGCAGAGGGTGCGAGTATCTCAGATCATCTGAGTGTTCTGAACGGAATCATTGCTGAGCTTGAATCCATTGGAGTTGCAATTGATGTGGAGGATCAAGCCTTGAGACTCATCTGGTCTCTTCCAAGTTCGTACGAACACATGAAACCAATATTGATTCATGGGAAAGAGAAAATCAATCTCTCTGAAGTTACGGACAAGCTTCTGTCTGAAGAGAGGAGGCTTAGCGGGGGTAACGGTTCACATGTAAACAATGCATTGGTGACTTACGATGGCAGGAAGACAGACTCTAGGAGGAAAGTGTGCTGGCGGTGTGGACAATCTGGCCACGTTAGAAGAAATTGTCCAACAAGGGGAGCCGGTTCAGCAAATGGCTCCGAGGCATCAAAGGGAAACACTGGAGGAGATACTAACATTGATTATTGCAGTGACTCTGAAGTTCTGTAAGCGGCATGCTCGTCCTGATGGCATGAGACCCTAAAAGTTGCCATGAGATAGGACGTTAATGTTAGTGGGTCTAGTGTGCACACGGGCATTGCTTTTGGCGTTAATGCAAGGTGTGGTATATTCATGTCGGCGGGCTGATGACTTTCGGAGGAGCCAAAAGGGGAAGTTGCACCATCCTATCAGCAGGTAATGTTTGACATGAGCCGAAAGAAAAATTCTCGGAATTGGTTTATTCTGAGTGGTTATGCTTTATGGTGGAGCATGGTACTTCTAAAAGTACGACTGTAGTTGCGGTGATAGCAAGAGCTATGAAGATCTTCGGAGGCGGAGTGGGCGTGCGATTGTCCAGGGGCCGGAGTGAAGATGATTTTGAAGACGTGATTAGTCAGTAATAATCACATCTTCAAGGTGGAGATTGTGGGGCGGTGGCAAGTGGGGGACAACACTTAATGGTGTAGATCCCCCTACTTTTTGTAAAGTGATTGAATTGTGCAATTCAATCACTTCAATTTCACGCGTCCAAAGCTTTGCACTGCCTATAAATAGCAGTGCAAAGCTCCTCATTTGAAGTATCCAATTCAGAGCAATACTTTGCAGTGTAATATTTTCTCTTTCCTTTTGTAATATTTATATATTAGTGTGAGGTGTATTCGATGAGTGTTACGGGTAAAAAGGCTCTGTGGGGATCGTTGAGTTGAGCGAGAAATTGTGTAGTTGTAACAATTTTCTACATAGTGTATTTTCGTTCGGGCCCCGTGGTTTTTCGCCAGTTTTGGAATTTCCACGTAAATCCTTGTGTTGTTACGATCGTCATATTTTATTCGCATTTGCTTCGTATATCCACGATGGGCAAATCCTGGGGGTGCCTATTTGTCGACTCAAATACCTAACACAATTTTGATCCTAAGAAGATACAATCTAAATTGAATCAAATAAAACTATCTGATTCGATTCGAATCAATCCATTTCGATTTGATACGACTCAATTTAGATATTTTGTTTTAGTCTTAAAAGAAAAATTCTTCATAATAGCTCGATGTTGCATTCTAAAATCAACAAAATCTGAATTAAGCACTATATTATATCAAATTCAAAAGCATTTGTATGTTTCCCACATCAAAATCATTTCAAGCTATACATAATTATTTTGAGGTTCTGACTCTCTATTATCTGTTTGGCGAGTAATTTACTAAATAAGAGTCTTGATTGTTTCATGTAAATTAAGATAGTTAGTTTATTAACTTATTTAGTCCTTACTAGTTTTATTTATCATATTATTACACTTCTTCATTTAAAATAGCTTTATACATTTATTTATTAATTTGAAAAAATAAGATGATGAACCTGATTATTTCCCCATATCCCCTAAAATCGAAATTCAAGTCGAAGAGGAATTCGATTCATTGACTAGAATCAAAATCAGGTCAAATACTTCATTTGAATTTCTAATTAAATATCGACATGATTTTCTAATTAAACCATTCAATCAATTTTGAAACGATTCATCATTCCAATTTGTTTTAGACACCCTTAATGATAATAAACACGAGCCTATCACAAAAGGAAAAAAAATGCTGGTTATAATGCGCTTTTTAACTTATTTTTGTGAATATATGCTTTAAGCAAGAGCTTATAGAAGTAGTTTTTTCATTAAAAAGTAGTTTCAAAATCCTTTTATCGCGTGCAAGCATTTTCTTAATCTTTGATGGATACAGATTCGTCTTCTGAATTCAAGATAGAAGACAGAAGAAAGATGTAGCTTTGATAAGATAATTTTGATATCATTGTATGCTACATCCATATGATTTTTTTTTTTTTTTGAAAAGACTCTCTCGATAACTTAATTCGCAAAAATGATTCTCAGAGGAATTTATAATATGCAATCTCTTGCTGGTAGGTAATAGTATAATCCGACTCCCAATTAGGAATCATCAGGAAAAAAATTGCACAAGCGCAATCATTAGTGAAGCTCTAAGGTTACAGAATCCTAACACAATATTAGTATAATAGTGGGAAAACGAGGTGTACATTATAATATAAAAGGCAAATCCAAATCTTTGAATTCTCCATTAAACTAAATATGATTCCGTTCTGTTATCTACGTCTTTTTGCACCTCAGTGACCGGCAACTCAAACTGTGGTGGATAAAACCAAAGAGGAAAAGACATTTTTCCATGACACAACTATATTATACAATAAAGGTATATGCGGAAAATATTCCTCAAAATAAGTTAGTTACAAACTATATTTAAAATGGTCAGGTGAAACGAACACGTTACAGCATAATTATTTGCATGCAAACTGCAAAGTAACAAAGACAAGCCCCTCAAACAATGCAGACTATGAAGATTGTAGCGGAAAATAAAGATGAAACAGAGTCGTCGACAAACGGTTCAACCTCTCAGGCCGTGTCATTTCATAAGCTTCTGAGCCAGGCAGATACACTCGATTGGATTTTGATGGCATTGGGCACCTTGGGTTCCATTGTCCACGGCCTTGCCCAACCTGTCGGGTATTTACTGCTCGGCAAAGCCCTTGATGCATTTGGTAACCACATCGATGATATCGATCAAATGGTTATTGCTCTAAAAAAGGTAAATAAACTCATTAAACACCATAAGTACTTAAATACAATTATTCTTATTTTCCTTGTAATAATAACTAACAAAAGTGACTGATCACCCTGCTTGATCAGGTTGTGCCATATGTGTGGTACATGGCAATCGCTACATTTCCAGCTGGAGTACTAGGTAACCTTATAGCAACTCTTGCAGAAATTCATGAACGAAAAATGAAGCCTAAATAATGATATATTGAACCTTAACAACGACAACTAGAAGGATACAGCTAAAAACATAAAGAGTTCCATGGTTAAGTAATCCAAAAATTCACAAGATATATCCATCATCTCTATAGATGTGGCAGCCCCTGATTTAAAGTAGTGCAGCAAAACTTTACCCTTGTACTTCAAATGCAGAGATTGGATGCTGGATGTATGCAAGTGAAAGACAAGTAAAGCATTTAAGATTGACATATCTAAAAGCTGTTCTCAGACAAGAGGTTGGGGCCTTTGATACCAATTTAACCAGTGGGAAGATAATCAGTGGTATCAGCAACCACATGTCTATCATACAGGATGCAATTGGCGAGAAGGTAACAGAATTCTTCTAATAGCTACGTTTCTGACTCTAGCCATATTATATTGGTTATATATACTATATATGCAACATTTTTGTTAATTGAAAATCATAAGCCACCGTTATGAGCACTATTGAGCCGTTTGCAGCTCGATTTTACCAGTTATGAATAACAAACATTACAGCATTAACATGAGAATCCTGGATCAAACCAATGGCAAACATTGTTATATTTTTGCAATATAAAACATGAAACTTTATATGGGAATGTGAAGCACTATGTTAATGTTAATTTTTCCTTCAAGTAGGTAACCTTAGCATCAAATGCATCTGTATCCAACATTAAGGATACTAAAAGAAAGGCATGTCTTGAAAATCTTAGCTTTGTTTCTAGTTTAAAAACAACAATTTTGATTTCTCTCAAATTGGACAAAAGATACTTAATCCATTTGCAAAAGATACTGAACAAATGGCATAAGTTTCTGTGTGAAACGTCGGTCTGCATTGTCAGTAATTAATGTTCTTCCTCGTACCATCTTTTCTTTATTATGTTCTAGCTACCCCTGAGGGCATTCAGTAGGAGAGATGTACCAAGACTCGTTTCAAGAGCCAAATAGCATAAAAATAGTGGGATTGTTACTGTTTGATGAATGAGACTACACCTTACCCACCCCAATCAGCATCCTGCAAGGGGTCTTATGGAATGATGATATTGGATGGAAGAAATTATTACCAAATTCAATGTCTGTTAAAACTTGAAAGCATAATATTGCTGAGTCCAGAGGTACAACCTTCCTATTTCTAAGATCACTAGAGTTCTTTTTGATACGTATTTCACACATATACTTTGAGCTGTTGAATGTTTATCACCCAATGACATTTCAAGAAAAAATTATCTTGCAGCTATAAAACACAAAGTGATACTTTTATGTTTAAATATCTGTTATTTTCATGCATCTCATAACAGATAGAATTGCAACAGCTTGTTTATCATGGATCAGAATTTCTCAATTTTGTATGGAACATGTCAGAAAAATCGCATTTCCTACCCAACAGACTCAAGACTCAAATGATATTCTATAAGGTCATTACATAGAACTATTTTCATCATTTTTTGAAAACTTTGAAAATCTCTAAAAAGTTTGAAAGGTTTTAATGTTTACCAGGTCATCACATGGATCTAAATCAAAAATCTAGGTGAATCTTTTAGAATGCACATAACTCTACAAAAAAACACTTTTTTATGCAACAAATCTTACTGCTGATAACTTTTACAAACCTCAGGTATATCAAATATAGGATGTAAACTTGATTTAAACGACAGTGATTCTACAAAGCCTACAGTGGATATCTATTCAGTCGATATCTATTCGGGTACCGTTTCATTAAGTATGTCCAACTTTCACAAACCAACTTAGTTCCATAATATCCTAATAGTTCCAGTAGAGCTACATTGAAAATCTAATATGCACAAGCAACTCAAGCATGTAAGCACCACATTATTTTAAAACATCCAAGTGCACAGAAGAAGATAACTTACAGTATTTCCAATTTCAACTAACATGATCTCTCTTGCCAACAGTTGGGACATTTTATATCATGCTTTGCCACTTTCCTATCGGGTGTCTTGATTGCTTTTATCTCCTGCTGGGAAGTGTCACTTCTTGCATTATTTGTTGTTCCCATGATTCTCATAATTGGTGCCACCTATACAAAGAAGATGAATGCTATTTCAGCAATGAGGATGTCAATCCTGTCAGAGGCAACATCAACAGTAGAACAGGTACCGAACAATTATATAGTTAGTCAGAACTCGAGTTATAATCTTCTACTTGGCCAAAGTCCAGTTTACTGAGGCTGCTCTTGCTTTTCCGTGACAGTCCATCTCCCATATTAAAACCGTCTTTGCGTTTGTTGGAGAGAATTCAGCAATTAAGTCGTTCTCTGAGTGTATAGAGAGAACACTGCACTTAAGCAAGAAGGAAGCACTCATAAAGGGATTAGGAACAGGCATGTTCCAAGCTGTCACGTTTGGTTCATGGGCACTGATTGTGTGGGTTGGAGCTGTTGTTGTGGTAGCGGGAAGAGCACGTGGTGGAGATGTTATTGCTGCAGTTATGAGCATTCTGTTTGGAGCAATGTAAGAAGCTAAATTCCAGCTGACATATTACTTCCTCTCACTTTTACCACAATGAAAACAAAGTATTCACCCTGCTAGCTACCTTGCTATTTCAGATCAATCACATATGCTGCACCAGACATGCAAGTCTTCAATCAGGCTAAAGCAGCAGGAGCAGAAGTCTTTCAAGTGATTGAAAGAAAGCCCATGATGTACACCAAAACAGACGGGGAGACACTGGATGTGATTGATGGCAACATAGACATATATGACGTGCAGTTTTCTTATCCCTCTCGGATAGAAAACTTGATCCTTCAAGGCTTTTCATTATCAATTCCAGCAGGCAAGGTGGTAGCGCTAGTTGGAAGTAGTGGCTGTGGAAAGAGTACCATCATGTCTCTAGTAACAAGATTCTACGATCCTCTTAAAGGTAGTCCTGGTCTTTACACTAAGTAGTCTGCAAAAACATGCATTTATCCATATCTTCCACAACATGTCAATACAGTTGGGCACAATATATGAGAGTGCCAGGCAAATAACTTTAAGTACAACAGTTTTAAAAGAAATCATATGTCTTAACCGAATTTCCAACCCTCAGGTGAGATTCTCATTGACAAGCACAATATCAAGGATCTGGATTTAAAGTCCCTCAGGAGAAACATAGGACTTGTTTCGCAGGAGCCATCACTGTTCACTGGAAACATCAGAGACAACATTAAGGCAGGAAACATGGATGCGAGTGACGATCAGATCCAGAAAGCAGCACAAATGGCAAATGCTCACTCCTTCATATCACAATTTCCAGACCAATATTTAACTGAGGTCAGACCAGTTGAACTGAAAATCACTATAAAGCATACTCTTAGGTTGAAAAGCTCTTCCCTATACTGCAGACCCGATTCTTGGTACATAGAAGATGGAATTAATAGTAAATATTACATTAATTTTAGGGATAGATGCATCAAACTCCTTGAATTATGCACGTTTTTGCAAAGTCGTTCTTAAACAAAATAAATAAGCAGTTTGCCCCTTAAATTATACCATTCTGTTCGATTTGCCCCTTCGCCGAAAACCACTGAATATTCCATTCTCGTGCGAGTCACGTGAGTGTCAGAGGGATATTTTCGGTATGAAAGTTGGTGTAAATAGTTAAAGGATTTCCTCCTGAAACTATGCTCCACTATGCGATTTGCCCCCTAAACTATGTTAACATACTGTCGTACTCCTCCTCCTCGTCACCGCCACCACAACCTCCGCCGTAATCAACAACAACCCAAACTCCGATCACGAATAGCTAAAAACCACACTCTAAGCCCTCCACAGCCACGACTACACTCTCTTCACCAACGCCATCACCACCTCCGCCGGAATATTCCAAGATTAAGGAGCCGAAGATTCCACCGGCGAGGACCGACCCGACTCGCCACCCAAAACAGGTTGTTGGTGCCGTATATTCATACCGATTGTAGCCGTTGGCGTTGGTGAAGAGAGTGGTGATGGAGATCGGAGGTGGTATGGAGGTTGGAGTTGGTAATGGAGGTCGGAGGTGGTGATGGCGTTGGTGAAGAAAGTGTAGCCGCAGCTGCGTAGGGCTTCGAGTGTGGTTTCGAGCTCTTCGTGATCGGAGTTTGAGTCATTGTTGATTACGGCGAAGGTTGTGGTTGCGGTGACGAGGAGGAGGAGGAGGAGTACGACATTATGTTAACATAGTTCAACGGGCAAATCGCACGGTGGAGTAGTTGGAGCATAGTTTCAAGGGAAAAATCCTTTAACTATTAACACCAACTTTTTCATACCGAAAATACCCCTCTGACACTCACGTGACTCGCGCGAGAATGGAATATTCCAAGGAATATTTAGTGGTTTCCGGCGAAGGGGCAAATCAAACAAAATGGTATAGTTGAAGGGACAACCCGCTTATTTATTTTGTTTAAGGATGACTTCGCAAAAACATGCATAGTTTAGGGGGTTTGATGCATTTATCCCTTAATTTTAAGCAAGCAAACATAAAAAGTTTATGATTCGTCAATGGAACATATTAATCTGAAAGCAAACAAATCAAGGTACAAATCAAGGTACCCTAAGAAAGGTAAAACTAAATAGATACGCTGATACTGAAAACAGTTAAACGGCCACAGAACTTCAGCAAATTTTGATATAATTTATATGCTTAACTTGTTAAAGTGCAATCATTTTCAAATCAGAATATTTCATGCATGCTGAATGAGCTTTATTGTTGCACTAGTTAGGACAGAAAGGCCTCCAGCTATCAGGGGGACAAAAACAAAGAATTGCAATAGCACGAGCCATCTTAAAAAGTCCTCCAATTCTTTTATTAGATGAGGCCACCAGTGCACTTGATACAGAATCAGAAAAGTTAGTTCAGGCAGCAATTGAGACGGCAATGCAAGGGAGGACAGTCATCTTGATCGCACACAGATTATCCACGATCATCAATGCAGATATCATTGCAGTTGTAGAGAATGGAAAAGTTTCAGAAACAGGAACACATCAAGAATTGTTAAACAAAAACACATTTTATAATAATTTGTTTATGCTGCAGAATATCAGCCAAGGAAGACATACAAGGTTCGTGCAAAAAAGTAACTACCTTTAAAGGTATAGTATGATAGACTAAACACTAATATCTTTAGTTTTACATGACAGATTAGCGGATTCAACAGAAGAAGCAGCAAGTATAAAGACTGAGGTTCTATCCCACGGCATGGATCAACCTGAAGAACAATCAATTATAACTCCTAAAGTTTCTCTTAAGAAAGAGGAAATGAGGGAAACGATGGAAAAACCAATATTTTTCAGAATCTGGTTTGGCTTAAGGAAGATGGAAATCGTAAACATTGTCTTGGGCTCTTCTGCAGCTGCTCTTGCAGGCATCTCAAAGCCTGTTTTCGGGTTCTTCATCATAACAATAGGAGTGACATACTACAAGCATGATCCGAAGCAGACAGTAGGACTATACTCGATACTTTTTTCATCAATAGGGTTTCTCGCATTGTTTGCCCACACTTTACAGCACTATTTATTTGGAATGGTAGGAGAGAAGGCCACCACGAACCTCAGGAGTGCTCTATATTCAGGTACCTATTTCATATAATATCTTGTACATCTTACGAGCATGCCAATTCTACAGCAATCATTTGCATTTGTATATGAACCCATTTTATCTTGCAGCTATACTAAGAAATGAATTGGCTTGGTTTGAGATACCCGAAAACAATGTGGGATCGATTACAACACGGGTCATCAATGAGACGTCCACAGTCAAGACCATCATCTCTGACCGTATGTCTGTTATTGTTCAATGCATCTCCTCCATATTAATTGCAACAACAGTCAGCATCAAAGTTAACTGGAGAATGGGTCTAGTTGCCTGGGCCGTGATGCCATGCCACTTCATTGGTGGGCTAATCCAAGCCAAGTCTGCAAAAGGATTTTCAAGTGGTAATAGTGCGGCTTCTTCAGAACTGGTTGCTCTTGCTTCTGAATCAGTCACCAACATAAGAACCATTGCTTCTTTTTGCCGGGAAGAGTATGTCATTGAAAAGGCAAAAGTAATCTTGATGAAACCACTGATGACCAGCAGAACACAAAGTGTCAAATATGGGATTATTCAAGGTATATCCCTTTGCTTATGGAATATCGCCCATGCAGTTGCATTGTGGTATACAACAATACTAGTTGAGAGAAGACAAGCCACCTTTGAGGATGGGATAAGATCATACCAGATATTTTCTCTTACAGTACCATCAATCACTGAACTGTGGACCCTGATACCTACCGTTTTCTCTGCCATCAGTATATTAACACCTGTATTCCAAAACCTTGACCGGCAGACTGAAATAGATCCAGACTTGCCAAAGGAATCACCGCACAACAGTATTAAGGGAGAGATCGAATTTCAAAATATGCTGTTTTCTTACCCCTCAAGACCAGAAATGACAGTACTTGATAACTTCAGCTTGAAAATTGATGCTGGATCAAAAGTTGCTCTCGTGGGACCAAGTGGAGCTGGGAAGTCCTCTGTTTTGGCTCTTTTGCTCAGATTCTATGATGCCAGCAAGGGAGAGATACTAATTGACGGTATAAATATAAGGAATTATAATGTAAGAAAGTTAAGGTCCCTAATTGGCTTAGTGCAGCAGGAGCCACTTCTCTTCAGCTGCTCAATCAGAGACAACATATGCTACGGAAATGAAGGAGCTTCTGAAGCAGAAATCATACAAGTTTCAATGGATGCAAACATACATGAAGTAATAAGTAATTTGCCCAGAGGATTTGACACTCTGGTAGGGGAAAGGGGATGTCAACTTTCTGGAGGGCAAAAGCAAAGAATAGCCATTGCCAGGGCACTGTTGAAAAAGCCAATTATAATGCTTCTTGATGAAGCAACAAGTGCACTTGACGCAGAGTCTGAAAGAGCTGTCATCACTGCTCTGGAATCACTAAAACTTGAAAGCACACAAGTCACAGTTGCTCACAGGCTTTCAACCATCATAAATTCAGATACTATAGTTGTTATGGACAAGGGTAAGGTTGTGGAGATGGGTTCTCATGCAACCCTTACAGCAGCAACTGATGGAGTGTATTCAAGACTTTACAGGCTCCAGAGCATCTCATAATACTGGTCCGCCTGAGAAAAGTAAGGGAGAGTCTTCTTTGTTTCAGAACCTTGAAGGTAAACAATTTTACTTGTTATACTTACTACTGGGCTTCAGGAAATGCAATACAACAACCTTCTGTAATTCCAATTAGTTGGGTAGACTATATACAACTTTAAAAATGATGGTATCCGGAATCGGCCCAAACATAATAATTTGTAGTCTAAAACTCGTGTCGGATACTGTGTAAGGTCTTCAGCTGCTCTAACTGATCCCCACGTGCAATTCCAGGATCAATGAAGCACAACTGAGAATAAAAACAAGTTATAACAACCTTCCATACCAAAATAAGAAATTGAAGATGGGCAAAGCAAGTTTAACCTGGTACTGCCACTTTTTCAGTGTGTGGGGACCCCTCTTTATTAGTTTTTGCCATCCAACATTATCTCTGAGAGATTTTTCTAGATTTCTTGTTTTCTGAAAAGAAATGATTCGGAAAGTTAAAGTTTGCAATCTAATAGTGAGAATGAGTAAGTTGAAGAAAGTGTAGCATACACGCAGACCTATAAGATTCAATGTATGAAATAAGTTAAAACACAGCAATTGTAGCACATAGTTACAAATCCAAATCAGGACTATCCAATAAACTTTAAACTCTCCTTTGGAAGCTGATACTAAGGGTTTGGGAAAGGAACAGGGCCACAGAGAAGAGATTTAACAACAAAAAGCCAACCTTTTATCTTAATTAACTGGGATGTGCTATACGAAGCAAACAGGAATCATGTAAGGCGAATGCGTAGATTCTCTTTCTCCGCCTATTTTTGTTGCGTAGAACGTATTTCTTTAGCTTTCTTGTATTAGATTGTTAATGCTACAAAACTTATAGTACTGGAAACTTATCAAACCATCTCACGAGCCTTTCAAGCAGCTCAGTGAAGGTCAAATTTGGAATCAAGAATCAAACTTGAGCTGCCTCGACCATATTGCTTAGCTGAGCTCAATCCTGTTGTTTTACTTTTAACATTTTGCCATCTGGATGCTAGCCGTTCTTTAATTCTGGGAAACTTGATATACATACAAAAGTTTCAGTTTAATAAAAATTATTATATAGTAGATAGAAGTTCTTCATCAAGCTACTTGCTGCTCCTTAGTAGGGTTGGCCACCGCCAAATTACTCAAGCTCGAGATATTTTCAAGCTGACCACAGTGTACCTTTGACCAATGAGTTCCAGGTTTAAACTGACCAATGATTATGCTTGGGTCTGCTTTTTTTCATCCCAACGAATAATGGATAAAGCGTTGATTGAACCGTCATTTAGTTGTACCATATTTCCACTTAGACGTGAAAAGATGTCTAAAAGCCAAAAGGCAAAAGGTACTTTCCACTCACATTCAGGTACTCTATAGCAACATTTACCCAAAGGCTTGGTAAGTTCTCAAGTATTTTTCCGGTGAAGAAACATTCGACAGCTTCCATGGCAAATTAACTCAATAACAAAACAATACACAAACGCTGCTTCACATGCCAAATAAACTAGCATGTTATACATTCTTAGGAGAAGGTATAAGTAACCATGTCGACTGTGCCACTAAAATAAAACAAAATGCAAGTAAAACAAAAGGCTTCTCAAAATCTCAATAAAATAGAAAGAGGTCCACATCCATAACTCCTGTTCTAGAGGATACGGATAAGGGATCTAAACTGGGCATGATAACTTTAATTACTTTTAGTTTTGTTAGCAGAATAAGCGCAAACGTCATAAATCTATGCCATTAAAAAATAAGAAGAAAAATGAACCCAGAGTGTTGGCCATACATCAGTTTAAACATTTAAGTAACAGAGAAGTGGCAGTTTCATATTACGAAAGTAAGCTTAGCTTTATATTTGAAGCAAAATTAAAAAGCACATCAACAATTAGTAACAGCACATGAACTAAGGTAATATACCAAACTTAGAAAGTTATCCGGTTAAGAGTGAAGGAGATATTCTTACTTCAGCAGGGTCCAAAACTAACAAGTTATACTGCTGCAACCCGTTCTTTTGACATTTAACTTGTATCCCAACGATGGTTCTAGAGTGACCGTCATGTTGGAAGTACAGTGGCCTGCTCAGAAAACGTCAGAAGAAGTTAGCATTATACAGTGAACAATTACTAAGTAAAACAATCATGTTCTAAACAACAATGAACTTGTTCTAAGAAACAAAAATGTCAGTTTTATAACAAGACTCGGGCTACTCATTGGAATTCACTCACGCTTTATGACTAAGAACAACACCGCGATTGCTTGTCGTGGTTACATTGCCGTCAGAGAAGTAGCCCCACACCCAGTCAACGAGAACATAGTGACCCCCGCCAGATGAAATAGTGGAATTTTCATAGGTTTTACTCCCTGAAGTAACTGCAGATGATGTGTCTAGTTTCCCCTTTGCCAGAAACACGTCCATCGGTCCAGAAACCTGCGAGTTTTTCCTCTTACCAGCCTTTGTATTTTTTTTCCCCGTTCCAAACTCCAACTCAAAATCCTTGCTAACAAAATCTACTATCCTAGCACGCAGACCAAAGGAACGAAAAAGTGCAGCACACTCCGTAGTCCCAATCCAACTCTTCTTCCCATAAATCTTCCGATCAAACTCATTAGATCCATCGGTATCAAAACCTTTCTCCCAAGCAAGCTCTAGCCACCTCTGAAGCGACGGAATATCCGGCACAAACCTACAACCACCGTAAAGAACCTCACTCGCGTCCTCTCGTCGCTTAAGCAAATGAGAGCTAAGCATTTGTATGTTACGCCACCCACACCCCCAACCGTAATCCTCCGACTGCGTACTATAAAAATGATCAACGTGCCCCGCTAATATAGAAACGGAGTTATCCGGTTCTAGTTCCAAGCATTTTGCCAACAAAGTCATCAAACTCTCCTCGACTTGGAGCGACTTCTCCTTACACTGTAAACGGACCAACGACGACGCGTGTTTTTCGTCGATCGGGCTTACGTTTACGTCTACCTTAACATCATCACGACGAGAAGAGGTGTTCTGATCGTGAAGTGTTTGACAAGAAATGAGTGAAATTTGTTGTGCTAATTCGAAATCTGTGGCGGAATCTTCGTCCGCAAAGTGTTCGTTCACATGTCTGTGAGAATAATTCAAATTTTGAAATCAACTCAAATATATATTTATATACATATACATACAGAAAAAGGAGAAGGAAGGAATAAAAGAATATACCTTTCGAGCTCGAGAGAGATGACGTTGAAATTACAAATAGGGCAAAGTGAGGACTCCATTTCAATTGCTTTTCAGAGATTTGAAAATGGTGGATTTAATTGAAATTATGCGCGGTAGAGAAGGTGATTTTATAGGATTTTATTTATTTATTTAACGCTGTATAATAATTTAATAAGTTAATAACTAAATATTGTGGTCATTAATTTTGGTGCACGTGAGATGAATATAATACAGAATATATTTTGTATATATACATATAACTAATTATTCGTTGGAATAATTAACGTGTATATACATATATATATTGTAGCGTGGCTGTAATTAATTAACATCACATAATATCATATTTTAGCATGCCTTTTTTCTATTTTTTATTATTCGTCTCATAGCCTTAACGCAGCTAATAATATTTGATGGATCAAGAAAAAAGTTAAATGGACAGAAGGAAAACACAACCTTCTTTAAGATTGGTGGTCTATTACAAAATACTTCTTGAAATTAATAGGAGTAGTAGTATATATATATATATATACTATTATATAAAAGGAAGCCAAAAGTTGCACCATTTTTTTATTTTTATAAAATTTTAAGTTTTATATATTTAACCTTTAATTTAAGTTATTTTATTTATCATACAAATTAAAATAAATAATAAATTTTTAATTACGCAAAGACCCCGTTTCATAGTTTCTATAATGTATATTATCCAACGAGAGGTTTTGTTGTAAGTTTGCATTATTCCGAGCATGGCTATATACGATTTCTCTAGGGAGCCTTGCTGCTCTGTACTAAAATAGTTTTTGCAATTCCTTATAAAAATCTAAAATTCGCTTTTATTTACGTTGAGTATCTTTAAAGTATTTGATTAGTAAGTCAATATCACAAAATTACTTCGTTTAAGCTAAAGATTTAATCACTAGCTATATAACTTGTAATGTACATGCCTTCTACTTTTGATAGGTTGGGAGTGGAGGGTATACTGTAATTTTTAATACGTTACGTTGTAAAAAAAAAGTATATAATTTGTTTTATAGTTTTCTCACTTTCTGTCACGATTTTGATTCTTATTGTCAAATACCTCCTCATATAACTTCAACATTTTTTACTTATATTAATTAGACCCTGCTTTTAATTTTTTTGCAAACATCAACCAATTTAATAATTGAAAATTCCAACCAAGTCCTTATTTCAATCTCCTAAGTCCTAAATTGACGAGAATTAGTAACTTCACAGCAAAACTTTGAATTAGTTACTTCAACAATTTAAATAATCACACTAAGACTTTCTCTTTCTACAAAATTTAAACAACATCACAAAAGTTTCATTTTTCAATGTTTCAATTTGGAAACTTCTGTGGTTATTCAATTTTAGGAGAGGACTTTGTTATTGGAAAAAAAAAAAAAAAAAAAAATAGAGTGTAGATATAGCTATCTCATAATCTAAACGAGTCTTTTTCTTTTTTTCTTTTTTGGGAATCATATATATGTACAAACTCCACTTGATCTGTTTACTACATAACAACAAAGCGTCTAATAAAAGGCCGTAACCAACATACTTCATAAACACTTAACATGAAGTCCCATCAACCCTATTCAACCTTAAATCTGTCGAACAACAAGATGGCACCACGGTGTCACAGGGGTCTTTAGATTTTTCCCTTGGCAGCCACGCGAACCGCGCTCTTGGAAAGTAGAAGATCTTTCATATCTTTGTAAGCCTTCAGTTCTTCAAAGGCGTCTGATGTCTTACGAGGCTTAAAAAATTCAGAAACGGCCCCCATTTCTTCGTCTAGTTCAGTTCTAGATGACTGAGAAGTACGATAATTAGAATCTTGGCGCAGAGGAGGAGCCGTTCTCAACATGTGAACGAGTGCGCCAACAGCTGCATCTTGAGATCTCTTGGTTGTTGATGACGCTTGTGACGAGAGTTCTGAACCGCTTCTGCCTTCAACATTCGGACTGTAGGGCCAAAAAGGAATTCAAATGAGTGTTGTGGGTGAAAATGAGAGATGCACATAAATATATTTACTGATTAACGACAAGATTTAGTACAGTCAGCCGCAAATCAAAAGATGCATTAAAAATAAAACATACAGCAACAACAACAACAACCAAGCCTGTAATTCCACTAAATTGGGGTAGGCTATATAAACCATGAATGAATCACGTGTCGAGTCGTGAACATGAATCACGTCCCAACGAAATTCATAGTATAGTTCATGTCATAGCATGTGACGGGGTTTTTACATTGGCTGTCACAAGCCTAACACAACTCTCCTCCTTTATTGTGGGAGAAATTTATCACTCTGATAATCAAAGTTAGCTGATCAAATAAACGTGTGCAAATAGTTGAACTCGACACTTAAAGATCACAAAAGGCAGAACACCAATCTGCAACAACGGAAATTTACATCTACCCCCCCCCCCCCCCCCCCCCCAAATGATTGGCTGAATTCGATTGACTCCCTCTTCATAGAAAGTTAGGGTGACCTCCCTTCTGACCAACTTTCACGAGTTTTAAGAATGAGTTAAATGATTCAATTGCTCTCGCAGAAAAAAGTTAAAATATATGAACAAAAACTACATTTAGATCAATCCCTACAGGAGGTAGATGCAGTGTTTCCTAAAATGCATAAGTTCATAAAACCACAAAAAGATTAAATGTAGGCCAACCAATGGATATGACCGCACCTCAGTGAAGGCCTATCTGAAAAGGATTAAGTCACACATCTTTGATATCCCTCGTAGTAACTTATGTAGGTTATGGATACATGTGAGTCGCAGGTTAACTTTGTCTCATATTTCATGTTTTTCACTTTGATGAGACAGAACATACACAAAACTTGAGGGCTTGTTGTAACATACATTGTGGAAAATCTTGAAGTCTTAAATACACCTCTGAAATCTCAAAGCCCAAGATGACATCCACGCTAGCATTAATCAAGAAAAGAGGGATGTCATAAGATATCCTGTTATTATGATCATAGATAGTCATGTGTTCAAGGAAGACAACATTTTTATCATTATCTTATTTTAGCGTCAATTGGAACAAAATGAAAAGGTAATTACTTATAAGCAGCACAGTACAATCTGGTTGCCACTTAGCTTTAAAACAAAATCATCCGATATATAATTGGTAGAACACTCGAATAAGATAATACTAGAAAACTATAAATGCCACCCACAAAATGGTAAAAATATTACTTCCACCGTCACCACTTTCCATGCATAACGACAAATCATATTGCCCATAGAAGACACGTCAACTACAAAACAAGACGTGACATACTTTCCGTGCACAAGGTCAATATGGAATTATGATATCATGCTAAACTTTTTCGTATGGTAAGTAGAATTTACCTAGCCTGGTTGTCAGGCGGATCAACGTCATCCACAATAAACGGACACGAAAAATCACCATCACCAAAGTCATCCTGGAAAGACAGCCGGCTGGAGCTCCTAGAGAATCCAACACGTGGCGAACTACTTGACGACAGCAAGCTTGAGAATCGTCCAGAATCCTCCTTTCCATCTCTTGACACCTATGGTATACAAACAAATGTAGATCGGTGGAGCAGTTTAGGAGTGGACCAATAAGCAACAAGGCACATTAACTAACCAGTCATAGCAAATCATATAAAGACATACCTTTTGACCAACATTAATTGAACCCGAACTCGACTCTCCAGTTCGAAGCGAATCTGATTTCCTTATTGACCTAATTCCAGAAGGCGATTCATGTGACGGAGGATCATACTTTATATTTCTAGGAGATAGAGGCGGCAGCGAATGCCTGTTAGGATCAGACAAGTTCGGAGAAAGATGCTTTGGACTTCTTCCCATCATTGGATGCGGAATACTCATTGGGCGACTATGCAAAGGATTTCCACCAGAATAGTATGTAGGGGGAGATGGGGAAGGAGACGAAGAAAATGGAGGAGAAAGCAAGTCATCAGATGTTGTTCTGTGAAAAGCTGGAGATTTTTGGCTTTGATACCTATGAATTTGCATATCAGTAGGCGAAGATGAATACTCGTAAGGTGAGCGATGTAAAGGTGGAGATCCGCTGAATGGCTGGTTCTGTTGAGAAGAGAGATCCCTGTGGATCCCACTAGTCCAGCTGTGAGGACGTTGAAATGGCGATGGGGGAGTTGACTGCCTACTTCTCACGGGGAATGATGTAGAGGGAAACTCCCTCATGGGGTCGGTAAGCGGGCTACCTACATAATCAGTGATGATCTCCGGGGGACAAGAAACAAACGTGTCAAGATTGAAATTGGATAAATCTTTACGATAAGCCACAGATACCGAAAAGCGACCTTGTTGAGCATCAACGGGAATAAAAGCATATTTCTCCATAGACTGCTCTTCCTCTCTTGAAAACGGAGTACCAAACGAGCAGATCTTATAGTTGATATCAAAATCACAGTTGCGGTTCAAGGAGTGAAGTTTGCGGGAGGCCTTATGTGCTGGAAGGAGCCTCAGCATTGAATAGACCGAGCGTAACAGTATGATACATTTTTTGTATGTCTTTTTATAAGAACTATCACCAGTTTGAAGAGGCATCGACCTTTGATGCTCATATTGAACAGTCCACCTCTCTACAACCGTCTCATTGAACAAGTCAGATGACATCATAGTAGGCAAAATATTCTCAGACGAAGAGTTCGGTGACTTTTGAACAAGATTAATATCGATTATCATAGGCTCCATCATACTTCTATTCCAAAAACTCAAACTATCCATGGCCGCTGGGCGATCCCCTAAAGCTAAATTAAACCATTTATCGCTCTTTTTTAGCTCCCCGCTCCGACTAGATGGCCGGTTGGTCGTCGGAACTCTAGAATCCAATATAATGTGCAAGCTTTTCAAAAGAAACTGATTAAGTATCTGTTCAAACCTTCCATGTTCACCATGTGCGTAACCGTGCAAGTCCATTTCTTTGCCCCAACCAAATCTCAACCGACCGTCAATTATACGCTTCACCTACACATCCAACTGCTCCCCAAATCGACAAAACGACCAAATCAACACAGATCGACCCGAAATAATTCTGGGTTTTTCTAAAGATTCCTCCTTTTTTGGGTTATAAACTCACAACAACCAAATGAGGCACCTCCCAGATACTAATCCTTGCTCCTAACCGTGTGTCTATACATACACCTAAATACATAACCCACAGGAACAATAATCAAACTATTGAACATATAATCAAATGCTTTTGAAATGCATGCAATCATGCAATAAGAGATTCAATGATACAAACAACATGGTCACAGCAAGATTCATACAAAATTCAAAAAATCTGCTCGTACAGTAAAATAACAGTCAAAATTCAAAAACCCACAAAAAATAAAAATGGAATCATAAATCTTAATTTTAATAAGATCCCATCACAATCTACAACCAAATCTCAAGTTCAATGAACTAATTAAACAGGAAAAAAAAATAAAAAAAAAATTAATCTTTTTTTACTCCAACCAACTAAAATAGTAGCATTTCAAGATTCGGCGATTAATATGGAATTTGTACTAATGAACTCGAAAATGGTTTTTTTGGTATGATTAAAACTTACTTGAAGAGGGTATAATTTGTTGAAATTTTTGATCAAATCGGCAGAGAATTTAGAGAGAGAGAGAGAGAGAGAGATTGCGTTGGCGTATACTGCTGGTAGAGAGAGAAAATGGTGTCATGTTATATATTTATTATTTATTTTATATGTATAAGTGCATTGATTAACATAATATTGCTTGATTATGTTCAATTAATCTGTCAGTAGCCTTGCATTTAAAAATGTAAATGTACTATTTGGTAAAGTTGTCAATTTCTCATTGAATGCTGCTAAATTTAGAATTAATATTTGTAAGTGCACGAAGTTGTAATTAGATGATGGATTTGTTTTGCTTGCCTGCATTTAATTTTATTGAGATTGTATTAACATGCGTAATTTTATTTTGTTTTTGTTAATAGTAATTGTAAGGAATCTTTTTAACGGTTCGATGGATCTGTGCATATGATTTATATTATATAGTTTCAGATCGACACCTAGCACCATAAAAAACAAAGTGGCTTGTCACTATGTGAGTTGAATATACTCTTTTATCCTTTGTGACCTATAAAATATAAATATTCATATGCACCTCAAAATGATTGGTTCTCCCATCTACTTTTCATTCTACCGAAAGAGAATGGGTAAATTTAAACGTAGATGGGAGCGTGCTAAAGGATGTCGGGGTGCTGCACAATGATTTCGGGGTTCAAGGCGAGTATAACACCTACGGGAGTAGATGAGGAGGAGCTGGTTGCACTTAAACATGGTTTGGAGCTTGCATGAGAACAAATGAGGCCTAAAATCAAAGTTAAAACGGATTCTAAATATGTCTTCAAGATGCTCAAGGAGATGCAACTTAAGGATCTTGTAGATGCTTGCAAGGAACAACTTCGATTCCATGGATGATAACACTTAAATAAATATCTCGATTGGCTAATAGAGTCGCATATGGATTAACTAAAATTTCAATGATCGATGGAGATCTATAAATATTTTGGATTTGCCTCACTCTCAAATTAGGAAATGTTTAAGTTTTGATATTGCCTAAGGGCCTCGTTTGTAATTCTTCTTTTACCAAAAAAATAAAATAAAAATCATTGGTTCGCTTAAAGAAACGGAGACCCTTTTGCGAGTCTAGCTTTCACTGGATATTTGTTTAGAAATTAATGTTATGCAATTTTGGAAAAAGAAACAAGTGGTCTCTCACGGTAGGTTTTAGTGTAAGCGGCATTCTTCGCGACTTGGGATAATCGGTTGGGATTGCGAGTAGAAAGAATTGTAATAATTTAGGAATCAAATGACAGTTAACCAACCGCGTAGGTGAGCGTGTGATGTTTTAATTTCACAAATATTAGTATTTTGATTATAATATACTATATTACTATCTAGTAATACTAGTTTCATAATCTTGCAGTGTAACAAATTGTAAGATGAAAAAAGTATTCACTAGTGTCGTGATCCCCAAAATAAACACTTACACTCGTTCGCAACAAATTATATTTGGAGGGTGTGTAAAAAAAGATTGGGAATGCAGTGGTGCAAAAATACATTTTTTTTCCTTGGATGTAGAGTGCCAAAGTGCAAATTACCCTGAAGGCTAAAACTATTTGTTACCTCCTTGTTTAAAAAAAAAATAATAAAAAAATAATAATGTCTATACATCCCTAAATTAGACAAATTGTATATTAACCCGATGATCAATGAGGGAAATTGCGGACTCTTCGTGGGCTTTTGGTTTATGCTTGATATTCCTTCTTGGTCATTCTTGAATATGAAGTTGTGGAGCGATGCCTAGGCACACTATAAAATATAAATATACATAATTCATGCATTTGTGTGAATACCGTAGAATAATAATGTGAATTCTGATTATTAGGTATAAAACATATCACATTAATATGTTCATTTAAACATCAAAATTCATGCATTTCTTAAGAATTATTTATTTAAACATCATTGGCATAAATCAATCCTTATAAGCTGCGTTACATGCAAGCAAATACACAATGAGCATCCTAAAAACTACAAGATGACTGGAAGTGGACCGTTTTTGTAAGAGCTTAGCACAAGTGACAGGACAAAAGCCCAATTGCGGTTAAGCTTTTATCAATAAACTAATTATATTTTGTTACTGTGTTTTACAGTCGAAGCTTAAAAACTGGCCCTATAGCCCAGTTTGTTGTTAAGAGAGTCAACATGACCTGTATTGCTTTTCTGTTCTTCCATGACAAGATCCTTGTATTGAATAAGGATTACATAGATTACATACTAATTTCATGACTTGGGCTCCTTATCTGTGGTCTATCCTCTAAGTTTGGGCTCGTAAGTGTCATGGACTCCTTTTTTTTTTTTTTTTTTTGAAGGGAAGGATGTATAGATATAGATCGGACGTAAACACGCCACAAAATAGTTCCGCATTACATCGAAAAAACAACTAAGGACTACTAACTCTCTATCTATCCGTAAACACAAGATTGTGAGGATCAACTACATCGCTAGTCACCGACCTAGCTAAATGGTGCGCTAGATCATTGGCCTCTCGCCCGACCCACCGAATTGAGAATCCGTTACGTGGTTCAAACCAATGTAAAAAGTCCGCAATCAAGTTTTCACAAATTGCATCATCCCGTTTGCGATAAAGAATACTATGGATAATATTCAAACAATCGCCTTCAAAGATAACTTCTTTCCAATTCATCCCAACGGCGAGTTTAATAGCCCAAATTGCCGCAAGTGCCTCAACACAAGATGGAGCTAGCGTGGCCACCAACCGTTTTTGAACTCGTGCAATAGTGTTCCCCGCATGATCGCGCACAACGACCCCAACCCCAATCGCTCCATGTTTCTCAAATAAAGCCCCATCAAAATTAATCTTATAGCAACCTTCGCGCGGAGGCTCCCAATCCTTTGTATCGAGCTGCGCAACGTTACCCCGACGCATCCCAAACTCGCGCCATGAAGCCGCGTAACCTACAGCGAACTCGACAATTTCAGCAGTGTTCCAAGCACTTTGACCTGCCAGCATCGTATTTCTTGAATGCCATAGAGCCCAGCAAATAGTAACAGCAATCCCCCTTGCTCTTTCCCAAGTTCAGCCATCAACCTCCCGACCCAGTCCATGAAACTCTCGGTCGCCTTCATCATAATGCTTGTTGAAAATTTTGCTAGTGCCCACACTTGCCGGGCGACATGACAAGAGAATAAAATATACTGCATCGTCTCGTCCCTTTCTCCGCATAACACAAAAGCGTTACATCACAAATTTTTCTCCTAGCCAAATTCACCCTAGTTGGCAAAATATCATTGCAAACTCGCCACCAAAAGAGTTTAATCTTATTTGCGCGCTCAAGTTGCCAAAGTTTTTTCCAATTTGCTGTTGCACTCAAGCTCTCCACATCGATTACCCCCCGAACAGTTAATTCATGCGACATAATAAGATGATAGGCGCTACGTACCGTAAACCTCCCATGCTTCTCGTAATGCCATATATACCGATCATCATGCTCCAATCTCCCAAGCGGTATGGACAATATGCTGCGCACGTCTACCTTCCAAAACAGGTCACGGATTAATGTGACATCCCACCATCCCGTGTTCTCATCAATAAGTTCATTCACGTGCACTACAGCTGAGTGTGATGGCCGCGGTGTAATTGGCCTAAAAGTGACTGGTCGGGGCAGCCACGCGTCCTCCCAAATTGACACCAAATTACCGCTGCCCACACTCCACCTCACTCCCCTCTTCACTACCACGATTGTTTCCCAAATACTCCGCCAAGAAAACGATGGATTACTCCCAAGTCTAGAGTTAAATAAGTCCGTATTCGGAAAGTACTTTGCTTTGTATAGGCGACTCACTAGACTCCCCGGATTACTAAAGATTCGCCACACTTGTTTCGCCAACAACGCCATATTGAAAGCTTTAAGGTTCCGAAATCCAAGACCACCCTCATCCTTTTTCTTGTACAACTTCTCCCATGCGACCCAATGAATTTTATTCTTTGTTCCACTCCCCCACCAATAATTGCAAATAATAGACACAATTTCCCTTATCAATGAATCCGACAAACGAAAACAACTCATAACAAAAGTTGGGATAGACTGCATAACGACTTTGATTAGTACCTCTTTCCCAGCCCCCGAGAGAGTTTTGCCCTTATACCCGTGAGCGCGCATCCACACTCTTTCCCGAAGAAAATCAAAAAGTTCACGTTTCGATCGCCCCACAACCGACGGGAATCCCAAATACTTCTCGTGTCGATCCGCCACTGCCACGCCCAAAATTCCACCCAACTCCTGTGACCATTCTTCAGTTGTATTTCTACTAAAGACCACCACGGATTTTTCAAGATTTAGATGCTACTTCAAATCGGATCAATAGGTCACGGATCCCAAGGGCCGATTCCCTCGTTGCCTCGCAAAATAATAATGTGTCATCGGCAAACAAGAGGTGCGACACCCGTGGCGCCCTCCTACAAATCGCCAATCACCGCAAGATTCCACGCTCCTCCGCCATAGTAATAATAGCTGAAAAAAGCCTCAGAAACAAATAAGAATAGGTAGGGGGATAAGGGATCCCCCTGCCTAATGTCCCTCTCGGGGTAAAAAATAGGAGACTCTCTACCATTAATAAGCGTGGAATATGACACAGTACGTACACCCATCATGATCAAAGAAACAAAATTGGGAGCAAAACCTAACTTAAGCATCACCTGTTCCAAGAAGGGCCACTCCACCCGATCGTACGCTTTGCTCATGTCAAGTTTCAACGTCATAAACAACTATTTCCCGTTTGCCTATTTTTCAAAAAATGGTTTAGCTCAAAAGCAACAAGGATATTGTCAGTAATAAGCCGACCAGGAACAAACGATGACTGCGTAGGGGCAATAATCTCATTGAGAAACGGTTTGAGCCGATTTGCCAAGACTTTCGACGCAATTTTGAAGCTGACATTGCTAAGGCTTATAGGGCGAAACTGAGTCATCAACATAGGGTCAGTACATTTAGGAATAAGAACAATATGAGTATAATTCACCACAGGATCAAGAATATGGTCATTAAGGTAAGCAAGAACAAAAGTAGTAATATCAGGACCAACAATAGACCAAATTTTTTGATAAAAGAATACCGAAAAACCATCTGGTCCCGGAGATTTGCAAGGATACATATCTTTCAATGCTCTTTGAACCTCGTCCACCATAAATTGTTAGAGGAGACTCTCGTTCACTGCAGGACTCACGCGCACACTAACATCCCGTAATACCCCCTCAATGTCGTCCCCTGAAGGCTGCGTGGAACCGAAGATCGATGCAAAGTAATCAGCGGCGACCGAGTCAACATCCCCCGGGTTAGATCTAACGACACCCATACTATCCGTGACAGCGTAATTTCATTTTTCCGACGTCGCTCGCTCGCCCCACTATGAAAATAAGCAGTGTTTCGATCCCCCTCCCGTAACCATTGCACCTTAGCACGTTATTTCCAGTAAATTTCCTCCGTCCTATAAAGCTCTTCTAGCTCGGCCTTTACCCGTTTTTCCTCTTCTTCCCTTCGGCCGTAATGGGTCCGCGCCTCATCTGTAAAATACGCTCGTTAAGAGATTTAATCTTGCGCTTCATCTCCACCCCGCTCACGTCATCCCAACATAGTAATCCCAACCAACACTTGCTCAATTTTTCACCTAAGGCCGAACCCGATCCACTCTCTTCCCAAAGTTGTCGAATCAATCCCTCATAATCAGCTTTCCTTTCCCACGCCGCTTCAAAACGAAATCGCACATGCCTCCCACCCTCTTTGGTCGCGGTCTAAGGTCAATCACAATTGCAAGATGGTCCGAATTTTTTGTTGGTACATTAGTCACCTTAGATGAAGGAAATTGCACTTTCCACAAAGAATCGGCACACGCCCTATCCAGTCGTTCCCAAATTGTTGCTGGTTGAGGAGTACGGTTACACCAGGTAAATCTCGGCCCCGCGAATCCCAAATCACATAGTCCCATATCTGCCAATGTTTCTCTAAAATTCCTCAACTGCTAATTCGGACGTGGTTGCCCCCTTGTTTCTCGCACTGACTCAAAATTTCGTTGTAATCCCCAGTGCAAAGCCAAGGACGAGGTGAAACACTCCTAAGTCGGCGAAGCAAGTCCCAAGTCACCCTACGTTGCGCCCCATCTGGTTCACCGTACAATCTAGTAAACCGCCAATCCATACTACCCCTAGATCTGACACCACCACATCAATATGATTTATCGACATACTCACGAGGCGTACATCAATAGATTTATCCCAAAGTAAAGCTAGTCCTCCTGAGCGCCCTCGAACTTCCACACAGACACCAAAATAATTCAGTTGTCGCTTGATTGCCTCTATCTTCCTAGTGCGACACTTAGTTTCAGAAAGGAAGATAAGATGGGGGTGAAATTTTGAGACCAAATGTCTCAACTCTCGAACTGTCCAAGGGTTCCCCAAACCCTGACAGTTCCAGCAAATGATACTCATTAGACTGGGCGGGACTGCTGCTCCACAGTCGCCGCCAATTCCGTGTGTTCCACTCCGCGAATTTTCTTCAAACTGTGCCCTGAATCTGCATCATAATCCTCTCCAGCTCTCTTTTTCCCCGATAATGAGTCCCACTAAATTTTCTCGCTATCCCCACCCTTTCGATGGATCTTCATAGTGCGAGGGCGAGGTGCTAGATTTTCTAATACGGTCCTTTCCGAACTGCTATCCCCACTAGTCTCAGCATTGTTGAACATACTGCCCGGCAAAAACGTACTGCTGAGAGAAATCAGCTCTTTACCCCAGTTACCATTGTTCGCACCCGATTCACCCCTGTCTCGGTATCCTCAACTCGCTGATCATGCTGGGGAGTCGGGGCACTGCTGTTATCCGACTCCGTGTGTGTAGAGAACCCTGCAGACCGTCGCCAAGGTTGATCTGTGTTCCGTGCTGAGCCAGACGTGAAGATCCCGTTTCTGTAACTCCCCCTATCCGAGAAGCGTTGTCTATACCCATTAGTTCGTTGAGATGGTGGTTCCCGCAACCAAGCCCCGTAAGGGAGGTTCTTGTCGTCTGTGTCCGGGTCTCGATACAATCCAGCAACTATCGACATGAATTTGTGCAGCTTCTATGTTCGGATCTACGGGTTACCGTTGGCTTGACAAACCAAAGAATTTGCAAGCTGTATCGGACATCGTCTTGGGTTCTTCGAGGATGTGGAGTTGGACGATTCATGGGACGTTACTATGCGCATTCGGGTTAAAATCGACGTCACAAAACCTTTGGCACGCTTCATGACTATCCGCGGAAGGGGGGGACAAGAGGTTAAGGTAACTTTTAAGTATGGGCGTCTACCCAACTTTTGCTACGTGTCATGGACTCCTAGAACGTACTGGATGTATGTAACATATGCATATTTTTTTTGGAAATAAAGGAAAAACACTAATAATTAGACAATGTCCACTAACAAATTAATTAACGAGACTGGGGTATCCCAAAATACAATCCGCTCTATTGCGCTCAAATTGTAATTTGACTACTCCATCTGTCACGATGTACATTATATTTCTCTCGGAATCCACTTAAATTCCAATGACCATGGTAGTCTGAGTAATTCTCTTCACTTTGTCACCATGACAGTAACATGTGGATTATGAATGTTCTCGCCCTTCACCAGTGGCGGATCTATTAAGGAGCACCCCCCCCCCCCTCCCCCCATTTTTTTTTTCAAATTCTTTTCTAGTACCTATGTATAAATATAGTGAGTTGTTAAAAAATAAAACATGAATTCTTTGGGGTCTTGATGTAATACGTAGAAGTATAAATCTCTAAACAACAATTAACAAAGCAACGAACGACTGTTGAAATTAGAAATTGCAAAACTTACCCAAGTATAATACTTTGATTCACAAATAGCCTTATATACTATTTTAGTTAGCACAACACTCTTATTTATATTTGAAATTAGCAAAAAAAACACACACTATTATTTGATACACAAAAAAACTATTATTTGATTAATTCTCATGTAATCAGATCAGAAAACTTAATCTTAATTATTTTATTTGATACACAACAAATATTTGTTTAAATTTAGTGATATGCATATATTTTTATCATATTTTTTTACATCGTGAGTCCTTTTATTAAACTTCCAATGAATGTAAAAAAATTATAGCATTACTTGTTTTAGTACATAAATGTTTGATTAAATTGCATTGCATGAAAAAAAAGTCCTTGGTTATCAACAGTCATGGTGAATTTATTATCATTTTTTTTTGCGAGAAGCGAAAAGTAACAAAACACAAATCCATGATTTTGTACTCCGAAAAAATGGATCCAAAATTCTTGCCTATTATTCTTTCAAAAAAAAAAATCTAGCCCCCCCAATATTCAAATCTTGGATATGCCACTGCCCTTCACGATCCTATAACATGTTTATGAATTCTTCTCAATCTCAATATGTGATATTCTCTTCTCCCAAGCAAGGCCCATACATTTCTTTAACGCTTTTTGTTAACGGGTTTGGAATTATTCCCTATTTAACGGAAGATATTTATTTTGGGTTGGAACGCCCTGTCCATGATTCAGAAACAACTATAGGTGGAAATGATAGTAAGAATTGCAAGAATATTCCCTTCCTTTATTTACTGAACTTTTCCTCCTTTTCTTACTGTGTATATGAGTACACGTTGAATTAAGTTAAGCTAAGTTATCTTTCTTCTATTGATCACCTCCCTTTATATAGACTTTGGTAAGGGCAGGTGTCATTGTGCATGTACTTTGGTAAAGACAGGTGTCGTTACATTGGTACAGGTGTAAAAATTAGGATAAGGTTTATCTCTTATATACTAGGCGCTGACTAGATTAATCTTTGTGTCTTCTGATAGCTCCGAGGACCACTGATGTATGGTTGTTTTGGTAGAGCTATTCTTCCGAGGGGCTATACTTTTGTTGATGCGTAATTAGGATGCTCGTCCGGGGTATCATGTTTTAGCATAAGTGTATTCGGGAGTATGGACTGTTGTACATGCCTTCCGAGGGGTTTTATTTCTCTTTCTTGACTCGGGTCCATTCTTCAACAATCAGGAGTGATCTCTGAGGGTGTAATGTGATCTCCGAGGGCGTGGTGTGATCTCCGAGGGCTTGGTGTGGTCTCCGAGGGCTGCATTTGATTTCCGAGGGCTGTATTTGCTCTGTTTGAAGTGAGATTTTTCCGTCTGAGTTCTCGGAATATATTTATTGGGTGCTCTTTTATTCATTTCTTGTTTTTCTCCGAAAATGGGTCCTCGGATGATAGTCCGAGTGTAGTTTTCTTCGAGGAGTGTTCAGCAAGGAAGTTTTCTTGTAAGTTCATGGGACTCGGGGTCCATTGTGGTCCCTCTTGGCGCATTGGTGGATATCGGAGTCACGCGGGTCCATCGGGGTTTGCTCTTTTTCCGATGCCGTGTAGATATCTATTTTTCACTCACCGTTTGACTTTCCAAGGGACGCTTATGTTCCTCCTCGTGTGCTCTTTTAAACCTTTTTAGGTCAGTGACCGAAAGCTGGGGAAACCTCCGAGGGGTTCTCCTTATTAGGAGTGGGTACATCTCATCGGAAGTACTCATGACAATTGTATTGTCCATGTATTGTTTTTTCCGAGTAGGATTAATCTTCTTTGCTTCCCTTTTTTTTATTTTTATGGTTAACACTAGCCCCCCCAAATTTCGATTGCCTTCGTAGAGACAAGCGAAATTTTAATCATCGTCCTCAGTGAGGCGGGGAGTTAGTTCTTGTTCTGGTGTCCTCTATATTTATATTTTGATATTTTTCTGAGAGATAAGTATATATATTTAGAATTTTATAAGGATTTTACCTGAATACCTCTAGGGTATCGTTATTAGGCACGCGAAGATCTCGGGGCGCAGGTGGCGGACTGTTGTTTGACCAGCTTGGAGATTTGAACTATCTGACCGTTGGCAACGGTCAGAATGGGGACGGCGTGACATGATCAAGTGGCAGTTACGTGGAGCTTTAAATAAGTTCCACGTCTTCAAAATTCTTGACCGTTGTCGTCTTCGGTTATAAATAGGACATTGTTGCCCCTTTTTTTTTCTTCATTCACTCAATTCGTCTTTGTGGTAATTTTCTCTCAGAGCAAAAAATCTCTTTGCTTAACCTCTATTCTTCGTCTTTTGCAATTCAAATTCCCAGCAGACTTACCCGTTCCTTTTCCCTTTTTCAAAAACATTCCTCTTTTATTATTGTATCCATGGCTTCTTCCGCCAACACTGACCCTATTGCCGCCACTATCTCCTCGGAAGTCACTGCCCCAATCGATTCTTCTGCGAATGTGAGGAGTAATCCGGTGGGAGTTGTCACTCGTAAACGCAAATGAGAGATCGCTTCTTCTTCTGAGGGCGGCGCTGCTTCTTCTAAGAAAGCTAGGGTTCCCAAATCGAAGAAGTCGCCTCTTCGGACTTTTGCTAAAGTGGAGAGGGTTCCGAGCATCGCCACTCGTGAACATGTGTTAAATTTGTTCACTTCAACCGGGGCTTTTCAAAAGAACACGGTGTTCCAAATTCCGACGAGGGATGAGAGAGCATGTTATCCTCCTCCTGGTATGTTAACATTTTACTTTGCCCAAGTGAAATATGGGTGGCGTTCTTTCATGTCACCTTTCTTCTGTGACGTCTTTAAAACTTGCAACATCAGTCCGAGTCAAATGGTTCCGAACGGATTTGCTGCCTTATGTATTTATGTTTTTTGGTGTCATGTGAATGGGTTGGAGTGTAAGGTAGATCACTTTCTTTCCATTTTTGATGTGGGGGTGTCGCCCTAGGGGTATCCCTTTTATAATGTTCGTCATCGGGACAACTCGGGGGATTCCACGAAGAGGATTTTGGGCGCGACAATTACTTCGCACAGTGTTTGGAAAAATAGGTATTGTTTCGTGAGGCCTGCACAAGGTGAATGGGATATGCCCTTCGATTGGAGAGAGGGCACAACTCCAGTGCATACATTGGACCCGGAGACAGTTTTATCTCCCGTGATTTCTCAGCATAAGTTGATGGAGTCGGAAGATTTTACGATGTTGTTTGAGACATCCGGTCTTCATCATGTGGTGTTTACCGATGATGCTGTAGAAAATCCCTTGTCCCTGTCTTCCGAGGCGAGGATTCTTTTTCATAAGTTCCTTACTCTCTTCTTTTATTTCTCTTCTGGGTATAATTGTGAATTGTACTGATATATGCTGGCTTTGGGGTGATGCAGAGGAGGTTATGGCCAACTATTACTTCTCGGGTCCGAGTGATCCTACTCCGAGTGGTATTTCTGATGCGCCAGAGGAGGGTGATCACGAGGAAGAGGAGGTTAATGCTCCCGAGGGCGAGCACACAGCTCCGGAGATGGGGGGAGTTCACGAGGACCATTCTCCTCTGTGTATAGATATGACAGGGGTTATCAGAAGTGTTGTTCCCTTACGCCAGGTAGCTCCTTCTTCTTGGGATTTGGCTTTGGTGCCCGTTTCTAGGTCCGAGACGGGAGATCTACCCGTTTCTGGATTTGATATAGGAAATTCTCCGAGGGCATCTGAAGAAGGGGTGTTCCCGAGGGCAGTTGAGGAAGAGGCGGTTCAAAAGGCTACTGAAGTGGTTGATTTGTCTTCCGATGACCCTTCCCCTACTTCTACTGAGCCTACGTCCTCGGAGGTTCCTGAATCTGTTCCTCGTGGTGAGTTCTTCTGAGTTTCTAATGGAATTTCTCATGTCTTCACTGTAGATCTTATTCATGGGCTAACGTTTTCCTTCTTGATATAGTGGCTGTGGATAAAGGCAAGGCTCCGATGGTGGAAGAGCCTTCTTTATACGGTAAGTGTTCCTTACCCGTCCTCTTTTATTAATATTTTTTTCTAGTTTCATTCTCTTTCTTACCAACAGTGATTACCTTTTGTAGAGCAAGATTTTTTGGCTCAGTTTAGCGTTCCCGAGCAGGAGGCCTCACGAGGGGGTTCCGAGGACATTCAAGGGGAGTTTGACCCCTCTTCCGAGGATAGAGATATGAAAGAGGGGATCCTGAATTCGCTCTTGGGGGAGACTGGCCCATCCGTAGTAGCTGGCAGTTCTCGGGATGTGTTTACTAACTCGGAAGTGATGACTCCAGTACCCAGAGCTACTCTTCCGGGGAGCCATATTCCAGCATCTTCCTCTGTTCCGGTGACTCTTTCTCCGAGAGGTCACACCTTCCAGGCGCCCATTCCTCCTAGTGGACCTGAGGGGCAATTCTCGTCTCGGACAGTGGGGGATGCTTATCAGGACATTCTCCAGTTTTTTGCTTCCTCTAGTTCAACACCCGCCGAGGGGTACCAGTTTCTGTATACCAGTCTTAACTGGTTGGGGCTCATGGTAAGTTTCTTCGTATTAGTCCTCTGGGGTTATATGATGTATCTGTGTTAATTTTTTTCTTATTGACTTCTCCGCAGATTGGAAAGACTCGGGAGGCGGTCACTGCCGTGGAAGAACGTGGTCGGAAGGACATATAGGAGGTGGAAGTTCTCCGAGCGCAATTGGCACCTCTCTTGGTCCGGGACAAAGAGAGTCAGACGAGGGAGGATGTTCTCCTTACTAAAATCTCTGATTACGAGTTCATTCTTCAAGAGGCCGAGAAGGCTAAGGAGGGTCTTCATCACCAATTGAACGCTGCAGAGTCTGCCTACAAGAAGATGGAGGCATCCGAGAAGGCTGCAACAGCTAAGATAGCTCTTCTGGAGAAGGAAAGAGAAGAGTCCGAGAGGGTCTTCAATGCTCGCATCACTGCTCTGGAGAAGGCAGTGGCAGAAGGTTGTGAGAGGGAGAGGAGTCTCCAGGAGACACTAGGTCAAGTCACCGATAGGGCTGAGTCAGCCGAGGGAAAGTTGGTAAACTTTCTTTCTCCCGAGGATGTGCAGGCTAAGGTTGATGCAGCAGTTCAATATGCTCAGCAAGAAATCTCAAGGCAGCACTCACGAGTCTCCGAGACGCCTTCTCACGAGCTCTTGACAGGCCACCTTTTGTGGGGTTACTTGGAGTGTGCCAGATTGGCCAAGTCTTTGCTAAGGCCGGACGTTGACTTTTCAAAGTCTTTTGACCTTCGCAAGTTGAAGAAGCCAACTCCCGATGACTGTCATTACTTTGTGGGGAGATTTGGGGGCTTGCTATCCCCTCGGGATTCTCCCGCACCTTCTCCGATGCGTTCTGCTAGTAGTCCGAGTCCGAGGGCTAGCGGTTCCGGGGGGTATTTTCTCCAATTTCTCGCCTTGCTCCGCTGGGTACTTCTACCGAGGAGACGACCTCTTCACACCCTTCTACCACGGGGGCATAGTTTTTTCCTTGTAATTTTTCACTTCTTGCTTTAAATAAATGTCCTTTGTACTCATTACCCTTTCCGAGGGCTCTTCGGCTTAAATAAATAAATATTTTGTCCATTTTTCCCTTCTCTACCTTTTGTTAAAATTCAATTAAGGAGGATAATGATAAACCCTATAGGATTGCTGACTAAGTATATCTCCTAAGTAGGAGGTGTTGCTTTGCATGGTAAAGTGAGCTACGTGTCACTTTTAATTAAGAAAATTCTTCGACACGTGTCCCTTACTTTAACAATTTGAATCTAATCATTTTTTTTTATCAGAGTAAAAAGTATATATGTATTTAGGCCCTTCATCAATTATGTACTGAACACTAACCTTATAATCATAACCTTATAATCATAACTAGTCTTTGATCTCTTTTCAAGTTTGTCAATAGCTGTGAGCACGAGGATAATACTTACCCGAAAAGATGTTGCCCCTTACTATTGAAGAAGTGGTTCAGTTTCATCTTGTGGTTCCTCTCGGGACACTGCTCGGAGTCCTTCTAGACCATCAAGGGTTCCTCCTATTTCTCGTGAGAATTCCTCTCTGAGGGATAATTTATCCGAAAACCAAGCGGCACTTGGTGCTAGTTCCTCTTTGGGAGTGGCTCGTAGGCTTTCATCTACAAATTCACGTAGAGTAAATCATATCAGGGAGATATTCATGGGCAAGGAGCCATATCCTTTAGCAGATGAGTCTTCAGAATTTGATTTGATTCCTCTTAATCCGTCCAGATTGATAGGTAGGGGATGTGTAGGATCCACTACGAGTACGGAGTGCGAGAACTCGGTAAGATCTCTTTTCACTGGTTATAACCTGGATTTCGAAGAATATGACGTGATAGTGCCTTCCCCGGGTCAGAGAGCTTATGCGCCTCCCTCGGGTTATCTGACTATTTATAACGAACAAATGCGTTGTGGGTTACGGACGTTTTTCCACCCCTTTTTCCAAATACTCTTTCGGTACTGACAGGTATGTCCGAGTCAGTTAACACCAAGTTCATATAGTCATTTGGTGGGATACGTCCTGCGTTGTGAGCTTTTAAACCTTCCTATGTCCCCTTATCGGGTGGGAACAATATTTGCCCTTCGACCTTGTTCTGAGGGAACTCCCTTTTTTAGCCTGACCTATCGGGATAAGGAAAATACCTTCACTCGTGTATCCAATATCCACTCTTGTAGAGGGGATTGGAGGCGGAGATTTTTCTTTGTCCGCCCGAGAGGTCAATCAGCCAAATCATGGGGGGTGCCCATCCGATGGGGTCTGGGATATATTGCTCCCAACATCGAAACACAAGGGCAGGTGAGGGAGGTATTGCTTCACTCGGGACTTTTTTCTGGTTCCTATGACATATCCGGGCTACTGGATTTCCCCGAGGCCCTGATTTTAGCGGGTTTACAAGAGGGGGTGGAGGGGTGTACCCCTATCTCTCGTCCTCTTCACAGTAACTTTTATTTCCGTAAGTTTTACTGATCATCCTTTAACTTGTAAATTTTCTGGGTGTCCTCGGACTGTTTGCACACTGATATTTTTTGCAGGAGCGGAGATGGGAGCATTTTCCCTCGGGTCTTCTAATGACGTTTTTCTGGGGCGGGCGTTGCATGGTAGTCCTGGGATGCCGGAGGTTGGTAATTCTGATCCATTCGTGAATGAGGCAATGGTTGATATTTCCTCAGAGGAGGAGGAACCTGTGGCAGCCCCCCCAGTAAGCTTTATAATTCCTGCCGGAGTGTCAGATCCGATAGCGGCTCTCTCCCAGACGGACTTTCACATGAATCCAATAATGTCACAGCCTTTTCCTCGTAATTCTGTCGTGGTGAATGTATTAGAGGAGTATCTTCTCTCTCCTGGTGCAGAGGACTTGCAGCCCCTAGAAGATGCCTATGATCGTGTTCCGGTACCGCCGCCCGAGGAGAACCCTTCCCTCGGGAGATCTTTTCCCCCCGGGGATAATCAAGATGTTTCTCCTCTTGGATCAGCGGTGGGATTTTCCCGAAACTTCCTCAGCGGTTTATTGAACGTGACAGATTGTGGGCTGATGAAAACCCTTTCGGTATCCGTTCTCCAGGATTTAACTTGTAAAGACCTGTGTGAGGTATTTATTCATTTTATTTAATACTAACCTGTCGCCCTGTCTGATGTAATTTGCTTTTTCTTGAGCAGATTTATATGGTGCTAGATGCTCTCGGATCTTACGGAAGCTCTTCTTCAGATCCTGGTTTAGTATATCGTCGCCGGGATGAGTTAGAGCAAGGTCTCTTAGAGGCTCAAGTGGAGATAACCCATTTGAAGGAAGTTCACGAGTCCGCTCAGGAGACTCACATCAATGCGTTACAATCCGAGAAGGATAAAGCGTGGGAATTGGAGCGCCAATTAGTGCTTGAAAGAGCACGTGTACAAAATTTAGAAAGGAGAATTGAGGAGTTACGTGGCCAAATGCGGTCCTCGGAGGAGCAATTGGTGCAGGCTATGATGGAAAGAGATGCTTTGAATCAACAACTATTAGGAATAACTCGCACTCATGTGGTGGCAGTGGTTATGGCTCAAGTCCAGGCCGTGTTGGAAGTGGTGGGTCCATCCAACCTTTGTGAGTCTCTTCAGGGTGAGATGCGTGATTTAGTGGATATAGGCTATCGGTTGTGCCAAGATGCTGTCCCTCGGGCTTACTCATTCCGGAACTTAACATTCGTCAGATCTCCGAGGAGTTTCCTTCTTCACCCATTAGGGATTCTGCAGTTCCGACTGTGTTCATTGATGACCCAGTCTCTCTTTCCGAGGAGCAGCGCCGACGACTTATTCGAGAAGGAAAACGTCACATGGGAGGGGCTTAGCTTGTAGAGGAATATTATACAGTTTAGTTCATAATACAGAGGGTTTTTGGTGTTATCGGGTTGTCAAGATGACTCATATATAGAGTCATCATTTTGTCGGACAACTCTAACTTCTTTTGTACTATAGCCCCTCGTATATGAACAACCTTTTTTATTCATGCATGATTATTACATTAAGCATAGTACTTTCTAAGGTTGATTGAGTTCCAAGTGTTGTGAAGTACTGCCCCCTCGGAATTGGTCAAAAGATAGGTTGCGGGTCCCACAATTTTCGCTATTTTATAGGGCCCTTCCCACCGAGGATCCAGCTTGCCCACATTCTTGGAGGCCCCCACTCGTTTCATCACTAAATCTCCAACTTGAAAATTTTGGGGTTTTACCTTGTTATTATAGTATCGTGACATCCGGGACTTGTATTCTTCCACTCGGAGGGCTACAGGGTTCTCTTTTCTTCAAGAAGGTCAAGTCGAGGGCTAGATTTGAGCCATTGGCCACTTCTTCATATTCCCTGACTCGCCAACTTTCTATGGAGACCTCCGAGGGCAAGACGGCTTCACATCCGTAGGATAGACTGAAAGGAGTTTCACCCGTAGCGACACTTTGTGTGGTCCGATAGGCCCATAGTATCCCGGGTACTTCCTCAACCCACTTAGCTTTGTGCCAATCAAGTCGGGCCTTCATGTTTTTCAAAAGGGTTCTGTTGGTCCTTTCTACTTGGCCGTTTGCTTGAGGGTATCCCACTGAAGCAAATCGGTGTTTTATTTCCCAATGATCGCACCATTTTTGTAACCCTTGGTCCGTAAATTGCAGACCGTTATCACTTACCAGGCTATGAGGGACACCAAAGCGACAAATGATACTTCTCCAAAGAAAATTGATAACGGCCCCTGCGGTTACCCTAGCTAGGGGTTCCGCTTCCACCCATTTGGTGAAGTAGTCAACGGCTACTAGCAGAAATTTCTTTTGACCGGCATCAGGGATGAGGGGTCCAAGTATATCAATGCCCCACTTGGAGAATGGGCAAGGGGTCAGATGGGGTTCCCAAGGAGCTGCGGGTTAATGGACCCGAGGGGCGTAAGCTTGGCACGGTTTACACCTTTCGGCATGGCTTTTGCTGTCTTTAGCCATCGTAGGCCAGTAGTAGCCTTGTCGAATCAAGCGTCCGACCATGCTTTCGCCGCTAGTATGGCTTCCACATACCCCCTCGTGAGTTTCTGCTAAAGCTAGATGGGCCTCCTCTTCATTAAGGCATCGAGCATGGGGACACGAGTATGTTCTTCGGAAAAGTATCCCGTCTTTGAGAAAGTATCAAAGAGTTTTTCTGAACATCATTCGCTAAATATTCTTATCCGAGGAGTATCCCTCGGGATTCTGTAAATAGGCCTTGATAGGAGTTACCCAGCTAGATAAGGGATCTGAGATGGTATTCACCTCTCTGCCTTCGCTTTTTTCAGACTCGTTGACATGAAGTAGAGTAATCCTCCGAGTGTGTACGGCGGCTGTTTGAGTAGCCATTTTGGATAAAGCGTCCGCCTCTTGGTTTTCTTTTCGGGGAATTTGAACTATATCATATTCCTCAAACCATTCAGACCTTTGACGAACAACTCGGAGGTACTCTTGCATTCTTTCTTCTTTTGCTTCATATGATCCCTTGACTTGTTGGACAATCAATTGAGAATCACTATGGAGGAGTACTCTCTTCATTCCCCCTTCCTTTGCTAGTCTCATACCAATAAGGAGAGCTTCATACTCAGCTACATTGTTAGAGAGGGGGTAATATATTCTGATTGCGAAATGGAGCCTTTCTTCCCCTCCTTCTTGATTCACAAAGACAATTCCTGCCCCCCCATGCGTACTCACCGAGGATCCATCTACATATGCGTGCCACAGCGGTTCCTTCTCCTCTGATCCGATGCCCGCAAGTTCCATTACAAAGTCCGCCAGGACTTGTGCCTTGATGGATGGTCTCAGAGCATAGGAAATATCATACTCGGTGAGCTCCACGACCCATTTTATTAACCTCCATGACGATTCGGGATTATTAAGAATTGCCCTTAGGGGGTGCTTTGTTAGCACTGTAATCGGGTGGGATAGAAAGTAGGGGCGTAGCTTGCGGGCTGTAGTAACCAGTGCTAGGACGAGTTTTTCAGTTAGGGTATATCTGGTCTCGGCTCCGAGGAGGGTTTTGCTGACGTAATATACCGGACGATGTTCTCCGTCTTGTTCTTTAACTAAAACAGTGCTAATAGCTTCTTCTCCAACCGACATATACAGAAATAACTCTTCTTGAGGTAAAGGTTTTACCAACAAGGGTGGTTTCAACATGTACCTTTTTAGTTCTCCGAGGGCTTCTTCGCACTGGGGGGTCCACTGAAATTCCTTGATATTTCGAAGTATCTTGAAGAAGGGAAGTCCTTTTTCTGCGGACTTGGAGACAAACCGACTCAACGAGGCCATTCTACCAGTTAACTTTTGGACATCTTTCACCGTCCTCGGGGTGGGTAGCCCCATGATGGCCTCTGTTTTCTCGGGGTTTACTTCTATTCCCTTCTCCGTAACCATAAATCCCAAAAATTTTCCTCCTCGGATACCAAAAGAACACTTCCTTGGGTTAACTTTCATGCAAAAATTGTTCATGATGACCAACGCTTTCCGTAGGTCCTCGGGATGCTCTTCGACAGTATTACTTTTAACTACAATGTCATCCACGTAAACCTCTACTGATTTTCCGATAAGTCCTGCGAACATAAGACTTACTAACCTTTGATAAGTAGCTCCGGCATTCTTCAGCCCGAAGGGCATGACTAGATAGCAAAATGTGCTTGCATCCGTAATGAAGCTAGTTTTATCTTGGTCAATTGCTGCCATCGGGATTTGGTTGTATCCTTGGTCTTCGTCTAGAGTCGATAGCAACGCACATCCCGCGGTAGAATCCACTAACTGATCTATGTTCGGTAAAGGATAACAATCCTTTGGGCATGCATCATTGAGGTTAGTAAAGTCAACACACATTCGCCATCTTCCTCCATGTTTGGGAACTAGCACAACATTAGCTAACCATTATGGGTAGATGACCTCTCGAATTTGTTTCAAACTGAGAAGTCGTTGTATTTCCGAGCGGATGATCTTGTTACGTTCGGGTCCCATTTTCCTTTTTTTCTGCTGAACAGGTTTAGCCTCGGGCTTCACATTAAGGAAGTGTTGGCATACTTTGCTGCTGATTCGCCCGGGCGGTCCCCCTTCCCATGCAAAGAGGTGGTGGAATTGTTTGAGAAGGAAAATCAGTTGATCTTCTATTGCTGGGGTCATGTGGGTGCCCATTTTGATCACCTTCTCGGGGCTTCCTTCTACCAATTCCACCATCTTTAATTCTTCCACAGGTTGGACTCGTGTTTCCTCGGTTTTACATTTTTTGTTATTTCCGAGTGAGGGCCCGTCCTCTTCCGAGGGGATGGCATTCATGCAGCATTCTCTAGCTTTAGATTGACTTCCCCGGACTTCTCCAATTCCTGAAGAAGTGGGGAATTTCACTTTGAGATGAAAAGTAGAGGGAATAGCTTCAAAGGCTCGAATGGATGGTCTTCCGCAGATGACATTGTATGCCCGTGAAGAAGCTTCCACTATCCAAAACCTGATGGGTTCTGTCCTTCGAAGAGCTCCCTTTTCCCATGACATTGGAAGAGTCACAGTTCCAAGGGTCTGGCAGGCTTCCCCAGAGAATCCTACCAATGGGACTTCAACGGTTTCTAAATTTTCTTGTTTTAGCCCCATAGCAAGATAGGTAGGTAAGAAGAGTACGCCCACAGAGCTGCCCATGTCTATGAGGATTCGTTGGATTTCATACCCGTAGATGACGGCGGAAATAACCAATGGGTCTTCGTGAGGGTATAATATGTCTGCGAGATCTTCGTGTCCGAAGGCAATGCTAGGCAGCTTTGATCCTTGGACAGAGCAGACAGGTAATCCTTGCTCTGCTCGTCGAGCTTCTTTCAGATATTTCTTCTTTTTACCTTGAGGTGTCATGGAAATTTCACCTCCTTCAATCATGTTGCTGGTTCTCCCTGTCGGGGGATTGTTTTTATAAGAGTCAGGAGGAGGAGGCAGACTCCGATACCCTGTCGTCTTCTCTCGCAAATTCTGCCGACGATCTTTGGTTCGCTCTTGAGGTCGTAGGCGTCCAACTGTCCCCTCTCGTGACTTCAGACTAGGCGTCATTTCTTCCTCTTCTCGTTCCTCCTCCTCTCTTCGTGACCTCTTCCAAACATTTGCCTTAGGTTCCTCGAGATTATTTTCCTTGAGGTAATTCTTCAAGTATCCTATCTCTAGGAGACGAAGCACTTCTCTACGAAGGGTAGTACATTCTTCCGTAGTGTGCCCGTAAGTTTTATGGTACTTACAATATTTTTCGGTGTCCTTATCTTGGTTAGGAAATTTAGCCGGCCTGGGCCAGTGCAACTCGTTGCTACCCCTCATTATATTGAGTACTTCCGGGGGAGTGACAGTCATCGGAGGTAAATGTACGGGTCAGAGGAATTTCTTAACCACTCCGCCCTCATCCTTGCGCCGAGGAGGTTTTCCTTCCTTATTCTTTTCTTTGGTCTTTGCCTTTTTCTCGGCGCGCTCTAAGTGTTCATTATCCTCCTGCTCCATTTGCTTCTTTGTTCCTTCGGCCTCTTCCATCAGGATGTGGACTTCCGCCTTTTGCATAAGCTCATTCATGTCCGTGATACGATTTCCCATAAGGTATCTAAAGGAGTCCCCCGTTCGGAGTCCTTGAGTTAATATGTCCGCCATGATGGTCGGGCTAACGTTGGGAACATCTAGCGCTTCGTCCGTGAAGCGCTTTATATACTCTCGTAAGGGTTCATCCTTTTTCTGTTTAATAGTGAAAAGGTGTGTGGCGGATTTGAGGTATCTTCGATTGCAGGCGAATTGTCGTACGAACAAATGAGCTAATCGGTCAAAACTCGTAATGGAACAAGGTGGAAGGTGAGTGAACCATGCTTGGGCCCGCCCTCCGAGGGTAACAGGAAATATGCGGCATAACACATGATCAGGGGCAGAAGATAGGTCCATTCCGGCCAGATATTGATGGATGTGATCTTGCGGATCCCTTCCGTCAGCTTCTCCGGTATATAGCGGGATATTGATGGGCCGCATTCCCGAGGGGATAGAAGCTAAAGCAATTTCGGGAATGAAATGAGAGGTCTTGAATGTGGGATCCTCCTCAGGGGCCATGGTCTTCTTGAGGTCGCCCAATTCTTTTCGTAAATCATCCATCATCCCCCATAGGGAGTGTTCAACCTCTCCCCGATACTCTGAGGGGCGAGAAATTTCTCCCCGACCCCTCTCGGGAGTTCTTTCATAACATACATACCTTCGGGACGTTTGTCGAGGTTTCTGTTGCCAAGGAATTGAATTTGGGTTCCACGCCGTCTGGGGTGCGTCTCCTTCCAAAGGGAAATTCCTGTCCTCGGGGGGTACATAGGACATGTTTCCTAGATGTTCACCCCTCCGGGGTGTTCGTGTAGCATCTATAAGTCTTTCATAGACAGATCGGGGAATATTAATAAAATCTCTTGTACCTGATTCATAATTGGACAAGGTTTCTTCCGAGTCGCTGTAAGGAATTGGAAAGTTTTCACTTTTGAAAAGATCATCCATCCTAGTCGACTTCTGCTGAATTCTCTCGAAGACAGATACTATGGCGTTCCCACAGACGGCGCCACTTTGTTAACGGGTTTGGAATTATTCCCTATTTAACAGAAGATATTTATTTTGGGTTGGAACGCCCTGTCCATGATTCAGAAACAACGATAGGTGGAAATGATAGTAAGAATTGCAAGAATATTCCCTTCCTTTATTTACTGAACTTTTCCTCCTCTTCTTACTGTGTATATGAGTATAAGTTGAATTAAGTTAAGCTAAGTTATCTTTCTTCTATTGATCACCTCCCTTTATATAAACTTTGGTAAGGGCAGGTGTCATCGTGCATGTACTTTGGTAAAGACAGGTGTCGTTACATTGGTACAGGTGTAAAAATTAGGATAAGGTTTATCTCTTATATACTAGGCGCTGACTAGATTAATCTTTGTGTCTTCTGATAGCTCCGAGGACCACTGATGTACGGTTGTTTTGGTAGAGCTATTCTTCCGAGGGGCTATACTTTTGTTGATGCGTAATTAGGATGCTCGTCCGGGGTATCATGTTTTAGCATAAGTGTATTCGGGAGTATGGACTGTTGTACATGCCTTCCGAGGGGTTTTATTTCTCTTTCTTGACTCGGGTCCATTCTTCAACAATCAGGAGTGATCTCTGAGGGTGTAATGTGATCTCCGAGGGCGTGGTGTGATCTCCAAGGGCTTGGTGTGGTCTCCGAGGGCTGCATTTGATTTCCGAGGGCTGTATTTGCTCTGTTTGAAGTGAGATTTTTCCGTCTGAGTTCTCGGAATATATTTACTGGGTGCTCTTTTATTCATTTCTTGTTTTTCTCCGAAAATGGGTCCTCGGATGATAGTCCGAGTGTAGTTTTCTTCGAGGAGTGTTCAACAAGGAAGTTTTCTTGTAAGTTCATGGGACTCGGGGTCCATTGTGGTCCCTCTTGGCGCATTGGTGGATATCGGAGTCACGCGGGTCCATCGGGGTTTGCTCTTTTTCCGATGCCGTGTAGATATCTGTTTTTCACTCACCGTTTGACTTTCCAAGGGACGCTTATGTTCCTCCTCGTGTGCTCTTTTAAACCTTTTTAGGTCAGTGACCGAAAGGTGGGGCAACCTCCGAGGGGTTCTCCTTATTAGGAGTGGGTACATCTCATCGGAAGTACTCGTGACAATTGTATTGTCCATGTATTGTTTTTTTCGAGTAGGATTAATCTTCTTTGCTTCCCTCTTTTTATTTTTATGGTTAACACTTTTATTCCATCCTCTTCCCAAAAAAGGACTCGTTAGATAAAATACTGATTTTTTTTATGTAAACTAGCAAATGTAGCACGCGGTTCTCGCGAGCATAATTCTTTTTTCAATGTCATTCTATGTGGGTTAAAGAAGAAGATTTATCTAGATAACATGTCCCATTAATTCTGAGTAGAAGAATGGAAGAAAAGCATATTATGGGAAAAGTAAGTCATTAATTATAATTAGTAATATAATTAATTAGTCTAACTTAATTTGTAAGGCTATTTTGGGGATTTAATAAGAAATTTTCACAATATAGCTAAAACACAAAGGTTAAAGTTGGAAATCAAAAAATTGGTGTCACAATGAGTTTCTTTATATAATAGTATATAGATATAGATCTTTAATCAGGAATAAGGAGTTAGAATTAATTTTATTGGTAACCCTATTTTAATCCATTTAAGACCCTTTGATATTATCAAATAATATTACATGACCCTTGAGCACAAACTACAATATACTTTCATTTATAATTCTTGTGACCCACCATACTGTAACTATTGTTTTGTTTTGAAACTTTAAGTGCATGAATATATGCAACCGTTATAAATTTTGGCATGCACGTACATGTATTTTATGTACATGAAAATATTACGGAGAATTGTCCAATTGATTGCGGATAAAAAAGATCGTCAATTGATTCGTCATAATCTACATTTAAAAAAAGTTTATGGATTAGTTTTCATCTATAACTATGAAATGCTTAAATTAGTGAGAAATAGAAATTAGGTAAGATGTAGAGACATAAATATATTTTTGAATGCTTAAAGAGTGAGTAGTTATATTAAAAAATAGAAAAGCAAACAAATTATAATTAAGGGCTAACTAGTAAGCTTGGCCCAATTAATGGATTACAATAAAACTCAGTGAAAATTTTGCAACTGTGCATTCCTATTAATCCCTTAAAATAGAGAATGTTGTACTTCAGATGTCTCGTAAGTGTCTGTTATACCTCAAGATGCAACGCCTCCTGCACTTACATATACATTCAGGTGGGTTATGAGGTCCACTTGCATGTGCACGCATTGCAACGTGACGTATATGAGACGTTCCCAAATGTCTAGACGCCATCGAGAAACCTACAAATTTGGGTTCTTGTGGCCTAGAAGTATAGGACTTTCACAAGATGGGATAGGGAGTGAGTACGCTTACTGAGTTCGTGATCAATGGATTTTGAGGATAACTTGCAAAAAGAGTGGTGATAGAGTTCATAAAAAATAAAAATTAAGGGCTAACTAGTAAGCTTGGCCCAATTAATGGATTACAATAAAACTCAGTGAAAATTTTGCAACTGTGCATTCCTATTAATCCCTTAAAATAGAGAATGTTGTACTTCAGATGTCTCGTAAGTGTCTGTTATACCTCAAGATGCAACGCCTCCTGCACTTACATATACATACAGGTGGGTTATGAGGTCCACCTGCATGTGCACGCATTCCAACGTGACGTATATGAGACGTTCCCAAATGTCTAGATGCCATCGAGAAACCTACAAATTTGGGTTCTTGTGGCCTAGAAGTATAGGACTTTCACAAGATGGGATAGGGAGTGAGTACGCTTACTGAGTTCGTGATCAATGGATTTTGAGGATAACTTGCAAAAAGAGTGGTGATAGAGTTCAGTGAGCATTCACCAAGTGTTGTTCTTGTACTCAAGATTATATAATTAAATTTTTATACTTATTCATTTTATAAATTTCTTACACTTTAATTTTCCCTGAGTTATGGAGAAGTATTATATATATTTATGTATTGTATATATCCTATATTTGGGTTTGGATTAAAGCTAAGATTCCTCACTTTGCTTTTTTTTATTTTTTTTCTTTTTTGATTGATTCTGTTTTTCGAAGCTTTGTTTGATATGACTCGTTATTGAACTTTTTATGGGCGAGAAGCCCATGTGCTATCATATTTTTTGTCCTGGAAGTCTTTTTTTTTTTTTGGTTTTGGACACAGTGTATCAGTATATGTTCTATTTATAACTAGAGGTAATTACATTAAACTCCCCATCGTAGGGTCCCTTTTTTAGTCAACCTCCTTAACTTTGTTTTGACTCAGTCAACCCCCCATCGTATGCCAAAATCATCACTTTACCCCAAGTCAATTTTGTGCACTTTTTCAGGGGTATTTTCGTCAAATGTCAAAAAAATTTATAAATTTTTTAAAAAAATAAAAAATTTATTAATCGACAAATATTAGTTTTCGCCAAAAAAATGTTTTTTTCGACCAAATTTTTTTTCCCAACAAATATTTTTTTTCGACAACATTTTTTTTCGGCAAATATTTTTTTTCGACAACTTTTTTTTTCGACAATTTTTTTTATCGACAATTTTTTTTTTCGACAAATGTTTTTTTTCGGCAAAATTTTTTTTTTCGACAATTTGTTTTTCCGACCAATTTTTTTTTCGACAAATTTTTTTCGAAAAAAAATTTGTTGAAAAAAAATATTTGTCGATTAATAAATTTTACATTTTTTAAAAAATAAATATTAAATATTTTGACATTTGACGAAAACACCCCTGAAAAAAAGTGCAAAAAGTTGACTTGGGGTAAAGTGATGATTTTGGCATACGATGGGGGGTTGACTGAGTCAAAACAAAGTTAAGGGGATTGACTTAAAAATAGACCATACAATGGGGGGTTTAATGTAATTACCCCTTATAACTATGTGAAATTACAAAAAGTATCACGATCGAAAACGATCCAACAAATCTTCAACAGTTGAATGTCATCTTTTCAAGTTTCAACCATCAAGTTTTAATAAGATAGAAATCAGTTGAATAATGTTCAGATCAGCAAACAAATCTTTAATTGGGGTTAACGTGGTCCTTGGCTCTTCCCTCTACTGTAGGGTGATAACGCATGTGGAAGAGTCACTCGATCAAAAATCGATTTGATTCTTTGAAAAAGTATTCATGATTTTGGTTATTATTGTATTGTAGGCCTGCACCGCATGATGTTGAAAGATGCAGAAAATAGATGTCATGCATGTGGATTATTGGGTTTATATGCTAATAATTTCATGACCAACTATTATTTCCATGAGTGATCTTAAATGGTTTTATGTTTATAATCAAATAGTGTATCATCAATTTATATTAAAATGAGTATATATAAGTGATTAATACTCAAGGAATAATCAAGTAGTATTAATTAGATCTTCCGAAAAAAAAAAATTAGTCATGAGATTGGATATTTCTTTATTAGTAAGCCATACAGAGTTTTTAAGCTAATATTCTCCATTCATTTGTGTAGACTATATATGAATAAAAAATGAATCACATTGAGTTTGAAAGATCTTAGATATGTTACTTGTAGTCGAGTTCTGTTACTTGTAGTCGAATACAATTGCACTTGTCAATAGTTGCAACTGTACTCGTAAGTACGACAGATGATAGTTCTTTAACGTTTAAACAATGTTTGACTGTTGTAACTATAAGAAGACAGTTAAACATAAAACAGTAAAGAACACAAAGAGTTTTAACGTGGTTCGGTCCAAATGGTCCTAGTCTACGGGGCTTGCACCCAAATGTTTGATTCAAATAGTATCCTACTTAAGAATTACAATGTAGGTTTTACATCAACCCAAAACTTAGACTCCCTCTAATATTTGCGGTTGCAACACCTATCCCACCTATCCCTTAACTATTTTCGAAATACTCGATTGAATCGAAAAACACACTAAGCTACTCCAGAGATCCTCTGACTTAATGCTCTTCAAAAAGTTTTGACTTGATACAGGACTGACTCACTAATATCTTTTTCAAAAGTGTCATTTTAATTGTGTCGAGTCTTCTCCTTATATAGGCATGACATAATCTTCACCATATCTTTAGTTGCAATCCGCAAGATATCTTCCTTCCTTATAGATAAGCGCGTCTGATTATCCGGTTGCAACCCGATTATATTTTCTTGCCTTATCCGAAAGATCCTGCAATATCATACAAGATATCCAATTGTATATGCTAATAAATATGTCTAGATGCATGATAAGGAGATATATGTAAGTTAAGTGATAAGATGGAATAATATCTTATGATGATATGAAAATAACAGCAAGATAACTACCATCTAAGATTTAACTTTAACCTAATAATTTAAACTAAACAATATCAATATGATAAGAATGGGCCGCCTGGATCTAAGCCGAGTCTAAGTGTGAGGGACAACCCTAACAGAGTTGAACACATGAATTATTTGTTTAAAATATTTTGATGAGTATAGCGTTTTTTTGAGGTTTTTGAATTTAACGTCGTTCGTCGAATCTTCACCCACGTTTTCTTTGGTCGACTTAATGCTCTTTCTCTTTTTCCTAAGTCGAAGATTGCAGCACGCTGCATCAAAATACCATTTTTGTTTAACAGATAAGCCCGTATAAATGATTTTATTAACCATACGAGGGGAGTCAAATAATTTATATAAAATTATGTATACATCATCTACTAGCATGGGACAGCCGGTTTTAATTATCAGATGGCATTTCGCGTGTGTGATACGAAAAATGAAAATGTCAAAGAAAAATACCATAACGTGGATGGCTGTTTCTTATTCTTACTTTCTTTATCACAGCAAAAATAATAAAGTACCGACAAAATTCTACGTACGACGGGCTTGAATAGTCCACACCGTATGTACATTGCAAGCTAATTATACTAATAAGAAATTGTCCATGTTCGATTTCGTGAAATCTTGATTCCTTGATTTTGGAAGCAATATGATTCAATGAACCTGGACACTTAGTTATAAGGTTTTTTTTTTTTAATTTTATTTTTCCCCATAAGTTGTGTTGGTAATCTGTAACAAAATGCAATTTTATGTGATGCGCATTAGATTTAAGTTAGTTTTGTTGTCTTCTAATTTTTGCGCATAAAGCTAAGCATAAGCAACACTTTCTAGATGAAATTTAGACCAGCTAATATTAAGACCAATTAAAACTTTTGTGTATGTGGCACCGCATAAACGTAAGAAATAAGATTATAAAATGCATTAACTAACCGACGGGTAGAGTAACTGTATTGGCTTTGATTATTGATTTATTTTCTTGTAAAATAAATAGCATTGACGAGTAGAGGTAAATATAAAAATAATAACTTAACTAGAACCTTCTAAAAGTCAAAAAGTACTCAGTCAAATTACTAACTTTTTACTCCAAATCTAGCATAAAGGTTAAGCCTCCAATCACCCCTGATATTCGTCATGAAGTGATCCTATTCGTTAATAAACATATTATTATCACCCTCAAATTTTGAGTAAACCGCAAAAGTCACCCCTTTGTTATTTCTAATTACCTAAAAAACCCCACGTCATTTTAATAACAAATATCCTCTCTTTTTTTTGAAACAATAACAAATGTCCTCTTGTGAATGTTCAAAATTAGCAATACCACTCTTAATTGTTTGCATCATAGGGAGGCCAATAGCAAAACATGACCCATTTGCACTTATTTGATTCATAAAAGGCTAATATTGTTTAAAATGAATTTATATACACATATTTATCATTTGTTTGCGGAAAGTATTACATAAATAATTGTGTATAGACAAAATACCATATGAATTATTTTCATCAAGTTTTTTGCATATGACGTGTCACAATTTGGCTATCTTACTTAGCATATTCCTGAGAAGTGACAGCAGCCTAAGTTGGAGGTAAATGTCAAAAATATTAGGTTAAAAGGCAAAATTCGCTGAATTCCAACTATTCACTATTTTTCCAAACTAAATTAGACAATAATCTATATGTCAATAGATCGGTTTCAAGTTTTCCACATAAAAAGCATATTGCGACACTAGTAACGATGTAGTTAAAATAGTTAAGCTATGCGGAGTTGGCTTCAAAGCTGAATCAATCTTCATGTTTTTTCAATCCTTTCCAGCTTGATAGCCAAGTTGCACCACAAATTCTGGCGCGAATGCAATAAGTCTTATGATGCTCGGATCTTGTGAAGTGTGGCTTCTAAATTAAACTAAAAAGCAACTCACAAATTCGATGTCTATGAAAAGATGTGCAACAATAATGACGAAGCCATGTAAAGTTGAAGCACATGTCATATTAGACTCGGTGCAAAACAAACTCCAAGTTTAACACCAAATTTTACCAAGAGTTCGATGAGCTTAATAAAAATGACAATATGCTAGAGTGCATTTTTAAATCAAGAAGCAGCTTGCAAATCTAGATATAAAGAAAGAAGCTTTAGCTAAAATCACAAAATTGCACAAAAATAGTGGAGGTCGAACTTGTTTTCAGGGTCGTGTCACAAATTTGACCTTGAACTTGCATCATATACACTTGAAGCTTATGGGGGTCAAGTTTTCGACAAGGAATAGTGTGTTTGAGACGCGTGTGAAAGGAGTCATAGCCTCAATGACAAAGTTGCACAAAGCCGAAGGACGTGTCTAATTCGAACTTCGTTCCACGTGGACGTGCGATTCAGCCTAGAGACCCTAATTCTGGTCTTGATTCTGGATTCCAATCTAGAATCTCGCATTTTGTCCTCCAACTTATTTGACTCTAATTCGACATAATGAACTAATCTTTACGGTGAGTCATTCAACTAAATCAAACATGCCCATCATCGAAGTATAATAAACTACGTTCGACTTGATTTTCTAGATGGAATGCGTAGTTATCTTGGCTAAGTTCCAAGGTCTTTCAAAATAAATAAAGGTCCAACTCTCGAAAATATAAGCTTTTTGATTTGATTGTTGTAACTAAATATTTTGTTGACTTAAGGCCCTCTATTACTTAGTCCACATGTGTGTTTGAAGTTCTGAACAAAGATAACTCAAGTGGAACACTAAAATCAATTTGATGTGGAGTATTGAGTCACTCTCCCTACTGCCGACGAAAATGCACCGCATCTAAAGATTTCCCAAAAAAAAATCTCATAAAGTTAATGATGATAAATGCATAATATATAATTGATTGAACATGTGTTTAAGATATAACTTTGATGCACAAAAATGGTTAGTTATCGACATAGCCAACTCAAAATAACATTAGCGCGTATTTGTTAATTTTACAGGTTCACAAGGGGTTATTTACTAATAAAAGTCACACTTGGGGCTATTTGCCGATTAGCAATAACATAGCGGTAATCTTTGCTTTCAAATACTTTTTCAAAATTCACTTGTTCGGTTATTCCCTCATTTCACATTCTATAAAAAAAAACCCCACCATCTAACTTCTCACTCGGCAAAAACCCATCATTTGCAATAGTACCCACAAAGTTATACAAAGCTCATCACTTTTTTATTCTTTCTTTCACAGTCCAAAAAGAAATGGCCGAAATCATTGAAAACGTTGATCAGTTTTCGTTGCAAAAGAGAAACGAAGAGTTGGAGAAAAAGCTGAAAAAGAGTTTGGAAAGAGAAGAGTTGATGAAGCAAGAGTTGCAAAAGTTATACGAGCGGCTGCGCGTGGCGGAGGAGGCGGAGGAGCGGCTGTGCTTGCAGCTCGGTGAGCTCGAAGCCGAGACCGTTGATCAGGCAAGGGAGTACAGAGCCCACATAGTGGAGTTGATGGAAGAAGTTACACTTGCACAAAAACTTCTACAACACTCTTCCGTTGATACTATGTCTGTCAATAGTTCGGATTTAATATGATTTTTTCTTTAAAAAAAATTAAAAAAATATGGTAACCTAATAAGAGTGTATTTATTGAAGCTTTCTTAAATTTTGAATCTTTTTCATGTTTTCGACTGCTGTGTTTATATGGGTTTATAATCTAAGCTAGGCTTGAGGTTTTTTTCCCCTCCGTTTGGGATTTTCCATCTGAAATAGCCGAGCTAGTGAAATTATGTGTTGCTTTTTATTGTGAATAAATGTAATTACTGTTATGCAGTCAGTGGCGTATCCAGGAATCGAATATGGGGGGGGCTAAAAAAAATTTTTGGAGAACAATAGGAAAGAAATTAGAGGGAAACAAATCGGGAAAAAAAATTATATACAAACATTTTTTTATCAAATATATATTTATCAAGATAAATATTATAGACTATGTTATAAATTTTTAGACACATTTGAATGAGATAAAATCAAAGAAAAATCTGATACACTTTGTATATATGTTTTTACATATTTTGAAGGTAATGTTCTTTTCATAAATATGATAAAAGGTATTCATATATTTATTTTAAACAATATTGATTCTTTGCATATTGAAGAAATATGTTAAGATATGCTTAAATTCAACACATACGAATTAATTAAGTGTAGAATAAAATTGTTTGCTATTTTTTAACACCACAAGGGATTTTTTGCAAATTAAAATAACAAATGCGTTTATTTTCTAACTAAATATAACAAAAGGGGAATTTTTTGCAATTTACTATTTGACTAAGCTTTTAAATGTAAATATCATAAGATCTGCTCCTCTGTCCACTACTTTTCCATTTTATTGAACAAATTACAATTTAGGACTTAATGTTTTGTAGTAATGCAATTAAGACAATAAATTAATTTATATATATATGGATCAGCCAATTTATTAAATAAGCCCATTTATAAATATACCAGCCCATTTATAGATATATATATATATAATTTATATATATATGGACGGACCAGGCAGCCCATTTATAAACATACATATATATATATATATATATATTTATATATATATATATATATACATATGTGTAGATTTGATTTTTTGATTCCAAAACTTTAATTAAGGTATAACATGATACTAACTACTCCACTAATTATGACTTTAAGCCTTGCTGATCACCCATGCACCTACACAAAACACCATCTATTTTATACAAATCTTTTATGTACCTATGAGTTTGATTTAACATAAAATATATTTAAACACACACTACTTTCACACATCGTAAAACACATCTACATATATTCATTCATCAAGCTTCAACCCTCAATTATATATTGAAAGTATCCACTACCCAAATCCCCAATATTTTATTATATTCAAGGAACCAATTCATGTATGTTCTTAGATTATGGCAAAAACAGTTCCCTAATATATTATTATTCTTGTCCCCCACCAAAATTTAGCTTAACCATAAATCAACATGTCTAGTTAAATAGATTTAGCAGAGACTATATTACCTGAGGGTTGATGTTTGCGAAGGCAAAGGAGGAGCTAATGTATGAGTTAAGTGTTTATGCTTTCATTTATTTACATATTACATATATATAAAAAAAAAAATTCCAAAAAAATGGGGGGGGCTACAGCCCCCCCCCAGCCCCTGAATAGATACGCCCCTGTATGCAGTTTGTTTTCACCTAGGTGGAAATTAAGCTAGAAAGATTTTTCATGTATATGAAGACTTTATGATATAATTTTTCAATACAATTTAGTTGTTATAAATATGGCAAGTGGACATTGTTGAAATTTATGTACAAATACTATTTTATAATAGTAGTAGTTGTTGTAAATAGTGTAAGATGTTGAAATTTTTTTCCTATATAACGAGCTATCAAGAGGAAGAGAAAAACACAAATTCAACAGGCTATCTTACATAATATTTGCACCTATTTCTCTAATTTCTTTTTATATATTGTTATAATCCCTAAATAATTTTAGTTATTTTATAACACGTTATCAACACGATAGTGCTCGATCCGGAAGAATTCAGTTCATTCGCGAAAGAAAACGTTCAATGTTAAATGGTATGAAAGTTTTATATTTACTTGTTCATCTATTTTCATTATTATAGACAATGCGGACTACCGCCTATCTATAATTTTATGATTAGATTAATATGTGTTTATAATTCTATTGTTAAAGTTTAATATTTACTTGTTCATCTATCTACATTATTATAGACAAGGCGGACTACCGCTTATCTATAATTTTAAGATTAGATAAAAAAAATTATATATAATTTTATTGTTATCTAACTCTAACATTAATAATAATCTTAACACTCGTTGATGCTTGAGTTAACCCAAGCTAAAAATGACTACTAACACTTAATTATTATGGAAGGTTTTACCTCCTATTATATTGCTTAGTTTATTCCACAAGCTCATGAAAGTTTTTACATAGTAATGTGACGGAAATTATTTACGCACTTAGTTTATTTCAATTATGTTAGTTGTTTACATTATTCTACAAGCCCATGAAAGTCTTTATATAGTAATGTGGCAGAAATATCTATATGTATGTACTTATCGTAATATTATTTCTTATGCCCGTTGAAATTTATTAACGCGATTGAAATTATTTACTTGTTATACAATTAATCCTTGTTGCTCGATTGTTAAAGATATTATCATTCATCAATCATGCCAAATTAAAAAAAACAAAGAAAAATGATTGTTTTCTAACGGCTATAAAACGGCTACTTATAGATATCTTTCCTGTATAAATATGCAGATTTTACAACCCAAACTCCACACAAATCTTCATCTTTTTTTCTCTCATCTTGCAAAATGCTCTGCACGTCAACAATGATCTTGATGCTTGTTTACCTTTTATTTTTCATTTTTATGCTAGTAGCTGAGGACAATCCTGTGTTTTTACTTATGATATTCCTCGCTTTTGTCGTAGTAATGTTCGAATGCATAATTTGACTAGAGATGAGATAATTGCATCATATTATTGTAATATATGTGCTTGTGTAGTTGCGTATTAAAATAAAATGTCTTGATCCTAATTATGTTTGTTTTAATGTTCATTTAGTTGCAATATGTCTAATCTCTCAAAAGTAGATTTTACCGAACTCACTGTCGATGGAAAAAATATATGCAATGGGAATCAAATGTGAAAACACATCTTACTGCGAAATTCCTCGCGGAAACAGTTGATGAGGAAAATGAATGTACTGACCAGCAACGATGCGAGACAATTATATTCCTGCGTAGACATTTAGATAATTTCCTGCAAACGGAATATCTCGATATTACAGATTCTTCTGAGCTATGGATTAATCTGAATGAAATATATGGCCACCAAAGGGAAACAATGCTTCTAAAAGCCATACATCAGTGGAACACATTAAGATTCCAAGATTTTCCATCAGTAAATGATTACTCCTCTGCCATTCATAATATCCGAGAGACGATAAAATTTTGCGGGACAGAAATTAATGATGATGAAATGATTGAAAAAAATATTTCTACTTTTCATGTCAGTCATATACTCATCCAAATGCAACATAGACTAGTCGGATACACTAAGTATCACGAACTATAGAGGGTGTTGTTAACGACAGAGAATAGTAATAATATATTAATTAAGAATTCTGAGTTATGCCCAACTGGAGCACAGGCATTGCCAAAAGCACATGCCATAAATTTTCTCAAACTTTCGTGGACGAGGAAATTACAATAATGGTGTTCGAGGTAGAGGCCAATATCAAGGTCGGGGTGGTTATAGAGAAGGATATGTTTTTAGAGGTGGTCGCGGCCATAAATGTGGTCGTTGTCGTGGTCGTGGACGGGGACCAGTGATGCGGTCCATAACAATAACCATCATAATAAAAGAAAAATTGCTCATAATAAATCTGAAGGTTACTATTTTAACTGCGGAATAAAAGAACACTGGGCCAATATGTGTCGTACACCTAATTTTTTTTGTAAATTGTACCAAGAGAGTAAAGGCAAAGAAAAGAAAGTAAACCTTGTTGAACAAATGCCTAATAATCCCACATATTTGGCATCATCTGATTTCACAGATGATCATCATGTTACTATGGCTTGATATGAACTATGTGATTCATGTATGAGTGATTCTTGATTTGATTTGCATTACGTGATTCCTTGTTGTGTGATTTTTGAATTAATATTTATTTGCGATTTCTGCTTGTAATGTATTGTGTTTTCATTAATTGTGTTTCCTTATGTATCTTAATGAAACTATTTCTCTTTTCTAAAATATATGCTTCGTTTATTGTTATATCACGTTTAACTCTACTTGTTTGACATGAAGCCAGTGTGGAGCATACCAGTGATTTTTGCATCTCTGATAGTGGTACAACTCACATAATTCTCACAAGTATGAAGTATTTTACATATCTAAAACAACAAAGACAAAAATCAATACGATATCAGGTCCTACTGACCTGATTGTAGGATTTGGTAAAATTAGTTTTATTTTACCAAATGGAACGCTGTTTATTATCAGCGATGCCTTATTTGCCCCAAAATCCAAAAAACATTTGTTGAGTTTTAATGATATATATCGTCATTGATATGATACCAACTCAAACACTGAGAATAAAACTAAATATATTTTCATTATTAAGTATATATCTGGAAAGTAACATATATTTGAAAAACTACCAAAACTCTCATAAGGATTGCATTATACATATATTAATGCTATCGAGTCAAATATGGTAGTCAATGAAAATCGTAAATTATTAACTTTATGGCACGATCGACTATGTCATCCTGGTTCAACAATGATGCGAAGAATAATTGAAACTATACATGGACATTCATTAAAATGATCAAAACTCAATTTAAACAATAATAGTCCATGTGAAACATGTTCTCTTGGAAAACTAATTATAAAGCATTCACCAATTAAAATTAAGACAAAATTACCAACAATTCTTGAAAGAATTCAAGGGGATATTTGTGGGCCTATTCATCCATCATGTGGACCATTTCAATATTTTATGGTATTAATTGATGCCTCAAGTCGATGGTCACATGTGTATCTATTATCTAATCATAATATGGCATTTGCGAGATCTTTGGCTCAAATAATTAAAATAAGAGTCAAATTTCCTGACTATACGATAAAGAAAGTCAGACTTGACAATGCTGGTGAATTTACATCTCAAGCTTTCAATGATTATTGTATGTCAACTGGAATTACTGTTGAACATAGTGTTGCACATGTACATACTCAAAATGGTTTAGCTGAATCATTAATTAAACGTCTTCAGTTAATTGCTAGGCCATTGTTAATGAAAGCCAAATTACCAACATATGTATGGGTTCATGCAATTTTACATGTTGCATCACTAATTCGCATTAGACCAAGCTCGTATCATGAATACTCCCCATTACAACTTGCTTTTGGTCATGAACCTAATATTTCCCATATAAAGATTTTTGGTTGTGCGGTTTATGTTCCAATTGCACCACCACAACGAACAAAAATGGGACCTCAAAGAATGTTAGGAATATATGTTGGATATGACTCACCATCTATAATCAGGTATCTTGAACCATTAACATGTGATATTTTTACGTCACGTTTTGCCAATTGCCATTTTAATGAGGCAAATTTCCAAACCTTAGGGGGAGAAAAGAAGCAGTTGGAACATGATATGTCATGGTATAATCCATCTTTATCACACTATGATATTTTAACAAAACAATGTGATTTGGAAGTTAAGAAAATTTTACATTTTCAAGATATTGCAAATCAATTACCTGATGCATTTACTGATATAAAACGGGTAACCAAATCACATATACCAACTGCGAATGTTCCTGCTCGGATTGAAATTCTGAAGGACATATCCAACAATAATAAAATGAATGCACGTAAAAACATGGTCGTCCTGTATGTTCAAAAGACAAGAATCCTCGAAAAAAGAAAAGCAAAAAATATTATTAACTCCATTATCGAGGAAACTATTAATGAGGAAACAGAAAACGTGACAAATGAGATAACTCAAGAGATCATTGAACCAAATCTCAATACTAAAATCTCTATAAATTATGTTAATTCATGAGTTATTTGAAATCGAAATGAAATAAAAAATATAAGTAAAATATTTTCATATCATATTGCTTATGATCTTATGAATGAAAATGATGATCCCGAGCCACAATCTGTGAATGAATGCCAAAATCGGGACGATTGGGTTAGATGAAAAGATGCTATGCAAGTTGAATTGAATTCCATTAACAAATGAAAGGTTTTTGGACCTATTGTCCTCACACCTAAAGACGTGAGACCTGTAGGCCACAAATGGGTCTTCGTTCGAAAAAGAAATAAGAAAAATGAAATTATAAGATACAAAGCTCGACTTGTTGCACAAGGTTTTTCTCAAAGACCTGAGATTGATTATGGAGAAACTTATTCCCCAGTAATGGATACAATTACTTTTCGATTCTTAACCAGTTTAGCTGTTTATGCATCTCATGGAAGTTGTCACAACTTATCTTTATGAATCACTTGATAATGATATTTATATGAAAGTCTCTGAAGGACTTAAAATGCGTGAATCATCTTCCTCTAAACCTAGAGAAATGTACTCAATTAAATTGCAAAGATTGTTATATGGGTTAAAACAATCAGGTCGCATGTGGTACAACCGTTTGAGTGAATATTTATTGAAAGAATGATATATAAATAATTATTTGTGTCCATGTATTTTTATCAAGAGAACATCATCTGGTTTTGCAATTATTACATTTTATGTAGATGATTTAAATATCATTGGCACTCACAAAGAAATTCATTTAACTATGAATTATCTAAAGAATGAATTTGAAATGAAAGATCTTGGTAAAATTAAATATTGTCTTGGTTTACAGATTGAGCATACTAAAAATGGTATATTAGTGCACCAATCTAATTATACCAAAAGGATTTTAAAACGTTTTAACATGGATAAAGCAACTCCTTTAAGTCATCTTGTCATTGCTAGATCATTAACTAAAGACAAAGATCAATTTCATCCAAGTGAAGAAAATGAAGAAATTCTTAGTTCTGAAGTTCCATATTTAAGTGCCATTGGAGCTTTAATGTATCTAGCTAATTGTCAAGACTTGATATATCATTCACTGTTAATTTATTAGCTCGATTTAGCTCATCGCCTACAAAAAGACACTGGAATTGAATTAAACATTTATTTTGTTATCTTCAAGAAACTACAGATCTCGGTGTATTTTATCCTAACAATGTAAAACAGGAATTGATTGGTTATGCAGATGTAGGTTACCTATCAGACCCACATAAATCCAGATCTCAAACTGGATATGTATTCACATATGGTGGCACTGCTATTTCATGGCGTTCTCAGAAACAAACACTTGTTGCAACATCATGTTGAGATTATTGCAGTCCATGAAGCCAACAGAAAATGTGTATAGTTACGATCAATGACACATCATATAAAAAGTACATATGGCTTACCAATTAAAGAATGTCCTATAACACTATACGAAGACAATTATGCATGTATTACACAGATGAAAGAAGGTTATGCCAAAAGTGATCGAACCAAACACATACACCCGAAATATTTTACCTACACTCAGAAACTCGAGAAGAACTAAGAAATCAATATCCAATATGTTCAATCATGTGACAATATGACAGATCTCTTTACAAAGGCACTTCTTACTGTAACTTTTAAGAAACGTGTTTAAAGTATTGAGATGCGTCACCTACGAGACTTATGAAGAATTGGAGATGCCAACTTGAGGGGGAGTTCACACGACTGCACTCTTTTTCTCTTATTAAGGTTTTTATCCCAGTGAGTTTTTTCTTATAAGGTTTTTAATGAGGCAGCATAAGACGTGTGCAGAAGACGGATCATGTACATAACAAAATCTTCAAATGACCAAGGGGGAGTGTTATAAATATGGCAAGTGGAATATGGCAAGTGACCATTGTTGAAAATTATGTACAAATACTATTTTATAATAGTAGTTGTTGTAAATAGTGTAAGACGTTGTAAATTTTTTCCTATATAAGGAGCCATCAAGAGGAAGAGAAAAACACCAATTCAAAATTCTATCTTACATAATATTTGCACCTCTTTCCCTAATTTCTTTTTATATATTGTTATAATCCCCAAATAGTTTTAGTTATTTTATAACATTAGTTAATTAATTACGATAATTTTCTATTATTATTTTGTACGTGTCTCTGGCTCATCGAATGTAATTATGCTTATGTATAGTCCTACAAGATGAAACACATGATAAATATAAATTAAGTTATCAAATAATAATAAAATATTTTGATTAAATAATTGATACCAGTTTATCCATATTATATTGTTTGATGACGTCTATGGAGCAGCGAGGATCTGCTAGCTTGTCCCATAAAACAGATGTTGCCTGTTCAAGACTTCCAAGTGATCGATTTAATTTACTTGACAAATAAAGAAAAGTTTGGGATAAATACAAATACGCAGATTTGATTTAACAACCAAAATTTATATTTAATTTTGAAGACCTATAAAGGCGAGTTTACATAAATATTACAAGTAATGCTTTGTAAACGTTTAGATGTGTTTAGTAACATTTTAAATGTCAAACATAATTTTTTGAAATAAGACCAAAAACATAACCTAGTTATCACATACAAACAAAATGGTTAACAATATTGAAGCGTTAACTGTTTCACTTATCTTTTGATTAAGTTTCGTCAGCGCTATTAAATTATGTTTCGTCTAAAGTGTTCTTCGCGGTTTCTTGTACGATTCGATTTCCTTAAACCAAAATTATTTAGCATTTGGGATACATGCCTAGCCACTTTAATTTGATGCTCAAGCAGCCAATAAAACGAATGATATTGACAGGTTCGAAGATAAGAACAAATGTTTTAAAGCCAAATTTGTTGAGTAAAAAGGATTTAACTGTGCCAAACATGGACATATAGAAGATAAGTCGTCTGTGGAAATCTTTTTGACAGATGTGGAAGTATGAAAATTTGAAAATATATAATAGATTACCAAAAACAACGTTATAAGCAGGATATTGGCCAGCGAGTACGTTTGATAAGTTCGTTAAACGACTAAAAAACGCAATCATTAATTTATTCATAATTGATTAGTCTATTAGTTAGTACCTTACTACCAACTATTTTGATTTTGTTAATTGTAACCAACTACTTTGAATTAGAAACGTCAGAAACGTCCTTCCTATATACTTTAAATGAGCCGCCATTTAAATTTGGAATTTTGACGTCAAGTTTCATTATTCAATCAGTTATCAATAATTTAATTAATCCACGCACCGGACTCTGTAAGAAAATATAAGTTCTGAAAAAAATATCAAAATATTATTGCATGTGACCAATATATATGGAGTGGATAGTGAATACTCAAGACTTGAATTATAAAAACTAAAAAAGTTTACTGAAATAATAAATACCAATTGAGACTAGAGTACACAGAAAGCATGAAAAAATTATTTTATCTTTTCATCTAAAGGCCTTTCGGTATCTCTATTATTAGGTGCAGGTAGTGGGCAATCACTTTAAATTAATTTGGTTAATTATTTGACTATTTTCTCATAAGATATTATTTTGATATTTTCATCTCGGTATATAGCATAATAATATTTTTTCTCTATCCTTCATATTAAGATAAAGTGTCTCGCATAATGATCAATCAGTAAATATTCCAAAACACAAAATAAAAAATTGTGACCCAAAAAAACCTTGATTGGAACATCACGGGTACACGTTAATTATCTTATCTACTTTCATGAATTTGTCATCTTGATTGAGATATGAAAGTAGAAATTTTCCCTTGGGGCCTATGGAAAAAGAGATCATTAATTTATATTTTCTTCCCACATTTGACTTAGTACGTAACTGGAAGTCACACTTATTCATCGTGGCCACGATAATTAGCTGATGTAATGTCTAATCACTCAACGTAACTCAGTAGACTTATGAGTTCTTAGTACCTTGGCCGATTAGGGTGTGGATGGGTCGGATTTAAAATCGAATCCCATTAATCTAATTTGTCTCCTTTAACATAATATATATATATATGTTATTAGTAAACAAACTGAATTATATTAAGCTACTGATATTTAGCCCGGCCCCTATGTTATGATAAATATGCGCACTGCACCTGTAGAATATAAGTAAATAATTTACATCTGATTAAAAAAAAAGTAAATAAATTACCCTCATCTTCTGTCAAATAATGTATACCACAATACACATATAAATAAAAAAGATAACTTACCCCTATTTATATGTTATGTTATATAAATTAGGGTGTATTATTGTGTGTGATAAATATTGAGAATCACCCCTTCCCTATAGATGCAATCTGAGATCACTACAAGATTTGGGGGTCAATAGTGACCGCCTTTGAGTCGCAGATGACCGATATATGTTTTATTTAACATAAAGTAAGGAGTATTGTGCTAATTTTCGTTTGATACGAGTAATGTGTGGGACTTGTGCAGGAACCCCATTGAACTCAGATGGAAATATATGTTAGTATGAAGAGCCTCTAGGTGAAACATAATTTAACTTATAGTAGCTCATTATTAAGGATATTAATATGGATTTTTTGCATTATTACGTCATTTGGTAAGACTATTATACATGCGGCCGGAATAGATGTAATTCGATTGTACCTATTATAATATGCACTGTTATACTATATTATGATCGTATTACGTGGCATCAATCGAGGGAGGATACTCTGTCAACGAATACGCGAAGAAAGATGCGTTAAATCAAAACAAGCAATTTTATCTCTAACTATGTCAAATTCAGTTTCTAAATTAGAGACATGATTAGAGATAGTGCAAAGTTATGTTTAAAACTATCTCTAACTCAAAATTCACCCACAAACTTTGAGTTAGAGACAGACTTCGACACAACCCAAGAGACAGACTTAGACACATACCAAGACATAGGCGTGATTGGTGCAATCAATGGAGGATTTCGTGGCATGATTAGAAAGTCAATTCACTATATATACCCCCAACCTAAACCACAAAAGGTAGATCATTTTTACTCATGCAAAACCATAGCTCTCACCTATATCTCTAATTCTCTCTCTAGTTACAAGTCTTGAGTTATTTCTAATATTGTCTCTTGAGCATAAATAGGAAATTAGAGACATAGAGTTGTTTCGAGATACAATTCGAGACAGAGCGCCCCATCTATATCTCTAATTCTCTCTCTAGTTACAAGTCTTGAGTCATCTCTAATCTTGTTCTTGAGCCTAAAGGGGAAATTAGAGATATAGAGCTGTTTCGAGATACAATTCGAGACAGATAGCCTTGGTTTAGCAATACTCATTATAGACACAATTCGATACACTGTTAGATATTCAATTAGACATACTTTTGGAGGCTTGATTAGATACAACATTCAAAAAGCTTTCTTAAGCTTTCACATCAGAGATAGTTTATGCCTACTGACTTGAGCGTCGGAGTGCCTTCGCGGGGTCAGTCCCCGCCTAGTTCACGTGTCGTATTTCCAGTGCAAGTTTTCCTAACTCAATGCCAGTTGGGGACCAATAAGAAGCTCGGGCTGGTCTGACGTGGAGCGCTGAGTCAGCTTAACAGGTAAGCAAACGAAAACGCCCCGCATCAGTGGCGCCGTTTGTGGAAACCACTAAGTGCACTATAGAAGAAATCAATATCTAAAAAGGAAAAAAGCAAGATCAAGAAATGAAGAAAGTAAGATCAAACAAGGAAGAAACCGGATCTACAAAGAAAGGCAACAATCAATCAATACAATAAGAAAAGAAGCTCAAACTCATAACACACAAACTTATAACAATCAAGAGCAGCTGAAGAGGCCAATGCCACCACAACTACTCAAAAACATTAAGGATCCTCTCCAAAGATTGAACCTATTGATCCCCAATACAACGACATTAGAATAACAAATTCAAGAGGAGCAATAACACTTGTTGCACAATCAATCAACCTAGAAAGACAAGAAGCTTAAGAAAAGAAGAAAGCAAAATTAAGAAAGAACAAAAGCAAGATCAAGCAAGGAAGAAATCAAGATCAAGAAAGAAAATAGCAAGATCAAGAAATGAAGAAAGTAAGATCAAGCGAGGAAGAAAGCAAGATCAAGAAAGGGACAAATACAAGGTTGTTGCATTAAAGAAAATAAAGAAGGAGGAATAGTTCAAAGCTTTGACCCGTGGTTCTAACAGATAGACTCCAAACAAAATTGCATTCAGACCCTCAGATAACTATTTGCTAGGATTGCTGAAGATTGATCATATTACTGATTAGTCACAAAAGAATACAAGATATGATGCTCTTTCATACAATACATGATAGACAAACTGCTTCGATTGGTGATGTTTCAGAAGGCGTGTCATATATGGATGGAAATCTCTATGTGTCTTCTTTTTAATGCAACAAACCAGAGGTTCTTTGGATTTTTCTAAAATGAGTTATAGATACTTCCTTTGAGGTTGCGCAAACTGCTTCAAAATCCACCAAGTTAGGGTTACGATGCTCAAGGTTATTCAAGAAAGCATGCTATATATAGATGGAAAGCTCTATGAGTCTTATTCCTAATGAAGCAAGGTAGAGTTCATTTCGAAATTTCTAAAGGGAGTTACGGCCATTTTCCTGGGATTGCGTAGACTGCTTCAAATCTGTCAAGTTAAAGTTACGATGCTCAAGAATAGCTTCATGAAGATAGAATGTGGCCCCTGGAAGGTATGCACCGCTAAAGATTAAATGTGATCCCGAGAGGATACGCACGGTTAAAGATTAAATGCGGCTTCAAGAGAGTTCGCACCAATGAAGTTACAGTTTTTATGAGATTTCAAATTTTTGACTTTAGTAGTCCAGCCAGCACGGTCCAACACCTTAACCGACCCCAAGATACAAGATCTAATCTGAATATAATTGAAAAAACATCAAGGTTAAATACTCATCGATAAAGTGATGAAGAAAGCTCAAGTGCTAAAGAATAAACTTTTTCAAAGCTCAAGAAGACTTAGTCATTACTAAAGCCCGAGTATGGAAGGCTTAGCATTCCTAAAGCCCGAGTATAGAAGGCTTAGCATTCCTAAAGCCCGAGTATAGAAGGCTTAGCATTCCTAAAGCTCATAACAATGAAGAGGATAATTTGACTTATCAAATTGATGCATGATGACCAACTCTTGAAGAAAACAAGTTCATGCTAATAAAACATGATCTCACAACTATGAAGAGATATCCCGCTACCTCGTCACTCTACAGAACGTGATAGAATGCATACACACGCATACTATAAGACACACCACAGATCATCCAACCTTTACAAAAGGATGGCAGATAAAATACTCATTCATAGACAGTCAGGCCTTTGAGATGTTGATATCCTAACACTTTCATCGTTATCAACTTAACTACAATACGAAACTGAGGGACTCACCATATGGCCGGTTCAACTTATGCAAATTGTAGTGATATGACAATAACAAAGACAACACATACAACTAGCAAGTCACCACCGATGACATATATGTAACAACAACCATTTAAGTGATCTAATGAGATCAAACCAGCGCTCAAGCTTTAACCAAGGAATGGACAACTCAAAAAGAGCATTACTTTATACAAGGCACAAGAGACACTTGTCACTACACTCTAGCTAAAGAGCCCAAGAAGACCAAACTAACTACAACTGAGGCTACTACTATCTGCAAGACTTAATCAAAAAGTAGCACATCGAACGAGGTTAATGCATCAGAACGCAGCAAGACACACAAATAAGCAACCATAGAGAGGAATGAAGAATTAGAGTCACAAGTGTTCGCAACTACACATGCATCTAGCCTTTTGGGAGAAATGCCCATAAATCAGAGCCACAAGTGTTTGACAAACACAACAAGAAACATGCATAAATGCACAAATGATGATACTCTCTAGGAAACAAAGCAACACTGATAATCACTAGCATATCAGGACAAACTATCGACAATGAAGTTAAGGCGAGACACATACAAGTGAAGACAGAAAAATCACACAACTCATGAAAGTAAACTAGGTGAAGAGCCTATTGGGTGAAATTCCCATAAAGTAGGCGAGCTATAATAGCCCTACCGAATTAAACTAGGTGAAGAGCCTATTGGGTGAAATTCTCATAAAGTATGTGAGCTATAATAGCCCTACCAAATTAAACTAGATGAAGAGCATATTGAGTGAAATTCCCATAAAGTAGGCGAGCTATAACAGCCCTACCGAATTAAACTAGGTGAAGTGCCTATTGGGTGAAATTCCCATAAATTAAGTATTCTATAACATCCCTACCGAATTAAACTAGGTGAAGAGCCTATTGGGTGAAATCCCCAAAAAGTAGGCGAGCTATAACAGCCCTACCGAATTAAACTAGGTGAAGAATCTATTGGGTGAAATTCCCATAAATTAAGTGTTCTATAATGGCCCTACCAAATTAACTAGGTGAAGAGCCTATTGGGTGAAATTATCATAGAGTCCATACCATTGGCAACGAAATGACAATACTACAGACTGGAGGACTACTGTACGGCCATAATTAAACAAACAGAAAAACCTTCATGAAGCCTTATACAAATTGAAGAATAAAAACAAAGAATGAAGAAAGTCATCTTATGCAATTGAAGAACAAGAGATTATGATCAATATGAAGCTACCCAAGCTCGGCCCGAGCGGCCTCAACTCTTCTGGCCTTAGTTGCCTCACCAACAACCCCCTTGCTTTGCTCATCGACCGCAAGCTCACAGATTCAACAAAGGCATTAAATTTGCAGACGCTCGTATACTACAACCCCCTGCAAATTGGGAGACTTATGTTATACTATATTATGATCGTATTACGTGGCATCAATCGAGGGAGGATACTCTGTCAACGAAGACGCGAAGAAAGATGCGTTAAATCAAAACAAGCAATTTTATCTCTAAACTATGTCAAATTCAGTCTCTAAATTAGAGACATGATTAGAGATAGTGAAAAGTTATGTCTAAAACTATCTCTAACTCAAAATTCACCCACAAACTTTGAGTTAGAGACAGACTTAGACACAACCCAATAGACATACTTAGACACAGGCCAAGACATAGGCATGATTGGTGCAATCAATGGAGGATTTCGTGGCATGATTAGAAAGTCAATTCACTATATATACCCCCAACCTAAACCACAAAAGGTAGATTTTTATTTACTCATGCAAAACCAGAGCTCTCACCTATATCTCTAATCCTCTCTCTAGTTACAAGTCTGGAGTTATTTCTAATATTGTCTCTTGAGCATAAATAGGAAATTAGAGGCATATAGTTGTTTCGAGATACAATTCGAGACGGAGCGCCCCACATATATCTCTAATTCCCTCTCTAGTTACAAGTCTTGAGTCATCTCTAATCTTGTTCTTGAGCCAAAAGGGGAAATTAGAGATATAGGGCTGTTTCGAGATACAATTCGAGACAGATAGCCTAGGTTTAGCAATACTCATTATAGACTGTTAGAGATTTAATTAGACATACTTTTGGAGGCTTGATTAGATACAACATTCAATAAGCTTCCTTAAGCTTTCTCATCAGAGATAATTTATGCGCATCCCATCTGATTTGCTCGGTCCGACAACATCTCATCCGACAATGTTGGCCCAATAAGCTATGAGCCAAACATACGACATGCACACTCAGCACGACTCATTATTCCGACCTGCAACGATGGCCGCCATAAAGAAACAATGAACTACGTTTGACTTGATTCTTTATACAGGATACGTAGGCAGCTTGGCCCAGCCCAAGCTCAATCCAAAATCAACAAACTCTAACTTCAAGTATGGTGTTTTTAGTGCAAGTTTCTCGAACTCAAAGCTAGCTTGGGACCAATCAGGAGCTCAAGTTAGTCTGACGTAGAGCGATTAGTCAGTAGACGATATTACCCCGCATCATGCACATATTATAATAGGACTTAATCATTGCCCTCTTATTATCAAATCAAAGCTGTGTAATGAAAATAAATGTGACGAGAGAAACAAATTAGTCACAGTCGTGTAAGTTTAAATGTTTAATATAATATGAGAGAATATGGTTCTACGTCCACCCTTACTATATGAATTCATTAAGAAATTGATTGATAGCATAATAAATAATAATGCAAAAATGGTCCCAAGCTACTAGGGTCTAGGAGTCGTCCTCCTTTCACGGAATATTGGAGTCATATCAAAAGTTAGATGGAATACGCATTCGATGACGCATTAATAAAATATTAAAATAGTAATATTGTAACACGAAATTATTTTTAATTACTACAAAGCCCAAAGCGTGGGAAGGCAAGAATCTAAATCTGGTCCTCTGATCCTGTCAAATTGAAATATCCCAAAATCCAGATGTTAAAAAGAATGGAGGAGAATAGTCTCGCACGTACATTGAACCTGGACACCTTCCTTTTTTTTTTCTTTCTCATAATTTGTTTTTGCCTATAAAACATAACATTTTTACATTGCTTTTCATTGCAAGAAGATATCGAACTTAATCATATATAACTGTTTTATTAGTATTTGTTTATTATCATTTACTTATGATTATAATGGCTCCGAGCATTGCCATACACTCCGCCACGCCGGTGAAAAAGTCCGACGAGTTGCTACGACGGAGGAACGAGGAGTTAGAGAGAGAATTAAAGAGTAGTTTGGAGAGAGAAGAGAGAATGAAGGAGGAGTTGACGAGAGCGTGGCGGCGGTTGACGGTGGCGGAAGAAGCGGAGGAGCGGCTGTGCTGCCAGCTCGGCGAGCTGGAGGCCGAGTCATTGGACCAGGCCCGTGAGTACAGGGCCCAAATTGCAGAATTAATGGACCGACTTTATAATGCTGACAAATTGCTAAGATCAGCTTCATTTTCTAGTTCAATGTCTCAATGACATTCACTTGCTTGTAATTTTTAATTTTTAGTGATATCTAGCGGAAATGATGGAAATAATTTTTGTATGAGATGGTGGTTTAGTTTGTAATATATAATTTGTATATGCAGTTATTAAAATGGATTTTTGGTGCTTCATTAACTTTTATGGATGTTTAAATTGGGTTACATTTATTTTATAAATGGTTGAATTGTGAGACGGTTTACATAAAGTTTCTTCTTCAAAAAAAAATTGGCCATCAGAGCGGAATCAAGGACCACTTGCATTTGTCACGGTGATGACTAGTAATTTCTTTTGTTGAATAATAACTCAATTTCAGACTAACACAAGTTTCTAATTGGTCATTAGTTAGAATTCAGTCATTAGTTAGCATTGAAATCGAAAAATCAACACTAAAAAACACACAATGTCAACTAGGCCATTGGTCATTAGTTAGAATTCAGTCATTAGTTAGCATTGAAATCGAAAAATCAACACTAAAAAACACACAATGTCAACTAGGCCAGGACTAACCCCATGTAGACATTCTAAAGCCTAAGTTTGTTGATGTGCGTCAAAGGGTTGACACTATATAAATATGTCATAGCTCAAATACGATGTAGATCGAATAACAGTTATAAGTCGTATAATGTAGTAGAGAGGAAATAATTAAGTAAGTCAAGCCTATCTGCTAGGTCAGGCAGAAAGTAACTCTTGTAGACTAGGAGTTAGTTGATTCCAGATTGAACTTGTCATTAAGCTAAGCTGCCTATGTACTTCGTTCAGGGAATTAAGCCAAACATAGTTCACTTTTTGTCCGTGGTGGCTAATCGTGGTCGAAGGTGAAGGTCGGACCTTTGAGGTTGGACCTTTGCGCATCGCTAATTATCGCTGACTTATTAGTCTGTGTTGATCTATGTGTCCGTGTTTATCCATGTGTCCATGTTGACCTATTGGCCTGTGTTGATCTATGTGTTCGTGTTGATCTATGCGACCGCGTTGACTTATAGTTTCGTGTTGATCTATGCGTTTGTGTTGATCTATATGTCCTTGTAGATATGTGTGTTCATGTTAATCTATGTGTCCGCGTTGACCTATGGGTTCATGTTGATCTACACATCTGTGTTGACCTATGAATCCTCGTTGACCTATTCGTTCGCATTGGCATATTCGTTCGTGTTGATTTATGCCTCCGTGTTGACCTATACGACCGTGTTGACCTACGGGTCCGTGTTGATTTATGGATTCGTGTTGACCCACGTTTTCGTGTTGATCTATATGACTGTGTTGAACTTTGGGTCTTAGTTGAGCTATGCTTCTGTGGTGACCTATGTGTCCGAGTTGACCTATGAGTCCGTGTTGATCTATGTCTCCATGTTGACATATACATATGTGTTAACCTATAGGTTTGTGTTGATCTATACCTTCATGTTGACCTAGTGTGTTGTGTGCAACCTCATTCCTATTTGTGAAGGTTTTGGGGATATTTATCGGTGCTTGTTGGACTAGTTGGATGGGATTGGGCCACTCTTATTCAATTATCTGCGAATTTCTAATTTGATCATCACTGCTTCAATGCTCATTGAAATTGAGATTCGTTTTTTGTGTGTTAAAAACTGGACATCGATTCCAATGACATATGGCTAATGGTCTGATTTGGTTTAGGTTGTTGTTGCTAGTCATTTTATGCAGTCCGCACGAACATGTGGCATGACACATGAGCAATACAAATTATGATACAACAAGCATCATTGTTGACAATGCTTATATTGACAAGAAACGGATACATCATCGAGTTTTTTTTTCATTCTTGAAAAAAAAACAATTAAAACTAATTAAACTATCATAAATGTAGATACTTAATGAATACACGGGTAAGTACTTTTTAGGTTTTCTGTTTTTTTGCATATAATTTAAATAATAAATTTAAAAAGACAAAATAATTTAATTAGGGAAAATAAAGACCTCTTAATTTTTTTCCTCTAGGGAAACGTTACAACTTAACTAATACATATTTGAACTCATATTGATGGCCTAGATTGGATTCTATCAACAAGATCCCACCTTTGATATTTTATTTTTGATTGTTTTAGCTCATTTTCAAAATTTGAAATACAACGAACCATCTCTTCTTCTTTTGAATTCCTTCTTCACTCTATTGAATCGTTCTTTTTTCATTCATATAATAAAATAAAACAGACCTAAATCTTCCTAATTATCATCATCGAAAACTCTCACACGAGCACTAAGACAAATCCTCATGAACTTTCAATCGAATCTTTAATGTCCGACCACTTTATACCACATGTGATAATCCAAAAAATCCTCCTCGAACTTTTGATAGAGCTCTTAGTAGGAGCTTCAAAAGTGTGTCCATGAGATTGAGAGACTACCTTAGTCTTAATACATTAAAACGATATGGTCATGAAAAGAAGTGTAATTGGATTTCTCCATGTTGAGGGCCTACATTCACGTGCTAAGGCTATATCACCCACTTAGACTGTGCAGTCTTGCTTATAAACCGACATTGCCTAGTAAGTAAGCCTTTAAGGCCCAAAGTGTTATTAGAAAGGTATGAAGACAAGATGTGGAAAGTAACAAGTGTATACTCAATTGCTTTTATGATCACTTGATGGTTTACAAAATGAGACAAGATCCCTATTTATACAACTCCACATTCTTAAGGAATGGTGGAGATCAACTTGATCCAACGTCTACAACTAGTCATCTATAAGGTTTTACACAACTCTACAAAAGTACCTGAAAATATGTAAGGGTCTATATGTCTCCACATAATTTGTAAGATTTTTAAAATGTAGTTCTTGAAGTTCAAAGAGTTCTCGAAGTGTCCCGGGTGCCTAAAAAACTTTTGAATGCCGTGGAACCCTCTGAGCAGAGCGCACGCATAGCATCCCGGACTAACCTATAACCTTCTCGATCCTTCTGGTTGATGGGTGTGTGCTTCTTTTATGGGCGCTCGTGCTTGAACTGTTCGTGACCGTGCCTGGCGCGTACGACACACACCTGATGCATGTATGTGCCCAACTCTTTTAGGCCCCAATTTGCTTGAAAGGTGGCAAACATGGCATTCTCCCCCACCAAATTCGGCTATGTCCTTAGCCTCCAACAATCCTCAATTTCTTTTGTGGCTCCTACACGTGGATCCCCGTTTCTTCTTGGATTTTAGCCTCGCGAATTGTTGCTTGTGCTTTACCCTTGGCACACGATCACGCTTGGTTGGACTAATTCTTTATGTTGGACCCCGTTTCCTAACTCTTGATGACGTTGTGTTTTTTTTTTTTTTTTGGTTTCTCACCATTGGAATATTTATTTTTTATTTTTCATTTTCAATTCATTTTTGGCAACATTATGAGGCGTGGAAGAATGACTGTGTAATCTTTTCGACGTAAGATGCAGTGACACTGACAGGAAGATCATAGTAAATGCAACTACATTTGGTCAAGTAGTCTATGAGTGGCTAGCTAAATCACAATTAATTTGGAATGTGTACCAAACGAGATCTAAGTGAATAAGATGGAATGTCATATAGTAGGCTAGTACGTACAATTTAATAAAATCTAAAGTATTATTCTATGCCATAGTTGTAACATTAAATTTGAGGAAGTGGAATTATTAATATTATTTTAAACCAAACTAGCTCTAAGTGAATAAGATGGAATGTCATATAGTAGGCTAGTATGTACTATTGAAAAAATCTGAAACATTATCATGTTATAGTTGTAACGTTAAATTTGAGGAAGTGTAGTTACTAATATTATCCTAAATAAATTTATGGGGTTAATTACAACTACACTCATTGAGGTTTGGCGTTATAACAAAGGCTTTTCCATTAGCTTGAAAAATTACAATGACACCAATCCATCAATTCTTATATTGAGATTTAAAAATTAGTAGAAGTAAAAGTTCAATTATTTTTGACATTTAAAGAGTAAGTAATAACATTGCTTATATAACCGCATAAAACTGTTTTAGTGTTAGCTTTAATAAAAAAGAAAATTTATATCTAGAGATTTTAAATTAACATTGTGCAAACTTTATCAAACATTACATGCATACTCATAAAATTTAATAATATATCAAGCAAACCCCTCTTATTTATCAATTGGTTTCTTTTCTCTTTTGTTTTTCTTGAAATAACAAACAACTAAAACTAATTGTGTTATCACAAAGTTAGATAGTTAAATTTTAGGAAGTAGAATTACTAATATTATCCCAAATAAGTGTATGAGGATAATTACAACTACACTCCCTGAGGTTTGGTGTAATAACAAAGATTTCCCATGATTTTATCCTTGGCAAATAAATTATTTTACTAAGATTTTATAATTATTGAAAGTACTGAAAGTTAAATTGTTTTTTTATATTTGAAGAATAATGACATTTATTATATAATTGCATAAAATTATTCTAGTGTGAATTTCACAAAGTTTTTCTCTACATACTTTAAATTAATACTGCAAAAACTTTATCTAACTTATATGGATACTCTTGAAATTTAATAAAATATCAAACGCGGCCGTTTTATTTAACATTGCATATAAATCTCTATTTTTTTTTACCAAATTAAAGGTAAATTCCTTTATAATTTTTACACGCTATTAGTTGGAGAGGTTGGTCCAATTTTTCAAATTAGATGGGAGGCCTTATGGATATGTAGTTACACCAAATCTCAAGAGGTGTGGCTAAAATTATCCCTTAAAGTTTACTCAAAATAATGAATAAATATATAGTTACTTGTGATCGTTCTATCCATGTCATCTTTGGTATCTATATGATTAATACTTGCGAGTCACGGTAGTTAGGTGTTCTTGGCAGTTTTATTTATATGATTGAGTTAATATTGTACAATAATTGTTCGGAATATACCTAATCGAATTTGGGATATGCCTGCCACTTTGTTGCGAATGCTCGAGCAGCCAATAGAACGAATTTATTTGATAGCCTTGAATTCTTAAGATACTATTTTGTAAGCGAAAAACCCATCAATCGTTGAAAATAACAGTAATACATTATTATAAATACAGAATTTTGCTGTGCCAAACAAGGACAGAAACACGAGAAGGCACGTGAAGATCTTTTGAACACCTATAAAAAATAAGAACATGAACACAGTTATAAATTTACTAAGTGTAGGGCTGTAGGCCGTCCCACGTACTATTTGTTAAATTGAAACACCATATTTACTGCAATGAACCAGCTATTTAAACCAGTATAACTTTCAGAGCAAATTATTTTTTCTGCCTTTTAATTTTGGTTATATTTGTCTTTTGTCCTTTAACTTTTCGGGCTCCAATTTTGCCCTTTAACTCCTATTTTTTTTTACCAAAAATGCCCTATGGGCTTTTTCATAGGCTTTTTACCAAAAATACCATTTAATTTATTTATTTTAATTAAATTTAATTTTGAAAATAAATTTAAAATAGTTTAAAAATAGACACCCCCCGTTCCCCTTCACCCGTCGCCCCCCCCCCCCCCCCCCTCGGGGAAGGGGGGGTGTGGGTGGGTATATTTTTTTGTTTTTTTAAAATTTTTATTATAAATAAATGAAATGACTATTTTGCCCTCGTACAAAAGCCCATAGGGCATTTTTGGTCAAGAAAATAGGAGTTAAAGGGCAAAATTGAAGCCCGAAAAGTTAAAGGGCAAAAGACAAATATAGCCAAAATTAAAGGACAGAAAAAATAATTTGCTCTAACTTTCACTTTCAGTTTAATTTGTACCTCAATAACAGACTGTACTCCCACTCAAAAAAGCATTTCAAAAGGATGGTAGCTGATCGTATCAAAAAAAAAAACGGATGGTAGCTAATGTCTATTAGTGGCATGGGACGAGAAAAGAAAGCAGCTCTTTTTTTATGCCGACACGCCACTATTGGCTGATATAATATAGGGGACTTATTAATATGGCCGACTAAGGTGTGATTTGTCGGATTTATTTAAATTGAACTTAACTAAAGTCAAACTCTAATGAAATAAACCGGTGGGAAATATAGGTCATACCAAATAATCTCAAGTGTTTTTGCGCAGTAACTAAAAAACTATCTTGTGAAAAGACATAAAATCTCGTTTTCTGCCAAGGTGCTAATTAAAGAGAAAATCTAAAACAACTACGGTGAAAAATCACGTATAAGTTAATATTGAGAGGTGTATAAATGATTTAGCCTTCTATTAAAGGGATATTAAAGGTTAAACCTCGTACTGGTTGGTTCTAGAGAACCGACAATCGGAGAGATGGTAATTGATGAGTTAAAGTGAGTTAGAGCACGTATTAATTCAAAATCATAAGACATTAGGTCTATATGTTGATCGTAATGGGTGTAAAACATAAAACAAATCAAATTTAGAGTCGAGACAAGAGTTTGACTTTTTCTCTTTAAAACGATATTTGCCCCGCTCGGTGCTTACGGTTTAATCGGCAATCGCTTCCCATGATGCAACGACTATCTTCTTAATATGGCATCACTTCGAATATTAAGAAACGGAGAATTAAAAAATTATTTTGAAGTCTCGGAACAAAACACACAAAAGAAATAATATTTGTGTTTGAATGATTTTGGAAGAGAAGGAGCCTGTCTTTTATAGATGTCGAAAGTGGGCCTAGGGGGTGACTGGACGGACATATCCTTTCCACGTCACAACTTTTCCGTCAAAATCTGCACTACTTTGGCTGACTGTACACCTATTCGGATGAAAGTTGACATTGTTTCTGCAGACTAGGTGCGTAAGTGACTGCTCGCTGACTGGACTTTCCCGCAAGATTTTCAGCCACTTGACACACTGAATCGGCCAGATTCTTACACTTAATCACGATTTAATTAATTATTTAACTTGTTGCTTTATTAATTTTTCAGACAATTAATTAATTACTTAATTAAACTTTGTCTAAAAATATAAGTAATTGATAGGAAAGCCCAAGCCCAAGCTCAATCCCAAGCCCACGCCCAAGCTTAAACCCACGGTCCATGGCCCATGACCCAGGCCCAGGCCCGGGTCCAGGTCCGATCCAGACGACAGCAGCGGCGCTCGCGCGCGTGTGTGGGCTTGAATTAAAGCATAGTCCATCTAAGTCTTCTCCCCTTCAAAGACTTGTGGTACCCTTTGGGGCCCAAACCCTATCACAAACAAACAACTAATAAGATGTAAAAGTTAGCTCTTTTTTTCCCATGTGGGATGGTGGCTTTTCACCTTCCCACTTATTTCCTTTTCTTCCATCAATATATTTTATCTCAACTAGCTCACTTTATTATTTAATTTCTCATTCATCCTAAATTGGTTTTGAACAATAAATATACTAAGTTCATCTACACAAAATGTGGATTTCATTGAGATAACGAAATTCTAATTTTATAAATAGAAATTAATCAAAATAAATTATATAATATTGGTGCAACACCAATTTTTCAACAATCTCCCACATGAATGAAAATTCAATGTGTACATTCGAGGGAGTTCAAGCGGAAAGCTTACTGCATGAGGATAGGTAGCTTTTGGCTTTGAACCTTCCTTAGTGAAATACATCGGATTTACTTAACTGATCAGTGACCGTGATGTCTTGAACCGTTCAGCTGTTGTTGTAAACCAAGACAACTGTATCCACACAGTAACTCCCCTAACGAACTTTTGTTCTCATGGTTGTGTCCGTTTTGCCCATGGACAACTCTTGGGTTTATAAGTGTTTTCTTATGAAGCGGCCAAACTTCACACTTACATAGGTGATCTCCTTCAAAGAATACCATGTCATACTCTGCTTATTTAAGCTTATGAATCATTAAAAGTCAAACTTACCCTTACCCTTTCTACATGTTGCACATTCATCGTACACGAGAATGAGTTGGAGTTTTACTCCAAAGTGTTGTTTTTGAATCCTTACAATTTTGTTTTCCCATTGAACCAAGATATTGTGATCTCCAATCTATATGGTTGGGTTCCATCATAAAGATTATTTAGTGTTGGGTATTAAACCCATTTCCCTCGATAGGCGGTATGTTTGATCTCTTGGTAGGCCTTTAGTCAACGGATCCGATAAGTTTTCCTTTGATTTTACATAATGAAATGACACCATTAGAGACCAAGTGCCTTATGGTATTATGTATGCGACGAATATGTCCAGACGTACCATTGTACATGCCACTTTGTGCCTTTCCAATAGCTGCTTGGCTATCGCAGTGTATTAAAATAACAGACACTGGCTTATTCCAACAAGGAATGTCCTCAAGAAAGTTACGAAGCCATTCTGCTTCTTCACCCGCCTTATCCAAGGCAATAAACTCGGATTCCATCGTGGAGCGAGCTATACATGTTTGTGTTGAGAACTTCCACGACACAGCTCCACCTCCAATGGTAAAGACATAAACGATAGTGGATTTAGTGTCATTGGAGTCTGATATCGTGTTCACATCAATATATCCTTCTAATATAGCTGGATATCTAACGTAATGTAATCCACAATCTAAGGTGTATTTTTGATACCTAAGTATTTTAATTAACGCCTTCCAATGATCTTTGTTTGGATTACTCTTAAATCTACTCAATTTATTAATTGCGTAAGAAATATCTGGACGAGTGCAACTCATGATATACATGAGACATCCTATTATCCTGACATATTCTACTTGAGAGACAGGTTCGCCATGATTTTGGCCTAAGTGTAGACTCAAGTCTACTGGCGCTTAGCCGGATGACCGTCATATGCATTGCACTTCTTAAGTACAGTCTCAATATAATGAGACTGTGACAATATGACCACATTTGATGTCTTAGTGATTTTAATCCCTAATATGACATCAGTGACCCCTAAGTCTTTCATGTCAAAATGTTTGGTCAACATTTTCTTGGTATTAATGACTAAGTCATGATTACTTCCCATGATTAACATATCGTCTACGTATAGACAGACGATCGCGTAATCATTAGGTGTGCCTTTTACGTATACGCATTTATCACACTCATTAATTCTAAAACCATTTGACAACATCATTCTGTCAAATTTTTCGTGCACTGATTCGGTGCTTGTTTATGCCCGTACAATGACTTAATGAGTCTACATACCTTTTTCTCCTTTCCTGGAGCAACAAACCCTTCAGGTGGCTCCATATAGATTTCTTCATCTAATTCACCATTTAAAAATACTGTATTGACATCCATCTGATGTATTTCTAGATCTTTCAATGCAGCAATCGCAATGAGCACTCTAATAGATGTGATCCTAGTCACAGGTGAATATGTGCCAAAGAAGTCAAGGCCTTCTATCTGTCTAAACTCTTTAGCTACCAATCTGGCCTTATACTTATCAATAGATCCATCTATTTTATACTTTCTCTTCAGTATCCATTTGCAGCCCAAATGTTTGCTACCCGCTGGAACGATATTTAAAGTCGAGGCAAGAGTTGGACTCTTTCTCTTTAAAACGATATTTGCCCCGCTCGGTGCTTACGGTTTGATCAACAATCTTTTTCCAAGATGCAACGAATCGGTCAGATTCTTACACCTAATCACGGTTTAATTAATTATTTAATTTGTTGTTTTATTAATTTTCAGACAATTAATCAATTACTTAGTTAAACTTTGTCTAAAAAGATAAGTAATTGATAGGGAAGCCCAAACCCAGCCCAGGCCCACGGCCCGTGACCCCCGACCCCGATCGGTCTGGACGTTAGAAGCGGCGCGCGCGTGGGGGTTTGAATTGAAGCATAGCCTCTCTCAGTCTTCTCTCATTCAAAGACTTATGGTACCCCTTGGGGCTCAAGCCCCTATCACAAGCAATTAACTAATAAGGTGTGAAAGTTAATTCTCTTTTTCACATGTGGGATAGTGGCTTTTTACCTTCCCACTTATCTCATTTTCTTCCATCAATATATTTTATCTCAACTAGCTTACTTTATCATTTAATTTCTCATTCATCCCAAATTAGTTTTGAACAATTAAATATACTAGGTTCATCTACACAAAAGGTAGATTTTATTGAGCTAACGAAATTCAAATTTTATAAATAAAGTTAATCGAAATAAATTATATAAAATTGGTGCAACACCAATTTTCCAACACTATATATTGGTCATTTTCGTTGATACGCATGTCACTCACTTTACTCAACTCTTTTCAACGTGCGATAATTCTATACTTGATTTTTTTTGAACACTTACACATATAACTCTTATTTACGCATTCAATGACGTTTACATAAAATAAACTTGTTAATTATCGAACAGAACAAAATTATCTTTCAGAATAATCACGTCTAAGGTTCGCGACAAATTCCCTCGTGAATTCTCTCTTTTATATTTTAATGTCATGAACCAGATACGTGGGCTATTACTATACTTAGTTTAATCCAGATAAGCAAAAAATCTAAAACTTGACCTCAATAGAACACCAAATCCAAATGTCACAAAAGAATGGAGGAGGATCGTCGTGCAGATACATTCAACCTAGACACATTTATTTTTCTTTTCTTAGTTTAGTTTTGTCTAATTTGCCTATATAATGTCATACATGCATGCAACTTCTCATTTCATTGCAAGACACGAAACATAATTAAATATTAAACATCTTTCCTGTAATATTTAAGTTTTAAATAACTTATATTAATAATGGCTCCGACCATTGCTATTTCTTTCCCCTCGCCGTTGAAAAAGTCGGACGAGTCGCTGCGGCGGAGGAACGAGGAGTTAGAGAGAGAGTTAAAGAGTAGTTTAGAGAGAGAAGAGAGACTGAAGGAAGAGTTGATGAGAGTGTTGCGGCGGTTGGCGGTGGCGGAAGAGGCGGAGGAGCGGCTGTGTTGCCAGCTAGGCGAGCTGGAGGCGGAGTCATTGGACCAGGCCCGTGAGTACAGGGCCCAAATTGCGGAATTAATGGACCAACTTCGATATGCGGAAAAATTGCTACGATCCAGTTCTTTTTCCAGTTCAATGTCCGAATGACCTTCAAATTGTTAGTAACGTTTACTTTGTTTATTAGTGTTAAATGAATGCACGAATTCCGTGGAATATTAGTTAAAATGGGGTGCACAACTTTTGCAAGATGATGGAGTAGTACTTTTGTAACTTGTACATGCTGGTAAAATAATAATATTGTTAAATTTGGGGCTTCATAGTTCATACGAAGTTTATGTCTGTTTAATTTGGGATATATATTGTGATTGTTGAATTGTTTGGCGACTTATATATATCATAGAGTTGTTCTTGTTGAAACACTTCGGCAATCAATTTTCAGTGGAAGATTTGCTTTAACTTTACCAAAGTTGTCTCTTTAACTTGTTAGCAGTATTAGATGAACATTTGCCTCCTTTTCCAAAATCAAAAACAACAACAGTAAAATCATTAAGATTTAGGTTTTACACCTTTTTTATTGCTTTAAATATTATTTTAACAATAAAATAATATTGACAAAATAAGATACTTTTTTAAGCTAGCCAGTTAACCGTGTCGAATAAGATGGGATGTCGTGGTGTCGCGTATTATTGAAAGTTAAGACATCATTTTTTGGAAGTTGTATGAATACTATCCCAATTAAGGTTTATATGCACAGGTCATAACCTACTCAAAGATGTAAACATATAAAATATATGAAATGCCTACTTATATATTAATTGTTATGATATTTCATACTCAGCATCTAAAACGACGAAAAATATGGTGTGTACTGGGATAATTAACAATTACCCTTCTTGAAATGTAATTCAATAAAAAAAATATTATTAAAAATATAGAAAATAACATTTAGAAAAAAGTCTTTCGGAAAATTTAGCCCTTAATAATTTGTTTGTAATTCATTATTCTCAGATAAATATTATGTAAGTCAAATTTTAATATATGTGAATTATGTAGCTGTCTTGAATTGCTAGCTAGGAATGGTTAACAACATATTCGATCTCAGTGGCCACTTTATTCCTGATGCACAAGCAAAGCAGCCAATGAAACGAATCGACTTGACAGGCTTGAAGTTGCAATTATTTTGAAAGCAAAAAGCCCATCAACTGTTGAAAACAAATGGATTTTCCTGTTGGAAACACAACGACACTACGACAGGAGGAAGAGGAGTCACGTGAAAATCTATTGGACATCAATAAAAGTTAAGAACGTAACGTAACATAATGGAATAGATTAACCTAAGACAACGTTAGAGCTTATATAAGTCGCGATACCGCCAGTGTACGATTGATAAGTTTCGTCGTTAACAACTAATGTATGGACATATATAATTATTTATTCATAAATTAACTTAATTTAGGCTGCCCCGCTATTCGTTCAATAGAATCATATTCTTTATATTGGAAAATCTTTTTTACTTTGTATTAGCCGCCTATTTAAATTTATAAGTTTGACTTTAAACTTCATAGTCAAGTATAGACTTTAGTCCCAATCAAAAAAAATAATAATAAAAAAATCAATAAGATGCATTTTAGCTATATGTTACATGTCTATCATGTGATAGGTTATTTAGTGTAACCGTTGCAAGGTATGGTGTCAGAACAAGTCTGTTATTTTTAGGGTAAAATTCAATTACTTATTCAAATTTTGGCTGGTATTGCAATTACATGTCATGCACCGATACCAATACTAAGTTGACTATACAGTCTCCAATACATATTGATATCGATACCCGTACTAACGTATATGATACGCCACATGGCGTATTCTTTAATTTTTAAAATAAAAAAATCTCGATACATACCCGATAGGTTCTTTTAGGCGTATCATAACTATTATGGGCTTTTTTACAAATTTTTAATATTATGGGTTAAAAATTAAAATATAAATTTCACGAATCTATTTTAATACAAACTTTTAATATTTGAATCTATTTTGTTTGCCGAATAAGTACGTGAACTATGTAGATTGTGAATTTGTGATGTTCAGTTTAATTTTGAAAGTGAATTACTTGAAAACATTGTTATTAATTCACATTTCTTTTTGTTAATATAAATGTAACTCCCCAAAAATTAGGAAGAAAATAAATTTATAATTCAGTCCTGGAACTTTTGAAAATTTTCATTTTTGACCCTAAATATTTTGAAAAATTTGCATTTGAGCCTGTGAGCTTAAAAGTTAGTCTTTTATTATATTTACAAGTCTCTAATCCTACAACATATATTTCAATCTCAAAAATTTACCAAATTGATTGAATTACCTAGAAAATTTACATAAGTAAATATGCATGTAACAAAGAAATCTTATTATACCTATTTGAATTTTAATTATAAATAATTTAGGGACTTGATATGCAATTAACCAATTGATGAAGTAAGCCATGACATCTTTTTGATGAGGTAAGCCTGTTCATGATGTCACAAATAGATTAACGCGTAAATAAAAAAAGAAGAAATACCTATGTTCATCGTGTCGTGGTAGAAAGCAGCTAGGCGTGAGCACGAACCGTTAACGAACAATTGATAGGAAGTCTTGGTTTCTCTCTTCTCCCTATACACCTTATTTGTATGTTTCTTAAGTATGATTTATGATGGGTAAAGTCATAGTATATATATATATATATATATATATATATATATATATATATATATAGGTGAAGAGAGAACCAAGTTCCAGTTAGGATTTAATTAGAACTTAATCTCGACCGTCCATCACGAAAGAGCCTTAATTGGAAATAACTCTATTAATTAATAGCTCACATTGTGGCTCTTGAAAAGACAAACACATGGACCTTAACTCAACTTTATCCTGAAAACAATTGCATTGGTTGTAGATGGGTATTCAAGATTAAACATAAATCTCATGGTAGTATAGAAAGATATAAGGCTAGGATTGTAGCCAAGGGCTACACACAAGAATAGGGCCTATATTACTTTGATAACAACTTCTCATTTGTAATTTTTTCAATCTCAATCAATAAAATGCATGTTAATCTTTCATTGTTGTTAGTTGTTGTTCGATTGTGATTATGCGAATTGTTATGTTCCCCAAGTCATTATGCAAGATTACTGCCACATTCAAGAACCAAAAATATTTTGTGCTAATATTTATATTTTATACGCCATCGAAAATCATCAATGTTTACATAATAGAGTTTTTTGCTAGTATAAAACAAAAGATATATATGCTACCGAATGACTTTATCATCTTTAATTATTATACATAACTAGAGGTGGCAAATGGGTGGATTGAGTAACATAACGTATCAATTTTAACACTTCACCATGACACACTACACTGTGAAAGTCCTAAATTTCCCTCTTTATGGATTCCTGATACACCATGGCCCGCTTTGAAATGAGAAATGACACGCACAATACTCTAAACAAATTACGTCATTTTTAGTCAATTTTTAAGAATGGTAACGAGAAATGTGCTTTGCTTATTCTTTATCACATAAGTTAATATGTTGTATTCAGCATAACAAACATTGTTCTTTTTCTTTCACATGAATATATACTTTATTTGTTGATGACGTGGAAATCGACAACTGCTTACAGACTAGGTAAACCCGTGAGACGAAAACTGCAAACCTCGTCAACTGGATAAATCACATTAAGCTAACCATATGCGACAAATTAAATGTAATATAACTCACATTTAGCATCTACGTTAAATTAACATCGTAAATCCGCTCTGGTCCATCACCACTCGGGCCATTATTTAATGGGCCTTGACTACCTTCTCAAGGCCCAACAAAATATAATTACGGGGGCCCAGCCCAAGTAGACAACTCCGCTCCGGCTCCGCCACCATCCGCCAACGTTTTATTTCAATTAAATTCACAAATTAAAGCACAATCACTCACCGGAGAAGAATCAAATGAGCAGCTCGAGAGAAGAATCTCCTGATTGGTTGCGCTCTTTTCAGGTACTGTCACTCTCTTTCTCTCTCCTAAATTCAGCTTCATTTTCGCCTTGCATTTGATCGATTTGTGCTCTCGTATGGTTTTCATATTACGTTGATTCGATATCTGTTACAAAGATTCTCGCTATTCGGTTGCTCGGCTCGCGGTTAACTACCAGCTGACCGATTGTTCTGTGTTACGAATTTGTCGCAATGCTGAAGAAATGTGTGGTTCCGTGGCATGTTTTAAGAGTTAGAGATGTCGACATTTGTCGTTTAATTAGTTTTTTTGAACCTGTGGTTGCTTATTGTGACACTGCGAATCTCAGACGTTAAGGAGACTTATTGATTTTAAGCTGATGTGTTAAGATGACTTCGATTCGATATAGCGCATTAATGTTTTAGGGTCTATTTGTTAAGGTTTTTCTTAATTTGGTAACAGCCGCCAGCTGCATCTGCTATATGTTTGTCGTCTGGGTCGGAATCACCAGGGGGTTCGAGTCAGAGAAGTGAAGACGAGGATGATGATGTCTGCCTCAGTAGGTTGTTTAAGAAGGAAGTAACACCAGACCCGATAACTGAAGATGATGATGTTGGTGGAAGCAGGTCTAAAATTAAAAACACTCTAAAAGGGAAGTCACCCGTGAAGAAAGAGAAAGTAAAGGTAACTACACCAGGGAGGAAGAGGAAGAATGAGGATGACGTTGAGAAGAAAGGTGATTTCTCTTGTCTCGTGTAAACACTTTCTTTTGACAAGAAGAATGTTTGAATAGTGTATTTATCCATGAAAGAGAAGAGTTAATTTGAACTGGAATTATATGGATAATAATGATGCAGGAAAGATAACCAAAGAAAAAGATGCGAAGAGAAAATTGCCAGAGAAGCAGGAACAACGACTTGTAAGGAATTTCGTCTCTGATTTATTTATCGGTGAACGAAGTTGCTCATTATTCTCCATATAAGTTCCTCTGAGTATTTAGCTAACCATTGTTTGCATATTCAAGTAAATCACATCTATAAGAGTAGCTTTAAAAGTCCCCGTTTCTTCAGTGTGCTTGTAAATGTTCTTAATGCAATTGAGTTGATTTTCGGTGGCATACTTACATGATTATGGCTTTCAATTCACGTGGAGATTTTTTGTAAGATTTGTTAACCCCTGGAGGTATTTAAAATGTCCTTAGCGTTTTACTAGAATGGGAGAACTCTTTTAGCCATTTTTCTTAAAACACAAGTCCCATTGTTTAACTATATTACATATATGAGTATTGAAAAATGAAATACCCTTGCTTCATACAAGAAGTACACAGACATTTTTCATTTCATTGATCTAACTCCCCTGTGTGCAGATGTCCATCTGTTACTTATTATCCATCTCAGCCACATTCAACATTTTAGCTCTGTGAAAAGCTGAAATTGAGTTTTTCTTTGGCTAATTAAAAATGGCAATGTTGTTACTTACTCTTTTTTATCGTAAACTGGCTGCTGTATATGTACCAGCGAAGAACAGTTTATGTAACAGAAGTTTATATAGTCTCAATGTATACATACGTTACAACCTAACAAGGGCCTGGAGATCATATTCCATTATATGGTTCAGATACTCGTATTGACATGTGTATGTAGGGGTCAGAGTCTTATTAACGGGTATTACACAATCACATTATAACTCCTATCCTTGTGCTAATGACCACATTTTTCTTACCCCTTCATTGACATTGATAAATTCTACTAGAGAAGATTAAGTAGTCCTTCATGCCATTGCATTTTCAACTGCATTTGTGTTTTCTTCAGTCATTTCGTGATCTTAAGCTTACGTAATTCTCAGGAAATTATTCAGATTTCATATTCAACTCTGGACTTTTGTATGTATCCCAGTTATGGCTTCTCCCGAAAGCTTAATCCGTCCTGTAGCAGAAGATTTGACTTTTCTTTACTATTGCAAATACTTGGTTCTTAAATAGGAAAAGAAGCATTCTGTCTTGGCGTTGTCCTCAGATTCAGAGTCTTCTGCTGACACCATCCGAGATAGAAAAGATAAAACTGTAAAGAAAGAATTGTCTACACATGATGAGGACCAAATCTCTGATAATGAGAAACATAACGATGTTCTCCTTAACCAAGACGGAGAATTTCAAAGGAATGGAGCCTCTAAGGTGAAATCTCCCCAGAAAAAGCTGGAAAGTGTGGAGGAGAAGAACCCACAAAAGAAGAACATAGGTATTGATATAAATGGCAGTAAGGACGTTTTAATTTTGCTATCATGTTTATTGTCCATCTTGAAGCTGTTCCACTTCTTTCTTTATGTTAACCAGTGAATGATGATAATAAAAATACTTTGAAGGAAGAGATAACTATGAAGCAATCCGCACCTCAGGTTAGAAACTTAATATCCAATTGATGCTAGTAACCATATCAATGGTTAAATTAAACATTGAGGATCTACTATGCAGACATCCTATTCAAGGTTGCCTTTACTGCTGTCCGAGAAAGTTCAGCGAACAAAGGTCAGCCTGTCAGTATGACCATATTACTGCTATGCGTAGTTTGCGATTGCCTATCATTTGGAAAATCTCCTTGCAAGTACTTCAGTGTTATTATCAAGATCATACCTCAAGCAATTTTAAACTTCAAACTGTATAGTTTTTCCTTTCTAAGATCTGCTCAATCAGATGCCCAAAACGCACTTGGTAGATTACATATGAAAATTCAGGCTTCACCACCTCTCCACTGATTGGGACTCATGGTCTTTGTTCAATGTTGAATGTTGTATGTAATTAGATTGCTTTTCTAATTCATTGTCCCTTGTTTTTCCCCCGTTTTCTAATCACCTGCATAATCCATGTTCTTATTTTTGTATTTTGTCTCTTACATTTCAATGTATTTTTTAGTATTTTTACAAAAAAAGAGATTGAAGTTGCATTTTGTTGACTGCTTCTGCAGGCACTTGTTGAGTGTGAAGGTGATGCCATAGATTTGAGCGGTGATATGGGTTCTATTGGACGGGTGGTAATTTCGGATGATCATTCCAAAAACCATGATATGCTGTTGGACTTAAAAGGCATGTAAAGTCTTCCCATATGTATGCGAAGTTAAATTACAGCGACACTGTCATATTGATCTGAAAATCTTTAAAGCCTACATTAAACACTGTGTTGCAAAAATGCTAACTTCTTATGGTTAACGAAATGGGAGTTCAGTACTGGGCTCTATTTTGTACTTTAATCAACTTTCATTACCATTAGGCAGTTGCGAGTATATTTAGATTACATGAATGAATCAATTGCGTTAAAGATCACTTGGGAGTAAAGTTTTTGTTTGGATTTGCTTATTCCATTGTTTTTGTTGATGTCTTATGGAATCTGTTATTTTACCAATTTTCAGTGATTGTAACTGATTCATCACAAAATATTGTGCAGGAACCATATACAAAACAACTATAGTTCCATCACGAACATTCTGTGTGGTATTCATCTACCGTTCCACCCCTTACCTTGCACCACTTTACTTGGATATGAATACTTCCTCTTTCTCTCTTTTCTGAATGGTTTGGTGATTTATCATTTGCAGGTGAGCTTTGGCCAATCAGAAGCAAAGGTTTGTCTGCCATCCTAGATAAGTCGGTGATTTTTACTTCTCTCTTGTTCAAAATGGTCAGAATTATTGGAAAATATGTGTCATGGGTTTTTAACTTCAGTGAACACATAATTTACAGTTTCATGATATTTGATCAGATAGAGGCTATTATGAACGACTATATTCAGTTGAAACCACAATCTAATGTTTATGAAGCTGAAACTATGGTCGAAGGTAAGATTTTTTCCCCTAAAAAAATACAGTGTTTATTTGTTCATTATACAATTCTTTGGCTACGATTTGGTTGATGAAATGACATTTTCGAATCGCTTTCTCATAACTAGGGACACTAGATGGGTTTTCATTTGATTCAGAAGATGAAGCCGAAAATCAAGCCAAGGCTACTGCCCAAGCCGATCAAAATGAGGCTACTGAGGAGAAGCCTGCAGGAAAAACCAAAAGAAAAGCCGAGAAAGCAACTGTATGTAATTTTCCTTTTATTTTAATATGTTAACCTTACCCTACTTGTCTCTCATTGATAGATGTCTCGATTCAGGGCACGGGAAGGAACAAAGGAAAGACTGTGGTAGGAGGAAAACCATCCAAGAAAGTGAAGAAGAAACCTCAAGTTTCTAAGAAAAGCAAAACCAAGAGATAGGAGAATTTTAACATTATTGGTTTTTTTAGTTGTTCAATTATGTTTACACTAACATGAACTTTCCGTTACGTCTAGTATATGGCCGACAATTATGTCGAGCAACAGGAAGAGAGAGGTTGCTTAACTTGTGTTTCTTATTACTCTAGGTTTAGTGTTACAGAATGTCATCCTACGTTGTATTTACTGGTAAAATTATTAGTTGATTGATGGAAAACTGGATATATGTTAGTCACTGCTTTGGTTCTTCCTGTATTTAACCCCTTGTTTGAGCTTACTTATTCAGTTTTACCGCTTGAATTTTGCTTATAAAATACATTTACAGATACTCAACTTTCACATGCACAAAGGAGGAACGGGTTGTAAAAGAATTTATACATTTTGGTACTTGTTTTGCAGCAAATAGAATCGTGTTTAATTTCCTTCCACAAGTATTTGGTATCGCACTCTTTTGCAGTACAATCCTTGCTGGTTATTAGCTGCTATTAAAAAATGGAACGACCATCGAACCAGTTTATCTACTGTTGATGCTATTGTTCCATCTTTTTGATTGCATGCTCGTTTCTTCTCGTTTTAAATTGCACATTGCAAGAAAATGGCTATTGGATGTATCAGGTTTGCCAAAGATATAAAGTACAGAGAAGCATGTGTATGGTCGCTGTAAAGGGTAATAAAATAGTTGATGATGAAACTGTTGCAGCAGCCGCAGTTTTCCAACTTCTGCTTTTTCCTGTCGTTGGAGCTGTAATTTCACCATCTAGTCTCCTTATCCTGGACGTAGAAAGGTAATATAATTTTTATCAATGTCATGAATCATAGCGCAGGATTCAATGTTGAACCTATTTACGAGAAGATATATTGACACTTGAAGAAGCAAAAAAATAAGAAAAACAAAAAGATTCTCAAATCTGAGACATTACCCACTGTTAGGGCAAAATATTATGGCATATTCCAACGCCTTGCATGTAAAAGTGCTGGTTCCGTCGTCAAATGCGTAGCTATACGCTCTTGGACAGGCCCTCTTGAAGAACCCGGAGTAAAAAGATGGCCTGCATGTCGTTGGATTCGCGAACTCACCACTGCAGCAGTACTGGTCTAACCCAAATGCCCCGCATGCACTCTTGCACGCCACCACTCCCCCGTAGCCTTCATCATTGCCAACGACCTGCAGTTCTCTAGGACAACCTGTTTCAATGCATTAAGTATTTTGATCTTGTCAATCCAGACATTGAAGATTATGTAGTAAACCAATCAAAAACTGGATGATTAATCATTTACCCATGTTGATATCTGCTATACAGCCAGTGGCGTTACATCCGCCTTGAACTCGTGGAGCAGCAACTAGAGGCAAGTTGTACCCATCAACAATGCTAACGTCATAGAAATCTTTCTGGTCTCCAGTCCCCAGGGTTATCTCAAATAAAGATGCTGGTGGTGTGGCACCGGCACCATTACATTCAAGTCGACCCCCACAATCTCCGGTCTGGCACGAGCCAATGCCAGTTGCGTCAAACGTGCAGCCGGTCCTAGCCCAGATTCTGCCAGACCACCCCGGAGTACTAGGAATAGCGATGCTTTGGCCAGAATCCAACCTGAACCCTGTCGTTGGAAGAGGTGGGGTGCCCGCACCGGCTAGCGTACCGGGCCATATCGTGTAAGGGCAATTGTTAGAGACAGTAAATGTGGCGGCATTGGAGTTTGTAAGGAAGTTAAATATAACAATAATAGAGGAAATGATAAGCCTCCAAGATGCCATGAGTGGAAGAAAATAGGGTCTGCTGTTTATTTGTACCTAAGAACCGAAATGTGGAGGGAATATCGATTTGACGAACGAAATACTTTACTTGGCAAGATTTGTTAGCTGAAAAAGTATGAATTTAAGTTTAGCATTACTTTTGTCTTGGATCGTGGGATAGCCTCAGCAATAAGTAATTCCTTTCTTTAATTGCCGCACAAATCCTTTTTTTATTAAAACGTGGTAATAAAATAAGGATACTTTTCAACTACGAATGAATCTCGATAAACAAAATGGGGACAGAATCAATTTCATGAGAATAACTAAATCATACAACGTTGTTGAAAAGCCATCCTAATTTTCCCAGGTCATGATTGAATATAAAAACTAAAAATATAAATACAAAGATAAGGTATCTTCAAAGAAGAAATCAGATACGAGGCTGCACTTTGTTAGTATTCAAACAAGTAGAAATCTGATAAGCAGTGCATTGAGTATTTGAGTTCTCATGCTAATCCAAATACTACTAATAACAACGGCATAACACCATAAATTGCACAACCTGAGTCCAAACAATAATAGTTCACTCAAAATCAGAAATGAACCAGAGAGTTTGCATTCTGTGATAATCTTGCGGCATCAAGAACGCACGAGGCAGCAGAATCAAAAGGGAAACACCGAAACACATAATAACCCAGAATAAATGCGGTATCAACACCTTAATAAGGGGCAAAGTTAATGGAGACATAAATATTTCTTGAATTATACGAGTTAAAAATCTGTATCTCAATTCTCAAGAGATACATTTCAGACAGTAATAACAAAACCATTGCAAGTTATTTTTGAGCATTCCATGTAACAATCTACATTTGACAATAAGCAGATAAGGGCAATTTCCTATATATAATCAAGTGGAGTCAACAAACCTAACATCTCTCTTTATCAGATTCCAGAGCACCTAACAAAAGTCACCCACGAAGTCCAAACTTTCTCTGAATTACAGCATCAAATTGCGAAAGGCTTCGTAGGAAACATGAAAGCCGGTAACAGAACAACACAGCAACCGTCAAGGTTTGCCTTGTTACTCCAGCTTGGAAGAAATATTCGGGCTAACACATGAGATCCAGAATCACGCATGCACAAGAATCTTCGCATGAGCAAAAGAGACCATTATCAAATGGACTACATGATTACAGCCGAAGAGACATTGACTTCATCACGTATTGAGCCGATAGCGACTCCTAATCTGCATTCCTCTTCAAGTGATCAAAGGAAGCAAATTAAACTCCATTTGTCAGTTACGGTTCTGGAATGGTCCAACGAACCAAAAGATTGGAATGATCAAGTCACTGGAATTGCAAAGCACATTCCTGAGCTCAGGCATAGTCTCTCCTGGAATGAGAAAACATAAACTTATTAGAGACTCCCCGAGACCCAGGACAAACAAATAAACATATGAAATCAATTATCAATACAATGGACATTATTAGAAACTCTCCTGTTGATAATGCTTCATATCCTGCAAAAAGGTAACTTTATTAAAAAAAAAAAACTAGAGCAACCAGAATAGAAGCATAAATTAAGAATAGAGCAAATTCAGTAAAACAAAACGCTAATTCCATCTTGACCTGCAACACAAAGAGAAGCCAGCAAACACACATTAGTATGTATCAAAAAAAGTAATATTGCCCCATTAGAAGAGATGAACACAACAAACTTTGTTGAGGCAGCTTCTCGGAATTAAAGACCTGTCATAGCCATAACTTATGCAAATTTACACCATTGACTCTGCATCGTGTCTTAGTAAGAGGTGAAGAAACAGGACAAACGGCACAAAATAAATACATAGTTAATGAGGGATTATAGTTAGTAGTGTGCACAATAGCATATGGAAACACAAAGTGCTCCCACAGAACCCTGTCATGTACACTTCAAGCCGTGATATGCATTGAATGCAATTCTAGTCATTATAAGTTCACAGGATATAAGCACAATACTCTCTAGGACATATGACATAGGAAGAGTTACACAGCTCAAACAAAGGAAAGTTATACATAAAAGTTTTCCTGCATAGAGGAAGACAATAACGTCCATAACTTTAATAACTCAGTCCAAGTCCCCAGCTCTACAGATAAATAATAGAAGTTCATAACTAGCATTTATAATATCTAGCTCATATCCATGCCATCACCAATCTGACCGCCAACTGGACCCACAGTTGTAAATGATCTCTCAAAGGGCGAGGGATGATACTGAACATCCCTCCTGCGCTTAAGAGCACAGCTCTCAGTAGGGCATCCCTCATCATCAAGCTTCCTCCGAACACCTCTTACGGCCTGTTGCTCAACTAGAGTAAGAGGAAAAACTTGTTTGCTCACTCTGCAGAGGGAGCTATGGTTATCATACAAAATTCTCTGGCTACAGTTTTTGTCACAAATGTGGGTCAGCCCAGTTAGCTTGCAGCGGTACATGTTCCCAAACACATGTTCATTCCCACATTTCCAATCACACTTGTGAACATGATTAGGCCCATCTTGGCCAAGAATACTCGACAAATAAATAACATTTGTAGAAGCAGCTACCATAGAATTGCCAAATACCTCCATAACTTGGGTTGACCAGCAAATATAAACGCTTCAAGGAATCCCACAAACCTCTTCTGCAGACCCAAAACAAGACAAGATATATTAAGTGCGGAGAAACTAAATCTCGTTTTAGATTCAGGTCGAGTCTTCTCTAATGAAATTGAACTAGCTTAACTACTAAACTTTTCATTACCAATTTTTGAATCATGGACGAGCTTGATTTTAGTCCTCCTTCCGTATATAAATTTTACCCATAACCTTGCAAGTTTCAAGTATCAACCTCTAATAGAACTCAGGAAACACTCTAAAATGAGGTTTTATCGACACTACGATGCTCTAAGGTAGTACGGCGCAATTAACTACCACAATCTACAACTACATTTACGAGCACAATACAGTCATTCCAACTACCAAAATCTGCTCTAACAACTCTCGACATCCAGAAGCTATCCACAACGCAATCATACAGGCTATGTGAAGACGACACAACAGAATCTATAACGACAAAAGCAGCCACTAGAATCTCTTCCTAAAAATAATGATAATTTTTTATTTTTTTGCACTTCATTCATTTTTAATTCGCTAATTTATCAAACCACAAACAAGTATCAAGCAATAAAAGAACCAGGCCTCATAAATATCAATATGAATTATACAGTATAATAGTCAAACAGTAAAATATCCTCCATGCAATTGAATTGATCCAAATACAGAAGCTAATTTACGGATAAAAAAAGAGAATTAAGGAAAAAAGAACTTACAGAGTGAACAGAACCAACAGCACCAACTGCTCTCTCTCTCTCTCTCTCTCTCTCTAAAATCTGAATTTAATCAAACACAAAGGAGGCACAATTGGGGGAGAAGGTGCAGGATATTTATAGCGAGAAAGATACGGTGATCCGGTTCTCATGCACCAAACAAAATACTCATTCATTATGAATATTTATGATACTTTTAATTAGTCAAATGAGAAATTGCTCCCCACTCCCTTTTTTAATAAATATTTCCACATTGACCCGAATAGAATGGAGCTCTTGTTTTCAGTAACCTAACCCAAAAAAATATATTACGCAACCTTTGCATTTGCTGACGTGGTGCAACCGACGATCTTAGTACATATTTAAGTTGTTTTTAGAATTTAAGATAAGAAATAACCACCTCATCACCCCCATTTCAACTTTGTATTGTAGTGGTTGCACCACGTCAACAATTGCATAAAATAATTTCTCAATTTAACCAGAGTTCTTCATTTTTAAGTGAAGTGCAATTAAGAATTGAGGAAGGAGTAACACTAGAGGCAATGTATTATTTCTAAGGTGCAAAAAAAAGAGAATTCCAGTTTGCATTATTTTTGTGAAATAATGTTGTTGGATTAAATAATTTCTGAAACAAAGAGAAAGTGCGGTTCATTAATGAAATGATCATCGGGAGTACGTGAGTTCGCGTCACGTAGGGTGCTTGTGAAAAAGCTAATTCAGAATTTTACATAGTTGTGGGTAAATGTATATAACTAAAGAGGCAATGTGCAATTTTATTGGGAGCTAAATGTAAAGTAAAGTATGAGCATGAGTCCATGACCATGGATGATAATGATACTATACAACTGTTGATGCAAATTTAGGTGAGCTTTTGAACGAAATTTCGATGAAATAAAGTTGAATTTGTCAACTATTTAAATTAAAAATTGCTCAAGGAAATTCATTGCGAGTCCGAGGGAAACAAAATGCATCCCTCCCTCCTCACTTGACCTCACCCATCTCTAGTCTCCAAGTATACACCTCGAATAGCTATATCTATTACGTATATATTTTATATATGACAGTTTATTGCAATTATATTCATCATTACAAGGTTGAAATTAAAGTATTTTAGATCTTCGTCTCAACTCTCACAGTTTATTCCCATATGATCTTCGTCTATTAGATTCTAAGGGAAATTTTATTGATTTTTAATTTATATTCATCATTACAAGGTTTTAATATCATTACCGTTTAAAATCAATAAATTTACCAACCATATAGACCTTGACACCATGACCCACCAACCCACTAAATACTGTCACTATTCAGAAGTCAATAAGTTGTCGGCAATTTTTTACCTATTAAACGGGCTTCACAAAATGGCCCATGGACTGATGCAAAAAAAAAATGGCCCATGGACCATGGGCCATGACACTAGATACTAAGTTGTAAGGGTGTCACATTACGATTTATACAACAAATTTGGATAGTTACTTTTATGTTTTAATTCATATTATATTTTAATAATCTTTAAAGTTTAATGTGTCACACATCGTAATTAAATTATAATTACATTAATTAAGTCTTAAAAGTTAACACACAGTGCATCTCAAAGTTATTAAAAAATGGCATGCAACATAAAAAAGTTAACGAGCTAGTGTGGACTACCCACAACAGTTTGGAGATGTTATTTTTCCAATTTGGCGTTTTTGTAGTGGTGTGATATCATTGTACATATTCGCGATCATCCAGTCAACCCCGTCCCCCCACCCTGTTTTGTACTGTTTAGTCTTGACTTTGATAAATAAATAACTAGTTTGTGTTATAAAAGAAACATAAAAAAGTTAATACACAGTATCTAAGTATCATAGTACAATAGGCTTTTTTTATTTTCAAGATATACGCTTACACCGTTATATATATAAAAGCTGGATTTGGTTATGGAATTGGGCTTGGTTCATGATCCACTCAGTTGACCCGATACTCTTACCAAACCCGAAGCTTCGCTCGTCGGTAACCAGGGCACACTGCTGCACCAATTTTGGTCTCTCCGTTCGAAAATTTTCGGTAATTTTGAATTAATTACTGTTAATTATTATTATTATTATTAATTACCATTCAATTTAACCCAATGATGAATGCATATCTAATGCAAGGGCCGTATGACACCTCGTTGAGGTGTTTGATTTTACCCCAAATCGGTTTTATTTTCAGCTATTTATAAATCTTTGCTGATTTTGCTAATTGAATCTGATTGGTTGTTTAATATTTGATTCAATTCCGTAATGGTGAAACAGTGACGTCATGGTAGGGTTTAAGAACATATATCTAGTGACCTATCAAATACTTTAAATAATTGTGATTTAATTATAAATGTGACAAGAATTTTATGACAAAACAATTTGTTCTCTTAACAACATTATAGTGGATTATCGTATATTGAAACCAAAGCCTTCGGTATCAATTCCCAACTTCCCAGTCTATCGCCCACCGCCCACCGCCCACCGCCGCCGGTAATGTTTGGCAGTGTTCCAATTTCCATTATTTTTAGCCTCTTTTTTATTTTTGGCAAAACCTCCAATTTCCATTGCAATGTCCCAGTTTATGTTTTCCATCATATAATTTTGTTTTTAGTGTAATATGTTCAAGAATGCTAGTTAGCTATAATGGTGAGTGCAGTTAAGTGTTTGTTAAAATGCCTCACAGAAATCGAGCCATAAAAAGAAGAGCAGTGAAGCTGTTTGTTAAAATGTCTCATTCAGTGTTGTTACTGCAAATTTATTTTATTGAATGTTAAATCGTACTGTAATCTCTCTTTCACAGTCATACATTCGGCCGACTTGATCGTCGGAGTCTCAATCCTGCCATTCTTATCCAATTTTAAAGATAACAAAAAACGAGGGTAGATGGTTAATCACTTCTTTCAAAAAGGCGTATTTGACTGCAAGTTTATTTAAGTTGTACGAACACTTTTTCGGATATGGAAGTGAAATTGAAACTTGATGTATGGTTTCAGTCAGAACGTTAAAGTCTGATTGTGCGTATTGCAATTGTGGATGAGTATTTTCGGTTCTCTTAGAACCGAGATGGGTGAATTGTTTGATTTTGGTGGGCTTCTTTACAGATTCATGTTGCAATCTTTTACTGAATTGGGTATTGTGGGAATGAGGGACAATAAGAGACATACAACTGAAAAAAAAAAAACATGTTTGTGCTTATTAATTTACTGGTTTATACATCTCTGTCCTTTTATAATATACAGTCTAATTTGATCTTTTCTTTACATAGGCCATTTTGGATTTTTAAAGGTTTTCGTTTTAATTTTTTCCGGTTTAAACCAGATTAACCGGTCTAAATCCGTTAACCAAACCATTTCGAACAGTTCCAGAAACCGAACTGGTCAGTCGGTTAACCGACTGATGAACAAGCCTAAATTTGACCCTATGATGAATGCATATCTAATGCAAGTGCCGTAAGACACCTCGTTGAGATGTTTGATTTTATCCCATTCGGTAGTCTGAGGGTTTTACTTTGTGCTATTCTTTATCTTTGTTGATTATTTTCTTTTAAAAATCTGATTTGTTATTGTTTAATTCAATTTCATGTAGGTGAAACAGTAACGTGATGGTGGGGTTTAAGAACAGATATCTAGTGATGGAGGTGTTTCTGGACCCTAACAAAGACATTTCGATGACCGATGAACCGATTATAATCACCCAATTCAATTTATCGAAAGCCATCAAAGACAGCATTCTCGCGAATTTTGGGGAGTGTGGTTTGGCCTCATGTTCCAACTCATTTCAAGGTGACATTACTTTTTATTGTGGCATTTGAATTTGTGCTACGAGGTTTGGATAGGATGATGTAGTTTGTTTTGATTGTTGTGTTGTGTGCTGCAGTCAAGTATGTTAATCCAATCACGAAGGTTTGCGTTTTTAGGACATCGAGAGAAGAATATCAGAAAGTTTGGGCTGCTATCACCATGGTTCGGAGTATAGGAAATTGTCCGGTTATTTTCAACCTGCTTGATTTAAGTGGTGAGCTCTTTTTATCTTGCGCTTCGTTTTGTTTTATCCTATTGGAATTCTAAAAAATACGACATGCTTTACAAGTATAAATCATATAGAGTATTCCTCTGATAATCCGAGTGGTTTTCCTAGTTTGTGATGGTGATGGTGATGAGTATTTCAGCCACGGATTCTATCCATTGTTATGATCGTGGGCTATGTTAGGGAAGTCTTAAGGCTGAATGCTTAGAAAAAGCTTCTCTCGTGTTAATCTCAAACCGAGAGAAGCTTAAATTAACAAACCAGTTAACCTTAAGTGATTAGATGGTAGCTTCTTTACTTTTTGATGGGATTTTTGGAATGGTTTTATATTGTTGTTTTGCTCAAACAGAAATTACATGAGTAATTAGTTCTTCTGATGCTGAAATTGTCTTGATTGATTGTTGTATAAAAAAGATTTGCCACAAAATTTTCTGCAATTGGGTGATTTGTGATTGAACGTCTTCAGTTGTTATCGTGTGATGAATTATCGTCTTTATAGGATCAAACATTCCCATGAACTTGGACATCTTTGGTCAATATCTTCATCCTGTATCTTTATTTTGTAAGATGGAATAACTTGCAGTCTTCCCCTGCACTTTGATGGTCATAAAATTTGTGACGTTAGAGTAAGAACGAGTATGTGCGCTCTGCTATGTTTGCCTGCTTTCTGTCCTATCGTAGCTGAAGAACCTTCTAATTCACACATCTTCATTATCAGGAAGTATCAAGGCCTGTAAGAATGCCGCTTTGAAGTGTGACGAATTAAAATTTGAACAATACAAGTTATTGGCTGGGGAACGTCTCACGGCTGATATTCAACAGCACATGCAAAACTGCCTTGAAAAGATCAGACTCTTGGAGCATTAGTGTGTAATTTTTAATGTAACTTAATGAAGGATTTAAAGCTTAACTATAGAATGGTTTTTTCTTGTATCAGTTCTTTCAGTTCTATATATGCTTCTGGTTTGGAGCATTACCATGAGAGTAATGCAAATGATTAAACGAACTGCTCGCAGAAGTCTTTAACACTTACAGAACAAGAGGAAATTGAGAAGATAAAGTGTTCAGACGATATCAGCACTAAGAGGAAAAACAAGAAACCTATCACAACAGAAACACAAATCATACTAGATAGAGAGTCTCAAAGAACAGACAAGTCAAGCCAGAAACACATTGAACACGATAATTCACATGATTCTTCAGATAAAACGGCTCCTCTGGTAAACCGATAACCTTTTTGAAACTCTTCACAGTAAAGTCGTAAGTCATAATCATCCCTGGTTTATGAATCAGTAATGCGCTATCTTCCTCCCTGTATCTCCCAAAAATACTCAAAACAGAGTAAGCTCCAAAATCCGGACTAAGATCAATACGATGTTTCAAAATCCATTCGCGATGATCCCTTTGCAATTCAAATACTGCTATCAGTTTCTGTCTGGGATAGTGGGCGACACAGTAAAGACACTCGTTCCACTCAACATAATTTACATCAAGAGCCGGTATCCCATCGCCATCTGGAACTAGAAATCTCGGATGTTCTCGGACAACATTAACGTCCAAATCGAAAAAGATTCCACTCCAGTGAACACCGTTGTTCCAGTAGATTCCATGATCGAAATCCATATAGGATGGAGCAAAGAAATGATCTCCACAAGGCTTCCAAGTGCTTGCATCCGACTCGTACACCTCAATCTGACAACGGCGAGGCCTACTCGAACTAAAAAAACCAGAAATTCTCCTTCTAGCAAACCTCACGCAAACAATCTTGTAGCAATGAGGAGATTTCAGAGGATCGAATACAATGTTAAGCCCCGCTACAATAGGGTACATCTCATTCGTATTGAACGAAATCTGTCTCGACTGCTTAGTGGTGGGATTGTAGACATGGAAACCTTGTTTGTCATTAGAGCAGTGAAGCAAAAACAGGCCATTGCAAAAGCTGCACACCTTTGGGTCATCGAACGTAGCAGGGAAATTATACGGTACCAATTTTGAGAGCGCGGATTGGAGATAGTAGTATTGGTTCGGCGTTTGTGAGAGGGTGAGGAGGAGGGAACGTTCCGGTTTGGAGAGACGGTGGCGCGTCGTGTGAAGATGAGAAAAGTAGTGTGAGGAGATCAAACTGAGCCAACTTTTGCTCACCAGTTTGAATCTGATGAGAGACTTTGCCGGCAGCCATAGGAGGATTTGTGTAAGTATGTCGTCATTATGAGTGAGCATCTTTGAGAACGTTTGTGTTGTGAGGAGAAGATGATAGCTGAGCTGAAGATTATAACAAAGATGAACTGTACGACAGCATCAAATGAGTTACCAACACGTGGCACATGTATATACTATATATAGGATGGGCATGAGTAAACGTAAGGCTGTGTGATATTTAGGGAAAAAAAGTGGATTCAGTTGTTGACGGCATTTAAAACAACGTGTTATTACATTTAAAGAACGGTTAATTTAGATACTTCAGGAAGTCAAATGACATTTACATCAATAAAGGAAAGTTTGAGAGCCAGCTGTGTTAACAAAGACTTAAGAATACAGACTTTTGAGAATGTGGCTATCATACCACCGGTAAGTTCTGGATGATTGAGATGGTTGGGAATTAGTGCTACGTTTTTGGGAAGTTTATTTCTGTTCAATAAAAAGACTTTTTACTAAAGAAGATGTATAATTAGGTTCTTTAATTTTTCCACTTTTCCCTAAACTTTGACTTAAGTTTCACCTATTCTTGTATTTTCAATTTTTTTACTCACCACCCTCAAGTTTTTTAATTATATCACTTACTCCCTTAATCAAAATTAGTTGATTAAACTAATTGGAAAAAACCCACTTACCCCTTTACACATTGACCTCAATTTACTTTCAATTTTTTTTAATATGACACCCTCAAGTTTTTTAATTGTATCACTTACTTCCCTCAATGAGACAACATGTGCAGAGCACGTGACAGTTAAAAGGGGGTTTAATAAGCTAACTTTGACTTGGGGGTAAGGGATACAATTAAGAAACTTGAGGGTGGCGGGTGAAAAAATTGAAAGTATGGAGTAAGTGAAACTGAGGTCAAAGTTCAGGGGTAAGTGATACTTACCCTTTTCCAATTTATAAATGATGTTAAGTGGAAAAATAACATTGTATGTTGAGTACAGTAATCTAATTATCTTGCTATATGTTTTACACTTAATGGACTATGTTGCTAGTGTTGTTGCTTTCTCATACGATTCTTAGTATATTGGAAAGGGTTCCCCACAATTCAATTGATTAGGGAAGTATTTTTTTTTTTTGCGCAACAATACGATAAACAAGAAATAATACACAAGCGAAAAATAAAAAATAACACGTATATTTGTATACCCAGTTCGTTGCCTACATCTGGGAACGATACCAAGCCTGAATTTTCACTATGTGTTATGTTGTAGGGTTACAATTACAAGAGAGATTATTTATATTAGGCAAACTCCTAATATAATTTTATATTAACTATTGTACGACCCATTTCAAAAACCCACCCCTCTTAAACCCCCGGCCAACTCTACCGTAAGTTGGATCACGAAAATTATCCTGGATATTCAGTACGGGTCCGGGTCAACTTAGGCTCCACAACCCAACAATCTTCCACTTGGAGACTAAAGTCATCGTAACCACATCTTCACTCTTCCACATAGCAATCCTCTAACAATGGTACCGCCATCCTTGGACTCTTCAAGCACCAAGTCCAGTTGAAGTTATGCAAAGCTTCAACTTCTCTAAGGTTACAACCTCAGTCAACATATCGGCAGGGTTCTCATTTCATGGAATCTTCACAAGTTGTAAAGTCTTATTTTCCAAGAGAAGAGATGCCGTATGTAATGATACTTTAGCTCAATGTGCTATCCTCGAATGAAACGCCAGATTCTTGGCGAAGAAAATAGCACTCTGCCTGTCACTATATAGAATACTATTTATTTGCCATTTTTTCCAATTCTCCCAAGAAATTCTGCAACCATACCATCTCTTTACTAGCTTCCGTCACTGCTACATATTCAGCTTCTGTAGTAGACAAAGCCACAATCTTTTGCAACATAGATCCCCATGAAATAGTCGTTCCAGTGTGAAGACATAACCAGTAGTACTCTTTCTTCCATCAAGATCACCTGCCAAATCAGCATCTACATAACCACTCAAGTCTGTGTGTTTTCCTTCAAAACACAATGACCTATCACAAGTACCACGCAAGTACCTAAAGATCAACTTCACTGCTTTCCAGTGTTGCTTTCCCGGACTAGTCATACATCTGCTCATAACTCCCACTGCATGCGCAATCTCCGGTTTTGTACACACCATGGGATACATAAGACTCCCAACTGCTGAAGCATATGGATTTTTCTTCATCTCCGCATGCTCCAAATCACTACTATGTGACTTCATTTTATCAATCTGAACTGACTACCTAAAGGAGTATTTATCTGCTTTGCATCTTGCATACTGAATCTCTTCAACACTTTATCAATGTAATCAGATTGCAAAAGATGCAACTTACCCACCACATTTTTCCAATCAATCCGCATACCCAAGATTTGTTTTACCTCGCCAAGATCCTTCATAACAAACCGTTCAGATAGTTGCTTCTTCAACTTGTTCACTTCTTGAACACAAGAACTTGCTATCAGCATGTCATCAACATATAACAACAAAATAATGAAGCCTCTATCAAAAAGTAACAGCAATGATCAACATTGCATCTACCAAAGCCAATTTCATGCATGAAGTCATCAAACTTCATGTACCATTGTCTAGAAGCTTGTTTCAGACCACACAAGCTATTCTCTAACTTGCAAACTAGCTCAGTGTTACCCTCAAGCACACACCCCTCTGGTTGCTGCATGTGAATGTCTTCTTCAAGATGACCATGAAGAAAAGCCGTCTTCACGTTCATTTGCTCTAACTATAAATTCTCCGCCTCAATTATGCTCAAAACCATCCTAATTTCACTACGGGAGAAAAGATGTCACTGTAATTAACCCGTTCTTTATGTTGAAAACCCTTCATTACTAGCCTTGCCTTGTAACATTTGCTACCATTTGCATCCTCTTTGATTATGTAAACCCATTTGTTATGAAGCGCCTTTTTCTCCCTTTGGAAGCTCAACAAAATCCCATGTGTTATTTGATATCAAGGAATCCATCTCATCATCCATTGCAAGCTTCTACTTGCTCGAATCAACACTTTTCACTACCTCTGCATAATACTTCGGCTCACCATTATAAGTTAATAACAAATAATGTAAGGCAAGAGAATAAATCTCAGGAGCACGATGTCCCCTACTTGATCTCCTCAAAGTAGGCTCTACGGTACGTGGTTCTTCCTTATTAGTCGCCTCGTTTTCCAAAATCTTGGCCTCACCAAAATTGGAGATATCCAATTCCACAATCTTCAGGTCATTAACCCGAGTGTCAACACCCACAGTGTTTAATGCACCCAACATGTATTTGTACAAATCCTGTTCATTAAACACGATATCTGTAGTACAAATAACCCTTATATTTTGGTTATCCCAAAATCTATACCCATAATCATCACCGTCGTGTCCAATGAACGTGCACTTCACAAACTTTTCATCTAACTTGCTCCTAGCAGTAGCATCAATATGAAAGTAAGAAACACATCCAAATACTCTAAGGTAAGATAGGTTTACATCCTTTCCTCTCCAAGCTTCCTCTAGAATACCGTTTTTCAGTGGAACGGATGGTCCTTGGTTGATCAAGAAAGCCGCAGTGTTAACTGCTTTTGCCCAAAACATATGTGGTAACCCACACTTCAACATCATGTATCTAGCCCTCTCATTCAACGTTCTATTCATACGCTCTGCAATCCCATTCTGCTGCGGTGTTTCTCTAACTGTCTTCTCCATGCAAATGTCGTTATCTACAAAATACTTCTTAAACTCTGAAAGCTCATACTCTCCACCATTATCATATCTCAGACACGTTACACGCATACCAGTTTCAGTTTCAACACGTGCTCTCCACTTCTTGAAAACTTCAAATGCTTCAAATTTCTGTTTTATGAAGTATACCCATAACTTTCTTGTGGCGTCATCAATGAAAGTCACGTAATACGAAGCTCCACAAGAGACGTTGTAATGACAAACTCTTGATCTCTGAAATTAAAAGACAAGAAAAAGATTAAAAAGTTAATTTGAATAAATTTAAAGTACAATTAAGTTTCAATCTCTATTTAATCCTCTGATTCTTTTCTACAAGAACAATGTTGAAATTTGGTTGACTTGAAAGTTGATTTAATTTCGATCTCTTTCACGTGTATTTGAGTTGAACGTTAATCCAAGGGCTTTGAGCTTGATCTTGAATTGGTGATCTACTTGATTTGATATTTGCGACAAACAATTTGATCTTCGTCTTGAACTTATTGAATGTCAATCTTCTTTAGAGGAATATTGATCTTCAAAAGGATATTTGAAAAACGTTAATTTGAGGGCTTGATGGCTTGATATCGGATTGAACAGAAATTTGATTTAGAATTTGTTTTGAAGGTTGATGAAGATTGGTATGATCTTCGTCTTTAATTCTTTGGTTTTTTTGGGTTTTGATCTTCTTGAATGGACTTCAATCTTTAAAAATGGTTTTTCGAGGGTCTTAGGACTTTATCTCGGATTAAACAGATTTTTGACTTGAAGATGAATGAAGAACGGTTTGAACTTGGTTTTGAATTTGTTGAACTTCTTGGAGTTTGATCTTTCTCGGCAAAAGTGTAATCTTCAAAAACGATTTTTAGATGGAATTGAGGCTTGACGGCGGATTGAAAGGAGTTCTTTACGAAGAACAACTTGAAGATTGTTGAAGAATGCCTTGAATGTCGCGAAGAACGCTTGAAGATGGATGAATTTGGTGGAGTGAAAAACTTAGAGCTTTTCCCTCTTCAACTTGTGAATATTTTGTGTGTGATTTTTCTTCTTCAAGACCACCTCTATTTATAGTTGTGGAGTGAATCTCAATTAAAATCTCCTGATGAGATGAACGGTTGTGATCGCATCTACAATTCCTTGATATGGAAGACTTTATCTAAGAGAATATTCTTTTCATCTCTTGAAGATTGAGACTTGGTGGGGAATTATCTCTTGAAGATTGAGACTTGGAGGAGAAGACTTTCCATGTCTTGAGATTTGATGAGCAATTATTTCATTGTCTTAAGATTTAATTAATATATTTATTTTAATCCCTCAAAATATTAAGATTAAATAAAATATATTTTGTATTTCTTACATCTTAAGAGTTATCATCACTTAATTTAATTAGACACAAAATTAATGTGTCTACAAATGGGTTTAGGGTTTAAGGTAAGATAGGTTTACCTTATTTCCTCTCCAAGCTTCCTCTAGAGTACCGTTTTTCAGTGGAACGGATGGTCTTTGGTTGATCAAGAAAGCCGCAACGTTAACTGCTTATGCCCAAAACATCTGTGGTAACCCACATTTCAACCTCATCATCTAGCCCTCTCATTCAACATTATGTTCATACGCTCTGCAATCCCATTCTGCTGCGGTGTTCCTCTAACTGTCTTCTCCATGCAAATGCCATTATCTGCAAAATACTTCTTAAACTCTGAAAGTTCATACTCTCCACCATTGTCAGATCTCAAACACTTTACACGCAGACCAGTTTCAGTTTCAACACGTGCTCTCCACTTCTTGAAAACCTCAAATACTTCAGATTTCTGTTTTAAAAGTATACCCATAACTTTCTTGTAGCGTCATCAATGAAAGTCATGTAATACTAAGCTCCACAAGAGACGTGACATAGGTTGGTCTCCGCAGATCACTGTGCACCAGCTCTAACTTCTATTCCTTTAGAGTTCTGCGACCCTTGGCAAAACTAACCCGTTTCTGTTTTCCAAATACATAGTCCTCACAGAGACCCATATCAATTGTTTTTAAACCCGAAAGCTTACCCTTCGAACACATATGACTCATTCCTTTTTCACTCATGTAGCCAAGTCGACAATGCCACAAATCAACCACAATACGTGCTTCAACAACTCCAATGCTATCATGTTTGATGTTTGTTATATACAAAGTGCCATTTTTCAAACACTGAGCTATCACTGTGGCTCATTTGATTATTTTCCAAGCACCTCCACTGAATCTAAGCTCATAACCATTATCATCCAACTGCCCTAAAGCGACACATTTCTCTTAAGGCCAGGGATGTGTCTCACAACATGCATCATCCAAACGAATCCATTAGGAGATTTAACACGAATATCTCCTTTTCCCACATTATCATAAGGAAAATTATCACCTAGATAGATTGTTCCGCAACATCCAGCAACATAATTCGTCATCAAACTGTTGCCAGGACAATCATGAAACGATGCTCTAGAATCCAAAACCCAAGTCTCTATTAGACTGCATGCGATCAGAACTAGTGCTTGACCATTCTCTTCAGTGGTTACGTTTGCTAAGCTATCATCTTTCTTTGGTCCTCTACAATCAGATTTGTAATGAACATTTTTCCCGCAGTTCCAACATTCAGTGGAACTCTTATCCTTCGTCGAATTTCTGTTCCTCGACTTTGATCTACCCCGATTCGAATTTTACTTTTTCTTATCTGATCTGCCTCTGGTTTTTGTAATCAAGACCGAGCCTGAAGAATTTCTCGACGAGTTACGTGATTGTCTTCTGCGAATTTTTTCACTAACCCTCGACAAAATGCAGCTTTACCCGTCTCTCAGAGGCACTAACAACCATTACTGTCCCACTCCACCTCTCCGATAAAGAAGACAACAAAAACAGGGCTTTAATTTTGTCATCAAGCTCGATATTCATGGAACTCAGTTGTTGTGTAATTAAAGTGAATTCGTTCAGATGATCAGACGCCGCATTGTTCTCTGTCATCTGAAGATGAAATAGATGACCATCATATTTACTTTGTTGGCATCTGATGGCTTCTCGAACATATCTGCCAGAACCTTCAACACGCCCTTCTTAGTTGTTTCTTTTGCTGTGTGAAATGCCACATTTTGCGACAACGATAACCTCACCGCGCTCATCGCCTTCATGTGGAAAACATTCCAGACATCATCCTTCATGTCTATTGATTTATCATTAAGAGGTTTCCGTAGATCCTTGTTGTACAAGTAATCCTCGATTTACATCCTTCAAAACTAGTAATCAAAACCATTAAATTTTTCGATGGTTGATTTTCCACCTTCCATCGTAACTGCTCCCACTGAACCTGATGCTCTAGATACCACTTGTTAGGAATTGGAATCTCCACATTGGTATGACATTGTCCACTTTGGGCCTAAGCCCTCAAGGTTTTGTTTTTGGGCTCCAACCTCCCAAAAGGCCTCATACCAATTGAGATGTCCCAATCCTATAAACCCAGTTCAACTCCTTCATTTTTCCGATGCTAGACTCTTGTTTGCCCAAAAAATACCACTTGTTTGCTATGATACCACTTTTTGCGCAACAATACGATAAACAGAAAATCATACACAAACGAAATGCAAGAAAGAACACGTATATTTGTTTACCCAGTTCGTTGCCTACATATGGGGGCGATACCAAGCTAGGATTGTCACTATGTGTTATAGTGTATGGTTACAATTACAAGAGAGACTATTTATATTAGACAGACTCCTAATATAATTTTACGCCCTCGACCAACTCTCCCGTGAGTTGGATCACGGAAATTAGCCTGGATCAACTTAGGCTTCACAACCCAATATTTTTGTCATATGATCAATACAAATGGGGTATATTGCACATGTTGCTGCATTTTATATACGTTTTTACTACATTTGAAAGGGTTTCTACAACTATTGCAACCTACAAGGTGAGAAACTTGAGATGTTGTGTACAACAGACGCAAAGCAAACAATAGTGAGAGAGCGCTTAAGAACTTTGGTACACTACTTTTCGTCGAATGATCTTGGACTACTCCTATTTAAGTGACATAGATCACATTGATTTTAGGGTTAATCAAATATAGGCTAATTCCGTAACAATCTTAAGCGATTGACTAAGCGATTCATAGGACATGGTTGCGTTCCCGGACCAAATAGGTGAATACTATCAATCGTGTGGTTAACTGATGGTGAGCAATGCTCATTTCTAGTACACACGGTCCATTTATAGTTCTTCACAAGTCATGCCAACAACAGTAAATCAATACGGAATAAGAAGACTACTCTCTCCTATACTACTAGAAAAAAAACATTAAGTGTATATTGTCACTTAGTTATAATTTAGATTAAAGGTTGGATGGTTATTTAAGAGAGGAGTGAAGCCGCGATGTAGTGACAAATATTTACATTATGGCGTGAGATAATTCTGTTGATTGATTCTATTCTTATATCAGACAAGACAGATCAAAATCTCCTTGGAGTTGTGTACAAATTTCTCCCATATTACCAATTGGATGGCTTTCCATCAATATGTTCCGTCAATGTCTTTATTCATTAGTTGGAACAATCCTCAATCTTAGATGGACTTAGAGTTGTCATATTCGGTAACATTATAGTAAGAAAGAGTACCCCCAGTGCTGCTATTTGTGTCTGCACAATGTGCAGTAGGAGCTGTATAACCTTCGAATTTTCACATCTTCCTCTTCAGAAAGTATCTAGGCCTGTAATCAGCCGCTTAGAAGTGTGACAAATTGAAACTTGAACAATCTAGGGAACTTCTCACGAATGACATTCAACAGCACATGCAAAATTGCGTTAGAAAATTAGTCTCTTGGAACATTAAATTTAACCTTATGCATGTTACAACAGATTTAAAGCTTAACGGCAAAGCTTTTGTACCGTATTTTCTTTCCTATGATATGCTTGTGATTTGGAGCATTACTTACAAATTAAGAGTATTGCAAAATTTAGGGAAAGACAGTTAGTACTGCACACAGAACTCTTAGTAATAACATATTAAACAGGAGGAACTTTAGAATATACAACATTTAGACAATATTAGCACTAATAGGGATGTTAGGGTCGTCTCCCTCACTCGGACTGGGCTTAGATCCGATCAGCCCAACTTGGTTAATTGATATTAGGGATAATTACAGCTACACCTCTTGAGGTTTGGTGTAATTACAAAGACCTCCCATGAAGTTTGAGTAATTACAATGACCTCCCCTCAATTATAAGGATTGGTTACAATTACACCCCCTGGGGTTTGGTGTAATTACAAAGACCTCCCTTGAGGTTTGAGTAATTACAATGACCTCCCCTCAATTGTAAGGGATGGTTACAATTACACCCCCTGAAGTTTGGTGTAATTACAAAGACGTCCCCTTAGGTTACAATATTATTTTTAAAAATAATATAAATAACAAAAATACTAAAAAATATATTAAAAATAATTTTATTTTGCTTTCGGTATTTTGGAATTTTTTTTAATTTTTTTTTCTTGATAATTTTTTTTTGTGTATTTTTGACTTATTTTGTTGTTTATTTTTTTAATAATTTAAAAAAAATGATAATTTTGATTTTTTTCATTAAATCATCTATTTTATATTATATTTAAAATTTATTTATATTTAGAAAATAAAAATTGATTCCACATCACTCAATTAGTCTAGGTTTATTACAAACTTAAATATATAAGAAAAAGTTAATATATTTTTAAATTGAGAAATATATTATATTAATCTCCATTTTAAGTTTGTTAAAAGTTTAAAAATAAAATTATATGTATCTACAAAATTATAAATATACAACAGGACTCTTTTGAGCTTATATTTTAGAATTGACAGAAAATTATTTAATTAGTTAATAAATAAATATTTTTATAATTTTTTGTATATGTTTTAGCTTTTTTAAGTGAATATATAATTTTATGTAAATATATAACAAATGGGGGCTTTTTACTAAAAAAAAATTCCAAAATACCGAAAGCAAAATAAAATTATTTTTAATATATTTTTTAGTATTTTTGTTATTTATATTATTTTTAAAAATAATATTGTAACTTGAGGGGAGGTCTTTGTAATTACACCAAACTTCAGGGGGTGTAATTGCAACCATCCCTTACAATTGAGGGGATGTCATTGTAATTACTCAAACCTCAGGGGAGGTCTTTGTAATTACACCAAACCTCAGGGGGTGTAATTGTAACCAACCCTTACAATTGATGGGATGTCATTGTAATTACTCAAACCTCAGGGGAGGTCTTTGTAATTACACCAAACCTCAAGGGGTGTAGCTGTAATTATCCCTTGATATTATTTTGTTTTAAATCATTAGATTAAGTTAAATCTTAGATGGCAATTATCTTGATAATATTTCCATATCATTATAAGATATTACTCTATCCTAAAGATTAACTTACATATATTTCCTTATTATGTATCTAGACGAGTGTTTTTAGACCCGACCCGGTCACAGAACCAGTGACGCTAGTGGGTAGCTGATCAACAGGTCGGACCGATTGGACCAGTGGGTGGACCGGTTCATTGACTAAAAGTCAACGTTCAATAAAAAATATAATATAAAAAATATTTATATTAAAAAATTATAAGATTGTGAGAAATATTTTAAGTCACTAATATTTTGTTATATTATAAGAAAAATAAGAATATGGTTATCACAATACTAGGACTTGAACATGTGACTTCCAACAAAACAAGTTCTTGAAATGTAGTGGAAGCCATTGGGTTATCCAACAATTTACTAAACAATCTAATAAACATTATATTTAATACAAGTTAAAATATTGTTTTGAATTTTTAAATGTTGGCTAACCGTATCACAAAATTCAATACAAGAACAATAATATGTGACACTAAAATCTGGAAAATGAACTTATCATCAAAAGAAATACTATGCATGAAATTCTCGAATGCATTCTCGTTTAACTTCAAAGTCAAATTAAGTATGGTAAATAGCATTTTTTTTTTAAATTTGTTGGCCCAAACCGCCGTGGGCAGTTTGCGGTGGATAGATCTCGTCGAGATATCCCAAATAAAAAAAGAGGCCAAAATGGACGTTCCTACGCGAAGTTATGGCCTTTCAAAGTTTTGTATTTTTTTCTTCATTTTTTTCCAAATTTTGAGACAGTATTATAATTAGCAAAAATAGGGAGGCTGGTTTGTAATTGACCAAAAGAAGAAAAAAAGGGTATGAATGGTTCGCAAGACCGAATCGGGCCGGTCCGGGTCGCTAGTTCGGCCGCATCACTCTAGCAGCCCATTTTTTGGGTAGACCCGGACTAGTGAAGCCACCGGTTCCCGACTGGATCGGTTGGACCGGCCGGTACGGTCCAGGTCTAAAAACAGAGATCTAGACATATTTAGTAGGCATATTCGTTGCATATCTTATGTGATCATGCGAAATCTGTTGGGATAAGGAAAGAAGATATATTCGGATTGCAACAGATATATCGGTACGCAGATCATATAAGGAAAGAAGATATTCTGCCGATTGCAACTAAAGATATGCTAAAGATTCTGCTGTGCCTATATAAGGAGAAGCCTCGACACAATTGAAGGAGCCTTTTGAAAAAGATAACTAGTGATTTTAGTCCTGTATCGAGTCAAAGTATTTTAGAAGAGCATTAAGTCAGAGGAACTCTGGAGTAGCTTAGTGTGTTCTTCGACTCAATCGAGTACACCAAAAATAGTTGATGGATAGGTATTGCAACTGCAAATATTAGAGGGAGTCTAAGATTTGGGTTGATATAAAACCTACATTGTAATTCTTAAGTAGGGTATTGTTTGAGTCAAACTTTTAGGTGCAAACTTCGTGGACTAGGACCATTTGGACCGAACCACGTTAAAACCTTTTGTATACTTTACTGTTTTTATGTTTAACTGTACATTCACAATTGCAACATTAAAATAGATTTTAAACGTTAAAGAACAGTTATCTGTCTTACTTACGAGTGCAGTTGCAACTACTGTCAAGTGCAATTGCATCCGATTATAAGTTACATAGATCTAAGATCTTTCAATTGGCATCAAGAGCGGGTCACTATATTTCATAATGTAGATCTTTGTTTTGTTTAAGTGTTTTTCTTATAGAGGAAATGAGGGAAGGTCTGTCGACCATAAAGCCACCAATGCTGACTGCTACCAACTACTCCTACTGGAAGAATTGCATGCGTAACTTCATCAAACAGTAGGATCAAAAGGCGTAGAAAAGCATCATAAAAGGATGGACCCCACCAACTGATGAACAAGGAAGAGTCAAATCCGAACTGGAATTGACCGATGTAGAGGAACTCCTTTCAACTGTGAAGTTGCAAGAGATGCTTGGCAGGCTATTGAGAATGCGCACCAGGGAGTTGCAAAAGTTCGGGCTTCCTAGTTGCAATTGCTGAACGACCAGTTCAATTTCGTGCGCATGGAAGAAACTGATACCATTACACAGTTTCACTCCAAGCATAGACTCCTGGCAAGTGAAGCCACCATCCTTGGGACCGACTTTCCAGAATCCAAAATTGTGTTAAAACTTTTGGGGTCTCTTCCAGAAAGATTTGCGATGAAGGTGTCAGCTATTGAAGAAGCAAAAGACATTAACACCTTTCCCCGTGCCGATCTCATGGGTACCCTTACCGCATGGGAAATAAAACTCCAAAGAGAAGGAGATGCCATTGCCGAATGAGTGGCACTAAAGGCAAATCTCCCTCAGAGCAGTTCTGACACCAAATTGGTCCAATCACTGGCTCTCCTCACGAAAAGGTTCAATAAAATGAACAAACACTGGAATAAAGGTAACTCTTCTAGTCCTGTTGCAAGTCCCTCTGATAATCTTAAAAAGTCTTCAGCTACTAATAGACTTGACAACAAAAGGTCTAGAAAATGTATTCAATGCAGGGAATGCCAAGGATTTGGACACATAAGAGCAGACTGTGCGAACCTCCCTGAGAAAAATAAGAATAGAGCTCTACTCGCGTGGAGAGATAATGAATCAGAAGATAGCGAGGATGACACGAAAAAGGTTGCTGATGTTGCATTCTCATCCTTCATTCCGTTCACCATAGCCAACATGGCTGTTGCAATCCAAAACTTGACGGAATCCGATTGCGACTCACTAGAGAGTGATGATCTGGATCCACTGGACAATATGGATGCCATCTGCAAGAGAAATTCTGAACTTGAGGCTCAACTCAAAACTGTTTCAACCTTTGGAAGCCCAGTCAGAATGAACAATAAAATCATGGAGCTGGAAAGAAAAGTTCTCTCACTCACTACGGAAATAGACCTCCTTTCTGCTAACCTTGACACAACTCTCAAGGCACACAAGGCCTTGGAAGATGTGTGTGACCTCACTCAAAAGGAATTGGATAATATAGTTAAAAATGTAAAACTACTCACTCCAAGTACTGACAATCTAGAACCTAAGCTTGGTCCCAAACCGCTTGGGAAATGCGGATCATGCCTTGAAGGAAAACAGAAGAAGATCAGCCATGCAGTGTTGCAACACACCCCATTAGCAAGAATCTTAGAACTCTTTCACATGGACCTTGTGGGGCAAATCCAGAAGGAGAGTATCTCTGGTAAACGGTACATATTTGTGTGTGTTGATGACTTCTCACGTTTCACTTGAGTTGAATATCTAAAAGAGAAAAATGAATCTTTTATGTTTTTCAAAAACCTTTGCAACACTGTTGCAACTGAAAAGGATTTAACAGTCAAAAGAATCTGAAGTGACCATGGGAAAGAATTTGAAAATTCCAGTTTTAACAACTTTTGTACTGATAAGGGAATATTTCATGAATACTCATCCCCAATTACACCAAAACAAAATGGTGTAGTAGAAAGGAAGAACATGACACTGGTTGAAATGGCTTGAGTCATGTTAAACTCGAAGAAGCTTGCTCTTAAGTTCTGGGTAGAAGCAGTGAACACTGCATGCTATGTTACAAATAGTGTGTATCTACGACCATGTACAACTAAGACAACTTATGAGTTATGGAAATTAAACGTCCTAGTGTTCAACACTTTCAGATTTTTAGTTGTGCTTGTTATGTACTCAATGATAGAGAATCTAGAGGTAAGTTCCAATCCAAATATGATTTAGGTATCTTTGTCAGATACTCTTGCAACAGTCATTCGTATCGTGTACTCAACATGCGCACCCAAACTGCTGTAGAATCATCTAATGTTGAATTTGATGATTACAAGGACTTCGCATCAACCTCCCCAGAATTCGAAATCACTGAGCTAATTGACTCAGAAGAAGAGGATGAGTCAAAGCCATTGTCTTCCAGACCCACTCCGCCAGTTGGAACCGAGCCTCTGACACCACCAGTTGTAACTACCACTGAGGTCACAGAGGCCACGGTTTCTTCCCTAGAAATGAATGAAAGAATGGAACACCTGGAGGCTCCTCCCCCACATTAGGAGGAACCATCCACCTGAAGCAGTCAATGGTGAAATGAGTGAAGGTATTCGAACTCGTGATCTGCCGCGCAAAAGGTATGACCAGATGGTGCGCATCGTGAGTTACACTTCCAAGATTGAACCTAAGAATGTGAAGGAAGCACTGTTGGAATAAGTTTGGATTGAAGCCATGCAGGAGGAACTTAATCAGTTTGAAAGAAATGATGTCTGGGAACTGGTGCCACGACCACCAAGAGTGAACATCATTTGAACAAAGTGGATTTTCAAGAATAAGACCGACGAGCTTGGGAACATTGTTCAAAATAAAGCAAGGCTTGTTGCACAAGGCTACACTCAAGTCGAAGGAGTTGACTATGATGATACATTCGCTCTAATTACAAGACTAGAATCTATTCGTCTCTTACTTGCTGTTGCATGTGTCTTATGCTTTAAACTGTTTCAAATGGATGTCAAAAGTACATTTCTGAATGGGTTTCTCAATGAAGAAGTTTTTGTTGAGCAACCCAAGGTTTCACTGATCCTTATTTTCCGGCCCATGTGTTGAAACTTAAAAGTGCCCTTTACGGTCTCAAACAAGCACCTCGTGCTTGGTATGAGAGACTCACCATTCATCTTCTTGCAAAGGGTTACACTAAATGAAGTATGGACCGAACTCTGTTTTATAAATATTTTGGAACTCATATTCTCATTGCACAAATATATGTATATGACATAGTGTTTGGCTCGACGTCCCCCACCGAGTTGCAACACTTCGTATCTGTTATGAAAAATGAGTTTGAAATGAGTATGGTTGGTGAACTCACATATTTCCTTGGTTTACAGGTCAAACAACATCGTAATGGAATATTCATATCTTAGACTAAGTATGCCAAGAACCGGATCAAGAGATTTGGGATTGAACATGCCAACCCAATGAGGACCCCCATGGGATCAACTGATTGACTCAGCAAGGACAATAGTTGCATCTCAGTGGATCCCAACCTCTACATGAGCATGATTGGAAGCCTATTGTATCTCATGGCTAGCCAGCCTGACATATGCTTCAGTGTTGTAGTGTGTGCACGTTATCAAGCCGACCCAAATGAGTCGCATCTCAAAGATGTTAAAAGAATCATTCATTACATTTCTGGTACAACTGATTTGGTCTCAGTTATAACTCTAACGATAACCTCTCTCTTGCAGGTTATAGTGATGCCGATTGGGCTAGATACGCTGATGATCGAAAGAGCACGACGGAAGGATGTATCTATCTTGGAGCTAGTCTTGTCTACAGGTTCAGTAAGGAACAACACTCTATAACTCTTTCTACATCAAGAGCTGAATATATTGCTGCAGGTAGCTGTTGCACCAAGATAATCTGGATGAAACAAATGTTGCAAGACTATGGTATTGCTCAAAATGAAATCCTTCTTTACTGTGATAATACCAGTGCAATTAACATTTCTAAAAATCCAGTCCAACACTCACGCACCAAGCATATCGACATAAGATATCACTAAACATCAGGGAACTAGTAGAACCACATGAGGTGGATACATGCAACTGGTAGCTTTCACTCTGACAAACAACACATGCAACTGGTAGCTTTCACTCTGACACTTTTGTGAACAAGGAAGCTCTTTCCAATGAGTAGACGCGTGGGGATACGGATGTTGAGCCCCCAACGAAGAAGGTTCGACCCACTCCCCAACCTAAGAAGGCCGCTCCACTAGTCGTGGACACTCAGTTCGTCCTGCCCGAAGTTGCACCTACTGTTACAGCCTTGAAGGCTATTCATGCTGACTCCGAACGGTTCTATACGCCTACGACTCAGGTAAAGTTCAATGGGTATAGGAAACAACCGCTGGTTGAGGAATGCCCCTGGAAGAAAAGTCTTATGCCAAGACTGATGTCCTTACCTTGCTGAAGAAACGGGGATGGCTAGTTGCAACCCAGAAGGTCGACATTTATGGAAAGGCGCTGGTCCAGGAGTTCTATGCCAACCTCACCACTCAACTTGATGCAGAGGAATCACTCCAGCATCATGTCGTTTTTGTCCCCAATTATGTGTGCCCTTTTACTGCTGAGTTACTCTTTGCTGAGATGAAGGCTTCTATCGTGGAGACAGGTGCCCTTTTCCGTGTTGCAACTGGAAAAGAACCTGAACAAAGTTTCTAGCGAACTCACTAGTGGGACGGTCAGATCGTGGCTTTCTGGCCCTCTCACCACTAGCGACCTCACCCACATGTACAATATATTGTTTTGCATTCTTGTTTGTCACTGGCTGCCATGTTCACAAACCTCGACCATGAGCGTTGAGGTTTCAAGTGTTCTGTTCTGCATTGGCACTGGAGTTGCAATTGATCTGGGCAAACTTATTTTTGAGCGTATCTATCTAGAGGCATTCCCAAATTTGATCCCTCTCTCGGTTTTCCTTCACTCATCTATAGGGTATTGATCGCTCAGTTCCCCAATTTGAAAAGTAAATGGGAGGATCTCACCCATGTTCAGGCAATGTTAGCCAGTACCAAGGTCTTGAACAAACCACCATTATCCCCGGTTGAAACTGACAATACCTCCAAGAAAGGGACTGGATCCCTACCAGATGGATCTGCCAGCCTTGAGGGCGTCGACATGGAACTCTCGCGCTTAAACAACCTGGTTGAGCGGTTGAGCAAGTCGTTTGAGGAAATGAGCACATTCATGGCGATGCTGGAATCCAAGCTTGATCGCCTGTTAGAACAGTCAGGCACTGGCACACCTTGATTTGTTCTTTCAAAAAAAGGGAGAAAAAGAGTTGAAGGGGAGGTGCAAGTAAGGGGGAGCACCTACCACACCCTTTTTTTGCAAACTCTTTAAACTATGAACAATCTTATTTTGTGTCGTTTTGTCGAATGGTTGCACCGATGTTGCAACCACTACTCTTTCTGCGCTACTACTTTAATTGCACTATGGCTTGATATGAACTTTTCATGGTATGCTATGGTCTAACCTCTTGTGGAGATTGGTCAATGATTTTGACAAAACAAATCAAATGTGGAGATTGTTAGGACCGTCTCCCTCACTCGGACTGTGCTTAGATCCGATCAGCCCAACTTAGCTAATTGATATTGTTTTGTTTTAAATCATTAGATTAAGTTAAATCTTAGATAACAATTATCTTGCTAATATTTCCATATCATTTTAAGATATTACTCTATCCTAAAGATTAACTTACATATATCTCCTTATTATGTATCTAGACATATTTAGTAGGCATATTCGTTGCATATCTTATGCGATCATGCATAATCTATTGGGATAAGGAAAGAAGATATATCCAAATTGCAACAGAAATATTGGTACGCTTATCATATAAGGAAGGAAGATATTCTGCCGATTGCAACTAAAGATATGCTAAAGACTTTGCCGTGCCTATATAAGGAGAAGACGCGACACAATTGAAGGGGACTTTTGAAAAAGATAGCTAGTCATTTTAGTCCTGTATCGAGTCAAAATCTTTTAGAAGAGCATTAAGTCAGAGGAACTCTGGAGTAACTTAGTGTGTTCTTCGACTCAATTGAGTACACCAAAAATAGTTGATGGATAGGTATTGCAACTGCAAATATTAGATGGAGTCTAAGATTTGGGTTGATATAAAACCTACATTGTATTTCTTAAGTAGGGTATTGTTTGAGTCAAACTTTTGGATGCAAACCCCGTGGACTAGGACCATTTGGACATAACCACGTTAAAACCTTTTGTGTTCTTTACTGTTTTTATGTTTAACTGTACATTCACGATTGCAACAGTAAAACATATTTTAAACGTTAAAAAACAGTTATCTGTCTTACTTACGAGTGCAGTTGCAACTACTGTCAAGGAAGAATATAAGTAACCTATCACCTTTAATATAAGGGAAAAAAACGAACTATACCCATCGTTTAGCCTCTTTTACGAAACTATACCCAACCTTTGAACTTTTGCAATACTATACCAACCTTTGTAAATCGTAACTATGCTATACCTAGACTAATTTTCCGGCCAAAATTGGAAATTTGCAGGGGTAAAACCAGTACTACACTCAAAAATTAAAAAAAATAAGAAAAAACTAAAAAAAGAACCCCCCCCCCCTCCTTCCCCGTCGCCCCCCACCCCACCCCCACCACGCTGATTTGCAGCAACACCGCTGCAAATCGTAGTGATGACCGCGATTTGCAGCCGTGGTGGCTGCAAATCGGCGGGGTGGGGGTGGGGGCGACGAGGAAGGAGGGGGGCGGGGGGTCTATTTTTAATTTGTTTTTGTTTTTTTAGTTTTTTTTTATTTTTTATTATAAATAAATAAAATGACTATTTTGCCCTCGTGCAAATCGGATTGCTGATGTCACAAGATCAGAATATGACGTTTTTTTGCCAGAAAATTAGTCTAGGTATAGCATAGTTACGATTTACAAAGGTTGGGTATAGTATTGCAAAAGTTCAAAAGTTGGGTATAGTTTCGTAAAAGAGGCTAAACGATGAGTATAGTTCGTACTTTTTCCGTTAATATAATCACACAGGAGATAGAGTTTCAAAGAACTGGCAAGTGAAACTAGAAACAAGCTCAGCACCATTCTCCTGATAAGTTGTGCCTTCTTCAAAATCGATAACCTCTTTGTAACTCTTCTCTGCAGTTGCGTAAGCCATAATTCTCCCCGGCTTATGAACCAGTAATGTGCAATCGTCCTTACCATTTTCCTCAACCATAGCCAGTACAGAAAAAGATCCAAAACATGGATCAAGATCAATGCGGTGTTTCAACAACCATTTAGAATAATCCTTTTGCAACTCAAACACCAGAACCAATTTCTTTACATGATAGTGTGCAATACAAAGCAAAGAACCGTTCCTTTCAACATAGTTGACTTTACAAGTAGAAACTCCATAGTACTCTGGAACTACCATTAATCTTGGATGTTCTTTGGCTATGTTATCGTCAAAATCGAAGAAGACCCCACTCCAGTGAATCCCATTATTCCAGTAGATCCCATGATTGTAATCCAGATTGGACGGAGCGAAAAATTGGCCTCCACAAAGCTTCCAAGTGCGAGTCCCCGACTCATACACTTCCATCTGACAGCGTCGTGGTCGACCCCCCAAAAAACCTGAAATTCTCCTCCTAGCAAACCTGACACAAAAGATCTTGTAATGAGGAGACTTTAAAGGATCAAATACTAGATTAAGCCCCACGGCAATCGGGTACATCTCATTAGTACTAAGGGCAATCTTTCTTGATTGCTTTGTCGTTGGATTGTAGACGTGGCACTCTTGAGGGGCACTGTTACACCGCAGTAAAAACAGGTCATTCGAAGAGCTGCATACAATCGGCTCTTTGAATGTAGAAGGGAACCAATAGGGTACCAACTTCGAGAGGGTGGGTTGGAGATAGTAATAATGGTGTGGTGTTTGCGGGAGACAAAGGAGGAGAGAAAGTTCTGGCTTAGAGAGACGGTAGCGTGTGGCGTGTAAACGAGAAAAACGAGGAGAGGAGATCAAACAGAGCCATCGTTTACTAACCAGTTTGAATCTGATTAGCGATTTTGCCGGTAGCCGTAGGAGGAGTTCTGTAAGTATGTCGCTGCTATCAGTGATCATGTTGTTTGAAAATTTCTGTTGTGAGTGTAAAATGTGGATTGAGAGTTGCTAGAGTTGAGGATTATAACAAAGATATAATTGTACGACAACAGCCAATAAAAAACAAATAAGTGCATGCTAAAGATCATTACCCCATGTAACACAAAAATAAAGGTAGTTACTTAGATTAGCATAGGGAGATCTAGTAACATAATGTTTTAAATTTTATAATCTGATTATCTTGCCAATGTTCAAAAGTGGTTCTTATATCAATAAACTGTGAGGGTTGTGCAACTCTTTTTAAAGTTTCCCTTTTTGCCATAAGATTAACGCAAGTAGGCCATGTTGCTGAAGTTGACGCTTTTTATATACATTTTTACTGTATCGGAAAGGGTTCCCCTACAATGCAGTCCTAATAAAAGTATTTAATTTTGCCATATGATTAGTAGTTTAATACAAATAGGCCATATATATTGCTATTTTTGTTGCTGGTTTTCGTGGACGGTTTTACTATATTGGAAAGGGTCCCTTACAACCATTTCAACTTACACGGAGAGGAAATTGGATTTAGTGTACAACAGACGCTAAAGTAGTCCCTCACCTCTTTGGATTCCCTCTACGTCGGGGAAATTTACTACAAAGAGTGCTTACCTTACCGACCAATCTCACCGTTTTACTCCCATTAGTGAACAAGATGCCTTTCTTTTTAAAAATATTTGGAGTGCTAGATTGCATAATAGGCAGAAACTTTTCTTATGGAAGCTTATGCATAATATTCTTCCAACCCGTGCTAGACTTAATGCTATTTTTACCATTAATGATATCTCTTGTCCCGTGTGTAATTCTAATATTGAAAATATTGAGCATTTATTCCTTAATTGTCCTTGCATTGTTCAATTGTGGCTCACCTGTAAATGACAGCTTAATCTCAATCCTTTAAAGGATTGGACTATAAAGGAATGGATGCGACTTCTTCTTGATAGCACAGGGAGTTTTTTCTCCTCTAATCTTTTGCGCGAGGAATGCCTCATATTTTTCTGTTGCTTATGTGATATTATTTGGCAAAATCGTAACCATATAACGCATGGACTTACTCCCTTTACATTGCAGGAATCTGCTCGGAAAGCTAATAATAAAGCTCTTGAACATTGGCAAGCTCAAAAGGAAAAAAGAATCCAAAGTAGTTGCAACCCTTCATCTTCATGGAAGCGACCAGCCCTTGGATGGACTAAAGCCAACTGTGATGCAGCTTTTATCGACGGTAAAGCGTCTACGGCTTGCCTCTTTCGTAATGCGAAAGGAACGGTCATTGGAGCAACCACAAAACAACGCCTATGCATCAATCTCCTTGCTAGTGAAGCACTTGCAACCCTCCAAGCATGCCGAATTCTTGATAAAGCGGGCATTGCTAAAGCTATCATTGAAACCGATTGTCTAAATCTTGTTGACGCTATTTTGGATGCAAGAACCAACCCACCTTGGTGCATCAAGCCGATTGTTATCGCAGTTCAGAAATTTTGGCGAGTGTGGCCTAAATGGAAATTTAGGCACGTTCATAGAAATATGAACAAAGCAGCGCACAACCTCGCTCATTGGGCCGCTTGTAACTCGTGGTCCTCTTATTTTGATAACTCTAATATTCCCAATTGTTGTCTTTGTGATGGAGGAATGCATGTATTAAACATTTCTCATTCTTTTGATTAATATACTACTGTTTTTTATCAAAAAAAAGACGCTAAAGTAGTATAATTAACAACTAATTAAAATTTAACTTTAACTAAAGTAGTTTGTATAGATTTTTTTTAGCGTAAGAAATAAACTTGTATTCCCTAAAATCACGATAAAACGAGATTTATTTGCCGTGTATAACGTTATAAACTATTCTAGTTTAATATCATCAACAGGGTTATAAACATTAGATTATTTCATGCACCAAAACTTTTAGGCCGTAAATAAGTAGTAAAATTTCATTTCAGTGTGACTAAATGTTCTAGCTAAAAGATGAGTCAACTCGTTGAATACTTGCTATGTTATTTGCTACAGCTAGATTGGTGGAACAATGAAGCCAAGTGAAATGTAGAGGATAAAAAAATTGATTAACAAATGAAAATAGATACCAAGATCCATTCAGATTATAGAAAGAAGAGAACTAGAAAGTGCAAAACATGCATTAGGCCATTAGCACAAGTCGCTCACAATGTATTAATAATTAAACAGGAGCTAAAGTGAAATTGAACTGACAAACAAGGGAAGCCCGAATCGAATTGAACACAATTCTTCTGCACTTTTAGATCCATAACCACGTTAGAACTCTTGTCTGCAAACTTGTATTCCATAATCTTCCCCCGTTCATTATGAATCAACAACATGCAATCGTATTCATCGGTACTAACCATACTCAAAATTGTTAGACGCCCAAAATGTGGGCCGAGATCAATGCGATACTTGAACAACCATTTAGAATAGTCCTTCCGCAATTCAAACACCTCGGCCACTCTCTTCCAAGGTCGATGCACGACACAATGCAGAGAGCTGTTCCACTCAACGTAGCTAAAAGTATAATAACATTGTTGGACGTTCTCGTAGAGCATTCTTTTCGAGATCGAAAAAGACTGAGCCCCAACCCCAGTGGATCCCCTTGTTCCAGTAGATCCCGCGATTGTAATCCAGACGCGGTGCATCCAGAGCCCATATTGGTACTCCACAAATCCTCCAAGTCCTACTCGACGAATCATAAACCTCAATCTGACAACCACGTCGGTGATCCCTCCTTAAACCCAAGATTCCAACACCAGCAAATCTGATGCAAATAATCTTGTAATGAGGCGACTCGAGAGGATCAAATACTATGTTAAGCCCCTTTACAATGGGGTACTTCTCATTCCTACTCAGTAAAATCGCTCGCGACTGCTTTGTGGTGGGATTGTACACGTGACAGTATTGTTTGGAATCAGGATATCGAAGCAAAAACAGGCCTTTTGAAAAACTGCATACAGTCGGCTCCTCAATGGCAGGAGGGAATTCAAAAGGTACCAATTTCGAGTGGGTGAATTGGAGATAGTAATATTGGTGTGGCGTTTGTGGGGGGCGGAATAGGATGAGAGGCTCCGGTTTAGAGCTAGCGAGGTGCTTCGTGTGAAGATGAGAAAAACGGGGTGAGGAGATCAAGCACAGCCAAAGCTTGCTCACTAGTTTGAATCTGAGAAGGGATTTTTCCGGAAGCCATAAGAGGACTTCTATAAGTACATTGTCGCTATCAGTGATCATGATTTGAGACTGAGTAGAAGAATTAGGAGTTGATGATAATGCGAAAGTACTTTCGACAGTTACTCAGCTATAAATCCTATATAAAGCGAACACAATCTAAATTTTCATATTGGAGAGACCTCTCGCCCATCCAAGCAGAAAAGACGTATGTTCTAGTATATTATTTGCTTTCTTATCTAAGAAAATTCTTTCGATATATATGGCATATATGTATTGAATCATGTATCTTAAAATCCATCAATAAACCAGAAAATCACTTTCAAACAATTCACCAATGTATTTCCTAAACAGAGTTATTTGGGAGATTTGGAAGGTGGGGAAAAACAAGTTATACAATAGAGAAGAAGACACCTCAATTGCCAAGGCTGTGGAGCAAATGAAGTCAATTAATGAATTTGGTTCAAGGCAAAAGTGTAAAAACTCTCATTCTCTAATAATGATTGGTTTTTGCCAATGAGGTACTGATCGGATCGATCTTGCTCGGCCTGTTGTTATTGATTTCTCGGTAGGGTGGAGTAGCACTTGTACTTCTGATAACTAAAATCTTGTTTTTGACTGATAAAATAAAAACCAACAGACGAGACAAACTTGTCGAGAAACCTTTATCTTTGTACCCGCGAAACCAATTTTTTTCAAGAAAGTTAAAGAATATACATGCCATTATTATATACACGATCCCAACAACATAGCTAGCTATTAGAGAGAACTACAAGCCTATCTATCACCCACAATATAATTCAATCAGACAAGAGCTAAGGTTTCAAAGAAGTGACCACAAGTGAACCCCGAGGCAAATTGAACAGAGTTCTCTTGATAAAACGACTCCTCGTTTAAGTCGATGACCACTTTAAAACTCTTCTCTTCAAACCCATAAGTCATAATTTTGTTGCTTTGATGAATCAGTAACGCTCTATCTTCCTCATTATATCCCCCAACCATACTCAGAATCGAAACCGGTCCAAAATCTGAGTCGAGATGAATACGATGTTTCAACAACCATTTCGAATAGTCCTTTTGCAATTCAAACACCACCACCAATTTCATTTCAGGATAGTGTGCAATACCATGTAGACAATCATTACACTCAACATAACTTACATCAAAAGTAGTTCGCCCGTCATCTCCCGGAACTACAATTCTTGGAACTTCCCCGACAACATTCTTGTCGAAATCGAAAAAGAACACACCCCAGTGAATCCTATTATTCCAGTATATTCCACGGCCAAAATCCATAAACGATGGAGCAAAGAACGGATCTCCACAAATCCTCCAAGTGCAACTATCCGATTCATACACTTCGATTTCACAATGGCGAGGCCGAACTTGTCTAAAAACACCGAAAGTCCTCCTTCTCGCACATCTGACGCAGATAATCTTATAATATGGTGATTTAAGAGGATTAAAGACAATATTAAGTCCCGCAACAAGAGGGAACCTTTCATTAGTACAAAGGGTGATCCTTCTTGATTGCTTCGTGCTAGGATTGTACACGTGGCAGTCTTGCGGTGTAGTAGCACACCGCAGGAGAAACAGGGCGCCATTTGACGACGTGCTGTATACGTTCGGATCTTCAAGGTCAAAAGGGAACATGTACTGTACCAACTTTGAGTGGTTGGATTGGTGATAGTAATAATAATACTGATGTGGCGTTTGTCGGAGACAAAAAAGAAGAGAAAGCTCTGGTTTAGAGAGACGGAGGCGCGTGTTGTGCACGTGAAAAAACTGGTGAGAGGAGATCAAACAGAGCCATCGTTTGCTTACCAGTTTGAATCTGATGAGAGACTTTACCGGCAGCCGCAGTAGGAGTTCTGTAAGTATGTCGTCGCTATCGGTAATCATGATCTGAGAGTTTATTTTTGGTTCAAGTGTTGTGTTGAAAAGCACAACAGTTGCAAATCGGCAGATAAAAAAAAACAACGACTTATTTTTGATGAATAATAAAAAACAAAGACTTGGAAATTGTTTTTACAGAAATTCTTCATGGAAAGATTCCTCAACCTTACTTGTCAAGCCGACAGCCCCACTATATAGTATTATTACTTCATAGGATGGGGCGTAAACGTACTCAAGGGTAGAAAGGTAACTCACTTATATAATAGGGAGTTGTTAATTAGTCAAAATTTCGAATTGTAAGGATGTGGGCATCACTCTCACGCCACAAAATTTTCTATGAAAAACTGGACAGGTTAGTTTCGGATTTTGAATTCTAGGTAGATTAATTGATATCTACAAATGATCCTCTTGTACTGCTTTGACCTTGCGGGCGAGGTATCCTTTGTTTTTTTTTTTTTTTTGGTTGGCAAAGATAATATATTAGCAAAAGCAAATGATACAAAGACAAGAGTACAACAGGTACTCGAATTTAATCCGAGAGACACATGCCACTAGATTAAGCATTCTATCGGACACATAGACCATATCACAAAAGAAAAATAAAAATTTCGGCCTTTAACTTTGATCCAAGTCCAAGCCATCACCTTTATGCGAAATCCGGGTCGATATTATCAAAAATCTTCTTATTCCTAACTTTCCACAATACCCAAATAACTGAAAACCACACAATGCTCCACTCAGTTATACCCTTTTTACTTGGCCATATGTAAAGATTTTGGAGAAAATGATTTCTCAGACCCCGCACGATAACCGTAGAAAACCCAAACCAATTATAAATACTCATCCAGACTCTAAAAGCAAAATCACAATCGTAAAGCATGTGGTCAGTGCTTTCAGCCACGTTCCCACAAAAAAATGTAATTCACGTTTGTGTTCACACCCCTACTAACAAAGTTTTCTCTCTTCGTTATCCTATCCATCATTGCTTTCCACACAAAACAATTGACCTTAAGGGGAACTTTAGTTGCCCACAACTTCCTTAAGATAGGATCTTTAGTTGCCAAGGAGAAATGATTTAAGTGCTCGTAAGCATAACGAACTGTGTATGAGCCCAAAGAATCGAATTCCCACCGCCAAGATTCTTTAACATCCAAATTAGGACAGAACCCTTCAATAACGCGAAGAAGGTCCTCAAAAAGAACGGTCTCCCAATTGAAAAAATCTCTCCTCCAATGCCATGTCCATGCCCATGATTGATTGAGCGACTCCCATTTATCCGCTATTGAAGCATCCTTATCTGTCGTAAAACTAAAAAGTCGCGAGAACCTCAAGCAAATAGGCTGATTACCAATTCACTTTGATTTCCAGAAACTCGTGTATTTACCATTGCCCACCACTCTCTCAAGCCCGTTGAAGAATTTATAGATAAGGGTTATGTGGTTGATCCTGTTCATGGATTAAAGTTTCAGTTTCGAAATAGGTTTCGACCAGCTAAAAATTAGAAACGTTTGGTAATATTTCGAGAACTTTTCAGAATATTTCGAAGAATTTATATAATTGTGGTTATGGCTAACTTGGAAACTACGTGTATTTTTGTTTCGATTAAGTCAAAAACGAAAATATTTCGGTGCTTTTAGAGGAAACGCACAAAAATTTTGGTCCATGCTCCTGTTTTCTCTTGATTAGATTCATAGGGAAAGCGGCAATAGGCCAAGAAAATATTTAGGTAATTACTCATTTTTTTGATAAAAAGTTGTATTTCATGATTTAAATTAAATCTGTAAAATTATGTTCAAGACATAAGTTTAAGACATTCCTTTCATGGATCAAAATCTCCGTGCGTTTCCTCGAAAAGTACCAAAATATTTTCGTTTTTGACTATATCGAAACAAAACATGCATGTAGTTTCAATGTTCGCTATAACCACAATATTACGAATTCTTCGAAACATGCCGAAAAGTTCTCGAAATATTACGAAGCGTTTCTAGTTTTTAGCTAACCGAAACCTACTCCAAAACCGAGACTTTGATCCATGATTCCTTTATACCTCCTACGAGACGAATATAAAGTTACATCTGTATTTTATTTAAAAAAACAACAAGAAGCTAAAATCACGAATAATAGTAACTAGGAGACAATTTTCGTTTAATATATTCTTGTGTAATATAAGTTTGTTAACTTAAAACTCTAAAAGTACTCAAACTTACATTTTAAGCTGATTTTGCCTACTCACTCTGATTCTTGTACGCCAAAAAGAACAACATTTGATACAAACTTGTCAAGAGAAACCAGCTTACTTTATCTGCTGCTCTCATGAATCCAATCATATTTCTAAAATTAAAATTGTAGAAGCAAGTGCAACTATATACAACATTCAAACATTACCACTAAGTATAATACATCAATCAAACAAGAGCTAAGGTTTCAAAAAACTGACAAGCGATCAATCCGGACGCAAATTGAACACAATTATCCTGATGAAACGCCTCCTCTTTTAAATCGATAACCACTTCAAATCTCTTCTCCACAAACTTGTAAGCCATAATTTTCTCCGGTTGATGAATCAGTAGCGCGCAATCTTCCTCATTGTATCTCCCAACCATACTCAGAACTGAAAACGGCCCAAAATCCGCATCAAGATCGATGCGATGTCTCAACACCCATTCAGAACAATCTTTTTGCAATTGAAACATCGCTACCGATTTCTTTCCGGGATACTGTGCAACACAAAAGAGAGAGTTTTTCCACTGAACACAATCTACATTACAAAAAGTTGTCCACCCACCATCTGGGACGACTATTCTTGGATGCTCACGGACAACATTCCTGTCAAAATCGAAAAAGATTCCACCCCAATGAACCCCGTTATTCCAGTAAATTCCTCGATCGTAATCCATATCGGAAGGAGCAAAGAAACGATCACCACAAAACTTCCAAGTGTCGGTATCCGACTCATACACCTCAATCTGACTACGGTTGGTCCGCCCCATTCTCAAAAAACTAGAATGCCTCCTCTGCGCAAATCTAACACAAATAATCTTGTAACGACCGGGTGATGTTAGAGGATCGAACACAAGACTAAGCCCCGCTACAATAGGGTACGTCTCATTAGTACGTAGCGCAATCTTTCTTGATTGCCTCGTGGTGGGATTGTACACGTGGCACTCCTGCGGTGCAGCAGCGCACCGCAGCAGAATCGGAGAACCATTCGACGAGCTGCATATAGTATTATTTTGGTCTTCAAGTGTGGTAGGGAAACTATACGGTACCAACTTCGAGGGGGCGGAATGGAGATAGTAATAACGGTGTGGCGTTTGCGGGAGGCGGAGTAAAAGAGAAAGCTCTGGCTTAGAGAGACGGTGGTGTGCGGTGTGGAGACGAGAGAAATAGTGGGAGGAGATCAAACAGAGCCAATATTTGCTTACCAGTTTGAATATTATTAGAGATTTTGCCGGTAGTCGTAAGAGGATTTCAATAATTATGTCATCATTACGAGTGATCATCATCTTTAAGAGGTTTTCAGTATGAGTGAAGAGCAATTATTGCAAAGATGAAACGAACTACTTTATGCAAAGTGAAGTGAACATAAAACAAAAACAAGTTAGTTAAGACATACATTTTCGAATCGAAAGATTCCACCAACATTATCTCACAATATAGTATTATTAGTTCATGATTGGATCAAAGAGGCGTGACTCACGACGAGTAACGTACAGATGTGTACTCAAAGGTCCATATCTAAAGTTAATTACTAATGAGATATGATTCATTTTTCTAATGGAGTTGGTAACTGATGGGTGTAATTTAGGATTGACCCAATATAACGTTATTGAGCCGGCCCAAAGACGCATCGAATAGGGAGAATTCGAGGCGCGCATCGAATCAGTATTATAAGCTCCCCCCACTGGGCCGGCCCAACAGCGCATCGAATACGTCTGATTCGATGCGCGTATCGAACACCCACGATTCGATACGGCTTTCTATATTGGATTGTGGGTTCCACGGGACGGGTTCTATAAATAGTCCGTCCCCTCGCATTCAAAGGGACTTTTTTCGAGATCTGATCCAACTCAGTACAGTCAGCATCGAACCAGCACCGTTCGACACGATCCATATCGAATCAACTTCAGTTCGAGACGCACAGAAATACCGTATCACTGTTCGATACCTAAGTACGCATCGAATTCGACACTCACAGCACGTATCGAATTCGATACGTATCAGATTGACTTTCATTCAGTGATAACTGTACCGCATCGAATTGATCCTCATTCGACACGTCTATATCGAATGCTTGAAATTCGATACGTATTATTGACTTTGTAATTTAGTTATTCTGTCTAGAAAGCTTGTATTAAGTGTTCTGGACCAAGCTAGTCCGCTAATATTGTCGGATAGCATTGTTTGATCTCATTTTGTATAATTTATTGTGTTCTATTACCGTGACGAAATAAGACCAAAACATTGGCGCCGTCTGTGGGAACACAAATTATATTAGCTTCATAGGCAGTATGACTAGAATAACTCGATCCAAGAGTAGAGCTCTGGAAGGTAATACGGGAGAAGAACAATCCGGTACACCTGAACGGGGTATGCCAGACATAGTTGGACCATCAACATTACCACCGGCGGTACCAACTCCAGCTAGGAAAGAAAACCAAGGACCTCAAGCTGAGAAGGTACCCATTAATGAAGCCGAGGTGAGTGGAGCTTCAGCGACAAATGCAGCAATTCCAGATAAATTCAAGAGTGAATTATTCGCAATGATAAAAGCAGTCGTGGCTGAGGTGCTCCCTACCGCACTTCCCGTTATGATACCATCTCCTGTTGAATATTCTGAGAACTTGAGAGAACAAGGTTCAGCTATCTGAGAGCAGAAAGGGAAGGAAAAGGAAAGGTCACAGCAAGACGACCGAAGAAGTAAACATACTTCGGAAAGGATGAACAGCAAAGGGAAATCAGTTCATGGAGAGCGAGGAAAGAAGCCAGTATCTGTAGAGATACAATCGAAAAGGCCTCATGAGAAGATACAAAAGGAAAGAGAGGCAGAATATGCTGCTGAACGAAGTAGAAAAGAAGACAGAAGACGGTCGGAGAGTCGTAATTCCAGGAAAGATAGGAATGAGGAAGAGGATCATAGAGAGGAATCGCGTAGAAGAAAACGTAGAGATGACCAAAGACAGCCAGAAGGTCTTGATTTGCATGGCAAGCATAACACAATAAGCAGGAACGTTGGAAGGTTGGAAAAGGGGAAAGCAATAGCCGAGACTCGAACGGCAAGGGAGGACAATTCTATGAATCGCAGTCCTTTTTGCCGAGAGATAGAGTCGGAAATTTTAGGGCAAGGAGATAAGATCCCAGAATTAAAAACATACAATGGAAAATCTGATCCCCGAGATCATCTCTTCCAGTTAGACAAAAGACTGTCCCTCCACGGTTTCAGGGACAATATGCAAGCTAGAATATTTGCAACGATTCTATCAGAAGTGGCTGCTGACTGGTTTAATCGAATTCCTCATGGACACATTGAGAGTTATGCTCAGTTGAGAAAGATGTTTGAGGATCAATTTTCTAGTCAGTCTAGGCTGGTTTTGGATCACTCCCACTTATACACAATGAAGCAGGAAGTTAATGAAAGTCTAAAGGACTTCATGAAACGCTTCAACACAGAGCTATTGAGAATTGATAGTCCGACGGGAGAAATGGTTGCAAGCATAGTTTTTCGTGCAACTACCAACACCATGTTTGGCGGTGAGTTACTGAAATGAAAACCCACCACAGTTGAAGAAATAAACAAGATAGCTCGTGATGTGGTTCACTTCGAGGAAATGATGGCAACCAAAGTTCCTAACAATGTGGCCGTAAGAGATAGAGAGAGAGGCAAAGAAGATCAAAATCGCCACAACAGCAGCAACAGGAATAAAAATTACAAAAGGGATAGTTCGCCTCGAAGGTACACCCCGCTAAACGCTCACATTATGGCAGTATTTGGGGCAGCAAAGAAAAAAGGATGGTTAAAGGATCCCAGACCGATGAGAGAGTCCAAGGCTACAATGTACTCAAATCAATTCTGCCAGTACCACAATCAGAAGGGGCATAATACAGAGGAATGCATAAATTTGAAAGATGAGATTGAGCGGTTGATAAAGGATGGAAAATTGGTAGAGTTTGTCAAGAAAGTGCAAGAACAAGAAAACAATTCCAACCGTAAGAGAACTCCATCTCCTAGGAAAGATAAACAGAGGGCAATCGATGAACCGCAACTTTTTCAATACCCCCAGATTGAGGACGGAAACACCAGGAGAGGCATCATCAATATGATAGCAGGAGGACCAGGAGGAGCAGATTCTACCAACGGTCGTAGAAAGATCACAAGGTTTATTGAAGCAGATAATTATGTTCATATGTCTAATATGCTAAGAATCGAAGAAATGCCACACGAAGAGATCACTTTCTCCACTGCAGACCTACGGAAACTAAGTGCACAAGCTATACAGATGTCGGATTTAAATTGCCCTTTGGTGGTAACTGTAGATATAGCTAATTTTGGAGTCACCAAAATGCTTGTGGACCACGGGAGTTCCGTAAATGTACTATTCAACTCTACGTTGCTCAAAATGGGATTGAACAACCAGGCACTGGAACCGGTGAGAACGTCGCTTCATGGTTTTGGAGGTCCAGCGATAGTACCACTGGGCATGATCAAGCTCCCAACTTCATTGGGGACAGATCCAAAGAGAACGACAATTTGGGAGAACTATGTAATCGTTGACATGCACTTCGCATACAACGGAATCATAGGAAGGCCGACATTGAATGCATTTCGAGCGCTACCATCAACCTACCATCAGATGATAAAATTCCCCACCATTGCTGGCACGGGAGAAGTCATTGCAGATCACATTGAAGGTTGGAAGTGCTATGTTAACTCGCTCCGGACGCGGCCACAACCAGAAGAAAACGCAGCAATAGCTTTGGCTCCGGGGCGTATGGAGCAGATTGAATAAATATTCTGTTTAAATTTACAAGCATTTTTAGCATTTTGAATATTTTGAACAAATTTTTATTCGTTCTCTCTGCTATAATACGCATGAGGGACAAGAATGTATGAAATTAAAACAGGTACCACAAATCCTGGATCTGAAGGACGGCACTGGAAGTCATACTAATGAGCAATGATCAAAGCTCAGTTCAATTTACATAATCTAATTTGAATTATTCAAAGAAGATTATGTCGAATTATTTGATTTATATAAATTTGGTATACTTTGCATAATGTAATCAGTGCAGGTCTAGAAAATCAGAAGAACGGAAACTCTGCCCCAAAGTGGCATGAGATACCAAAAATCCCAGAAGAAATCAGAAGAACGGAAATTCTGCCCCAACGTGGCATGAAATACCGAAATTCCCAGAAGATCAGGAGAACGGAAACTCTGCCCCAAAGTGGCACGAGATACCGAAAATCTCCGAAGAAATCAGAAGGACGGAAACTCTGCCCCAAAGTGGCAAGAGATACCGAAAGAAGCCAGAGGCAACAAAGGGACGGAAACTCTGCCCCAAAGTGGCAAGAGATACCGAAAATCCCTAAATCAATCAATAAAACGGATACTCTGTCCCAAAGTGGCACGAGATACCGGTAGAAGTCAAAGACGACATAAAGAACGGAGACTCTGCCCCAAAGAGGCACGAGATACCGATTAAAGTTCAAAACAAGAAGGATGAGAACCTGAACAAAGTGGCATAAGGTACCATAAACCCCTAAATAAAATAAGGGAGGGACGTGCTATATTACAACAAACTCGAAAAATCACGAACAACAAATTGAAACAAACATTTTGCCCCAAAATGACTAAGGCCATTGAAGTAGAAGGCAGATACTACGAAAAATATTGATAAACAATTTTCAATGAAAATTAATGAACCAGCAGGTTGTCAAAATAAAGTAAATGACTGAGATAAGAAATTGAAAGAAAGGACAACAGTCAATATTCCACAAATTAAGCAATGAATATTAAATTGTTTCAAGCATAATAGGGCGACGCAGCGCCCTACACAAATTAAGTTACAAATGAAAATTGTTTATAAACGCAGAAATAATAGACAGCCTAAGTAACAACCAGTCTTATTCTTCATCTTCTGATGAGGGATATGGTTCGGGCATTTCTAACGGCGGTGATAACCCTCCGAGAATGAGATCCTCCCTATTCAGCAGAGGGGCAAAATCATCAGATTCTGTAGCCTCAGAAGCTTGACGAGGTGGACGTCTCTTCAAATCTGGCCCCAGGGACAGGTCTAACCATTCTGGTTCAAATTTGCCACGAACATAGCCAGAAGTATAGAACTGATGCACCGTAAGAGCTTGAGCATTTCGAGCCACATGATCATCCCGACGAGTGCACAGCTTTTGAAACGTAGTGCCCCGGAGGAACTTTTCAGCAATTTCCAATGATTGCTCGGAGGAAACCTTTTAGAAGGATAAAAAGATATTAATAAAATTGAAAATAAGAGAATAGATGTCAAATTCTAGGGATAATATATCTTACATCTTTGAGGCCTCTAAGGTAGCCGTTGATGTCAGCATTGTGAGCTTCTTCTTTGGCTGCAGCAACCTCCATCTTCAGAGCAGAAATTTGCTGATTGAGTTATTCTTCGACTTTTTTAGCCTGCTCTCGAGCTTCTTTGGCCGTTTGCAAAGCTTTTTCTTTGGCATCGAGAGCAGCTTGAAGTGCAGAGTTATCAGCGTTACTGGCGGTCTCCTTGAAATCCATTAAGGCTGAGGCCATAACATCCACGAAGCCGCCCGCCTGACAACACATGAACGATTAGATAAAGTTCGCAGAGCAAAATCACAGAAAATGTAAGTCAAACAAGACATCATTACCGCTGTCAGCAGATGCAATGTTTTACGCTCCAGCCTTTTTCTCTCTTCGTCGGAAATCGGAAGAGGGACGGACAAACCAGGCAGTATTGCCTTCAGATGCTCGATGGCCTCGGCCTCCGATAGTTGATACCCAGTGACTCGAGCTCGAGGACCCTGGCTAGGTCCAGCCGCGTAACTTGGACCGGATGCACCGACAGGAGGGTTAGAGGAACTTGGCCTGGCAGCTTGGCTAGTCGTAGCAGCAACCCCAGCAGTCTGCGATAAATTTTGCGGCATTCTTCGTCTTTTACGATGAACAAGATTGCCGACATCCTCGCCAGTTTCGGTTGCTCTGCTTTCCAGCTCCTCGCCACCGCCTGGATTATCCTCAGGATTACTCCCCAGTAAGTCCTCGAAAGCGTCAACTGGCAAAGCACTAGCAGCAGCTGCTGCAGTAGCAGTTGAGGGTTCAGAAACCTTCTTTTTACCCTTACTTTTTCTCTTCCGCGGAGGAGGAATGGTACGTGCAGTCTCGGTCTGCGAACTTTCCATATCCGCATCTAGAACCCGGTTCATCCTTGCGTGTCGACTCATGAAGTATTTTTCTGCAACAAAAACAAATCGTTAGAATGCATAATAAACGCAAAACAAGAATATCAGAAAGATCAGATATATACCAAGGGTCATTTTTCCCTTGTACTTCACTGGTGACAACCCAGCCAAAGAAAGAACTCGATTTTCAACGAGTTTTTTAACATCAAATTGATGTTCTCTAACTAGGGTGGGAATGAACTCGCAATTCCACAGGGTTATGGCAACCCCACTGGGAATTGTTACCCGTGAACCGGTGAACCACTCCCGGCGGAATCCCAAAAACTCATTTTGATAACTCTCCTTAATGAAGAAGTATCGTCTTTTCCAATCCTTTCCGTACCCGGTTGCCCCACCGTTTAAAAACTTTCGGTTCGTTTGAGCTTTTACATGGTAGAAGCCTTCTTCGCGACTTGCAATCTCGAATAACGCGTAGAATTCATTAGGACTGTGTCGTTCGCCCAGAGCCTTCATCACTATGATGAAACCAATCATGCTCCCGTAAGAGTTTGGCGTGAGTTGAGCAGGAACGACATTTATCTTCCGCAGAAGCCATTTCAGTTCATAAGGAATTGGAAAGCGCAATCCGTTTAAAAGTTGGCCGACAAACACAGTGATGTGACCAGGTGGTGGATTATGCATCCGATCATGTGGGCCAGGAATGACGATTTTATACTTGTCAGGAATATTAAATTTTTTCGCGCAATCCCCTACGATTATGCTGGAGACGAGACACGTATTGGTCATAGGTCATTCCTGGGACCTCGATATGATCGTCAAACTCCCTATTAATATAATCTACATCTTCCTCACCCTCGCTCGCAGCACGGTTATCTCTATAGGGCGAAGGTTCATTACTGTAAACCTCAGTTGTCGGGTTCAATTCTGGGGCAGGATTATTATCCGCCGGGGAATCGATAGATATATCGTCATAGACATCTGCATCGCCAGCGGTCGGAACTGCGGGTGCTTTTGAGGGATTCTCTTTGTTAATCGAACTGGAGCTAGAACCTGAACTCGAATTCTCACTCCCGGATTGGGTCTCATTGCTCACCATCTTTGATAAAGAGTTAACTGAAATATATTTAAAAAAATGACACTGACTAAGGACGCATACGTCACTACACACTCTCGTATATCACTCATATATATACGATACCGAACGTGTTAAAAACTAAATGAGAAGATACAATAAAAACAAAATATTTTTACCTCAAAAATATTTTCGGTAAAGGAAAGTCTTGCTTGGTTGCTTATATCCTACACAAAGTAAAAACGGCAAATCAAAATCACGCGACGGTAAGCTCATAAGTGAGCAGGAGCGAACATTTTAACGCATCGAATTTTTACAATTCGATGCTGAGCGTATCGAATCACCTATGATTCGATGCGAAACGCATCGAATGACGCAGATTCGATGCGTCTTACCTGAAGAGCGGCGTCTGATAGCAGAATAATGATTCGGCCGAGGCAGCACCCCACTTATATAGGGGACGAGAGGCCCACCAGGCCCAGCTATTTTGACGCATCGAATAACCGCATCGAATAGCTGAAATTCGATGCGCGCTATTTGACGCATCGAATAGCGAGATATTCGATGCGTCTAAAATTATCTTAGCAAGAATGATGAGCCGATCCGATTTTACTATGATTAGAAATATCTCAAATCAGTACAATTATATTTTGCAAAGTTTGGAAGACGATCTCTAAATTGATATCGTCTCCCAAACTGGGGGGACTATATGATGGGTGTAATTTAGGATTGGCCCAATATAACGTTATTGGGCCGGCCCAAAGACGCATCGAATAGGGAGAATTCGAGGCGCGCATCGAATCAGTATTATAAGCTCCCCCCACTGGGCCGGCCCAACAGCGCATCGAATACGTCTGATTCGATGCGCGTATCGAACACCCACGATTCGATACGGCTTTCTATATTGGATTGTGGGTTCCACGGGACGGGTTCTATAAATAGTCCGTCCCCTCGCATTCAAAGGGACTTTTTTCGAGATCTGATCCAGCTCAGTACAGTCAGCATCGAACCAGCACCGTTCGACACGATCCATATCGAATCAACTTCAGTTCGAGACGCACAGAAATACCGTATCACTGTTCGATACCTAAATACGCATCAAATTCGACACTCACAGCACGTATCGAATTCGATACGTATCAGATTGACTTTCATTCAGTGATAACTGTACCGCATCGAATTGATCCTCATTCGACACGTCTATATCGAATGCTTGAAATTCGATACGTATTATTGACTTTGTAATTTAGTTATTCTGTCTAGAAAGCTTGTATTAAGTGTTCCGGACCAAGCTAGTCTGCTAATATTGTTGGATAGCATTGTTTGATCTCATTTTGTATAATTTATTGTGTTCTATTACCGTGACGAAATAAGACCAAAACAGTAACTAATCAAAACTTACAAGTTCAAGGAATGCCTCCGGTTGTGGGTATTTAGCACATCACTTAATTTTAAAACTTTAAAGAGCAGAGCCATGAGAAACAGAATATACTTTAAGAGGCTTAATAAAATTTACCCAACTATAACTTTTGCAACACCTAAAGTATAAATAGTGAAAAGGTTGACCTCTTTGTACGCGAAGATCTCTAGTGGCTTTTGGCAACTTCAGAAGTCCCTTCAGCATAAGTTCTAAACCTAATTTAGCTTTTCTTAATAATTTATAAGAAACCTAACAACAACAACAACAACATAATACTATTTTGTCCAAGTAGTCAACAAACTCCATAATTCAGGGATCTTCGTTCTATTATATTAGTTTGACGAGTCAAATACTTTTCTCAATCTTGATATTTTGTGAAGTCCCGTATCATGAAAGGAAAAAAGTAATTAACAGCAAATGGATATTGGCTCGCTTTCTCTACTATTCATTTTAATATAGTAAAAGAAAACAGGATTATACTTTGTAAGATCTTAATTTATTTTACTTAAGTTTTATGAGGTGTTGCAACAGGTAATTGTTGTAATTGCAGTAAGTAACATGAACATTTATAGTGGTCGGTCAAATCAGACATACATCCATTTAGCTTTCGCCTATAATAAGCTCAAGTCTACTGACTCAAGCAGATTTTACACGTACTTGTAATCATGACACTCTCTAATTACTTTCCTACTAACTGACGTGACACTATACTATTAAACTTTACTTGAGCCTCTAATAATATACATATATATATATATATATATTATATTTTACTTTAGTCTAAAAACCTTCAAGATAGCTAAGTTGCTTCGGTCTAAAAATTCTGTTAACAGTTTAATACTAAAAGATTTTGACTCTATTTTGGTCTTATTTCGTCCAGGTAACAAAACACCGTAAAATGATACAATAAAGATATAAATAGCCAAAATAATGATAATCAATAGATAATCGGACTAGCTTGGTTCGGAACACCTAATAAAAGCTTACTAGATATTACAAATAGATTTCAAGTCTAAATTGAGTGTCGAACATGAGGCGTTCGATGTTGATGTATCGAACCTATGTTGTTCGATAGTAATGAAACTGTAGTGATCCCGTGTCGAATTGATGTAAGTCGAATAGGCTTGGTTCGAGGTAGTGTAGAGTATCGAGTTATGTGTCTTCGATATGCTTCCGTATCGAACGATCTGAATTCGGTCTAAGGGAGTATCGAATGCTCAGAATCCGATATTGATTAGCTTCGAGTGAGTCTTGAATGCGTGCTCAGAATGCCAGGGGATAGGGTATATATAATACCCGTCTCGCGGGCTCCATTGGTAGTTGGGGAAAGTGCATCAAACCGAAGCGGTTCGATGCTCATTCCGCATCGAACAGGTGGCGTTCGATGCTCATTTAACATCGAATAGTGCATGTTCGATGTACTATTCAGCAGGCCGGTCTTGCTAGACCGACCCAATACATGATATTGGGCCAATCCTAAAATATTCCTATGAGACTGTTAAACGAAATACAATAGATCCTTAGACTTAATCTCTCTGAGCTTGTTCTTCTTTTCCTTCGAGTCTTTTGCCTTAATAGAGTGCAGAGGCTCTTGGAAGTTAGTTGTTGCTTCAATCACGTCCCATAATTGGCGTGACCAGCTTGCAACCTTCCATAAACATCCGATCAATCGGATAACAATCGAATCAAACAAAGACATAGATCAAGATTCAAAATTACAATAACCCTTCGTTCCTAAAATATATTCTAGAATCTCGCCAATTATCTTTCCTAAAATATCCCGATACGACGTGATCAAATAAAATATAGAAAGACATGAAATAATTGAACTCAAAATATAATCAATTAACTTAATTATTTTTCACAAAATAGTTAGGCCGAAAATCGGTCCTAACGTACTTAATAACATATATGAGTCTGAGGGTAGGGTGGTTTTTTCAACTAAAACATATGAAGGTTGCCACGTGCAGGAAGCCCCTCCATGCAACTCTTCAAGATTAGCCACCCACATTGAGGGTCATAGTCCCATTAAACGACTATTCCCTTGTCCAATCCTCCAAGTTAATTGAAGTTTATGATACTAGACAATAGTTGAATTTAAAAATTCGATCAAAATTCGACTTAGAACATGCTTATGATCGATAGCAAGGACTCACTTCGCAACACCACTTCTCATTCTCAACATTACAAAGACAAGAATTAGTACGTTAGTTAATCGCCATATATATGAGGGTGCATAGACTTGTCGGGCCTGCCATGAGATGTTAACTAGTTTGAAATGTATCATTTAAGAGACGTGGCCAAAAACTTCAATTGACACGTCTCGACATGTAATGATCTATATGAACCTGCGTCTGATAGTGCCCGTCTCTAGTTGGAGGCCCGCATCAAATTTAAAACACACTTCTTCCTTTGGCGAGGTATATTTATCAAAAGCAAGGTGAAGTGCAGTGTGTGCATCCTGATTCAGAAGAAAGATGCAGTGAACTTGTGAAAGTTCGCACGACCTCATGCAACAAGAATAATCATTTGAAGAGTGCTAAGCTGGAAGAGAATAAATGTAATTAGGATATTATTCCCTTAGCTCATCATATGTCATGTATTTTATCTTTTAGCTTAGACCAACCGCTATAAATGCTTAGACCAACCCCTATAAATGTAGTGTGTTGGTGTAGTGTTTAATTATCAATTTCAGAACTTTCCTTTCAATGCAATGAGTATCTTCTTTCCCTTTTACTCTCTGCACTCATCTCACACACTCACACAAACAATACATATCTCCATTCATTTTTCCATTAATATTCGCTTAAGCACTCATAGTATTTCAATCATTACTTTCATGACTCGTAAAACGCTAACTCAATTGTTTATTAGGCACTCTTTGATATCAGCAGTCTGGGAGTAGGGGCGTATCTACTTGAAGGCTAGGGAGGGCTTCAGTTCTCCCTAATTTTCAACAAAAAATTGATTAGTAGTAATCTTATATAGTATATATTAATTTATATAAAAAACACTGTTGAGTATGTTAAAATGATAAATTGTTGGGCCCAAATGAAGAATTAGTTTAGCCCACAAAGAAACAGTTTATTACTATTGTGTGGTACAATAACACACTTTAGTTTTTTTCACATGATCCAATAAAATATTAAACATGTATTATTTAACTTGTGTGGTCCAAGAAAATGAAAGAAATATACGTGGACTTACCAAGAAAATTCATTAAAAAAACAAACCTAACCCTCTTCTTCTCTGGTTATTTGCGCAGAACAGAAAACAAGTGAACAACTAAATTTTTTTATTTTTCTTTTCTTTTTTCTATAATTTTGCACAACAATTTCTTAAGCAACAATTGCTCGCAAGCAAGGAATTTCTCAATTTTCAGTCAACATTCCAAGAAACAAAGGTATATATATATATATAATTTTTTTTATTGAAAGAATAAAAAGAAGCATTCAGTTTAATACCATGGAAGACCGAAGGAAAAAATTTGTGTCGTACTTTTATTTCTTATATTGATGGTATGTAATCAACTTTATTTTGAATGTTATGTCACTCTTTATACTGTTTGTTATTTAATTTCTGTTACTTATACTAAGCAAAAAAATTCTTAGCCCACCCCATTTTAAATTCCTGTATACGCCCATGTTTGGGGACTGGATGAAGATGTTAAAAATGATTAAACTTAGTGGTAATTGTACATGAAAGGGAACTAAGAAATTTCGCAGACCATTGGAATCGTACGTTATAATCTAAGTTTATACAAAGAGGGACATGAAAATAATTCAATACCATGTGAACAATACGAATTAAAGCAACCCCCAATGGATCAAACTGGAGCTAGAGTACAAAGGAACTGACTAGTGAATCTTGAAACAAAGTGAACACGGTTCTCCTGGTAAAATGTCTCCTCCTTTAAATCTATAACCTCTTTGAAACTCTTCAATGCGAACGCGTAAGCCATAATCTTCCCCGACCTATGAATCACTAATGCGCTATCAACCATACTAAGAACGAAGAAAGGCCCAAAATTTGGATCGAGATCAATGCGATGTTTCAACAGCCATTCAGAATAGTCCCTCTGCAATTCAAACACCGCAACCATATTCTTAAGGAGATAGCGTGCAACACAGTAAAGACAGTCGTTCCACGCAACATAATCTACATCAAAAGCAGGTATTCCATCACCATCTGGAACTACAATTCTCGGTTGCTCTCTTACAACATTCTTCTCAAAATCGAAAAAGATTCCACCCCAGTGAATCCCATTGTTCCAGTAAATTCCACGATCGAAATCCATGCACGATGGAGCAATGAACGGATCTCCACAACGCTTCCAAGCGCTATTTTCCGACTCGTACACCTCAATCTGACAACGTCGTGGCTTACTCGAACTAAGAAAACCAGAAATTCTCCTTTCAGCAAATCTCACGCAAACAATCTTGTAACAATAAGGCGACTTTAGAGGATTAAATATAATAACAAGCCCCGCTACAATTTTGTACATTTCATTTGTATTGAATGAAATTTTTCTCGATTGCCTTGTCGTGGGATTGTAAACATGGCAGCTCCTTCGGTCACTAGGACAGTAAAGCAAAAACAGGCCATTACAAAAGCTGCTCACCTTCGGGTCCTCAAGTGTAGAAGGAAACTGATAAGGTACCAAGTTTGAGAGGGTAGATCGAATTTGAAGGTAATAATGGTTTGATGTTTGCGGGAGGCGGAGGAGGAGAGAAAGCTCTGGTTTAGAGAGAAGGTGACGCGTGGTGTGAAGACTACGGAAATAGAGTGTGGAGATTAAAGAGAGCCAACGTTTGCTTACCAGCTGGAACCTGATTAGAGATATTGCCGGCAGCCATAGGAGGAGTTCTATAAGTATGCCGTCGGTATCAGTGATCATGTTTGAAATCTGTCAATGAGATATTTGAGAGATTGAGCTAGCTGATGATTATTATTATTATTATTGAAACCTACGACTGAGCTTGACTTGATTATTATTATTATTATAACCAATTATTAGAATGAAACCTAAGACAGCTGCAAAGAAAGGAAAAGCAACAAAATTATTGTCATAGTTAATCTTTGATATAACACCTTTTCGAATCAATTAAGATTCTTCTACCTAACTTGACGACAACCTGATGTATGGCCCTTGAGGTCAATATCTTAACCAAGTTATTTATTGAATGAAATATGAACAAATTCTTCTTAAAAAACTAATCCCATATAGTCAGATATTTCTTGCAGTTCATCCACTAAGTTTCATATACAATACCTGAAACTACAATAAATGTTTCATCAAGAAAACAAATATGTATTATGATTTAATATACAGTGATTGAGCAACGTAATTCATACATTTTAATTCTTATAGGGCACAGCACGCCCTGTAATATAAGAAAGACAAGGGACATTAAATAAGTAAAAAAGAATAGGCATTATCACTCCGTCAGAATATATGCACTATCTTCATGTAATAAAGAAAATAGGCAAATTACCACCTGATTTAAATTATATATGTTTAATAGGCGTATTATCTCCTCGTAACTTTCATATTGTGCAAAATACATGCATGTAAATTGCCCGCACCCGCCAACCAATATGAGGGTGCACAATGTTAATTTCAGTTAGGTTGGGTTAAGGTGGGATTTATAAAATATATATATATATATATATATATATATATCTTGATTGTCTATACAGTTCACTCAAAATATTAAAGTAAATTACCAATTTATTTAAGTAACCATGCCAATCAAGTGCTAATGTCACTAATATTTAATATCGTAATCAAATAAAGTGTCAACTGATAGTACACTTACACTAGGCTCCAAAAGGAGGGAGTGTCTTGGCTGCACTTAAATGTTGTGCAGTCAAGACTCTTAATTTTCTACAATCAAGGCTCTAGGTTTTTCGTTTTCTACAATCTAGCCTCTTTATTTTAGGTTATTAATTGTTAGTACTTGTATAAAATAAATAACTCTTCATTTTTAAATTAATTCTTTAACTGTCAAATTATAAATCTAAGCTACTCTCAAAATTAAACTTCATCGAGAAAATAAATTTCTTAACAAAGTTAGATAACACATATACTCATGAAAAATAAAATTATGATTAAAAATAATGTGCTACATATATATTGGACTCATGAAAACCAAAATACATATGTTTTTGAACACAGTATAGCTTATTACGAAAAATATGTTACAAATATATAAAAATCACATAATTGTACTATGTTTAACCTCAAAATTTATTGATTATGTTGCTCTATCACTTAGTTGTACCTATCAAGAAAGACATGATACGCAAATATACTGCTTTCCAAATTTTGATAAAAAGTTGTGGTTACTTAGATTTTGGACATATAAGGTTTTATTCTAATATATATTAGTTCTCTAATTCTCTTACATATGAGATAGTACACGAGAGCAAAAAATATAAAATAAACTATTTATGTTAATAAATGTATCGGTGTTTGCTAGAGCTTTTCCTTAGAAAAATGAAGTTTATAAATAAGTTCAACTTAAAAAGCAAATTCAATTTATAAGATGGGGTGTTTAAAATTTAATCTCAAAGTGAGAAGTATTAAATTTGGTTGTTTTATAAAAATACTACAAAAATATAGGGGTTGATTGTAAGAAAATATACAACTGTAGGCTATAAATGTTGAAAAGAAGAAAACTATGGAGGTTGACTGCACAACATGCATGTGTAGCTAAGACACTCCCCCAAAAGGATATGCATGGATTTTTCCCTTTGAAAATGGTGTTTTACTTTTAATTCAAAGCATGGTTTAGAAACTTGAGGAAGTTTACAACAAGATCAAACTGGAAAACAGAGTTGATATTGGAAAATTACTCATACGAGGAACTTTTGTGTCAAAAGAGCAACAGTCTTGAAAACATTCATTTTTAACCACAAGACAGTTACAATTTCACATCGATCTATAAAAAGAACGAAATAGTCCAAGTTTCTTAGAACTATGTTGGGACTTGCGAGATGAAAACGATAAGGTTGACGTCGTGTACGAAAGATGCCAAGAAAGTTAGAAAGTTGGATAAACAAAAACGACCAAGAATCAGAAGTAAGTTATGAGTACAAGAGAATTGAGATCTAGGAATTGAAAATTATCAGTACACGAGAAAGTTAGAAAACTAATAAACACAAACGACTATTCATCAAAAAATATAATAAACAAAAACGACTAAGAATTGAAAAACAAGAAGATATCAAGTGAGAAGATTGCCTCTGCGTCACTCCCCAATAAAAAAGGAATCAAGTAAATCTCGTCATTTTGTCATGAATATTATAATGATATAGTACTAGGGACACCCCTATAGTTCTGCTTAATACCACAAACCTCTCTCACAGAGTTTCAATAATATCAACATCTCTTAAGGTTTCGTATTACGTGTCAAATAGGTCTAAGCAACATAAAAAAGTTAATCGTCGACAAGTTAGTCGTCTTTCACAAAAATAGAGTGTTATTAAATAAATAAAATCACGATTTACAGAGTTCTCTCAAACTTTTTATCAACTTTTCGTTTTTTTAATAAATTAACAAATTCTTGATCATCAACGTATTAGTATTCTACAGAATCGTAGAGTCATTGATCTTCGCGTGTTGTTTATCAAAAACCCAACCAGTTGGTATGAGATACTTTAGAGCTTGTGACAGCAAAGTAGAAGAGGTAAATATGGTGAAATCCCTTGGCAACTTGAAACAGCATCAAATCTGGAACCTTGTTGATAACAGTAACGACGTAAAATAACTATATATTGTCTCAGTAGTCAGCAAAACTCCTTAACTCAAGGGTCGTCATTCAAATATGTCATTACAACGAGTCAATACTTAGTTAACCTTGAGATCCTCATCACCATGACAGGGAAATAGTAGCATCAAATAACATGAAAAAATATTAATGGCACAATTCTTATGCTTGCTAAAACTGTTAAAATACTGTAAGAAATTAGGAACATTTCATTTCCAATAAGAACGCTACACTCGTCAAACAGATTCTTCTATTCATATCAATTAAACTGGACTTTAAAGCAATCCCACTACCAACTAACTGAAAGACTATGAAGTTATAAATACATTTTACAACAAAGAGGATTATACAACCTATATCAGAAGCAGGCATTGGCAGTTTGGCACAACAACAATTGATGGAAGCACTCCGCATTTGAAATCTCAGCCGCCCCAGTTTTACATTGCTGCATCTGATCTTTGATCTTAAACAACAAACTCAATTGACACTATCACAAGATCGCACATATCATTCAACCAAATACTGGAGCTATTAATATTATTCCCGAGGACGGGCGAGCCAGAGAGAACTAAGGGCTCGAAGTCGAGAGAAATAGTCACTGATAGCCAGGAGAGCACGAGCTGATTGCCGAGTTGTCAATATACGATGCATTTGTTGCAGAGTCTGCTGCCGCAAATTGTCAGCCTGAAAGAGGTCATATCTAATATTACTTATGGTGATTTGGAGAGCTTTAATAGTACTGGTTAATAATCATCTAGGATTATTAAATCCAGCCCCAATGGTTTCGCCAAATTACAAAAACATCCTTACAGTTTGAACAAACACACTTGTAGCAGTAAGAACACCAAAAGCTAGGGAGCTTAAAAAGCACTAAAAAGTCGAGAGTACACAAGTAATATTTTCGCAAACTTCAACGAGGTGTATGTATTTATTCAAACTTTAGGTTGTATGTTATTACTCAAAACTCTAGGCAAGTATATCTATAATGTTCTTTGATATTCAAAAGTGTTTTAACAATTGTCAACATTACGGAACGTTCCATAAATAGGCTAAACCTCAGATAGGGAGTGTAACTGTAACTATCCCAAATCATTACGATCATCTTTGCAGTTGGTCAAGGTACTCATGGTTCAATAGCAACAATGCAGCAGATGAAGCACTCATTTATTTATAAAACAAACATAAAATAACCTGACGTATGAAGCCCTCAAGAGTTCCTAACTTCCCCATTGCCATTGCCATTTGACCCATATAGTTGGCAACATTCCCGGAGGAACCTGCCGGACCAATAGAACCGGCTAAGGTCTCAGCCAACGATTGCTGCAATGCTTCCATCCCCTGCGACAAAGCATCTTCAGCCTGTTGAGATGACTGCTGCAAGTTGTTGATGGCCAATAACTGCTGCTCTGTCAATGGTTCTAACTGGTTCGTAAGAAGCTGCCATAAGAAATCCAAACCTTCAAATCAAACACGACTTACATATAATGACCACAAATGGAAGTAAGGGACTCGAGCATTTTAGAAAGAAGACAGGGAAGCATGTATGAAAACATAGGAGCAGAAAAACCCAAACCAAAGTAGCCAAGGAAACTGTAACCCACATACACAAGAGGAAGCAACTTTTAGAAAGTTGAACTACCAACTCTTATCTAATCAACCGAATAGAGGTTCATGTAATATTGTTCTGCTCGAACGATAAAACAAACCAAAAAAGGCATGCTATGCTTTACTACACAAGCCTTTGGCAAGTATCAGGCTGTCTTTTTAGGCATGACCGTGAAAAACAAGTCTCACAATTACACCTCATAAGTTTAACTGCAAACCCTAACTTCAATATGATGTGAACTCCGTTTGAACTATCTTCCAGAAGTCCAATTCTTCAGATGCATGAGAGGATAATGATTTTTTCCAGGTTTGCTCTATCAGATGATAGACAGACCAAGGTTAACGCATGAGACGAACTCTAACAATAACTTTTTGTAGTTCGCGACTTTAGTGTTACAATCCCATAGGAGGCTTTTCTGGCACACGCTTCGTTCTCAGTACTTCACTGTATTTTTTTTTTCTTTATATTTTTGCCAGTGATACTTCGCCATAAAAATGGCACGTGAAGCTGCTGCAATAGACTACGGGGATCTAATGGTAGGTAAAGAACCGTAAATTTCATTGATGTACTAAAGAAAAGTACAATTCTATTACATGATATGCATGCAAGAAACAGAAAGTGTGAAAAACATCTCAATAAACTGGATAAGCAGGAGCTTGTGTTTTCCATCATCGTGAACTAAAAATTTGCAAATAAATTTTAACCATGCTACTGCTTCCTTTTGTAAGTTGAACAGGATAGGAGTCATCTCGGCTGAAACACTTAACGGATCCCACCGGTGTAATAACACCTCCCAGAATGAACTTTCATTCTTTATTGATATTGGTGAAACTATAAAGATGATGGAGTATGATGGTAACTTAAAAGAAACCAGGAAACAGTGGAAGTAATTTACGAAGGGGTGGGTTATAGCTCATTATTTGACTTCCATTTGCTACCTCAGTGGAGAAAAAAACATCAAGCAATTAAAAAAATCTCCATTAAACTAGATTCACATAGTTTATCGTTTTACCAAGTAGCACCTATTCTTATGTTGCCCTTAAAACTTCCACTGCAATGAAATAGAAAGCTATATGTATTTTGTGACTCCAGAACTTCCATTCACAATAATAATCAGGTATTCACTGCATATATTTTGTCTCTGTGTCACGTAAAACATGCTAACATGACACATATACCATAAGGAAATAGCATAAGAATAAATCACATTGTGAGGAAATCGTAACAAAGTCATTAAAGAATTTGCCACAAGTTCAGACAAATCAGAGTAAAAATATGTGACTTACCTTAAGAAGTTCAGAAGAACGAAATCCACCGAGCCAAAGAAAGCACCGTTCTGCAGGAGTCTTCCACATGCCTGATAAAATGTGAAATACGTCGGCTTTTGCAGCATCCCCTTTTATCCTAAATATGTCGTCATAATGTGCCACAATGCCCTCCACAATTATGCGGAGCTCTCCATCACCCGCATGTGAACTTACAGCACCTCTGAGCTCATTAATCCGTCGGTTGTGCTCCTCCAGCCACCGTGCATATTCAACATCAAAGGCCAAAGCACCTAGAAATGTGGGATTTACCAGAGCATATTTTCATGGAACTCAAACTCGCTGAAATAAGAGTTTTTTGGTTGAAAAAGTACCCAAATTGACATGTAATCTAACAATTTTTTCTGTGCAGGCACATACAAGCAGCCAATCACAAAACTTAAACACCATTTAAATAGCAGAGGGTGCTCAGCAAGACACGAAACAGAGTTACTTGTCTCCTAATACAGTCATTTATGATCGTCAGCCGTAGTAGAAGTTCAAGCATTCAGGTTTGACATGCACAAGTCTGACCTAACCTTCTTTCTTTTTGAAGTACCTTAAAACCTAAAGCAACAGGAATTTTCACTTCAGCTCATTCACTCATGTATGAAACGCCAATTGAGTAAGGTAATAAAACATTTCTCACTTAATTGTACCCAAAGCATCCTTGTAATTAGCTAATTAGTAGTACTGTAAATAGAATGCTAAATATGACCACAGCACCTTACTTTCCACCACTCGGTGCCCGATTTTTCACGCTGCAGTTAATATACCAGACTTTGATCCCCGAACAGTTTACAGTAAAGATCTCTCATGAGTCTTACCCCCTTGAGAATATACATGTCTAACAGAAATTATCACCCCTTTTACTCATTTGGGATGAAATGGAATCATACCAGGATAATATGATAAACATACCGTTTCCACTGATCGACTGAGTTTGATCTCCCGAACTTGAAATAAATACCCCCTTCAGCAAAGAAATTTTACATTTAGAAAATGGAAAAAGAAATTCAGTAAAAGAAATGTATCTAGTAAAAATTGCATGATAAAGACAGAATAGAACCTGCTGTCTGGCTCGTTGGAGCTCTTGTTCAAGTTGAGTAAGTTTCATTCTGCTGCTTTCTAGTTGTTGAACATAGGCCTGGATGTAAGTACAGAAAACAACCATAAGAGAGCAAACAAATGTAACATAGTTTTTAAGTTGCCGCATGAATGCTTTAATATATTAGAACACCAGCGCCCTTGAACCACGTATTTACACAAGCTAAGGCCATAAGCATTCACCAATTTACCTACACTGTGAATAATTTAAACCAAGCTCCATAGATGGAAAATAATATGCAAATCCGTTATTGTCAAAATCAGATATCATAACTAAAAAGGCTCATAAAAACAATTAGAATCAATACACTGATGCCCATCATACAAGGTACTGTCCCGTTAGCTGTACGCTAGTTGAAGTCATACAGTGGTAAGATCTTGAGCCACATATAGTTTCTGACTATTCGACTCATGCTAGTTACTTGCTACTTAAGTTAGCCTGCAGGTCCTGCCAATCTAAAATTGTTGCGGCAAGCAGAGCACCCTTACATGTCAAAGAAGATTGTTTTATACATGGAAGATTGTTATATACAACATGTTACCGATCCCAGCCACTCTGATCAACTTAAATGAAGCTATTCCTTAATCACATTTTACCAAGCAACTCGCTAATCTCATATCCATGGATTTATTTCTGTCCGGTAGTTTCTAAGCAGTTAAAACTAATCCTATTCATCAAAAAAACATTCCATCTCAAAAAGTGTCATAGCTTATTGATTATCCAAAACATCTCCACCAATGATATAAGTACATCTAGCGATCTTAACAAGATTTGAGAGATCAATATCACTTGATATGCGAGATACCTCCTACCCCACCGCTCAAATCAACTCAGAGACTAATCCATTGTGTTGCTATATCTCTAACTAAAACTTTCTTAATCTCCATAACAACACATAATTATGTTATCAATAATACTCATATACACAATGTTCGGGATTACATTAAATATGTGAGGCTAAAAGCTGCTCCTAAAGAATCAAACTGTTACCCTCAGTTCTTTATACACCTTGAAAACAAGAGATGAACTCAGGCACAGGCTGACCAAGTACTTAACAGAAGTTAACGAATCCAGTATATAGATCCAAGTGATAATATCCAATCGTCAAAAAACTCACTATCAGATACTTGATAAACCTCTAATCTGTGGTGATTTTGTGTCCAAAATACACTCCCAATGAACACAGTGCAACCAGCCTTATTGTGAGCATCTATACTTAGCTCTTGCACCCAACTTCTTTAAAGAACAAATCATTCATTCTCTGAGGAGGCTGCAGCTTCTAGGGGCAAGCTCTCAAGGCAGCCTCTACACCAGTCTATACCGCTCCAGTTCTCCACTAAACTAGAGCTTGAGCCACAACAATCAGCACATTAGCATTTTTTTTATTTCTCTGAGATCTATTCCATCACATCAAATTTGGCTAGTAAGTAGAACAATTAGACACATCCTATCAAACCTATGGGTGTACTGCATGTTAGTTTCACGAATAAAACAAATCATATACAGGGTGCAATGCAGTAGGTTGTCAGGGTAATAAAAAGTAACCCAATCATACAGCATTAACAAATTAGGTTTCATCAAACCATGAGCTGATGTTTGATGCAAAGTAATGGAAATGATGAGTAAATGAGATACCTACTTTTTTTCTCAATCGGCTTTTCCTAGCTGCTTCACGATTTTGAGCAAGCCTGCGAAGAGTCTGCAGGAAGTAACTAAGATCAAAATTCCACATCCTAATAAAAATTACATCTCGAAACAATTAGGAGCCATCAAAACCTTTTGATCTCTGGACTTATCACTACCATCAGAAGCCCCCAGAATCTGCAACTGATTGTTTGAAACGGCATAAGTAACATATATAATCTAATAACAGATCAAAGAATTTTCGCGTTGCTATGAAAGAGAGGATTGATCAGAGAAGTTGGCGCAATTAACTAGGAGGCACTCACACTTTAATAAGCATATCAGGCCATTTAGCATTTGATCTTATACAAAAGCCAACGAGAAAGTTAAAATAAGCTACATATTATGGCATCTAAGCATTTTTTATGTTACCCTCATATTCTTGTCTTCAGTGTCAGCATCAGTTGAAGTATCCGTTCTTGGACTGCCATCTGCCATTTTTAAATGGTCGACGATCTCCTAGATCAATGCTTCAGACTGCACCAAGTACATGAGTTCAATATTATCAGAAAAGGAGTGAATCAGATGTAGCGTCAAAATTTAATAGACCACTTGGTCTTAAAACAGAGAGGGGTCTTAATACGGTTAAGAGGCTACATCAATCTATATATACACACATATATATATATATACATGTATGCATATGCATATTAGGACATCAATGCACAAGATCTGAAAGGTATAGAGTTGAATTACTGCTTCCTGTTGATGGTTTAAGTTTGTTGATATCCTTTCTGATCAATTTTCCCTGAAGCTTCAAACTTCAGTACCTCACCCAAAATAACTAATCATATTACTGACGGAAAACTTATTAATCCAAGCCCGTTAACTAGTTTATTTTCTCATAAATCGAAATTAAGGAACCAGATCAAACATTTGTACAGAAACTAATCATGAAAATTAGCAGCAAGAAAACTCACAGGGCACCTGGTAGCTAAAATAAGACTAGCTATGGATTGTCATAATCAGAGATTACGATATATAGCATTTGGAAGACTATTTGGTTGTCTGGCAGCATGATTCATCTCCTACTATAATTTTTTTCAGCCTAGTTTATAATCCACCACCCACGCGAGGTGAAGTATATTACCTATGTAGTACCGGGTCAGCGGGATTCAGTGTGACCTACTCGGTACTACAATAAACTTCCAAACGCACTAATAGCATGTCACCCTCGATTCATGTTCTCTAATAAGGGTGTAACAGATGCCACCAAAGGTTTCCCCGGTCTATGACAAATATGAAGAGTGGCAGGCTACTTGCTGGCTCCACCTACATTAGAAATCGGCTACTCTAGTGATAGTCAGTCAAACAACCAAACTTGCAACCAAAGGTCACTCATAGAAGCTAGAACAAAATTGGACCTACACTCATGTAGTCAACTACTAAAAGAATAAATAAACAATGAGCAACCGGGAAACGATGATGAATAAAAACAATAAGCATGTTATTGAGGTTTAGTCTAGTACTTGGGCATTTCAGTGATTAATCATACTTCACTTTCAGATCACCATTCTTCATTCACAGCCAAGATCGGTGAGCCTTTTTCGTCACCAAAATTAAATAACCTTCCCCTAGCAGTTAACTACAGTAAAGAAAAGTTAAACTCTCACTAGCTTCTAAACAATCCCTCACTATTACGACAACACCGCGCAGTCAACCTAAACTCTCACTACCTTCTTAACTAATCCCTCACTATGAGGACAACTTATCTCCACATTTCGAGTAGGTCGAATTAGCGCTCAATCGCATTGCCACTAATTGCTGGCTAACAAAAGAAAATCAGTCGCAAACGGCTTAAAATCGCGCATTTAATCATACTACCGGAACTTTGAAAATAACAAATTTAAAGTCAGGGCACCATTAGATCCCATTTAACACCACCAAACAAGCAATTTTACTTCTTTAAAACACAAATTAAAGCTCAATCAACACCCAATTCTTAAATTCTCAAAATTACTAAGCATTTCCAATTGATCCCACCAACATTCAGAATAAAGTAACACAATCCCATCAACAAAAATAAAAAATAAAAAATGCCCAGTAGCTGAAAGATTCGAACTTACCTGTATCCCCAAATGGGTCTCCGAAAGTCGAAGTCTTTATTTCTTTTTTTTGGGTCCGATAAATAAACCAATTAATTAATTCATCACTGATAGGCAAAATGAAAGAGGAAAAAAGAGAAGCGTGGTTGAGGGGATTAACCCTCGCCCCAGTATCCAATTTTGACTTCGGGTCTAGTGTTGTGTTGTATTTTGATTTCTCTTTTTTTTTTCTATTTTGTGCACGAAGTTTCGTGAGAGGTTTCACATGGGGTTGGGGTTTTTTTAGTTTTTACAGAGAGAGAGAGAGAGATTAGTGATTAACTACTGATGACCTGGTTCGATGGCTCAGAGACTAGAGACCAAGATTTAGGAAAATACTTTTATTATTATTATTATCATTTAATATATGTACTTTGGATTTTCGACTTTGATTTTTTGTCATCTCGTTCCTTCGAGAACATCCAATAAAATTGGAACAATACAGAAAAGATTAACACGACCACTGCACAAGAATCAAATCGAAAAGTGGTTTGTCGTGTTACCAATATGAATTACTATGACTAGAATAACGTGTTTATTTTCTATTTCATTACTTTATAGAAAAATGTGGTTTCGTATATATTTTCATAGAAAATATATACTATAATTTCAATTGAGAATGAATTTGAAGAAAAATCCACGAAAGAAAAAATTGTTTTATGTAAAGATAGAGGAGAAATAAAACGATGAATTCTACGTAAGCGATTAATAAGTTGAATCTTATTAATTTTTTGAATTATTTTTCTATGGTTGTGGAGATGTCCAAACTTTTGTGTTAACAGTGAAGGGAATAATGGATTGAGGTTTTAAAAAGGCTTCAAGAAAGTAAATAAATTAAAAGCCTTTTTGGGATTTTGTTTATGAGGTTAAGACTTTTAAGGAGAAAAGAAATAGGACAGAGGTTTTTTTTTTTGGTAAGAGAATAGGACAGAGGTTTGTGTGAGTGGAAGTGAACGAGTCATCAATGCAACAAAGTTTCTCTAAAGTTGCTATTTCGTCGAGGCATACAGTACCTTTGTGGATTATCAAAAATATAAAAAGTAGCACATTTGTAAAGTTGTCATTTTCAGTTTCAGTAGGTTTGATGTGGACATAAAAATTCCTAAAATACACATTCTTGAATTTTAAATGATGATGATTTAACTTTTATGGTAAGTGAAACAATGTATTTTCGTACAAAATTTCAACACGTCTTTTTAGATCATGCACAATACTACGTAAATTATTGAATTGTTAGTGTTTTTTTTTTTGAATTGTTTTAGTGTTTACTTTTCTGGAATTCATATGGTATATGCACTCAAAGTATCTTGTTAGGCTTGTTGGAGGTGAAACCAGTAAAGATTTTTAGATGCTAAATTCAAATTACAGAAAACTACTCTACTATGGTTGAGTGAGCAACTAGAAACATTTTTTTTTTTGAACTCGAGCAACTAGAAACATTAAAAACTGGTATATCTTTCTTTTTGAAAATGAGAAGGTATTATTAAATAATAAAAAAATTTCTTCAGAAAATGACTTAAATCCATGTCAAGGCTAGAGGCGCTTCACCATGTGACGTCAGAGGGCATTGCATGGATCACATGTTTTTGTCAGTGTTTGAGTGGACTTCTTTCGCGCTACGAAGACCAAGATGGCCTTCTCTTCCACCAATGTGATTGTGCTTCAACGCACGGATCGATATTGGCTAGGCAAGGGTCGAAATCGACCCTCGCTTTTGTCTGCGTACAATACTCGTTGGTTTAATACTGGGTTTGGTCGTTGACCCTCTTTTTTGTCCACGTAATTATGATTTGACACGTGGATCTGTGTTAATTTAGGAAGGGGTCGAGGATGACCTTCGTTATAGAAATGTGGTACAGAAAATACAAATGTATAATATATTAATATTGCATGACTATCCAAATAGTTAGAGCTTTTTCATAAACAAAAAAATGGTAGAACTTATAAGATTTATAAGCTTACTCCAAAAAATAAGAAAACAATAATATTGTGTATATGAAGTTAAAAAAAAAAAACACTTTATATACTCATAAATTTCAGTCAAGAACACGTTCTCAGTTAACTTTTTTTTCCATCGATACGCAATGCTCTAAAACACCATAGGCTTTTTAGTCTAGCAAATACAAATATAAATGGATAACAAAATATCACAAACAAAATAGAAATGGAGAAATTCAGTGTATCCCCGTTGCTTAACTGGACTAATTTATTTAATTGGTTTTATCTAACGAAGCTGGAACCGTGTCACACTAGCAGAGTACTTTTGTACACGTCTCATTCCACACGTTAAAAAGTGTATATATTTTTTCCAATATTTAAGATTTTCGGATATATATCGATTAGATACACTTGACACTCCAAATCCCGAAGAAGCAGAACGAATTTTCAACTTTTTCCTCTGCTTACTTCATTCATTCACGGCCCCAACAAAAAGTCCATTGTCACTCATCTAATCAGATCTTAGTAAAATCCCAATTTCAAAAATATTGTTATTTAGCTAAAATACTATATATTGTGACAATTAAACTCTAATTAAAAAGAGTGTTATCAGATGGAGAAAGGAGCTCTTGATTATGTGTTGGTACCATTGGGGTTGTTAAGTATGGTGGTTTATCACATTTGGTTGCTCCGCCAAATCGTCCGCTGTCCCGCCACCACCGTCGTCGGTATCAACGCTATCAACCGCCGCTTCTGGGTCCGTGCCATGATGGAGGTAATCCTCTTTTTCCATTTCTTTCAAATCAATTTATAATGTCCCATTAAAATTCTTAAACTCGAGGATCAAAATTTTGTTTTTGGAGTATGTTCGGTCTATTAAACATCGGAAATATTTCTCATTATTTTAAGATCGTATGGAAAAATTGTAAAAATTAAGGTTGCATTGAACTTTAATATACTTGTGTTGTATGTTTCGTTTAGGTATATTCGACGAATACGAAATGATAAAAATACTTGTATGTTTTGTTTAGGTAGATTCGGAAACTTAAAGAGAAAATATTTAGGTACTCTAATCTATTGATTAGACTTTTCGTGACACGTTTCAATGAGCTAAATATAAAAGGAATTACAAAATTCCAGAGAAAATTATATCTCAATGAACCTAAAAGTTATCTATTGAGTTTTAATTTGTTTAACTTTACTCTAGTAAAAGATGAAGCATTGTGAAATTCATCAAAAAATAAATGAAGAATTATGGTATATATTTTACGTGAGAATGTTTTAAAAGGTTTAATTTTTTTGATTCATACTCGTAGGACACATCCAAGAATGGAGTTTTGGCGGTGCAAACGCTTCGAAACAACATAATGGCATCGACCCTTTTAGCCTCGACAGCTATAATGCTGAGCTCCCTCATCGCCGTCTTGATGACAGGCGGAAGCGGTGGCAGCGACCGCCCGATCGCGGTTGTTTACGGCGACACCAGCGAGCTAGGATTCTCCTTAAAGTTCTTCTCAATATTAGTGTGCTTCTTAGTGGCATTTCTACTAAATGTGCAGTCAATTCGTTACTACAGCCATGCAAGCATACTAATAAACGTGCCAAATATCATTCAAAACAACAAGAGATTGGGTCAAAGTTTCGATGACTACGAGGATTGTGTAACGGTGGAATACGTGGCGAGGACGGTAAACAGGGGCAGTTATTTTTGGTCGTTAGGGTTGCGTGCTTTTTACTTTTCATTTCCCCTGTTTTTGTGGATCTTTGGACCCATTCCAATGTTTTTGTGTTGTGTTGTACTTTGTTTTTTTCTCTATTTTTTGGATTTGAGTTTGGATTTAGGAGAATGGGTTAGTACTAGTTCTTCTTCTAGTTCGTCTAATAAAGAAATGTGTCGACTCTCAAAGGGTGTTGATCTTGAGGAGGGAGTAGATAGTTGTTAGCAATTAATTTTGTGAGTGAATAAATGTTATTTTTTAGTTTTGGTAGGACCAAATTTCACATTAATCCAAGTTGTTTTGCCCCTCTCTTTGTGATATATATATATATATATATATATATATATATATACTAGAAATTTTGACACACTTGCGTACAAGTTATTTTAATTTTAAAAATAAAATTTTGAAAGATTACGTTAATAGCTATATTTTAGGATTGCAGTTAAGGATTGAGTTAAGTAAAGTAACAATATAACCATTTTATTCTTTTAAGAAGTAGGGGTATTTTTGGAAAATCTAAAGTTGGTATCCCAACTGTTTTTTTGTGAGTGAAGGGCTTTGTTTTTAATATAGTAATATATATATATATATATATCTTTGCATTTCCGGTTATTTTTCTAATTATAATCATGTGTTAATTTGTTTAGTGGTTTTGTTCTGTTTTAAAATAGAATCCAAGTATTTTAAGTTTTTTAGTAAGTCAATTTATTCCCATGGATTAAAAATTCGATCTGAACCCTACGAAAACACCAAAATGTTTTTGTTTTGCAAGTGAAGGAAACAAAATTGCTACCGGATGTCCTATTCCTTAATTCAAATACAAATGTGCATACTACATACATAAGTGTCTTATTTTCCCACTTCATGAATTTGGGTTAATTATTTCTCTCAAACACAAAGACTTAACTTAAGAAGTAAAACATTTCTTAGCCTAATAAAATGATGTTATTATCCTACAAAGACAACATGCATTTATAAATGATAATTTAAAAGAATTACTGTTTTTGTCAGCAATTTACAACGTGGTGCAAATGAATTAAAAATAAAATATTTACAAACTCTCAATAGTATCTGTGTAAAAGTAATATATCTTATTTTTCATGTATTATTTACTCATCTATGTTCTATTACATTACTTTTTGTGCCATCACGAAACTTTTCGAAACTTATCGAAATGTTTCCGAATTTTCTCGAAACGTTTCTGAAATTTAATAATTCGAAGCTTACATACGAACCGAAATTTTAATCCATGTTTATTCCTCATTGTGTGTTGAATGTGTTGCTTTTGTTCTTTGGAAATAGGCTATAAAAGACATTTTGTTGAGTCACACACATATAGGCATATACCAATATGTATTAGAAAAATGGGTAGAACACCCCTATTCTTATGGTAACCCGCACTAAAATCCTTATGTTGTTTCCAAAATAAATCTCTTTTGTACTTTTTTTATGAGGCTAATTATCTTTTTGTACTTTGATAATTGCCTATAACGTCTTTTTGATTTTAAAAATTTTGCACCAATGTCGCCTTGTGGCAAAAAGAAATTTGCACCAAGCGCCTTATGATTTTGAAACTCTAAATTTTGCCTCAAACCTTTATCGGCATATTTGGATGCCCTTAATATGCAGTATTAATTAAATTATGTGGATTAATACCACATTTGGTTGGCAAATAAAAGGTGGGAGAGACCCTAAATAAGTTACATTTTGGAGCATATTCCAATATAACTAATCTCACCTCCCCTCATATGATAATTTAACACCACAACCACCACCAACAACCCCCCAAGTGAAATACCGTTTATGCCCTTGCTTTTTTAGAAAAAATTACAATTTCCTACCCCTTAGCTGGCGCTTACATCAAACTCGATTGACATAAAGCTGAATCATGAATTTTGGGAGTAAGAAGGTTGCGATTTTAGGGTTACGCAGGTGGCCAATTTTTTCTCTGCATCAGCTCAAATCAAGCTTTTTTCTTACAATTATTCAATGTTTGTAACTATGGTTCTAACTTTTTTCTTCCATAACAGTTGAAGCAACCAGCTCGCAAGGTGCACAGTCGTTTTAATTTCAGAGAATTCAAGCTCGAATTTTTGCTAAAGGTAAACCTTCGACCCAGCTTCAACTTCTTTTGGTGTGAATTACACATTTCGTGGTGTTGCATGTTAATAAAATAAAAATAACAATTGAACTTGTTGGTTATAAATCTACTGTACAACGCCTGTGTGAAATTAGAGCATGCTAAAGTTGTGTTTATTACTCTGAGAATCACATGATTTAATGTAATTAATGTTGTTATGTAAGTTGCTTAGCTAAGATTGTGTTTGGTAACTTCGTAATATTTGTGCTAAGAATTTGTATATGATTCCTCCTGTCATTTTGATAACTATAATAATGAAGCATTTAGCTGGATACTTAACATATGTTGTATACTCCATCATACTCCATCAGGCTACGTTATGGATGACGTTCAACGGCTGCACTAGTTTATGTTGATGCATCAAATCCTATTTAATGTGTTATTTATTGGGGTTTTAGTAGTTTTACTTATTGCCATTGAGGTTGGGCTGTTAGGACGAAGGCCTCGTAGACACGGCATTAGGTATAGCATAGTTAGACGTATTCCATACCAAATAAAGTATTTAGACCGGATATTGAACACGGGAGACACACCCATAAAAGACAACCTAAGAATGAATCGAGATTATTTCTTGAAGTTCTGTTATTTGTTACACGATTATGGTGGACTGCGTGAATCAAAATATACTACTCCATCCGTGCAAGTGTCGATGTTCTTATATGTTTTATCACACCACACAAAAAACAAGATATAATTTCACTATGTGCGTTCGGGCGAGACTGTTAGCTGGCTCTTCAGTAAAGTTCTCATGGCCTTATTGAAATGCCACCGTATTCTCTTTGTTAGGCCAACCCCTATAGGACCAGATGACATTGATCCGACGTGGAAGTTATTTCAGGTAACAACAGCCCTAAACTTCGACAAATAAAATTGAATGATTTGTAGCAGCCATGTATCCGTGACTGAGTATCGTGACCATTTGTTCTTTTAATGATTTAGGGTTGTCTAGGTGCTCTGGACGGTATGTATATGCAGTTGCGTTTCCCAATCGTAGACAAACCGCGGTATAGGTCACGAGAAAGAATATTGGCAACAAACGTGTTATGTGTTTGTGATCGACGTGGACATTCTGCTGGGTGGGAAGGGTCGGCAGCCGATAGTCGGGTGCTTAAGGATGCCATAAATTGACCAAATGGTCTTAGAGTTCCTCATGGTACGATGTCTAAAACTGAAATGCCTTATATTTTAAGTTTTTGGACAAATTATCAAATATAATAATTAACAGCAGTAGTGTATTGTGAATGTAGGAACTTACTATTTAGCGGACGAGGGTTACACGGATGGAGAGGGGTTCCTAGTTCCTTACCGAGGGGTCTGATACCACTTGAATGAATGGGGAGTAAGGAACCGTGCACCTCAAAACTACCATGAATACTTTAGCATGAAACACGCACGTGCACGAAACGTCATTGAATGTGCCTTTGGAGGATTGCAAAGTAGACGGGCAATACTTGGCAAGAATTCATATTTTCTGGTGAAAACTCACTGCCATATCGTGATGGCGTGCGTCCTGTTACACAACTTCATAAGGCAATATATGCCAAACTCCCACCTTGAAGAAGACTACCCACAATCCCCAAGAAACTAACCCCCCCCCCCCCCCCCCCCCGAAACATGATGTGTGGATGTATTGAACCGTCTGCTGCGTGGACAAACTACCGAGATGAGATGGCCCTATAGATGTACAAAGCGTGGAGGGCACCTCGTGCTCAAAATTAGTCATAATTAGCATGCACCATATCTAGTCCGTGTCTTGTAATATGACTTTTTCAAAAACAATTTCCATTATTATCTAGTATTGTAATGAATTCAGCTACGTATTTTCCCGTTGGTGCGGTGATTATGATTAAATTGATAGATGTGTGTGTTTCTGTATCCCTTTAAAAGTATTGTTATCTACGATATGTAAACAATTGTGCCTCACTTAGGCTAACGGATCAGTCATGGCTGTTTGGAAATTGGCACATTTATTTAATAGGTCATTTTAACATATCATAATCCTTTATTTGTGTTCCTTCACTGGATGAGGAGAAGTATGACATGTTCATGACAATGATTTTTTTTTTTGATGTATTATGAGTCAAAGCATAAGCTTGCCTTAGTTACCGCCCCACCACTTTGTAAAAACCAATGATTCATTGGCAATTAAGGTGATCACAGTATGCCCTGTTTTACACGTAGGATTTTGACCTTGTTTAGCCGTAGCAACTTCATACACCAATTAAACCTGGTATGAACGGTGTTGTTGATCTTTTGTGATGTTGTAGTGCATTGGAATAGTGGTTTTCTTTGGTTTAGTAATTGGTTGCAAAATCAAACAATGTACTAGTTGCTGGTATTTACAGAGTTTGTTGCTGAAACAATAATTATCTGTAGCGCTTGTAATTGGACGTTGTCTAATTTTTTTTACAAACAATCACAAATGGGAATACCCTACCATTAGTCCCCAACATTATAGAGGATCATATACGTGGTTACTTATTCACTTTATTTTGTTTATGTTCAAACGGTTAGTAACATAATCCATGATTTTATTTTTGACAGATGGAAAAAGGTCCACCTCCTTCGCAATTTGTCCCCGGGCCGTTCAAGAAACCAGCAACAAATAGGCGTGTTTGGAGTAGGGTGGAGGAAACAACGCTATACATGCACTGCTCGACCTATGCACTAATGGCTGGCGATCCGACAACGGGTTCAGAGCAGGCTATTTAATCCAGCTGGAGAATGCATTGAAGGCAAAGTTTCCTAACGGCAGGCTACTAACACAGAAAAATATTAACTCGAAGATCACGATGTGGAAAAAAACCTACAACACACTCAGCCAGGTCGTTGGTACATTCGGGTTTGCATTTGATTACACCACCAAAATGATTGACGTGCCATCTAACGACGTCTGGGATTCTTACGTAAAGGAAAGTAATCAATGTGAAATTAACCAGCACTTCTGTCCTACCAGCAAGAACAGTGTTGAAATAATTATTTTAGATAATATTTTATTTGGATTAATTTTTGTTAACAAAGGTAATCTCTTGATCTAACTACTGATTTCAGGTGTACAAGGATGCCGAATCATTCCGTGATAGGATTTTCCCTCTGTATGAGGACTGAGGACTGGAAAATCTGTTTTGGAAGTGATAGGGCTAATGGACATGCATCCCAAGGGATTGATGATGCAATCTTGGACCTCGAACACCCATACGATCTAACGGACGAGGTATTCGACATTCAAAATGTAAATGGCACAAAAGGTAAATCTGTACCTAACTCCTACTCTGACTGCGACTCTATGTCAAGGGATTACACCATCCCCAATGTAGATGAATTGGATGACACCACCTCAACACATGTGCCCACTGGTCCCTCATTTAGTCGTGATTTTAACCCAAATGCAAATCAAGAATCCAGGAAGAGGAAGTCACGTGAGGGCAGCGCACTAGCTGAACAACTTGTGTCTTTGATAGGAGGCCTTGTTCAGAAGACTAATCAGAATTTTGGGGAGATGTCACAGTGCATTGACTCTCAAACCAACCCCACTCCTCCACAACATGCTTCTGTTGAGCCACCGAGTAAGAGCACCAAGGTGTACAACATATTCAATTAATGATTGCAGTGGCCCACAATCCAATTGAGAGCCCCCAGAATTCGGATATATTCTTAAGTATGGATGAGGTAACACGTCAAGCGTACGTTGAAATGATCATTAACGGAGGTCTGAACTCAAAATCTGGTCCACTTTAGTTAGACCAATTTGCGCAATGTGGATCGTCCCATTTTGAATCTCGTTATTAGCTTGCTTCTTCTATAATAGGGTTTAGCTATTTTTTGGGAGGGTGTTACGAACCAACTTTGGTTGCACATTGTTACACTCGAGTGGGTGTCCATGAAGCATATGACTTTATGTATATTTATGATTATACTTGGATGTGTTCTGTAATCCGAGATAACTGGCAAGTGTCGCTTTATTAGTGTTGTTGTTTGTGAACTTATTATGTATATTTGAACCTTGATTTGGTTATGGTACCCCCGTAACGATTAAACAATTGCGGTTTGGCTTACGTTTATTTTGAATTGGTGGATTAATGTAAAAGGGAGACACACCCACAAAAGTTACAAAATTCAAATAACAATTACATCAAGTCTAGCAATATATAAATTGAAATGGAGTACACCCACAAAACAATTATACTTGCTAGATTACAAAACATAAATAACTTGTCATATTTGGAACCTTATTAGCACGCCTCTGTTATTAGGGATCTGGTAACTTGACAGATTAGCAGCACACCACGCAACTAACTTGTGCTTCACATATGTGGTTACTCAACGTACAATGAGATATTGGCTAGATTAAATCCACAAGAGGTTTTTTCTTGTTCCAGGTAATACGACCCTATAAATAACCAAACTCATGTAAAATTCAAAACTACTCAATCTTGCGGGAAAAATGTATTTGGTTCGGTGAATCCTTCCACCCCATGTTTCTTCAACCGGTCATACTTCGGTCATCTGCCCTGTTACTACCCCCTGCATAGGGTGCTCCTTAACTTCCTTTGAACGAGCATTACACACTCTGATCTTAGCTGATTTCTGCGGTGGTTCACGGACAACTACTGACCTCCTTCTCATAATCAAATTAGGTCTTATGATAGCACTCATGGACTCGAAATCTATATTAATGACTTCTACATCTACCTCAAAATCATTCTACAACATCCAAATCTGACCAAACACCCCATTAGTTGGACCTAATTAATAAGAATTGTAGCCTAAGTATGGTACAATGTTCCAACACTCTTCTTCAATAACTAGAGTTTCAAGAACAAATACTATAGTTGGGTGATGTATTCTTACCAAGCGGCAAGAATTTTGCATGAAATCTTCCTCTGCCGCGCCCTGGAAGTTCCACGAGATCACCTTCATCTCTGATTTGTAAATTTGGGTTGGGAGGACTGGATTTTTGACTAGATTCCCGTTCAATAGAGCCACAATCTGTCTAGGGCTCTCCGAAACCAGGTAGCGTTGCCTGTTCGTCTCCCAAGTTGTTAACTCAAAACTCTCCCGCCATAAGTGATTCATGTCTTCTTGATTGATCATGTTAACGTCCACTTTTATCTCTCCATTGGTTGCTGGTATGGTCGTCACCAGCAAGAGACGGTCAAACGTTCCTATTTTTGTGACCATAGTTGATGCCTGGAAAAGTTCATGGAATGTTTGAAACTCCAGGGGTGTATCCAGTCATCTTCCTCCAATGCATTTGCCATCGTTAACGGGTTTTGTCCGTGTTTGTTACTCTCAATGATATGTTTTTGATATATTTTGGTGAAATGTGTTGAAGTCCTGATGTGCGAAGTGTTATGATTTTATAGTAGAACAGTTTGCCATTTTTTTATTTTAAAAAAAAAAGATGTATGTTGGTATTCTATTCTGTTTAGTAACAGATGCTAGAAGAGAAACAACTGTTAGTTTACTATTTTCTTATTTAACACAATAGAAGTATATGTAGGCTCATAATCCTTCATATGGCATGCTTTATCGGTTTTCTCACTTGGTAATGGCTAGTACTTAAATGCTGCAAAAAAATGATTGGTGCTCAAACACTAGTAGTTGGCCGTTGGTAGTTACTTTTGTTTGAAATAAATTTTTTTTTTTATATTTTCTTATCTGTTAATCCCATATTGGTTTCAATTATTCATTGAACATTACCATGTTTTAGCCAAATTACATACGGAAGACACAATTGTTACGCTTTTGTCGATGAAAGCGAACCAATCATCGACTCCGGACGAATGCTGTTAGTCTGCTGGTTTTTTTGGTTATTCATCCACAATTGTAGATGTAGTACTGCAGTGTCACACAAAATATATATGACAAGCAATTTTCGGTTTAGTGCAATGGTCTATTTATTTTTGGCAAGAGTTTAAGGCGGTTAAGTTCGAAGTAGATGCTACATGTCAAATGCAGCATATAATTGATTTGGACCTTATTCATGTAAATTCCTTTGTGTGTGCCACATTTAACCACAGCCATCAATTACAGAGATGGTAAACTTCCACATGCAAACTATTCAAAAGCATTCACATATAGGTAATACAAGAAACTAAAGCATGAAATATACAAATGAAAAGCATGCAATATACAAATGAAAATGGGAATGCAGGTTATATAAACTGGTTGTCATCCATTATATTGAAAATGATGTTAGTTTCCCAACATTACAAAATGCGCAACTACGAGGAGAGCGTTGATACAAGACCGGAACCATAACCAAAATAAGTAGCGGCTATAAGACTAGATCACGAAAATGGGGGTAAAACCGATCTAGTCCCTAAAATACTCCATATGACCACAAAACACCCTAACTGCCAGGCCACAACATGCCATACTATGCATCAATACTACTGGTACTAGAAGTGTAACATACCACCTCAACAAATACCACAAAATACAGAAAAGATGACTGGTAAAAAACCATGAACCATTATTTTCAAATTTAATCACACTACTAGGAACTTAAAAAAACAATATTACCAACTCAGTGGTATTTTCATAAGTACTACACACCACAAACCTAAGTCGGTACGAATCTCATGAAGTGAGTCGTAATGGCTTAACCATTTCATGATTGACAGAACCTCTAAAACTAGGCCCAATCCCCCTTTCCACTTGGTCCACCCTCGTCTCCCAACGAAGACATATTTTCTTTCACTTTGTAAGGTCTGTTGACAGAGTTAGAGGAACCGGTGGAACTGGTATGGCGATCAACAATGGGGTTCGTTTGAGCCATCTTGTTTTGAAGGCGCTTAACGTCGATACCGCGAAGTTGCTCATTATCTGTTGCAGCAACCGCCACATGAGCTTCATTAACTTCAGTATCATTCACCTTTGTGATTGGAACAACCTCGTCGGGGGCTGGAGACATAGTTCACACCTACATGCCTTGCTCTCTCAGGTCAGACCAGAACGAATTCGTTAGACTCTCATTTTCTTTGGCATTTGATTCACGGGGGACTAGAACAATGTTAGGGACAACTGTTACACTCTCATCAGGCTCGTTTATGCTTAGGTCCACCATTTCTATGGGACCACAAGAAGATTCAACATGCACTCGTACAAAGATTTTTGCAAAGCTGCCTCCAGAGTGGTTCACCCTCCAACATGTATGCCTCGCTAAACGGAAACTTCTACATGAACAAAAGGTTGAAAAGAATTTTTATTTGCATATATATAAACATAAATCTTAACTTCATTTAGGTCGTACAGACCACAAGTATACAATTTAAAGGCAGTAATTGGTCTCACCAATTAGCAATACTCCCAAACAAAGTCCTCGAATGGATGAACGACGTTGTTGGTGTCATCGTAGTACACCGCACTCAGGCATATGATGAAATTGAAAATGTTATACCGGCGTTCGAGCTTACAGAACTGGATGATGCATTGCCGCATGGTAAAACTCTTGTAGAAAGTGGCATTGACGGTATTACGACCAAGTCTAATCGCACCGAGGTCAGAGGTTGTAAGAGATAGATTAATCGGTTGCCTCGCCAATGAGCACGTCAATGAAGGTGCAATCTATGACGTACGTCGACTGACTTGTGTAAAACATAAGCCTTTGCAGACGCGGGTTTGCCGGAGCAGAGTTGTTGTTAGCCATTTTTGCCAGCCAGTGCTTGGTCATGAAATAGACAAGTGAAAGTAATATTATGTTTGGTTGCATGCATGTTTTAAGAGCTTAACTACTTCTATTTATAGTTAAGTTTTGTACTTATAATAACTCTTCCTAACAAATTAACTCTTGCAACCTAACCACTATTTAGTTTTCCCCTGACAATCAGTCACTTAGCCGAATAATCCCTTTAATAATTTAAGTTTGTCTTGTTACATCCTCCATGGTCATTCCAGGAGATATGCCTGATTTGGTAGAAAGACTTTAGTAGAGTTTTAATGGAATTAGACTTTGAAAGAAAAGGATTTCCATCAGACTTAAAAACCAACTTCCCTTGTTGTTGCCATTACTCCACTCAACCACTATTATGATTAAATGTTAGATTAATAAGGCAAAATCAGACCAACATTCACTCTTTTTTCCATTAACCATGACTTGGAGTAAGAAAGAACCTTGCCTTTTCCATGACATTTGAAAATATTCAAAAATCAGTTTATCTCAACCACCAACTTGCAACCTAAGAAACAAGACTTTGTTATTACAAGGTTTGAGCTTTATGAAATGTGACTTGTTTAGTATTATTCCTTCGTTTCAAGAAACGACCAATTAACATTATTAATTGTGTAAAACATATGGTATTCAGATATACAAGTGAGTATAACCTACTAATCTTAATGCCAATTTTCCCAAAAACAAGGCTCCAAATTGTAGCATTAGTTCCAGTGGTGTTTGTTAATATGCCAATTCATGTTGTAACCAATTATTTTTATTATTCCAGTTATGGCTATGTTGAATCAATGGTTGTTTAAGGGAATCGCACAGTCATTGGAGAGTGTAATCTTCAAACATTGCTTATGAAAGATTGAAATCCTTTTCATTCATTGCACTGTGTGACTGCCTCAAAATATTGAAATTACATACTACCTGATTATCAATCTAATCAACACGACGGGCCTTAATAATGAATACATTACTTGTTGAATTGCTACTAATACGTAAAATGTCCTAACACGACAATTTAAATAATAACTACTAGCACTACAACGACAATCTTCATTGCACGATTTGTTTGATCGGCATGCCGCATTCGAGCCCTTAACTCCCTATTTTTTTGTAGCCGTTCAGCGAGGATCAGCTTGTAGTGTGCTGGTAATTCGGCATCTGCCCACACACAATGGTCGCAACACAGGCCTAACATAAATTTGGTTAGGTTTTATTAGACTGAAGTTAAATGTAAATCACTTAGGGATTGCTTCAAATCACTTTTTAAAAAAACAATGAAATCCAAATGCCCCTTTTGGTTTAAATAAAAATTACACATAAACCGTGAAATTTACTTGCCTTTCGTTGGCACATCCCCATTGCCGCCTCCCGGGGTTGTCGCTTGACCAAACCGTGTGAAGAACGGGGTCAACAGCATGAACATTTACAAATTCGATTTGAATATTTGTGGGTACGTGCGCCTGACATTGTAAACGTAGTTGTCTCCACCCAGTAATCGTCAACGCCAAACCCGACAATTTCCTTGTTAACCTTTTGCCTTGACCAGGAAAATATGTGTGCAAAGAAGGTTCATGTAATCCTAACTCTCACGTAACATGCTTTATATTAGCCAAAGCAATGGTGAGTAGGTTTGGTTGGTAAGGAATTAAATACAAGTATGGACTTGGTTATAATTATAGGGAAAAAAGCAGACGACCCCCTTAGCTTTCGTCTATTTTTCACTTTGCCCCCCCAGCTTGAATTTTTAGCACTTTGCCCCCCAGTTTTGAATTCTGTCAAACGTTACCCCACGACGTAGCATGACCGTTAAAAAAATGATATTTCGTTAAAAATGCCGAAAACTGGGGGGAAAAGTGTCAAAATTTAACGAAATATTCTTTTTTTACGGAATATTCTCGTCCGGGGGGGGGGGGGAACGTTTGACGGAATACAAAACTGGGAGGGCAAAGTGCTAAAAATCAAAGCTAGGGGGGCCAAAAGTTAAGGGGGTGATCTATTTTTTTTCAATAATTATAACATAAATTTTGTTTTGTCTATAAGTTTTTGTAATGGCAGTAAATCACTCATTGTGTTAATCAACAATTTTTATTTTATGACATATAGGTAAAGAAATTTTAATGTAGCTGCTATTGGGATTTAAGAGAAACGTACCGTGTTTGCAAATTGTAATCATTCAAATACTAGTGACTATCACTCAATTATAGTGAATTACTAACGCGGCTCATAGTAGCCATTCAGGATCCAAAGTAGACATGTAAAGAACAAACAAAAAGTGAACCCAACCACAAGTGCAAATTTAGGCAGTCCTACTGATTCCATTCACATTAAAATATGAATATTGTTCTTAAATCATCCCCACAAAAGATACGGTCGAGCAATAACAATAACTAATTCAACATTCGACCATCGTGTACCAAAATATATAATTACATTGACATCAATCTACATTAAATGAGATTTAAAGATCGTGCATACGCGAGTACTATGTTGTGCGTTATCGTAAGCTCCTTAATATCCCCCTCCGTATTGTGAGGAGGAATCCCTTGTAACAAGCCGCCTACATCGTAACGCCTAGCAGCAGCAAGATCAGCCGAAAAGTAATTGTATTTTTCTTTAGGCATTATGGCTGCCTTGCAAAGAATGTAAAATTCTTTCTGGTGTTGGAACCCAGGATAACCATGAGCACTGTGGTGGGTCACATCAGCCAAAAACTGCATGCCAATTCAGAATTAAATGGAACACCTATGGAAATATTACAAAAGTAGTTAAAGTTTAATCGTTAAATTATTTTGTATATTCACAACTAACCTCTGGGGATAACAACTCTGCCAACGAAAATTTCCCCGTCTCCAAATCAACCTTCGACCAGTGTTGTGCAGATGAAAAAACAGTGTCACAAATGGACATCTCCTAGTCCTCACACATCTATGTACATTGTCTTCGGATGTGTTTAGCTGCTTGCTTGCCTCGCAAATGCATAGAAGTAGTCCAGCCTCCGTAGTAATGTCCATCTGACTTGCAACGCGTGACAAAACCTTGAAGCACTCAACTTCCCTACCGAAACCTCAATAAATACCATCCATCAAGAACATCACATTGTCTCCTTCGACACAGTAATATTCTTCTGGGGAAAAAGCGGCCTCTGCTCCGATGAAGAAACTGTGTTTAAGGTAGAATGATGGTAATCAATCGCTCAAGAAATGCCTTTCAAGATCAGTTTTCTGCCCAAACAATTATTAACAGGGTTTCAAGAAATACTAATAAGCCTCTATATTAAGTTAAAGAAATACTACATGACTGGTATAAAGAAGAATGTCAATATATTTCGATTCAATGCTTTGTACGAATCCCCTTGCGTGATCTTCCCTATCTCCATATCAAATGGCAGTTGAAAATTCACCACAAACTCCCAAAACTTATAGAACAAAGCACGCATCTTGATAACCTTCTCGCGCACATGGGTCGTGTCGATAGCACTATGGTCGGGTGACGTACTACACCTACTATACCCTCTAAAGTTCGAACCTCAGAAAGCTTAGCATAATCATTTAAAACACGACACATGCTCCTCTCCAAATCATCGTCCCAAGCTGCACCTTTTAGTTCACAACTCAATGATCTCGACCTCGTCTGCCCAAAGTAATAATTAATGATTTCATAAACCAAAAAAACATAACAGAGAGCATGCAAAGGAAACAGTTGTCCAACCCTAGGGAATGTCAAACAACGCTGAAATGTGAAAATTTTCACTGGACAACACAAAATTTATAAAACACATCCCAACAGATAATAAGAGTTTCAACAAGGTACTACACAACTACAATAGCACCATTTCATGAACCACGTAATTTTGACGGCTATCATCGATCGTGCTCATCAATATTAACATCCAAATATACGTAACACATATGGCGCTTCTGTGTTTCTTCAATATATGTATCACTAACAGTAGAATAATCAATGTCTCGATATTTGGTTAGCAAATCCTGAGTCACTCTAATACACATCTGTGTGCACAACAAGGTTGAAATTCATAAATGCATGGGATATGTGTGACTACAACACATAACCATTTTATTTTTCGACATCATGCTTGAGGCAATTCTAATAATGAAAACCAGGGTACATTCCAAGTAAATGCGTCTAACGTTTGTGCTCAAATTTCGGTCTCAACCTAAATGAAAAATCACATATATCCCACATTAACTAACACAATTATGACCTTTATCTTTGTGTACCAGTATTCATTAGTCGGCGGTGGGTGTTTGATAATGCTCTTCCCGCGCACAAGAACGTAACTCAACTGTGAAGAGCCAACAGACTGCGTGTTCAGCGTGGTTGCCCCCCCCCCCCTCGAAGTGCATCTTGTAAGCTTCGCGACTATCTCCGCCGTCGTTGAAAGTCGGGTAACCATTTTCGTCGGCAAATTCAAATGGGTCAGTGCTTAGGATTTAGGGTTTGTAATTTTGTAAGAATTCCCCCAATTGTGTGAATTTGAATAGTTTTGGGGGTACTCAACTTAAGGGTAGTGTTGGTAATTCACGAAAATTGTGTGCATTTGCATGTGCAACCAAACATGAGTTTAAGTTAGATTAAGGTTGCAAATTGGGAGTTTTTTGGGCAACCAAACGTAAGTTTCGTTTATTTTACTGTAGTCGTGCTATTAAATTATGGGGGTTTTGAGCTCATTGTGCATCCAAATGTGTCGTATATGATTTTGAAACGCTACGCAAATTCTTTGTATCTAACAGCATTGGAGCATTAGACAATGGTGCACGTTTTCTTTATGTAGAGTGCTGTCAATTTTTTTGTTTACTTATTTTGCTTAAAAGTTTATCATATCCTTTAAAACTATTGAGATAAATCTACTTGGCGTTGAAACCTGCACGACTTTAATATTATAATTTATTTATTGCGACTGGCGAGATACTATATTTAAGAATATTTTTTTCATCTTAGTAACTAGAAAAATAGTTTGTTCTTGTTACTTCAAATATTTTTAATAAAACTAGTTTGCATGTAAATGTAATTAAATCAGTTGACAAAGATATTAATGGCATTATTAAAAAAAACCAGAGGAAAATATGCATAAAGTTTTTGAGACCGAAAAAAACCAGAGGTGTTTATATGTTTATTTCCTCAAATTTTCTCGGTTAGATTAGTGTATATATTGTGTCACGTGTAAGTTGTAAGTTGTAACAATTATAAAAGATGAATGTTCCACATATAACAATTATAAACTATTATAATGTTAAATATTAGTTATTTGACAACTCCTGTAAATTCATTCAATAATGGCACAAATAAAATTGCATGTTTCGTGTTTGCCAGAAGAAGAACTTAATTTGTCAAGTGCCTTCAAAAGAACATAGTGGTGGTAACTTAAAAACCCATATAATAGGAAAAAGTCTACTTTATAATAACCAAATTATAGGGAACCAGTCATGCACTTTTATCAATAAATGGTGCTTTTGCTCAAAAGGCTTGGGTTCATTGTTGGGCATAATATGGCTACTGAACTCATTTGGTTGAACAGATGACTGAGCTGTGAGCTCCACATCTGATGGCAATCAGGAAAAAGGAACTACTTTCATAGTTCATACTAATTCTCTTATCATTCTCAATCAAGTGTGAGATCAGAAATATGACCGATGATGATGATGCCACTAATTTATTAAAGGGTGACTAGTTTCCACCCTCAAAGGCTTTTTAGGTGATTAAAAGTAACATTTAATAAATCTTAAAAAAAAAAAAACATTCCAAATGTTTGAACAAATAAACAACCGCCTGCTGTAAATGTATGCAGATCGTGAAAAGCCTCAGCCTTGCTCTGGACAGTTCCTGTTAGTGTTCGAACTTACCTCTCCGTTACATATAGCATAGTAAAAACCCGAGCCGGTCATATAACCCGACCCTACCTCACCACGACATACCCAACAACTCCTACGTTCTTCATATCCATGACATGTACTTTACTACACCCGCGACATTATAAGCTCGAGCACACCTAGTCATAGGTCTAAGCTCCAACCTAAACACTAAGCAAATATCGATTCTACAATGATGCATATCCATAATATACGACTCTTCATGCGACATTGCATTCTAAATATACGACGTTCTCTCATCTACCCGAAGTTGAAACCTTCATACATGACAGCCATCCGCCTCTAACCTAACTGCCTTCAACTACGCTCCAGTTTCAAGCATAACACGTGATCGAACGCTACAACCCTTTATCGAATATATAAAACCCCATACCTCATTTCATAATATCATGCATGACTCCGTCTTTACAATCCTATTTACGTAAAACTCTGTATTTCATTTCCACGATCCTTTAAACGACACAATGTAACGTAACTACGTTACCTAAAATGTTTCTAGCAACATTAAAATTCTTCGCCAAACACAAGCAATTCCGACACAAGCAATGTTCATATATAACCATATCGAATCAATCAATCAATGCAATTCCGACACGCATATATATATATATATATATATATTCAAAAACAGAATACCAATTATTCTTCACTATTCCTCGTAAGTATATAGAAACCAACCACAATACCTACAACTAAACGTTACAAAATTGTAAGTTTCACAAAAAGAAAAGTAAAGAATCTATATATTCTAATTTTCTAACCAACCAATCAAAATTGCCGCTTTTAATGACCAAAAAAGAAAAAGAAAAGAAGCCCTCGTCCAATCAAAAAAGCCCAAACAAAACCAATACCCCAAGCAAAATCAACCAAACAATGTGCACCAACAACAAAGCCTGACCCGCCGGACCCGACCCGCCATTCCCCACCTCACAAAACCCGACGCTCTTAACCCGCACACCCGCACAGTGAGCGTCCGCGCACCCACACCAGTACGTCACCCCATCCGAACCGCAAACCGGATCGGGTCGAAAACACTTAACCGGGCAGAGATCCATGAACCCGGTCACAACCGGGCAGATATCATTTCCTTGTCGCTCGTGGTCGGAGGGGAGTTTAAGGTAACTCGGCTCCGACGACCGTACGGCGGAGGGGAGGATCACGGTGGCGATGCAAACGCCGACGAGCACGATGAGAACCGACGACGGCGGTTTGTCGGAGAGTATTTGCATTGTCGACGAGCTTTTTTTTTTCCTTTTTTTTCTTTTTTCAATTTAATGAAATTTAAAAGAAAAGAAAAAATGAAAAAGCTCGCCGGTAAGGGGGAAGGTTTTACGTTCCCCCTCTTTAAATTTAATTCAAAAAATTCGCAGTTTTATTTTTCTTTTTTTTTATGAAATAATGAAACTTGGAATTTTTTGAATTTTGGGGGCTTAAGGGATTGTTTTTTGTTGTGTAGGGCTTTTTTTCCTTTCTTTTTTCTGTTATGACATGAGAATGGAGGAAATGATTAGTGGGAGTGAGGATTATTTATAATGACGGTGATTAGCGGTTAATAATAAACAGTTGAAACTGTTCAACCACACGGTCTTTGTTTGGTCAATGACTGGGTACCGATTATTGAGGTCATTCTCAGTTTCACTTACTTGGATAAAAGAAAATGTAGTTATGATTATGTTATTGAATTGTATTATTGACCATACTAATCAATTTTTGTGTAGGCGATATTATTAGGTGCAGTCGGTATAAAATAAGGTGGCGTAACCATCCAATTATTATTTATTTCTTATAATTTAAAAAAATATTTTTAATCTCAACCATCGGTTGCACCAATCATTCATACATGGGCTGTACATAATAAATTTTTCGTATTTAAGGTATCTTTCCTGTGATATATCATAAACCCTCTTATTTGGAAAGAAGGAAAAGAGGATTAGTAGAGTGGTCTTTTGTTGGTCAATGACACAACACCGATATTGCAGGACATTCTCTCCACTTCGATTAGATAAAACGGTAAAATTTAATTTCACAAACAACCTTTCAAGTATGGAATAAGAGGGCCGGGTTCAATTTTGGAAATTATATGAACACAAGTTGTTTTGATTTTAAAAATATTAAATTTTGCTGAATTTTGATTCATGTTCCTCATTTATTATTCATACAAAATAGGAAATTACTAGAATTGCTTAAACAATAAATATAATCCTTTATTAGAGTTTTAAGAAAATTATATAACATAAAGGACAAAGCACTTTTCTTGGTAATTTTTGTTTACTTTCCATTTGTTATGCACTTACACATGAGGGGTTCACGAGAAGTGTCTTTGTACTTATCCCATTTTTTATTTTTTTTTTGACAAAAGAACTTTTCATATCAAAACAGCAACATAAGTAGTTCAGTAACATCAGAACAAATAAAACCAACAGCAAGGAGAAATAGAGGTAAAATTAAAAAAACACGTTTGAGGTGCGATAACAGTGCGAATTGGAGAGAGAAAAATTCCTTCGCCAGAAATGGCGAAGAAGCGATCACAACAACAGATCGAAGAGGAGATAGGGGAAATGGAGAGGCAAGCTGATGATCTGGAAGAGGAATTGGAGCAAGAAGAAGGGGAGGTGGATCCAGAGGTAGAGTTAGGGATCAAAAAAGGGGTAAAATTAGGGTTTCAACAGGAAAAGGGATTTCAGGATATATACCCAGATCTGCAGGGTACGAAGGAGATTGGCTACTTCCCACAAAGGCAAACAAGAAAATGGAATGAGTTATTTGCAGGGAATCGACGCCCAGAAAATGGATGCAGGGTTACATACACTAAACCAGATGATCGAACCTTAATTGGAATTCATAGAGGATGATGTGCAGGAAACAAGAGAGTACTGGGAACATGCATTGTATGGGAAGGCCATAGGAACACACATTCCATTTGAGGCTATGAAGAGATTTGTGGAAGCTAGGTGGCCTCACAAACCATCAATCCATGCAGCAGATAAGGGCATATTTGTGTTCAGATTTGAGAATGAAGAACAAGTTATGGAGGTGATGAGTGGTAGGCCATGGATGCTTAAGGGAAGGTATCTGCTCATGTTGAAGAAATGGGAACCTGGGCAAACACTGGATCCTGCTACTCTACAGGACTACCCTACATGGATACAGCTACCTGGACTGGACCTTCAATTCTGGTCCCCAAAGATGCTAGGTAAGATTCCTAGCTTACTTGGAAAACCATGCTTTATAGATAAAATGACAAAAAATAGGGAAAGATTAGCCTATGCTAGAGTTATGGTAGAGCTGCAGAATGGGGAGAAAATATTAGACAAAATCCAACTAAGAGGACCTAAAGGAGACATATATTATCAGAGAGTAGTGTATGAAAATAAGCCTTATCGGTGCTATAAGTGTCACAAGTTTGGCCATAGTATAAGAGAGTGTACTCCAAAGCAAGAGTGGGTAAGGAAAGAAAATGGAGAAGAAGAGAAGAGGAAAATGGAAACAGAGAAACAAACTGAAGCTGAAGAGGGAATGCAAACACCTAAAACAGTCAACAACAACCTTATAGAGGGAAGAGGAGTTGAGTTGAGCAAAAGAGAGAAGGGATCACATATTGAGGAGGATAAGGAGGAACTAGGGACAGAAAAGGCACAAAATAACATGGGGGACAGAGAGGAGAAAGAACCAGATGAAAGTCAGAACAACACAAGACAAGATGGCCAGATACAACAAGAAGAGAAGGAAATACAGGAGAAGAACAAAGAAGGACAGAGCACCAAAGAAACAACAAATGGAAAATGGAATAAAGTGGAGACAAAGAAGTCCAAAAGAATTGAAAACTACAAAACTGGAAAAGGAGTGAAGACTAAACAGGGAAATACTGGAGGAGGTTCAAACAGGGCTTTAAGCCCAAATGGATAACTTACAATTATGTGGGTGGAACTTGAGAGGGATTAATGACCCTCTCAAGCAAGAAGCTTGGTTTCAAGCTATGAATAAATCAGACTGTGCCTTTGGAGCAGTCCTGGAGACAAGACTTAAAAATGGAGGGTATGATAAAGTGAGGAAAAATTTTGAGGAAAATTGAAGCCTGGAGAGTAATAAAGAGATGGGGAACAACTGTAGAATCCTACTGGTTTGGGATGAAAATAGAGTAGAAGTTCAAGTTGAGAGGAAAACTGACCAACTGATTCACTGCCAAATCAAGACCAGAGACAACAAATGGAGATTTCAATGCACATTTGTTTATGCTCACAACAAAGAGGAGGACAAGAAACAACTTTGGAAGGATCTCAAGAGTATCAAAGCTCAAATAAAGGAGCCATGGATCCTGATTGGAGATTGGAATGTGGTCTTAGCTGTGGATGAGAAATGGAATGAAGTTAGAGGGGAAGAGCCAGTGAGTGAAGAACTGCAGGAAAATCTAGAAGCACTGAATATACAGGACCACCAGTATACAGGGGCAAAGTATACTTGGACTAATGGGCATACCTACTGCAAGCTGGACAGGGTCCTCATCAACAGAGAATGGATAGAAGCCAAATTTGATTTAAGTGTCACTTTCCTCCCTCCGGGGATATCTGATCATGCAGCTGGGCTAGTGAGGATGTCAAGTAGCAACAACAAAAGAAACATACCATTCAGATTCAAAAATGTGTGGGCTCAAGATAAAGAGTACATCCCTTTGATCACAGAGGCTTGGGCAGAGAGAATAGAAGGATGTAAAATGTTCCAACTGGTAAAGAAGACTCAGAAAGTAAAAGAGAAGTTAAAGAAACTCAATACCAGGAAATTTCAGAATCTAAGCAAGCAGGTAGAAGACTGTCTGGGTCAGCTGAAGAAAAAACAAGAAGACACTATGAGAGATCCTAGATAAAGAGAGAAACAAGAAGAAGTCAGAGTTCTCAAAGAACAATATGAAGTCAGGAAAAAGGACTTAATGAGCCAGACAGCCCAAGCAGCTAAAGTTGACTGGATAAGAGATGGAGACAGCTGCTCTAAACTGTTCTATAACAGCATAAAATTCAGGAGAAAGAATAATCACATCCTGGCCATCCATAATGATAAAGGAGAACTGATCCATACAAGAGATGAGATAGTCACACACATTGTGAAGTTCTACACTGGACTACTGGGGACAGAATATGAAGTACATGACATTGACATCACAGCTATTCAGATGGGACCAACAGTCACTTCAGAAATGAATAAGAAGGTGGGAGAACAATGCACATACAAAGAGATCAAATATGCCAAAAATGAGTGAGATGAAAAGTCCAGGCCCAGATGGAATGGGAGCAGGATTCTACAAATCAAGCTGGATCATCACAGGAAATTTGGGGTGTGAAGCTGTGAAAAAGGTCTTCACTACAGGGAAGTTGCTAAAACAAATTAACACTACTGTTGTGTGCCTAATACCAAAAATTATGCACCTTTCTTACATTACTGAATACAGGCCCATATCATGCTGTAATGTTATTTACAAAGCCATTACTAAAGTCTTAGCTAATAGGATTAAACATATGATGCCTGAGCTTATTCTCCATAGCCAATCTGCTTTTGTGAAACACAGAGATATCTTTCAAAACATTTTTCTTGCTCAGGAGCTTGTGAGGGGGTATGGTAGAAGGAATATATCACCTAGGGGCATGATGAAAATAGACATCAAGAAGGCTTATGACACAGTTAGTTGGAAATTCTTAGAAAATATCCTGACAAAGTATAACTTTGATAAAAAATTTGTGAATCTTATCATGATCTGTGTGACTAGTCCTAAGTTTTCCTTTATCATTAATGGTAGCTTAGAAGGAAACATGGAGGGGAAGCAAGGGCTGAGGCAGGGGGATCCTCTTTCTCCTTACTTATTTGTGTTTTGCATGGATTATCTGGCTAGGCTCCTTAGATTGAGAACTGATAATAATAAGAATTTTCATTACCACCCTAAATGTGGTAAAATAAAATTATGTCATATGGCCTTTACTGATGACTTATTACTCTTTTGTAGGGGTGACAGTAAATCAATGAAGATTCTCAAATCAACCATGGAAGATTTTTCAGCCATGTCAGGACTGAAAATCAGTGAAGGCAAAAGTAACATATTTATGGCAGGGGTGGGGACAGAGGAATCAGAGAGGATCAAACAGATGTGGGGCTTCAAGGAAGGCAAATTCCCTATAAAATACTTGGGAATTCCATTAAGCCCTAGAACTTTGAAAATAGCAGAATATGAAGGCTTAATAAAGAAGATGATAAAGAAGATCCAGAGCTGGCAGGCAAAAACTCTTAGTTATGCTGGCAGACTGCAACTTATAAAGAGTGTGCTACTGAGCATAAAGAATTTCTGGAGCTACATATTTGTTATACCAAGTAGGAGTGATAAAACAGATAGAAAAAATATGCAGATGTTATCTTTGGGCAGGTAAAGAGACAGGAAAGAAGAGTACAATTACATGGGCAAAAGTGTGCCAAGAATATAAGAGAGGTGGGCTGCAAATCAAGGAAGTTTTGGGGTGGAATAAAGCAGTTTTGGGCATGCAAGTGATGAGATTACACAAGACAGAGGGGCCACAGACAGTATGGCAGAAATGGATAATAGAATACAAGTTGAAAGGGAGTACAATATGGGAGGTAGAGGAAAAGAGAAGTGACTCACCTTGGTGGAAACACCTGCTGGAACTCAGAGACAAGATAGCAGCAAAGCTGCCAATGGCAAGAATAAAAGGGGAAGTGAAAGAAGGCAACAGAACATGGGCCAATGCACTCTACTACCATATGGTCAAACAACACCCGGAGGTAAGATGATGGAACCAGGTCTTGAACAAATTTGCCACTCCAAAAGCAACATTTATTCACTGGCTAGCAATCCAAGGCAAGTTAACAACAAAGGACATGATAGGTAAATTTATAAATTTGCCTGATATCAAATGTATGTTTTGTGAAAATCATAGTGAAACCCATCAGCATTTATTTTTTGAATGCAACTGGGCATATAACATCTTGTGCAAAGTGATGAATAGTACAGGTCTTAGAGTATGCCCAAGAAGAGGTGCAGAATGGATTGAAATGTTCCACCAATCAGATAGGAAAAAAGCCAAAGTGTTCCATATCAGAGTTGCAGCCTTGGGAGAAACAATAGCAGGTATATGGAAGGCAAGAAACAACATGATCTTTAAAAGGAAAAAAAGCACAGAAGAACAGGTTTGGAAAGGTATCAGCAATACTCTTACTAGCAGAATCCTGACTAAGGGGAACCACAATAGAATAAAGAGAAGTATTTGCGATAAACTTAACTAGTTATGTTTAAACTAACCCCATGTGTTAGAGTTTGTGCTGCTTTGTTTCTAATCTAAGGTGGATCTGGAGGAGGACATGGAAAGGCAGGTATATTTGCTCACCTTTACCTTCTTCTATAACCCCCCAAAAGGAGTCTGCTAATCGAAGAAATCAATGCCATTTGCACACAAGGCTAACCAAAACTACACTATGAGAGCCAAGAATGGTCACAGTACATGTACTGGAGCCATGGAGGGAGAAGGGCCAGCATAGCCAGGAAGTTATGGAAGGACACAAAAGAGAGAATGTGTTGTAGTTTTGGGGGAGGTGGGGGGAGTCATAGACCTGGTCTAGAGCTCCAACACCCCCTGGTTAGATGGCAGTTGATTAGTAACATTGTAATAGTGTTATGCTATCCATTGAGGGTCATACTTCTTCTTGTAACAAACACTCCGATTTGGGCTTTCAATAATATTTAACTTTCTGCGGAAAAAAAAAACCAACATCAAAACACTCAAAACAACAAACACCTCAACGTTAATCTATAGCTGTAGCATCAGTCCATAACTGGAGGAGAAGATTATGACGCGCAAGATTATGAGCTTCCACATTCTTGTCCCGACTAATCCATTGGAAAATCCATCCCCGATTTCGCTCCGTCTTTTGCCTAATATCACGAATAATATTGGCATGATCGCCTTCAACACCATTCGAAAAACATATGTCATGAATGACGTTAAGACTATCGCCCTCGAATACTACTTGTTCCCATCTCATCTCATTTGCATATTCAGTTGCCCAGTTCGCTGCACACGATTCAGCACTTCTGGCACCTAGATTTCCCACAATGCGACGTTGAAAACTGCACACGTGGTTACCGTTGTGATCCTGAATGAATAATCCTAGCCCTGTTTCCTCTGTGGTCTCAATCACAAATGCGTCAAATCGAATTCTAAACCAAGGTTGGGCTAGCAATGTGCTCGTTGATGAACTGTCCACATCGGTCGGTGAATTCTGTCCCTGTACCAACTCTCTATCTGAGACCTGCGTTTAGAATCTTGATCGTGTCATTAATGCATCGCCATGAAAATGAGGAATTTGCTCCACTTTTAGCATCAAGGAAAGATGAATTTGGATGATATTTGGCCTTAAAAAGTCTCGCAACAAGACTATCCGGGGAAAAAAGAAGTCTCCATGCCTGCTTCGTCAACAACGCTAGATTAAATACTCCTTGAACCCCATACCACCATCTCTTTTACTTTTGCTAAGGTGGCGCCAAGAACTCCAATGAATCTTTTGTTGATTCCCGTTTCCCCACCAGTAGTTACTTATAATATCAAATTCTAAACCAAGGTTGGGCTAGCAATGTGCTCGTTGATGAACTGTCCACATCGGTCAGTGAATTATGTCCCTGTACCAACTCTCTATCTGAGACCTGCTTTTAGAATCTTGATCGTGCCATTAATGCATCGCCATGAAAATGAGGAATTTGCTCCACTTTTAGCATTAAAGAAAGATGAATTTGGATGATATTTGGCCTTAAAAAGTCTCGCAACAAGACTGTCCGGGGAAGAAAGAAGTATATATGCCTGCTTCGTCAACAACACTAGATTAAATACTCCTTGAACCCCATAACAGCATCTCTTTTACTTTTGCTAAGGCGACGCCAAGAAGTCCAATGAATCTTTTGTTGATTCCCGTTTCCCCACCAATAGTTACTTTTCATAGATTCAATTTCACCAATTAACGAATCCGGTAATCAAAAACAATTCATGGCAAACATTGGAATTGTGTGCAACACCACTTTAATTAAAACCTCCTTACTCGCACACGAAAGATTCTTCTCCTTATATCCCATGATTCGGTCCCAAATCCTATCTCTAATGTAGGCAAAAATTCCCTTCTTAGATTTCCCCACCACGGCTGGAAGGCCTAAATATTTTTCGTGTTTCTCTGCAACCATGACGCCAAGATTTGTAGCCACCTGATGACTAATCGCCTCCTCCGTGTTTCGACTAAAAACAATCACAGATTTGTCAAGATTAATCATCTGACCAGATGCCTTTTTATAACACTGGAGAATATTCTTATTCCCAATTGTCGCTGTCTCTGTTGCCTTGCAGAAAATAAGAATATCATCTGCAATGAGGTGTGAAATAATTGGTGTGCCCCGAGCTACCCGAACCCCTGTCAGTATGCCTTTCATCTTTGCATCCCTGATAAGAGCAGAAAAAGCTCCGAGACAAACAAGAAAATGTAAGGAGATGAAGGGTCACCCTGTCGGATCCCCCACTCATGGGTCAATGATCCAAATTCATGCCCATTAACAAGAAACAAATACGATACCGAACAAACACATGCCATAATAAGAGAGAGAAAATTAGGAGAGAATCTGAGTTTAAGCATTACCTCCTCCAAAAAGGACCACTCGACTCGATCATAGGTCTTACTCATATCCGGCTAAGTCATTTTTTTCTTTTTCTCTTAGTTTTTAAATAATGGTTAATCTCGAAAGCAACCAAGGTATTATCACTAATTAGGCGTCCAGGAACAAAGGCAGATTGGGATTCAGATATGATATTTAAAAGAATCGTTTTTAATATGTTAACAACCACTTTTGAAGCAATTTTAAAACACACATTGCTAAGGCTAATGGGTCTAAATTTGTGCATAAATTCAGGTTTTGCACATTTAGTAATAAGAACAACATTAGTGAATTAATGTTAGAAGGAATCTCATGGTTGTTCAACAAATTTAGACAGAAACGGATGACACCTGTACCAACAAGAGACCAATATTTCTTATACAATATAGCTGAAAAACCATCAGGTCGAGGGGACTTAAGAGGATACATTTGAAATAAGGCTCGTTTTACCTCATATGACGTGTAATCTTCCAGTAAGAGCTGGTTCATTTGATTAGCAATAACATTTTGAACACCTACAAGAGCTTCTGTCATGTCCTCATAATTAGGTCGCGTGGATCGAAAGAGATTGGAGAAAAAGTCTTGAACAATACATTCCGCATCATGTGGCTTCTTTGTCCACACTCCTTCACTATCCCTTAACCCCTTAATCTCGTTGATTTTCCTTTGTTCATTAGCACTTTTGTGAAAAAAACTTGTATCCTGATCTCCTTCCTTAAGCCACTAAATTTTACCCCTTTGTTTCCAATATGCTTCCTCTTGATCCAGAGTTTCTCTAATTCGAGAGTCAAGTCCCGTTTTGATTGCTTTGATTCCGCTGTGAGACTACCCGAACGAAGGTCAATGATCTTTTTTGTGAGTAATTCCACCAGTTGTTGTAGACTAGCTCCAGTGACCTTCGCCCATTTAGACAATCCCTCACGACTCCTCCTTAATTTCTCCGGAAGACTCTCCTCCACACGTACATCCCTCACACCCCTTCAAACTTCTGTTAACAAATCGGTTGTTTCCTCTATTTTAATCCATACCGCCCCGAATCTAAACCTTTTTTGCCTCCTCCACTTGATTCCCTCTGTATGAACTGAAACACACGAAATCACAAGTGCAGCATGATTATCTCCTCATGATACACCTTCGCCATGTTAAAGGTATTCGTCCAACTCACACTAGCACACACTCTATCAAGTCGTTCCCATACCGTGAACGGATCAGGCCTTCTATCAACATGTCCCTACAAAACCCAGATCATGCAATCCTGAATCCTCCAATGCTTCTCTAAATTTCTGATATTCCAAATCGCCCTCGCATTTCCTCTTTTTTTCTCCCCTTGTTCCAGAATTTCATTGAAATCTCCAGCACATAACCATGCTTTATTGGACTGCTAGCTTAAGCTCTGTCATAGATCCCACGTAATATGACGTTTAGCCCCGTCTGGTTCCTGTAAAACCCGGTCAAACGCCATTCACGTAGCAATTCAGTAGAGAAAATAGTGGCGTCAATGTGATTTTTAGAGAAACTGATCAACTGAACATCCAAGTCTTTTTTCCATAAAAGAGCTAAATCCCCTGACAATCCCCGTGCATCCAAGGAAACCCCGAACATATTGAGTATACTCTTGATCCTTCCAATTTTCCTACTTCTAATTTTAGTCTCCATCAGGAATACTACAAAGGGATTATGGTGAAGAATAACACTTCGCAACTCACGAACTGTCCAAGGGGATCCCACTCCTTGACAGTTCCAGGATATGATTTTCATTGGTGTCGGCGGGACTGCGTAGCAGATTCTGCCGCTGGTACAATCATGGTATTTTTCTAAATTCTTAAGCATCCTTTCTTTTTCGCTCTATGAATCTCCTTCCCATCTACTTCGCCCATTTTCCTTTTTCCAAACTTCGTCGCCCCCTCTATTTTCGATGTCTTTCTCCGCTCCCCTGCCTGAACTCCCCCCATTTTCCTTTCCCTGCCTCAAGCTGAAATTCCCCTCCTTTGACTCGGTTTCTTGTGGCTCAACAAATCCACTTCTATTCGAACCATCTCTAAATTAGGAGTTAGAGTACTTGCTGCATTATTAGTTTCCAATTCAATAATACCGAAAGCAATCCCCTGTTCCACTAAACCATGATTCTCATGTTATAAGCTTTGATTTGCGACATCAAGGTGTTATGTTCATCTCCATCACAAATTTATTTTCCCCGACAAAAAGCACTTCTTGCTCAACGGATTTCGACCCCGATTCGCTGTTAAGAACTGATTTGTGGTGTCCATCCCTCTTTTTAATTTCAATGTCATCCTGATTAGCTGAAGGCTGATCCACTGCAGTACGCCATTCGATATCCCGACAACTTGCTTGATTTGCACCCGATTCGCTATGCTGCGGAGTTAGCTCTTTCTACTTATTGCGACTCGAGTAATGATTTTGTCGAGACCCACTTTTTCTTCCATTTGATGCTCGTAGCCATGGCCCATAAGGTAAGTATGTCATATTATTAATATCATCCTCCATTTCATAGCGCACCTTGCAATCATTCAGGATATGCCCGATCTTTCCGCACAAGTAACAAAAGTTTGGGAGCTTCTCGTACGTGAACGAGACAAGTATTTCCTCTGCCTGCATGCTTTTCATCTTTAGACATCTTTTAAGAGGTTTAAGGACGTTGATTCTTACTCGAATGCGCATACTTTCCCCCCATGGTTCGAGCGGGTCCAGTTCCTCGAACACTCATAATGTATTTCCAATAGCCTTTGCCATCTCCGGAGTTTGCTGAACTAAGGGTACATCATAAATTCTCACGCGAAAACTGCATGAGTTAAGTTGGACTTGGGTAGGATTTTCCGTCGCTTTTACCGTATTCAGAATTAAAATCTGTTTGTCAAAAGACCAAGGGCATCCATCAATTTTCTTATCAATGTTGTGGTAGAATTGAAATATCATCATGTCATCCCCAATCCATCTAATGTCTAGCCCTCTTCGCGGTTTCATTATCGAGTTAATAACCGAACAGAAAGATGCAAAGATAAAATTCCGAGAAGTTAGAAGACGCCCTACAAGGACGAGGTCCGGCAAAGCGTTCTTTGCTTTCCACGCCTCATCTGCAATCACGTGATCCTCATCCTGTTCGTGTGCCGTAAGAACCAGACTTTTCCCCAATCTCTCTAATTCGGCTTCCATGCGACAATAGTTATGAGGAAACGCATACACTACACTGTACAATGCAAAGCCTAGTTGCTGAGCAAAATCACCAACCCAACGAGAAAATGCACGACCAAACAAAATAAAACAAGCAGAGCGTAAAGGAACGGAATAAAGGACAAAACAAAAAGAGAGAAGAGAGAAGACGCCCCTAGAACTCTATATGAAAGGTTGGACGAAACTCCTAATTCATGCAAAAATCCTGATGCTACGTGATTATCCCTTGTGAAAACTGTGAGAGCAGGTAGAATCAGACCAAAAATCCGATTAAGACTGAGATTGATGTCGCCGAAACGAGTCGTCGAAGGCCTTACTGGAAGGCAGTTAAACTGTGACGCCCGAGAGAAAAAACGGTATATTTTTTTCAAAAGACGCTTTGTTTTATTATGTATTTCTCTTTACTTATCCCATACCTAATGGGGGCACTAGTGTAATTTCTCCAAAAAATTATCATAAATACCAATGTTGTACAATATATCACTTGAATGTATTATTCACCATCTATATTATTATACTATAATATAAAGGAGATTGACACAAACCTTTTACTTTCGTTAAAGAAAAAAACAATTGTGATTGTATTTTATTTTATGATATGATATGATTGTAATTTATGATTGTAATTTATTTTTTTAACTATAATATGATTGTAATTTATTTTAGCTTTATTATTATTTAACCATTCTTATTAAATTAAAAAATATTGATGGATAATTCTCTCTTACGTAAAAAGAATGTTAAGATATATAGACCCTGTTTAGACGTTCTTTGCTCAAAGGTTTCAATTTTTCATCCCATAATTTTACTTTGACACAAATTTCAGATTTTGAACATTGAAATTTGCTTTTTTCAGAAGTTTTGAACATTTTTTTCCAGCTTTTCTCTCGTCTTTTTTCTTGCTTTTTATCAAATTTCTCTAAATTCCCTTATGTAAAGAGTACGTTATCTAAAAAAATATTCATTAAATTTGATAATTTATTATCTATATAAATAAAAAGGTATATATGTATGTATATACTAATAATAAACGTCATCAAAGAAAATAGTGAGACTAAGAAATAATATTTAGAGTAATAGAATATTGATCAATAAGATAAAAAAATGTTAGAAATATAACTTAATTTAATAATTACAACATAAGTTATACTTCACCTCTAAATGGTTAGTATAGAAAATCTCAGTACGTGCACCTACCGTTATGAATTAAAGTTTTTTGGTTTTGAAGTAGCTTTCGGTTAGCAAAAAATTAGAAATATTTTGTAATATTTACTTTTCGGCATATTTTAAAAAAATCGTAAAAATTGTGGTTATAGCTAACATGAAAACTACATGTATTTTTCGTTACGATAGTGTCAAAAACGAAAACATTTCGATACTTTTCGAGAAAACGCACGAAAATCTCGATCCAAGCCTACCGCGATTTTGTAAATCAAATAATAAAGTTTATGTGACTCCTATGACAATACTTAACTATATAAGACTAAAGACCAATTAATATATAAGCTAATATTTTAAGATAAAGTAATCACACAAATTCTTATTTAAGTAAACTGATAAGTTAGGTAATTACATTCCGTTACACTATGTGCGGGGGCTGGTGATCGTTATATTTCTTGTGTTTTGAAGTGATTTGCCTTAATCAGCAATATATTCCATTTCCGCCATATAGTTTTACTTTTTTTTTTTGTTAAAAGTTGTTCTTGACAATCCGCAAGTCCTTGTTGATTCAAAAAGTCTTTCGTACTTTATTTAATTGGGAGAATTAGGGGTGGAAACGGGACGGGATCCCGTGTGCACGGGAATGAGAAATCCACTCTCGTTCCCGCCCCGTTGTGGGCGGGATTAACGGGACGGGATCCCGTCTACGCGGAAATCCCATCGTTGGCGGGAATCCCGCAACTTTTTAGAACACAAATGGGAAAAGATGTGGAATTTTCCCGTCCCGTTCCCGCCCCTAGGGAGATTACACAAACACCCCTAAGGTTTGGTGTACTTACACGGACATCCCCTCATATTTGGCATATTACACAAACACCCCCTGTAGAAAACTTCCGTTAGAACTCTGTTAATTTTTGCCCAAATGTACTGTTATGCCGCCTATTTTTCTGTCGAAAAAAACGGAACTAAATTTTGCTAAAATATCTATGCGTTAATGTACAATTCTACCTGTTAACAGGGTAGAAAATCACCTGCTTAAAATAAGCGATAATTCAATTACCAAAATTACTTGGTATATTATATATTATATTCATAAACGAAATCGCATTATAGAACGGTTTAAATACCGGTTTACTTTTTTAAAAATTATACTACTCGTGTATTGGCATGCCAGGTACCAGAACGAGGACCCCGAGTACCCCAATATATGATAACATCCCCTCACTGAACAAACCGAAGGCAACAAGCCATCGGAGCATATCTCACGAGGGATAAAGCGCAGGAACATTTCGAAAAGCCCTCGGAGAAACCCCTCCCGAAGGCCAAAGATGAAGAACAATGTCCTCTTGAAATATAAAGTCCCTCGGAGCACATACCACGAAGGACGAACTCGGAGAACGATGCCCTCGGAATTACTATCCTACCAGCCCGAGTATAGATCAATAACCTACCAAAACAAAGAAGTCCTCGGAACAAGAACCATCCCTATAAGAAAGCAAGCATACTCCTCGGAACACACTTCCCGAAGAAGACCACCCAGAAATAAGATACCGCAGAAGCTATAACGACATCGGAGGCATACACCGCCTCACTTATTTAATCTGTCCGAGAGCCATACCCCCTCGTGGGAAAGAGATCAGAAGGATCAGCCCCTCAAAAAACTTGAAGCCCTCGGAAGAGATAAGATTGCATCCGAGTCAGCATCTAGTCAGCAAAGATAAGACGAACGATATCTTACCCAGTACGCAGAAGGCAACACATGTCATTTATTTAGCATGCATAACGACACCTGTCCCTAAAAATCTCTATAAAAAGGAGGCAAGAACCATAGAAGAAGGACAAGTTCGGGAAGAGGGAAAAAATAGGGAAAAAGAATAATAGAAAGAAGGAAGTTTTTTCCTTTCCTCGACTCGGAGGAACTCCTTTCTTTCTCAAAGAGAAGAAAACTTTCCCTCCTCCCCTCGGACTTCTTTCTTTCCCCCTCGGACTTCTTTCTTTCCCCCTCGGACTCTTCACGAGGACAACTCCTCAACAAATACAAAACCAATACATCCGATAAAATCGACAAACACCAAATATCCAACACCAAAAACAAGAACTACGAGTGGCTTGATTCCCGAGGAAGGGATACGTAGGCATCTCGAAACAAATCGAGTCCAGCCGCAAATCAATAAAAACCAACAATCTCCTCGGGTCGGGATCGGCGTTCCAACCCTATAAATATTGCTCGTAAAATGGGGAATAATTCCAAACCCGTTTACAAGATGGCGCCGTCTGTGGGAACCGCCGTTGAATCCTTGAGCAAGCCCGAGGAGATCGCTGCCCAAACCAAAAATTAATCATCAACTGTTCGCCCAACGGATGGAATTCAGAAACCAAAAAAGAAAACAGAAGAAATAAGAGGGGAAGAGGAATCAGATGTTTAAGTTCTTACGAGGGACTTCAAACCTTCAATTCAGAGGTAGAGTATCCCGTGAACACGAGGGTTCAATTTCTCGGATCCAGATATGGCCCCAAAGGTAAGTTCTCCTTTCTCCAAACTTGCGCGATTCGATTATAATCTTGGAGATCTCCGTGAAAATCATATGATTTTCTAATTGCTATATAATATATATAAGTATATATATGAAGTCAGTGAAAGACTTGGGTAAAGGTTGGAGGAAATTTTATGATCTGCGGATTATTTTCCTTATTGCTTGAGATTTGCAGAGAAAGTTTGTAATGGAAGAATTTTAAAAATGGCAACTGGAAACGGAAGAGAAAGGATAAAAAAAAAATGAGAAAAAAAATATAAAGGCACATGTCCAAGTGTGAAGTGGACAGGTGTCAAAACATGCAAATTATAATAATATAATATTATTACTACATGCCTTAAAAAAAGAAACATAAAACGGAATTGCACAAAAGGAAAAAGAATTTGGTCCAGTGGTCCAATTTCCCCTCGTGCAAGCTTCCGAAGGACCCGGGATCAATTCCCAACCTCTTCCGAGGCCTCCCCTCGGGTAATTTTGCATTTTATTATTAATAAAAGAAAAATTATCCGGGGATTATATAATAAAGATAAAAAATTATCTTTTATAAACCAAAAGAGAGGTGTAGCCCAGCGGTCCTCGGAGAGTATCTCTGAGCACCTCTCTCCGAGGACCCGGGTTCGAGTCCTGCCTCCGAGGCCTTTTTTTTTTATTTATTTTATTAAGAAGAGCCATAATATCATAATAAAATAAAAACGTTTCTTGTTATAAACAAGAATGTGTGCTAGTCCAGTGGTCATCGGAGATCTCCGAGGACCACTCCGAGGACCCGGGATCGAATCCTCCCATTCACGATTGGATTTTTATTTTGCTGCCAACATATGATAATAAAAAAAAAAATCTTGTTATAAACAAGAACGTGGGCTGGTCCAACGGTCAGAGCCCTCTTCGAGGGCATCTACTCGGGTGACCCGAGTTCGAATTCTGCTTCCGATGGCTTTGTTTTTTTGGTTATTAAACTGCTACATATATGTAGAAAAATAATCTCATTATAAACCAAAAAGGGACTTGGTCCAGTGGTCGGAGGAACTCTCCGAGGGGCCTCTACTAGAGGAACCTGAGTTCGAATCCCACCTCTGACGATTTTTTTTAAAAAAAAAAACGCTATCATAATATAGTAATAAATAAAAAGTCTCTTTTTGTTAAACAAGAAGTAGAGCTGGTCCAGTGGTCCTTGGAGAACATCTCTCCGAGGACACCCGTGTTCGAATCCCATTCACGAGGGACTTTCTATTTTGCTGCCATCATTTAATAATAAATAAAGAAAGTCTCTTGTTGTTAACCAAAAATGGGCCTGCTCCAGCGGTCCTCGGAGCTGCTCTCCGAGGGCATCTTTATGGAGCACCCAAGTTCGATTCTTTCTCCGAGCAGTTTTTTTTTTAATTATTAAGGGGCTGCCACAGTATCATAATAAAAATAAAAACAACCCTTGTTACATCCAAAAAGGGAAGTGGTCCAGTGGTAAGAAAATAGCTTCCGAGAGCATCTAATTGAAAGGACCCGGGATCGAGTATCCTCGTAATCTTTTTTATTATTATTAATCCTTAGATATATGATATGTAGCGAAAGTAATGTCTCCATAAACCAAAATGGGTTTGGCCTAATGGTTGGAGCTGCTCTCCGAGGGCGTTCACCCAAACGACCAGGGTTCGAATCCCATTCTGAAAGTTTTTTTTTGTTATATAAAAAACGCTACTATATATCTTATAAATTAAACAATAACCGAATTATAATCATAAATGGGCATAGCCCAGTGGTTAACTCTGATGGCTGGCTTGTCTGATGGCCCGGGTTCAACTCCCTAATACAGCAATATTTTTTGATATTTTTGACTTTTTTCAGCGAAAGAAAAAAAAAAAAAAGTGAAATAAATGAATGAAAATTTCATCAAAATTGGCATAGCCTAATGGTATCGGAACAACCCTCCGATGACTCTTTTCCCCGATGACCCGGGTTCGAATTCCCTACCCGTGTCTCTCAAAAAAAATTATCTCTTTTATTGAGAAAATGCCAACAAAACAAAAATGGGCATAGCCTCTTCGATATCTCAAGTTCGAATCCCTGATATTGGGATAGAATACTTTATGTTTTGTTCTTTTCAACAGAAAAAAAAACAATGGAAAAGAAAAAATAAATAAAATAAAGAAAAGAGGAATTGCTCCGAGAGGAGTTCGAACACGAGACCTCTTTAATAAAATTTCCTGCTCATACCAGTGGGACAAGCTTCTATTGCTTTACAACAATACTAAACCCTAGATTTAGGAGTAAAGTTTGTTAACCTCTTATGATACTCACGAGTATCCGTGTATGAAATCGAACTTTTCTAAGTGTGGTGGCTTTGAGCATCGGAACAAGGACTAAACACTCTCAGGGCATGGCACTTACGAACACTCAAAACGGGAGCTCGCAACGACCCCGACCACGAGGTTCGCAGGTGACCATCCCCAAAGGAGTCAAAATATATATATGAAATACGATGACTACGGCTACCCACGCGGGAAATCGAGAGTGATTCACGGGTATTTACACGAGGAATCAAAAACTCTCTAAACATGGCGAAAAAGTGCAAATTATTGCCAATATGTATTTCTTCCCAAACCGAATACAACGGGTCTTATTCTCGGACTTTACAAGGAATACGCACCCATTCACCAAGATTGTTGTATAGTTTTATCATGAGATAAATAGTTTTTCCATCGGAAACACAAAGAGAGTATAAATATACTCAACATCGATAATCCATGAAGTCTTCGTGCTTAAATATGGACTATGTTCTATATATTTTTGAACACTGACGTTGCCGGAGGAAACTTCGAGCAAAGCTATTTGCTTAAGCTATATGCAGATATTATAGTCGGAACCCCCGAAGAGTTCCCTCCGATAGCCAACAACCCCTCGAATGAAGCCTAACGAACGCCATTCCGAGCGGAGTTCCGAGGAAAATTGCTTGACGATAACGAATTGGCATGCACGGAACGACCTGGACTCCAGATAAGTGCTACGAACCTCTTATGCAATTTTGATTTCGATAAACTTATACTCTAAAGTATAAAATTCAACAGCGAGACATAACTTTACCTTTCCAAACAAGCAAATTCCAAAAGTGAAAGCTTGCAACGGAAACTATTAGGATTAGGTGAAAACATTCACTAATCCGAATATATATATTAAGGGAATATCCACAAAAAGATTTATAAGAAAATAAAGCCGTAAAGTAGAGCTATCCTCCTCCATCAGATTATGACCCTAATCCTCGGATGCATCGGTCTCGTCTTCGAGAACATCATCCCCCTCGGACGGTTGGTCCTCTTCAAAAATCTCATTCTCCTTGGGAGCATATGAACTTCCCCGAGGAGGGCGAGGCAGAATCACAGCCAACGTCCTAGACCGCCCTCTCCCCCTCCGGGTAGGAAGACCCTACTCCGAGAACCGCGCGGCCGTGAACAAATAAACTGTAAAATATTTTCCAAGGCATTGCCTGCGCAAAATAACGGGAATGTAAAACTCCCCGAAGAAAGAAATGAGTAAACAACTAGACTGAAAAATATTTTTTGGAAGTAAGTGAGAATATTCACTAAACTCCAAAGCACCTATATATATACTTAGGAATCTTTCCTTGGATAACAGAGTTAAGCTTGAGCTGTCCAAGCTATATTATAGCCACGGTTACATGTCAGGGGATACCTCTATTTAGAGCGAATGTATCTCCAAAGTTTGCACTGCAAACGGACACGTCATGATAAGCAATTTGCTTGGCCAGTAAGAATGAGATACTATCTCATCTCTTTAAACTCAATCTTAAATCCTACAATTAAAGGAGAGAGTCCAAGTATTTATAAGTGCTGAAAAGTTATGATGAATATTAGCACGAAAAAGACAAAATAGAATGAAAGGCAAAATAATTGCGCATTTATCCGAAGCCGAGGACTCCTCGGAGAACTGCTTACAAAGCATGAAAAGTAATTGCAAACGCTAAAATGCGAAGTAAAAATCTAAAACATAAACGTTATTAACCCAATGACGATACTATCATTCCACTCCCGATGAGAAGCTATACTCCTGATAAGGAAGCTTCTCGAGTGTCACCTACCCGAGTGCGGTACGGCACCCGAGGAAATACTAAAGTCCATCGAATGCCGCATACCCGAGGCGGTACGGCGTGGCATTCGAAGAGGCACTGAAACATTCCTTGAAAAGTCACGACGGATAAAATATCAACGAAGGCACGCCTCAACGAAGGCATCGTAAATAAAAAACTTCTCGCCTCTAAGAAGGCAACCACGATATACCCCTCGCCTCTTCTAAGGCAAGCAAAAACTGGGGGGGCTTGTATTAAACATATATAAACGTCGAACGAAGAAAGTCTACGATACCCCAAAATAGTTCCCCAATACCTTACCGAGGCTTTCCAAGTCCTATATGAGACTCGGATGCCTTTCGAAGATCTACAAATGCCTTTCAAGGATCTACGAGACATTCACAATAACCGACAAGAACCTACAAGGTTCTAAATAATTCTACGATACCTCAAAAGAAACGTTAAAAACGTTAATAACTATCGGGCATACACTATAATATCTCCGACCAGAAAAAGCGAGAAAGACGTATACTTTAATATGCTCGAAACCAACGCCTTAAAACGACCCCGATACAAAAGGCTACGATACCTATCTAAAAAATTCGCGATACTCGTAACTCTCGACTTTTTGAGTTTCTAGTGCAGTCATAATGACCGACTGCACTAAAAACTGGGGGGCTTTGTTAACAGGGTAGAAAATCACCTGCTTAAAATAAGCGATAATTCAATTACCAAAATTACTTGGTATATTATATATTATATTCATAAACGAAATCGCATTATAGAACGGTTTAAATACCGGTTTACTTTTTTAAAAATTATACTACTCGTGTATTGGCATGCCAGGTACCAGAACGAGGACCCCGAGTACCCCAATATATGATAACATCCCCTCACTGAACAAACCGAAGGCAACAAGCCATCGGAGCATATCTCACGAGGGATAAAGCGCAGGAACATTTCGAAAAGCCCTCGGAGAAACCCCTCCCGAAGGCCAAAGATGAAGAACAATGTCCTCTTGAAATATAAAGTCCCTCGGAGCACATACCACGAAGGACGAACTCGGAGAACGATGCCCTCGGAATTACTATCCTACCAGCCCGAGTATAGATCAATAACCTACCAAAACAAAGAAGTCCTCGGAACAAGAACCATCCCTATAAGAAAGCAAGCATACTCCTCGGAACACACTTCCCGAAGAAGACCACCCAGAAATAAGATACCGCAGAAGCTATAACGACATCGGAGGCATACACCGCCTCACTTATTTAATCTGTCCGAGAGCCATACCCCCTCGTGGGAAAGAGATCAGAAGGATCAGCCCCTCAAAAAACTTGAAGCCCTCGGAAGAGATAAGATTGCATCCGAGTCAGCATCTAGTCAGCAAAGATAAGACGAACGATATCTTACCCAGTACGCAGAAGGCAACACATGTCATTTATTTAGCATGCATAACGACACCTGTCCCTAAAAATCTCTATAAAAAGGAGGCAAGAACCATAGAAGAAGGACAAGTTCGGGAAGAGGGAAAAAATAGGGAAAAAGAATAATAGAAAGAAGGAAGTTTTTTCCTTTCCTCGACTCGGAGGAACTCCTTTCTTTCTCAAAGAGAAGAAAACTTTCCCTCCTCCCCTCGGACTTCTTTCTTTCCCCCTCGGACTTCTTTCTTTCCCCCTCGGACTCTTCACGAGGACAACTCCTCAACAAATACAAAACCAATACATCCGATAAAATCGACAAACACCAAATATCCAACACCAAAAACAAGAACTACGAGTGGCTTGATTCCCGAGGAAGGGATACGTAGGCATCTCGAAACAAATCGAGTCCAGCCGCAAATCAATAAAAACCAACAATCTCCTCGGGTCGGGATCGGCGTTCCAACCCTATAAATATTGCTCGTAAAATGGGGAATAATTCCAAACCCGTTTACACTACCCCCAATGCATGTAGAAAGCATTAGGCATCTAAAACATATTGTCTTCTCAAAACTATACGTACTCTTCCATTCAAGTTTCCAATAAACCCTATTTTTGGCTCAAAATTGTTGAAGAAAAAATTGTCCATCAGTTTCCTCTTTGCTCATTTAGATACTTGAAAACCTACAAAATTTGGGAATCGAAGGTATATCCTCTTCAAACAAAATTTCAGTAAATAATAAGCTAATATTTGAATCAGTGAATGAAGTGTTTATTGTTGATCAGAAAGAATATATCATTCTTCTATGCATTTTCTGTAAAGTTTTAATTTGATGAACTTGGTATTTTAGTGCTTTTGCTATTACGCATGACTTCATTTCTTTTGTGACTCATATTATTGTACTTACTCTTACCATCTACGTGAATATTTATTCAATTTGGTGTTTGACATAAGAAACACCCAAAATTTCCCCCAAATTGCTTTACTGATAGTGTTATAAGCTTGAAAATTAAGCAAGTTAGTGGGTTTATGTTATGAGTTGGAGTTTGTAATATTTAGTTTTTGTTATAAATATGACAAGTGGCAATTGTTGAAAATTATGTAAAAACATTATTTTATAATAGTAGTAGTTTTTGTAAATAGTGTCAGATGTTGGAAATTCTTTCTTATATAAGGAACCATCAATATGAAGAAAAAATACCAATTCACAAGTAATATACTCCTTATTTGCTCTTCTTTCCATATGTCCTTTTAATATATTGTTATAAACCTCAATAGTTTTAGCTTTTCTATGATACGTTATTAGCACGAAGGTGCTCGCTCCGATACATTTTCTTAATCTTTTTTTTCCCTATGTACAATATATTCTTAATCTCCAAAGAAAAAAAAGAGATTTAGTATAAACCCAAAATATTCAAACTATTCAATGAATCCTTCGGCAAAAAATTAGTATAAACTCAAAACGAGGATTCAATGTTTCAAAATTCAGTTCCAGTCTTTAAAGACAACGTTCAACGTTAAAAGCTACGAAAATTCAGGAGCCTGATGAAAGTGACGGTTCAAGAGAAAGCAATATATAGTAAGCATAAGGGCCCCATCACCAAAGGCAGGACCACCCGGATTTTGCGGTTCTCACAACCAATAAAGAGGAAGCAATAAAGCTCCACGTGTCACTATCTCCGGAAGTCAACCGGAGACATACTCCCACCTACCCCATGCAAGGAGGAAAGAGAGGCACGCAGTTGATATCATTAAAAACTTCAAGATAAAATCAAAAGTCTTTAGTCACGTTAAGAGAGGAACTCAGATTCCCAAGATTGACAGGGCACAACTACTCTATTTATATCAAGTCAATCTTGACAAAACATGATAAAGACAAAAGATAAAAAAGGACAAAACATAATAAAGACAAAGGCGGGAGACAAGACCATTAAAAATATGCACTTCATTTAAATTAGATAAATACAAAGAATACAAAGACAAGTTTCATTAAAGTAAAAACAAAATACGACTATACTAAAAACAAGAAAAAATAAGAGGCTTCTAAGACGGAGGGGTCGGAGCTCTCGTAACAGCAGGAGGAGGGGTCAGAGCACTCATAGCACCAGGAGGAGGAATTGGAGCACTCGTAGGAGGAGGAACACCAGAAGGACCAGCCTGTATCCCTGTGTTGGGAGGTGGACGAGCTAAGGGCAGCGGGACAACATCAGTTAGGGAAACTCGGGTTGGGGCAGTAGAAGATGGAGGAAAATGAGAGCTATTCTTCAAAAAGAGAGAATATGCTTGCTCCAACGTAGGCCTCTGTATCTCTAAAATGTTATCTGGTGTGGATCAACATTGGGAGCTATCTTCCTGCGCACCTGCCCAAAGCATTGGAGGAACCCTCACAATACATGTCCCACCAAGTATCCATGATTCTTGCGAACGTACAACTCCTTGACTTGGATGATGGCCTCATCCTGGGCCTGCTTAACGGCAGCAGCCAACTTCTGTTGCATCTCCTCGGGTGAAATGCCCCCAGGGCCTTCGATAACTCTTCAGTAAGGGTATCCACCCGGAAGAGGGCTTGGGACAGACTCTGCTCCAACTCTTTATGCCTTACTCCCCAGGCGGTCTTCTCTTCCTCAAGGCAGGCAACCCTCTCTTTCAGCACCAACCCCGAGGCCTCCGTCTCCGATACGGCTGATTGAAGTCGCTTATTTTCAGCCCTTACCTCCTGTAGCTGCTTCGTGATCTTAGACCACGCATCTTCGTACTTCCCCATCCTCTCCCGAAGACTCTGGCTTTCTGCCTTCATCTTCCGAGACTGCTCTTCTGCCACAGCCGCAGCCTTTTGCAATTTCTCAACCTCAAGTAACAGAAGATGAAGCATTTTAGGCGCCTAAAAACAAAACAGAAAAATAAAAAAACCCACACATTTGACCCTAAAGGAATAAATAAGAGGAGATAAATCTTACCAGCATAGCCATGTAGTTAGTACAAGCCTGAACGAATTGCCACCCATCCGAAGGAAGAGAGTTGGCAGCAGTCAGGAACCGGGTGACAGTGTCGAGGGCCACTTGAGGCTCCTCCGTGCTAGGCGCCTGCCCCGAAGTCGGGAGACTAGAGGACGAGGGCCCCCTTAACGATACCCCCTCTGATGGAGGTGCCTGAGTGACCACAGGACTGTCAGATTGAATGGCGACAAATGAACTCGGAGGGGAATGATCAACAAAGGAAGGGGTCGCGACCATCAGCTCATCTAGTAGAAGCTTCGCCTCATCGAAAGCCGGAGGGACATGTGGATCGGAGGGAAAAGACCCCCCTTCAAAATTAAAGAAATCACCCACTACGTATAAAACAATCCCCCAAACAAATTATTTATCTCCTAAAAACTCATAAAGAAAACAGGAAATAGTAAATCTTGGGAACTTACCCAAATCGAGAGCATTTTCCAGTAGGGATATTCCCTCATCCTCTACCAGGGGGGGCTTTTCCTTTATCTATCAAAGACAATTTTTCATAAGTAAAGATAAAACACATCTTAAATGCATTTTAAACCAATTAAAGATATATACCCTTAGCTTGAGTGGAGGAGGGAGGAGTCGCCAGTAGTACATCCACTGAATCCCTCGACGCCTCCGTTTTATCGGAGGAAGATACGGCAACAACACCTAAAGGATCACTAGGAAATCCTAATGTAACCCCTTCGGAAGGATCCATGGGGGTAGGAAGAGTAAATGCAAGGGGGGGGGGGGGGGGCAAGGGCATCCCCCCTATCCATATATCATCTTCATTCCCTCCTAACGAAAAGGCCCTTGATGACTGCATCCGCGTAGGTTAAATCCAAACCCAACTCTTCAGGGGTATCAGATGTCCTACTCGACGACCGGGATAGAGTCGTCGAAATCGTTGAACGAGTCCTTACACGCTCAACGTTGCCCTTTGCAGCCACGGGGACTTCACCCTCCCCCGACATCAATCCACCCTTCTGAACTCCTTCTCCCTCAGGACTACCAGAACCGTTGGCACCCTCCACCATAAATGGCCGTAAGATGTCCACTACAAAACAACTAAAGCCAGACAAGCTAAAAAAGTTCTTAACTCTACGAGGGCAAAAAATATATATAAGAACTTACCGAAAGTATTGAAGTATTTCTTGGGGATAGCAAAGGAGTTTTGATTTTATCTATCGGAGCAATATACCGCAAGCCCGCGGTTCGATAGAGAGCAGTTAAATTCTCCGATTCCACCAAAGGCTTCGCAGTAAACACGGGTGAGAATACCAATGTATCATCCATCACCCTCTCCGGAAACTTTGGCTCCCTCCAGGTATACAGCATATACCACTCCCCCACGGTAGGACATAGATAGAAAAATTTGTTTTTCCATGTGCTGTGGGAGCTGACGTTACCCTTGGAGATACGGTCGCCCTTGTTCCTATGGCTGAAGCAGTAGAAAGGAGCCCCCCGGAGACACTTTTAACTCAAAAATGGCAAAAAATCTTTCCCTCGTGCACTCAATTCCGTTCACCAAACACCAGAAACCAAATAAGGCTAACGCCGTGAAGGAGTTGAGGGTGAGTTGACTGGGGCATACGTCACAATACTTAAAATTTTCACAGTAAAAAGGCGGGAAAAATGAACGCAATCCCGCCTTTACCTGGGAATAATACGCGGTCAGATGCTTCACCGGAGGAGAATTACCCCTCTGATTTGCTGACGGAACCGCCACCGTCGCATTCCGGCCAGAAGCACCGTACTCCAGATACAAGTTCTGAATCTCCTCTTGAGAGGCGGTGCTAACTGTCGCCTCGACTTTCTGGATAGTTCGAGGAACGCCACCCTTATCAGAATGTCTCTTGGGCTTCTTAACCTTCTTTGCACTTCTAACACCGCCAACCCCCATCGCTGCCGCTGCGCTTCTCTTTCGAGAAGTTAGAGAAACGACCCCCGTCACTGCCGGGAGATCAGTAGCAGCAGCAAAAGCAACCGCACCAGTACCAGAGGCGACATATACCAAATTTGCAGTGGATTGGGATGCCATTAAAGCCGAATTAGAGAATTCTTGAGAAAAACAAAGAAGCTTTTTTGCAGGGAAGAAGATAAGCGGGAGAGATTTTTTTGCTGAAGTAAGAGAAAGTGAAATCGCAAGTGAAAGAATGGAATTGGGGAAAGAGGATACTTATAACCCTAGGCCCAATAAGATATTAATTACCGACTAACTTCTCTTCACACCCCACGATTGGAAATCGTGTCTACTCACAGTGGGATATAAATCGTTACGCCTCCTCATTTATGCAAGGTGTAAAGGTCCGAATATCTTGGCACTCACACCACTTCAGAACGTGGCATCATAATTAGGTAATTGCACCACTCCCGATGGATCATGCCCTGAATTCCCCTTGCCTCTCCTATAAGAGAGAGTCATCGGGATTTGGGGGGGGGGGGGGGGGCTAATGTTAACCCAAAAAATATATAGCACCTTGAGAGACTTCAATAGTATGAACAAAATAAACTCCCCCATACATAAACCTATCCCCAAGACAGATATCTCACAGAGTACAAATACCGCGCGAGATGTCGAGAACTTTAAATAGCTTCCCGAAATATTCCCCAGGTATACGATACTCTCGCACCTATCGTGTCATTTGGATATACGTTTCTGGGGACAACATGCCTCCCTCATTTCAAGGAGCCCTCGGAGCAACATGCCTCCCTCCTTTCAAGGAGCCCTTGGAGCAGTATGCCTCCTTCTTTCAAAGAGCCCTCAGAGCAGTATGCCTCCTCTTTTCGAGGAACCCTCGGAGCAGTATGCCTCCTCCCTTCAAGGAACCCTCGGAGCAATGTACCTCCCTCATTATAAAGGAAGCTCTCGGAACCCACGTGCCATCCTTATCCTAATAGACGGATAAGAATCTCCTTAAAGAAGTCGCGCCAGCTCCTTCGAAACATTTGTCCCCCATTCGAAGCATCTAGAAGCCACGACAACTGATTGTCTCTATCAACAGGAAGATAACGATCACACGAATACGACACTTGTAACATCCCACTTGTACCGTGCAAAATTATCCCCTACAAAAGGGAAGACAAGCAAAAAAGAAAGATAGACTCTTTTCCAAGAATAACAAGCATAATAGCAAAAATTCTCTTCAGACTCAGGCAAAAGCGATCATTCCCACCACAGAAATCCCTCGAAAATAAAACACCGTTAACAGTCTAAAAGGCAGAAAATTTTGTGAAGTGTTGATGTCGAATTTTGCTTGGACATATCGAACTTCACAATTTTGATGTAATAGACACGTCGAGATTAACTCTAAAATTCGACATAAATGTCAAAATCGATTTTCTATCACATCGGGAATGCCATATCAAAACTGATATATATAGGAGTCAATTTCGACATACCTTTGTCGAAAAAAAAAACTCTCGCTAGAAGACAAATGCTTTCTCTCTCCTCCTTATCCCTATTTATAGAGGTACTACGCGTAGTAAACTCATTAATTAACGACCATTTGACTTCCATATCGAACATCGTGACTCTCGATATCGACGTGCATACTCGATATCTACCTGCCCGATATCATACTTTCGACATACAGTATATCCGATATCCTAGAACCTCGATATATATTAAATTTTGATATCCTCACAAATTCGATATTTACTATTTCTGATGGCATTGGCCATTGACCGAGTCACTTAAAAACAATTACAAGGGCTATCTATGGCATGGTCTCAGTGACAGTTTACATCCCTGACTCAGCTCCAGACAATTCTCATATTGGGCGAACAAGTCACCATATTTCAAATATGAAAATTCGCAACTCGCTTCAAGTCATGAATATAAACTAGGGGAACATGAAGTACCAGCATTATAGTTTACAAGTTATCATTTACAATGATAATTCCTAAACTAGGGAACTACATGATATGTGCCTTTCTAGTGATCCAATAAGTCGGCCCAATGAACAATTGGGCCTAACTCAAAGATCTCGCTAAATAGTTGCATATCGAAGGCCTCTGCCCGATATGCCTCTCTATATCAAATGTCTACATTCAATAAGGTACAACTCATTCTGGAAATTGCGGGAGTGGTCCCCTGCACCTCAAGGTCTATATATATCCCCGCTCCGCATTCCAAAGTAAGCTCATTAATTATCCTGCACTGTTCACACATTCATATTGAATATCTGTTACCTGGTATACTCACTTGCTCGATATACCTTATTGCCCGATATACTCACTCACCTGATATGGAGATGATATTCGACATATTATAAGCCCGACGTCAGAGTTGCTCGACATCCACACTACTAGATATTTGTCGTCCATGACAAATTTGACATCCACTACATTCGACATCAGCAAGGTTCAATGTCTCAGTCTCTTGACATGATGAGATTGCTTACCTATGTCTCGTTAATTGGTGTTCCGAACGAAGTTAGTTTAGACGCTTATATAAGTTATGGATTAACATAGTCTATATTTGGTTTACGCTTATTCCTGTAATTTTACATCTCGTCTGTAATATACGAATCTATACCAAATTGCGTGCCTCATGTGCTTTTTTTAGCAGAAAAATTCGTTGGAGAGCTAAATGTTAAAACTTAAAATAGCAAGTGAACATAAAAATAGACTAAAATCACAATAACAGATGAATTTTATAATTTTCTCATTAGAGATATTACACGGGTAGTTTTTGCTATTAACTCTTAAAATAATTCACATTGATTATTCTGTTATGTATATGTATAATGTCCATACATTCAACAACCAAATCTTCTTAACTATGTGATTAGAGTCCCATTAATGTAAAACTACTATAGCTTATGTGACTCAAAAATAGTGCAATTATAGTTGCATATATCCTTTCTTATAAGTTCGAAACATAATTGAACACTCCTTTTGTGGTAAGGAAAAATTGAAGAGACCAACGGTCAAACCGCTACCTCTTCTAACCGTCATAACTGAATTTTTAAAAAAGAGATGGCCTTCCCACTCCTCCAAAGAAAATGCCAACGAAAACTAAGCTGTGCCCATCAAAATTTCCAACACAAAAACTAACTGTCCACAAACAAGGGAAATTCCCACACCTATATAATCTCTCCATTTTCCTCCTTTTCATTCAGCCTCAATATCAGAGAATATAAGCAAAAAAGAAATTAAAAAGCGCAAGAGAAAAATCTGCGTATTGAAGCTTCTCAGCCTCGATCTCTGCTCGCTTATACACCTCGATTCTTCTCATACACATAAAATAAGCGACAGAAATCATGGGAGGCTGTGCAACCAAACCCAAGGATTTGGAAACCGAGGCGGCGCCTGCCCCCACTGAAGCACCTGCCCCAACTGAGGCGCCCGAGGCGCCCGAGGCTCCTGCCGCCACCGCAGAAACTGCTGAGGCACCAGCAGCCGCTACCTCGGAAAAGGCCGAGACCGCACCAGCAGCCGAGGAGGCTAAGAAGGAAGAGCCTCTGGTGGATTTATCTGAGCCAGCTAAGGTTGAAGCAACCCCTGAAGCTCCTAAGGAGGCCGCTCCTATCAAGGCGGTTGAGGAGGAAAAGAAAGAGGCAGCGGTTGCTGCTGCCCCAGCTGAAAAAAAGTGAAAAAAGAAAATGTGATGCAGAGTAGTTAAAAGTACAATAATAAGATGTTGAGTTTTTTAAATTTGTGTTGTGTTATATGTCATCAGGTGAGATGAGTGTGTTTAAAGGTCCATTGTTTCCATTCAGGGATCAAGGATTTAATATTGTGTACAATGGCCAATTATTGTTATTGTTTGTACTCATTCTGCCAAAATAATTAAAATTCTGTGTTTATAGTATAGCTTCGTATTTGTTCCTTTCTTTATGAATCAGAGCTCACATGCTTTTCCAATAAACTTGTTTTCTATGTATGGTTCTCTCTGCCCAAGCAGCATCAATTTCCGCTGAGAGATGGCTACCTGTCGAGCGCCCATGGCGCAAGTTAAAAAACGAATCTTTTTGTATGCTCATCAAAATGAAAAGCTTCCATCTTGATGTAACCTAACTAATAGTCTAACAATATATTTCGAAGCGAAAAATTTACACAGTTGCAACTGGTTAATTTACGATACTATGGTATGTGAAATTCAATACAATGATCCTTGAGTTTATTATCAACATAGCAGAAAACATAATAGTATATCTCTGAAATGTTCAGATTCAAAGGCACCAAAACAGAAGTTTATGGCTTCAGCATCTAACTGAAAACTTAAGTAGACCAGGTATCTTTTTAAATTCCATATGCTGCCAAAGATCTTTACGTATTGATACTGTATTTACGATCTTTTTGCACATGGTTTTGGAAGTCGACAAACACAAACCAGAAGGAAGAAAGGAAAGGAACCATATTGGGTAGCTATAAAGGAACGCATATACAGTTTTGTTGCATACATCAAGAATGTTGATTTGACGATCATTCTTAATACAGAGATATCTAACTCTTGTTGCAGATTTTATACTTGTACGAAGTAGATTATCATACATAAAAACTCGACTTGTAAATTAGTTCCCACGGGTATCATCAGAGATCCATCTATCATTAATCATGATAAGCAAGACTTACATACCAAATTTCCCTGTGCATTTTGTGTATACATGGGTCCAGATTAATCACCAAAATCTCTTTCTGAATGAACTGGGTAGGAACCTTTACAGTTACTGAACTAGCGGAGCAGGATCCAAGTTATGTAATCAAGTATTTCTGATATTTAGTATGTTTTGTTATTTGTGCACAAGCTTATTTTTCAATTCTGATTAAATTTAAAGAAATTTTTGACTTAGAAATACTACAAAGCAGAATAAGCAACTGCAAGAAAAGAAACGAATATGTCCCAACATTTTACCAATTCTATGTTGTTATTACGAAGGCAATAGTGCAAGTTACAAAGGTGTAAGGTAATGACAAACCGTATTAGCATTATGTTCTTTTGTGCTAGTCTTTTGTTTGTGTCAAGGACAGACAAAATAATCATAATATATTAACCAAAGGAGAACAGGAACATTACAGATGACCATGACTTGTTTAACTTGTTATGTCCAGCTTAATTCGACATCATTTTCTTGTGCAGGCCTTTTGTACATTAGCTGTTGATTTTACCTATGTTGCCAATAAGGTGATCAAGATGAGGATTTACTGCATTACCAAGATAATGCGCCAAGGTCATCGAATTTTATCTGTCATACTCTGTAAAGTTTCCTGCAGCTCATCTTCACTAGGCAAGCAGTCAGCAAAGCTTTCTAAGTTCTACGTACAAGGGAAAGGAATCATGTTATAGTACAAGGGAAAATGCAATTTAGCACAGCCTTGAAATCGGGTTCAGCTAATCCAAATCAACAAAGCCCTTTTTCTAATTTAATTAAGATGAATCACCATGAAAATGTGGCCCTAAATTGCTTGAGAAGCTAGACAAGCTGATTCGATTTGACCCATAAACATAACTCCTGCTACTTTTAAGAGCTCGCTGCTACGATAACATGCATTTGATGATCGAGAGACTTATATAAGACCTCATTAACTGAAGGATAGATGAGCCTCGGTGTTGAAGGCATGCTGCTTCTCAAGGATCAGAATATAAGCCAAGACCAGATGAAAAGTTAGAAATCTTGCATGAGGTTTGCATTTTGCAACATATATTATTAATGATTTGAAAACAAAAGCAAGAACACTTGCAGTTGCACCAAATTCTACACAAAGCATGATTTTCAAAAATCAACAATTTCGACGGCTACTACCACCTTTCCATACACACTATAATTTCATAAGAAACTACATTTACACTGAAGTAAAACAACACACTTTCATATGGAGATTCTAGGCTAAGTTAAACAAATTGCACATCAAAGCAAATCAGTGAATGCCAGGAATGGTCCCTCCCTCCTTGACTTTTTCTTCACCTTCTTTATCATCTTTGACAGCTCGCAATATCAGGACAACCAACAAAGGATAACTTACCGTCATTAGCCCCCAATTTGTGATCAGTTCATTCAAAAACGGTACATTGTGCGAGTCAATTTGCCATGCAACTGCAGCTCCTGCGCTCTGCACTCCCTTGTAAAATCCAGAGTACCTATAACAACAACAAAACCGGTCAATCGAAATTCTAAAAACAAACCTTTCAAAGGGTTTAAACAACATTCGAGAAACTCACCTGCTAAGAATCTCGGAATCATCAGCCAACGCCCCGATAATCCAGTACACCATACTCTGATACATCGCGTCAAGCAACCCATAACTAAAATACAAAACAAACGGACCCCCGAAAACACCACCATCCTTAAAATCAATCATCTTTGTCGGCAAATCCTTCCTCGTATACCCCAACTGATTCGCTAACCCCCCACCCCAAATAGCCGTCCCAGCCACCGCAACAACCCCAACCCCCAACAAACCCCTCGCTCGCCTACTCTTAAAACTAAAATCCATCACATACCCAATCAACAAAGACCCAATCATCTGTGCAGCCCAATAGAATATATTGTTCAACCCTTTAGTCCTCAAATTAAACAACTTCCCATTCACATTATTAAACTGATAACTATAAAAGAAGTTACTCGCCCACGACGCAGGCACGATCAACAACATCTTCCAATCGAGAAACAGCTTCAAAATCTCGGTGGCCTCGACCCCAACGCTCGAGTACTTAATATGCGTACACCTCGACCCATCGTCCCTCACGACCTTACTAGGATGCAAAATCGACAACGAGAGGAAAGTGCCTATACTCATAAACACCATAAACCCGATATACGTCCCGTCGTTCACGGACACAGCGTCCGTCCTGTTATAATTCAACGTAAACGGAATCAACCCACCAATGACCCCACCCATATTGAATATACTCCAAAACATGGCAATGTAGGTCCCTTTTCGATCATGAGGCGGATACGAGGTCATGATCGCCCCCTGCGAGGCCCAGAGGAGGCCGGCGCCGATTCCCAAGAAGCCGCCGGCGATAATGGCGAAGGCCTGGTGGTGGTAGTGGTTGTAGTAGAGGAAGCTGCCGGCGTAAAGGACGTAGGTGGAGCAGCCGCAGAGGAGGGTGAGTTTGGGGCCGAGGATGTTGTAGATGCCGCCGCCGAGGATGCCGAAGACGGCGAAGGTGGTGTAGAGGGCGGTGTTGGCGTTGTTGGCGGCGGTGGGGTCCACCTGACCGCCGCCGCCCATGCCGGAGAGGGCGTTGAACATGCCCGGGCAGCAGAAGCAGACGACGCCGATGAGTATGACCTGGACTAAGGGGGAATTGTACCGGAAGGGTGTTTTCGGTATTTCCGGTGAGATCTTTGCTGTTTCTTCATCTCCTCCGGTGGATTCGAAACCCATTTTTTTATTTTTATTTTGTAAATAAAATAGGGAGAGATTAATTTTTTTTTATTTTGAATTTTTATTTTGATATTTGATGCAATTGTGAGTATGGGGAGGAGGGATTTAAAGAGTGTAGAATCTGATTCTAGTGATGTAATGTACTGAGTCTGTGTGTGTGTTTGTGAGTAGAAAACTAGAAATGATTTTTTTTTTTTGATAAAAAAAAAAAGTGTTGGATTTGACAATTTGTTGTATTTTTCGAATATGAAATTATTGTTGTTGTCACAGATTTACAGTGCATGCAAAGTTGGGAGAGAAGTGCCAGGTGGAAGAGAATGGGGGACAGGGGGAGTTGGGTATAATATAAAAGGGTAAATTCGACGTTTGGGATTTTTTACAAATTGCTTCATAAGATTTCAAAAAGTGCAATGTCTTCCCAAAGTTTGCAATTTTGTGCGAACATTTTTTTGAGACTAAATTTAATGGACAAAAATGCAGAAACGTGTTCAAAAGTGAATGGCTGATTAAGGGTTCACGGGGTGTTCGCATAAAATTGCGAACGTTGGAGGAGACATGTTACGTTTTGAAACTTTAGGGGATATCTTGTAAACATGCCTAAACGTTGGGGGAGGATTGAGGAATGGGATTTATCCAATATAAAATTATATAATATGATTATTGACTTGCTTCATATGTGAATATTTTACTAATTTTGTGGGAGAGTGGAAGAATAGGTACAAAAATGGGTTAAGATTCCTAGAGGTGGATCTGGGTTGAATATTCACGTTAGCTTTAGAATTGGGATTGTATTTTCCTAAAAGGCTAAAACAGAGAAACTCTGGTAAAAGTGTTCCCTTTTATCCTTTTTGTAATAAAAAGGTACTATATATTCAATTATTGGATTAGAAGTTGGTTAGTTAGCAACTCTCTTTAAGGCTTGATGATATAGATAGATTAAATTTCCTAATAAGTAGAGGGAAATCTTGTGTAAATGTCAATCTTATCCCCTTCATAATTAGAAAAGTCGTGGATAAGGCACCCTTCATTTAAGGATATTAGACTGTCTAGGCATAATTAAATCCAGAAACTAAGCTTTGCATGATCTGGATCTCAAAATGAATATTGCTTTGTCTTTTTCTTTTTTCTTTTTTTGCAATCTCTTACATGTGTGGTTCTAGTTTAATTTTTTAAATGACTAGCAAATTATAGGTGATCATATAATCATAGCCAATCAGTTTTCTTACGTAAATTTTACCTAATCGGACAAGTCTTTATCAAAAACCAAACCACCACTCAATTCTTCACATCTAATAGATGAAATTGCATATTAAAATTCATTATCAATGTTAACTAAATTTGTATTTTTTGAATTTATGTAGTATATTTATTGTGTTGAAAGGAAATACTCGAGTTAATTGTGTATATCAGTTGTTTTGGAATTGTCGTCACTTTCAATTGGTTCCGTAATAAAAAGTTTCAGGTTAGGTCCAATCCAACTCCCTCTGTCAAACGCATGGGCATATTAATCTGGGACCAGAAAAGAGCATGAACTGTAATTTTGTTTTCATGTACAATTAAGAATTTTAACATTAAAAACATCGTACTTCTAATGAAAATAGTATTATCGAAAAAAAAAATGCTTTCGAATTTTGATTTTTAAAGGAGAAACTTAGGATTATAAACTCTCCTGCATTATATTCCTTTAGAAAAGTATTTACAACTGCTGAGTTTTCTTTCTTTAAGGTTGATTTACAGTAATGTGATGACTTTGTTATAATGAGTTATAATTTGCAAGTACTACGTCAATATCCCTTAAAGTCATGACAATTAATTTTTCACATTGACTATGAAGATTGTCATTTTCGGGTTGTCAAATTATAAATTTAGCCGGCTGGCCGGCCAATCGATTGATTTAGATCCAAACGTTTAATCAAAATAAGAGGAAGAAACAAAAAACAAATTTAGCACAAGACCAAACAGCAAGGCCGTATCAACCAAGGCGGGCACACAAAGAAAAGCCTGCAGTGCTAAAAGTACATGAAAGAAACGAAATATACTCAAGAAAAGGATAATGTGCCAAAAAATTATTAAAACAGACAGAATTTCAAGTAGACCACCTTTGCGTTTCTTTTCTATTTTGGGTTAGGATGATCATATGGAGCCTCAATAACCACAATTTTTGCAACAAATGATTTCAAATAGGACAACACAAAGCCTTCTTTCTATCTCGACAATTGTTAGTTCTCATGAAACAACAATCAATCTTGTACTGTGGCAGAATATCCTCCCAAGTTTTTTCTATTACTAGTCCTTCTTCGGGCTTTGTAGCGAGAAAATAGATTCAAAACTCGAGGAATCGGATTCCCAAGAACGAGAATAATTCTTAGCGTGATCTGATAATGAAGCTGAGGAACTTGTGTAGGTTTCCCCGAAATCGTTCTTGTCTGCAGAATCTGATTCAAGCGACGCTTGATTGGAAGTGTTGCCAGAATTTTTGGCAATCATGTGCTTGTACATAGTGAGGACTTGAGCCGTCGAACTGGCAAGACTGTTGGTCTCAGAGGGAAGTAGCATTGTTGTTCCCTAATAGAAACAGGAAACCAAGACAAAATTACATTTTCAGAAAAGTTCTCATATCATGAAAAGTAATATGGCATGACAATAAACTAAATTCAACTTTACCTCCTTTGCAATCTTACTGAAGGCGTGGACATATTGCTCAGCAACACTTAAACTGGCTGCCTACAAATTCAACACACCATGATCCTTAATGTACATAAATTACAGACAAGTATGAATTTTGGCTGGGGCGATATAATTTAGACAGAGAAAGTAGAAGGAATGGGTTTTGAGATGTATAGTTTAAGGAGTCGTTCAAAGACAAAAAAACTCACTTCCACACCCCCAGTTCTGTTCAGGGTCTCTGCTACCATAGCAAGCCCTTTGGCAGTTGCTTGTTGTCTAGCAAGAATAGCTTCTGCTTCTCCTGTTTGTGGCAATAATTAAATGGGAAAAGAGAATTAATGGATCCAAAATCGAAGATATTTCAATGATACCGATATTAAATACATTCCAAATTAATGATCTATTAACAACCGCTAGACTTGTATCAAAACAATAGCTAGTGACCATAGTACACAAGCTTTCTCGGCCCTGTAACTTTGGCCATTGAAGGGTAAAACATAATTCAACTGCTAAAGGCTACATCACTGAACAATCTGCAGCTCTTGACGATGTGAAGGAACTATACACTTAAGCAATCAATGCCAACAAAGGTACCAACCTAGAGCTCTGTTAACCTGGTCCATCTTGGCAGCCTCTGATGCAAGTATAACTGCCTGCCTCTCTCCATCGGCAATATTAATCTTTTCCTGTCTTTCTCCTGCTCATGGAAACAACATTATTCTGATGAATGGAAAAGAAATATGAGTGTGCACTGTGTTTAGATATCTCACTTAACACTCTAAAAATGAAATTATGAGCAATTAATTCATCCTTTGACTACCTAAACTCATGACAATGTTTAACAAAGACAAAATACAGTTTATTAACTTCTCTTACATAATAAGAACTAGAAGACACAAAAAAAACTGGTTGGCAGTGATTACAAGCAAATGAAGCCATCATAGTACTGCTCCCAAATATGCAAAAAAAAAAAAAAAACTAAATGATAGAGCTTGGGGATATTATTCGCTAGCCATTTAGGAATTTGATCAGTAATTTTACTTAGTATCTACGGTACATAAGAAGAATATACACAAAGAGATACGTGCATGCAGACAGATGGATGAACCTATTACCTTCAGACCTTAAAATTTGAGCTCTCTTTTTGCGCTCTGCTTCAACCTGCATCTCCATTGCTTCCCTCACGTTAGCTGGAGGAGATATATCCCCTGTATTTGGCAAATGTGAATGAAAAGCATCAACGAATGATGAATCTTAACCAACCAAATAAAACTTTTTTTTTTGGTTAATAAAATTACCCACTTATTTCATAACGAAGGCATTTTAAGCCCCAATCTTTGGCAGCTTCATTGATGGCAATCTACAACCAAGCAGGATTGTTAGTAAGCAAATACAAACATATAAAGGTGCAAGCTAACAGAGTACAACATGATTTACAAGTCACATAGCAGTCCACTTCCCAAATCAAAAATTTCAGAAAGAACTCCCATTGGATTCTTAATTACCAAGGACTGAATCCTGTTATGTACTTCTTTCCAGCTAGTAAAAGTTATATATACATAAGTTGACAAAACAGCCAACCTCATATAGTCGTATAGTCACAGGTCAACAAGATACAACAAGGTCCACTAATGAACATTAAGAAATCAAAGAGGAGCTAAGAATAAGATGTTTAATATGATACAGTCGCTACATCAAAACAACTTGGATCACTACTTTCCATAAGTTGCCTACATACAAATATCCATGTTCAAAGTTTATCCACTAAAAAGTCATTGGGCGTTATCATCCTGTGAGTAATTTAAAGACAATGGTCTTAATTTGAGTAGCTCACAAAAAACATGTCACTGTCCTCAAGCATTTCATTGTGACATTTTCGTTAATGATTCAAAACTAATCCAAAATCCAGACGTCTATATGGAATTCCCAACATACCATTCCTAATGACACGGTTTATTAAACTCATGGCTAGTTATTAGCGTGTAAACGTACTGCCAGGATTCACAATGGAGCTTTGTATATATCTTCAGCAGCTAATGCAATTTCATTTTCTGTGCATCCACTCGTAGACACAAAGTCGCATAATCTTAGCCTTTTCTTTTTTTTTGGTTTGAGGTACAAGAGCAATAATAGCATGTCTCCAAAAACAATCAACTCAAAAAGAAGAAAAGGTAGCCTCATCCCCAACAATAGGATTCGCCATAATTCGCTTATCCAGATTATAAACTTAAGGATTGTGTATACTTTTAACTCTAACGGACTTTTCTTTACCTTTTTTCCTTTCTAAAATTGTCAGGATGAATCACTTCTATGACGCAAACTACCCACTTGCACTCCAGTCCCCGAGCTTCATTAACATACCTCCGAGGACATACATTTCATATAACTTAAAACAGTACCATAAAAATTGCTTTACTTATGGAATACAGAGATACACGTCCATTACACGACGTATAACGAACCAGCAGCGAAATTAGATAATTGCATAACTAAAAACCAGGTTTCATCATTATACTCACCACTATCCTCTCATTGAGAGTGTCCCTTTCCTCAAAAGTCTTGTCAAGGGTAATCTTTCCAAGCTCACTTCTCATAGTCGTCTGTGCGAGCTGGATCACAGCATACAACGGATTCTTGACTCCATAAGACGCCAACTTCGGGTCTATTATCTTTAAGAGGAAAACAACAGTCACTTCGGATGATCATTCGTATCAGCTCCATCTACATATTAAACTACCGCTATAAAATAGAACTGAAAGCATAACAAATACCTTAACATAGAGGACTCCGTCGATATGAATGCTGACATTATCCTTGGTAATAGCAGACTGGTCAGGGATGGCGATTGCCTCTTCTTTCAACGAATGCACGTACGCGATTCTATCAACAAACGGAAGCAGCACGTGAATTCCTGGAGCCAACGTCTTGGCATACTTCCCGAATCGCTCTATCACGAAAGCAGTCCTTTCTGGCACAATCCGGACTCCCCAGTTCACCGGTGGCTCAATCTCATAGCTTCACCAAAACCAAAAAACACTTAAATGTTCACTGAACTAGTAATATCTATCAAGTATAACGACATCGGAGCTAATTTTACATCTCTATTTAATGCGTATTTTTTTCGGATTCAGTTCAGTTCGGCATTTGGTTACAATGCATGACAAGTAAATTTGACACAAATGCGGATCCGAGCGAGCAATACATTCATTGAGTAATAGAAACTAGAAAATTAACTAATGATTAACAAATAGGAAGAGAAGAGGAACAATACCTAGCGCCAGGGTCGCGGAAAGGGCGAAAATGGCGGACGGAAGTGGCGGGCGAGTGGCGGAGGAGCGGCGGAGGTGAAGTGGAGATTGCGCGAGAACCGATCGCCGATTGAGCGGAGAGGAGAAATCGAATTTTGTTGGGCGAATTCGATTTCATGATAGTGTTCATTTTTTTATTTTTGTTTTTTGACAATGAAGGATTGAGAATTTGTGAGTAAAGTAAAAGCCCTAGTTAAACCCAGTCATACCCAAAGTGTTTACCCCTTTGTCCTTTCTTTTCTTCCAAGAAAAAACACACACACACACGTAAGAAAATAATAATAATTATAATTATAGATATAGAACAAAAAAAAAATGTAGCACGATTTTCATAAAACGTAGATGATTCAATTTGTAAGCCACGATTTATCGACTAGGCGTTGTTAATACGTATATGTAAACTAGAAAAATGTCCGAGATGTTTGGTGTTTGTGTTTGCAACTAGGGGTGGGCGCGGAACAAGTACCCACGTGCAAATATCCGCGCTTGCGAGAAATTAAACTTCGTTACCATTCTCGATCTCGCACATTGCGGATACCCGCATCCTTGCGGGTTCAGTAGCGGGTATCTCATTATGAATATTCAATCACTACCATATAATATTTTACAAGTAATATTTGATTTACAAACTTTTAATTAATTATGCTAAAAAAACACTTTTAATTAATTATCACTGATATATGATATTCCAACTAATACTCAGTTATTTGATTATTAAACTACTTACATTGATTACTTACTTGTTTGATGAATAATAACTCGATATACGTAACGATACCGTCCCTTTTATGTGCTTATTTGTAGGAAGTATTTAGAGTTTGGTACATATATATATCCTTATCCTAGAGATGTTGGAAAGAGGGAGGCAAAGGGAGGATGTATGATCGTATTATTAAGAGGGTGCATGAAGTATTCTTTCTTTATTTAAGTGTTTTTAGGAATTATTTTTCATGTTCTTCTACAGAGTGTAAGGTTCCCCTTTTATAGGTGGCATAAGTTGCTCGAAATTACATGCTTTGGCTAATGAGAAAGTGCCAAGTGTATAGTGGGGGACCCTCTCGTTTGCCCAGGATATGTTCACTTCAGAAGGACGTATGCAGTGAGGACGCGTGTAAGAGTGCCAGATATTGAACTTAATCTATAGCCTAGGCGGTTATGCTTTGTCATGCTTATTTGTCTTTATCTATGGCGTCGGATAAGTTTTACGAGGACTCCGAGTTGGCCTCGTTGCTGACTCGGGTCGTATTGGCAAAAATACTCGCAAGTTGTCGATCAGTCGTTTGAATTTTCCAACCTTTTTGGGAATACGATGGTGTACAATGATGTGGGCAATATCATCAATATGATAATTTAAACGCAGAATTATTAAAATACCTTGTAGCTTATGCTCTTTTTTTACTTTTTGCTATGTAACTCTTCACGCGTCATTTTGCCCTGTTACTTTCAAAAATCGCCTAAAAATGCTCTGACCGGGCTTTTTACACCTGTGTCATCCACGTCATAAAAACACCGCCAAGTGGGACGTTAAAAATGTCATGTAACTTATGCTCTTTTTACTTGTTGCTCTGTAACTCTTCGATTGTCATTTTGCCCTGTAACTTTCAAAGAATCGCCAAAAAATGCCATGTAACATTCATTTAAACAACAAAAACGCTAAAAATAAAAAATATATTACTTTAAAACAATACTAAAAAAATTGAATTTTTTCTTAATTCAAAATTTTATTAAAATTATTATATAATTTATAAAAAAAATATTGTATAATTTCAATTTAATTAAAAAGTTTAACTTAATATATTTAATAAACTGACATTTAATACTAAATATAAACACGAATATAAAATGATATATGTTTTTTCAATTCATCAATATATATAATTAACTTTATTTATCTAAATTATAAACGTATGATATAATTCTAATTTAAATAACTTAATTTCTCAATAAATTTATTGTCCTGATCTTGTTTCCATGTCTTAGATCCACCTCGAGTTTGTGTTCATTTTCCTTCTTAATATTTTTTCTCTTAAAAAAAAAGAAACTTTATAATCATTGTGAACGGTAATAACAGGGTAATTACAAAGTGGATTAACCAATAACGTACAAATGGTAAAGAAGATAAACACAACGTACAAAAAGAGAACTTTTATTATTTAGCGCTGAATATTTAATTAATTCCGTGGAGAAATATATATAAGCCAACCACGGTTAATTAAGCAGCATGGAGTTCTCTTATCGTTGAAAATACGCACAATACACACACAAATATATATGAAGTTATTAGATCTCCTGCTTGAGGAAAAAAGTCTTTGCATTCTCATTGTTGCAATAGAGGCCGGGGTTCTGGTAGTCAGACACAATGTCCGCAGCTTTGACCACGAGCTGATGATTGGTGAGAGGGCCAAGGTTATTCTTGAGAATGTCAATGATTGCCAAGGTGTAAACACCATGGAACCAACCGTTAACCTCTTTCTCATAGGCGACCTCATCTGCCTGGCACCCACTCAGTAGAATTCCTTGGTCGTTGTCGACTGGGATGGGACTAGGAGCACAATTTTGGAAAATGAGGCTGGCCGCTGAACCAAACTTTTCGACAAAGACAGCGGTAGTGGTGGTATCCGAAGGTGAGAGTTGTTGAAGAATGACTTCGAACGGAATCTTTCTATAACTATTATCAGAAGCAGCAGCGGCTACTTGTAGCTTATCATTTGGGTCCTGGTCTGGTCCAATTTGCTCCTCCTCCTTGTCGATTAACTTCCCGCTGTGGCCCGAGTCGGACATGATGACCAAGGTTACCCCATAGTCTGTGGCTTCATTAACGAACCTCCGGAAGTCAACACCTTTATATATACACACACATCAAACGTAACAATTAGTGGTGCGATTGATCAGTTCATTATATATTAACATCGTGTACGAACAAATATAACTATATATATATGTATATGTATATTGGACGAGCTAGCTAGCTAGCTACTCGATGCATGCATGCAATGGATCATTGCACTTACTGGTGATAATATTGTAATCGGAGGGGAGGATGGCTGGCTCGTCTTTACCAGATTCTGATTGATTGGCTTTAAGTAATGTTCCGTGTCCAGAGAAGAAAAAAAACACCAAATCTCCATCGTTGGCACCAATCAGCAACTCGTTCAGAACCGTCTTTATATTGTCACCAGTCGGCAATTTCTCGCTGCCTGCCTCGTCTGTGAGCACCGTAATGTTGCTCTTTTCAAACCCGAACCTATCATTCTTGGTCAATACATTGTAGATACTCTTTACATCATTGATGCATCCCTTCAACGCATATGGAGTGTCTGCGTAATTGCATCCCGCCAGAAGGGCATACTTTGTGGCCGTCATATTTACTTTTTTTTTTGTGATTGATTTATATATGTCTTTTAGTAAGTTGTTGTTTGTTGGTGATGATCATTTTTTAGATATGTCTAGCCCTTTTATACTAGCTAGCTAATCAAACTCTTGCTACATACATGTTCGAGATTATCTATTTAATATTACACATTCACGACGTCTCATCTTATCTTACATATATATATATATATATATTAGTTCCTTATTTCCCGCTCAAAATACGAATCAGTCATGCATATGATGTATATGAACAACCTTCTTAATTCCTTACCCCGACGACTTTAAAACCACTAGCTGCATATTACACTTTTTTATTATTATTAAAAGCATATTTGAAATGGAAAGGAACCTAAACCATGTCAAGTCTCTATTTAAACTAATGATTCTAATAAAGATTTAGAGATATCGAACATTCCTCCTAATTATAAAAACTGAATACATCCGATCTAGGTTAAATAATTAGCTCAATCAAAACCACGTACCGTATATATACAAACTACAGAGAAGCATGACTTAGCTTATTATTATTTGGGGTCGGTGACTTTATTATCATATACACAACTACATAGTTCACAAAGGTTAATTAACTCCCAATATATACGACGACTATTGGATAATTACACCTTCCATTTATTCAATTAAATATCATTCGCCGGCCACAGCTCTAACAATTAAGTAACATTTATGGAGAATATGTTGCCATGTCTGCCTTTCTCCGGTTTACTGAAATGTCGTCATTTCATTTTATCTTTTTACTTGCTCTTGATCTATATACCAAACAAATTTACGCAACGGAAAACCGATTGAAGATAAATTAGTATTCATCATCGGACCTCATAATAGTTTAAAATGCCGGGGTGTTTGGGGTCTTGTTAACTGCCTTTATTCAGTTTTTCAACTTACTTGATGTTAACCTTTGTATGTTATACAACAAATAAGTACGTATTAATCGCTGGAATGCAAAGGATTTCGCACTATCTGCATTCAATCCTATTTGCTTACATGTGCAACGAAATGGGTAGACGTTGGGATGTATGTATGCCTACATTCAGTTGTTACGATTTCAAGCTTTATAACGTTAGATTTTCACAGAGAATACGCTTTTATTTATGAAAAAACAACAACTAAAAAGGGAGCTTTGTTTAAGGTGTTGGCTGATAGTGTAGTGATGGCACCGTTACAACACCAAGTGCTTTTGACATAGATGTTGTTGTTTTTCATGGAAATCTGCATTTTTTCTTGTTTCAATCAATTGTTCCATCATTCCTTGTGTTTGTATTGGATTTGGGCTTAAGGGGAGGTGTACCCATGTGTAGGAATTTATTTCGGGTATTTGTTGTTCGAAATCACAGATATGTTTCTTTTTATAGCTTGAGACAAAATTATTTATTTAATTCAAACTACTTACCCTTAATGATTTTATGGTTTCTGATAACTAGTACATAATAGGCTACATGTAGTACTTACCTTGGTTGAATTTCAGATATTTATGTAGATTTTGCTGATAGCTCTTATTTGAGAAGAATTGTGATCAGGTTAAGCCCCAACACTTCCACCTACACATGGCTTCGATATTACTACTCTCATAATTTTTCTCTCATTTCTTTTTTCTTTGCCCTTTACCTACTCTCTTACTTTTGCAAAAATACTCTATTTTTGTCAAACCTACTCTCATGTATGACACGCGTCATTGAGCTTCTTTGAAGTTGGAAACTGGTTTCCATATCATGACCTCGAGTTAAGTCAAAAGTTGCAATGGGAAACTAATGTTGAGAAAATGGGAGTTTAAAGTGGAGTGCTCGGGATTGAAGGATAGAAAATATATATATAAAGTTATAAGATCGCTTGCTTGACGAAAAAAGTCTTTGCATTCTCATTGCTGCAATAGAGGTCGGGGTTCCTGGTAGTACCACACAAGGTCTATAACTTTTTCCACGAGTTGATAATTTGATAATTGGTGATAGGGCCACAGTTATTCTTGAGAACATCAAGGACTGCAAAGGTGTAAATTAATACCATGGACCCAACCGTCAACCTCTTGCTCATAGCCAACCTCATCTGCCTGGCACCCATTCAGCAGAATTCCTTTGTCGTCATCGCCCCTTTGAACCAATCTTTTTGACAAAGATGTTGCTCACGACGGTAGTGGCAGTACTCGATGGTGAAAGTTGTTGCAAAATCACTTCAAACAATCTTTTTACAAGATTATTATTATTATTATTATTATTATTATTATTACTAGTTTGGTATTGTACTTTATTATCTAGAACCTGGTTTGGACCAATTTGCTCCTCCTCATCGTCGATTAACTTTTCGTTGTGGCTCGAGTCAGACATGATGACCAAGGTTACCCCATATTCAGTGGCTTCATTAGAAAACTTCTGAAAGTCAATACCTATACATACACACATCAAACATACATAAGATTTTATTAGTGCGCAATGAACGGTTAGTTCTATTTGAATTGACATCTCATCTAAAAGCTTAAGATGTTAGAGAGTGTATGCATTTAATTTATATATATATATATATATATACTAGAAAACTTGCTCGTGCTCCACACGGGCTCTTATTTTTCTTCTTTGTCTTTCGTTTACTATAATTTCAATACCGAATTTTTCATTTTCTTTACCCCGAAACTTCATGTCTTTTGGAATTGCGTCAAAATAGTTATTAATCATTCATTCTCTCATTTCTTCATTTTTGCCATATGTACTTCAATTCCAGGATTCAACTTTTTAATTTCTTGTCACGGTGGACGATGAAATAAGATTAATTCAAACGGGATTTGGGATTTGTAGATTTTTTGTAATTTTAAAGCTTTTAGGGGTCTTTGAAGAATTTTCAACATTTTGTGAGGTCTTTTTGAAATTTAAAAAGGATCAAAGAAAAATTAACAAAAGATATTGGTTGAATAAGTAAATAAATAAGTTGAAGAGAGCACGATGAAATTTTAACAATGAATCTTTTCAACCATTCTTATTATTATTAGAAGATAATAAGATAAGAGAAGATAAGATAAGACAAGATAAGATAGTAGAAGATTTGGCCCAAATATTAATGTATGCGAGCCCCCACGTATTGCAACTGGAAAACCGTTCTATACCATAAAAATATAAAAATATGGATCTTTTGTGTAATTTGAAAATTTCAGGTGTATTTGAAGAATTTGTAATGTTTAGTGAGATTCTTTTTAAATTTATAATATTTTGTGGAACATTTTAAATTTTTTAGGTGCTTTTCGAGAATTCGTGATATTTTCTGGGGACTGTTTAGAAATTTATATTTGTGAGGTCTCATATGCAATATTGGCATAAAATAGGTAGTATATTTTAAAAAAAAAACATTTGGGCCCTGGGCAAAATAGCGATCGTCTCCCTTTACATCTCTGTTTTTTCTTTCTTTTTTTACCTCGATCAAGAGTTGCGGCCTTTGCCTTTGCCTTTTGCTTTTTTTTTTTTCTTTCAGGGACAAAATAGGCAGAAAAATTATAGTAGGCCCAAAAAATAAATAACATAAAGGGTTGAATCCGAAAAAAAAATTAAAGGACCATTTGACAATTTACAGCGGGACTGTAAGTGCGAAACGTAAAACTTTCGAGGCCAGATTGAATTAATTTAGGAAATAAAAGGATTGTTCTGTAATTTTTTATACTTAATAGCTTGCGGATCCCAAGCGATAAATACGTGCGGCCCCTCCAGATATTCATTACTATAAAATAAAACATAATACAGTAATTACTTGAACTTATAGGGGCAAAATCGGACTGTAACGACGCGCCCCCTCACATGCAGACTGTAAATATTTTTGTTACACCTGACAAGTGATATTTTTTGATAATTGGGTGGCGGTGGGATTCGAACTCAGGACCTCTTGTGGCCTCGGCTCTGATACCATGTTGAATAGCCATCTCATCTAAAAGTTTAAGTTGTTAGAGAGGGTAGACATTTAATATATATATATGTGTGTGTGTGTGTGTGTGTGTGTGTATTATCTCTAACATGCCCCCTCGCGTGCAGGTTGTAAATCTTTTTGTTACGCCTGTCACGTGATATTTTTTTAATAATCGGATAGCGATAGAATTCGAACTCAACACTTCTTGTGGCCCGAGATCTGGTAACATATTGAATTGTCATCTCATCTAAAGCTTATGATAGAAATTGAAGCCAATATTTCTCCACTTAAAAGACCTTATTAAGTGTGGGGGTGGGGACTTCTCTTTATTAAGTATAATCCAAGACCATACCCAAGCGATGTGGGATAATATTTCTCAACACGGGCCCTCACGCGTGGCCCGATAATTATCTTCGGTGAAATCACGTGGGTAGGTCGCAGAGCCCAAAATACATCTTGAGTTGGCTCTGATACCATGATAGAAATTGAAGCCCATATTTCTCCACTTAAAATGCCTTATTAAATGGAGGGGGAACTTCTCTTTATAAAGTATAATACAATACCATACCCAAGCGACGGGGGATAATATTTCTCAACAAGTTCAATATAATATATTAATCATGTACATAATTATAAGAATATAGCTATATATATTGTAAGATCTTATGTGTTTTACTTGTTCTTGATGAAGAGTAACATCGGTTTACTTGTTACGACATGTAAGTAAGTAAAACAGAGGCATAAGAATTTTATAGTGATTCGGTCACAACACATCATGTCCACTCAGCTTTTACCTATTCTAACAACTCATATTTCTTTCTTATAGTACGTGACTTGACCCACTCAGAAACTTTACTTAATATTTGTAATCTAGACTCTCTTTCTTAACACCTGACGCGACACCTTACTACAGAACTCTACTTGATATTTGGTAATAAATAATAACACACGAAGTTCCTTCGTCTTGATATTTATTACACAAATGATTGCAGAAATGCTTTGACCCTTAAATAAATAAAATGACAATAGAATTATACTATAATCTCTTGTCTTCAAATGTCTTCGAATCGTCTGCTTTTATAGAGTGCAGAAACTTCTATGCGGAAGGACAATTGTTGCACCAGATCACTGATCCACTGAGACAGCTTGCAAACCTTCCTTAAATCATCCTATTTGATCATGTATACAAGTAAATAGAATATCCCAATGTATATGCATACTACCATGTCTAGATCAATTGAAAACAAATTTGATCACATAAAGACAAATAAATGATTCCAGAATTAGTTGAATATTCTTTATTAGTTATTTATCATGATGCGTTAGGATCATGTTAAACATAGAAACACACAGATTCACTTCCAGTATCTCACTAACCCATTTTCCTTAAATAACCTGATGCGACATGATCATGAATACCATGGAAAGATCTGTAAATATTATCACAAAACATACAACAACAACAACAACAACAACAACAACAACAACAACCAAGCCTGTAATCCCAATTAAATTGGGGTAGGCTATATGAACCATGAATGAATCACGTCGAGTCGTGAACATGAATCTTCTGTCTCCATAGGTTTCGGTTTGCGAGCATGTCTTCATTTAGATCTTTTAGCTTCATGTCGTTCCGTATGACCTCCATCCACGTCTTTTTCGGTCTTCCACGACCTCTAGTCATCTGTCCTAAGTCGAGATCTTCAACTCGTCGTACCGGTGCGTCTATGGGTCTGCGTTTAACATGACCAAACCATCTTAAACGATTTTCTCGCATTTTCTCGTCGATGGCTGCCACACCCAATTTATGCCAGATATCTTCATTGCGCACCTTATCTCTTCTTGTGTTACCGCACATCCACCGAAGCATGCGCATCTCTGTAACGTTCATTTTCTGTGCATGACTTTGCTTAATAGCCCAACACTCGGAGCCATAAAGCAAAGCAGGTCTAATAGCCGTACGATAGAACTTTTCTTTAAGCTTTAGAGGGAAGTTACGATCGCACAGGATCCCTGTTGCACTCTTCCACTTTGCCCATCCAGCTTGGATGCGGTGGTTGACATCTCCGTCTAACTCTCCATCCATCTGCAGTATGGAGCCTAAATACCGAAAATGCGCACTTTTCGGTATCTCTTGGCCATCCAACTGAACCGTGCCATCGTTGTTTCTTTATTGTTTGCTAAACTTGCATTCGAGGTACTCGGTTTTTGTTCGACTTAGTCGAAATCCTCGTGCTTCTAATGTTTGTCTCCATCGTTCTAATTTAGCGTTAACTCCCATCCTCGTCTCATCGATGAGGACAATATCGTCTGCAAACAACATACACCATGGGACTCGGTCTTGGATGGTTCTTGTGATTTCATCAATTACAATGGCAAACAAAAATGGGCTCAAAGCTGACCCCTGATGTAAGCCCATTGTAATTGGAAAGGCGTCTGTTAAACCGCCACAAGTTCGGACACTTGTCACCACATTCTCATACATATCTTTTATTATGTTGATATATTTAATGGGTACCCCCTTCTTCACCAAGGTCCACCATAATACCTCTCGAGGTACTTTGTCATATGCCTTTTCTAAGTCGATAAAGACCATATGTAAATCTCTACTCTTTTCTCGAAAGCGTTCAATGAGCTGACGAATCAAATGGATGGCCTCTATGGTCGACCTTCCTGGCATAAATCCAAATTGGTTCTCAGATATGGGAACAATTTGTCTCAATCGGTGTTCGATCACCCTCTCCCATAGCTTCATGGTATGAGACATAAGCTTTATCCCACGATAGTTAGAACAGTTTTGGACATCGCCCTTGTTCTTATATAGAGGTATTAGCGTACTCTTCCTCCACTCTTCTGGTATTTTATTTGTTCGCCATATTTTGTTAAAGAGGTCCGTCAACCAGGTCACCCCTATCTTTTCCATGCTTCTCCAAGCCTCGATAGGGATACCATCTGGGCCAACAGCTTTTCGAGTCTTCATCCTCTTCAAAGCATCTTTGACTTTCGACCTTCTAATACGGCGCATAAAATTACGATTCAGATCCTAAGGGTACTGCGAGATGTCACCCACTGCTTGGGTGGGGCCTCCATTGAACAGACCCTCGAAGTACTCCATCCACCGTGCTTTGACCTGATCCTCACGCACTAAGACAGACTGACCTTCATCTTTGATGCATTTCACTGCACCTAGGTATCTAGTCTTCCTCTCTCTAATGCGGGCAATTTTGTATATATCCTTCTCGGCCTCCTTGCTATCCATCTTCTCATAAATTTCCTTGTACACAGCCTCCCGCGCTAGTCGAACAGCTTTCTTTGCTTCTTTCCTGGCTATCTTACACTTTTCAAAGCTTGTCCCATCATAGTTCTTCTTCAATCCCTGTAGCAATCCCGTTTGGCCTTGATTGCCGCCTTTACTTCTTCATTCCACCATGACGTGTCTTTACCTGTCAGGCTACTACCTCGGGATTCACCTAAGAGGTCTTTAGCTACCTTCTTGATACAACAAGCCATTTTGGTCCACGTTGCATCTGCATCGTCGTCAGTCTTCCAGTCTACCTCTTGAACCACTCGCTCCACGAAGGCATTTTGGGTAGACTCCTTAAGCCGCCACCACTTAATTCTAGTTTCCACCCGGCGCCTACTCCTCCTTACTCCTTGCCGCAGTCTAATATCCAACACCAAAAGCCTATGTTGTGTAACCACACTTTCTCCGGGGATGACCTTGCAATCTAAGCAACGACTTCTATCTGCCCTCCTAGCTAAGAAGAAATCTATCTGGCTCTTATTTGACCCACTCCTATAAGTGACCAAATGAGATTCTCTCTTCTTAAACCAAGTATTTGCTACAAGCAAATCATAGGAGAGGGTGAAGTCTAAGATAACGTTGCCCGGCTCATTGCGATCCCCAAAGCTATACTCGACGTGGATGTCCTCGAACCCATCACGGCTAGATCCTACATGACCATTAAAGTCACCTCCAATGAAGAGTTTCTCGCTACTAGGGATCCTTTGTACCATCTCGTCCAAATCTTCCCAAAACTTACGTTTCACAGCTTCGTCTAGTCCTATTTGTGGTGCATAGGCACTAATGACATTCATGATATCCTCGCCTATGACCAACTTGACCAGTAAGATCCTATCACCCTTCCTTCTGACCTCCACCACGTCTTCGAGCCAAAGCTTATCTATGATGATCCCAACACCATTTCGGTTCTTCTCTGTCCCGGTATACCAAAGCTTACAACCCCAAGGGTCTACTACTTTGGCCTTTTCACCAACCCACTTGGTCTCTTGTACACACAAGATGTTGATCCTCCTCCTGGACATTGCCTCCGCTAGCTCGGCCAATCTTCCTGTGAGTGACCCCACATTCCACGATGCAAGGCGAACTCGTCGTTCCTGGACTAACTTCTTTACTCTCACCTGTCCTGGAAGGTGAGGGAACCCTTGCTCATTTGACACCACACCCGGGCGTCGATGTGGCGGGTCGCTTTCGGGCGATGACCTAGCAACCCTTGCCCATTTATCACTACACCCGGGGTCCGATGTAGCGCGTCGCTGAGTAGAGAATGCCCCAACGAAATTCATAATTTGGTTCATATCATAGGATGTGACGGGGTTTTTACGTTGGCTGTCACAAGCCTACCACAACCCTCATCCTTTATCCTAGCTTGGGACAGGCAGTGAAAGCTCACATTTTATCACAAAACATAATCAGTAATAATATATATATATATATATACTGAGGATAATTAGGCAGAAATAATTGGTTTTAACATTCTCCCCATTTTATTTTATTTTGACATCAATAATATTTTTCTGCAAAACAGAGTTACGAAAATAAAAAAAGGATATCATCGAATAACTAAGTTACCTGAACATAACATGAACATAGTATCCAGTTGCATCAGAAGTGCGACGTTACAAACAAACACAAATAAAAGCATAAGAGTTCCAACTAAAGAAAAGTGCAGAAAACATAGAAATTGTTCAAACATAATCAAAATAAAAACAAGGCAGCGGCCACAACTCCCCCAACCTCTTCGCCCACTTTCTCCCCCTTGTTGTCACAATCGAATTAAGGAACAATGATACAACTCTCAGTGTTGGCAAGAGTAGCTTTTATGGCATACATATATAATACGATCTATTGTCAAATCAGTGGCGCCGTCTGTGGGAACACCATTTCACGAACAAGGACGCCAAGATGCAAGGAAGGAGGACCCGATCCAAATTTAACGGATTTGTGACTAAGAGCGCCAGGATGGAGGACACGCAACTCCCTCAGCACCCGACTGACCAAGAACAGACAGCGACCCAAGCCGAGATGGACCTTCCTCCAGCACAGAACGAGCCGCGACGAAGGCGCGGGCCCGAGAGGCCGCTGCAAGCCACGAACGCTGGTCCAACCTTCGCCGCACCAAATACGGCAGAACCCACGGCTGAGGGCCCGACCACTGAGAACCCCGCGGTAGACGTTCCAATGGCCGAGGCGCCAAATGCGGACTTTCTCGGCTCGGAGGAGACAATGACTGCGGGACGAAGCGCCCTTCCCCCTGCCTCCATAACCCTGGAGATGCAAGCGCAGATCAACGCCTCTGTGAAAGCAGTGTTGGACACTACATTGGAGACTTTGCTTCCACGACTAGTAGAACAAAGGGCAAAGGACATTCGGGCGAGACCCTATGAATCTGGAGCGGGTGAGAGAAGGGCAATGCAAGGATATGAGGAACAAGGGGATACGGGGGACTCCTTCAAAGAGATATCGCCCGCTGCTTACGACAGGTCAGAGAGACGGGACCCCAGGACCCTGGATCGAGAGATAGCGAGAAAGATGGAACGGCTTGACCGCGAGAGGGCGGAAGTTATCCAGAGAATGGAACGCGGTCGCGACCGCGCCGAGATTGCGTATTCAAAGAATGAGGATGCAGAAATACTGCAGGTAATATCAAGGAGGATGGAACAGCTAGACCGCGAGATGACGGAGTTGACGAGGAAGGTGACTCAGAGTCATGGGAAGGGTCGCAGTAGGACCCCATTTTCGGATGAGATAGAGGCTGAGGTATTGCAGAGAGGGGACAAGATCCCAGTGATCAAGCCATACGACGGAAGAAGTGATCCTACAGATCATCTCCATCAGGTCGATAGCATTTTGAACCTGCACAACTACTCGAGAAACATAAAGGCAAATATCCTATCCACCACTTTAACGGGCGCTGCACTGGATTAGTTCGCTAGATTGGAGGCCAGATCCATAACGAACTACGAGCAACTAAGGGAAAAATTTGAGAACCAATTCTCTAGCCAAAAGAGAATGAAGACCAACCTGCTACACCTCGGCGCTGTGCAGCAGAGGGAAAGGGATAACCTCCGGGACTATATAAAGAGGTTCAATGATGAATTGTTGAAGGTGGATGAGCCGCATGGCGGACAGGTCATGATGATGTTGTTCAAGGGTACGACCCATTGCAGGTTCGTCGGGGAGCTAATCAAATTGACTGAGCCCACCATAGCACATATCAACATGCTCGCAAACCAAATGGTTTACGAGGACGAGATGATGGCAATGCGTCAGGATTCATTTTCCAGCAGAAACGCAGACAGAGATCGCAACAGGGAAAGGCCCCCAACGACATACACCTCTTTAAATAGAAGCATTCTGGAGGTGATGGCCGTGGCAAAAAGAAACATATGCTTGACAGAACCCAGGCCGTTGAATAAGACTCCCGGGATGAAGTCATCGGGCAAATACTGCGCGTGCCACCGTCAACCTGGACACAGGACGGAGGACTGTACGCACCTGAGGAATGAAATCGAAAGATTGATTAAAGAAGGGAAATTGGTCGAGTTTGTCAGAAGCGCCAAGGAAGATGCTAGAGGGGCAGAACATTCCTTATCCCCTAGAAGAGATTACTCACCTAGGAGAGGAAAGCAGAAGATGATTGAGGCACCCGAGGAGCGTGGTAGGACCATAGTGAATGCCCCGAGCAGAGGTGTTATAAACGTGATCAACGAAGGAGGCGTGGGAGCTGACACGGCTCACGGCCGAGAAACTATAACACTGAGACTCCAGGGTGGAGCCTACATTGGGTACACCAATGCAATCATGCCGGAAGCGTACTTGGAGCAGGAGATATCTTTCACCAGGAGAGACTTGGAGCAACTTAATCTGTTGGCCTTAACCGCAGGTAGACTAGATTGCCCATTGGTTATTACTATTAATGTGGATGAATATCAGGTGCATAAAGTGCTGGTGGATAGCGGAAGCTCTGCAAACCTGATATTCTCAAAAGCCTACGAGCAGATGAGGATAACCCCGGACCGGCTGAAGCCGATATCCACCTCATTGACCGGATTCGGCGGAGCAGAGGTAGTGCCACTTGGACAAGTTATATTGCCCACCATGTTTGGCAGAAGCCCACGCACCCGGGTGACGCCGATAAAATACACAATTGTCGACATCCCATTTCCCTACCACGCCATCATTGGCCGACCGACGCTCAACCAGATCAGAGCAGTGGTCTCTACTTATTAACAGAAGATTAAATTCTCGACGCCTCAGGGAGTTGGCGAGATTCTAGGTGACCAGATACAAGGATGGATGTGCTATGTGGACTCGCTGAAGCACCCAAGAATCAGAAGAAGATAGGAAATACAAGTCCCACACCAAGAATACATTCCGCGCACGGAGTGATCACCCTGAGGACTAAAGAGAACAGTATTTTAAATTTCAGTAGTTTTTAAATTATGCTCGAACTATTGAAACATTGCCCCATCGCGGGTTAGCCTGTAAACTTAAAACAGGGGGAACTACGCCGGTCTGATTTCCCATTCAACGGGATACGTAGGCAGGTTAGGTTTACCTAGCCTTCAACCGTTATCTCTTATTTTGCTCATTCGTGGGTCGGCATGTAACTTAAACAGGGGGAACTACGCCGGTCTGATTCCCCATTCAACGTGATACGTAGGCGGGTTAGGTTTACCTAGCCTTCGACCGTTATCCGTCATTACCTTTTTATTTGTTGCTTTGTGGAATCTCATCTTTCATGCAGGGATATGTCCTAATCGGACATTACGGAAGTGTAGAGAATTGCACGAAGAATCCGGGAGTATTCCCATAGATATGTGTTTAGCACATCGCCCTCTTATAGGTACATAGCCTGAAGGGCCACACATTACTATATCCGAAAAGGACATAGGCAATATTAAACCCTCGTTTTTTCAAAGGAGGGATTCGGGGGGCATTGCCCCAGATTATCCAATATTATCCATCTAAACAGGTACAACAGGTACAACAGGTACAAACAGGTACAACATGCCCGTTAGAACACAATGGAAACACCTTTTCTTGCGTAAAACTAAAATTCCCAGATTGAGGGAACATTCTGCAGATAACACATGCGCATCATTTCGTGCTTTCATATTAGATTTTACATCGAAAATCTTTCTTGTCTGTGATGTTTTACAGGGCTTAATGACCCATAGACTCCACGACGAAAGAGTCACCAAGGGACATAGACAAAAAGACAAAGAAAAGGCTCCTACCCATGAGCGGTAACGGGTTCCCCTGTGATAACGGGGTCGATCATAAACATTTCAACGGTAGTGGGTTCCCTATGATAACGGGATGCGCCCCTACCCACAAGAAGAATATCCCCTGTGATAACGGGGTCGATCATAAACATTTCAACGGTAGCGGGTTCCCTGTGATAACGGGATGCGCCCCTACCCACAAGAAGAATATCCCATGTGACAACGGGGTCGATCATAAACATTTCAACGGTAGCGGGTTCCTTGTGATAACGGGATGCGCCCCTACCCACAAGAAGAATATCCCATGTGATAACGGGGTCGATCATAAACATTTCAACGGTAGCGGGTTCCCTGTGATAACGGGATGCACCCCTACCCACAAGAAAAATATTCTATGTGATAACGGGGTCGATCATAAACATTTCAACGGTAGAGTGTTCCCTGTGATAACGGGATGCGCCCCTACCCACAAGAAAAATATCCCCTGTGATAACGGGGTCGACCATAAACATTGCAACGGTAGCGGGTTCCCTGTGATAATGGGATGGGCCCCTAACCACAAGAAGAATATCCCCTGTGATAACGGGGTCGATCCTAAACACATAAGCAGTGGCAGATTACCCATGTTTTTACCAACCCCGAGGAAATTCTAATCATTCCTTGTTGACAACAAACAGATTAGAGAAATCTCATCAAATACGAGAACGAAATGAATGCGGCTCAGATATCGGAATACTGCATACTCTATCATCATGACAATAAAAAAATCAACAAGTTATCAGACAACAATGCCACGAAGAGTCACATATTATGAAGACAACAGAGAAATAAATATTCAGTTACAGAACCACGAATTGGAGATAGTCCGTAAAGGGATAAATTCAAGTTACAATAAAGGCAGCAAACAGCTACTCCCACAGGGACCCTTCCGTCTTCTTCTCAACGACCTCGGAAAACACGTCAGGGTCGGCCGTACCCTCCTCCACCTCGTCTAACCCATAAATCGGCAGGTCGTTATGATCGTGCCTTGGGTTCAACCCACTCAACTCGAGGGAGTCCTTGAAACCGTCATTTCTCAATACCTGCCCCACGCAAGCATGAAATGTCACCTTTCGAACCTTCAAAACTAAGTATCGGAAGCTCGAGCTTTCCATAAACTTCTCTACTCCAGCCCGGAGGAGATCAGGACGACACTCCTACAAATTGAACTCTATTAAAAACAGCAGGAAAAAACAGAAGCGGATATCATAAACAGGATATATACCAAGTCTAAGGGAGCTAATTTGGCAGTGGAGAGCTCCAACGAGAGACGTTCGTTAGCAGCCTTCACTGCCACCACCTTAGCCTTCAGTTTCTCCAGCTCCATGTTGGCCGCAAGTTCACGCGCCTTTCCTTGGGCAATATCGGTCACTAATGTTTTGAAGTTGCCCTTCAACAAATCATACTCCTCCCGGAGCTTACGACATGTCTTCAGCGCATCCTCCTTTTCGGACTCCAACTTCTCTAACACCATGGGGTTGAACTCCCCCATCGTCAAGATATCAGCCTCGATATCGGCAGCAACAGCGTCAGGGTCACCCTTGGACTCGCGAATTGTCTTCAAACACGAGACGGTCAGCTTTGCAGTCTGCACAAGACAATATGTAACATTATGCTAAACAGTCAAATAAAATCAATCGAATTCGTGTTTAGATACGTACACTCTGAAACAGGTGAGTATTGCGGCGTATATTCTGGGCCCGCTTAAATTCTGTGAGCACCTGCACGTTTGCAGGAGGAGGAAAAGCCTGCATCATGCCCCATACAGCATATGCTTCAGGAAATTCTACTCGCTTTGAGGGTTTGACTGCACCGGCCTTTTGGGGGCCCGAACTTGAAGACGAGTGGACACTGTGGACAGTCCCCTCACGAGACCTTTTATTACCTAATATCCTAGTCACGTCAACGGCAGGCTTCGTAACCGGAATCCCAGGAAAAATAGGGGCAAAGCCCCCCAATGTCGAGGGCACCTGCAGTGGCCCTTTACCCTTGTCGGTCTAAGACAAGAACCCCAAATTGGGGGACTACATGATATGGGCATTTCCTGCATATTGGGCATGGCCCAAACCAGGCCCATATTGGACCATATCGGGGGCCACTTTCGATGTCATATCGGTAATAATCACCGATATGTTACTGTGGTCCCCGGATCCCGAGGTCTATAAATACGCGGTACCCGGATCCCAAAGCAAGCGATTATTTTCCCTCAGCTACCACGCATCACATCGAAATACATCCCTGATCTCACTCTCGATATCGCATTCAATATCGGGATTACCTCGTGTACCTTTGATACGTCACACCACCACATCACCGATATCATATCGGGGGACATCCTCGATATCATGTCGAAGACAATCACCGACATGCATCCGACCTAGTCACCGATATCCCACTGCCATCCAAGCATCGAGACGTTAGTTCGAGGTGTTCCGGACCAAGTCTACGCGAGATACATAGTGTAGGCCTGATTTGAGATAGACTTGTTGTATTACTAGACCATTCACTTGTAACCGAAACGCATACATATATAATACGATCTATTGTCAAATCAGGAACCCTTTGGCGGGACAAATTCCCGCCAAAGGGGGTCGCCATAAACTCGGCCCAGCTAGGCCGCGCAGTTGGGCCAAGTATTGCGGTCGGTAATAAGGCCATTACCAACCGCATTGCGGTCGATAATAATAGAGGTATTTCTATAAATACCTCCATCTTCCTCCTCATTTCACACTCCTCTCTTTCTCTCTCCCCCCTCCCATTACCGACCGCCCATCCCTCTTTCCCTATCAAATTTCGGTCAAAAATTCGGATCCGATAAGTTTTTTCATCTTTTCTCGTTTTTATGTTATATTTATTGTTTTAATATTTATTTTATATGTTTAATTGTTATATATTGTAGAAATTGTTAGGTTTTAATTAGGAAATGCCTTTAGGAATTGTTAGTCATTAGGAAATGTTAGAGTTTAGTAATTATTTATGGCCTTTAGGAAAAGTTATGCAATTAGACTTTAACTAGTATGTATTTTCTTTATGCATTGTTAGTCTTTAAACTTTATTTATGTCTTTAGGGATTATTTGATATTGTGTTATTGTTAGACTTTCAACATTGTCTATGCCTTTTAGAAGATCAATTTATAAATTAGAATTCATGATGCTTTTCGGGAATTACTATAAAGTAGAAATGATTATATTTTTAGAATATCTACTTGAAATTTATGTTTTTAGCTACTCTCGAAATATCTATATGTCTTTTTTAGGTAATATTATCTATCTTGGCATTGTTTTATTTTATATGATTTTTATATGTGTTAATTTAGTTATTATGGCATTAATTTTATGAAATATTGTTACATATCTTAGAAATGATAGTTTTTATAACATAGTTCATGCCTTTACGAAAACTATATAACTTAGTAATGATTAAATTTAGGTCATCTCTATAATTAGAAATATTCTAACTTAGATGTTTTTACTTAGTACGTAGCACTTTAGTCGACAACATGTCGGGCGATCCTCCACGTTTTTCTCGTGATAACGACCATGGCCAGCCCTCGAAGAGAGGGCGTAGTGGTCCACCGAGTGCCGAAGGGCCTAATGTTCCACCGTCATTAGGTCCTCGTCTTTGATTTGTTCATTCTGGCGTTACACCACCCGATCTTGTCGATGCCCCTGCTACCGATCATGTCGAGTCCCCTTCTACTTCCCATCCACCTAGGCGTACTACTGTCGAGCGGCGGCACTCTAGCAGATCGAGTAGTACCACATTGACTAGATAATGATCACGCAGCATCGACGCCACCTACATCATCTGGATCGAGGCATAGGGCACCTAGGCCACCATCTACTGAGTCTACATCAGCGGGTCCCAGTACTTCTTCCCCGACAGACGTCACTGGTGCAAGACCCTCTACAGAAAAATAGCAACGACCGAGCCGAGGCTTGTCTAGAGTCGATCAGGTTCTGTCTGACGGTAGGGGCCGTCGTAGAGTTGTTTTGGATGAGCACGGCGTATTTTTGAAGGGGCGTAAGATATCGACCACGATTACCGATATCATTAGGTCATTTATGATGAAGTGTGTTCCTTCATACAATACGCTCGATCCAATAGTCCAAGGGCAGATGTGGACTAAGTTTAGGGTGAGATTTCGAAACATATATATATATATATATATATATATAGTAAGATTTTTATTTAACGAAACCTTAATTAAAATCATGTCTCAAAACATAAGAACCTTAATTAATTGCAGAAAACATACAACATTGGTCCGGATGAGTTGGATTTGGCACATACGGCCTACGAGGCGAAGGCTAGGAAGAGTTACAAGGAAGTGGTGTACAATGCGAAGAAGAACTACTATGCGAGGAAGGACGATTCGAAGTGGGCAGGGCGTCCTAGGACTGTGTGGATGAACGACAAGTTGGAGGTTGAGTTTGTGAAGTACTAGGAGACAGGGGAGCATTTGGATAAATCGAAGAGAGGACAGAAGAACAGGCGAGGAGGAGAGAGCCCACGCAGTGATCGTCCTGCACGAGGGACTCATGCTAGTGGGCCCATTAGCTACAAGGAGATCCAGCATAGGATGGTATGTCTTATCAAATTCGATTCCATACGAATAGCATTTGTCTTAAATTTAAATAGTTTAACAAAAAATTTATGTCAATATGCAGACGCGTTCAAGACCTACAGGGGCCCCTGCGCCTCGACACGATGAGATGTATCATTATAAGCATACACATGTTCCCGAGAATCTGTCAGAGGGAGTTTCACGTCGCCACGTTTGGCTAGACCCCGTGTATAGGACTATCTACGTAAGTATTTAACTTGTAAAGCATTTTTTGATTACTATATTAATATATACATTATTAATTATGTACTAACTATTCTATCAAAATGAACATGAGGCCTACACAGCCTTGATGATCGTGAGGTACGAGGTGGATCGTACTAAATGGCCCTTTCTGGATCAGGAGTTATAGAGTCGGGCATCGAGATGAGTGAAGAAGGGGAAGGTTGTGGCCTCCCTTCGGATGCACATCATGATCAGTTTGGTTTCCAGACGAAGAAGGTGCCAGACAAGACACAGGCCTACGCGATGACATTGGAGGGGGAGAATCATCGTCTTAGGAGTGCTACTGATCACAGGTTTGACGCCCTTATGGATCACATCGAGCACTTGACCCAGCACATCACCGAGACGACAGGTACTCGACCCGTACCTACTGGATTCATGTCTCATGCTCGTCGAGCCTACTAGGGTACCGTGTCGACACTCTAGCTCCCGCCATCGCCCCCTCGTGATCCATTAACCCCTACTGATCCAGATGCTATGATGTATAAGCCTGAGTACGGGGATGACTGTGAGGATGGCGATCTGGATGACACTCTCGATGGTGATGCTGTCGATCTTGGTGCTGATGATGATGAGGGTGGTGGAGGCTCCAGAGATGTTACATTTGGCTTTACTGATGAGGACTATGAGGACTAGTAGTATTAGTTGTTCATTTTTTTTAAGTATTGAAAATGTGTTAGTTGTTTGTATTTATGTAATCATTTAGATGCTTGGACAAACTACTTTACTTTTATGTAATTTCCTATTTATTCTGTAATGACTCTATGTTTGTGTTATTTTATGATTATTGGTAGTTCAGTAATGTTTATATTAGTACTAGTTTGTTCGTAATAAATGCCCTTATATTGGTAAAAACTGACGATGACAATCGAACCACGAGGCTTTTCCACCATGCTTAAGTGTAAAAGAATCTGTCTCACCTATGCAATAAGGACACGCCAGCTTCTCATGCATGCTCCACTGGGACAACATTCAATAAGAAGGAAAATCGCTAATAGTCCACATTAGGGCCGCTCGCATTTGGAAGTTTTCCTTTCGTGGGTTGTCATATGTCCACAAACCATTACTCCACAAATCATTCAATTCATCAATCACCGGTCTCAGCAAAACATCCAAGTTCTTTCCGAGACTCTTTGGACCGAGTATATTAAGGCTCAGAAAAATAAACTCCGGTTGCATGCATAAATCCGGCAGGAGGTTATAAGGGGTCACAAACACGGGCCAACAAGAGTAGTTCTTCCGAGATTGCCCAAATGGTGTGAACCCATTAGTACAGAGACCGAGTCAAACATTTCTAAGCTATGCTGCGAAGTCCGAATACGCACGATCAATATGTATTCACGCCTCGCCTACAGCTGGGTGAATCATTCTATCAGTTGACTGTCGACACTTCAAATGCCAAGTCATATGTCTTGAAGTACCTACAATATAGAATAGCCTCTGTAATCGAGGGTCTAGGGGAAAGTACCACAATTTCTTCCTTGCGATCCTGGACTTTCTACCAGCCTCGTACCTATCGGTCTTGCATATCGGACACGATGTGAGATCCTTGTTGGCATTCTCCACATAGTGCAAGAAATAAAAATTCCAACATACGTCGATCTTTTTGTACCCTAAACCCAAACTCGCGTGCATCTTATTCATGCCTGCAACCGTGTTAGGTAGCATTTCCTCAATCTCTGGGTCCATAAGATCTTAAGACAACCTTAAGTACTTTTCGCAAGCGACATTAGGTACTCTGTGCATTGTCTTGATAGTCAAAAACTCGGCAAACCACTGAAGCATAGACTTCGCCTTCTTACTGTGCATTTCTATGCCTCTCAAATGCATCAATTTGTAGAACTCCTTCGCCTCGGGACTTGGATCTTCATTGGGCACCTCTCCCTCAATAAATCAACCCCCATATGCATCCACCACCAATTCTCTAAACGAAGTATCAACATAAACCAGACTATCTAAGTGAATACTAGTGGACAGTGATTCAGGTACATACAATGTGGATGCCTCGCTTGCCTCCTCACCATGCAACACCCATACCCAATATTGATAAGTAAATCCCAACTTATGAAGATGATCCCAAACTACGTTTTGATCAAAAAAACTTTAAATAGTTACATTTCTGGCAAGGGCGCCTAATACGATTTCTTAGATCTAAGTAATCTCTCTGTTGTGAGGCATATTGTATGAATGAACGAATCCCAACTACGTAATGTTGATTCAAATAACCATTATTCCTATTTATCCTATCGTACATCCAAGATCTATCGGCAAGATAATCCATTTCTAATCTAAGAAAATTAAAAAGAAATTGTTTCAATTAATTCCACCAATCAATATCTTTATCATATATATTAAATTTCTAAAACATGAGTACATATAAATCAAGTCAATACTTACTTGTTGTAGCGTAGAAAATACTTCGATCAAGTATTGTTTACACCCACATGCCCCTCGTTGCATTTACCGCAATATCTAATAATACACAAACAAACATATAAAAAAGATAAGAGTGATCGTTTTAATAAGAAGTTATTGAGAAAACAAACACAAAATAGTTATAACAACGAGAAATCGTGAATACCTTGCAAATGAGGAAGAATGGAATGATTTGACAATTGGAATGGGGTGGGTATTTATAGGGACATCCGGCCTCTTTTTCAACCGGAATCCGGTCGGAAAAAACAACTAACCGTTGTTATTTTTGACCGAATTCTGATCGGAAAAACAACTAATCGTTGTTATTTTCGACCGGATTCCGGTCAAAAATATTAAGGTTTAGAGTAAGGGACTTTTTCCGATCGCATTCCAGTCGAAAATGCTTGAATTTTCGACCAGAATGCGGTCGGTAATAATATTCATATTTTTAATTTTCCCATTTCGCTCTTCAATTTTAGTTATATATAAGTTAAAAAATGAAAAAAAAAATATTTTCTCATTTCGTTGGTTTAATGATCAATTACAACAACATTTCGTTGGTTTAATGATCATTTACAACAACATTAGTTATATATAATTTAAAAAAAAAAATTTTGTCGCACGTTAAAGAATGATTTGAAGCGTCGGTTCATAATATCACTTGTAAATACATTACTATATGTTGCCAATTAACTACTTATGATTATTTTAATTTCATGCAACATCTAAACATATATAAATATCACAATTGCCTTCTCTATACTACCGTTTCTAACGAATGCTAATCGCAAATGAGAGATTACTCTATACTACGTATGATTAATATATGTAGAACTTAAAACAAGTTTAATAGTAAACTTACTACGTTAATCAATTTTAACTAAATATTAGTTCAAAAGAACATTAAACTAACTAAATATTATTTCAAATCATGTATTTTTAGTGAAATTCTATAATTAAACTCACAAACACATAAATATTATCTTAAAATCAAGCTAAAATGTAATTTTTTAGAGTATTTCCGACCGGATCCCGGTCGAAAATAATATTCATGATTATTTCCGATCGAAATCCGGTCGGCAATAATATTCATGATATTTTTGACCGGATTTCGGTCGAAAATTCTGGGCACACAACAATCCGGTCGAAAATTCTGAAAATTTTGGCGCATTTTCGACAGCTCACTTCACGCCAAACCAACAATCTCCACGCTTAGCCGCATTGTTCATCTTGACATGGAAGGAGAAAGGAACGCTATGAATTGAGCTAACGCCCTCTGTAACCTAAGGAAGGGGGTTGATCCTCGATTCAAGTCTTGTGTTGTGAGTGTCGTGTCTTGCGTTTCTAATGCATTTCGATTGGGAAAGTGTTCAGTGAGCCAATCCAGACCTAATTGATCTGGTTTCTGAGAGCACTGAATCATTCGAAAGGGGAAAGAGTCCCAATCAAATCAATGACTCTTCTGTCTATGAATCACTTTCTTTCAATAGTTCTAGATCAGGAGTGGGAGTGAAGGACTTCGTATGGCCTATTTTCAAGCCAAGTTCAAACAATCGAAAATAGGATGGGAAACTTGGTCTTTGAATTACTCTCAAGCATCACATCAACAAGGGAATTCCAGCAATATTCAGTATGGGATATCAATCTCTTTCACATTCAAATTTCAAACTTTTTCCGACCGGAATTCGGTCGTAAAAACTAAAAAATTTAGGCGGGCTTAGGTGGGAAATTCAAATTTTTCAAAAATTCAAATATTTTCTACAAATTTTATATATACACTTCATTTTCACACCATTTTCATCAAAATAATCTCTTCATCATTAAATACTCCCCAAACACAAATACTTTACCAACATATTTCAACTTAAACACTTTTTTCATCTTAAAATACCTTTCCAAACACAAATCCTTTCAACATAAACACTTTTTTCTCTTCCTTTCATCTTTAAATAAACAATTTTTCCTTCAATTTTTTTTTCAAACACTTGTTCTAACAAATCTTCCACTAAATCAAAAATATTTTGACTAACAATCACTTTTTATGTTATAGATTGGTGCAATAAATCAAAATATTTCAAAAAAGTATAAAAATAATATTTTAGTAATTATTACTGGAATATTATTTTTTTATTTTGTTAAATATTATTTTCGACCGGAGTCCGGTCGAAAATACCTTGAATATTATTTTCGACCAAAGTTCGGTCGGAAATCCCTTAAATATTATTTCTGACCGGACTGCGGTTGGAAATACCTTAAATATTATTTTTGACCGGATTCTGGTCGAAAAAAGTTGAAAGAAGTTTTCCGACCGGAGTTCGGTCGATATAAGATATTGTCTGACCGGGTTCCGATCGGAATATTATCTACCGGACTCCGGGAAAGAATGTTCTGACCACAGTACAGATGGAAAACCGGTCGAAAAAATTCCTCGCCGAAGGCCGGTCAGAAAATATAAGTCCGTCCGGCCGAGAAAAGATTTTCGACCGAAGCAATCCCGACCGAATTTTTTTGATCGGGATGCGATCGAGAAAAGGTCATTCCCAACCGGATTTGGGTTATTTTCGACCAGATTTTCGGTTGAAAAAAACCCTATTTTCTTGTAGTGTGACAGAGGAGAGGTGAGTAGTCGGCATCCAGTGAGATGAACGAATTTCGAACAACATTATCTTCTTCTTGTTTCAGCTTCATTTCATATATTGTAAGAGATCCCATAAGGATTTCCCATGGCATGATGTCGGTATTCTTTGCTTCTTCAATTGTCTCAACCTCGATCGCAAACTTTGTGGGAAGAGATCTGAGCATTTATTAACCAATTTTGCTTTATTATATTCTTCACCAAGCATGGCGGCTTTTGTTGTAATACGTCGAAGCTTTGGATTGTATACAACAATAGTCTCAGTTTCCTGCATCTGCATGTTCTCAAATTAAGTAATTAGCAGTTGTAACTTTGACCTACGGACACATGATGTACCTTCATGAGCATCACATACAATATTCCATGCCTCTTTAGCAAATTCACAACTAGATTTAATATTATATTGATTAATGTCAACAACAATTAAAATAGTATTAAGAGCAGTAGAGTTTTGTTCGGCAAAAATGTCTTCCTCATTTAACCAAGTCATTTCACTTTTGACCTTACCATTTTCATCAACTGGGGTTGACCAACCTCTCAATATACTTTTCCAAGCCTTCTGATCATGTTGTTTGATGAAGTTTTTTATACGGTTCTTCCAGTATGAATAGTTGCTACTTGTAAGCATTGGTGGTTTGTTTGTAAACAAACCTTCTTTGATTTCTTCCATCCGTGCAAAATAAGATCTTTTGGTATAAGAGTAATATTACTTTAAACAACAAAAATACTACATTTTTGGTATATTCTTTCTTAATTCAAACATATATTTATCAAAATCATAAAAAGCGTATTGTGTAATTTTAATTTAATTAAAAAATTAATCTTAAAATATATAATAAATTTATATTTAATACTATGTATGAAACATGAATATATTAAAATGATATATATATTTTGTTTCAGTTCATCAATATAATTAACTTTATTTATCTAAATTATAAAAACTTATTATAAAATTCTAATTTAAATAACTTAATTTTTCAATAACTAATAAAGTTTAAAAAAACAAAAATACGATAAAAAAAAGAGATTCAGTTCGTACAATACTATTAATAAACTTAGTAAGTTTTAAGTTGTTAAAGATTTAATATAAAAAGTATAAGTACAATTATCAAATATATCCTATAACAAAAATTTACATGACATTTTTAACGTCCCACGTGGCGGCGGTTTTATAATGTGGACCAGTGGATGCCATGGGTGCAAAAAGCCCAATCATGACATTTTTAGTCGAGTTTTTGAAAGTTACAGGACAAAATGATGGCACGAAGAATTACAAGGCAAAAAGTAAAAAAAAAAAAAAAAAAACTTAAGTTATAGAGCATTTTTAATGATTCTGTCTATATATATATAAATATATCGGACGAGCTAGCTATCTTGGGTCTAGTTATTCAATTCATTGATCGCACGTACTAGTGATAATATTGTAATCGGAGGGGAGGATGACCGGTTCGTCTTTACAATATTATGATTGATTGGTTTCTAGTAAGGTTCCATGCTCATAGAAGAAAAAAAACACCAAATCTCCATGTTTGGCACCACCCAGCAACTCATTGAGAACCACATTTATATTATCACTAGTGGGCAATTTCTCGCTACCTGCCAAGTTAGGTCACATAATTCTCCTACTGTCCTTGCTGCACTAGCATACTAGTCGCAAACTGCCGAACTCAGTGCATGTTCTCGACTTAAAGGCGAACTAAAGATCCTTAATTCTCGAACTAAGAATTCTTATGTAGTTCGCTCACTTTTTTAAGTACCGATTGTGAAATTGGTGAGGTCTATGAATCCTTCTCTTTTCTCGTTAGGAATGAGAGCGAAGAATCCATTGCGAGATCAAGATCCTAAGCAAGAAAATATCAAGTGACACAAAAAATTTAGATGTACCTTTGATTAACTATGTAAATATTTTAATTTTGGTTTTTTAATTGACGCACTATAAGGCGCACTCAAAATTGCGTATTTATAAATTTAGTGTATTGGCGCACGCGCATCCGTACACACACTTATTCGTGTACCCGCATTATGTGACTTAGCTGCCTCGTATGTGAGCACCTGAATGTTTCTCTTATTAAACCTGAATCTACCAGTCTTGGTAGTACATCGTACATGCTCTTTACGTCGTCGTTGATGCATCCTTTCAACTCATATGGAGTGTCTTGCGTAATTGCACCTCATCAGAAGGGCGACCTTTGTAGCCGTCATATTTAATTTCTTTTGGTGATTGATTTACTTCTTTTTGTAAGTTGTTGTTTGTTGATGATGATCGTTTTTAAGACAAGTCTAACCTTTTTATCTAACTAGCTAATCAAACTCTTGCTACATACATGTTCTAGATTATCTATTGAATATTACACACTCACATAATCACACCATCTTACATTATATAATATATTAGTTCCTTATTTCCCGCTCAAATACAAATCGTCATGCGTATGACGTATGTGTATTACACTAGTTTCTATTATAATTTAAAAGGAACCTAAACCAGGTCAAGTCTTTTTGTTTATCAAAAAAAAAATCAAGTCTTTATTAAAACTTAGAATCCAATTTAGATCCGATCGCTGCTAATTAATTAGCTAAGTCATAATCACAATCTTATGATATACCATAAACAAACTAAAGAAGCATAACTTAATATTATTTCGGGTGGTTGATGTTGTGGTAAATATACAAGTTGACAAAGGTTAATTTACTCTAATACGACGACTATATATTGGATAATTACTTCACAAACCAAGTAACATGTGAAGAGGGTATTTTGACATGTTTGCTAACAGGGATTTTTTTTTTTAACTATATGTGTCATTACTTTTGCCTTTCTCATATTTAATGGAATATAGTTAATTTTAAATTTTAATGGTTCTTGATCCACAAACAACAAAAATTAAGGAAAGGAAAATAAATTAAGGATGCAAACTCAAGTAACATCCTTACATAATTATGTTAATCACTCCTATAAATAAATAAAAAATAACCAAACAAAATTAAAGTAAACGTGTTGGTATTTTCAGGTATAAGGGCTTTTTTTTTTGTAAATAGTGTTAAGTAGTTAGTTTTGGTTTCATTTCATTTCCTGCGCCACTCTGTTACGCTGCAACTGTTGTATTTATTCTCTTTCCCCCTTTGTAATTCATTCAGTTCATCAATAATATTTTCTGTTACTCTTTTACTTTTTGTCTCTAGATCTTAACATGGTATCATTCGCCATTTTCAATCCTTATTACCTACAATCATGATTGATTTGCTGCTCCGATCACCTTAATCTACTGTGAATCTAGTGATTCGCCTTGTATTTCACCTTTTTGCCATTGCGATTTGATGCCGATCGCCTCCGGTCATGTCTGGTGTTGCTCCGGCCGCCGATTCGTTGTCTTCCGTCGTATCACACTCAAATTCTGCCGCTGCTCCGACGAGATCTCACATCAGATCACTTCAGCTCCACAATTTCGATCAACCTGACTTAGTTCTCACCTATGTTCCTCTCTCAGGTATTCAGAATTACCTTCCTTGGTCCAGATCTGTTGGTATTGCATTAGGTACTAAACACAAATTAGGTTTTATTGATGGCACTATACCACAACATGATCCTACTGATCCTGATTATGAAGAATGGGAATGTGTTAACTGCATGATTATGTCGTGGTTGTTGAGATCTATATCCGGTGAACTTTCTGATGCTTTTTGTTTGCGAAATATGTTCATCATCTCTGGTCTCAACTTGAGACTCACTTTGGTTAGAGTAATAGTCCTTTGTTGTATCAACTTCAAAGAGAGGTTGCGTCTGTGTCTCAACACACTTTTATTATATCTGTGTATTATACCAAATTGAAGAAACTTTGGGATGAACTCAGTTGCCTTATGCCAGTGATTACTTGTCATTGTGTTGCTATTATTACCTGCACTTGTCAGCTGACTCTTAAAGCTACCTATGTTACAAGGATCATGCAATTTTTCATTGGTCTCAATGATTGCTATAAGGAAATTAGGATTCAGATCCTTGGTCAGGATCCACTTCATATGGTTGAAAAGGCCTACTCCATGGTCCTCAGGGTTGAGAAACAACAGAAGATTCGGCTTCATTACTTAGTTGTACAAGACAACTCTGCTATGTATGCCAAACACACTAGCAAATATTCTTACTCTCCTAAGGATTCTTATCCCCTGAAGGACTCTAAGAAAAAGAACTCTGGTAGGTTTTGTGATTTTTGCAAAGCTAGGGTCACTTGAAGGAAACTTGCTTCAAACTGGTTGGTATACCAAATTGGTATAAAGAGCTAAAGGATAAAAAGACTCCTACAACCCAGAAATTTGATGCTCATATTGTGGATTCTCTCCTGCTCATTCCTAGTATGAGGCCTCCTCCTCACATGCTATGCCTTGTGATCAGTTTCAGGCTGATTTCATGAACATGATGAAGGTCATGATGAATCAGGACAAGATGAAGAACTTTGCTCCTCACAGGGACCCTGGACTTGTCAACTATGCACATTTTGGAGATTTTGTTGGTATTCAACTCAACCTTCTTGCTATTAATAAAATTCCTCCTGATGTGTGGATTATAGATACATGAGCTTCCAACCACATGGTTACCAATGCTCATTGCATGTTGACTCCTTTTGTGCCTCCTTGCCACAATCCTATTTACTTACATGATGGCACACAAAGAAATGTCACTCTCATAGGAGATGTTAACCTTATTGATCACATTTTCTTGCACAGTGCTCTCCACATTCCTCACTTTAACTTCAACTTACTGTCTGTCCCTAAACTCTCTACTCAATCCCAGGTTAAATTCACCTTCTTTCCTACTTATTGTGTTTTGTAGGACCTTCAGAGTGAGAGGATCCTTGCAAGAGGGCACATGGTAGGTAACCTTTATATTCTTGATCCTAAAAAATGTTCTATTGACAGCTCTAATAAGAGCTTTTGTACTTTCTTATCTGCTTCTGACCATCACACCTCTGTACCCCCACTTGTTTATGCTAATATTACAGGTGCTTCTGATATGTTGCTATGGTATAAAAGATTTGGACATGCATATTTCAATGCTTTGAAACACCTACAACTCTCTACTAGTAAACTTACTTCCACTTCTGCTTTACCTATATGTGATATTTTCCATCTTGCTAAACATACCAGATCATCTTTTCCTTCTAGCACTACAAGTTCTTCAAGTATTTTTGAACTAGTGCATGCTAATGTCTAGGGCCTTATAAACTTCCCATTGTGACTAATACTAACTCATTTCTTACATTACTGGATGACTTTAGCAAGTCTACTTGGACCTTTTTGCTAACAAACAAATCTCAGGTGCCTACATTACTAGAACGTTTTGTTGCTTATGTTAGTACCTATATTGACTCCAAAATAAAGGTTCTCATATCTGACAATGGGTCAAAATTCATTAACTCTCAATGCCACATCTTATTCGCCACTCATGGAATTATTCATCAAACATCTACCCCTACACACCTTAGCAAAATGGGGTTGCTGAGAGGAAGCATAGGTATTTATTACAGGTAGCTAGAGCTTTACTCTACCAGGAAAACATGCCATTGACATTCTATGGTCATGGCATCAATATGACAACTAATCTCATCAACAGGACTCCCACACAATCCCTTAATTAGTCCACACCCTTTGAACTTTTGAACTATGTCAAGCCTGATCCTACTACTATAAAGGTATTTGACTGCTTATGCTTATTTAGCACTAGGCCCGTTAGTGACAAATTTGCTCCTAGGGCTATCAAGGGTTGTTTTCTTGGGTTTTCCACAAGGCTAGAAAAGGGAATAAATTTTGTTTAGTCCTTTAATTTGGCTACCTCACTATTTTCGTCCCTCAATTAGGCAGGTCGCCAAAAACGTCCACTAAGTTGGTAAATTGGTCCCTTCCCTTTGTCATTGGCATTTAGGACAACACCATTCTGTCTATTTTATGTTGTATTAATTGTTGCATTCTCACTTTGCCAACATCCTCTATTTCATGAACTCATTTTCCTTTCTTGCATTTACTTCTGGTCACCAATGACAAAAGGTAGGGACCAATTTACCAACTTAGTGGACGTTTTTGGCAACCTGCCTAATTGTGGAAGAAAATGGTGAGGTAGCCAAATTAAAGAACTAAACAAATTTTAAACCTGACTAGAAGGCATACAAGGTTTACAGTTTTGAACATAAAAAGGTTATGGTCATCAGAGACACCACCTTCTATAAATCATGCTTCCCTTTTAGTTCTTATGACATGGATCCTTCTCCCATGCCACTTCCACCCTTGGCTCTTGATATATCTGAGTGTGATGACACACCATTCTCAGTTCATACATATGATCTTTCAACAAACACTTTTACTGAAAATTGTCACCCCTCTCCTTAGCCTACACCTTCTACTGAATATTATGCACCTTCTGATCACCCATTGTCTACCTCAAATGACATTTACCCTGCTCAACCATTGCCTACTTTTAGGCGCAGTACCAGACCTTCCACAAAACCCTCTCATCTAAAAGACTATATTCTCACCTGCTCTATTAATCCCTTATCCATAACAGCTCCCCCCACTCTTAAATCTGCTTACTCTCCTCCCACATTCCCTTACAAACCTCCCTCTCATTTCTCTCCCTCCTAGATTTCATTCCTTGCCAAAATATCTTTGGGCCACGAACTTAAGTCATATCAGGCTGCCTGTCATGATCCTAATTGGATCAAGGCTATGAAATTGGAAATTGATGCTCTTGAGAGCAATGATGCATAGACTGTAGTTTATTTACCTCATGGTCAACACCCAATTGGATGAAAGTGGGGTTTAAAACTTAAACTAAACCTTGTTGGGAGCATTGAGCGCCATAAGGACAAACTAGCGGCCAAGGGCTTTAACTACGTGTTTGGTCTTGACTACATTGAGTCCTTGTCTTTTATGGTTAAACTGGTGACAGTTCGGATTCTACTTGCTGTTGCTACTCAACATAATTGGTTGGTTCATCATCTTGACATCAACAACGCTTTCTTTCATGGGTTTATTGATGAGGAACTCTACCTTGAGCGACTTGAAGGATACACCAAAGCTCTTCCAGCTCAGTGTTGCAAGCTCACAAGTATTTTATTAGGTTGAAGCAAGCTTCCCGTCAGTGAAACATTGAGTTTAATAAGTGTCTTATCCCTTATGGCTTCTAGCAATCTTCATTTGATCATTGTCTCTTTACCATTGGTATTGGATCAAATTCTCTTGTTCTCTTGGTTTATGTTGATGATGTTCTCATCACTGGTCCCTCTCTCACCAATATTTATGCAGTTAAACAACACATTGACAAGGCTTTTACCATTAAGGATTTGGGTCCAGCCAAATATTTCCTTGGCAATTATGAGAAGTTCTGATGGCATGTAAGTTAACCAACGCAAGTATGTACTGGATATTATTGTTGATGTTGGGATTGCAGGTGCTAAATTAGTTGACATTCCATGTCCCAGAGGTGTTCACTTCTCCACTGATGGTGTTCCCATCTCTAAACCGGATCAATACAGAAGATTAGTTGGGTGTTTGTTGTATTTGAATATGACTCACATTTGCTTCATTGTTAACCAATTGAGTCAATTCATGCAATCTCCTTGCCAACACCACTGGGATGCGGCTATTTTTGCTCTCCATTATCTCAAGGTTTGCCCTTCTCTGAGTCTATTCTACCTTCGCACATCTTCTGCCATATCTATGCGTGCCTACAGTGACACGGACTAGGCCTCGTGTAAAGACGCGCGTCGTTCCATCATTGGGTTTTTCATCTTCTTGGGGGGTTCTCTCATTAGCTGAAAACAAAAAAAAACAGGGAGTATTGAAGTATGACATCCACCACTTGTGAGGTGCAGTGGATAAGATATAATTTAAATGAGCTTTAGCTAAAATTTTCCCTCCCTATTACTTTGTATTGCGGTAACAAATCTGTCGTGCACATTACTCGAAATCCCATTTTCCACGAACGCACAATGCATTTTGATATTGACTGTCACATTGTGCGTGAGTTTTCCAGAAATGGTTTCTTTCTGCCCTAGCACTATCCTACCTCACAACAACTTGCAGAATTTTTTACAAAGCCACTAGCTTCACCAATCTTTCATCGTTGGTTGTCCAAGTTGGGTGTTGGCGATGCTCACCAACCTCCAACTTGAGGGGAGGGTGTTGGTATTTCCAACGTGTAGAAGGGTTTTTTTTTGTAAATATTGTTAAGTTGTTAGTTTAGGTTTCATTTCATTTCCCGCGCCACTTTGTTACGTTGTAGCTGTTGTATTTATTCTCTTTCCCCTTTTGTAATTCATTCAGTTCATCAAAATAGTTTATGTTACTCTTTTACTTTCTCTCTAGATCTGAACAAAACGCAAGATTCCTTACTGTGAAGTCCATATGAGCATGCTAACTAGCTGTTCTCAAAAAGTGGACGTCAACAAGGGTAAAAGACTTTTCTATATGAAAGTGCAAGTATTCTGGCAATGTTAGGATAACATTGAAAGTTCAATATTAGAGTAACATTGGTTGGCAGAATCTTTTTTATAATCTTGTTTTTAATAGCTTAATTATTGTTTTGCCTTATTCACTTAACTAATCTAGTTACACAGTTGTGATTGTCTTTGGTTATTTTCAGGAAACAAACTTACCATAGGTTGATCGCTCAGAGTTTCCATAATGAGAAGTTTTCTTAATTAAAGTTAACCGTTCAACATATAAGGAAATGAGTGTTCGAGTGCAACTAGGAAATATCCAAAATGAGTCCTGATTTGAAGAAGGAGTCTTTCCTTAGTTAGTTTACTAACAAAAGAACTATTATTCAAGAAGAACTGCGAGAACAAGGAAGATGAGTTCGACAAGGAAACTAGACGAATTACCAATCGTGTACAACACATCTTGAAGTCCAAGTCAAGAACCTATATATAGGTGTGAAGTACATCAAGACAAACACGAGACAAGAGCTAATAAATCCTAGAGATTAATTTACAAGTTGTTGAGTGTTGTCTTGCTTTTGCAAAGTTTGTGAGTTGTTCGATTAGTTCTAGGTTTAGAATTGAGAAATCAATTCTTGTCTGCTTTGTTGAGTTCGAGCAATTCGAGAGTGAGGAACTTGAGAGTTCTGAGAAACATCTTTGTTAAACCCTTGTGGTATTTTGCCTACGACTCGGAAGTAAATATTAATATGTTCACTTCTTAAATTATGTGTTTGTTTATTTTCGCTGCACCATTATTCTGGAATGTTGTTAAAGTAACATTGTGAAGTTAACAACGTACAAGTATCAACCCGATCCACAATTTCAATTGGTATCAGAGCCAAGCACCAACTCCACAGGTGTTTGGCGTTGATACAACAAGATGGACAACACCAACACAAACACTAATAAGTTGCCAGTGTTGGAAGGACCAAACAATTATGCCGATTGGAAGATCAGACTCAGGGTCCACATCAAATTTGAGAGCATGGAAATCAGTACTGGAAAGTTACACCATTCCTTACTTGCCAAGAGATGGAGAAGCTGATCTGGTACCTAAGCCCAAAGGACAATGGACAACCAATGAGATTGCTCTCTACAACTTCAGTGAAAAGGCTCTCAATTCTATCTTTAGTTGGGTAGGTAATCATATGTTTAAACTTATTCAAACTTGCACTACAACTAAATCTGCATGGGATATTCTTGAATTGCATTGTGAGGGAGATGTGGCTGTGAGGGACTCTAAACATAGAAAGTTGCTTAGGGACTTTGAAAAAAATAGAGATGGTGAAGATGAAAGCATTGATAGCTATTTTGAGAAGCTTCTTGATATTGCTAATCAGTGTCAAAACCTAGGATTTGTTATTTCTAATCAAACCATGGTTTACAAAGCATTTAGATCCCTGTCTACTAAATTCACTGTTAAAATAATTGCTATGAATGAGTCCAGAGATCTTGCCAACATGGACTTTCAAACTTTAATGAACACTTTAAAAGAATTTGAACTAGAATTTCTATTTAAGTCCAGTAAACAACTTTCTTTAGCCTTACTTGGAACTAGCTCAGATACTACAAGAAGTGATTATGATGAGTATGAATGGATCTCCTCTAACTATGGAAACATTACCAAGAAATTCAGTAAATTAGGTTACAAAGATAAAGGCAAAGAAAAGCAATCTGGTAATGCTAGTCCTGGTTATAAGAAACTGCCCCCTAAATTCATAAAGTACATGGCATCAGAGAGCACTCCTCAAGATGCTGAGAAATTGAAAGATGTCTAGTGCTATGAATGTAAAGGGTTTAGTCATTTTAAAAATGAATGTGCTAACACCCTCTGAGCAAGAGGGAACTCTCATTGGGTTTGTGTAGATGATTTTAATGAAGCTAATTTAAACTCTGGATCAAGTGCTGGTAAAAACTCAGAAGAAATCAACATTGTTGTGCTTTACACTCAGATTAACTGGTCAGGAGAAGATCCTAGAAACTACAATAGCTCATGATGTTACTCTAACATTGAGAAACCAACAACAGCACATGAGATCTTCTTGGGAAATTGGGGCAACAATGACTTAAAGGTTAACTCTGACATATGCTCTGATTCTGATGATACTAACTTTGATTGTTTTCATGGTTCAGTTGATATAGAGGAGGAATACTGCTTTGTTGGAGAAATGTCCCATGAGGAAATCATAGATGATCTGCATTCTACATTTATCAAACTTGAAAGAGAGAACATTATGCTCATCAAGAGTAATAAAGCTTTGAAACATGACGTTGATTGTTTGAAGAACATGATGAAACTCTATGAAAGAGATCTTGATAAAGCAGAAGTTGAGATGAAAGAGGTAAAGAAAAAACTCTAAAAGTACAGTGGGATCATTGCTAAATGGAATTCAGGAACTTGTATACTTGATGAGGTACTGAATTTGGGTAATATATGTACAAATGGTCTAGGTTTTGTTGAGAAATCTTCCTCTTCTGATGTGAATTTTGTCTACCTAAAAACTAGCTTTGTCAAAGAAACTTCAAAATTGAGTTCTGGTCCTATCAACACAGGAAAAAGTAAACCTACCTTTATCTGCCAATATTGTTTTCAACCAGGCCACATTAAGCCATTCTGTAAAAAATATTTGAAAGAAAGTGGGAAGAAAATAGCCTTTGTGTCTAATGTTAAACCAACAACGGTTTCAGATGTTAGTCCAACATTAGGTTCTGGACAGAAAGGTAAAACTTGGATTGAAAAGATAAAATCCCTTAAGATCAAGATTGTGTGCAATGTTGTTTTCTCTGCTGTTTACTCTAACCTTTCAGCTAAGTGGTACTTTGACAGTGGATACTCAAGACACATGACCGGTAACAAAGAGAATCTTAAACCAATGATTCCCCTTAGTGTTGTAACTGTCACCTATGGAGGAGGCACCAAAGGGAAAATCATTGGAAAAGGGATACTCAATGTTGAAGGGTTTCCACCTTTCAATGATGTTTTGTTGCTTGATGGGTTAAAAGCAAATTTAATTAGCATTAGTCAGCTATGTGATGATGATTTGCTAGTTACTTTTGACAAAGTGTCTTGTGATGTTTATGATAGTGACAATGTCCTTGTTATGACAGGTACTAGATCCAAAGACAACTTATATTTGGCTCAGGAAGAAGCAGAATGTTTCCATACTAAGATAGATGAAGCTTCTATATGGCATAGGAAACTGGGACATGTGCACTACCGAAACTTGGAGAAATTATAGAAAGTTGATGATGTAAGAGGTTTGCCGAAGCTAACCAGTCCATGTAAGCTAGTGTGTGGTGATTGCCTCAAAGGTAACCAAACCAGAGATGTTCATACACCCCTACAGGTACAGAGTGCTACTCCTAGAACTGGTAGGTGTTTTAAATTGCTGCATATAGACTTAATGGGTCCTATTGAGGTAAGTAGTTTGAGTGGTAAGAAATGTGCCTTTGTTATTGTAGATGATTTCTCTACATATACATGGGTAAAATTTCTCAAAGAAAAATCTGAAGCTTTTGATCAATTCAAAATTCTTTGTGCTAGCATCAAAACTTTGTATGATTCATATGTGTATAAGATTAGGTCTGATCATGGAAAGGAATTTGAGAATGCTAGTTTTGATAACTGTTATAATGCTAAAGGCATCTCTCATGAATATTCAGCTCCTAAGACACCTCAGCGGAATGGTATTGCTGAGAGGAAAAATATAACCCTTCAAAAAATGGCCAGAGTTATGTTGAATGCTAAAGACATATCTAAAAGACTTTTGGTTGAAGCTTTAAATAATGTATGTCACATTAGTAACAGGGTGTATCTTAGACCTGGAACAAATATGACTTCTTATGAAATCTTGAAGGGCGTGAAACCAAATATTGCATATTTCCATGAGTTTGGATGTGACTGTTATCTGCTAAATGACAGGGATTAGCTGAGTAAATTTGATCCAAAAAGTAAAAAGTGCGTCTTTGTAGGTTACTCTGCCAACAATACTTCTTTTTAGAGTCTATAATCCTAGATTAAAGACTATTCAGAAATCTGTGAATGTAGTGTTTGGTGATTTCACTCTTAAAACAAGTACTTGTGACATTTCGATTTCTGATGTTGGACCAACATTGGAAACTGAGAATGTTACTCAAACACTGGAACTTGAAGTTGGCACCACAGAACAGGAGATAAAAGTGAATATTAGACTAACACCAACCAGACCGGATGTTAGACTAACAACAGGAGAATCTGACTCAGAAAATGAAGTTGGTACTGAACCTAGAAGAGACCCCACTGCTAGGATCTAGAAAGACCATCCATAATCCAAGTAATGGGTGAGATCACTGAACGAGTAAGGACACGCAACAAAGAGAGACTTAATTATAGAGATATGGTCAAACTGTGTGTTTGTATGAACTTCACATGTACTGTTGATAGTGCCTCATGTTTTTTCTCTGCCATAGAACCAAAAAATATGACTGAAGCACTCCAAGATTACTTTTGGATTAATGCCATGCAGGATGAACTATTGCAGTTAACTAAAAACAATGTCTGGATTTTGGTACCTAAACCACCTAATGTAAATGTAATAGGGACTAAATGGATCTTTGAAAACAAAAGTAATGAGGATGGAGTAATTGTTAGGAGCAAAGCTAGGCTTGTTGCACATGGTTATACACAAGTTGAAGGTATATATTTGATGAGACTTTTACTCTGGTAGCTAGGATAGAATCTATTATGTTGCTTCTAACTATTACCTGTTGTCTTAAGATAAACTATATTAGATGGATGTGAAGGGTGCTTTCCTTAATGGGCTAATTGATAAGAAAGTATATGTAGAACAACCTAAGGGATTCACTGGCCCTAAGTACCCCAATCATGTGTACAAGATTAAGAAAGCTTTGTATGGTCTTAAATAGACTCCTAGAGCATGGCATGAAAGACTTACATAATTTCTCTTAAGTCTTGGCTTTGTTAAAGGTGATGGAGACAGAACACTGTTTGTTTTGAAAAAATATTATGATATATGTATAGCTCAAATTTATGTAGATGACATAGTGTTTGGTTCTACTAACAATTCTATTTTAGAAAAGTTTGTTGAATCCATGACAGGAATATTTGAGATGAGTATGATAGGAGAATTAAATTTCTCGCTTGGTCTCCAAGTGAAACAAACAAGTACATGTATATTTTTGAACCAGGAGAAGTATGCAAAGAATTTGGTAAAAAGGTTTGAACTTGCAGATTCAAAACCCTGTAAGACTCCCATGTCTACCTCAGTCAAGATCACAAGAGATAGCACTGGAACCAATGTTGATCCAACATTGTACAGATCAATGATAGGCAGTTTGCTTTACTTATCTGCTTCTAGACCTGATATAATATTCTTTGTTTGTGTATGTGCAAGGTACCAGGCTTGTCCAAAGCAGTCCCACTTGATTGTTGTGAGGAGAATTCTTAGATACATATCTGGAACTTTGTCCATTGGCATCTGGTATTCATTTGACACTAACACTAACCTTGTGGGTTTCGGTGACTTAGATTGGGCAGGTGATGCTGATGATAGGAAGTCCACAAGTGGAGGATGTTTTTATTTGGGGAACAATTTGGTCTCATGGTATAGCAGAAAGCAAAATTGTGTGTCTCTATCCACTGCTGAATCTGAGTACATAGCAGCAGGCAGTTGTGTTACCCAGCTTGTATGGCTCAAACACATGCTATTGGATTATGGGTTAGATAGTGATACCTTACTTATGTTTTGTGATAATCTTAGTGCTATAAGTATCTCTAAGAATCATGGGCAACATTCTAGAACTAAGCATATAGACATACAACATCATTATCTGAGAGACATAGTTGAGGACAAGTTAATTGACATTGAACACATTGAAACAAACAATCAACTTGCTGATCTGTTTACTAAGCCCTTAGATTTTGAGAGATTCTTCAGTTTGAGGAACTCTCTTAGCATGTGCATTATGTAAGAATGTTAGTTCACCAGTGTTGACATAACACCACTGTCTAGCACTGGTTATTGGTTGTGGTGTGTCTGTAATTTTTTTATTTTTCTTGTTTGCATTCTTTATTTCTTGCATATTACATCTTTGTTTGTCATCTTTTGGGTTGTGTGGTTAATCTATATGAATGGCTGAGTTGACTGATGAACAAGTCCATATCAAAAATGTTTGTAAAGGAAAAACTTTGTTGTTAGTCTGAGAATGTTAATCTAACATTTGGGAGAAGTTGGGATACACAAAGTTCACTACTTTGGTGTTATTCGCCAATGTCTTATCCATGTTAGGTTGGACATGACATGAAGAGAAGCTGGGGTACATGATGTTGAGAGCTTCAGTGTTATTCAGTTGTACTTATGTTCATATTTTTGTCTCTTTTTAGCCAAGGAAATGCATGATGGTGATCCTTTCTACTGGGATGTTTGGAGTTTCGACTGCCTCACATTCAGTAGCACTGATCACTTGGTGTTTCTCTTGTAAACAAGTTGGTCAACAAGTATGCATGAGGAATTATGGTGATGAAGTATATGATAAGTGTATTATCCTCATTCAATTCTTTTGTACTTGCCTAATCTGTAGCTGATAGTTAAGTTGTTGGGGTGTGTGGAGTTCTGTGTTGCCCACATTCAATGATGAAACTATCCTTTTTTGACATTCTTCAGTTTTTAGTTCAAAAAGAGTTTATGATAATAGTTAAAGATTTGAATTGATATGTTTCGATCCTAGTCAGTGAAGTTGTTTGTACTTGGTTACCATCTCCCATTGTTGATCTAACATTGTTGCATTCATTCATTCTTGCTCTGCATCTTATTGTTGTGTCAGTTTGGACTTAGAGGGAGTAGTAATCCTAATTCATGTGTTGAGGTATACACCTTGGGTGACCATACTGCAGGTAAACACATTGGATTGTGATCCTTTATGTTGTGGGAATGAATTTTTCCTGGATACTCATATCTACTATCTGTGTGTTTCTTCTGTCAGAAGTGTCACTTACTCATACTGGTGATCTTAAACTGTGTCTTGTGTACTCATGTGCTTTGATAAAGTTTCAGATATGTATTCAGTAATATCTCACACTCTCACATGAAGTTATTTGGATGAAGCCCTGCACCCCCAACTTTCTGCCCTGCTGTTAACTTACCAATGTTAGTCTAACATTGCAACGCTGTGACATAAGTTTTCAATTTTGCAAACTGCTCTGGTCACGTGTTAACCTAACACTGACACGTGGGTAAGTACTGTGCGCGGAACGTGTGACAGTGGTCCGATTAATTTGGTAACATGTTACAACGCCACTATCACCACTTTTCACATTCGATTGTTATATATTTTTCCCTTATCTCTTCTAATTCTTCATGCTTTCTAAATCGAATTGTGCAATCAAAATTTTTGTGAACTCAAACTCTTTTTTTCTCTCCAAAATTACTCTAACAATGGCCCACAAGTCTTCAATTGATGCCCATGTAGATGCTGCTGATCAGATTAAGCAACCACGGAGGTACAATACCAGGGATGCATCAACTGAATATGTCGTCGCTGGTGCTCCAAAGAGGAAAACTACCTATCAACACGCAAGGGAAAGAAATCAGCAAAGGGTGATGTTGGTTCAACATCAGAAGCTGCTGAGAACACCTCCACTCCCACCAACATAGAAAACGAGGTAATAATGGCTAACCCTACTCAAACTTTACCTGCTGAAGTTGATATTGAGGGGGAGAATGAGGCCCATGTTGTTGTTGTGAGTGAGTCTGAGGTTATTTCTGAGATTCATGAGGAGAATGTTGAAGTTTTGTCTGAGGTAGTTGCTGATGAGGGTGTAAACCTTGAGGTGAATGATGAGCAGGTTGTGAATATTGAGGAGAATATTACTGCTGTTGAGGGTAATCTGGTTGAGGAGACTGTTGTTGGGTTGGATACTACTGAGAGTATCCCTGTTGAGAATGCTGATGAGGGTAATGAGGAACCTAAAGAGGTTGAGAGAGAAGAAGAAGAAGAAGAAATGACAGCTTTTCCACAACAAAGCTGACTTCTTTGAGTGCTCCACTGCACAAAATTTCTACCTACAATTGGCTTCCATCTTCCAACACAACAGTGATGACCAAGGAGTCTGCCAAGCTGGTGTTTAAGTTGAAGAATGGGTTGAATGTTAACGTAGGGGGAAAGTTGTTGAGAGTAATGAAGGAGGCCACTACCAAAGCTAAGGGAATCATTCCATATCCCTCTCTGATATCTAGCATTCTGGTGAAACAAGGGTTCAAGACCTTGAAGACATTAGGGTGAATCAAGAACAATGCCAAGATGTCTATCACCAGGAGCTACTTCACACATGTGAGAATTCATGATCTTCCATGGAATCCTATAGAGTTGGACCAAGCAGAAAGAAGAAGAATAAGACTCACAAGTTTGCTACTTCTTCAATCCCTGTTTCCAGTGGGGACAGTTGCTCAGTGATAGCTGATGCCTTTGTGGAAAAGACCCTCATATGGTTGGACAGAGAGTACAAGGACACTCAAAGGGAGATTGCTGACAAGCAAGTTAGGCTTCAGGAGATTGACAGCCTCAGAAAGCATCTGAAGGGTCTGCCTTCCTCACAAAAAGGGGGAGAGTAGATCAAATTTTAAAAAATTTTGAGCTTTAATTTTCTGTTTCTTATCTTTATCTGGACTATTTCTGTTTTTGTTTGAACTGTTTTTATTTATTCTGATCAAGGAGTACGTTCCTTGTTATAGTTATGGCATGTAATTAAGTATTCTGCTTATTGGTACTTTGTGTTTTTGCTTATGAAATCTTGAAATTTTGTCAAGTACTAACTTTGTTTGCAGGTGTTATCTGATATTTGATGTTAAGATAACATTGAGGAATTCAATGTTAGAACATACGACTGGAGCCAATGTTAAGCTAACATTGAGACAGATGTATGTTATAACAAGATTGAAAAAATCAATGTTAGAATAACATTGTATTAGACTCTCCTGATATTAAGGGGAGTTACTTGGTCAACAAGTGCCACAAGGTTGATTAGTTTGCTCTGGATATTTGATCTGATTGAACAGGTTCTAGGGTTTTGTGAAGTAAGGCAAAACGTGGGAGATTGAAAGTGCAAGTATTCTGCCCATGTTAGGATAACATTGAAAGTTCAATGATAGAGTAACATTGGTTGGCAGAATATTTTCTATAATCTTGATTTTAATATCTTAATTATTGTTTTGCCTTATTCACTTAACTAATCTAGTTCCATAGTTGTGATTGTCTTTGGTTATTATTCAGGAAACGAACTTACCATAGGTTGGTCGTTCAAAATTTTCATAATGAGAAGTTTCCTTAATTAAAGTTAACCGCTCAACATATAAGGAAATGAGTGATCGAGTGCAACTAGGAAACATCCAAGATGAGTCCTGATTTGAAGAATGAGTATTTTCTTAGTTAGTTTACTAACAAAAGAACTATTATTCAAGAAGGACTGCGAGAACAAGGAAGAGGAGTTCGACAAGAAAACTAGAGGAACTACCAACCGTGTACAACACATCTTGAAGTCCAAGTCAAGAACCTATATATAGGTGTGAAGTACATCAAGACAAACACGAGACAAGAGCTAATAAATCCTAGAGATTAATTTACAAGTTGTTGAGTGTTGTCTTGCTTTTGCAAAGTTTGTGAGTTGTTCGATTAGTTCTAGGTTTAGAATTGAGAAATCAATTCTTGCCTCCTTTGTTGAGTTCGAGTAATTCGAGAGTGAGGAACTTGAGAGTTGTGAGAAACATCTGTGTTAACCCCTTGTGGTATTTTGCCTACGGCACGGAAGTTAATATTAACATGTTCACTTCTTAAATTTTGTGTTTGTTTATTTTCGTTGCACCATTATTCTGGAACGTTGTTAAAGTAACATTGTGAAGTTAACGACGTACAAGTGTCAACCCGATCCACAATTTCACTATATATCAACCCCATTGAATAAATTTTGTTCTTACTTCTCGGCTGCAATTATCTACAATTTATTATCGAAGGTGTCCGGCCATAGACAAAACCCGTTCATACACTTGGTCAATTTGGCGAGATACTGAGGGATATTTGCAAGAATTTTGTATGTTGCCATTGACGGCCCATAATTTTATAGTAAGCCCGTTAACGTCCCAGAATTTCTAACAATAATCTCGTTGTCTGTCGAAGATTCCAATTGTACCCTGGTCCAAAACCAACATTATACGAATTGAATAATATGTGCAAAGCAAAAGAAACAGGAACAAACTATATCAATCTAAATCTTTAACAGACATCGTTATTTTTCACGAAAACAAATGTTATTCAATGCTAAATTAAATCCAAGTTCAACTCAGAACTATCTGATTATTCTTTTTTCCCAAGAAAATAGCTTTGCCATCTTATTTATTTCAAAACAGTTTTGGAATGACGATTATCGTGACAATATTTTAAGTATAATAGTTTAACTTATGAAATAAATAAAAAAGTACAAAGAAGTGCTTGCTTTCATAAAGGCTTTCAGTTTTCCCTATCTTTTTTCAAATTATCCACTTTAGTGAGTTTTTAGTAATAATTTGAATTCGATGAACCAAACGGCTAATGTCAAGTAAGCAACAAGAATGAAGAAATCATAGTTTTTCCGATCGATCTGATCGAAAATGGGCAGCTTTAGCGAATTTTCTAAAAGTTACACGGGTTTTTTCGTTGGCATAGTAATGCATGGTAGAGATGAAAATGGTCTTTAATGTGATTGTTGATACAATATATTGAATATGGTAAAGAAGGAAAACACAACGTATAGTACAATAAAAGAACGTTTATTTAGAGCTGAGTAGTTAATTAATTCCGTGGAGAAATATAATCCAGCCACGGTTAATTAGGCAGCATAGAGTTCTCTAGGTATTATGCATTTCACACCCACACACTGAGAGAAATATATATATATATATATATATATATATATATATATATAAAAGTTATTAGATCGCTTGCTTGAGGAAAAAAGTCTTTGCATTCTCCTTGCTGCAATAGAGGCCGGGGTTCTGGTAGTACCACATTATGTCTGTAACTTTTTCCACGAGTTGATAATTGGTGAGAGGGCCACGGTTATTCTTGAGAACATCAATGACTGCCAAGGTGTAAACCCCATGGAACCAACCGTCAACCTCTATCTCATAGCCGACCTCATCTGCCTGGCACCCATTCAGCAGAATTCCTTTGTCGTCGTCGCCTGGCAGGGGATTAGGAGGACAATTTTGGAAAACGAGGCTGGCCTTTGAACCAAACTTTTCGACAAAGATGCTGCTCACCGCGGTAGTGATGGTACACGACGGTGAAAATTGTTGCAAAATGACATCGAACGGAATCTTCTTATAAGTTTTATTTTTATTATCATTAGAAGCAGTACTAGCTTGGCGTTGTACTTTATTATTCGGGTCCTGGTCTGGACCAATTTGCTCCTCCTCCTTGTCGATTAACTTCCCGCTGTGCCCCGAGTCAGACATGATGACCAGGGTTACCCCATAATCAGTGGCTTCATTAACAAACTTCCGAAAGTCAATACCTGTACATACAAATACACATCAAACGTAACAATTATATAGTTCATGCCTTCATGGTGATCTATCAGTTACGTTCGTGTAATTATAAGTATAACTATAACTATATTTATATGGACGAGCTACTCGATGAATGCAATGGATCGATCCTCGCACTTACTAGTGATAATATTGTAGTCGGAGGGGAGGATGGCTGGCTCCTCTTTACCAGATTCTGATTCCTTTGGTTTAAGTAATGTTCCGTATCCAGAGAAGTATAAAAACACCAAATCTCCATAGTTGGCACCACTCAGCAAGTTGTTCAGAGCCGCTTTTATATTATCACCAGTGGGCAACTTCTCGCTACCTGCCTCGTCTGTGAGCACCTGAATGTTGCTCTTATTAAACCCGAATCTATCATTCTTTGTCAGTACATCGTACACGCTCTTCACGTCGTTGATGCATCCCTTCAACTCATATGGAGTGCCTGTGTAATTGCATCCCACCAGGAGGGCATACTTTGTGGCAGCCATATTTATTTTTATTTTGTGATGGACTAATTTATTTCTTTTAATAACCTGTTGTTTAATTTGTTGTGATGTTTTGTTCTACCGGCCAGTTTAACCCTTTTTATACTAGCTAGCTACTCAAACCCTTGCTACATACATGTTCTCGATTATCTACTGAATATTACACATATTCACATCATCTTACATTATATAATATATATTAGGTCCTTATTTCCCGCTCAAAACACGAATCGTCATGCATATGACGTATGACTTATGTATATTACAGTTGTTTTTATAATAAAAAACGTATATAAAAATTAAACCAAGTCAAGTCTATTTGTTTATCAAACAAAAAAAAAACGTAGTCAAGTCTTTCTAAATACTTAGAATCGAATACACATCCGATCTTTGCTAATTGATTAGCTCAATCATATGTTATTACAAGATCTTATGATATACCATGGTGATGTTACCGTATATAAGTTGACAAAGGTTAATTAACTCCCAATACGACGACTATTGACCTTGGATATAGTCACTAATTATTGAATTAAATCATTCACCGCCCATGCACAGCTCTAATATAAGCCTCTAACATTCACAAACCAAGTAACATGTAAGGAGAACGCCATGTTTGTTAACAGGGATTTTGTTTTCTAATTATATGGTTCATTACTTTTGCCTTTCTCCGATTTTATGAAATATTGTTATTTCCTCTAAATTTAGTAGTTGTTATTGATCCATAGCCCCTTGCAATGGACACTTTATGAGTTTAGAGTCAGATCTTTGTTTTTAAATTCATTGAGGTCTAAATTTTGATAGTGGATTGTCCCATTTTCCACTATTTGGTAAATTTTCGACCAAAAATCGTCGGAAAAATTATGTAAAGTTTGACTATAATCTTCCTCTCGTTATGACGTTTACGATGACGATGTCGCAAAATTCAAAATCAATACACGGAAAATTTAATATAAGTGGATTGAACATAAATTAAAATTCTCGTGTTATAACATTGAATTTTGTAACACCTTCACCATCATCGAAATCGTCTCGACGAGGGGAAGATTCTAGTCAGACTTTAAATATTTTTTTCGGCGATCTTTGGTCGAAAAATCATAAAAAAGTGAAAAATAAGGCAATTCGCGCAGACTGCCAAATTTTAGACCTCATTGAGCATAAAATAAAGATCTCACTTTGTTTGCATAAAGTGGTTGTAGTTTGGGGGTTTGGTGGAATAATCCCTTAAAAGAATCAATTATCAAACAAAACTAAAGTAAAGGTCACAAGCGAAATTCTTTAGTGTGAGATCCACATGAGAACCCATTCTGTTCTCAAAAGAGCTATTAGCAAAAACTACACCTGTGTTATTTCTAATTGACAAATAACCTATGTGTTATTTTTATTGGCAAAAAACCTCATGTTATTCAAAAAATAGCAAAAACCTCCTTAATGACAGGACCAATAACTAAGGATTTATAAGTATTATGATTTTATAATAAACATACACTTATTACAATAAATATTATAAATCGTGTTATAATATTTTTGGATTTTTTTAAAATTGTAAAAAAAATGCCGTACTTATATTTTTACAGATCTAAAAACTAATGTTTTTTTCAAAATAAATAAACAAAATACGCATACAATTTAATTTGAACATCATTAGTTCCATACTTATCCAAAAAAATACAATAAAGATCATATTTGAGATCAATCTCAGTAAGTGCGAATTAATTCAGTGTAGTAGGGGGATTTTTGCTAATTTTAGAATTACACAGGGGGTTATTTGACAATTAGGTATAACACAGGGGTAGGAGAAAAGACTTCTCAAAATATTACCCATTGAATAGTGAATACCATTGTTCTTATTGTTTGATGATTATCGCTACAAGAAATTTGCCTCGCCTGTTACCTACAATATATTACCGAAGGACGCCGTCCATAGACAAAAATTGTTCATACAAAAATGGTCAATTTGGAGAAATAATGAGTTTTAAAGCTTTAACTGTGGAACTCGATATAAGTCAAAGAATTAATAGCTCCAGACAAGCCATTGGTAGAGACTAGAGAGATACTGAAAAAAGTATCACCGAAAAACTTTGGGTGGGAGAATATCTGTCGATCATTCCTAGGAATCGATACACCGTCTCTAACAAGGAGAATATGAAGTTTCGACTAGCAGCTTTACAAATTTTGTTCAATTTTTCACATAAAGAAGAAAAAGAAACAAATTAAACAAAATAAAAGTAATGGTAATGTGCAAGATTCTTTAATGTGGTTTGTTTTAAAAGATCCGTATGATATAATATGTTGTACTCAAAATGTACTTCAACAAGGGTAAAAAGATTCTTAAAAGAGATTAATATCATTAACTTTCTTCTTACTCGACTTGATTCGCCATAAACACTATAGAATTTTGATGAATCTTTTTTAGCTAGTGGCAGCTTGGTAAACATATCTGTCGCTAGCGAGGAAAACGTATACGCGCAATTGATAAACTTGTTTGAACTAATAGAGTTGTAAGCTACATCACATCAAAGAGGGATAAAATTCACAGTTACTTAAAAAAAAAAAAAAGCTTATTCGAAATGTACATTTGAATCAACTTATTTCTAGATTTAAAATTGCGCCAATATAATTAAGAAATAGAACTTAATCTTTAAAATTTTATAATATTTAGAAATGCTATATAAATGGTACAAATGGCATTTTCAAGTTAAGATGGCGATTTATGCATGTGGTGAGCATTGACCTCCTAAAATGTTATTTATACATCCGTTGTATTGGTGATATGTACAACGAACGATCCAAATTTAATATAGATTTATTGTATATGATTGTAGATTTCAGCCAAGATTTCATCAGCCAACATTCAGCCATTTAGGTAAACAATGACACATGCATGAAATATTCTTAGTTTTTTTTTTTTTTTTTTGAAAACAAGATAACACCTTTCATTAAACAGCCAAAAACCGGCAGCTGGAGTCTCCATACATAGATAGAACCAAAAAAGAAAGCATTACCACCACGAAATAAAGAGCAAGTCGCAATCACTAATTATCTTCAGTAATTCGAGTTGTTGTCCTCGCAAGATGATGCGCAGCAGTGTTTTCTTCCCGAGCAATCCATCTAAACAGCCAGTTATACTTCTTCTCGCACAGTCGTCGAATATCCGTAATGAGATTCCCATGATCGCCATTCGTATTTACTGGGACTGAGATGTCATTTATAACGTTCAAACAATCTCCTTCGAAGACCACGTTATCCCACTTCTCTTGCGTCGCATATTGAACAGCAGTTAACGCCGCAAGCGTCTCTGCATTACGAGCTCCCAGGTTTCCCATAATACGTCGCTGAATCCTCATGACCTCGCTTCCCTTCGAGTCGCATGCTTGCACCCCAACTCCAGTTTCCCCGTCGTCCGGTCGTAACTTGATTTTAACTTTACATCTTTTTTTAGTAATACGTTAATTAAAATACACTCGTTAATAGTTGATCACTATATTGACATTGGCTTGTATTGTAAAGAATGATTACTAGCAAGAACACTTGTTTACAAGAATATCGTTATTGCATTATCTCCACATCTATTATATACTATAATTTGAATCCCTTAAATTCTCCTCGGGCTTGTCTTTTAACTTCGAAAAGAGTATTATGATCCCCTCTAAACTTCAATAATATCGTGATTGACCCCTCGCACTAATATTGGGTTATCGATCTTTATATATCATTAGCTAATTAATTAGTTACATTCAACTTGTGATCCTATCCAGTTTGGATCATGACTTGCAAGGAGGTGTAGTTTTAATTTTCCATACATAAACATGGGTTATAGTTTGCTTGAAAAAACAAAAAAAAAAAAAAAAAAAAAAAACAGACAAACAAAACAAAACAAAAAAACAATCTATCCTAATACATTAAATTATTAAAGAAATACAATATCGAATCAAATTACTGACTGCACGGGATATAAGGGATCATGTGTGCTACCAATGAAGAGTACAAGGATTGAACGGGGTACAAGAACGTTACATTGCTTTTTCAATTTGCAATAATATGGTATCCAAAGTAACTAATATACGATCTTTATCTCTACCTATACTAATGTCCCCATTCATGTCGATCATTATGCAATATGATCCAAATCATTGTGTGGCCTATTGACCATCCAAAGTCACCCTCACTTCATGTCAATCAACTATATACATTTCATCACTTGAAAGCTACACAAGAATATCCACTGCATAATCCAGTTGTGCTAGTGTAAGGAAAAAACGAAGCGGGTCGCCTCCGCGGCAATTCGGGTGCCGGCCTCTCGATATTCAAATACGCCACCACTTCCTCCATACCCGGCCTCCCCTTGTTATCATTCAACGTGCACAACAACCCAACATCCAAAACCCGAAGAGCTTGATCCGGGTTCACACCGGAACCCATCGTCCTATCCACCAACTTCACCTTTTCATCGCTCTCGTGCATTGCCCATGCAAGATCCAACAAGTCCATCTCACCTGGGTCGGATCTCCTGGTCCGACCTGTCACAACTTCCAACACCAACACACCGAACTCGAATACATCCACTTTTTGACTCACTAACGCCTCAAACCGGTCTGACCCGGTTGATGTCAAAAGAAACCCGAAATCTCCTAGTTGTGCTCGAAAACTAACATCGACAAATACACTACTGGGTTTCACATTCTTGTGAGCTAATTCCTTGGAATGGAGGTAGTTCAACGCCTCTGCCACATCCTTGACAACCTTAAACCTTCGAGTCCAAGGCAAAACTCCGAACCCAAACAGCCACTTGTCCAAACTCCCATTCGGAACAAAATCATACACGACAATAGCTTCTTGACGATCAAAGCACCACCCTCTAATGGGAATTAAGTTCGGGTGGCGAATCTTCCCAACTGCTTTAACTTCTTTCAACATTCTTCGCTTATCTGGCACGTGGGAGGTCAAATATTGGGCTGAAAATCGCTTCACACCCACATTACATCCATTTAAGAAACTTCCCTTATATGTGACACTCCTATCATCACTGCCTAAAACTTGTAACTCCCCGAAATTCCTTGTAGCAGAGGAGATTTCAGCAAAGTTGAACTTTCTGGCCCTGTTTGGAGGACTCGGACGCTGACTTTCATGAGGAACAGTTATCACTTCATCGGCTAACTTCCTCTTCTTGCGCTTGCTGCTGAAGTATATAGTGATCATGACTATTAGTGCGAGCACTACCACGGCTACAAAGATAAAGAAACTACTCGGTATCTTGCTTACAATTGGATTACTTCCACCTTCGACTATGATCTTACTCTCGCAACTGTCCTGCGAAGGTACCCGGAGAAAAGCCCGACTTGTAGAAGTGAAGTTCCAGGAACATATACTGTGAACCTGTGTGTGATTGCTTCCGCTAGAACCCGAGAATCCAATAAACATGTATTCATTTAAATACGGCGAAAGATCAAGATTACCAGAGTAAACAGGCTTGGAAGGTAGTACAGTACCATCAGGCCCGAGATAAATCTCCAAAGATTTCTTATCTCCATCGTAACTTATCCATGTTCGATAAACCGATCCATCATTAAGACGAATCCCATAATCCGACACATTAATCGTCGTGGTGGAAACTATGCTGCCTAAATTGATACCAACATGGTTGTCGTTTGGATCACCATACTCAGGGTTCATTCGAGCATCGAACTCCACCGCAACTGCTTTATACTCGTCGTCACACGCGTCGTTCATCATTCCAAGCCACGGTCCAGGCCTACCGACGGTGAATTCATCTGGGACAATGATGAAACTTAGCCCACCAGATGATGGAGATGAATCTGCAGTGTTTGTTGGATTTTGGAATTGGAAGGAGAAGGTGGTTTGAAACGACGCCGGAGTCTTCGCGTTTGGGTCGAGTAATCGGATTGGAGAAGAGTAGATTGCTCTACCAGCCGAGTACTGGAGATTGTTTTCCGGGAGCTGGATGCAATGGCCTTGAGTTGAGATTGCTGCACTGCCTAAGAGATTTATGTCTTGATTGATTCTTGGGCTGAAATCAGGGAAAGACAGGTGCTTTGTTACACTGATTTCTGGCCCCAAGGTTATCTTTCTCTTTGATGATTCGGTTAAGGTTATGAATAAGATTGTAAGGGTGAGGAACAAGAAGAGGTTTCTTGAAGCCATGAACAGAAATTTGGCGGAATACATGGCTAGAAGCTGTTTGATAAGGAGAAGAATGGAAGCATATCATTCTTGTTCTAATAATAGATATCATGCATTCTGGAATATTATGTGGTCATGTGCTGAAGAATGACACTTTTTTCGTGGTCCCTTATCCATTAGTGGTCGAGATCACTATGATTGAAAAAGAAAAAAAAAAGATGTTGCTTAGTAGTGCACGAACCGATACAAACATCAGTAGAAGCACAACGAAATAAAATAAAAATTAAGCTGTGTTAAAATAAGTATAAAAATTACTAATCTCAAGTTTCTAATAAATTGCTGCTCTGATATACAGCTCTTTAAGTTGTAACCTGAATAAGAATAATACATTGCAAATAGATTAAAATCATGATTGGGGTGGTACACAAAAGACTTAAACAAAAGTCGTCTTCATCAATTATCAGGATCCCACTCAGTCCCGGACCCATCCATGAGCAGGTTATCGTGCTACGCTAGTAGACAAGGGCAGCCTCAATAATATCAAGTAATGTTGTCTTTTGGCCTGTAATACCAGTATACTTTTGGCCAATAATACCAGTATTTTAGTAAATAGATATTGCAGTTCAGACTTCAGATAACAAATTTAATCTTCGATTCAATCTAGTCATTCAACTGTTTCACGACATCCATCAATCGTACACGTTTTAGAATTTAGAGGCATCCAAAATAAATACCAAACGAAAAGATAAATGAGATAATCAGTAGTGGTGGTTTTTTACCTACATTATTTTGGCAGTAACCACAAGAATCGGGAGTTTATTTTGATTATGATTATGCATGAATTTTGCGTTCACTAAAGAGTAAACATGTGGGTTATCAAAACAATTATGAATTCAGTAAAGACATTTAAATTTCAGACACCGAATAGTTTACGTTTGAGATTTGGCAACTGGCAACCTACACTGATGTTTTAATCTCACATATGGCTTTATATGACTTTGTCCAAATTTTCATATCAGTTAAAAGACCTTACTAATAAACTTGTAACACGTGTTCACTAACTGGTAAATGCTAAGTAGAAATGACACAATTGTTACTGTGAACAACAAAACACTGAAATTCTCGCAGCAAAAGTTGGAAGATGTAAATTTAGATGCGCCAATGAAAGTCTCCAAATAAACTTAATTGAAATGAGAGAATTATCTGAAGAAAAAGATAACATCACACAAAAACCCTACAATTAACTACTTATTCTTCCTCAGCAATGGCTCCCCTCTCGCTCACATAGATACCATCAAGAAACTTACGGATATCCTTGTTCTTCACATGGCATTTCTGTCAAAAAAAAAAAGTTTTTAGTACAATGCATAAAGAGTGAAGACTAACCGGCTCCATATAAGCAAATATGCAAAAGCATTAACCTGGTTAATTAAAGCAGCAGATCTGGAAACAAGCTCAATGTCATTGCCATCCAAAACCAATTCATCCTTAACCTTCTCAGATCTCACAATGGAAACCCCTTCAAGCATATCCACCTTCCTCACCTGGTGGTAATCAGCAATAAAAATGTCAGTACTTAAACAGAGCTTCTGCTCACATGAAAATGATACTACATCAAGTCCAATAAGTTATATTGAAACTACACTAGACTAATACAGTACAAGAACACATCATGTTTGTGCAAGCAAATACCACTTACAGTTACATCAACAGCCAGCATAAAGCATTTCACTTGCTGAAACAAATTTATTACAACTGGCAGAATAAGCAGTGCAATATACTAATAAAAGGAAAAGCCTTAGCCCTGATCACACTTTCAATAGGATCTGTATGTAAATTTCCAAACTAACAGAGCCTTTATGTTCAAGGTAATCCAATATACCCTGGAATAAATACAATGTTTTCGTTAACTACACTAGTTAAAAGCCCGCAATAGCACCAATCACAGGCCCCGTGCCTGGCAGCTTCATCAGCAATGTGTTTTTAAAACAAAAGAAAGTCCAATTGTACATAATGAACTTTCAAGCAAAAGTTTCGCATGCGTTCTTCTATCACAAAATACTAGAATGTTACTGAGGACTGCAAAGAATCACTCCAAACTCTTTAGGCTTTTCCAGGATCCTCGAGGCCCCTTCTATCTTATACAAGTTTGGACCTCCGTGCAACTTTGCACGTAATCCACAAGGGACTACCGAATACAACCACGCATCTTAGCATTTGTCGCTCCTTCACACACAAGATCTTATTAACAAAAAGATCTCAAATGAGAATCTAAATCAAACACTTCGAAATTTTTCCATCTACACAGTTCACAAAAATGTCAGTTAAATGAAGAAATAAATCTAAATTTTTCATCGAATCAGCTTGTTCTTAGTAACATGATCGCCATTACAGTAACATTATAACCGTAACATCACGTCAAAATAATTAAGGGCGCAAGTTCCGGTAATGCAAATTTTTGATTCTCACGTAAACGAATGTTTCCAGTAACAAATCATTTACGTTTCAAATCTCAGCTAAACAGATAAATTAACAGGCTCCATCGAAACACCACACGACAAAGAAATACAAAACAACACAATTAAACAAAACGAATCACCAACATTACCTAAACACAAAAACTAAAAACAGCACAAAATAAACAAACATGTCAACACGCACCTTCTTCTCTCCAAGAAAGTTACGGATCTCAATCGCTTTTCCATTTCCACTGATCGAAGCATTGATAGGAAAATGAGCATACACGAAACGCATCTTGTACCTGTACCCCTTCGTCACACCTTTAATCAAATTCGACACGTGGCTGAGCGCCGTACGGATCGCAGCAGTGGTTTTCCGGCTGCCGAACCAGGAGTCGATCTTCAGCTTCCTCGCTCCGGTCTCCTCGTCCTTAATGAGCTGAAAATCGAGATTCAAGTGCTTGAAGTTGCGCGTGAGTTTTCCTCTCGGACCTTCGACCTCGATCACTTTGGCGTGGACCTTGATCTTCACGCCGTCGGGTATTTCCATGGTGTCGGAGGACAAAATCGTCTTCATTTTTGACTGCCGGTGGTGATGGCGACGGTTGCAGGGGGAAGGCGGAGAGAAGAGTGAGGTGACAAAAAACCCTAGGGTTTTTATACTTTATAGGTTGGGATCGAACAAAAGCCCTAGGTTTTTGTTTGGGCCTGAATAGATCCTTATCATACAATTGGGCCTTAACAAATTAGTTTTTTTTATATATACTTATCAAATTAGTTTAGTTCCCTAATATAAGTGTTTATTTGTTTTTTTTTTATGAGTATATTAAACCAGAGTCAAGGGCAAATGGGCAATGAGGTACTGGGTTCGAATCTCACCGCCACCCAATTATAAAGAAAGAATGTCAAGTGACAGGTATAACAAAAGATTTATAACTTACACATGAAGGATTATGTTGGAGATAATATATAAATGTTTACCCCTCTAATAATAGCTTAAATATGAGATGGCAAATTCTATACAGACAAGAAAATTGTAATTGCCAAGTTCAGATGCAACTACATTGTGACATTAATGACCCAACAAGGCCCATAATGTGTGTAGTGCCATGCAAGTGTCCATACATGCATGACAAAAATTTCAAATGCTATAAGCCATTGACATCTTAAAACTAAAAATAGTTTTCAATAGAATATGAATCTGACATGCTATCACACCACATCATGTTTGCAAATCCAAAAACATGATTAAAGGAACGGTTGATGGATTATCATCTAATTAATATTATAGGTGCATGGTTGTGACAAGTGAATATGGATGCATCGATGCATTTTAACATCAATTAGTTATGGCATATAATTTCCATGATGTAGATGGTAAGCATGCATGACATAAAATCTTCATAAATATGCTTCGATCATTTGCTAGAATGATTTTCTCATCCAAATTGTTTGGAAAGTAATGTGTCATCCACGCTACATTATAATATTACAATAGTAATATGTATCAAACATAAATAGCAATTATTTTTCACTTCACAAGTACAACTTGATTGTCCTTGCACATGTATCCACCATTAGAAATTTTCAGTAATTTAGTTTCAAGAATACAAAATCATGTTGATCTAAGTGACTTATGCCAACGCGCGAAAATTTAGCAACATAAATTCTACTCTAAAATTATTTGTTGTAATTCACATACATACAATAACATAAATATAATCATGATCAACATGTATCACAAATCAATAATAAACACATAACAATAAATGAAATAAGTATAAGTTAGAACGAAAAATCTGATTCAAGGCACACTACAAAAGTAGTGCTTCCTTTAGATTAGAATTTTGTCGTTGCGGAGGTGCAATCAGTCTCTTGAAGTCTACCTCCAAGATACAGTGAATCTTTAGGAACTCTTAACGTACACTCGAACAAATAATTCCCACGAACTTCGTAAATCCTCAATTGCCTTCTAACTTTATAGAAATTATATTTTCCCTACCTCTTAAGACCTTATAAAAAGAAGAAGGACACATATTTACATATGGGAAACTGATTAGTTAATTTTTATAGCAATTTGAGTACCTGCTTTCTTATACTTTTGCATAATCTTTGTGGCAATTTTACTTTTTTAGTATTGTTTCATTGTTTTTATAGTTTGAGTCGAGTCGGAGGAAAATGATGCTTATATGGAGGATTTTAGCACTATTTAGCGATAACGAGACAGTAGCGCCACTGCCCTACCAATTGCGCCTCTATCACGAGGAAACAGAATGCAGCGATAGCAGGAGCAACATCTCACGACAAAGTTGGAGAAACAGGAGGTGGTGTGACCGCAGGCGCGATGGAACAGTGACCACTCATGTGAGGCGCGACCAGTGGCGTATCCAGGAATGAAAGTTGTGGGGGGGGCTAACACGAAAGACAATATAAAGAAAAAAAACATTAATTTAGCGATAAAATATTTCCAAAAAGAAAAAGGGATAAAATCACCGTAATACGAAAATTACACCTTGAATATTCAAAACAAAAATCCTATTGGAGTGGTAAACGACGATCACTCATACGGTAGAATTCATCAATCATCGTATCAGAATCAATATCTTTTGCCAAATCTCGTTCGATGAAGAGAACCATAGAATTCGACAAGTATTCCTCCTCCATTTTGTTCCGACGTGCAGATTTAACATGTTTCATCGCTGAAAATGCACGCTCTGGTGTTGCGGTAGAAACAGGAAGAGTTAAAGCAAGACGAATTAATTTGTCAATCAAGTCATAGTCTTGTGCCTTATTTGTCTCATTTAATTGTTGACACAATTCTGAAATTGTTGAGATATTTTAAAATTTCTCATGCCCAATAACTTCAACCTCAAAATAATCCAATTGACATCTCAAACGATGCAAATCTGGTCCACTAAAATCCCCAGGATAAAACTTCTCGGCAAGGGTATAAATACGATCAATGTTGAATGACTTGAAGTTCTCTTTAGGATCCAAATTAGAGCTTAGCTTCAAAAGTTCAACTGCCTCATCACTGAATCTTCTATTGAGCTCCGCCACTTGAAAATCTATTGTAGCATGAAACACGTCGAAGTGATAATGATGCTCAAATGTGATTGGATGCTAACGGCCCCTACCTGATTTGTAAAAACCTTCCATATCCGGTATCTCAATACCATGTTTTTCTCAAGCACTTTCCACAAGTAGGATAAGAGAATCATAAGCATCATCTCCTCTCAATTTTTGAAATAAGGCTTTTGAGGTAGTAACATGATCCATCGCATTTAAGATATCAAGAGACTTAGTCTGCAAAGCTCGAGAAAGCATATCTGTAACCCCCATAACTTTATGCATAAAATACAAGTTGAACACAAAATCATATGATGCCATCTCCTTCAAATGACCCAAAGCTTCCCCTCGTGTAGAGTTTGAAGAGCTTGAAGACCTATCATCCCTCATAATTTTCAAAACCTCAATCATTGCACTGTACTCATCAATTAAACTGCAAATAGAATCAAAATGTGAACTCCAACGAGTCTTTCCAGCACGTTGTAAGCTACCAACTTGATTAGCCCATGTACCTGTTGCGCGTTCACCACTAGCTATCTCTCGTTTAATTTCAACAACTTGTGCAGAATGTAACTGAGTCAAGCGTTTAGACGAACCACCAATAAGATTAACTATTTTGTTCAGCTCTGAAAAAAACAACCATATAGACATTTCTTGCTCAGCAGCCCCAACCAATGCTAACTGTAGTCGATGGGCGAAACAATGAACATGATAGGCATACGGAGAATCCCGTAAAAAAAGAGCATGTAACCCATTCCATTGGCCACTCATGTTGCTAGCTCCATCATAACCTTGGCCTCTCAAATCACATATTGGTAAGTTGTATTGAGCAAGGACTCTTGATATTTCTCTCTTAAGAGTAACAGCAGAAGTATCAACAACATGAACAATCTCAAAAAAGCGCTCTCGTATAAAACCACCAGAATCAACAAATCTTAATACAATCGCCATTTGCTCTTTACCTGATATATCCTTGGCCTCATCGACCAAAATACAAAACTTCGCATCACCGATTTCCTCGCGAATTTTAATTCTCACCCTGTTAGCAAGAATATACAAAATATCTTTTTGAATGCATGGTGCTATATACTTAGCATTTCCCGGAGCCTTCTCTAATACAATTTTAGCAATCTCAGGATTAATTTTCCCGCTAACTTTGATAAACTCAATGAGATTACCTCGATTGTTTGAAGTTGGAGATTCATCATGTCCTCTAGATGCACAACCTTGAGAAGAAATATATCGAATGCCTTCAATTGATATCTGAAGCCTTAAACGGTTCGTCTGAACTTCCTCCGATGAGTGTGCATTCATAACTTTGTCAATATGTCTTGTTGGATCTTTCAAAGCATAATAAGACTTCATGGCATTATTATGTGGTGAAGTAGGACCTCTCACATGCTTAAAAAAAGCACAACTTTCTCGACTGCCTACTTTCTTCCAATTTTTAAATCCATTAACAGTAAAAGAATGGTAACAACCACTGTCATTTTCGAAAAGGTAACACTGAAAGCAAAATGTCGCATCTTTTACCGTTGAGTATTCCAACCATGAATACCTCTTATACCATGACCTTTGAAACCGTCGAGACTGGTCTCCCATTTTGGTTGCTGGAAAAACTGCATGATTAGGTCGTTGTGGCCCCACACCTATATAACGTCGTCTGACATCATCTTTTTCATTAGCAGGGTACTGAGATATCGGAGTTCGTAGGCCCGGGTCAACTTCAAAAGCACCAAGATTTATCTCAACGTTTTGAGATGACGAAGAGCCTCTTGATTGTGATTTGAGTTATCACCACTTGGCGGAGAACTCTCTTTACTCGTGGATGCCTCTTCTTGAGGCTTATAGAATGAAAACAAAGTCTTTTTCCTTTTTTGACTACTTGAGTTTCCATTGCAATCTACCAAAATATATGAAATTCGATAAGTGAAATCAAAATTATAATTAGACATTGCAAAAATAAAGCAATTTGATGCGTAAGCAAGTAAAAAAAAAATGCAAGTTAGCAACAATATTGTCGATTTATTAGCTTTTATTTTATCTAAGATTCCCCAATTCTTAAACTAAACGAAATCCTAAATTAATTCATTTTTCATGGCAATGAACCTATGCACAAACCAACAACGGTTTAATTATCTTGTTTCCTAAACGAAAAAACAACTCTAGATTCTCAAACTATCAAATTACCCAATCAATTTATACAAACCCTAATTTAAAATTATATGAACAATAAACAATATAAGCTATAGTAAATGTTAAAAGAGTACTAAAAGTAGAATAATACCTCAAAGACAATTGTAATCTTCTTCCAATACTTGATTTAGGAAAAAAGACAAGATTTTTTTTTTTGAAAAAGGGTTGGGCGTGTGCTGTTGTTCAGTGAGTTAGGCAGAGACTCACTGGAAAAGAAGGATTAAAAGGTGAAAGATTCAGCCGTGACTCTCTTATTCTTAAGCTAGAAATTGCAATTTGGGGCTTCATCTTTTGAAATAATAAAATTCAAACAATGAGCCAATTTATATTTAATGGACTAGCCCATTTATTAAATAAAGCCCATCTACATAAGGTAAAGATAGCCCTTTAACTATATAAATTTGAAGCCCATTTCTTTTTATAAATATACATATATATATTATATATTACCTATATCTAAAAAAATAATTCCAAAAAAATGGGGGGGGGGGGGGGGGCTATAGCCCCCCCAGCCCCTTACTACCTACGCCCCTGGGCGCGACGATCAGGTAATTCATGCAGATCCCTCCTATCGAGCGCAACGGGGGCAGAAAAGCTCTTGTGCACGAACTAGGTTATGGCTATTCATAAAATTATGGCATCACGACTCATCTATAAATAAAGGACGGCCAAACTGTAACACACAACTTACGAAAGGCTACAGATTCAGCTTACAAAAGCCTACAAACACTTACAAAAGCATTCTAGAGTTGAAGAGCATACATTTTACCGTGCGAGGCACTACAATCATTGTTGAGGGAGAGAGGTGAATAAGAGGTGTCATCAATCAAAGTTAAGAAAAGCATCAAAGAGTCAAAGGAGAGAGACACAACGAAGTCTCACCAAGATCAAGAGTTTAATCTTTTCTTTTCTTTATTGTATAAATCTATGATGAATTATTGTGATATTTATGTGACTATGAGTAGTTAATCCTCTCAGTATCTGAAGGATGACGTAGTTAATCTCATATGGATACACCTTGAGCCTATGTTTTGATTAAGACTATTGATGAATTTGTTTTGTTGGATATTATTTGTTGTGTATGCCACTTGGTGTGTTTGACACACGCGTTTCTATATTTCAGAGTAGTGATGTTGAGCAACCTTGTATTATATTTACACAGGAGATTGTTAACGCAACATTAGAATAGTAGACCAAGCAAATAAATCTCTAGACCTTCGACATTAACCTGTTTCCTGTAATCTAGATCGTAGTTGATAACTCGAATTCACTTCTAAGTCATTGTATGGATCATATGACATGGTGAACGTCTGGTGAGGGGAAAGTGCTTACCGGCCTGACATCATTAGGGATTAGGGGGTTCTTTAGTATATACAAAATGTGGCTAATTTATCACGTCAACGCGTAAACAAAACAATCATCAATAGAAAGAGGCTTGCATAGGGATCATTGGTATTTTGTCTATGAAATACATGCATCCGAGATGTGAAATCCATCTAGTAATTATATTTTACTTAACCTGCTTTACAACTATAGATAGCAACCAATCAATCAATTAAATTTTGCTTAATTAAATATTTGTTAATTAGTCTCTTCATCTGCAACTCTTAGTTAATCAATTGTTAATTTTAAATTCTGCATTTTTAGTTTAGATCATTACAATAATAAGTAGTTAATCAATCTTTCTATTTCATTTTTAACTAATCAAAGCAAGAATCATTCAGTGTTCAACAATACAATTGCTAAATTTCAAATACGTACTCCCAGTGGATTCGATATTTGACCTGTTATACTTACCGCTTTATTATTACATGACTCGTATACTTGCAATAAGTGTGTATTATTCCAATAATAACACATGAAAATACGCATTAGAAACTAAAAGACTTATAAGAAAAGACACAACTTTTGGTACACAACAATTCATGTTGAGGGATTAGTGTGGCTATTGGGATTTTGCGTCAGGGTGCAACCATCTTTTCTACTCTCTTCCACGGTATCTAAGTCCTTATTTACAATATGTTCTTGAATCTTGGAAGACACTCCCATGACATTTAGCATTCAAGGGTACCGATGATCAATTCTCTTGTTTTTTTTTCTTATTTCATTACGTGGTTTGTCATATATCTATCTCAAGACTCCAAAAAATGCATTGTTGGTAGTGTTAGGCTTGATTCCACCTAGTTAAAAGAAAAATCTAGTGTGAGTATAGTGTGCATATGCACAAACATCAATATGTGTGCTTATGTAATATATATCCGTGTGTTGGCATTTTAACAAAAAAGAGAAATAGACCTAAAACAACTTGACCCTTCAATGTTCCACCCATTGTCCGATGAGCTTCATATTCATTGGTTATGTTGTGATGCTCCTTAAAATTCTTTAAATGAAGGGATGCATGATGTTTACGGGTGTCCATATCTTTTGAAAGTGCAAGTGTTCTGTCGATATTGGAATAATATTTAAATCTCAATGTTAGAGTAACATCGAAAACATAAATTTTTCTACAATCCAGTTTTAAAGTTCTTAATTATTGTTTTGCCTTTATTCACTAACTAACTTGGTTCCATGGTTGTAATTATCTGTGATTATTGTCCACGAAATAAACTTAACATAGGATGATCGTTCAAGTTTCCATTATGAGAAGTTTTTGTAATTAAGTTAACCGCACAACTTAAAGAAGGAAAGAAGTGGAGTTCAAGTGCAACTAGAAAACATCCAAGATGAGCCATGAATTGAAGAAGGAGTATTTCCTTAGTTAGTTTACTAACAAAGGAACTTTTATTCAAGAATGAGTGCGAGATCTTTGAAGAGGAGTTCGGCTATGAAGCTTAAAGAATTACCAACCGTGTACAACACACCTTGAAGACCAAGTCAAGAACCTACATATAGGTGTAAAGTACATCATGACAATAACGAGACAAGAGCTAATAAATTTGAGAGATTAGATCATTAGTTATTGAGTATTGTCTTGCTTTTGCAAAGTTTGTGAGTTGTTGAATTAATTCTAGGTTTAGAGTTAAGAAGACAATTCTTGTCTCCTTTATTGAGTTCGAACGATTTGAGAATTAGGAGCTTGAGAATTGTGAGAAACATCTTTGTCAAACCCTTGTGGTATTTTGCCTACGGCTCGGAACATAATATTAATATATAATCTTTTTAAACTTGGTGTTCTTTATTTTCGCTGCAACTTACATTATGTGATCGTTGTTAAAGTATCATTGAGTTGTTCATTGTTAGTTTAACATCATTCTTACAACGTATCAATCCCGATCCACAATTTCATCTTTCTTGTTGTGGGAGTAAAATTTACCACTGTTATATAATCTATCGTACATTCAACTTCTATCGCCATGAAAAAATAATTAATTACAATTTATTCTGGTAAACAACTTAAAACAAAACGTGACAAACATATTATAATCAAAAACATCAGTTATGAAAGTAAACAAGAAGATATACGTACTTGTTAGCGCGCAGAAAATCGATCTTCAATTATGTTGTATGCAAGTCTAGCCTCGTTGTATCGTACACAAATATCTAGAAATAAACAAAGACAGTAATTAAATTAACATTAATATCATTACTATGTATTGTGAAAAAGGAAAACAAAAGATAGTAGTAAAAATAGGACATACCTCAATAAGGTGCAGTGTTAGAATGAATTCTCAAAAGGAATGGGGGGAGTATTTATATGAAAAAAGCTGGCATTAGTGCACGCCAGATTGTCACTAATGAGAAAGTGTTGTTGTATTTTCGACCGCACGACGGTCACTAATCAATACCATCGTTGCTTTTGCGACCGTCAGGCGGTCGCTAATGCTAAGTTACCGCCGTTGCGTTAGTGACCACCATGCGGTCGCTAATGACTATTTTAGCACTAGTGACCGTTGGGCCGTCACTAACTAAATGGTAACTTTTTAAATCTAACCCTAAACCCCAAATTCTAATCTACGACCGTTAGGTGGCCGCTAAATTTTATCAATAGTGATCGCAGGACGGTTGTTACTGAGTAAAACCATCAATAGCGATTGTCGGAGGGTCGCAATTGAGGGTCATTAGTGACGGTTGAACTGTCGCTAATAACATTGAAGTTCAAAAAATAAACATTTTAAGCATTTATTTAACATATATTGGTGGTGTAATTACATACGTCAATAATAAGTATAAGAGGAAATTACATTAAACCCCCCATCGTATGGTCTGATTTGCAATCAACACCCTTAAGTTTGTTTTGTTACGGTCAACCCCCTATCGTTTGCCGAAGTAGACACTTTGCCCCAACTCAACATTTTGCACTTTTTTCAAGAGTATTTTCGTCAAATGTTAAAAAAATTAAATATTTAAAAAAAAAATAAAAAAAAATTAAATATTTATTAATCGACAAGTTCTTTTTTCGACCATTTTTGTTTTTAAGACAAAATCAAAGATTTATTAAACTTGACCCACTTTATTAGTTTCTTATTTTTTTTAAGACCAAGGAATTTAGGCTTCTTTTTCAACTTTTTTTTTTAATCTTTAGGCAATTTTTTTTTGAATGGTTAATTGTAAAACATTCCTCCAAAGTAAATGCTTAAGTTCCATGGTCTTAATAAAATAATTTAGGCTTCTTTAAAAAAAAATTGTCTAATAAAAAAAAATTGTCGATTAATACAACTTTAATTTTCTTAAAAAAATATTGAATTTTTTGGACATTTGACGAAAATACCCCTGAAAAAAGTGCAAAATGTTGAGTTGGGGCAAAGTGTCTATTTCGACAAACGATAGGGGATTGACCGTAATAAAACAAACTTAAGGGTGTTGACTGCGAATCAGATTATACGATGGGGGGTTTAAAGTAATTCCCTTAAGTATTAATTAGCTGAATAAACATAAATTGTAGGTTTTGTTGCACAATTAAGCATCATTTATCAGGCCAGTTCATAATCATGTATGTTGCACTTCTACCTAACTAGAATGTACGTAGTAGCTATATATATACTTATATGAGATACTAAGTAAACATCAATAACATCTATAGTTGTTAAATAATGAAATATCAATCATATACCTCGTATGATAACAACTTAGTAAGTTCAAGGTAAGACCGAAAGCGAATATAGAATTACATTATTACTTTCATCATATATAACTTACTTACTTATCAATATATTAGCATTTTGATAATCAAATAACTAGTATACTAATTATATATTACTTGAATATATATATATATATATATATATATATATATTAGTAGTTTCTTAACAAAATATCATATACATATCAAGACAATATAGGGCAACTCAAAGAAACAAAAAAGAATCGACGGTCACTACTAATATTCAAATGTCATTAGTGACGGTCAAGCCGTCATTAATGACTTTTGAAATGGCAGGAAAGGGCGGGGGAAAGTGACCTTTTTTGAAAATCTGGATTTTATACCCTTCAATCTATAAGCACACACCTCTCACATCCTCATTTTAAATATCTCAAAATTATATCTTCAAAAATTTCCAACACTTCTCAAATCTTTAAACATTTATTAACATCTTCAAGAATTTCTTCACATCTTCAAATATATTCCTCACATCTTCAACACATTTTTTCATATCTTCAAACATTTTCTCACATCTTCAACACATTTATTCACATCTTCAACGAATTTGTTCTTGATCTTCAAACATTTCTTTATAATCACATTTTTTCACATCCACACAACAATTCTCGTATTTAATATTGTTGAAACCAATAAATAATATTCCAGTAATTTGAAATTACCGAAATATTATTACATTTTATTTTTTTGAACATTATTAGTGACCGTCAAGCGATCGCTAATAACATTCAACAAATGAATATTATTAGTGACAACAAGGTTGTCACTAATACCATGATTGTTATTCGTGATCGATGGGCGGTCGTTAATGAGTTCATACTTATTAGCGACTGCCTATCAGTAACTATATAGGCTTGCGACCGCCAGGTGGTCACTAATGAATTGTGACCTAGTAGTGACTGCCTGGCAGTCACTAAGCATGCCTTGGGCACTAGTGACCGCTCAACGATCGCTAATTCTAACAAGGTCATTAGCGATCGCCCGACGATCGCTACTATATGCGACCACTTGTCAGTTGCTAATGGCATTTGGGTTCATTGGGCGCGTTAAGATTAATAGTGACTGCTTTGCTATCACTAAGGTTACCTGTCACGAGAGTAGTTGCGACCGACTAGTGACGACCGCTGGACGGTCATAAATGGTCATTAGCGACTGAAACATGGTCTTTAGAGACTGAAAATGCGATCGCTATAGACCAGTTTTTGTATAGTGTTTTCACTCATTTTTTATTATTTAACAACATCACTATCTATGTATATTAGTAAACAAATGTGTAATATAATAAATAATGAACTTATATGTTCAAAATATCGTGATTTTCTTTTTGTGTACTTGTTTTAGTGTTTCGGTGATTATTTTTTATAAATATTAATAATATGATTTTTTTTGATTTGTTCTTTATCTATTGGATTGAAACCTGCCACTCGCCCAATCGAAACACAAACATGTTGTAAAATAAATATACCCGTTTGATTTGAAAAATTGGTCACCCGCTAGATTGGGTCGAATGAGATCTTTTGTGCACAACCGTCATAAACCGTCCGCGTGCACCCCTAGTGGGAGCTAAGAACTGCCTCTTCCATATTGATTGCTAGCTTTGTTGGAGACTTGGAGGAGGAATTACAGCAGTTTCTAACACCAAACTTGTTGATATATGTATAAAATACATCAAATGGAGTATTTTAAACCTAAAGGTGAGGAAAATGTTAGACCTTGAGAGTTGAGACTACGCAACCAACCATTGACTTGGAGGAGAAGATACTTTTGTCATATTTAATAGGAAAAACGACACTTACCCCATAAACTTTTTGCTCGCGAGCACTTATCTCCCCTGAACTTTTTTTTGGAACACTAACAACCCAAGCTTAATTTTTTAAAGTTTTGTACCCCCTGCGACACCCCCACACGTGCGAAAGGGAATATTCTACGAAATCTTTGGGTCCGTGTGAAACACGAAGGACACTTACACCCCTGAACTATTGGCTCGCGAGCACTTACACCCTTGAATTACCGATTGTGCCCTTAGTCTTGGACGACACGTGCACGAGGAGACCAATATTCTGTGGAATATTCTATTTCTCACGTGTGAGGGGTGTCACGGGGGGTACAAAACTTTCAAAAATTAAGCTTGGGGGTGTTAGTGCTCCAAAAAATAGTTCATGGGGTAAGTGCTCGCGGGCTAAAAGTTCAGAGGTGTAAGTGTTGTTTTCCCTATTTCATATCAAAAAGGTAGTTATTCTGGTCTTCATACGCCTGAATGTGATGTTATACGACTTTTGAGCATAAGCATTAAGCACTTGGACAGGATAATATTAAAAAAACACGACTAATAACTGGTTGGTTTATATATCTAATAAAATTTCCTTTCACATTCTACAAGATTTTAGAAAATGAAGTAGTAAAATATATTTTTGGAGGGCAAGTGCCTAATTAAATGACATTAAAGTGCAAGTAGCTAGTCAATCGCCCTGCGTTGATAAAAGAACCTTCAATTCGTTTGCATTCTAATGATTAGTACTAAATGTACTTTAAAAAGAATTAAACTGTGAAGGCCAAGTTGAACATTATGTAATGTATGAGTTAGAAAAGCAAAATAAACTTTGCCTATTTATAAAAACATCAAGATATTTTTAATGCATAACACAGTGCAAGTAGATCGCCCTGTATTAATTAAAAAAACCGTAATTTGCATTCTAATGATTAGCTTATAAAAAAAACAGTACTCTATAATGTACGCATCACTAATGTATACAAACACGCTAGTTTTGGATCCAAGCCTCGAATATTCCAGCAAAATTCGCGAATCAGGCAACGGTAGTCGAAATCGCTAATGAAATTGGTTCATTCGTCCGGGCAGATTTGATCTCCGAGGCGCAAAAAAGGAAATCAGCGCTTCGAATTCGAGTGTCAATATCTCTTCTCAAACCCATTCAGACTACAGTATCTATTAATTGTCCGGGTAAGGGTCTTGTTTCTTCCGATATTTCTTATGAACGTCTCGGACAAGTGTGCTACTGTTGTGGTATGCTAGACCACAAAGACGACGATTGTGATAACCCTCGCCCTGCTAATTCCTCATCGGACGGTAGGTACGGCCCCTGGCTACGAGCTAAGACTATGAAAAAAACCATCCTTGTTGAACCCAATAATCCCTCTAGCACAACACCAAAATCCATAAACTCTCATGGGTCATTCTCGGCCGATCATCGGAAAAAGGATGCTGTGACGCCTGAACCATATAGAGCAAAACAACAAAACCACCATAAGCTAAACCACCCTGGGGTCAAAACCGCCAGCCCAACGGATACTTTACCTGACACCTCTGTCGACAACAATTCAGCAAACAACCCAGTGTACGATTATTCCATCCCAACGGGAAACCCGATTACCCGTCCAGCTCATCTTAACCCGGCCCCAAACCCACCAGTTAGTACATTCTCTGAACCTAAATTTGGAGCAAGAATAAAACCTATGAAGAGACCAAGCCCATTTATCGATTTGGTCCACATGAAAAAGCCCAAACAATCCACTTTTTACTTACCTCACTATCCTGACCCGAAAACAACAGTCCAATCTTACCCAAATGTATCTGGCAACCCAACTCAACACAAACTTGGCCCGCCAAACCAGCTGATCACTCAACCAAAGTATACAGAAACTTCTCAGCTTCAGGAATTTGAAAATTCCCCAGTTCCCTCCAGACAAGAAGTTGATCTTCTACCCTTCCATATGTGCAACATATCTACTACTCTACCCAAGCCTACCACCACCAGTATTCCTGTTTTTCCAGAAGACCAATCATCCACCTTGGAATCCATCCAAAGATTCTCCGTTACGTCCGAAATTATCACTTGTCGTCGAATTATTAAAATCTCCAGGAAACAAATTCAGTCATCACAAGAGGAATCTACATCTTCATCTAACTCCATGTTTACCATGACTCAGGAAGATGAAATCTTGAAAACTCCTAGCCCGAAAGGGCCAAGGGAGTTATAAATGCGTCTCCTTGTGTGGAATTGCCGAGGGATGTCGAATCCCAAGGCACAGAGGGCCCTCTCGGTCCTGGTTAAGCAACATCGTCCTTCGGTCCTTTTTCTGTGTGAAGTCAAACTTAAGTCTCAAAATCCTCTTGTCTAAATTCTTTCCCTCCTCCATCTCGTAAATTTCAATTTCATCCCAGCTGTCGGTAAGTCAGGAGGCATCTGCCTCGCCTGGTCGAGCAACACATCCATCCAATGTACATATCAGTCTTTATGGAATTTCACTTCTATAATAACTCCTACCAACGGTGGTAGTCCTTGGCTTCTGTCTACTATCTATTGTCCTCCTAGTCCTAAGAGTAAGTCCGAGTTTTGGAATCAATTTGATGAGATTGCTGCCACGAATAACCTTCCCTGGCTCGTGTGTGGTGATTTTAACGACATTCTGTCCCAAGGCGAAAAAAAGGGGGGCAGGCCTTTCGCTTCAGCTTCTTTGAACAATCTTCAAAACCAATTGGCTAAGGCAGACCTTATTGATTTGGGATATAAAGGTCATGCCTTTACCTGGAATAACAAGAGAGTGGGATCTCATAATATTCAAGAGAGACTCGATAGAGCCGTTGCGAATCCTGAATGGTTAACTCGCTTTCCGCACGCTACGGTCAATCATCTCACTGCATTGAAATCTGATCATAAACCGATCCTCGTGGAAGTGGAGCAAGATTTTTTGTCGGGCCCCAAACCTTTCAGGTTCTTTGCCATGTGGACTGATCATCCTGACTGTAGAAGAGTTATTGACAAAGCATGGAACAACTTTACATGGGGGACGCCTCTTTTCAAGCTATTTTCTAAGAACAAAGCTACCAGAATCCAATTGACCAAGTGGAACAAAACTCAGTTTGGGAAAGTGCAAGTCAAAGTTGCAAACCTAATCCAGCAAATTGATGAACTTCAGGCTGCTACTCATGACAAAGACAATGTGCTGGCAGAATCCTCCTTGCAAGAAGAGCTTGACAAAGTCCTCAAGCTAGAAACAGACATGTGGAGGCAAAAATCGAGAACTAAGTGGATTAGTTCAGGTGATGCAAACACAAGATTTTTTCATCTCACAACCCTCTTCCACAGAAAAACCAATACGATCAACTGTATCAAAAAATCTGATGATTCTTTTGACTACACTTGGGAAGGAATGGGTCGTCGGTTCTCCAATTATTTTAAGAATCTTTTCTCCTCATCACAGAACTTCCGCAACATTGCTAACGAGGATGACATCAGGGGTCTCTTTCATAGCTGTATTACTCAGGATGACAATGAAGCTCTATGTCGATCTCCAGAGCATAAGGAAATTAAGGAAGCACTTTTTTCGATGGACTCCAATTCCTCCCCCGGTCCTGATGGTCTCCCACCATTATTTTACAAAAAATATTGGGACATAATCTCATATGACTTGATCATTGCTATTCAAGATTTCTTTGAAAAGGGCCATATGCTCAAAGCAATAAATCATACTTTCATTGCTCTAATCCAGAAAAATGAGCAAGCCAATCAAGTCGACCACTACCGCCCGATCAGTTTGTGCAATGTGTCCTATAAAGTTCTAACAAAAATCATAGCCAACAGGATCAAGCCACATCTCCATAAATTAATCTCTCCTAACCAGTTTTCTTTTGTCCCTAACAGATTTATAGCGGAGAACTCGATTCTCAACCATGAAATTTTGCATTTCATGAACACAAAAAGAGGGGGTAAAAAGTTTATGGCGGTAAAGATTGATATGGCCAAGGCATACGATCACGTGGAATGGCCACTCCTTTGCTCTATTCTACGTTGCATGGGATTTGAAGAAAAATTCATTGACAGAATTCACAAATGCATTTCTTCAGCTTCATTCTCCATACTGCTCAATGGGTCTCCATTCGACAATTTCAAACCATCGCGAGGGATCCGCCAGGGAGATCCTTTGTCTCCCTCATTATTCATTATCTATTTTGAGCTTTTTTCTCGCCTTCTTGATATGGAAAACAATAGAGGCAACTTGAGAGGTGTTAAAATCTGTCGTGCAGCTCCAGCCATTAACCATCTCATGTTTGCAGATGACTTGGTTGTATATTGCAAAGCTACGGAAGAAGATGCCCAAGCCCTGTCCAATGTTCTTGATCAGCTTTACGAATGGACCGGCCTCTCGGCAAATGCATCCAAATCTGTCATCCACTTTAGCAAAAACTGCAACAGAAGAGACAAGGATACAGTGCTGGAATCACTGCACTTCAAAGAATGTGATCACAATCAGAAACATCTTGGTCGTCACTTCTGCAAAACTACTACTTCCATTGACCAACACAAAGAATTGATGACTAAGATGGATAAAAAAATGGCATTATGGAAGGCGGGGTGCATCTCTCAAGCTGGTAAATTCGTGATGCTAAAGCACGTGGCCCAAGCCTATCCTATATACTACATGAGCATCGAACTCTTACCCCTCAAAGTATGCAGAGAAATTGATAAAATCATGAGGAATTTTTGGTGGTCCAATAAGAAGAATTGCAAATCTCTCTGCCTTAAAGCCTGGGATCGAATCTGCCAACCTAAAGCTTGTGGCGGTTTGGGATTACGAAGAAGTGAAGATATGAACCGGGCCTTAGTTGCAAAGATTACATGGCAAATATGTGCCAACCCAAATGAGAAACTTTTCTGTCAAACTCTTAGTGCTAAATATTTAAAATCTGAAAATTTGTTGTCAACTAACAAACCTTTTGCAGGCTGCTCTAGAATCTGGAGAGGAGTTGTTAAATGCCTGAAGATTGTGAAAAAAGGAGCATGCTATAAGATTGCAGTGAACTCAACAATTAAAACGTGGGAGGAACCATGGATACCAACGCTGCCATATTTTACGCCTCCTTTCGCCCATCTTAACCAGGATACTCTGTCCCAATTTAATTATGTCCATACTCTTATTGACATTGAATCTGGTGGCTGGAATTTATCGATCCTATCTATTCTTTTTGACACACTTACATGCAGGGAAATCTCCAAGATCTCTATAATTCCTATGGAGGAATCACCTGGTTTGGTGTGGATTCCCTCGAGTAAAGGAATCTTCTCCACCAAACTTGCCTATCTTGCAGACCAAAGCTCGCGATTCAGATTCGACTCATCCTTAATGTTAAAAACATGCTGTGAAATCTGGAAATCGAGTCTTCACAATCGTTCTAAACTTTTCTTGTGGAAAGTAGTAAATGATTGTATTCCAACTCGTGCTAAACTTGGATCCCTTTTCCCTGTACAGGACACGTCATGCGCGTTGTGCTTAAACCCGATGGAATCGATGCACCACCTCATTTTCAAATGCGACATTGCAAGACAAATTTGGATTCAATCATATTGGAATTGTAGAATTGACGAATTCAGCCAATGCTCGGTTACAGAATGGATCTTCAATCTACTCAAAATGGACTTTCCATTCCCAGGAGATCAAAAGGAGGCGGAAAGATTCTGTCTTTTTTCAATCACGGCGATGGAGACGATCTGGTATACGCGTAACCAAGTCATTCATCAAAACCAGATAATTAATGTCAAGGCAACACTTGAGCAAATCAACCGCAAAGCTCAGGAATTCACAAAGGAACTCGGTAACAACAAGATTGATCCAGTCCTTCGATCTAGCCCCTGGAATCCTCCTCCTCAAGGATGGATCAAAATAAACTCAGATTCAACATTTCATCGACTCACCGGTCAAGCTTGGGGAGGATTTGTAATTTTCAACAACGAGGGGCAAATACTCTGGAGAGAAGTTTGTGAAGCTACCGTTAACGATGCTCACGCGGCTGAAGCACATATCCTACTCAAAGCCATGATGAAGATTAGGGAACTCAAGGTTAACTTTGCTCTATTTGAAATAGATGCTAAGGAAGTGGTGGCTCAGATCAATGACGAAGACTCAATTATAAACTGGTCAGCTGAAAGTTCAATACTCAACATCCGATCCATTCTGAAACAACAACCATTCTGGACACTCTCATTCATCCCAAGAGAAGCAAATTCAACAGCTCACAACCTCGCTCTATGGGGCCGCAATCATTTGTGGAAAGGACCTGTCTATTTTGATTTCCCACCCATTGATTGGGGTTAGATATGGTTCATATTGTCACATCCTCTGGATGTGTATTTTGACTTGTTTTTCTTTTAAACACTTGATCTTTATCAGTGAATGTAATCTGTTTGCTTTATTTACATATATGCTTATTCATCAAAAAAAAAAAAAATTTCTAACTAGAAATGTTAGTGCAACATTCTGAATGTGCAACACTTATGTAATGTAATTTTATATCAGGATCATCGCGTATATCAAAGTTTCAAATACAAGGGAATATTGTATGGAATGATCCTTGAAGTTTTTGTGGATCGGAACACTGATTCCACAAGACCACAAATACAGCGCTAGCTAGAACAAATAATTATAATATATTAAGAGCTAGCAGCTGACACTAATCTTATAGAGTAGAAAATTATATTCATAGGATTATATATAGGTGTTTCATTATCTGTGACCTTGACAAAAATAATATGAGAAAATCAAATTATCTGCCTCCTTTCAACAAATACAAGTCATTTAATTGAATACATATGTTAAATTTATCATTACTTGACTGAGGAAGTTTGTAGGTTCTAAGGACGAAGTTCATTATTAATTTATAATCCAGTAATCTACACGAAGCCCTACTATTATTTGTTTCGTTGGAGAAGTTTGCAAGTTATTGGGAATTTACTTAGTATAATTAAGACTCTGAGTTATGGTTCTCATGTCACCCAGAATAGAAAAAAAAAACATTAACATAAAATTGAAAAGGTTGAATGCCACATATAATCGTAGCTACATTTGCTGAAAGATCTAATGAAAAAAAAATTAAAAAAAATTATATGCTTAAATTTTAACAGAGACATCCCTCAAAAGCTTCATAATATGTATTTGTCTTTGATAGACGACATCAAATGAGGTGTAATTGTTCAAACCTCAAAACATCATATGAATAGATGCGGTGTTTTCTTTCAAATTTAGAACTTTCATGTATATAAATTACTCAGACACTAGAAAATACTTTTGTAATTAGACAAAACCTTATGCATATGCAGCTGAAGTTATTATATATACCTGGATCCTAAAATGCAAAATCAGGCAATATAATTCACAACTTAAATATAAAGGTCTATAATTTCTACACATGGAAGATTCATATTATTAGATTTCTTTCCCATAAGTATCTTTGTAGAATCAAGAATATAATGTATTATAGTAATTAGACAAAGTATTCTCCAATCCTTTTTATAAGTGAGATGAGAATTAAAGACTTGAGGTCTTCTCCAAGACTCCAACATGCCAGAACATATATATGTATAAACACATGCTTCTCCTTATATATATATATATATATATATATATATATATATATATATATATAAGTCGTTAAGGTGCGTGAAATTTCTTTTTCACCCCACTTTCAGTACCAAAGCTTACCTTTCATTTTGCACACAGTATTCAAACAAATCAACACACGCATGAAGATGAAATGGTTAAAAGATGCACAGGTACCACTTGGGATGCTTCTGGTACAAGTGATTTATGCCGGGGTGCAACTTCTGTCGAGAGTTATACTTGGTCAGGGCACTTTTGTGTTTGCTCTCGTAACATATCGACATATAGTGGCTGCTATCTGCCTCACGCCATTTGCGTTTTACCGGGAACGGTTCGTTTTATTCTTAATTTCCATTCTTTTTTGACATTCTAAATAATGATTGCCTTGAGATGTCACTAAGTATAGGATTTTTTTTTTATTTTTTTTTGTTTTGATCAAACAGAGGTGCTCTAAGGAAAATGAGTTTTGCAATATTCTTTTGGCTCTTCATGGTGGCATTAACGGGGTAAGAACTTTCTCTCTCTATCTCTCTCTCTCTCTCTCTCTCTCATAATTTCCCTTCAGGATATATTATTGGGTATTATCTTTAGTTCCTTTTTCTTTTTATTTCCTTTTGATTTAGGACTTAGTAACAAGGAAAATGATTTTCTAACGGACCATGGTCAATAATTTAACAAAGGATGGAATCGGTTAACCGATTTAAGTTTCTCGTATTGATTTAAAAATTATCATTTTGACCCTAAAACTTATTGGTATGGTACTAAATTCCCACTTCTAATTTCTTTTACGACGCTACAAGTCTTACTTAATTTTCATTACTATATGTTGATTGTTTTTTGAATTTTTGGTTTATAAAGATCAAGGGCGAATTCAGGAATTTGAGATAGGGGGGGGGGGGGGGCACATTATAAAAATACATAACCAAAAACAACAAAAAAAACCTCCATTTGTAAATTATAACAACATGAAAGACTGCAATATTACAAGTACCATAATACAAGATCACTTAGATATGGGTATTAGAAATAATTAAATTATTTCATAATTTTGCAGGATTGCTCTTCACCTCGTAATCAATAAATTAAATATTATAATTATAATTTCAATCACAAGAATATGTCAAGTTTTCTAAATGTTTCTATCAATGAAATATGGCATGGATTATATAATATCTAAAGAAAAATTTGACTACAGTTGATATGCAAAATATGTTGATAAAATGCCATAAACTAACTGTAAGGAAAAAAAAACTAGATAGCTTGTATTGTAAATAAAATGCCACGTTTCAAGCATTTTTTTTACGTAAATATGTATATATATAATAATATGTTAGTCATCTACTGTGGAAAAGAATATTAGAGTTATAGGGAAAGTCAATTACTAGCTATTTTGACAAGATGTAGAAAAAGATTTCCGTTAATCTATCCAAATCTACTCTTTACCGTTTCTATTGTTAATTATATAATATATGGTTATATAAACAAATTCAAAAATTTGGGGGGGGGGGGGGGGGGGGGGGGGCTGAATCCCCCTCCACCCCCCGGATCCGCCTCTGATAAAGATTGTGGTGGTTGTTTGTCGAGACAATAATTGTGGTTACAAAGTTAACAATAAATTTTTTTTTTTGGTGAAAAATGCACTCAAAAAGGGCTGTTAGGCCAAGTCCGCCTCATACAAACTAGTGATGTGTGAGGGGGGACCCAAAAAAAATTCCTTACTACTATTATCAAACTTAATTCTACCAAGTTTATCCGCTACCCCATTTTTAACCCTTGGTATCCATGTAATCTTGCTATCCTACGGTCTGCCCAAGAGCTCATGACAATCAGAGCGCAACCCCACTCGAGGGGACGGTCGCACTTGTAAGGATATTATAGGCCGCCAAAGAATACGTTTCAACTATAATACGAGGATATCTTCTTTCCCAAGCTAGAGTAAGCCCCCGTTTGAGTGCCTCCAACTCTGCGTCGTCCACCGTAGGCGTATAAAGCTCCATCGTGAAGCCCCATTCCCAAGTCTCCTCGGCCGTGGGCAACACCCCAGCCCCATAACCAATATTTTCCGCTTGCACCACTCCTCCATCCGTGTTGAGTTTGACCCCCATCTGTCATCCGGCTTCGTCCAGCGCTGCGCAATGTTACCCCGTTTGTTCCGTCGCCTTCCTGACATTGAATCCTGACTAAGCATCTTGACTTGAAAAATTCAAAACTTGGAGGTGTCCATGCGACCCTTAAGACTTTCTTATTCCTATTTTTCCAAATAACCCATAGGGCGGCGGCGAACACAAAACACCACTCGTCATTCTCCCCGATTTGTGCTTCCATACCTCTACTCTCCAACATGTCACGCAACCAAAAATCATCCGGGCAGCTCTCAAACTCAGCCATGCTATGATGCGCAACAATCATCAACCACACCCATCGCGCCACCTTGCAATACCGAAGCAAGTGCATCACAGTTTCGGTCTCTTCATTACAAACTGGGCAAGCCCCCGTCGTCGAGATCCCTCTATCCCTTCGAAGCCCGTTCGTCGCCAAACGATCCTGCGCGGCCAACCATATAAAATGTAGGATTTTGTTCCTCAAATCAAGGTGCCAAATCCAGCGGACCTCCGAGTTAATATGCTGCGGCTCCGAGTAGTGCTCCATGAAAGTCCGATACGCGGATTGGCACGTGAACTCCCTATTAGGATTTTCTCCCCACAACACCCTGTCCTCGACTTCGTTAAGCACCATAGTTTTTTGCATGATTTCGCACATGAGCACCGTAGGAATCGTTGACTCAAGCGCATCCAGTCGTCAGCTCCCATCGGTATCCAACACGTCCCTCAACACTAGCTTGGCCTCCTCCGATTTTATAATGCACCCTTCCTTGCACAACCTCTTGCGACCATTACCAATTTTCCAGCGGAGAAACGGGTCCATGAGATTGGCGCAACTAATTAATCCTTCCATATAGCGCTATTCGTGGGTTTGGCAAGACATTTCGTAATTCGCCCTTTCGACAAGTACTTCGCCATAATCAGATCTTTCCACACCGTGTTCTCCTTGCGCATAATCCTCCATGCTAGCTTAGCAAGTAAGGCCTCGTTGCAAACGCGTGCAACCCGAAGGCCGAGCCCCTCGTCATTTTTTGTGTTCGTGACTGTCGGCCATCCAACGAGATGGAGCTTTAGTTTGGTGTGGTCCGACAACCATAGGAAATTTTGATTCAAGCGGTCTATTTGATCGCAAACATGTTTCGGGATCCACGACGCTTGCATATGATAGATCGGTAGCGCCGATGAGACGGACTAAATAAGCGTTGTACGCTCCAAAAGTGTAAGAAGTTTCCCTTTCCAACCCGCAAATCTCTTAGTGATGCGGTCTAGAATAATAGCAAAACCCGCCCTTGTAATTCGACCATGAATGAGATAGACCCCTAAATACTTTTCGAGGTTGCGCGTTTGACCAAAGCCCAAAATCTCACTGATTCTCTGCTTCAAACTCGCACCGTCCCCTTTTGAAAAGAAGACTTTCGACTTGTTGTTGCTTAGCCTCAAACCCGACGAGCCACATAACTTGTCTAGAACCTTTCGAATCACCTTAGCCGTTTTTTTCATTGCGCGCCCCATCAAGATGAGGTCATCCGCGAAAAATAGATGAGACAACCGCATACCTCCTCAACACGGAACCAAAGGCTGCCAATTGTTGTTTCCCACCTCCTCCTCAATGAGATACGAAAGGCGTTCCACGCAAAGTACAAAAAGGTAAGGCGAGAGCGAATCCCCCTATCTTAGCCCGCACGCGTGTTGAAACGGATCGAGAGGTGAGCCGTTCCACAAAACTCTCGTCGAAGCATTGCACACACAAAACATTATGAGCTCGACCACACCAACGGGAAACTGAAAGGCGTAGAGGGTTTCTTTTAAAAAATCCCAATTAATTTTGTCGTACGCCTTTTCTAAATCAAGCTTCATAATCATGCACCATATTTTATTTTTTTTCTTACTTCGTACGGAGTGGAGGACTTCCTGAAGCAAGAAAATATTGTCTTGCGTGCTTCTCCCTTTGATGAAACTTGATTGAGTCGGTGAGATAATTTCTGGCATTATTTCTTGGAGTCGTGACGTAAGGCTCTTCGTAATGAATTTATATAACACATCACAAAGGGCTATCGGGCAAAACCGAGCGATGTTCTCCGGGCTCGGAATCTTAGGTATTAGGCAAATAAATGCCTCACAAATCTTGGGGTCGAAGAGACGGTCTGCGTAGACATTCCTCGCAAACGCGCATAAAGAGTCACGGATTACGTCCCACGACTTGTGGTAAAACCCAGCATGCAGCTCGTCCGGCCCCGGGGCTTTAAACGTACTCATGGAAAACATTACTTCCTTCACCTCATCCATTTCGAGGCTGCGCGATAGTTGCTCCTGGAATTGAGAGGACAACATCGCCTGGTGTTGCGAAATAGCAAGGCCGTTGCAGGCTGAAACCGCCTCGCCCAGCAGATTACCCAAAAAAAGTCCCTCGTAGTAGTGATTAACATGCGCTTCCAGCACCTCATCCTCAGTCGACCAGACCCCATCAATTTTACGAGCGGTAATACGGTTCCGCTTGCGTCGCACCATCGTAGAGCGGTGAAAAACTTTAGTGTTCCTATCTCCGTCGCTAATCCACTTAACCCGAGATTTTTGAAACCATAGGATTTCTTCTTGCCTCAACACCCCATTATATTCCGCTATAAGACCACATTCAAGTCCAACAAGGTACGCACAAAAGCGACGTGCAAGTGCCTTTTGAATTCCATTAATTCTCACCAACATTACATTTTTCTTATGAAATATATTACTAAAAGTCTCCTTATTCCATACCTCGAGCTCGCGTGGCACCGCCTCGATGCACGAAGTTATGCTAGGGCTGGTTTCCCAAATATTTTTAATCAATTCCAAACACCTCGGATGCTCGAACCAAGCGGCCTCGAATCTAAACGGTCTCTTCCTCCTCACCGCGCGACTAATACCATCGCATGTCATAAGCAAGGGGTGGTGATCCGAGTGAACTTTTGGAACATGAAGCAAGTCGTGGTTCGGAAATTTATTAAGCCATGCTTTGTTCGCAAGAGTGCGATCTAACCTCTCCTGGATAAGTTCGACATACTCCCGTTTATTTGACCATGTAAAGATCGGACCCCGAAACCTTGTATCAAAAAAACCGCACCTCTCAATGAAGTTTCTGAAAAAATTCAACCTACTCAACGGCGTAACATTGCCTCCCGATTTCTCACGTGAGTAGCAAATCTCATTATAATCACCCAACATGAGCCATAGCAAGTTCGACCCGCGCGCTATGGTCTCCAAGCTCTCAAAAACTCTTATCTTCGCCGACCGCCTTGGTTGAGCATAGATCCCTGATAGCCGCCACATGTCTTGATGGCTCGGGTTGATGAGGGTGTGAATCGCCTGATCATCCACATTTAAAATTTCAATTTTCACGTCGGCCTCATTCCATAGCATCCACACGCCACCAATCATCCCCGTTGTAGGAGCCAATACATGGTTAGAAAATTCCAGCCACGACGCAATCTCACACGCCCTCTCTTCGCTAACTCTAGTTTCGAAAATAAAAACAACTGAAGGTTCATGGACTTGGACAAACTCCCTAACGTTCCTTCTAAAATCAACATGACTCGCTTCCTGAAAGTTCTATGAAATAACCTTCATACTACTATTATAAATATGGTGAACTTCAACCGGGTACTCAACAGAGAACCCCCTTCATGTCGCAAGCATCTGACGTGCCGTCTCTACTAAGAGAGAGAGCTGACGTGCCGCGGTGTTGTCCACCCTCTGAGTCCGATACACCATTGTCTCTATCTCCCAAAAAAGGTTGGGGATTATCAGGACCTCTATCACTCGATCCTTGAGTGACATTCTAGACGTCCATGAGGGCCCCCGAAATTGTTGGTATCTCGTTTCGATTTCCATTACTTCCCGCTGTCCCAACAGAAGGTTGTTGTCCCAGAATTCTCCTTGCATCATTATCTTCTTGCACTGTGCTTGGATTATCCTCGACCACTATTTCGCTCTCACGCACAATGTCGGCCAACTCCTTACCCTTGTATGTGATTAGGGTATCGAATTTGTTGGGAGTTCTAGTGGGAGTCCTCTTTCCTTCCCTAACAACATTCCTAGTCATCTTAGGCATGCGTTTTGTGGCCGCGCCTCTGGCCCCGCCCTTAGAACTCGATGCCGCATTGAGATTAAAGGAAGGAGGCAAGATTCTCTTTCCTTGCGTGTTTGGAAGAGTCGTATTCAGAACTTCACTAGACCTTGGAGTCTCCAAATTAGTCCTCGAACTATCCTTCCCCACTACCACAGGGTTAGTCGCGCTAGAGCCCGTCCTACGTGCTAGATAGTTGTTATTGTTGGTAGCGATCCTCCCCCTCGTTACCTGCATCCAGTCCCCATATTCATTCTATTTCGTCCTCACAATCAACCATTGCATGCGGTCTTCACCCCAGTGTGGACCAGAACCCGAAAGTGTGGCTGGAGCAGTCGGCTCTTGTGGTTCCTTGTCGCATTTAGCCTCCAAGTGACCAGCCCTTCCACACTTGTAACACAGCGTGGGGAGATTCTCATACATGACTTGGTAGACTTTATCCCGCACCCCCAAAGCCATTTTAAGCGGCGTCCTCGTACTAACCTCCACGCAAAATCTAGAAAATTTGCCCCTTGTTGCGTTCATCGTGTTGCGGTCAATTTTGATAGGATCCCCAATACAGCTTGCCAAGCCATGAACTATGCCTTCCGAGAGAAGTTCCATAGGTAAATTCATGATACGAACCCACGTTATTGCACTTTCGATCTTGTCCGTATCCGCATTAAAATCCAGAAACCACTTACGGATAGACAATAAGCTGCTCGCGAGGTGCCACGGGCCTTCGGTTAGAATCGTTTCACACTTAGATGCGACAACCCCTTTCAAACAGTAGTAACCATGCCCTAGGTCCATGAGTTCACGTGGAGGGACCACATGATATCAAGTTTAGTTTTTAGCGTCATAGTACCATGGGCGTCCAAGGACCCTAATGATTAGATTATCCTGCCACTCCCTACGTATGTGATCCTCAAGTTTGTCCAACAGAGTTACTTTTGTGATTGGTGAGTCCACGGAGGGTTCGTGAATGGTCAGGTGTTTTCGTACCTCGGCCGTTCGTTCCACGTCAAACCTAACATCCATCACGTTGCTCTTAGCCTTAGTAATTGATGCGTAGGAAGGGGGCGGTGGTCTAGGGTTCTGCATGTCTTGCATGGTGGCGTCCATGTCCTCCTCACCGATGAGGGGTCTGGGCCGTTTCTGTTGTCGTGCGGTGAATACAAAGTTGTCCAGAGGGACGAACTCGGTGGCCGCCGATTGGAGGGTGTCGGAATTAGCTGCGGGGGCGGGTAGGGTCATTGTTGGAAGGCTAATTTATCCTCTTTACAATAATTTATTTACTCACACAGCATGCACCATTTACTCATTTTCATCAACTTGACTGTATACAACAAGGCTTATCTATTTTTTTAAAGGTTTATATAATTTTAAAAAAATATTACTTTTTGACAAGAAAAAATTATTTTACAAATATAAATATATTTATAAAATATATAATAGATATTTTTTATAATAAAATATAATAAGGGCAATTTAGTCATTTAATAAAAAGATTAGGTGTTACTTTAAAGTTTAAACTTAATAGAGGGAATCTTTGGTTTTTGAAATCACAAGGAGGCATTGTGCACAATTACTCTAAATAATAATATCATTGTTTGTCATTCATATACTCTCGATGGCGTTCAATATTTTCTCCTTTATCCATGAACTATCCACAGCTAAATATGCATGTCTCGTACCTGATTGCAGAATAACAATGGCCATTGGACTATTCTACTATGGTCTGAAGGATACCACTGCTACATATGCTATGGACTTGTTCAACCTTATTCCAACAATCACTTTCCTCCTTTCCACTATCCTTAGGTACATTTTTTTTTATGAAGTTAATTTTTTTCTACACCATGCTTAAAATTAAAGTAATAAATTAAACGTTGTTTCTGTTTGCATTTTTGTTGACACTTTATTACCACCAACATCACTATATTATTTTCTTAAGATTTTTGCTTTTATAATGATGTGAAGGTTTGAGAAACTGGGGCTGCATAGTAGAGTTGGTAAAATAAAAGTTACAGGAGCAATGTTATGTCTTGCTGGAGCACTAACGACTGCTCTATTCAAGGGAAACTCTTTCCACTTTGGAAACAATGCCAAGCATGAAGGCAAAATCGATGTTAAAACGATGCAAAATAGGACTCGAGGAACAATATATTTAATAGCCAGTTGTGTCTCATATGCAATGTGGTTAATTTTACAGGTTAGAACTCATAATTAAGTCATAAGACACACATGACTTTAATTACTATTATCCTCAAAAAGACAAATTTGCTCCAAATAAACATGTTCATGTTGATTACAGGCAAAACTATTCAAAGTATTTCCCCATAAGTATTGCGCGACAATGCTTACATGTGTTCTTGCATCAGTGCAATCAGTGGTAATCGGGTTGTGCATTGATCGAAAACCACAATCATGGTATTTGGGTTGGGATCTACAATTGATAACCATAATCTACTCGGTACAATTATTTTTAACTTATGAATTTCCGCCTTGCAATGTCATGTGACAATTATTTGGATAATTTACTTTGTATGAATATATTTTTAATAATTATAGGGAATATTGGCCACAGCCGCCTCATTTTCTCTAATTATATGGAGCATCTCGAAAAAGGGACCAACGTATCCTTCCATGTTCAATCCTCTATCACTCATTATAATTGTCATTGTGGAAGCTCTCTTATTCAGTGAGGCCGTCTATATTGGAAGGTATAAGCTTCTTGATCTTTTACATGTTATATGTATATATATATATATATATATATATATAAATGTACACATATATATAAGTGTGTGTGTGTGTGTTTTAAATAATAATAAAAAATGAGATGATGTCAATGCAGCTTGATAGGTATGGTTTTGATCATTGTGGGGTTATACTCATTCTTGTTTGGAAAGAATGAGGAAATAAGGAAAAGCACCGTGCTTCCGATGAAACATAAAAACAAAGGTGGTGGAGGTGATGAAGAAACCAACGGAGCAGTTCCGGAATTGGTGGTGCAACAGTCCTCAGTCGAGGAAGTGTCATCAGAAATTAGTGAGACTAGAGAGTCAAATTGATTGTAAATAGGAGAATTTATCAATAATTGTAATAAGAAAAAAAAATCACATCTCATTCTTAAATCTTATAAATTGACAACAACATACAGGAAAAAATTATTAACAAATCAAAGTGTGTTAATTAGGTCACCTCACCCCTTTTTTTTGTCATCTTATGGATACGTAAGAAAATCTCTATATTTTAGTTATTACTTGCGCATGTACAATTTTGATAATGGCAAGTGACATTTTCAGCCTTCAATTTTAATCTTTAGTTCGGTGACTCTTTCAAGTGCATTTTTTGCCAGAATTGTTGACTTGCACGTGGATTAATAATTTGACTAAATTTAATGGTGATGCATGTGTGAAAAGCGCCTAGTGTGAGTGATATGCATGCAATTATAATGCTACGTACATTTACGTGTTTGCAAGTGACAGTCAAGTAATAAATAAATAAAATTATGTCTCTATAGTATCAAATTCCACATAGAGTGTGTGAATGCCTAGAATCTAACTATTATGCAAGACGTGAATAATAGAGAATGCATTAAATGAAGGACTAACTAAAAAATAGAATTTGAGTAGATTGATTGTACGGTTGTAAAGCATATGATGAATGGATATGTTCACATGTTTCACCACATATTAGTAGTTCATTAGACAAATCAACTAAAATATTTTAACCTGAAGTTGTGTGATCAGGATTGATAGTTCTTTCCACAGTGTTAAGCTGATGTTGCCTTAACACCGATCATCTATCACAATGTTAAGCATGTGTTGCCTTAACACTGCGAACTGTTAATCTACTTGACAAAGAATATGCAGCAGAAATTTAAAAAACACAAGTAGATATATTTCAGAAGATTATAATTAATTATAATCTTTCTAGCCTTAGGCGAAAAAATCACAATGAATAATGATTTTAACAAAACGTTTCTCTCAACTCTCAAACTCACACTTTCAAGTTGATCAAACTCAATCAAGCAAACAAAGATCAACTCCTTAACTCTAAAAACTAGATTTAACTCGTTAATCTCAACCCCGATAAAGCAAGACAAAACCTAACAACAAGTGATCTAATCTCTCTGGATTATTTAGCTATATTGTCTTGTGTTTGTCTTGATGTACTTCACACCTTTATATAGGTTTCTTGAAACTTGATCTTCAAAGTATGTTTTACACGATTTAGGTAACTCTTGAAACTTCCTTGTCAAACCCTACTCCCTTCTTGAATAATTGTTCCCTTTATTAGAGTTCTAATAAGGAAAGCCACCTTTTTCACTTCAAAACATATCTTGGAAATTTTCCTAGTTGCATTCGAACTTCAACTCTTTCCTTCTTTGAAACCGTGTTCGGTTGACTTTCTTCAAAGATCATATCTTCGAATTAGGAAACTTGTAATGCTCTCCCTTATGTTAAGATTCATTCCTGGACATAACCAAAGACAACTAAAACCGTGGAACTTGATTAATAAGTGAATAAAAGGCAAAACTCAAATATCAGCAAATTTAAACCCTGAATGTTAGAAAGTTTCTGGTTTGAATGTTATCTCAACATTGAAGCTTCAATGTTGATCTAACATTGACCAAACATCTTGCACTTTCATAACCTATTGAGTATTGCCGAGTATTTAGTTGTTCAATAGATTCATGATCTAATGGCAGCTTTTGCTTTTTCCTAAAGACTTAACCTCTTTAATTATCTAGACTATTAGGCCGAATAGTCCGATCGTCAATCGTTTTAGAACAACAATTAAGTCAAGATCGAATTTACCATTCGATAGTGTTAACTATATGTACTAGTAAAGGTAAGTATATATTCATGTGATCAAATTATTATACATGATTCGTGTTAGTTAGTCACAACGTATAATATCAATTCAGTGAGTAATATATAGTCTAACATCTACAACAAATCAGTAATATATAGTCTAACATCTACAACTCAGGCAAAACGCATTGGCATCGTGAATCCAGCGAGAGCTAATCCTAGCCATGCACAAATAAAACTAATCATATCTAAGTAGTCAAAATTCAAACAACAACTCAAATAGATTAAATAGTCATTCATAAATCGGACCCACTCCCTACTCAAAACAGTTGATCTTCATTATGTATGACCTATTAACATGTATAATTGTATGAAGATTTTTTCGGCCCGATTTTGACAAAAAAATAAGTCTTTTATAAGTCTAGTTAGTGTTAACTTGTGAGTTGGGATCATGTGATTATGTAACGAACCGCGTGAGTAGAACAACAAAATCAAAACACCTCATATTATAAGTTGAGTAGCTATTCATGATTGATTAGTCGTTGTCTCCAAGTACAAATCAAAACCACGCGGCAAAGGATCAAATTACTAAGAACAAATTAAAGTCGCATAAATCGTAATTAATTTATCCTCCATTATATATACCCAGCCACTATTGTGGAACGAACTTTAATATGTTAACTTAATTATCTAGGACGAATTATTTGTTCTGTCCCTTAACTCTTTTTTTTAATAATTTAAATGCCTTTTTAGGTTCGGGCCGAATAAAAATACCCTGTAACTTTTAGTTTTTCTACTAAAAATGTCAAGTTTATTTTATTCGGGCTAAATTGCTTACGTACTAATCAATAAAACGCTTGTCCAAGTCAACAAAGCGCACCGCCACGTCGTCATTTTTTTCGCCCAAAAAAACATTTTTAACACAACACTCTTATAACACAACTTGACGAGTTCCAAATTCAAAAATAACCCCTATAGTTTGAAATTACACTTTGCTCCCCAAAAAATAAAAATAAAAACGATTTTTTTATTATTTACTTAAAATTTTATATTTATATCTTAAAAACTAAACTACAATTATTTTAATTTAAGTTTTTCTAATGTTTATATAAAATTATATTTTTTTATTAATATATAAAATACTTAATCAAATAAAAATATAAAAAACAACAAAAAATACATTAATAAAAAATAAAAATAATCAATTACCTTTAAGATTTTTTTTTTAATTACCCAAATCTATTAAAAAAAAGTCTATCTCCTCACCCCCCCCCCCCCCCCCTCTCATCTTTCACCACCCCCAACTGAATCTGTAATACTTCGTCGGAAAACAACCACCGTCACCTCATCAAAATCAACATAGTCCCAATCGAGCTCGTTCAACATCCGAATCCATCATTTCTCACTCAACCTCATAATAACCAACAATGGCGGCAAACTCGGACCTGCAATTACCTCAAATTCACTCCAAACACAGCTCAATTACCTCAAATTGAACAATCACGCCAAACTAGGAATAGAAATTTCGGATTCACATATTATTTTGCCGAGGGAAGTGAAATCGGACATGCGACGCGACGATTTAATGGCGACGTCGTGCCAGCAGATTCCGCCGCGGCACATCTCGTGGTCGTGATCTCTGCCACTACCGCCGTCGACTGTACGAGCACGAAACTGTTGTGTTTTTGGATATTTAGGGAGAAGTAATTAGAGGACTAATAAAAGTGTGAATATAAAGTGCAGAAAATTAAATACTAATTTTAGGATAATTTTCGTTGTTCTCAAAAGGAAGAAAGTTACAGTACTTATAGAATTAGAAATGAGCTGCAAAAGCTGCTAACGGTACTATAACGGTACAATCCACACATAGGATTCCTCAACGGTACTAAATTCAAGGGACTAGATGAGCTGTTGGCTTTTATTTGTGGCCGTCCGATCCTTCAAATTATTTGATGCAGATAACTTATAAAAACGTGATGTAGATAACACGTTTCTTTCTTCATATTTGACCAGATTCATTTGCCACCAGGTGTCACTTTCACTTATGTCTGAATAAGACTTTTATCATTCACTTTTGCCACATGTGCGTCATTTCTCTTCTTCTCTTTTGATCTCTTTTTGATTTTTGCTTACTCCTTTTTATGAAATGCTAACTTTTCTTCATTTTTCATCTGTAGGGACGTGACATTACTCCCCCACGCGAAAGGTCCTTGACCCCAAGGATCGAATTGGAGAAATTTGGTGCGAATATGGGTGAAATCCTCCCATGTAGTAGATTCCGGACCAGAATTACTCCACTGGATGAGGACTTGAGGTATGAGTTCGTGATTCCTTTCAATAGACCGTTTGTCGATGACCATGAAAAGGTCAATTTGGAATCTGCCTTGCATGTCAGTAGGGGGTAAAGTTGGAGTGAGAATTATGCTATTACTGAGTTTTTTCTTGAGAAGGGAAACGTGGAAAACAGGGTGAATGAGTGAAGTAGGGGGTAGATCAAGTTTGTAGGCCACTGGGCCAATTTTTTTTCAGAATTGTATAAGGGCCATAGTATTTGGCTGATAATTTGAGGTTTTTTCTGAGGCTTAAAGTATTTTGTCGAAATGGTGGGAGTTTAAATAAACTTGCTCTCCAACCTCAAAATTTATGTCTGATCTGTGCCTATCTGCAAAATACTTCATTCTGTCTTGTGCATGTTGTAAATTGAGCTTGATCTGTTGTAGTAAGTTCTGCCTTTCTGTGAGTAGATCACTGACTTCCTTGCTAGTAGGCTCCAAATAAGAATTTAAAGTGAGGTGGGTTGGTTGATATCCATACAAGGCCTGAAATGGTGTCATTTTCAGGCTTGTATGGAAGTTGGTGTTGTACCAAAACTCCGCCATAGCTAAGCACTTGTGCCACCTTTTAGGGTTGTCAAACACCATGCTCCTTAGGTAGTTTTCCACACATTGGTTGACCCTTTCGGTCTGCCATCCGACTGAGGGTGGTAAGCTGTACTGAGGTCAAATTGCACACCCAATGACTTGAAAAGTTCTTTCCAGAAGCTGTTGGTGAAGACTTTGTCTCTATCAGAGACAATGCTTACTGGCAGCCCATGCAACCTGTAGACACAATCTAAAAATACTCTTGCCACAACTTGGGCAGTAAAGGGGTGTGAAAGAGCACAAAAATGACTATATTTTGAAAATCTTTCTACAATAACAAGAATAACACTTTTTCCTTCAGATATAGGAAGGCCTTCAATGAAATCCATGGTTATATGAGACCATGCTTGGTGAGGTATGGGGAGAGGTTGTAATAAGCCAGGGTAAGGGGAGTGATCAGCTTTTGTAACACAACAAGTGTCACAAGTTTGTACAAATTTAGTGACATCATTTTTAAGCTTGGGCCAATAAAAAACAGCTTTGATTCTCATATAAGTACACTGTATGCCAGAATGTCCACCATAAGAAGATGAGTGAAAAGCTTGTAAGATGAGTTGCCTTAGCTCATGGTTTGTACCCACACAAATCTTGCCTTTAAATCTTATAATACCATTAGTAACAGAAAAGTCAGCAAAGAGATCAGAGTTTAAGGATTTAGCAGCTAAGATATTAAGACAAAATTCATCATCTTCATAACTTTGTTGGACTTTGACAGCCCAATCAGGTTGTACAACTGTTAATGCTATGCAAGTGGTGTTATCTGAGTGTTGCCTGGACAGAGCATCAGCTGCTCTGTTCTGAGTACCTTTTTTGTACTGAATTTCATAATCAAGCCCCAGCAACTTTGCAATCCATTTTTGTTGCAAAGCTGGGGTAATTTTTTGTTTAAGCAAGTACTTTAAACTTTGTTGATCAGCTTTGATCACAAAGTGGTGTCCTTGCAAGTAATGTTTCCATTTTTGAATGGCCATAAGGACTGCAAGAAATTCCCTTTCATAAATGGATAGCAACTGATTCTTAGGACAAAGTATCTTGCTTAGGAATGCGATAGGCTTACCTTCTTGCATTAATATTGTACCAATACCTTTACCACTGGCATCTGTCTCAATAACAAATGATTTTGTGAAGTCTGGTAAACTTAGAGTAGGTGCTTCTGTCATTACTCTTTTTAAATGTTCAAAAGCTTGTTCAGATTCACTGGACCACTTAAAACAGTCATTTCTTAGCATCTGAGTTAGGGGTCTACTAATGAGCCCATAACCTCTAATAAACTTCCTGTAGTATCCAGTGAGACCTAGAAAACCCCTTAGTCTTTTCACAGTAGTAGGTTTAGGCCACTTAAGCATGCATTATATTTTAGATGGATCAGTAGAAACACCTTGATCACTTATGATATGACCTAGGTATTCAATACTTGATAAACCAAATTCACATTTAGACATTTTAGCATATAGTTCTTCTTTTCTGAGTATTTGTAAAACTGTAGCTAAGTGTTTGAGGTGTTGCTCCCAGTTAGGGCTATAAATTAGGATATCATCAGAAAAGACTAGGACAAATTTCCTTAAAAAATGTTCAAAAATCTGATTCATAAGTGATTGAAAAGTAGCAGGAGCATTGCAAAGCCCAAATGGCATAACTAAAAATTCAAAATGTCCATTATGAGTTTGGAAAGCAGTTAAATATATGTCCTCCTCTCTCATTATGATTTGAAAATACCCTGATCTAAGATCAATTTTTGAAAAATACTTAGCTCCATGCAATTCATCAAGTAGTTCATCAATTACTGGGATAGGATATTCATGTTTAATGGTGAGAGAGTTGAGATACCTGTAGTCCACACACAATCTCCAATTGGAGTCCTTTTTTCTCACCAAAAGGACATGAGATGCAAATGGGCTCTTACTGTGTTGTATGACCCCATCTTTGAGCAGATCCTTAACTATATTCTCAGTTTCCCCTTTATAAGCATGTGAGTATCTATAGGGATGTTGATGCTTGGGAGTACTCCCCTGTTTGAGCAGAATTTGATGTTCAGTGGTTCTGGATGGTGGGAGACCTGTTGGTTCCTGGAAAACAGAGTCAAATTGGTGTAATAATTTGTGTAACTCAGGTTTGAGTTCACCCTTGTCAGTGTTAATAGTGAGTGAAAAAACTTGATCTGGTTTCTTACTAACAAGCCTTTGCATTTCACTGACAGAAACTAATGTACACTGTGGGGGGTCACTGTGGGGGGTCAGTGATACCTTGGAAAAGGGTTTTAACTCCCTCTATGTTGATACTAACAATCATCTTAGTGAATATAAACTCCACAGGTTCATGCTTTTTGAACCAATCACATCCTATTATCATATGGCAGCCTCCAATTTTGAGGAGTTTGAAGGAAGATGAGAAAGTGTAACCTTGCATCTGTTATGTGAAGGTGGTGATTTTATTGCTAATGAGCTTTCTCCCATCAGCTACACTGACAGTGGTGGGGGATACATTCTCTAGGAGACACCCTAGCTTGATGGCTATTTCCTCATCCAAGAAGCAATGGCTTGCCCCTGTATCTAGCAAGATGAGTAATTTTTTCTGTTTGTGGTTACCTGCTAATTTCATTGCGCTGCTGCTGTGGCTTCCAGCTAATGCACTGACTGATACTTTGGCAAATTGTTCTTCAACTTCTGGAGTGAGGGTGTATGCCTGTTCTAAGTACATCAAATATGTGTCTTCCTCATCAGGTGTTAGTTCCATAGTAAACAGTCTAGCAGTACATTTATGATTAAAGGTGTATGGATCATCACTATTGTAACACAAACCTTTCTCTCTTCTAGCTCTCATTTCAGAAATAGATAATGTTTTCCTTTGGGGTTGGGGGGCAGGGAGTAGTGGCACACTAGGTTTTTGTTGGTGTGGAGGAAGGTGATTATAGTCTATCTTCTTTTGATTTGTAAAGACAAATGAGTTGTTCCACTTGGGTTTTGATTTTTTTACTAATGCTTCTATAGTTCTCTCCTGTTTTCTAGCTAACTCTATAGCATGTTGGAGTGTAGGGGGTGTAAACATATCAATAAAGGACTGTAGATCATCATTTAAACCACTAATAAAGCTACCAATGAGATAAGGATTAGAAAACTCCCTGCTGTTGAATAAGAGTAAGTGTGAGGTGAGTTCTTCAAATTTTTCAATATACTCCTCCAAGCTTCCTGTTTGTCTAAGCTTGTTGAAGTCACTGACCACCTTCTCTTCTCTTAATTCATCAAATCTTGCTCCCACTAGCCTTATGAACTGCTCCCAATGTATTCCCATCATTTTCATGTAGTAGTTTCTGTACCAAATGGAAGCTTTTCCATCAAAGTAGATGGCTGCTAGTGTGACTTTCTGGGTTTTAGGTATATTGGGGTTTAGTGAGAAGTAGCAATTGCATTTAAGGACCCAATCTCTGGGGTTAGTTCCATCAAATCTTGGGAAATCAATTTTTGGTAAATTGGGTGGGGCTCTTGGGCTTACTGGTTGAGTACTGATTTCACCAAATTTGGGTTTACCTAGAGTGATGTTTATTTGTGGTTGCTCACTGAATCTGCTGTTGTCTGCTGGTGGGGGCCTTGGGCCTTGATTGTTCAAGCTCCCTGCTAATTGTTGTTGTAGAACAAGTAGCATAAAGCTGATTTCTGTGTGATTTTGCTCATGAGCAGCAGCTTGTTCTTCAAGCTTTGATTTGATGGTGAGAATTTGATCTTGGAGGTTAGCTTCAGAAGCTTCCCTCCTCGTGTTCTCCTCTTGAATCTGTGTTTCTTTTTTTTTCTGATTTTCATAAAGCTCTTTTAGGGTAGGCCCGTTTGCCATTTTTTCCCCAAGGAAAATCTGGCTCTTAGATACCAAATGTTGTGTTTTTGGATATTTAGGGAGAAGTAATTAGAGGACTAATAAAAGTGCAGAATATAAAGTGCAGAAAATTAAATACTAATTTTAAGATAATTTTTGTTGTTCTCAAAAGGAAGAAAGTTACAGTACTTATAGAATTAGAAATGAGCTGCAAAAGCTGCTAACGGTACTATAACGGTACAATCCACACATAGGATTCCTCAACGGTACTAAATTCAAGGGACTAGATGAGCTGGTGGCTTTTATTTGTGGTCGTCCGATCCTTCAAATTATTTGATGCAGATAACTTATAAAAAACGTGATGTAGATAACACGTTTCTTTCTTCATATTTGACCAAATTCATTTGCCACCAGGTGTCACTTTCACTTATGTCTGAATAAGACTTTTATCATTCACTTTTGCCACAGGTGCGTCATTTCTCTTCTTCTCTTTTGATCTCTTTTTGATTTTTGCTAACTCATTTTTATGAAATGCTAACTTTTCTTCATTTTTCATCTATAGGGACGTGACAGAAACATCCGCTTAAGCTGTGACCATTTTTGAGAAGATGATATTTTCTTTTGGACTTAAGTAATTGAAAAAATAATTTTAAAGTTAATGATTTTTTTATGAATGTATTTCCTATATATATACTATTATATAAAAAACCCATTGTGACATCAATCTTTTGATTTCCAACTTTAACCTTTGTGTTTTAGCTATATTGTGAAAATTTCTTATTAAATCCCCAAAATAGCCTTACAAATTAAGTTAGACTAATTAATTATATTACTAATTATAATTAATGACTTACTTTTCCCATAATCTATTTTTCTTCCATTGTTCTACTCAGAATTAATGGAACAGATTATCTAGATAAATCTTCTTCTTTAACCCACATAGAATGACATTGAAAAAAGAATTATGCTCGCGGGAACCACGTGCTACATTTGCTAGTATATATACTAATAAAATACTGTCCGTGCATGTTCAGTCGCTGACGACTCAATAAGCCATAAACACATGAAAGGCAAACACTTCATTTTTGTATTCCACGTATTACGTATGCTCATTCCAATCATGTAATCAGTACAATCATGTTTGCGTATTTCGGTGCATGTTGGTATTATTTTGACAATAAAGTGCCCCCGGTTGATTAATATATGCAGTGCCGCAATGGTTAAAAGCGCTATTTTGATTTTAAAAATAACCGATTCCAAATAAATGATAAATATTATTATGCGTGCCTCAGTGATTAATCTTATTCTATGGTAAGAGGATCCTAGCGATTAATCAATCGATAATTTAATTGCCATTTTTAAAAGTTTTGTTCTAATTTTAACGATATCCAATTCAAAATAAATTATATTCATTATTACGCGGGTCCTCGAAATATTAAATATTAATTCGTTATATATTTTTTGGATCCAAATGGCTATATGCGCGTGGGTTGCCAAACTACTAATTACTAATTTATTTTATATTAGGTGACCCCCAGTCGATTAATATGCATGGGTCCACAAGGTAATTATTACAGCAAAACAAAATAGAATATCGTAACGAGACCACTACGTTAAAAAGTATAATTTTTTTGGGGCAAAATTGAAATGAATTAAAAAGGAAAATGACAATTCAACAATTTACAACAGACCATTAATTATTAATTCGCTTTATATTAGATGGGTTCCAACGATTAACGCGTGTCGAGCCCCCAACTATTAGTACGATGATCCTAAACCATTAATTGCTAATTCGTGTTACATTAGATTGACCCCAATCGATTAATGCGCATGGGCCCATAAGGTATTAGTTACTTTAAAACAAGATGGACGATATAATAAGTTAAATAAGAAAGCTTTTGGGACAAAACCAAAAAAAAAAATAAGATTTGAAGGACTGTCTTGCAATTTATCACAGACGATTAAATAGATCATAAACACATGAAAGGCGCACCCTTCATTTGTATTTCACATATTACGTATGCTTGCAAAATAAGATCGACGATGGAATGAGCCCAATAAGAAAGCATTTGAGGCCAAAAAAAAGAAAACTTAAAATATGAAGGACTATACAATTTACCGTGTGACACATAAGTAAGTAACAGAAAACTTTAGAGGCGAAATTCAGAGAGTTGAAAACTGCAAGGACTATTTGGCAATCTATAGTGGACAAGAAATAAGGAAAATTAAATGTTAAAGGACTGTTTTACAATTTACATTGGGACCCATAGTTAAATAATAGAACATTTTAGGGGCAAAATAGAAAGAGTTGAAAACTGCAAAGACAATTCTGCAAACTGCAAGGGCAATTCTGCGATTGTGCTAACTTCCAGTCAAAACTTGCGGCCATCTCTTTTTTTTTTTGGGTTTGTGTGGCAAAATAGTAATTAGCATTAAAAAATAGGGGCAAAAAAGGAAAAAAAATGGTTGATAGGGAGGTGTTATCCCTTCTTATTATTATAGCAGATCCTAGCGATTAATCTTATCGCAATCGATAATTTAATTGCCATTTATACAAGCGTTGTTCTAATTTTGACTATATCCAGTTCAAAATAAAGGATATGCATTATTAGTTATTACGCGGGTCCTCGAAACATTAAATATTAATTCGTTATATATTTTTTGGATCCGAATGGCTATATGCGCGCGGGTCGCCAAATTAATAGTTACTAATTTATTTTATATTAGGTGACCCCAATCGATTAAGATGCACTAGTCCACAAGGTAATTTTTACTGCAAAACAAAATAGAATATCGTAACGAGACCACTACGTTAAAAAGTATAAATTTCTGGGGTAAAATTGAAAGAATTAAAAACGAAAATAACAGTTCAACAATTTACAACAGACCATTAATTACTAATTCATTTTATGTTAGGTGGGTTCCAACGGTTAACGCGTGTCGAGCCCCCTACTATTAGTGCGCGGATCCTAAACCATTAATTACTAATTCGTATTACATTAGATTGACCCCAATCGATTAATGAGCCCATAAGGTATTAGTTACTTTAAAACAAGATGGACGATATAATAAGTTAAATAAGAAAGCTCTTGGGAAAAAAATAAAAAAATAAAAAATTAAAGGACTGTCTTGCAATTTATTGCAGACGATTAAATAGATCATAAACACAAGAAAGGTGCACCCTTCATTTGTATTTCACATATTACATATGCTTGAAAAATAAGACGGGCGATGGAATGAGCCCAATAAGAAAGCCTTTGGGGCCAAAAAAAGAAAATTTAAAATATGAAGGACTATTATACAATTTACCGTGTGACACATAAGTAAGTAACAGAAAACTTTAGAGGCGAAATTCAGAGAGTTAAAAACTGCAAGGACTATTTGGCAATCTATAGTGGACAAGAAATAAGGAAAATTAAATGTTAAAGGATTGTTTTTGAATTTACATTGGGACCCATAGTTAAATAATCGAAAATTTTAGGAGCAAAATAGAAAGAGTTGAAAATTGCAAAGACAATTCTGCAAATCTACAATTGTGCTAACCGCTAGTCAAAACTTGTTGCCATCCCTTCTTTGTTTTTTTTTTTGTTTGAGTGGCAAAATAGCAATTAACATTAAAAAACAAGGGCAAAAAAGGGAAAAATATGGTTGATAGGGAGGTGTTATCCCCTCTTATTATTATAGTTAGGATATATATATACTAGGCAACTGCGCCTGTGCGGAGCACGGGCATGTTTCGTTTTGAGAAATAAATACTTTTTATGTAGAAAAACAATAAATATTTTTACATGTTTAAAAATGATATTCAAATTCTATTTTTTAAATAACTTGCAACTGTAATATTAATATTTTCTTAAAACAGAATATAGTAATTTGTTAAACTTATAGGACAAAAGCAAAACAATGAAAGATGGAAGAAATTATTAGTTACAACCGCTGCACCACGTTATTGCATATGACGTTGTGCAGCCAACCAATAAAAAACTTACAAATTGATAATAATATCACAGTCATCATTTTTATAATTTTTTCTATATCTTCTCTCTCATGTACAAACACACACAGACGGCTTTTCAGCCACGAATCAAATATTAACATCTATAAGTTTCTTATGCCAAGTGCTAGATCTGTATTATGTGCGTTGTTTTTTTTTCTTTTCCCTGCTTTCAAACCAAAGATTAACCTCTACGAATTTCGTGTGCACATCTCTTTATTTCCTATTCTTAATTTCCTCTCTAATAGAAGAAATTTCCACTCATTCTTGACATTTTTTACTTCCTAGAAATCGTGTACTGTGACAAACTTAGTCATTTTACATACCATAAAAAATTATAAAGTGTAAGAAACCGCAGATGATGAGATTGCTAATTAAGAAAATTGTTGAAGTTTCTTTTGTAGTTCTGGAGGTCAAAGAAAAACAAAATAAAGAGATTTGGATCTATATTTTATAAATAAAAAAGGCGTGTAAAATTAAAAGTTTGGTGTGTCAATGTGTTTTTCGACGGTAGAATGAACAGACTTAGACCGACATTTTTATTCGGGCATGTGTTGGTGTGTGCGAGTGAACCAATGAAGATGAAGAAGACAATTATAATCATGATGTGTAATTGATTTATTTTTTCGCTATCTTACGTGTAAGTTTTTTATTGGAGCGTTGCACCACATAGGACACAATGACGTGGTGCAGCGGTTGTAAGTAATAATTTCTTGAAATATGGACAAGCATAAATATTAGGCGGGGTCAATGTAAATACACTCGGACCATTGTACTATTAATTACTTAAACCTAACTGGGACGAGTTTAATGATGTATTACTGCATAACCAAAAACATAATATATTAAAATGTATGTTCTAAAATTTACAGCGAACCCCCACGGTATTGAGTATTAATCAATTTTAGACTAAGCGGGTCTCAATTGTTTAATACGCGCGAGCACACAAGTTATTTATTACAGAAAACCCCAAAAATATAGTAGCAAAACTTTTGAGGCAAACTGAAATAAGTCTAAAATAAAAGAACCAATTAACAATTTACAGTAGGGCCTATAAATAAATAACAAAAACTTTTGGGTCAAATTTAGAAAAAGAAAAAAATTAAAAGAATCATTTCGCAATTTACAGCAGGCCAATAAATGCGAGACGTAAAACTTTTGAGGCAAGATCAAAAGATTTTAAGAAATAAAAGGACTATTATGCAATTTACGGAGGACCACAATGCTATTAACTGTTAAGAAATTTTATTATTTGCGGGTCCCAACCGATCAATACGTGCGGGCCTTCCAAATATTTATTACTGAAAAATAAAACATAATACAATAATTAGCTGAACTTACAGGGGCAAAATTGAAAAACGAAAAATCAACATCTACAGCTTGCTTGAAAACATTCATTCTTATTATATAGTAAAGATAAAGATAAAGATAAAGAAAAGATATATATATATATATATATATATACTAGAAAACTTGTCTGTGCTCCGCACGGGCTCATATTTTTCTTCTTTGTCTTTCGTTTACTTTAATTTCAATACCAAATTTTTTATTTTATTTGTCCCGAAACTTCATGTCTTTTGGAATTGCGTCAAAAATGTTATTAATCATTCATTCTCTTATTTCTTCTTTTCTGCCTTTCATACTTCAATTCCATGATCAAATTCTTATCACGAAACTTCACGAATTTTCTATGCACGAGCAAGGTCTCATAAATACTAAATTGAAATCGTTTTTTCACAAACGCAACTATTTTTTTTTCGGTAACCACCTTTATCACCCTCATCCCACCGTGTATTAGTAGCACCACGTCAGCAATATACGATTACACAAATTATTTATCTCACGGTTGTTTATGTCTTTCCCTTTTACCCTTTCTTCTATTTTATTTTTTTTCTCATTTATTATCTTGTGTCTGCCTCACTCGCTCTTTGCCTTTTTTTTTCTCCCTTTTTTTTCTTCTTGATTTGAAGTTTCAACATATTGGAGTCAAAACTTGCGTGTGCGGCACCCTTTTCTTTTCTTTTTCTTTTTGTTAATTAGACGCAATAAAATAGGGACTTAATAGGTAGCAAAAAACCCACAATTGTTGATGCCTCACCCAATTACCCTTTTCTTTTCTTTTTTTATTCATTTTCATGTGCCTGCCCCTCTCGCTCTTCTCCTTTTGTTTTTTTTTTCTGACTTCAACATATTGGAGTCAAAACTTGCGGCTGAGTTTTTATTTATTTATTAATTTATTTGTAATTTGAAGAAACAATACAGACTTAATAATTGGGCACGGCTTCGACTATTCTCGCAGCCCGCCAATTAGATTTACAGTAGGGCTCAAAAAAATAAATAACATAAAACTTTTGAGGCAAGTTTAAAAAATAGTAAAAATTAAAAGGACCATTTGGCAATTTACAGTAGGCCATAAGTACAAAACGTAAAACTATCGAGGTGATATCGTAATAATTTAGTAAATAAAAGGACTGTTCTGCAATTTACGGAGGACCACAACGCTGTTAGGTATTAATAAATTTATGGTTTGCGGGTCCCAACCGATTAATGCATGCAAGTTCTCCAGATATTAATTACTGTAAAATAAAACATAATATATTAACTAGTTGAACATTCAGGGACAAAATCGAAACACAAAAAAATGTATGTCTGCAGCCTGCTTGCGTTTACATCTATTCTTATTATATATATATATTAAAGATTAAGGAATTAAACATCTTATTTTTTTAAGATATAAATAAACACCGTTAAGAAATATATATTATGTGGTGCAAGTGCAATTTTAAAATATTATAATAGTAGTTTTTGAATTTGGGACTTGTCAAGGTGTGTAATAATAAGAGTTTTGTGTTAAAAACGTTTTTTGGACAAAAAAAATAACGACGTGGCGGAGCGCTTTTTTGACTAGGTCGAGTGTTTTGTTGACTGGACTGTCCCGTAAGCGATTTAGCTCGAGTAAGACGAATTGGGCATTTTTGGTAGAAAAAAATGAAAGTTACGGGACATTTTTAGTTGGCCCGAACCAAAAAGGTCATTCAAATTAAAAAACAAAATTGTGGGGCAGAAACAATAATTCATCCAATTATTTATGACTAGAAAAGTATTTATGATAATTTATAATATATAACAAGAAATGATAATCTAAGAGATTTAGATGATAACAGCTGCACCAACTATGCTTGGCTATAATTTGTGTTGTTTTCCAAATTATAGGGGATGTTCATTTAATTAGGTTAAAGATATAATTAACAATATATACCATAACACGCAAAAATTACTCCATTGATCATTTAAACGGCAAACTCAAATTAATACAACTCGTCCCTATAAACATCTAATTTGGAGCAAGACAAATCATTCTCCTTTTTTTCTAAGTGAGAAAGGATTAAGGTTTTGTCCATCCTTGCAACCACATACAGACGCATCTTCTTGTATAAGTGTATCTAAAATCATTTCTCTTCACCCCACAAATCAAAAGACATTTTGAGAAATACTTTTATGTATGGGAAAATGGAATGGTTAAAAGATGCACGAGTACCACTTGGGATGCTTGTGGTACAAATGATTTATGCCGGGATGCAGCTTCTGTCTAGAGTTACACTTGGCCAGGGCACTTTTGTTTTTGCTCTCATATCGTATCACAATTTAGTGGCCGCTATTTGCATCGCGCCATTTGCTCTTTATTGGGAGAGGTATGCTGTTCCCGCTATTTTATCTCCCTTTTTATTAGTGTTTTCTTCTACTATTAAAATTATGATTTAGATGACGTAATACTAAGTAATTAATTGGGTGGTGTTTTTGCCATGCAGATATGCTCGGAAGATTGACTTTGCAATATTCCTCTTTCTTTTCATCTTAGCATTAATTGGGTAAGAAACTTGAACTGGTATCCTATTTTTACCCTCTCTTTCTTTTTCTGGTTAAAACTATTAGAGGGTAATATAATATTTCTCCCAAAAGGACTCTATTGGAGGGAGGGGGTGTAAGATATATTTATCAAAAAGCCAAAAGAAAGAGAGGGGCACGATATTAATTTAGAGAAGCCCAAGATCATTCACAAGCCGTGAGATTGATTTTAAGAGGTTTCCTCACGTGTAAGCTGGAATGACATGATATCCTATCATGTGAGTTAGAGAGTAAGAAGGTCCAACATTGACTTAAATAGCTCTGATAGATTTAGATTCCCTTATATTTTTTGCTACAAGGCTTTATTAGAGGAAAATTGGCATGGCATTAATATAGAAAAGCTCGAGGTCATTCCTAAGCAATGTGAAGTAGATTTCAAGAGAAACCTTACATGTTTTGAATGCAGGAAGTTTTGATTGAAGAACAATTAATATATTCTCTAAATTCATCTTCATGTATACATGATTTGATTATATGACATTGCGCACAAAAATAACCATTGAAGAGTAATATTCCAGTGAATCCTCAATGATCCCGCACAAAAATAACCGTTAAAGTGTAATATTGCAGCGAATCCTCAATGACCTCGAGGGACGACTTCTGTTCTTTTCTCTTTAGTGTTTTTCCTTCAAGCTCTTTACTTTATCTCTTACAACTGGGTGTTTGTTAATGTTGGCTTCATTTTTAGAAGCCCAAATACTTTGCAACAAAATGGAGGGAAATAATTGTAATGACATGCTAAAAAAACGAGTTCTACTTGCACTTTTGCCCGTGTTTGGAGTACATGTTGAGATTTAGGGAGGAGCGAGAGTTTCCTCATTGACTAAATGACACAAGAAATTTTTTGCATATTAAAATAATGAAGGGTATTTTTTGCTAATTAAATATGTAATTTTTGGTATTTTACTCATATAGTGAATGAGGGTTTTCGTTGAAAATCATATAATTTTACTTACGCACTTAATGATTCGTAAAATCTATTGCGTTATGTAGAAATCAATTATTACTAAACTACTATTATTTGTTGTGATTATATTTTTTTTGCCATAATACTGTCCTTATAATTAAGTTTATTATTCAAATACACTTGAAATTGTGGTGATCAATATTCAAGTGCATATGCGTACATGCATGATGCAGGATAGCAATCATCTTGGGATTATTCTACTATGGTCTCAGGGACACCACAACTACTTACGCGATGAACTTATTATTCACCCTTGCTCGGACAATCACTTTCCTTTTATCAACTATCCTAAGGTGAAAATCCTTAAACATTAATGAACAATAAATAAAATGCATTTACTTTCTAATGTCACTGTGCACACTTGTTTAATCAATTAACATTCACATTTTTTACTTAATGATATTTTAATAATTTTTGTTTTTTGGAAATATATGCAAAATCGAAACTCTAGGGATGCGTAGTAGGGCTGGTAAGAAAAAAATTATAGGAACAACGTTATGCCTTGTTGGAACACTAACAACTGTGCTATACAAGGGAAAGTCTTTCCACTTTGGCCATCATGCCAATCATGGGGTCAAAATTGTTGTAAAGACAACGCAAAATATGACTCGAGGAACATTGCTCGTAATATCAAGCTGCTTCTCGTTTGGAGTGTGGTTAACTTTACAGGTTCAGTACTGAAAAGAAGTCATAAGACATGACTTTTGTTAATTATCATCTTATGTTCTATTTTGTTGAGTTACAATATATGTACCAATTTACTTTGATCTTATTGTTGTTATCGTTACAGGTGAAGTTATTCAAAGTATTTCCCTACAAATATTGTGCAACAATGCTCACATGTGTCATGGCATCAGTGCAAGCAATGGTAATTGGACTGTGCATTGATAAAAAACCTAAAGCATGGAACTTGGGTTGGGATCTACAATTAGTTACCATAATTTACACGGTATGTACATAACAAATAAATCATTTACTAGACATAGTGGCAATTTTACCTTTTTAGTTATAGGGATTATTGGAGAAGGGGAGCCTTGGCGCACTGGTAAAGGTGTTGTTGTGTGACTGAGAGGTCACGGGTTCAAGTCATGGGAACGGCCTCTTGTCAAAATTGACAGGGGAAGGCTTACCCCTTATACACCCTTGTGGTGGGACCCTTCTCCGGACCCTCGCATTGCGGGGTGCTTTCGTGCACCGGATTGCCCTTTTTTTTTTTTTTTTAGTTATAGGGATTATTGGGCACAGCGGCCTCATTTTCTTTGATTCTATGGAGCATTTCAAAAAGAGGACCTACATACCCAACAATGTTCAATCCACTCTCCCTAATTATAATCGCAATTGTAGAAGCTCTCTTATTCGGTGAAGTCGTTCATGTGGGAAGGTATAAAACTGATAGATTTCTTTCACATGTTCCTTTAAATAATTATTTTTAATTAAGAGCACATAAATAAACCGGATAATTTTGATTTAGCTTGATAGGCATGACATTAATCATTGTTGGATTATACTCATTCCTGTGGGGCAAGAATGACGAAATAAGGAAAAGTGTGGCTCTTCCGGTAAGACAAGAAAAAGACGAAGGTGGCGGTGAAGCTTCAACTGAATTAACAGTGGTGCAATCCTCAGCCACAACGATACGGGATGTTTCAGAAATTAGCGAAATTAAAGATTAGTAAAAGTGTTGTAATTAGTTGAACTTCTATGGTCGATATTAGGGCTGTGCAAAAAGAATCGGATCGATCGAATCGAGTGAAAATCGATCGAATGATCCGATCCGAGGATCGAATCGAATATTTGATCCGACTTTTGATTTTTGCCTTAGGATCGAACCCCAATTTGATTCGATCCTCGATTTTATAGGTTGAGAATCGGATTGGATCGAATACTCATCTTATTTTGTAAAAATAAATAAATATATAATAGTATATGTAATATTATATTTTATCTATAAAGCTAAGCCTATTAATGCTACTAAGATATTTCTATATATAATGATAGTATTATATTTTTATATATACGCGTACCTAACATCTTTTTCTTGGTCCATTTGAAGGCCACGTTTCTGTCTTTGAGAAACATATACAATTGTATATTTGTAACACCTTTCTCTCACCCTATGATGCACGGATATACCTAAAAAACTAGCGTACCAGTATCGGATACGTATCCGATACCGATACTCTACGGATACACTATCGATACGAATCCGATACGCCACGTGGCGTATCAGTTAATTAAAAGAAAATAAAAAATTTCCGATACGTATCCGATACATATTTGAGGCGTATCGGGAATATTTTGGGTCTTTTTTATAAGTTTTTAAATTGATGGCAACATCAATAAATACCACGTACAATTAAAACTTAAAACAAAATCTTTTAATCTAATTAGTAATTAACTAGCTCATGATCATAATTCCACTTTTCTCACTTCTAATCAATTTTTCTTCTTTCTCAATCCACATCCACCAAGACACCAAATCCATGGTTGTGGCCACCTTCTACTCGCTCACCACCACCTTCATAATTCACTATATTGTTATAATCACTTTTATGAACTAATTGCTTTTTGTATCAATTCTTACTTACTATGAACGTGTCATTTAATTCTTGTAATATTCATATTAATATATTTATATATATAGACATATCCTTGCCGTATCCGTATCCCCTATTTTTTGAAAATCCGTATCGCCGTACCCGTACCGTACCGTATCCGTATCGCCGTATCGCGTATCCGTGCAACATAGCTCTCACCATATGAAAGTGAATTTTGTAATTCAGTAACTCTGTTTGAATGTTGTGGTTGGTCTCATTGATATTAAATTAAATAAGAAAAAAAAGAAAAAGGGGATCGAAATCGAATCGAATCGAATCGGATCGAAATCAAATGATTTTGGATCGAATCGGATCGTTTTAATTTGATTCGATTTCGATCCTCATTTCTCCAGGATCGAAATCGACTTCCAGCCTCGATTCGATCCGGTTCGATCCGATCCGATCCAAATGCACACCCCTAGTCGATATAAAAGAGATTTGTTTTACATATAGTTGTTATGGATGAGATGAAGTAAAAAATTACATAGTTGGTCCTTTTCGAAACCCATTAAAGCGTGAGTTGCAAACATGAATGCCTTTTTTGTCACCTCAGTGATGCGCACATCAAGCGGTGCTTTCACCGTCCTCTATTCCACAATAGTTTCTTGTCCCACCTGTCACCCAGGACATACTTTTAGTAAACATACAATGAAGAAAATAAAAAGTTTACCAGACTACTAGAACCAGGATACATCAGTGAAATCGAAAGACAATTTAAAAGCCAAATCAGAAGGTCCATTATGTGTTAGTTAAGTTAGGGATCACCAGACGAGGCTTATTTGTACTACATAAGAGGTCAACAAGTGTTTTCATGATTTGACAAAATATCATGAAACGATTGAAACCATGCGATGTAACATGTACTAGACTGTAGTGACCTTTTACCTTTTTAGTTATAGTGATTATTGGGCACATCGAGCTCCTTTTCTTTGATTCTATGGAGCATTGCAAAGAGAGGACCGACGTAAAAGCAATGTTCAATCCACTCTCCCTAATTATAATTGCTATTGCAGAAGCTCTTTTATTCGGTGAAGTCGTTCATGTGGGAAGGTATATAAAGTTGATTGATTTCTTTCACATGTTCTTTTAAATATATATATATATATATATATATATATATATATATATATATATATATTATTAGGAGCACATAAATAAACTGGATAATTTTGATTTAGCTTGATAGGCATGACTAGGGGTGTTATGGGCCGGGGTCCCACCGGGACGGGACCCCGGCCCATCGGGATCTTCCGGGGCGGGAGCTGCTGAACAGCTCCCGTCCCTCCCGCCAGGAACACTGTTCCCGGCGGAATGGGAGGGATCCCGTGAACCCGGCGGGCAGTTTGGAAGCTTTTTTTTGTTTTTGTTTTCCAACCTCTTAAATTTTACATTGTTGGAGTGGAGGGAGATCAGCGGTGGTGATGTGTGTGTGTGTGAATCTGTGTGTGTTGCAGACTTGTGTGTGTGCGTGACTAGAGGAAAAGAAGAAAGAGTGGGTTTTCTGAATCCTAGGGGGGTCACCACTGGGTCACCCTCCCTAGGATTCGACACGTGTTATTTTTTTTCCTTTTTTAATGTACATACTGTTTTTTCTTTTCTTTTTACAGCTGAGGGACTTTAGCAATGAATTATAATGTTATTTTAATATAAAAAGCTGTAGCAGTATTGTATTGTATTAAAATGTCAAAAATGATGACCTTCCAGCATCTTCACGGCTAAATACCCAAACTCAAAAGCCACCATACTAGCAGCCTTTCCAATCACCTCCTCCGGCGTCATCTTCAGCTTATACTTCATATGAATCTCGCTCGTGGCGATAAAGGTATGAATCCTCGGCCGCTTAGCGAACCTCACAGCCTCCCACGCCCTCTCGATACGCCAGTCCGCACACGACCGGAACGTGATCCGCTGCGCCGTCGTTTCCGACCTCGATGGCGATCAATTTAACTGCCTCGAAGTCAGCGTCGGAGGAAGCAGGGAAACCAGCCTCGATGATGTCGACGCCGAGGCGAGCGAGCTGTCGGGCGATGTCGAGCTTCTCTTTGGTGGTCATGGTGGCGCCGGGGGACTGTTCGCCGTCGCGGAGGGTGGTGTCAAAGACGCAGACGTATTTAGGGTCGGGAATGTGGTGGGGGATGTATTCGGGGCGGCGGCGGAGGGAGCAACGGAGGGTATGAGAGGTGTTGCCATTTTTGTTGGTGGTGGTGGTGGAGGAGAGGAGGAATGAGCTGAGGAGGGGAGTGAAAGAGTGGCGGACATGTGAGTAATGGAGGGGAGCAGTAGAATACAAAATAATATTTTAAAGAGGAAAGAGAAAAAACTGTAAAAAAAAAAAGAAAAAAAAGTATGTACATTAAAAAAAGAAAAAATAACACGTGTCGAATCCTAGGGAGGGTGACCCAGTGGTGACCCCCTTAGAATTCAGAAAACCGAAAGAGTGATAGGAAAAAAAATATTATATCCTGGTTGTGCTCTGTGTGTGCGTAAAGGACAGTTGATAGGAAACAATTTTATTCTTTCTTTAAATTTCTTTTTATATTGCTTTTGGCCCATCTTTTATTATAATATAATATAGTCATCAAATTGCTTCTCAAAAGTTTAACCGCACACTATGTTAAGAAATATTTCCAACACCCACTCACTCTTAGTATAATTATTAAATATTGTTGTTCTATTCATACCCACTCACTTTTAGTATAATTATTAAATATTGTTGTTCTACTCATGTAAATTGCAGTCGCAGCTGACAACCGCCATGTCCGTGAGGTTGTAAAGCAGAGAAAAAAGAAGAGGGCTAATGGCAAAAAAAAAATGTATACACCCTCCCGGGATCCCGCGGGAGGGAACGGGATCCGGTTTGGATCCCGTTCCCTCCCGGCGGGAGCCAAGCCGGGACCTAATTCCCGGTCTGGCCGGGAGGGTTTTTTCCGGGTTTTCCCCGGTTCGGGGAAAACTCGCCGGGTCGGGTCGGGTCGGGTCGGATTCCAAAGTCCCGACCCGGCCCAAACAGCCCTAGGCATGACATTGATCATTTTGGGATTATACTCATTTCCTGTGGGGCGAGAATAATTGAGGTTTGACTGCATTACTTAATTATGCATGATTTCCGCTTGCTTCAAAGTCAAATTCCTCAATATACATGACCTTGCATTCTCTTTGTGAGTGCCAGGACCAAAACCAAATGATAAATCTCCTCAATTATCTTTCTTTAGATCAAATATAAATGCCAAATACTACATTGTTAAACTAATGTACATACTCACACATACTGGCAGACTAGCCTTTTTGTTATTTAAGCAAATCTAGCTCGGACCATTTTGTAGTTACCTCACTAACGGGACGCGTTACTCAGTTGAAAATCAAATTTAGTAGAGAAATAGCAGTTAAGCACAACCAAACATGATTTAACTTGTAGCGTGCTATCTTAGTGTATATTCCAGAATATACATCAGCATTTTTGGTGGCAAAGGTTAGGTGAAATTGCGAATTTCACAAACGCTACGAAAAGCAGCGTGATGATGAGCTACATCAAATCAAAGATAGGGAAAAACAAGAGATGCATTCAGAAAAACACACAATAATCCCATTGCTTAACATTGCCAGTACTATTACTTCTCCGGATACTGATATGCATATAAACATAGCTTAAGCTGCATTTTGTAGCTCTGTATGTTTTTACTCATCTCTTGAAGTAGGATCCAGCCCAGCAGAAGGGCTGTCAGCAAAATATTCTTGATGTTTGACGTTCACACCATACTGCAATCAAGATGTTGACGAATCAAGCTACTAAGAAAAAGACAGCAGTTGGTGCGAAATAATGGAAACGAATCATGAAAGTCGTTGATCTCATATGACAAAGTCAAGGTTGCTGCAGGGGTATGATGAAGGCTTGACATTGGTTTTCTATATGCTACCTCAACTGTCTGGTGATCACCCCATCCCACAAACCACAAAGAAGAATGATAGGATATAGAGTAATGTATGCGTAATGGTTTAGGCGAAAGATACATACAATTACGCCCACGGACACCCCGCCCTCTTCCCCAACTACTTCCCCATACCAAACCCTGTGGAAAGAGAAATGACGGTTCTAAAAAGTAAAGCAGTTACCTCCCCAAGAGCCTTGGAAAGATCCTCCATTGTCAAAATGAGACGCTTATCCTGTTCCACAGCAGATATTGAACTGAGAATAACTAAAGGAAGTAATATGATAGAACTAGGATCAGCAAGCAGTATAAACGCAATTAGCAAACCTTTTGTTGCTTATCTCTTTTGTCCTTAATGATAGGGGATGGCCTTGCTTTGCACTGCCTGCATTGAGATGCAAGTAAGAGATGTTTGACGGTTCTGGGATCAGAATAATCTGAAAATTAAACTGATTACTTAAGAACAACTAGAAACTTTTTCTTTTCCAGAGCGCGCAAAAAATAGAAAAAACATACTGCAGCGCATCAGTTGCCACATCTGCAATGAACTTCTGAGTAGCAACAGCCACCAACCTTGTTCTAAGAGACAAAACAAGAAATTGATACATCAAAATTAGTAATGTCTAGATAGACTAACTAAAAGTAGAATATAGAGAAAAGTAGAATTGCTCCAGCATTTGTTTCATTATCTAATGGCTGAGAAAACACAAGAACATACATACACCAAGTCACCAACAACATCGTGAAGGCTTCAAACTCTCATCATAGTCCTGCTCCAACTTGGCTTTAAGCCAGCTCTCTAAATAAGAGTTTTTAAGAACGAACTTAAAAACCACAACTAGCATTCAAGTTCTCTATGTTCCAGAGCAATTTCTCAAGTATTTTACTGATAGTTAATCTTCATCCAAACTAACAAACCTTTTCTTTATGTAAATGTAAAGGAGGGTTCAGTAACATTCATTAATCATTACTTGATTAACTGTTAACAAATTTTTAATCAACAAAATTTTGCCTCCTCTTCATGGGATGTTAAATGTTCCTGTCTGATTAAACATAAGAGTTTTCTAGGTTCTTTCTTTTTGTGTTCTTGTGGAGGACTAGAATACCTACAATCGAACATCTGGACATTGAAATCCGCTTTTAGCCAAGTAATGCTCCACCAATTCATCAGGTATCTGCAAATCAAATTTCAAAAAACAAATCATAAATCTTCGAACAACAAGCAAGCGTGCGTATCTGTATCTATAGGCAGGCAGCTAAGTCTTACGGTAGGAGTGTAGTCCATTAAAGAAGCAAGGAAATCGTTGAGCTCAGCGTCGTCATCGTGGGTTGACTGCTTTTGGCTACTTTGACCGTTCATTCCTACAGAGACGCGTGCCTACAAAAATCATCAATCAGCAGCTCGATTTTTCCGCTTACTGCGAACCCTAATTGGAGAAATTACGCAGTACAATATCTAGGAAGAAAAAGGGATTATTGTTTTTACCTGGAGAGAGAAAGAGAACAGGGGAAATTGTTTCAGGAATCTAATGTTTTAAAACTGTGAAACCATTAAAATATCACGACAGTATAAATAAAGTACATTAGCATGTTAAAGGACTAAATTTTGATTTGTTTCATTTTTTTTTTTTGTTTTTTGACTTCTTGATTTGTTTCATTTAGCCGTTCTAATTTTAAAACCTCACAAAGTGATAATGGGCTCGAGCTGATTGTTGACAATAAATAACTTCAACACAAATTGGGCTACACAAAGTAATATTACAGAAGGCCCTAATCATTTCTTTTGCAGAATATACCTAGAAGGCTGCCTACTGCCTAGAACTCTGTATTGTCTTTCTTCATTGAGCAGATTCTTTAGTAGTTTTTTTGGAGTTTGTACTTGATGCCTTGACGGCGAAGAAGGGTTTTAGCCATTTATCGTCAATTCATATTGATCCATAAGCATTTGCCATTTATCGTCAATTCATATTGATCCATAAGCATTTCTAACAATGGTGCTTAATTATATTTTCCTCCTATTTCACCATGCGAAATGAGGAAATTGCAAATTTGTTAAAGCGTATGGAGCCCTTTTGACAAATGGATCAACTAGTGTCTAGTTGAATCTAGTTGAGATTCAATAGGTTGAAGTTGAGATAAAATTGAGTTGATATTGGATCCACATAAATGAATCCTACATCAACCTCAACTAAATCTCAATCAATCTCAACATTTACTCACTTCTTAGGTTGAAATTTTCAACCTAATTTATAAATTGCTCAAATAACCCACAAAAATTTAAAAATTGTACAAATACTCCTAAAATTCTATAAAATCCGTTATAACCCCAAACTTCACAAACAAATGTACTAAAATTCACAAAAGTTGAAATATACTCTAAAAATCTTAAGTAACTATGAAAAATCACGAGAACCTCAGTTTTATAAATATTGAGAAAAACGAAAAACATGCTCCAAATTTATAAATATTTTAAATTGAACATAATAACAAAACTAGTAAAATTATCTTAATATCTCAAAAAACTCCCAAACGGTAGAAGTAGTTTTCTTAGACCTCGATTCTCCAACAATCGAACTAGATTCTATAGCATCATCATCAAGCATCATATCACTAAAAGCACTAATTAACAAGAATCATGAATTATTCCACATAAGAAAGAAAAAGAAAAAGACAAGGGAGTAATTTTTTCGCAAATCACCAACTAATCAATTCCACGAATCATTCTAAAAATTCAATCTACCAATCTCCCGTTTTCACTAGACATTGCATGTAAGGAAATCCAGTATATGTCAAGACTAATTCACTTATAATCAAGAAACTAATAAGAACACAACACCACGAGTTCTTCCTAAACTATAATCAATATCAATTCTGCAATACTCAGTTAAACGAACCCAAATCTACAAATGTTACACTCCAAAGTCCAAATCACTCCCTTATACATTTATACTACAACATACAAGAGGTATGTAAAGGAAATCCAAAAATTACCTGGAATTTGGAACCTCCATGGCAGAGTGACGCGATTTTCGTTCTTAGGGTAATAGGGTTTCTTTTGAAATTGATTTTGGGGCTGCTCCAGTCTTATTTGTCGTTTTTTTTTTCAAAAAACTAATAAAGCGGAGACATAATAAATTTTTGAAGGACTATTAGTATAAGTCGAGATGGTACAAAGGATCCCTAGTAGCGAGAAACTCTTCATTGGAGGTGACTTTAATGGTCATGTAGGATCTAGCCGTGATGGGTTTGAGGACATCCACGGCGGGTATAGCTTTGGGGATCGCAATGAGCCGGGAAACGCTATCTTAGACTTCGCCCTCTCCTATGATTTGCTTGTAGCAAATACTTGGTTTAAGAAGAGAGAGTCTCATTTGGTCACTTATAGGAGTGGGTCAAATAAGAGCCAGATAGATTTCTTCTTAGCTAGGAGGGCAGATAGAAGTCGTTGCATAGATTGCAAGGTCATCCCCGGGGAAAGTGTGGTTACGCAACATAGGCTTTTGGTGTTGGATATTAAACTGCGGCAAGGAGTGAAGAGGAGTAGGCGCCGGTTGGAACCTAGAATTAAGTGGTGGCGGCTTAAGGAGTCTACCCAAAAGGCCTTCGTGGAGCGAGTGGTTCAAGAGGTAGACTGGAAGACTGAGGACGATGCAGATGCAACTTGGACCAAAATGGCTTGTTGTATCAAGAAGGTAGCTAAAGACCTCTTAGGGGAATCCTGAGGTAGTAGCCTGACAGGTAAAGACATGTCATGGTGGAATGAAGAAGTAAAGGCGGCAATCAAGGCCAAACGGGATTGCTACAGGGATTTGAAGAAGAACCATGATAGAGCAAGCTTTGAAAAGTATAAGCTAGCCAGGAAAGAAGCAAAAAAAGTTGTTGGACTAGCGCGGGAGGCTGTGTACAAGGAAATTTATGAGAAGAGGGATAGCAAGGAGGCCGAGAAGGATTTATACAAAATTGCTCGCATTAGAGAGAGGAAGACTAGAGACCTAGGTGCAGTGAAATGCATCAAAGATGAAGGTCAGTCTGTCTTAGTGCGTAAGGATCAGGTCAAAGCACGGTGGAGGGAGTACTTCGAGGGCCTGTTCAATGGAGGCCCCACCCAAGCAGTGGGTGACATCTCGCAGTCCCCTCAGGATCTGAACCGCAATTTTATGCGCCGTATTAGAAGGTCAGAAGTCAAAGATGCTTTGAAGAGGATGAAGACTCGAAAAGCCGTTGGCCCAGATGGTATCCCTATCGAGGCTTGGAGAAGCATGGGAGAGATAGGGGTGACATGGTTGACGGACCTCTTTAACAAAATATGGCGAACAAATAAAATACCAGAAGAGTGGAGGAAGAGTACGCTAATACCTCTATATAAAAACAAGGGCGATGTCCAAAACTGTTCTAACTATCGTGGGATAAAGCTTATGTCTCATACCATGAAGTTATGGGAGAGGGTGATCGAACACCGATTGAGACAAATTGTTCCCATATCTGAGAACCAATTTGGATTTATGCCCGGAAGGTCGACCATAGAGGCCATCCATTTGATTCGTCAGCTCATTGAGCGCTTTCGAGAAAAGAGTAGAGATTTGCATATGGTCTTTATCGACTTAGAAAAGGCATATGACAAAGTACCTCGAGATGTATTATGGTGGACCTTGGTGAAGAAGGGGGTACCCATTAAATATATCAACATCATAAAAGATATGTATGAGAATGTGGTGACAAGTGTCCGAACTTGTGGCGGTTTAACAGACGCCTTTCCAATTACAATTGGCTTACATCAGGGGTCAGCTTTGAGCCCATTTTTGTTTGCCATTGTAATTGATGAAATCACCAGAACCATCCAAGACCAAGTCCCATGGTGTATGTTGTTTGCAGACGATATTGTCCTCATCGATGAGACGAAAATGGGAGTTAACGCTAAATTAGAACGATGGAGACAAACATTAGAAGCACGAGGATTTCGACTAAGTCGAACAAAAACAGAGTACCTCGAATGCAAGTTTAGCAAACAACGAAGAAACAACGATGGCACGGTTCAGTTGGATGGCCAAGAGATACCGAAAAGTGCGCATTTTCGGTATTTAGGCTCCATACTGCAGATGGATGGAGAGTTAGACGGAGACGTCAACCACCGCATCCAAGCTGGATGGACAAAGTGGAAGAGTGCGACAGGGATCCTGTGCGATCGTAACTTTCCTTTAAAGCTTAAAGGAAAGTTCTATCGTACGGCTATTAGACCTGCTTTTCTTTATGGCTCCGAGTGCTGGGCTATTAAGCAAAGTCATGCACAGAAAATGAACGTTACAGAGATGCGCATGCTTCGGTGGATGTGCGGTAACACTAGGAGAGATAAAGTGCGCAATGAAGATATTCGGCATAAATTGGGTGTGGCGGCCATTGACGAGAAAATGCGAGAAAATCGTTTAAGATGGTTTGGGCATCTTAAACGCAGACCCATAGATGCACCGGTACGACGAGTTGAAGATCTCAACTTAGGACAGATGGCTAGAGCTCGTGGGAGACCGAAAAAGACGTGGATGGAGGTCATACGGAACGACATGAAGCTAAAAGATCTAAATGAAGACATGCTCGTCAACCGAAACCTATGGAGGCAGAAGATTCATGTTCACGACTCGACGTGATTCATTCATGGTTCATATAGCCTACCCCAATTTAATTGGGATTACAGGCTTGGTTGTTGTTGTTATTAGTATAAGTCGAGTTGTCCCAACGGAAGGGCAAGTATTTGAGGTCACGAGTTCAATCTCAACCAAGATGGAGTTGAGTTGGGATTCATCTCAACCTTATATGATCTTAACCAGATCTTTATGATCCACATAACCAGATCCATATTGCCACCCCTCCTAGCCTTTTGTGGTCAAAAGGTCTTTTATGTCTATCTAAGTATTTTTCTAATTGATTCATTTGAAGAGTTAATTGCAATACAAATCCCATATGGTCCTTTTGTTTGCAAATTTCCCTTTTGAGATTAAAATCGGGAAAAGAGCCCATCAAGCCCTTATATTTTAAGTTGGTGGTACGTACTAATAACAACATATCCTATGTATTCAAATTTTATAGTATATTAGTTGACTGATGAAGATCGTAGTATAGGTTCAAAGGAACAAGGTTACATATTTTATATATAATAATATAATCCACATATATACATATATTTATAAAATTATAATTGACATATATATATATATATACATATCCCGCAATCATGGATAGTATACATTGAGATTAGATTAAAATGATATAAAATGATACAATGTCGTTAACAATACTTTATATACATGTGGCCGTCACACTAAACTTGCTTAGTGTGAGTTGTTTAGTTGGTGACACTCGTAAGTTGTTGTGAGAATTTACTTATTAGCATATAAAAGATTAAGTAATACGGGTTTTTAGGCAGGTTCCTACGTCACTCAAAAAATGTGTAACTTCAAATGAATATATTTTTCAAATTGTTCAAAGTTCAAGCCTCAAACCTCATACAAATAAATACAGTGTTTTCTTTCAAATCTCGTTCATGCCTATTTTTACTAAAATACTCAGAAAATATTTTTGTAATTAGACCAAACCAAACCTTATGGGATGCAGCTGAAATTATTATACCTGGATCCTAAAACGTAAAATCAGGCAACTCACAACTACTTAAAAGGTATAATTCTATACATGGAAAATTAATATTAATACATATTTCTTTTCCATAAGCATCTTTGTAGAATGTATTATAGTAACTAGACAAATTATTCTCCTATTTATAACGGCATGAGGTCTTCTCCAACACTGCCGGAGTATATATAAAATACACGCTTCTTCTTATATTGAGTCGTTAAGGAACTTTTCTTTTCACCAAAATCGTACCTTTCATTTACACACATTCAAACAAATCAACACACAGATGGAAATGAAATTGTTAAAAGATGCACAAGTACCACTTGGGATGCTTCTGGTACAAGTGATTTATGCCGGGATGCAACTTCTGTCGAGAGTTATACTTGGTCAGGGCACTTTTGTTTTTGCTCTTGTAACTTATCGACATATCGTGGCTGCTATCTGCCTCGCGCCTTTTGCGTTTTACCGGGAACGGTTCGTTTTATTCTTAATTTCCTTTCTTTTTTTGACCTTTAAAATTATGATTGCCTTGAGATGTTACTAATTAAGTATAGGATTTCTTTTTAACCAAGCAGAGGTGCTCTAAGGAAGCTGAGTTTTGCGATATTCTTTTGGCTCTTCATGGTAGCATTAACGGGGTAAGGATTTTTTTTTTTTTTTTTAATCCACCCCCTCCCTCTTTTCTTGGTTTCAATCAATCACATTTTTTGCATGCCCAATTGATAATTCTTGAGAAAAAATAGGAAAACAGAATGTGACTTTTATTTACTCATATAACTCTCGTTAATTAATTTTCAATCTCCTCAATATATAATACAATGCATAAATCATTATTTTTAATTAAGGACTAATTTCTAAAGAAACTCAACTCCAACACAATTTCTCTTTAATAAATAATTGAATATTATGAGATTTCAACCAATAAAAATTTTCTCCATTTCTTATTTTTCCTAATTGCATTAAAGGAAGTGATTTCGATACAAAATAATATTGTTCAAAAAAAAATTCAATAAGTATTTAGCGTTGTCTTTAATTTATATTATAGTACATTACCGAATTTAATTAATTTTATCCAAATTATTTTTTAAAGAAATTCTAGCTGAATGTCACATATGATTTTTAATACAAAAGTAATATATGTCAGTTTCTAAAAGAAAGTGAAGAATAAGGGCTACGTTTTTGATTTAATCTAATTTATTATTCTTTTCACATACATCATTAGATTTAGTGTGCTGATGATATATATCATTAAACATTTCCTTGTAATTTGTGATGATGTCGTATCATCAAGATATCACAATACTTATTTTCCGATTAGATGTTATTGGTTAAAATCTCCTAAAATTTATTAGAGAATTTGTGTTAGAATTGAGTTTCTTAAGAAATTAGTAGTTAAGTAAAAAATACTGATTATTATGCATTGTATTATATAATGAAGAGATTGAAAATAAATTAATGGGAATTATATGAGTAAATGAAAGTCATATTTCTGTTTTCCTAAATTTTATTAAGAATTATCAATTTCCTTGGACCTGTGAGTTGGGAAGAGAGAGATACGCATTGGCGAAATTTATTCAGTGAAATGCAGCTAATTTACAACGCCACGTGTCACATATTTGTGAATGGAACAGAAATTGGAACAGAAGATCTTGAGCGAACAAACATGTAATCTTATAATTTCCCTTCAGGATATATTGAGTATATCTTCCCTTTTTTTTCTTCCATTTAGGACTTGGTAATAAGGAAAATGATTTTCAAACAAATCATGGTCGATAATTAACAAAGGCATGAAATTGGCAACCGATTTAAGTTTCTCATAAGAATTTAACTTTTGACCCAAAACTTATTGGTAATGGTACTTAATTCCCACATCTTTTATTTTACTACATTAATAGTCGTGCTTAATTTTGTAAATATGAGTAGCTTTATAAAATGACTTCTTTACTACTTTTGTTTAAAGTCAATCTACACTAAAACTCAAAAGCATTTGCAATCTTTCTAAAAAGTTACTTAACGAGTAGATACAAAATTTACAAACGCGGTTTGAAGAGCATCGCAATTTCGCACCAACTCCTTTGCCGTGTGTTTTTAGTCTTTTTCTTTTGTTAAATTTTAAGGAAAAAAAGGGCAAAAGTTATTGACGATAATATTTTAAAAGTGCTTATGTAGATCCAATAGTAACTAATCATTTTTATAAGCATTGCAGACAGAGTATAAATGCCAATAACAAAAAGCAAATTTTAAAAAAAAATATGTTACTTGTTATAGAAAAACTATTGGGGTTTATAACAATATATTTAAAAGGACATAGAGAAAGAAGAGCAAATAATGAGTATATTACTTGCAAATAAGTGTTTTTCTCTTCATCTTGATGACTCCTTATATAAAGAAGAATTTACAATATCTTACACTATTTACAACAACTAATACTATTATAAAATAGTATTTGTTCATAATTTTCAACAATGGCCACTAGGCATATACCACTAACCATATTTATAACACTTTCCATTGGCCATTTGAAGATTTTGTTATGTACATGGTCCGTCTTCTGCACACGTCTTATGCTGCCTCGTTAAAAATCTTATAAGGAAAACCCAGTGGGATAGAAACCTTAATAAGGGAAAAAGAGTGCAGCCGTGTGAACTCCCCCTCAAGTTGACATCTCCAATTCTTCATAAGTCTCGTAGATGACGCATCCCAATACTTTGAACATGTTTTGTCAAAGTGAGAGTAGGGAGTGCTTTTGTAAAAAGATATGTCATATTGTCACATGATCGAACATATTGGATATTAATTTCCTTGTTCTTCTCGAGTTCCTGAGTGTAGGCAAAATATCTTGGGGGTTTGTGTTTGGTTCGGTCACTCTTGACATATCATTCTTTCATCTATGTAATACATGCAGAATTGTCTTCGTATAATGTTGTAGGACTCTCTCTAATAGGTAAGCCAGATGTACTTTTTATATGATGTGTCATTGATCGTAACCATACACATTCCCTGCTTACTTCATGGAGTGCAATAATCTCAGCATGATTCAATGATGTTGCAACAAGTGTCTATTTCTGAGAACGCCATAAAATAGCAATGCCTCCATACATGAATACATATCCAGTTTGAGATCTGGATTTATGTGGGTCTGATAGAGAACCTGCATCTGCATAACTAATCAAATCTTGTTCTACATTGTTAGGATAAAATAGACAAAGATCCACAGTTCCTTGCAAATAACGGAATAAATGTTTAATTCCTTTCTAGTGCCTTTTTGTGGGTGATGAGCTAAACCTGGCTAATAAAGTTACAGTAAATGATATATCAGGTCTAGTACAATTAGCTAGATACATTAAAGCTCCAATGACACTTAAATACGAAACTTCAGAACCAAGAATTTCTTCATTTTCTTTACAAGGAAGAAATGGATCTTTTTATCTATAGTTAAGGATCTTGAAATCATAGGATGATTCAAAGGTGTTGCTTTATCCATGTTAAAACGTTTCAATATCTTTTTAGTATAATTTGATTGATGCACAAGTATTCCATTTTTAACATGCTCAATTTGCAAACCAAGACAATATTTAGTCTTTCCAAGATCTTTCATTTCAAATTCACCCTTTAAATAATTCATTGTTGAATGAATTTCTTTGTCAAAGCTAATGATATTTAAATCATCTATATAAACCGCAATAATTGCAAAACCAGCTGATGTTTCTTTAATAAAAACGCATGGACACAAAGAATTATTTATATATCCTTCTTTTAATAAATATTCACTCAAACGATTGTACCACATGGGACCTAATTGCTTTAACTCATATAATAATCTTTGCAATTTAATTGAGTACATTTCTCTAGGTTTAGAACTTGATGTTGCGGGTAATTTAAGTTAATCAGGGACCTTCATGTAAATATCATTATCAAGTGATCAATAGAGATAAGCAGTGACAACATCCATGAGATACATGTTTAGATTTTCATAGACCGCTAGACTGATCAAGAATCGAAATGTAATTATATCCATTACAGGAGAATACGTTTCTTCATAATCGATTCCAAGTCTTTGAGAAAAACCTTGTGTGACAAGGCGAGCTTTGTACCTTACAATTTCATTTTTCTAATTTCATTTGCGAACGAAGACCCATTTGAACCCTATGGATTTTACACTTTTCGGTGTGAGAACAATGGGTCCAAATACCTTTCGCTTATTAAGCGAATCTAATTCACCTTGCATAACATCTTTCTAGTTATCCCAATCATTCCTATTTTGGCATTCAATTACAGATTTGAGTTCATGATCATCATTTTCATTCACAATTTCATAAGCGACTAAATATAAAAATATTTCATCCATATATTCCATCTCATTTTGATCCAATAACATTCCCGTATTGATATAATTTATAGAGATTTTAACGTTCTCTTTATTTATAGGATCTGATTAGATAACTTCTTGAGGTATCTTATATGTCACATTTTGCGACTCATCAGGCATAGATTCCTCAATAATAGGATCATTAGGTTTTGATGCTCATTTTTTCCCCAAGGATTTTTGTCCTTTGAGGCAACAACACGTCCACGTTTCTTAGATATATCAAAGATATCATCATTTGATGTTTCTTTTAGAATTACAATATGAGCAGGAGCATTTGCAGCTGGTATATGTGATTTTGTTACCCTGCTTATGTCAGTAAATGCATTGGGTAATTGATTTGCAATAGCTTGTAAATGCAAAGATTTTCTTTACTTCCAAATCACATTGCTTTGTTAGCATATCAAAGCTTGTCAAAGATAGATTATACCATGATATATCTTTTTTCAACTGCTTCTAATCTCCCTAAGGTTAGAAAATTTGCCTCATTAAAATGGCAATTGCAAAACGTGCCGTAAAGACATCACCTATTAGAGGCTCAAGATATCTGATTATTGATGGTGAGTCAAATCTAACATATATTCCAAACCTTTTTTGTAGTCCCATTTTTGTTCGCTTTGGTGGTGCAATTGGAACATAAACCGCACAACAACAAATCTTTATATGAGAAATATTGTGTTCATAACCAAAAGCAAGCTGTAATGGAGAATATTCATGATACAAGCTTGGTCAAATGCGAATTAGTGATGCAACATGTAAAATTGCATGACCCCATAGAGAACTTGGCAATTTAGCTTTCATCACCAATGGCCTAGCAATTAATTGAAGACGTTTAATTAATGACTCGGCTAAACCATTTTGAGTATGTACATGTGCAATACTATGTTCAACCGTAATTCCAGTTGACATACAATAATCATTGAATGCTTGAGATGTGAATTCACCAGCATTGTCAAGTATGACTTTCTTGATCGTATAGTCAAGAAATTGGGCTCTTATTTTAATTATTTGAGCCAAAAATCTCGTAAATGCCATATTGCGAGTAGATAATAGACAGACATGTGACCATCGACTTGAGGTATCAATTAATACCATAAAATATTGAAATGGTCCACATGATGGATGAATAGGTCCACATATATCACCTTGAATTCTTTCAAGAAATGTGGGTAATTCTGTCTTAATTTTAACTGGTGAATGCTTTATAATCAGCTTTCCATGAGAACATGCTTCACATGGACCATTGTTGCTCAGATTGAGTTTGGATCCTTTTAATGAATGTCCATGTGTAGTTTCAATTATCATTCGTATCATTGTTGAACCAGGATGGCCTAGTCGATCATGCCATAGAGTCAATAATTCTGGATTTTCATTGACTACCATATTTGATTCGATTTCATTAATATATGTATAATGCAACCGTAATGAGATATATGGTAGTTTTTCAAGAAAATATTTTTTTTCTTGGCATATGCTTAGTAATGAAAACAAATTTAGCGTTATTTACAGTCATTGACTCAGTATCATATCCATGCCGATATATATCTTTAAAACTCAATAAATTCCTTATGGATTTGGGGGGGAAATAAGGCATCATTGATGATAAACTTTGTTCCATTTGGTAAAGTAAAAGTAGCTCTACGAGATCCTTCAATCAATTTAATAGGACTTCCTATTGTACCGACTTGAAATTTTGAGGGTTCTAAATATGTAAAATATTTCTTACTTGTGAGAATTGTATGAGTTGTACAACAGTCAAGTAGGCAAAAATCACTGGTATGCTTCATATCATGCTTCATTTCAAATAAACAATATTAAAACAAATATTGCAATAAACAGGGTAAATATTTGAAAAGGGATTATTTAATTGAAAGAACACAACAGAAATGCAGGAAGCATATAATACAACTTAAAACACAAATCACACTAAGCATATTCCGCCAGCAGATCACAAAACACATATTAAGCCAAATAAACATCACAGTCATCAGTAAAGTCCGTCGCCCCTATAAAGGTGGAATCATCATTTGGGTTTTGTTCGACAAGGTTAACTTCCTTTTCTTTATCCTTCAAACTTTCTTGACACATCTTACAAATATGTTCTGCTCTACGACATTTGTTGGCACAATGCCCTTTCATTCCACATTTAAAACAATAACCTTGAGAGTTTTTATATTTTTCTTTGTTCTGGTGGTTATTTTTAAAAACGGTGTTGGTATGCGAGAAATTGTGAAAACCCCCTCGACCATGACCACCTCTTTTACCGCGTCCACCTCTATAGCCATATCCTCCTCTATGACCACCTCTACATTGACCACGACCACGACCTCGATCGGCATTATCATTGTTACCTCGTCCATTGAAGTTTGAAAAATTAATGGCATTTGCCTCAGGTAATGCATGTGCTCCAAGAGGACGAGATTGGTGATTTTTCATCAATAAGTTATTGTAACTTTCTGCCATTAACAACATTTGTTGCAAGTCGTGATATTTTGAAATATTCAGCAATATGTATTGTTGTTGAACATTTATCATGGACACATGCAAAGTATGAAGTGTTTTCTCTATCATTTCTCTATCAGTAAGCTTCTTCCACAATAAATTAAATCTGAACGAATCTCCATAAGCGCTGAGTTGTATGCGCTTACAATTTCAAAATATTTGAACCTTAAATTGTTCCAATCATCGGTGGCTTTTAGCAACATGGTTTCCTTTTGATGGCCATATCTTTCCAGTAGGTTTGTCCATAATTCATGAGGATCGGTAACATCGAGATATTTCATGTTTAAGGTTTCATCTAAATGTTTTCTCATATATATCACAATCTCACATTTTTCTGGATCCGTATTTGTATTTACTGCAGCAAGAGTTTCAACGATACTCTTTAATATGAGGTACAATTTTGTATCTGACTTCCATTGTCCACAATTCTTGCCAGTGATATTGAGTATACAATTAACTATACTCGTGAGGTTAGACATTTTTCCAGCTTTTAACGTTGAACGTTTTATTTAACGAAGGAACTGAATTCTTCCGGATCGAGCACTATCGTGCTGATAATGTGTTATAGAAAAGTTAAAACTATTGGGGTTTATAACAATATATTTAAAAGGATATAGGGAAAGATGAGCAAATAAGGAGTACATTACGTGTGAATGTGTGTTTTTCTCTTTATCTTGATGGCTCCTTATATATGGAAGAATTTCCAATATTTTACACTATTTACAACAACTACTACTATTATAAAATAGTATTTGTACATAGTTTTCAACAATGGCCACTAGGCATATCCCACTAACCATATTTATAACATTACTTACATTCTTGAGAACTTCACAAGATTTATGAATCTTACGTAGATTGTGACACTGGTCTTATTACTCTTAATTAATATTATCATTTGTCATATTTCATATACACTCGAAATTATTGGTGTTCTATTTTCTCCTTTATGCATGAAATATACACAGTTGAATACACATGATCTCATACGTGATTGCAGGATAACAATGTCAATTGGGTTTTTCTACTATGGTCTGAAAGACACCACGGCTACTTATGCTATGAACTTGTTCAACCTTATTCCAATAATCACTTTCCTCTTATCCACTATCCTAAGGTAAAATGAAATTTATGGATAATGAAATGAAATTGTATATATGCCATGCTTCTATTTTTACTTTTTCACACTTTTATTACCTCCACCGACTTTACAGTATCATTTTATTTTAATTGTTTTGCTTTTATAATTATGTGAAGAATTGAGAAATTGGGACTGAGTAGTAGAGCCGGTAAGATAAAAGCTATAGGAGCAATGTTGTGCCTTGCTGGAGCACTAACGACTGCTCTATACAAGGGAAACTCTTTCCACTTTGGAAACTATGCCAAGCATGGAGGCAAAATCGTTGTAAAAACGATGCAAAATAGGACTCGAGGAACATTATTTTTAATAGCCAGTTGTGTCTCATATGCAATGTGGTTAATTTTACAGGTTCGAAATCATATAAAATTAAGTCATAAGACATAACTTTTATTAGTATTATCCTCTACAAAAAAATTTGAGCACGCCAAATAAATATGTTCATGCATGTTAATTACAGGCAAAACTATTCAGCATATTTCCTCATAAGTATTCGGCGACAATGCTCACGTGTGCTATTGCATCTGTGCAATCCGCGGTGATCGGTTTGTTCGTTGATCGAGAACCACAGTCATGGCATTTGGGTTGGGATCTACAATTAATAACTATAGTCTACTCGGTAAGTCATAGACACACACTTTTTATTTTAACTTATGAACTTTTGCCTTGTAATGTGGTGTGACACTTATTTGTGCAATTTAATTTGTATGTAAATATTTTTAATTATAGGGCATATTGGCCACATCCACCTCATTTTGTCTAATTCTGTGGAGCATCTCGAAAAGAGGACCAACATATCCATCCATGTTCAATCCTCTGTCACTCATTATAATCGCCATTGCAGAAGCTCTCTTATTCAATGAGGCCGTATATGTTGGAAGGTATAAAATTCTTGATCTTTTACATGTTTTTGTTGATACACACATATATACATATAATATATGTTTAAATGGAAAAAAAATAAAGAAATGGGGTAATGTCAATGCAGCTGGATAGGTATGGCTTTGATCATTGTGGGATTATACTCATTTTTGTTGGGAAAGAATGAGGAAATAAAGAAAAGCACCGTGCTTCCGATGAAACAAAAAAACAAAGGTGGCGGCGGTGATGAAGAAACCAATGGAGTTGTTCTGGAATTGGTGGCGCAACAATCTTCAATTGTGGAAGTGTCCTCAGAAATTAGTGAGACTAGAGAATCAAGTTGATTGTAATTAGGAGAATTTCTCCAAAATTGTTAAGAGAAAAGGAAAAAAGAATCGCATGTCGTATGCTTAAATCTTTATTGACAAATATATTTATTGCAATTTGTTTCGGAATTATTCATCGTTAAAAGATAAATTTATTAACAAATCAAATTGTGTTATGTCGGTTCTAGAGCTGTGAAGAAAAAATCGGATCGATGGAATAAGTTGAAAATCGATTGAATGAACTGCTCCAAAAATCACATCGAATCAAATATTTGATCCGATTTTTGGTTTTTGCCTTAGGGTCGAACCTCTTTGATTTGATCCTCGATTTCAGAGGTGAAATATGAGATCGGATCAAATACTCATCTTATTTTAAATATATATATATATATATATAATAGTATACTAAAATAAGTAATAAAACAATAAAATTGCATAATGCTAATGAAATACTACTAATTTAATATATTTACTAAAGTATTAACAAGTCATACGTTTTCCTTTCTCAAAAGTTGTATCTAGTATATATGTATAAGTATAATCTTGAATTGTTACATACTAATTACTAAGTACTAACTATAACTCGTCTTCTTTTTTGGGGTTTATATTTTGAACATTGGGTTAATATTTTGTAATGAGAAACCCACTAATGTATGCAAATTTGTTATAAATTATCAATGTATTCAAGTTTATTCAAGTTTTTCATAATTTTAGATGCAAACTAAAAAGTTGTATAATGTTTGTCTATTAATGTTAAAATGAAATGAGAAAAAAGAAAGAAAAAAAGATCGAAACGGATCAAAATCGAATGATTTTGGACCGAATATCATTTTAAATTGATCTGGTTTCGATCTTCGTTTTGCCAAGATCGAAATCTATTACTAATGTCGATTTGATTTGATTCGATCCAAATGCAAGAGCACAGTTCATCTCTCACCTAAATCTATATTACTCATTTATAGTGACGCATGTACAATTTTGATCATCAAATGTGGTAGCAATTTTCAATCCTCTATAGTGGCAGGAATTTTGATTTTGAGCCCGCCCACTATTTCAAGTGCACTTTTTTGCTAGAATTATTATTGTGACGTGGATTAATAATTTGACGAAGCCCGCCCACTCTTTCTCAGTCTCAAAAGCGCTGAAACATTTTAATAAAGGAATAAAGCATTAAAATCAGGATTATGACCACTTTTGTAGCTCACCTCTATAATTTATTTCGTAGCTGGTTACCCTAACATTTGCGGGTTCATGCAAATTGCCCCAATCCCGCCAAAATTAGACGAAAATATTCAATAGGTTATGGGGTACATGGTGAAAGACTAGATGGGATTTCGGTACAATATCAATAGGTTGCGTGGGGGGGGGGGGGGGGGGGCTGGGGGGAGGGGGGTACTCCAAGCTATATTCAATTTTTTCTGAAAAAAACAAACCCTCGCCTCCAACATGTGCCCGCCACATGTACAGAGTCTCCTATAGAATCTTTAGCGGGAAAGTCGGCTTGGAGAAAACTGCATCCCTTCATAGATTAGCACTATGACAAAGGCTTGAGGTGCACTGTTTTTCACACTCGCAATATGATACCTAGGTGCCTAAAAAATGTGGGATGCAAACTATCGCATCCCAGTAGTTAGGGATACAAAAAATCTCTTCTCATGACTGGATGCAAAAGTTTCAAATTACGACGAGATATAATGATTACAAGTGATAAAATCTAATAATTATTAAGCAAACAACAAATATTCTAATTAGTTTTACAAACCAAAGGCAAAATAATAGTATTCAAATATTATATATATACTGAATAAAAGATATAGATAAATGTGATATACAAGCGGGTCTTTATACTAGTTCCAACTTTCAGACCGACTAAAAATGTGGGACCGTTTAAGTTGTTTCCATTCACCATCGACAACCTCAATCTTTTTCAACACTCAGGGTTTTCCAATAAGCCTCGTAATGCCTAAACTACTCCTCCAGGACCCACATCGTGCACTCCTGAAAATGAAAAATATTGAGTTTTACTGCATAAGCCTTTCCAATGTGAGATACACAACTATTTTAACAGTCTAGAATGATTTTCATACTTACGTAGCTTTCAAAATCATATATTTCTCGCAAAATGGTTTTGTGAATGGTCATCTTGTCTTTGACAAAATTTTACTCGCACAATAAACGATCTTAATTTTTTTTATTTGAGACGTGATAAGTACAAAGACATGCTTAAACCTGACCATGAGAAGAATTAAGATATTAAGAATGGTCATTTCTATATCAAATTCTTCACCTGCTCGAATTCTCGAGCATGCTCAGTTTCATTAAAGCTAGTGTTGAAGAATTTTATTTTATCATCTTAGTCAGTAGTGAAGTGCACAACTTCTTCATGTCATGTCATGCATTCATCAAGAGAACAAAAATTTCTCGTTCTCCTCATCAATGTCTGAAACTTCATTCTCTAGGCTTCGATCTTTTATACATATAAAACGAATATACGATATGGCTCTATTGAAAGGTGAGCAAAAATATAATATTACATCTTACCTATGAATATTATTGCACCACATTATTTCTATTACCGATATATAATCGGAGTTAGGCTTTGAGAGTTTATGCACTTATATGAGATTATATCAAGAGAAAATGTTAATGATGGTAAAAGTTGCTTCATTATGAGCAAACAAGCGTGTTTTCGCCTAGTTGAAGATATAAAAACCCTTTTGAGATTTAATAAAGATCAATTCTCATTAGCTATCTTGGAGAAGCATCAATTAGAAGCATGAAGAATCTTAACTAATCAAGATTTAGTCATCTTAAACAAAATTATTTTGTAATTTATTCTATTTTTAGTAATACTTCATATAAGTTAAATAGAGTTAGTTATCTTTCCAAATTAGGAAATTTGGGTAGTAAGTAGCTGAGTACTTGTAACTTAATCTTCACTTTTTTCTGTTGTGATTTTTCTTCAAAACAATCAACAATGACGATCACCCTGTAAACAAGATCGGTCTTATTCATCGATCATCATCAATAATAATCGGTTCAATTCTATTTACTTGTTCTTGCACTCGAATTGATTTTGTTCTTCGTTAATTGTTGATCGAATGTTGAGCTGTGAATTATGAGATTCAACAAGGTATCTTTCGCTTAGGTTTTTTGCTTTCGCACTACGTTAATTGATGGCGATCGTAATTCAATTGTGATCTTGTTGATTCACTGATTCTTTTGAGTTGTTGCAGTGGTTTGATTTATGTATTTATGGTTTGAGTGGTTATGTTGATCATTGTGCGATTTGATTGCATCGCCTACTGTATTGCGTGATTTTGATCTACTTGTCAAAGTTTTTTGTTCGAAATAATTTGAATTAGCACTATGACTACTCCTGCCACAAGTTCAACCACATTACCAACAAAGAATCCAAGTGAGAATTCTACTTTTGTGTAATCATAATAATTCTGGTAGTTCCATTGTAAATGATCCCTTCAAGGGTAGTAACTACATTGCTTGGAATAAAAGAATTGGTATGCCCTTAAAGATTAAGAACAATATAAAGTTCATTGATGGTTCTTTACCCCAACCCCCTGAATCTGATGAGTTGTACACGTGTGGGATGAGAGCTAACACTCTGGTTCTTTTGTTGGTTGCCTAACTCTTTGACCAAAGAACTGCATAAACGTTTCTTGTTCTATGAAAATGCCTTAGAATTGATTGATTTGATGGTTCTAGAGTATACCATCTGCAGAAGTCATTGTCCTTGATCTCACATGGCAATACATCCATCACTGAATAATATTCTACCTTTAGATCTCTTTGGGATGAGTTCTTGAGCCAAAAGCCAATCATATCTTGCTCATGTGGATTGTGAACATGTAATGTGAATTCCAGAATGGTTGATCTCTAGAAATATAATAGCGTCATTGCATTTATGGTGGGACTCAATGACTCATTCTCAACTCTAAGGAGTTAAATGTTGTTGTATAGCCCACTGCCTTCTTTATCAAATGTCTACTCAATGCTCGTGCAAGAGAAGAACCAAAGGTCGTTATACACATCTGTTAGCACCCCAGTGGAGCTATTAGCTATTTTCACCAGAAACACTCAGTTTATTAGTCTACTCAGCCTAGGCAATCTAGTCAAAACAAACCTTTCAAACTCCCAAAGTAAGAGAAGAAGAAGTTGGGGGTGCACCCATTATGGTTACAATGGATATACAGTGGAAAAATTATTTTAGTTATATGATTATCAACCGGGTTGGGATGGACTAACAAGCAAGAGGAACCAGGCCAGTCACTCGGCTAATAATATAGCAACTTCTGAAGTGCCTACTCTGTTTCCTGCTAATCAACAGTTGTCAGCTTCACCCAAAGACATAATTGAGCAGTTCTTGGCATTCAAACAAGCTCATGAGGTCCCTAACTCAAACAACACCAATAGTGACCAGAACATGCAACACAACCTCACTTTGCCGCCACTACTATCACTGGTATATCTAAGCCTCATTTTGCTTACTTTAGTCAAGCTTTTAAACCTGTTGTAAATTCTTGGATTGCACAATAAATTGGTTTATGTCTGAACCCAAACTTGCTAGCACTTTCATTCATATGCCTAATGACAGTACAACCATAGCCACTCACATTGGTAGTGTATCTTTAACAAATAATCTGATTTTGCATAATGTACTATATGTTTCTTTTTTCCCTCACAACTTGTTGTCCATATCTAAACTCACTACATAATCGAAACTTCTACTCACATTCATGGAACACTCATGCATTTAGCAGGACACAATCACTAAGAGGATGATTGGTTCTGCTAATATCCATATTAATCTTTATCTATTTGCAAGTTAATAAGTTTACTTGTAACTTTACTGTTAATAACAACAACCTGTGGCACATGAGATTAGGCCATGCTTATCTGGAGAAACTATCTTGAATCCCTTGTATTCACGCTTCTCTGGAGAAACTATCTTATATCCCTTCTATTCAAACTTCTTCTATAGATAAACATAGACACTGTGAAGCATGTCACGTAGCTAAGCAGAAAAAGTTAGCATTTCTTGTTAGTAACTCTACTTCTGTTAATGCATTTGATCTTGCACACTGTGACGTCTGGGGTCATTAGCTCAACCTTCTCATGAGGCTTTAAATACTTCCTTGCAATTGTAGATGATTTCACAAGATGTACTTTGACTTACTTAAGGAAAACTAAGGTAGAGGTCAACCTACACTTGCCTCACTTTCATACCGTTGTCAAAACTCAGCTTCAAACTAATATCAAAGATGTAAGAACTAACAATGGATGTGAGTTTATGATGAAATATTTCTATAATTGTCATGGCATAATCCACCAAACTAGTTGTGTGGAAATACCACAACAAAATGACTTGATGGAAAGAAAACATCAACATATTTTGCAGGTTGCTAGAGCTCTCAGGTTTCAATTCATCAACACACTTCCATCTAAAGTGCTCAATATTAAATATCCATATGAAGTATTAATCAACAAGCAGTTAGACTATACACTATTAAGAGCATTTGGTTGCCTATGCTATGCCTCAACACTTTAGAATCACCGACAAAAGTTTGACCCAAGGGTAAGACATTGTATCTTCATTAGTTATCCTAATGGAACTAAGGGATGCAACATGCTAGACATGCTAACAAAGGAAGTTTTTATATCAAGAAATGTCATGTTCCATGAACAGTTGTTTCATTTGAAGAATATTCAACGTGCTTTATAGAAACCAACAGATAACTCAAGATTAGTCAAAGCGTGCATCTGATACCTTCATATCATCTCATGATCATCATCAAGTTCCTCGAGTTCAAATTCAACCTGAAGTCTCATATAAGTTCTAGACATTCAACCTAATCAATGATTTCTCCCTTCTACTCCAGAGATCAATCATAATCTAGACTTCATTGTTACTGAATCTACTGTTATAAGCACCTAGGAGACTCACACTGCAACTAAAACCATCCAACAAACTGATCATATAGCAGACACCATTCCTCCTGTTACAACACAAACTATTGAAGCTCCAGTAAGAAAGTCAAATAGAACCACTGCACCTCCATCTTATCTCCAGGTGTATGATTATGCATTACCTAAATCTCTCCACAAGGAAAACAATGTATCTACTGTCACATATCCAATCGAAAATTATCCCAACAGTTCAAGACATGGAAATGCTCATAAAACATACACAACTACGATCTCTCTGAACCTAAGACTTACAAGCAAACTAATCAACACACAGAATGGCAAGAAGCAATGTAAACTGAGATTAAAGCACTGGAAAAGACAAACACTTGGATGTTAACAACTCTCCCATCTGACCAACATTCCATTGGTTGTAAATGTGTGTTCAAAGTAAAACACGAGTTAGATGGAAGTATAGAAATGTACAAAGCACGCCTGGTTGCAAAAAGATATACACATGAAGAATGGCTTGACTACTTTGATACATTCTCTCATGTAGCCAAACTCACAACAGTCAGAGTTCTATTAGATGTTGCAGCTTCAAAAGGTTGGCATTTAAAGCAATTAGATGTGAACAATGCTTTATATATATATATATATATATATATATATATATGCAACCTCCCACAGGGTACTGCAACACCAATGATAAGAGAGTTTGCCTTTTAAAGAAGAACATCTATGGGTTGAAATTAAGCATCAAGATAATGGTACAACAAATTCACTTACTGCCTCATTACTTATGGATATAAACAATCTATTAATGATTCTTCCCTCTTCATACATCACACTAACAATTCATTCACAACACTATGTGTGTATGTGGATGATATCATCTTAACTGGTAACAATCTCGATGAGATCAACAAAATAAAACAACATCTTGATGACCAGTTCACAATTAAAGACCTTGGAGATCTGAAGTACATATTGGGAATTGAAATAGCAAGAAGCAAGAGATTTCTCAAGGAAAATATGCTATGGACATACTGACAGAATCAAGCTATTTGGGTTCCAAACCAAGTAGCATTCCTATGGACACTAAGACTAAACTAAAAGCAATGGATTCTAACCTTAAACGAGATCCTTAGTTTATAGGAGGTTGGTTGGCAGATTACCATACCTTACTATAACAAGACCAGATTTATCCTACTGTATCCAGTGCCTCACACAGCATATGTCAAAGCCAACTACTCAACATTTGGCTCAAGCTCACAATGTTCTAATGTATCTGACGACTAGACAAAGGTCTTTTCTTAACAGCAAATTCTGAAATCCACATCAAAGGCTTTTGTGACAATGACTGGGGTAACTGTGAAGATACAAGGAGAAGTATCATTGGTTTTGCTTTGTATTTTGGGAATTCTTTGATTTTTTGGAAAGCAAAGAAGTAACCCACTATTAGTGGGAGCTCAACTGAAGCGGAATACAAAGCAGTAACAAGCACAACTTGTGAAATAGTATGGATCACTCAACTGCTAAAAGGTCTCTCACTCACTAAATTGAAAATTCCTCTTCTATATATTGACAACATGAGTACAGAAAAAAAATAGCCATCAATCCAGTTCATCATGAGAAGACCAAACACCTACAAATTGATTTTTTTTTTGGTAAGAAAAAGGGTACAACAAGGTTGCTTGAAAGTTCTCCACGTCTCAAATGAGCACCAAGTAGCGGATATTTTAACAAAGTCTCTTCCATTGCAACATTTCACCAATAGGATGTCCAAGTTGGGTGTTATTGACATCCACGCTCAACTTGGGGGGGGGGGGGAGTCTTAATTGATTAAGATTTAATCATCTTAAACAAAATTACCATTTTATAATTTTTTCTATTTTTAGTAATATTTCATAGTTTAGTTAAATAGGGTTATTTATCTTTCCAAATAAGGAAAGTAGGGTAGTTTAAATAGCTGAGTACTTGTAACTTAATCTTCACTTTTTCTGTTTTAATTTTTCTTCAAAGCAATCAACAATGGTGATCACCATGTACACGAGATCGGTCCAGTTCATCGATCATCATAAAATGTAATCGGTTCAATTCTTTTTACTCATTTTGGCAATCGATTTGATTTTATTCTTCGTTAGTTGTTGATCGAATGTTGAGCTGCGAATTTTGAGATTCGATAAAAAAGGACTCATGGTTTTAAGAATGATTTGCTCAAGGTCACAGTCATAGCAGATGAAAGTTATTTTTTAAAATTTTTGTGGGCAACTTACTGGTATCAAAAGTGCTCTTTGCTTGATCCCAATTTCATTTTACCTGATAGAGTGGAGGGGGAACTTCTCCTTATTATCATTAATTCAAGACCATACCCAAGCGATGTGGGATAATATACTCTCAACATTACCAACCCTTTAACCCACCTTCCATTGTGATCATAACACTTGATAAAACGTTTTTCGCTTTTTAGTGGGTACCACATTTACTCAACGTATAATTTATTAAAGGGCTTGAAATCAAATTTATAGCATCTAAGAAATGGGTCTTAATGTACAATAACTTGATAGCATGTCTAGTTCACGCAATTTGAATACAACATTGATGGTGTTTTCAGAATCAAGAATATCTTTGGGTGGAGCACATGACGCATCATTACATCAAAATATAGTCACAATCAATTCTTTTTCCAAATCATGTTGTAAAGAGAGGATAGCTTGACAATCAAGGGTGAGAATCGGGTGGGTCAAAGTGGCATGTTTTGATGGCTCTTTACGCTCAACTGGATATGTTCTAGGGACTTGTAAGAGTGGACGGACTCCTTTAATTTTTTTAAATATATATGTAACGTATGATGAGATTTTAATGCACGAAGTTTGCTGAGTAAATGGAATAATTACAATCTATTTACTATAGAATATTGAAATACTATTGTGTCACGTTGTCATGCACCTAATTGCCTACCTGAAATAAATATTCTCTACTGATTACCAACATAAAACTCAACTGTCAAACTTTTTAAAGATGGGAAACTCAAAGTTAAGAAAATTTCCCTCCCAGTACGTTGGCATGCACCTTAAGCGTTTTCCTCCAATTCCGTGCACCTTTAGTAGGATCATTTCAAAAGGGGCAGTTATTGGTTCTACATTTGCATTAAAGGCATTTTGCTCTTAGTTATAAAATTGCACCACACATATTCAAACGCATTGATACGATACGTACGAGGTACATATGAAAATGAAGAGATGGTTAATGGGGGCACGAGTACCACTCGCAATGCTCATGGTACAACTTATTTCAACAGGGTTGCAGCTACTCTCTAGAGTTATACTGAGTGAGGGCACCTTCATTTTTGCTCTAATGACGTATCGCCATATTGTGGCCGCGATCTGCATCACACCTTTTGCTCTTTATTGGGAGAGGTTTGTTTGTTACTTCTATTTTTTTAGGTTTGTGTTTTTGTGATTGTCGTAGAGAAAGTAATTTTTGGTCTTTTAATCATATTGTCCGCAGAGGTGTTTTAAAGAAGCTGAGCTTTGTAGCTTTCCTTTGGCTCTTCATGGTAGCACTAACCGGGTAATAATCACCTTCTCTCTTAATTAAGTATATATATATATATTACTTTACTTCCTTCAGTTTAAAATTTGTCTTCATTTTTTCTCGTTTAAAATGATTGTTAGCTTTTGTATTAAGTTTCCCTTGATATTTAAATCTAAATTCCACAATTAAGTAAGAGAGAGTGACACAAGTTCATAAAAATGTAGCTCTAAGAGTTCAGGCCGGCGAAGTAACTTTTTTTTTTCGCAGTTCTAAATTGGTCAGATTGTGGAATTTAGTGACTATAATAATTAATCAGTAACGGATTCCATAGAATTCAGTGGACATTTAAAGCATGTCGATTGTCAACTTGTCACAATCACCGTCGAGATTTTGGCACATTCAACATTCACTGACAGATATATGCAATATGACTCACTAACAACTTTTTTATGTACACAGCCTTCTACCAAAATGGCCTATATTACGCCATTTTTGTATCGGTCTAACGTGTGACTTATGACAGAACTGTGTAATTTGTAAATTCATTAATAATACGCCATTGAAGAAATGAAATCCTAATAATCTCACATTAGAAATATTCTCTAAGTGGCAATGATCGATGCCTACGTAACTAGCCCAAATATAATATGTAATTATCTAAATTAATGGTCATAAATGTCTGGGGGTGTGACATTCTCCTAACTTATTATTGTTACAGAGTAAATTGAGAATACCTAATTCCCTTTTTCAGTTTTGCTTTATTGATTACTACTTCAAGAAATTAGCGACGAGAACATTTCTTCAATTTGATTTTTATGATCTAGATTTAAAACTTCATCATTCATTCATTTGATGGAAACATTGGCAATGTTCATTGTTTTTCTTTCATGCATGGAGCTTAAGAATTAATCAGACTCGTAGCTCGTGTTTCATTTATCAATGTTTTTCTTGTCGCTTATATATAGTTTCTCGACTTTTTTTTTAGTGTTTGCAAGAACTTATAGAATTAATTTTTTACTAATTTTGTTTAAAGTTACTTAAAGCTACTTTTGTCTAAAAGTTGAGAGTGTGAAAATATTTTAAAAAGCTACTTAAAGCATTAATTATAATTTTAGAATTTTCTTAACTTTATGAAAATAAAATGTCAATTAGCATTTATTAAGTGTTTGTAACATTTTATGATAAATGACATTTTATTTTCATAAAGTTAAGAGAATGCCAAAATTACATCGGTTTGGAAAGTACCACATATACAATTTCATCGCCTATTCTTTTTCTGACTTACTTTAAAACAAGCACAAGAAATTAACGGTGATAAAACACTTAAAAGGTACTTATGTAGGCTCAAAAATCTATAAATTTTTCATAAGCATTTGAAAACACCAAAAAATGTGCTAAACCTTACCTTTTAGAATTGCGGGTCTAAAAACTTTAACGTATGCTTATTAATTAATTTGTATTCTTAATTAGGTCTCTTGCATATCTTCCTTTGTACACGTATTAGAAGATCTAATTAATTAGCTTAGTGTCACATGTCACATGTCACATGACCAAGACCAACTCTAGCTTGCAATTGTACGTTATGTACTTATGTTGCTTAATTAATTAATCTTTAGTGAACACGGAAATTTGGTAAGCATACAGTCATAGTTTATTGGCGCAAGTACTCTTCGGGGCCAAAGGATTTCTAGTCCCTCCTTTTTCTTGAAGTGCATGTTGTACTTTCTTTTGACTATTAAAGCTTTATATCAATTATCCGTATAACTCAGAACATCACGCTAATTATTAAATGTTGGTAAATATAAAATAAGAGTAAATGTTTATATATACTTCACAATTTGTGTGATTATAAAACGTGTTATCTATTTAATGCATGAGCACAGATAATGAAGTGAGATAAAAAGAATGAGATACGTACATAATAAAACATAAGATCATTAGCTTACACTGAAAAGTTGAGCAAGTTTAAATGTATCGTCCAGCTTAGTTCAGTGATGTTTCCACTCGACCACTCCTATATATCATACCTTAATTCTTGTTGGTTTGACTACAAGATAAGTTTTAGATTTTTTCTTTGTTAATATATAAACTTATATTATAAGATGTTAAAAGAGCATTGATTTGTTCATGCGTACATGCACAATACAGGATAATTATGGCCATGGGACTATTCTATTATGGTTTGAAAGACACTTCAGCTACATATGCTACGAACATGCTCAACCTTATTCCAGTTGTCACTTTTCTCTTCTCGACTATCTTAAGGTATACAAAACAGATTTCTATTTTCAACACATGGTTGGGTAGTATAATTTCGACATGACTGGTTTTTATTAAGCGTTCTTTTTCTTTTTTTATGTTTGGGGGAAGAATTGAAGAATTGGGACTGCGTACTACGGCTGGTAAATTAAAAGCTATAGGAGCAATATTATGCCTTGGTGGAGCACTGACGAGCTCTCTCTACAAGGGAGAATCCTTTCAGTTGAGTCATTATGTTAAACATGGACAAAATATCATAGGCGAAATGAGGCAAAACAAGACTCGTGGAACGCTGTTTTTGATCGCAAGTTGCTTGTCTTATGGCATGTGGTTCATTCTACAAGTAAGTATCACTCACAATAAAAGAATGAATCTAGACACGTAAATTATTTAAAACTTTATTAGAAAAGAGCAGTATAGATCATTGACAGGTGAATTGCATAAAACTCCTCTATATTCAGAACCGGCACAATTAATACATCTTTATAGTTTTTTTTCCTTTTGAACAAATACATAAAAAATATGTCTTTGTCATTTTATCTCGTTAGATAGGGCCTAAAATCTCCTTGTGATTCAAAAAGATATGCACATAAATCTCTAGTAGTTTCGATAACCTTGCATATAAATTCGTCCAACTCCATTAGATAGTGGTGTACACTCGCTCAATTTGAGAGAGGATTTCCATTTTTATATAAAATAATAAATAAATTTATTTTAATTGTCACATATACAATTTACAAATCTTATGTTTACAGCAACTTTATAAAAAGATATAAACTATATTTATAAAATATTAAATGTATTTGTAAAATTGAAGTAAAGAATTTGTCATTGACAAGAAAAAAAATAACAATGTCAATTGAAACTCAATGAATGGAATTTTGTGCCAACTTTCAAAATCACAAGAGAATTTTCGTCAATTAACAAATCATAAGGGAGTTTTATGCAGGTTTTTTCAAATCACAAGAGATTTTTGGTTTATATCGCGTTATTGATGACATGTTTCTTTATTTGTGTATTTTCTTTCCCACGATCTCATAGTTTCAAATAAAAGAAAATAAAATGCCTTAAAGATCATTTTTGCACGGACTTCTCCGAGAACATGCATAAAGACCTAGGTGGCATTAAGTCTGTGAATTACCTCCGTTTCTGGTTACAGAGTTCAATTAAAATTGTTATATATCACAAGAAGATTCCTTGTTACTCTGGTAGTCTGGTATATTGTGACATTAAACTTAACTACTATGTTCAATAAAATTATAACAGGTGAAATCATTCAAAGTATTTCCCTACAAATATTCGGGTACAATGCTTACCTGCATCATAGCGGCGAGTCAAGCAGCTTTAGTCGGGCTATGCATGGACAGAAAACCAGCGGCATGGCGTTTGCGTTGGGATTTGCAGCTGATTACCATATTTTACTCGGTAATTAATATTAAACCTATGCTTATTGTGTTGTGTTGTACAACAAGAACTTATTTTAGTTTCATTTAAATGGGAAAGTTAGCTATTGAAATTTCCATTCTGTAAATATGTCATGTTGTAATATTACGACAAAACTGTAAAATCCAATTTCATTACCTTATACCCTTTAAAAGTATATCTTTTTTTAAATACAGGGAATATTGGCCACGGCTGCAACGTTGTCACTAATTTCATGGACAATTGCACAAAAGGGCCCAACTTATCCTTCTATGTTCAATCCACTGTGTCTTATTTTAGTCGCCATAACAGAAGCTCTCTTTCTCGGTGAAGCCATTTCAGCGGGAAGGTTCGTTTTCGCCTTAAAAATATTACATTTAAGATAAGAGATCACATATTACCGCTTTGTGTTCCACGTAACGACTCATCTTCTATTAAGATGAACCATGTATGTTACCATATATACATAAAGTGGAACACAAAGAAGTACATAAGTTGTGGCCCACTTAAGAAGCATGATTAATAAAATTGACTTGACGTTTAATGCAGCTTGATAGGCATGAGTTTGGTTATAGTGGGATTATATTCGTTCTTGTGGGGGAAGAACAAGGATGTAAGTAAACCAAGCAAGGGACGGCTACCGGTTAAACTAGAAACAGAAGGCGGTAGTGGCAGAGTAGTCGACAGAGCTACGGTAAGATCGGTGGGGTTGCAATCAGCAACGGTAGCGCCAGCTGCGTCTCCTAACATCAATGAGTAACTAATCACCAGATTGATATTGAAGTAGGAAGCTCATCTGACCTAGCAAAAATTTGGTTTGCTAGTGTTGATCACTTAATTGCGGTTATTTAGTGTATTAAACTAATTGCAAACTTGAGCAGACTCCTCGCAATGGAAAATGTTTTAAGTACTTCAGCCAAATAATTGGCCTATTTGACTTTAACTTTGTACCCCAAATTGCTAGAGTCTATGCCCCAATGGAAACAAAAAATGTCTCTCTTTTGACTATTCATTCATATGCTTCCTATATATTTTAAATTTAATAAGCAAATCGTGATATTTAAAAAGCTAGTGAAAATTAGAGTACTGTTTTAATTTACTAAATTTAAAATTCATTTTTTCTTGGGAAAAAGTACGGACTATACCCATCGTTTAGCCTCTTTTACGAAACTATACCCAACCTTTGAACTTTTGCAACACTATACCCAACCTTTGAAAATCGTAACTATACTATACCTAAACTAATTTTCCGGCCAAAAAACGTCATTTCCAGACAATGTGACATCATGTCTCGGCAAGTGAGGGGGGTAATTTAGTCTTTTCGGTATGGGCTCTTATTTAGGAGGGAATAAGGAGCAGATTCTGTCAATTTTCCCGCATTAAATTGGGGATTCACATAAACCCTAAAATCTCCAATTCTCAAATTCCTCAAAATTCGACCGATTCCTTCTGTATCTCTGCCAAATTCCGACAACATCAAAGCTTCTAAGCTAATTTCCGACAATGGGTTGGAGAATTCGAGACGAAAATACACTTTTGCCTCAAGGATCCTTGATTCCCGACTATGGTAAATTTTTTTTCCCTACCCACTTTGTTTTTTTTACTTTAATCATACTACGTTGCAAGATTTGGGTTGTGGGTGGTCGTAGGTAAGCGTGGGTGCATTTTGCATGGCCGCACATTGTTAGGGTTTTGAAGTTACGCTTTTCTATATGCAGGGGGTGATGAGGATTTATTTTCAATCATGATTCATCACTCTGGGAATATGGTGTTTCTGGGCAAACCTACATATATGGAGGGACAAATCAGCTTTGTGGACTACTGCACAGCTGATGAAATGTCAAGACTGGAGCTGCTAAATATGGCTGTTGAACTCGGGTTGGGTGATGACTGGATGGTATTTTACAAGGATGAGCCAGAGGTGATTGGTCTTCAACTTGCCTGCATTACCAATGATGATGAAGCTTACCACATGGCCAAATTTGCTGCTCAACACAAACTGGTGGAGGTTTACCTGATGAAACCACCAACACCCAATGTTGCATCTCTGTCAGATGATGATAGTGTTGAGTTTGTAGATGGTGAGGCAAGTGAAGATACAGATCCTCTCCCTCCAATTAGTGAGCCCCTTAACTATGGTGGTGATGATGAAGGGAATTATGGGTTTGGTGGTGAAGAGGATCCTGATGGCTTTGCAGAAGAGTTGGAAAGAGTAGCAAGTCAAGTTGAAGAACTCTCTTGTGGCAGTGACAGAAGTAAGGGTAAACAAGATAAGTGTAAGGATAAGGCTGAGGAGAAAGGTAAGGGTAAACTTAGAGTGAAGAGGAGAAGTAGAGCATCTATTAATGCTTTTGGTGAGAGGATAGACAAGACATATGATGATGGTGCTGGACAGTCAAAACCAAAACAGTAAATTAAAACCACTCGGACCTCACCATTGTTCAAATACATATCAAATAAAAACGAAAAATAAAAGCATAAATAAAGAGTTCTTCCAGTCCCAACAGCATCATTCTTCTTCCTCAGGTAGATGTGCCACCCAATGCATCGCAAAGAGTTCATGGAGGTATCCAGCGTTCTCGCAACCGTAAAGCCTAAAAAACTTCTCAAAATTGGTTTCCTATACAACACAGAACATCAATCGAACAATCTAGTTTAATAGTAAAATAATCTAACCAAAGAATATGAAAGGAAAGACATACCTGGCGAGGGATTGCGTGATAGTCGGCATCGATGCTCACTGTCCACTCAGGCGGGGCACAGTGCACGCCTGGTAGTGCAAGAAACTCCTGCCACCTGAAGAACCGGCATCTCAGTTCGTTGATCTTCCTATAGATGGTGAGCATCTTGAATTCACCACCGCCCCAGCGGAGGGCATCCAACTCTGGCTTGATCAGTCCCAAGCCAGCCTGGAGAGTAGCCAAATCCCTCAAACGGTGCCTACGCCCATAGTCACACAACCTTTTCATCAACTCCTTCTCGAAATAGAGATTGAACTTCCCATCGTGAATCAACAAAGCGACTTCATTGTGGTTTGGGAACTCCATTTGTTTCCTTTTACAAGTTTGGAGGCTTAGAGGATTAAGATTGTTGGTTAAATTTTTATGTTTAGAGGGGGATTTATAAGTCATAAGGTGACTGTTCGTATGGACTTGACTCTTCAGTCCATTATACGAACAGTCAGCTATGCCACCGTTTCCCCACACATCAAACTTTGGAAACCGATTTGTTCAGTTCAATTAAAGACAATTCATTTCATACACACACAACCTTGGAACTTACAAACTAACATAATCCTTCACAATGCCAATTAATAATTTTTTCCCTAAAACCTTAAACGATCAAAAGAAACCCCAAAGTACATACATGAACACGATAACAAGTACAATCTTAAACATTTTTTCCCTTTTCTTCACCCTAGCCAATTCATCTTCAAGCCCTCTCACCCTACGGAGCAAGCCGGGTATTATTTGCCTCGATCTAGCGCACATTGGTGGGTCGACCCAAACCCAGTAATTACAACGGCCTACTCCCTAACAAAAAACATAATCGAATTACGACGAAATCAAATTAAAACGAATTACTACCAAAAACATTCGAATTTGCGACTTACCCGTCGCCTAGTGCATTGAGAGAATCTACGACCTGGATTGTTGTCGGTCCAAGATGTTTCCAACGAAGCTCTTATCCCACAAAGACATAATTGCGGATTATCCATGTTAATCGACCAAATTCTTCGAAAAATTGAACTAGAGAAATTAGGGTTACGAATTGGGGGAAAAAATTCGGTTTAATAGCTGAGGGAGCCGTTATGTTACCGTTGGGAATAGTGACTTACCTGTTTTACCCCTCAAAAATTTGAATTTTGGCCGGAAAATTAGTTTAGGTATAGTATAGTTACGATTTTCAAAGGTTGGGTATAGTGTTGCAAAAGTTCAAAGGTTGGGTATAGTTTCGTAAAAGAGGCTAAACGATGGGTATAGTCCATACTTTTTCCCTTTTTTCTTTAACATATTATGAGATTATTTTATTTATCGTTTGGCAATGTAGTATTAACGTGTCTCGTGTAATCTCACAATATGAATATTTTACTGCATCTTAGTTAATGTAAGAAGTAAAGGCCTGAACAGTTTGTGATTTTCTTACTTAGAAATTAGATGCTTCTTTTCAACAGCTTCCAAAACGTCCTATAATCATTTTATTCTTGTCCGATTATATTTTACTATATAGATTGAAGAAGATGCCATAATCTTTGGGGTTGAATAAGCTCTTGTCCTTACTGCCAACACATTTTAGAGCACTTTAACCAAAGCAGGCAAATCAGTCTTGTAGAATTATCTAATTTGTAGGTACGTGAAACTTTTTCCTAAAATGCTGTTCAAAAAAAAAAAAATACTTTTTCCTAAAGCACTTTGCCTAATTTACTTTTATTACCCACCCTGATTTTGCTTTCAAGTTTCGGTTTGTTCGTCACATAAAATTGGTCAGTTGGTCTGGACTGGACTGAACATAATTAATAGGCAGAAAACAGTAAATCATATGAGGCAGCCCCAGTGGGCCTGAAGCCCTGGACCTAATCTTAATTACGGACTTGAAAATTTTGTGACTACGACCAAAATTCTACTGTGGACCAGAAAGTTTTGTAGTTCTTTAAGCAGTTACAGCGAACTGGTTTGGTATTTGAAATCTTTCAAACCCTCAAAAAAAAATTCAAAAGTTTGCCGCATTAACTGAATAAAGTTGATTAAAGAAGAACAATACGTTAATTGAAGAAATAAAAAAATTTATTTGATTTGATATGAATATGTGATCAAAATGGTGAATAATGTATTTTGTGCTTGAAAGTATACTGTAGTATTGTAAATCAAATCTATGCAAAATGCAGAGGCACATACGGTAAAGCAGTGTTTTTAAAATCGAACCGGCCGGGCGAACCGGTTTAACCGGTAATCGGACCTTGGTCCGGTCCGGTTGACTCCTTGAACCGGTGAGGGTAAAAACTCGGTCTGGATCGGTAAAACCCGGTCAAGAACCGCGACTCGGTGACCACCTGACTCGGACCGGGCCTCTTTCCATTTTATTTTTCATTTTTTTGGAAACATCAGATCAGAAAAAAAATATAAAATGAGAGATGATGATTATAGATGAAGAAGAATGATTAACGTGACTTGCAAAAGTGCAAAAGGTAGGCCGAAGAAGCAACAAAATGATCAAGGAATTATAGAAGCACATAATCCGTTACATTGTTAGGCTAATTTGTTTAGATTTGACAAGAAACAAAATATAATCAATTAACTCAATAAAAGGAAACTAAATAAGTTGATAGTTTAATTCAAACAGAAAGAAACAAAATTATGCTTAATTGATTTACAATCAAATAATTTCTACGGGAATGGGGGGTTTTGGTAAGGAAGTTTGACTAACTCAATTATATTTTGAGTTTGATAGATTATGCTTTGGTTAAAAAAGAATATTGTA